>CM029941.1:9576735-10925068 GCA_017639245.1 Myiopsitta monachus
GAGTTTCCTCAGGCCAAGTTAGCACAGGTCTTGCAGTGTATGTGCACATGCATCTTCATGAGTGTCTGCTTTTGAGGGGACAGTGGAAAGGGTGAGGTTACCAAGTCCAGATTCAGTTCCTGGTATTATGCAGTGCCTGTGCTGATATGGTAGAGTTGTTCTTCCGTTACTTCCATGCACTGCTTTGTCACAATAGTCATGAAAATCGGAATGGAGAAAGGCAAAGGCTTCATTCTGCCACGCTTTGGGTATTTTTGTTGAAGGTGCTGTGCTGTTGTTCCCTCAGTTGTAATCTTAGGAAGCAGTGGTCTGATGGGACTCTGCACGTGCAGGTTTTTTGCAACAGACTTGCAAAAACATCCCGTTTGGACTTGAGACCTCAAAGATTCTCCGCACTGAGCAAGAGACTGAGTGTACACAATGGCTGCTGAGGGCTTTATGCAGCCTGCTCCTCAAAGTCTCTGTAAATGAAGGGAGGATATGCTGTTTGGGCCACTGTTCCAGTGCTGGCAGGCTCTCAAGGGGATAAAAGTTTCTTCTTGCATCCAGTAGGAACCTTCTCAGCTACTGCCCACCGTCACTCATCCTCTTGCTGTGAAGAGCCTGCCTCAGTCTTCTCAATAGCTTCCCACGCCATCTCAGTGTCGCAGTTATCCTCAGTGCTCAGTTTCTTCCAGTTAACCAACACGTGTCTTTTCTTTGGTCTCTGAAAGCAATGTCTTGATGTGGTCCAAGTGGTGTGTGAGCTGCTGGCTGTGTCACTGCTCCCATAGCTTGGTGTGCTGTTGCCCCGCTTTGCTGCCAGGGCAGGCAGCTGGTTCCCTCCTGGACCCAGGCTGACATGGGATGGATATCCCAAGCCCTGCATCATGAAAATGGTCTGGAGATTTCACAATAAATACTTATTTTTCTATGTTTTTGAGGCTCCAGTGGACTGGGGGGTTGGAACTGGATGACCTTAAGGTTCTTTCCAACCTTAACCATTCTATTATTGTATGATTCTATGACTCCATGACTCTATGATTCTGTGATTATTGTTGCAGGAGGGAAGGAGTTGTCCCTTGTTAGTTTTGTGGAACAAGATGTGACTTCCGTTCTGTAACACATCCCCTTGGTCAGGTGCAGGATAGTTGCATGATGGTTTAGGGCTGTGTGCCATTCCCAAGCTCGGGAGAAAGCAGATTTCTTCTCCCCAGGGTATTGATAATGTATTCGCCTGCATAGCTCCTGCAGAGCGCTCCAAGTATCCCTTGCTTTCTGCTTGGTTTTAGTCTGTCTCCAGGGTGCTGCTTAGCTTCACTCATATGTTCCTCTGACGGGTGGGCAAGACAGGAAGCAAATACCTTTGTTACAAAACCACATATGGGCTTTCAGCGGGTGATGACACTTCCCCAAGCTATCTGTCTAGTGAATGCACTTCCCCAGCTTGTTTATATTCACAGGAGTGTTACTTAGGTGCTCAGGTGGGCCATAGATGTCAAGAAAAATGTCAGTGTCAGGAGGAAACTTTAATGCAAGGCTTCCTGCTGTTCTGTGTGATGGGTGGTGAATGAGATCCCAATGTGACAAGGGCTGTGGGTGTGTGAGAGGGACTGTCTGCTGGGTCTGGTATGGGAGCTGTGGCTTTTGAAAGAGGCAGCAGTAGTGCTGAAGGTGACATTTTACAGCTGGCCCGGGATGCTGAGCTGCAGTGTGATGGAGTAAATGAGGGCTCTGATGGAGGCAAACAGTGTTTTCCAATTAAAAGAAATAACCATCAGCAGGAGCGGTTGTTCTCCCTCTGAAACCATTGCAGTTGCTGTTGTGGCTGCTGTGGGTCTCACGGCTCCTGGAAGACCACGGTGATGGGTACATACATGGAGCTCTGTGCAGCAGAGATGGGATTGCAGTGCCACAGATTTGGAGGATATTAACCTGGGGTGGGAGCTTCCTCACTGAGTCCTGGCTCTGAGCTAGAGGTGGGCGTATGGGTGTATAAAGCAGGTATCCTGCTACATCAGAGGGGAAAAGTGCATACCTGCCTTCTTATGGTCCCCCTTGATGCCTAAGGGAAGTGCGTGCTGGGGATGAACCAGCAGAGGAGCTGTTCAGCTGTGATGGAGATGGGCAGGATCCCATATTCAGGAAGAGGGGTGAAGAGCACATCTGCACACACCTGGATTTCTTCTGTGGCCGTACTGCTTCCAGGATCACATTTCTTTAGAGCTGTTCAGAGGGAAGGGAGACTGCAGTACTGATACCATCCCTTAGCACTGTCTATTGTCTTATTTCTCCCTTTAGGATTACTCTTTTTAAGCTCTGGGTAGCTCTAGGAAGCCTCCACTGAGGCCCCATGTCTCCAGGGCAACTTATAGCGCACACCAGCCCATCAGCATTCGTTACATCCCATAATGAGGACGGCTCAGTGCTGCCCTTCAGTAGGATCACATATTACCGACTCTTTTTTTCCTTCCTCTTGCCCTAAATTGTTGCACTTTACATCGAAAAGGAGGGGCATGCACGTGGGGGCCAGCACAATTTATGGATCAGAGATTTATATGCTGCTGTGATGCTGTATTTTTTCCCCACAGTGACACTTTATTGCCACAAATTACCAAACAGGGAAGGTTACGCGAGTGACAGCAGGCAGGGCTGTAAAGGGCAGGAACAAACGGCAGCAGGAAAAGTACCCAGAGGAGAGGGGGAGATCAGGCACCACGCAGGAGTAAAACAAGGCAGGAGGCGGGACGAGCATCAGGAATCAGCTTGTCTTGCAATGAGATGTGTGAGTGAAGCCTGGGAATAAGTGTGCCTTCTACTGTGAGTGGGCATGCTGCTGGGTCAGGAGAGCAGCTGATGGTCAGAGTTTGGATGCTTTAAATCCCTGATTTTTTTTCTCCCCACACAAAGCTGCTATGTGCTTCTTCAGACTGCTTTTTCCTAGGGAAATTGCAGGTTTTTAGTTGCTGAAGGCTTTTCCCTGTATGCTGTGTATTGTCAGCAGGAAAAAGCATCCTTGGGAAGTGAGATCTTATCTTCCTTCTGAGCATCCTTCATCCCTAGCAGTGTTCAGCCCATGGTAGGGGTGCTTGTGGAGGTGGTGGTATCCCTGTGCTTGCCTCTGCACCAGCTATCGGTAAACCCCTGAACTGACCATACAGAGCAGACAGATTCAGCTTCCCAGAGATGGGAAGCAGCAGACTCTTATCTTGGCTGGCTGAGGTCTCACTGTCGTCCCAACCATGGCACCAGCAGTACTGGAGTCAGGATTGCTGTGGGCAAATCACAGGAGCACTGTGGTTCCCATGAGAAAGTTATTTACAGTCTTGTTTTCTTGCTTGGTTTTTAGTGCTTTGCCTGTGTGCTGCAGGGACAGTTGAGTCCTCCAGCTCCATCAGGCTTGGATCTGGAGGCTGAAGGCTAGTGGCATCAATTTTTCTGCCTTATTGGTAGAGGGAGGGATAGGCAGCATTCAGACGATTATTAAGAGGCTTTCTGCCTAGCAAATGGTTGCTGTATTTCCATACTACATGGTTGCAGGGGGAGGAAATGTCCCAGGCTGACCCTTTGGGACAGGATGGTCACTTATGTCCATCTCCAATTAGTACATTCAATGTATGTGATAGTGCATGAGGCACAAGCAGCAGCCCTTGGGCTCTGTGTTATCCACCTTGCCACAGAGTGTCTGCAGCAGCACTGCTGTGACATGCTTTGGCTTTGGTTGAGTGACTCCGTCTGTGCCCACTCACCCAAGTTAGATCAGCTTAACTTCAAACGAATGTGGAAACTGAAAAGCTCGAGCCTGGTGGAGGTATTAAAGCTGCCTTTGAGCTGGAGATGCTACTCAAAGCTGCTGGGGAGCTGTCACGCTATTGTTCTTGCAACAAAACGCTACCGGAGGCTGTGAGAGATGCAGAGGCTCTGGAGCCACAGGCAAAATTGCTTTTAACAATCAGAAATGTGCTACAGCCATGGGGCTCACTATGTGAACCCCCTCCATCCTCTCTGGCAGCAAGACGGAGGGGGTTCAGGTCACTTTGCACCACAACGGACCATCACACAATGCAATTTGACTTATCTATTCCTATGCTTGTAAAAGATAATTTCCCTGATTCCCCATAAGCCAGGTATTTAATCTTGCTTGAGGGGAGCAACGTCTAAAACATGCAGGACATCACAAACATTAGTAAGTAATCGATAGGCTAAATCCTGAAGTATCTTACCTAGACTTTGCCGGAGTAAAGGTTGACAAAGTGCTGAGTAGTTACTCCAGATTTCAGCCCTGTGCTGAGGGCAGGAAAAGTGATTGACTGATTTACTGATGATGCATTTCTCTATGAATCTAGTCTGCCTGTTAGTCACAGATGCTCATTTGACCATAAATCGTGGGCTGCAGAGAGCTTTTTCCTACATCATTGCTGAGAAAAAAACATTTCAGAGGAAGGGCTTCTTTGGTGAAAAAATAGTTTTGGTTCAATGGCAATAGCTTTCGTTTCTGTGTTGTGCTTGGCAAGCAGCCCCAGCAGAAGAAAGTGAAAGCCCACTTGTGAAAAGGATCAAGCACCGGGTTTTGACGCGATGTTTAGATCTCCTTTCAAACTGGTTTTAGGTTTTCTTCCTGAATCAGAAAGCCAGCCGAGTTTCAGAAGATCCCTCTGAAACCTTTCTTCCTCGCCCCCCGTGCCTGGCTTCTGCAGCGGAGCAGCAGCAAAGAACATGTGGCTCATCTTAAACCCGGCACTGCAAACTCATACTTCATTTACATTTAGCTCACCCAGCGGTGTGAAGGCTCAGGCGCTGGCCTGAGCTGGGATGTGTAAGGCTGTGGAGGGGCACTCACATCCCTGGGTTTCCTCCCACACCAAGGTTCTGTGCTGGACTCTTGGGAAGCTTGTGGGAGACAGCAGACAACACCACCTCATCTCCCATGCAAGCTTAGGCAAAGCATTTTCTGCTTCTGCAGCAAAATAAGAGGGAAAGCCCTTTGGAGGTGCCATATGGAGTAACTATCACCCCAAAGCCTCAGCAGCTGGGACATGGCTCACTTGCCCCTGTTCTTGAATCATCATCCCTTTTTTGATCCCTTAACTGAGTAGTTTCCTATTATTTCAGGAATAAAGTGATGCGAATATATCACCTCTAAGGCTGTTTCCTTCCCCCCCTCCCAGTGTTGATTCTTCTTCATTTTGAGCCTGGCAGCCTCTGGCTATCCCTGCTGCAGCTTCCAGAGCCCGTGCTTACTGTTGCAGCATGTGGATGCACCCGCAGTGGGTGCCGAAGGAAGCCGCTCAGACAAATTTGTGCATGTGTATACGCCTCTCGAAGTATTTCCCATTAATTAATGGACACTGGAGCCTGTCGTCTGTAACGAGCACTCGCTGGCGGGTGATAAATTGCTTGTATGACAAGACGGCAATGAAAGCTGGGTGAGCTGTGGCTGTTGGCGCTGGGTTTGGGAGCGAGGGGTGAATGTCAGTCAATATCTGGGTGGGAGGAGGGATGGTGAAAAGCCCAGCAGCTGATCGCAAGATCCCTGAGGTATCCCTCCTGCTTGCACTGGAGGAGCCCTCGTTATAGGGTCCAGCAAAAGGACAGTGATGCTGCACCAGATCCCACGATTAGCTGGCAAACCCCAGCCTCATTGCTGCCTTTTGGTGTGGTGGAGGATGAGGAAGGGGCTTGAACTGTGGTGGTCACCCCTGCTCCAAAGAGGTGCTACCTAGAGCTTGGATGGATACACTAAGAGAAACACCCCCCCACCCCGACCCACACTGAGGTTTTTCTGTCTCCTGCATCCCAGACAAGGCTCTGGGATCTGTGCTCCAGCAGCACATGCTTCCAGCAAGCCCAGGTTGGTGGTGCCCTGTAGCAGTGCCAGCACCATACATCTTTGGCAAGCCTGCTGGCACCCCTGGGCCAGCAGTGGCTTGAAGCTTGGCTGGGCACCCCCATGCAAGACCAATGTCTTTGGTGGCTTTGCTGGAGAGCATTCATGGAAGTATATGTGTCTATACCACTACTACCTGGGTCTCAAACAGGCAGCAAGTGGTGATTGAGGTGTCGTGTTGCAGAGCAATATGAGGGTAATCCTTATGGATGCGCTGGAATGCAGGGCTGGATGTGATGGATCTGAGTTGATGGTGTTCACAGCCTGTTCAGTTATAATCCTGTACTGAGCCCAAAGACTTAATCCCACACAGGAGGCCTAGTGTGGGGCAACAGCACTGGCACCAAAATCAACAGCCTCCAGCAGAGCAGACACCAACCAAGACTGATTCTTACTGAGTCCCCAGTGGGACTAACCCCAGTTTCAGACTTCTGGAGCACAGCACGCAAGTTGTAGATCCATCTCCATTTTGCCTAGTACTCTGAAGCTGAGGTTCAGTCACCCATTGTGCTCATTAGGACTCCAACAGTCAGAGCAGGCATCCTGCTTGGAAGGACGGTATGGGTTCTGGGCTCCCTGCGGGATGCCCTCTGCTCTGGGACCTGTCACAACACAGGGGGAGCAGTCTGCATTTACTGGGAAACTGAATTATCTGCTTCCCCGAGTGGGGAAAATAATAATAATAAAAAAAGTGCCTTCCACTAGGTCATGAGCCATTACCTCGAGGGGCCCTTCATCAGCTGATGAATTCTACTTAATAAAATAAATACTGAGAGAAAATGTAATTGGATTTCATTTATTACCCAGTTCCGCCTAGCAGCCCCAGATTATACAAAAGCAATTAGAGAAAGCTCTCCATTAATAGCTATCTTCAAGCCGCCCAATGGGCTCATTCCATCAAACCTTCTGGCTCGTGTAATTTCCTTTCTTGGAGCTTTCTCCTGGCTGGGGGAGGATGTGGGGTGCACAGCGCCATTGCCAGCAGCCTGTAAACAAAAGCAGCCCTGTCTAATGCTTGTGCAGGCATCATCTTCCCAAGCACATGGTTCTGCCAAAGGGTCTCCTGGTTTGGGGCAAGAAGCCAGAGCACCTGGGCAGTTTGGCTGAGGACTAGAGTTTGGTTGTGTCCTCCCTGGCTTGGCAGCATCCTTCCTCTGCTTTACATTGCCACATGGTACATCGCTCTGTGCTGTTCGGCAGTGGGACGCAAGTTCAAAGTGGCTAGTGGGTGTACTGCTGTCCACCTCAGGATGGGATGGTTCTCTGGTGCTGAACTTTCCCCCAATGCCAACAGGTTGCATAGCAGCTTCTGTCTCTGCCAGCATGTAGGGACAGAGCAGAATACTTCTTCTTTATTTACTGGCAGCTCAAAGAGCTTTGGGGACAGTTTGCTAAGATTGGGCAGACGAACATGCATCTCATAGCATCTCTCTGAAAGTCAACACAGGGAAGGGTGTTTGAGGCCTGTGGCAGGGCAAAGACAGATGCCTAGCGCTTACATTGTCACTGAGGACAATGTGCAGGCTAATCTGTAGAAAAGGCTTAGCCAGGTATGTTTACTCTTAATCCCTGTTTATGATGGTAGATGAGGAAAGACAATTATGGTGGAGACGGCGTTTGTGGGGGGAGATGCTGCTTGATCCTGGTGCCTGGTCAGTGAGGAGTAGTCCAGCCAGGTGGGTGGTAGTAAGCAGGTATGTGCAGTGTGTGTAGAGCAGTGAGAAAGTGTCCCACTCTTCCAACCTATGCACTTGCAGCCCTGGAAGAAGGTTGTCCGGCCATGCTGCCTGCCTTTGGGTCAGTCTTATTTCTGAGCAGGCCTCTCTTGGCTTCCACATCTTTGATTTACCCTGCTGCAAACGTTCTTTCTCCTTCACTGCCTCTTGTTGTCACCCTTCGTGGTTCACTTTTCGTCCTTTTCCTTTCATGCCTCTGTTGGCCTCGTCATCTCCAGCACAGGATGAAGGTGAGGGGAACAGCACCACTGGGAAGGAGATGGTGTGTCTATCCAGACAAGAAGCACCGTAAGGTGTAACACAATCGGAAAGGAGCAGGCAGATGGAGAGGGATGGCAAGAATACTTGGTTCTTTATCTTCGTTACAAGGTTCATATCTGTGGTCTTGCTTCTGTGCTGCTTGCCAGCAAGGAAGGGATGGCAGCGAGTACAGGTGTGCTGGAAGAGTTTTATTTGTAGGCGGAATGGTTGGTCCTACTGGATGGTGAGGCAGAGAAGAGCAAAAGGGGATTTGTTGCACAAGCAAGTGTAAGAGCAGGAGAATAAGGGAGGTGATGTGATGAAAGAGCCAAAAGGGACATACGGATTCTCTCCTTGATGGACACCTGGGAAACGCCTTTCAAATGGACACTGTTCACCCTGGGTGCTCTGGAGAAAGAAGTGAAGGAAGGTGGTTCAGAAAGCAGGAGAGTATGTGGTTGATGCTGATATAACTGCAGAGACATGGTATTTGTCTTGGCTGGTGAGATGGAAGGAGGTATGGGGACACCTTGCTTGGAGAGGGAGAGCATGAGAAGGTGAGAAGAGAGCTGAGGTGTGGAAAAAGGTGATGATCCTTCTAGCATTGGGTGAATGATGGGTGAATGGGGTGAATGATGTGGAAAGATCAAACATGGGCTGCTGGCATAGGCTGGCACCCGTGCTCCCTCCTCCCCAAAGCAGCTGCTTGGCTGGCCTGGCAGAGGGGGGTTGGGCTCAGGTCTGAGATGACAGAACAAGATCTGACAGAAGTCAGCTCATCCTCTGAAGAAGAGAGAAGACCTCAAAATTATTCCTAAGCCAGCCAAACACAGTGACCACATGAAACCTTCTTTTTTCATATCATTGTTTATTTTTCACAGGGGGCTTTTATTTATACCCCCTTAACACCGATAGCGTTAAAGCAGCCTTATTAGGATGCTGCCCTTCACCAAGGAACTCTGCTCTCGAAAAAGAGCATTAAAGATTCAACAAATAGCTCAGAACTGGGATTGATCCTAACCTCCCATAAATGGGAGTACCTTCCCCCATTAATCAGCCTTGGTTTTCACTTACAGGATGATGGCCTCAGTGCTACACTTCTTCGGGACTAAAAGCACGTTAAATATTTATCACAGCTGAGTATTCACTTCCCCTTCTATTGCCAGCTAAGATCCACTGCTTAAGCCTGTGTCGGCTTGACAGGCTGCGTAGTGAGGTGGCGTGCCATTAGGAAACCTCTTGTGCCAATGTGCTTCGCTCATTTGCTGCGCTAAGCATGGAGAGATGGTGGCATCTCTCATCTTGAAGCATGGTCAGCATGGGACTGTATTATAAACTCTCTCTGCTAGCATTTGCACTGGTAAATTAAACATGCTTGGGTCTGCTCTCTAGCAGAGGCTGGAGCATCCACACTACCCCATGTCTACTTCAACCTCTAAAATAGGATTACTGGATCCAAACTGCTCTCTGGGAGCAGCCCCAACCTGTGCTGAGTCTTTTCCCCATGCCAGGGACTGCAGTTCAATGTGCAGATGTTTGCAATGCCTGGAAACGTTTCAAGCTTAGAGCTGTGTGCATGGCTCCTGTGCTGAAAGGATGCCGGCAGTGCTCTGAGTTTCCCTGGCATACTGAGAGAGATCTCTTATTGCTTTGTGAGTTCTGAAATGATGGCAGGGTGTTTAGTAGTCCAGTTGGTCTAAACATACGCAAGTACGTCCTTGCAAATTGTGCCAGGTGTGCCATAGTATTTCGTAGCGCAGCTATTTTAGGAGCATCTCTGGAAGCTGCCTTTCCTTTTATTTCTCATATCTTGCACCAGCATTTCTCAAAAGACGGCTCGGACTCTGGGAACTGCTGATAAACCCTAGAGGTTGGAAAAGGCTTGGTCTGCTTCACCCCAGTGCCCTGAGGTGCTGCTGCAAGCAAGCCCGGAATCCTCCTGAGCCACGATGCTCCAGTCCCATTTAGCTACTAAGGTAAAGCTCCTTGTGATGCTGGAAGGAGTTTTGCTTCTGCAGCAGGATCAGGGCAGACTCCATTTGGCGAACTCCAAAAGCTGAGATTGAGCTGTTGTTGCTGAGTTAGTGCTCATTTCTTTTAATATATTTTTAACTTTTTGGCATCATCGTTATGCATCTCCCTGTCTTCGCACACACCCCCCTACCCCTAGTTCGAGTTACTGATGTGCTCAGTCTCGTTACAGCCGTTTACACACACAGGCGCACAATGTGTTTCATTATCCTTGTATCAAACTTGTTTTGCTGCTGTCACGCACCAGAAAAGTTAAACACGTCTGATCAAAGGCATGTAAACACAGCTTCAAAACAAATGCCCTCGAGTCCTGCCAAAAGCACAGAGCTGTCTCTGAGCAAACCACGTCTCGTATTCCCCTGCCTGCACCTCCCGCTCCTTCTCTTGAGCGGGTGTGCGATGCTGCCTGATCTCAGTGAGCCTCTTGGGCTGCCGTCTGTGACAGGGAAGGGTTGCCCACTTGGCTGAGTAAACCTCAGTAGGGTTTTGCACTGAACAAGGCAGCTGGAGAGGAGAAGAGTGGAGTGAGAGGGAAAAACTTGCTGCATCTTTGCACGTGTGAGACTGCAAACCCCAATGGTCTGTACTTCGCAATGTGTTGCAGCTCTGGTGGGTTGAGGGAGAGGAAAGCGTGATGCAAGTTGGCTGGAAATAAAGGTGCTGAATGTGCTCTTTCCAGGTCTCTTGTGGGGATCCAGCTGGTGTATTATCCTGAGGTGGGAGCTGCAGGACCAGGAGCAGGTTCCCAAGGCCGCTGCTGCCTGTGTTTCCAGGGCATCACTCTGGGGTTGGAGCTTGGCTGCAAGCAGATGCAGCCACTTGCATCCTTTATCTCCCTCTCACTGTAAGCAGGATAAGAGAGGCAGGGCAGAGGAACTAGGAATGGTCCCAGACAAGGAGCTGGGTTTCCAGCCCTTTGTGGGCAGGGAAAGCTGGGGTGAGACTTGCACCCCTGGCTCAGAGTCCCTGATGTCACTTGATGTCCTGTGAGAGTGCTAAAAGTTGGGTGATACTCTATAGTTGCAGACAAGTCAAGTTTCCATCTTACTCCTGCCTCTGGGAGGGCTAGATGTGCATCTTAAACAGGAATGAAAATCTGTGGGCTTTTGCAGCCTGTGAAGGCAGGTGTTTTCAGAAAACACTAGCTCCTTTCAAATCTGCCAAGAACCTATTCACAACTTGGCTATGGGCATGACCAGCGAATAGTTTGGGAATTCATGAGCTTGTGAACTGACCCGGACTCTGCAAATGAGTTGCCCAAGGTCTTTGCCAAATGCCTTTGAATAATGGACATGTCAGAACCAAATGGGGTTGCAAATGGTGGGTTATTAGTGCCCGTTGCCTGTGCCAAGCAGTATAAGCACGCAGTGTGAGTGGCACTGCTTTGTGCAGGGCTCATCCTGGGACCGAGGGTGGGTGAAGCAAGCAGGGTTGATGCAGATAAAGATGATCCAACAGGTTTCCTTCAAAGCATCTAATTGTATTAACAGGGTGGATAGAAACAAAATCTTCCCCCCACGTTGTTGCTGGACTGTCCCAGGCAGGCTGCGAAACGCCCTGCAGGCTGTTGGGACATGGTCAGGGGTTAATGATGGTGTCAGCCTTCATAAATCATCCCTAATGAGACTTGGGAAAATGTGGGTTGGAGCTTCTGATGCACGGCTGCACTGAGTTGTCTTTCCTTTGCTTGGAGAATTTTCCCCCATTTAGTTTTAGGGTTATCTGAGTGAAACCTTTGTGAGGCTGGAGGTGCTGGAAGATTTACCACTGCTCTGGGTAGTGAGAGGTCCCGAGCTCTGCCCAGACCCTGTTCCTGTCTGATGTGCTGAAGACTAAATGTATTTTTTCCCTTTTGTTTTGGTCCCTAAGGAAGTAGTTTGTGAATCCCTAGGGTGCCAGAAATATTAGGATGGGGGATATTGGCTGGATCCTAGTGCAGAGGGACCTAGCTTGCTGGTGGTGGGATTGCAATGGCTCTGGGTCGAGCCCCACAAAGCCTGTCTGAACCAGCGATGCCTGTGGGCAGCATCATACCCAACCACCAAACAACCAAAAGGGACCTCCTCTTGAGGAGTTCTCCCAGCCCTTCACACAGCATGGGGACCACATTATGGGGATGCCATCAAATCCAGATGCTTTGCCTGGGAAGAGCCTGTCTAGGGAACAGTACCCCAAATACGAGACTTGTAAGGTGGGAAGAAGAAGCAGAAAGAAGGTTATTGAGGTCCTCACCAAAGGCTACTTCTGCGACTGGTGGTGGTGGGCTGCTCTAGGCTGTGTGTGGTCCTTGCAAAAGCTTCCAGGCTCCAATTGGGATATTGGGAGGAGTGAAGCAGGGTACAGTGAATATTCCCTCCGATTTATTATTTATAAAGTACTGTCACAGCCCTGGAAGTGTTGGGACTCTCAGAAAAGCTGTAGGAATGTACTAATTAAAGAACACAATGGGAATGTAAATTGGGAAAGCTCCCCAGGGGGAAGCAGCCCTGGGGGGAGCTAATTTGCCAGTCCCCACTCCTCCCCTGCAAACTGGCTGAGACACTGGAGCAATTAAGGAGGAATTTGAGTGTTAAATATAATCTGGAATTGTGTTTTTGGCTTTTTTTGTAATTGGTTTATTTTTCTCTTGGGTAACTGTGTTTCCAAGTCTGTAATTGGGACTTTAACCCTTTGCGCTGCTACAATAAGGGCTAGCTAGGGTGGGTTTTTTTGGTGTTTGGTGTTGAAAACTGATTCAGGTGACTCTTCCAGTGCCAAGGTGGCATATTACCTCCTTGGAAGTGGTAAAGCTGGATGGAGAGCTCCCACAGACAGTACTGTGCAGCCCAGGACAAATTTTAGAGGCTCCCAGAGGGATGTTTTGGGGGCTGTTGTAGCTCAAAGCTGGTGCAATGAAGGAGATAAGGCACCAGGGCAGGGCTAACCAGAGCCAATCTGTAAGAGACAATCCCTGGCTTTGGAATAAAGTATCAATTGTCAAAGTCAGGCCCTAAAACACACCTTAAGAGTATGGGTTTTTTAAGAGTATAGCTTTTTGGGTTGGCCTTTTTGCCTGCCCATTTGTCTTCACAGCCCAGCTTACTCCTTTGCGCTCTTTTGACTTGTCTTGCCCCTCTTAAGGAAATACATGATTTGGTATCATTTGAACCATGGCTAGTAGGCTGGACTCAGGGTAGTGGCAGTGTTGTACTTGTCTTCTCCTGTAAATTCCTCTTATGTAGTCCAGTGCAAGACGACAAACAAGGAGACCCCACCACAGATGCAAGGTGAAGTAAAGACAGTGGTCAGGTGAAGGATGACCATGAACTCAAGCACTGCTTGGAACTGGGTTTGTGGATCAGCTATGTCCCTGTGGCTGGGTTTGCAGTTTATCAAAGGGTTTGTGTTCTTGGGGATATTTTTTTTCAATCATCTTGAGCAGACCCTTTAGAGTGCTTTTTATTGAAAGGTGTCCTCACAGTTTGTAGAAGGGCTTTGAGAAGAGACTCCAGCGTAATGGCAGCTGGTGTTTTGTGTGATGGCTTGGGGATGGCACTGTTTTAAGATGGTGTTTGCAGTAGCAGGCAGGAACTGCCTGTTACAGGGTCATCTCTCACTCATTTTTATTTTCCTGCTTAACTTCATATTTATCCTGGGTTTTTTCAGTTGCTATTAGTTTCCTGAGATTCCCAGCCATTGCTAGCTCCTGTTGGAAGGGGGTTCCAGGGCTCTTTAAGCCGAGACATAGGAAAATATGATAGATGTACTCATGTGACATGAGTACCCTCAGAGCAGTAGAATTTTGCATTGCTGTGGGGACTGACTTGCTGTGGATAAATTACTGCTTTGACACACAACAGCATCCCTTGTCCTAACCCTGAATTCAGCACCACATCCCTCTCCTCTCCCAAGGATACTGGGGAGGGAAGCCCCTATCCACCCATCCTGCTGCAACTGGCTATTTCTGCTGCCACCAGACCAGGCTTCATGCCCAGGGTCAAGCCACGCTGCTGCCTCTGCTCCATGACAGCCCAGCAGCTCTTCATCTCCTCTTCCCATCTGGATCCAATAGCTGCATGTGGTGAAAAGCCTCACCAAGCTGGGGAGCTTGGGAAGAGACACTTTCCTGGCTGGGGTTGTCAAGAAGGGTTACCCGATGGGGCTACCACCCTGATCCACATCTCCCACCATGGTTCTTGTCTCCCACTGTGGATAAATGGGCCCTGTGGAGTCAGGAGATTGCCGCAAGGATCCGGAGCTCTCCCAGCAGCTCTCCTCTATGCCTGACTATATTTATTGCCATTTGTTCTGGTTTCTTTCTCCAAAAATAAAAGTTTGTTGAAGTAGCACAAAAACTGGGGAGGAAATGGGCTGAGGGAGCCTGGGGGAACAAAGATTTAGACATTGTGCCTCCTTTTCCTCACCCCATCACCAAAGAATACATGGAATTGTGGGATTAAAAACCTTTTCATCCTGATTTACTGTAGGGCCTTGTGACTGTGGCCCTTAAGTAGCTAGCTGGGGAGGAAAAATAGGACAAACCTAGTATTTTCTCTGTATGTGGTGGTGAGGAAGGCAGAGCTGGAAGCACCTTCACCCTTCCTGGGCTCCACACCTCCAGAGCTGGGCTGGGAAGTTGTGGTGAACCCAGGAACATGGCCCACACATCCTGAACCTTTGGACAGGCCTTTCCCTTCCTTTTTTGCCTGCAGTGCCAGGAATGGTCTTTTGGGGACCAGGCTGGGACCTGCTGACACTCAGGGTTGCGTCCAGGCTCCAACACAGCGTTTTCCTGTGCAACCATTGTCCATCCCACCCCAGGGTGTCCAATTCCCCCTGGGTCTTGAGCAGATTGTTCTCCCTTCCTCCCTCTTTCACCATCTGAAGTTAGTTTCCTCTGGATGACAGGGGTCAGAAGCACTCGGGTGCTGACGGATCAGAATGTGCTGCCCTGGACTGCAGCCTCACATTCCTCCTGCCTGTCCAACTGGATGCAGGATCCCTCCTGGGCCGCAGCTCTGAGGGGATGCTGCATTGGGGGATCAGACCTGAGCAGCACAATGAGCTCTGTCATTTGCAGTCACTGCTGTGGATTTTCTGCTGGCAGAGAAACTTGCCTCAATTGCAGGGATAAATTAAAACTGAAGAGCAACAAATTAAAACTGAGGAGCAACTGCTATGTGCTGGGCTGGGTTAGACTGACGGTGGCTATCGGTGCTCGGTCCTAACCTGATCCAGCTTGTTCAACACACTGGTCTGTGAGACAGCAGCTTCCCACTGGGAAACAGCCTTCGGCTTTGCTTGTCCCGTCTTCGGGCAAGGGAAAAGACTTCTCGGAGGCAGGGGAGGGAGTCTGCGATCTCGGCCGGGGGCCAAGGTAAGTCACCTTCATGGCGGGGTTGTTTGCACAGCTGCGGGTGGCCGTGCCCGCTCCAAGAACTGCGCATTCTGCCTTGCACCGAATATCCGGGACAGGCATCCCTCCGCGCTCAGCGCGCTTTCATTTCCGTCGGCAGCCTTGGGAAGCGTCGCTGAGCATCAGAGAGCTGGGGCTGACCCTCCATCCCGCCTGTGTATTTGCCTGGCTGATGGCAGCATGCTGCAGCCGGCTCCAGGACCACCGCAGGAAAGCATCCCTGCATGCTTTTGAGTGTGCATGCGGTTGCTCCCCTCCTCTTGGAGGCCGGGCTGTCGGAGCAGGAGGTTCTCCGCCGCCTCCGGGCGCTGACAGCCTCCCCGCGCAGAGCCTCCGCTGTCGCCCGGCGTGTTGTTTTCTTTCTCGCCAGCCCTCCCGCTGACCGGCAAACCCTTCGCTGTGTGCGGATTTTACGACGGTGCCTCCGAGACACTGACAACCTGCTGACATCCATTGGGTTGTGGGTTGTTTCTCTTTTAATTGCTCGGCTGCCTCCCATCACCCCCAAACCCCAGCACCAAGCCCTGCTCCCTGCTAGCGGTTGCTGTCAGATTTTCTTGGCTTCTCTCTCCTTTCTTTTTCCCCCTGCTTTGCTGAGAGCTTTGACACTGCCCTGTTTGTCCTGAGACTCTGCAGAGTGGCAAGCCTCACGCCGACAGCGCGCCAGAGCAGCCGCCCGTGCTGGCCCTGGGATTTACTACAGGCAGTTTATTTTCCCAAGGAAGTTAGTTTCCAAGATAGCATGTGGTTTTTATGAGGTCTGATCAAATAAGGTGGTATGTGTATTAGCAGGGGGTTGCTGTTTTTATGTTCGTACATGTATTTTTAAAGTTCTCTAAATAGAGGAGTGATGAGTTGCTTGCTGCTTCCAAAACTGTGTCTTTGTGACCACGGCTTTGCTGAAATTATTACTGAATCCAGAAAGCAAGTTGTTTCTTTGAAATGAGAAAAGGGCAGCGCAGGTTGTCATACCTTGCAACACGCACACATTAGCAGTAGGTGCTGTTACTTTCAACACCAGTGCAGAATTATTCTTTAGTCGCCTCATCCACAGTACAAGAGGCAATCAGGAGCTGTGTGCAAGTTTCCAAAGGGGCTCTGGAGTTTCACTGGTGCCCAGTGAGTCCTGCATGGAAAAAGAACTAGATGGAATCTTGCAGTGGAGCTGTTTCTGCTTGTGCTTGTTTCTTTTAAAGCTTTGGCTGAAAGAAAGGAAAGGAGAAATTAAAGTGCAGCTCTTGGGTGTTAGCTTTTGGAGGAATTTATTGGAATAAAATTGTATAGGGAAGGAGGAATGGCTGAAAAATATTGTAGTGGTTGAAGATGTGACTATGATATCTGCAGCCCTTTCATTAATGGGTGATTAATAAGTGATGTGCTAATGGTGTGTGGGGACCTGGTTACTTGTGGCTTTCCATCTGGGTAGGTTTAAAAGTATCTATATAGCCATCTCGTCTCATTTATATTTCAATGTTATCATCTCACCTCTTCCTTTTCACTTTCTTCCTCTGTATGCATCCCCTTCACTCTTCCTAGGCTGGCTACACCAGTCCAGGTGGACATCATCCCGTGGCATGGGGTTGTCTCCTCCATGGGAAGTCTGGCTGGCAGTGTCCAGCCAGGGACACCACCAATGTGTTCATCTTTTCCAGGTCCCAGGGCTTTGGCCAACCATACAACCCACAGGGAGAAAACCATTCAGTAAGACCTGCCCTCCTGTTGGTTTTCAGAACAGCTTCCCTTTTCCCCTGCCTTTACAGAGGCATATCCGCTTGTCTGGGTTCGAGTGCTTAATCCACTCTCCAGTGGTGACCCCTGCGGAGCCCACCCTGCTGACAAAGATAACACCGCCCCGCAGCTCCTCGGCGCATCCGCGGCTCTGGGATTTGTTTTTCATTTCCTCTTGCTCTCCCCTCTATCCCCCTGTGAGACCCAACGGTTTGGCAGCAGATGCTGTCTCCCTCTTTGCTTTCCTGCAGAGAATCATTTCTTCAGGGTGTTGTGTTAGCAGGGTCTGAGCTGAAGCCACTGGATGTCCACTGGAGAAGACTTGAAAAGCCAATCTGTGCTGTGTGACCTAACTCCTACCTCCCCACCACTCCCCTGGGGACCTCCACCATCTCCCCCATCTCCTTCTTTCTTTTGCTCTTCTATGCACTTTGGTTTTTCTTGGCATTTTTTTACCTATTCTAGAAACCTGTGCAAAATGTCACATCGGTGAGATAGATTGACAACTTAACTGGTATTTCCACTACTTCAGAGAGAGCTAGCATCAGCTGGAACCATGATGTCCAGAAAATCATTACCTAGATGCAAAAATATCCTGAAACAAACCCCACTTTCTTGCCGACATGCGGTATTGCCAGCTGATTTAGCATCTGCACCCAGAGTTTGCTGCTCAGCTAAGCCTACACCCCAGCGTCATTACAGGCATTTCCAGTTTGGTCCCAGCTGTCCTGCAAGGCATCTCTGAAATATTGCCATGTTATGAGAATGCGATGCTGCATTCAGGCACTGGCTTTTATGAAGATAGGAGCTGCCGGTCAGGAGGGGCTGGTATTTCACACGATGATTTTCTCCTCTTTCTGCTCCAGGAAGCAGTTCATGTAGAGGGGGAGGATTTTGGAGACAAGAAGCCTGGGGGGTGTGTACGTGTTTATAAGGGACATGGGAGAGTTAAAGCCTTTTGATAGCTCAGTAAAGGGCCTAAGAAAAAATAGCCCTGAGCTTTGATTGAAAGCCTGGGTGTTGCTTTACCAAGAAAATACTACTGTTTGCACTGCTGCAAGTTATTTACGCAGTACCTCCTGCCAGCAAGTGTTTACACCTTTCAGGAGCAGGGTTGTTGTCAGCAGGAACCTGCCTTGTGTTCTTTCTGGCTGCTGGTGAGGTGTCTCCTGAGGATGAGGACAGTGGGATGAAGGCTCTTTTCTCCCTGTGGCTTCAGGGAGGGCAGCTGATGTGCAGTGGCTCCTGCTTGAGCTGCTTCTTGGGGCACAATGCTCCCACCAAAACTGTTGCAAAATCCCTCTGGTTCTTTGTGCAGGCAGGAGGAGAACACTTCCTCACTTTTGCCCTTTTGATCTCCTTCCACCTTTGCTTGCTCAGCTGTGATCCTGCTTTTTGCAGAGGACAGCAGTGCCCTGAATGAATAGCTTTGGGATGAGGACTGCCATTCTGTACCTGATCTGCCGAACGCATGTTCATGTCCGAGCTAAAAGCCATCTTTCCATGCACATTTCTTACCTTCAGCTGAAGTATTTCTGGAAAACAGATGCAAACTTTCCACGGGAAATTACTGCGAGGTATTTGCTCAGCTCTGGCCATGCAGACAAGCAAGCAGTGCCTCGCTGTGACCCAGGAGTCTCTGCTCAATCATCTGCTCCTACGGAGCAACAGAGCAGATAAGAGATAGCTGCCTTATGTTGCACACTTGTTTCTTCCCAGCCTCTCATTTGCGATGAGGTGAGCATAAGCAGGGATTAGTTTGTTAAGCTGTGACAGTTCATTAAACTTCTTGGACCTTTTCTCTGCGCTTCCTCTCCAGACATTGCTGATGGCTGAGCCGGTGTGTGTGCAAATACTGTGGGGCAAGACAGGCAGTGGAAATTTTCATTATTTTAGTTTCCAAACACCCTTATCTATTTGCAAAGCCTTCCGGGTGCCTGCAAGAGCTGTTACATTTCAGATACTTCTATTTGGAAAAGTCTGTGGAAGTAAAGTTCATTTTTCTTGGCTATTTTTTGCCTTCAAGTGAACCTCTTTTTCATTAGAACTTACAGCTGAGGCTTAGATGTGTAAAACTTGGTGAAATTAATGGGAGCCGTGCCCTGAATTTCCTGCATGGCTTTTAAATCCTCTGACTTGTAAACAAGGAGACTAGTTTGCAGCTGGCTTTCAAAGCCTACCAGAGGAAACCCTAAAAGCTTGAAGGTAAAATGAGAGGGATGCTTGCAGGGAAGGGGAATGGTGTGGTGCCCTGTTCCTTGTTTTATGCCTCCTTGCATTAACTGCCATACAAAGAGCAGTGTTGGAGCTTGCTGGTACCCTTGGATGAAGAATGTCAGGATACGGTAGAGCTGTGCTGATTGGTATCACACTGGTCCCCTTTGGCTTTGAAGGCTATGTAACACTCTAGCTTACAGGACTCTTTTAAGCTCTTGCAAAAGATGTGATTGCCCTGCTGGGCAACTGTGCATGGGAACGTGCTCTTGGTTGTATTTTTCCCAATGTGAAAAAGTCACCATTGAGAGGAAATGATTTGCATGCAAAGCTGTGCCACCCCATGGCGGGTTTCACCCCACAGAGAGTGCAGAAGGGGCAGCTGAAGGTGAGACGTGTGAGCATCTCTGTGTAGCCACAGAAATCTCATTTGTTCCTCAGTGGTGGGAAAGGAAACGAAGCAATAACCCAGGACAGTTTAATAGAGTTTGGGTGAAATACGGTTGTTTTTGTAAGCTGGTCTCTGTTCAGTGAGGGTTCTTTAGCCCGTTTGTTGTGCTTGGCCCTGCTCTGGATGTTGGCACCAGCTGCTCTGCAGGTGCACGTGTCTTTGGCAGGAAGGAGCTGGGATTTGGGGATTCGCCTTGGGGAGGAGGAAAAAAGCAATGAGAGATGATGTTTGTGCCTTATAAGTGAGCAACACAAAGTGGGGAGCAGAAAAGACAGTCTGGGGTTCAATTCCATCTCTCAGAGCTGGCTGGAGGGCAAGGTCCTCCCTCAGTGGCTCCTTTTCCTTTCCCTGGACGAAGCAGGAGTGGATCCTTTAGGCTGCAGAGCCAGCTACTGTGAGCAGAAGTCTGCTGCAGAACTGAGAGTATCTGAGATAGTGAGCAATAGCAAGTATTGCCTGTAATGTCACCAAAATCATGAAACTGGGAGGGAGGGCATTTCTGTAGCTGAACCCATAGGGGTGGAGAGAGATGGCATTTTTGGAGGTGCTTGCCCTGCACCTCCCTATTGTTTTCACTACTGCTTTTGCTCCCTCCTTCCTATCACTGTGGCAGTGACTCCTGGGGTCCAACACCCTGAAGGTGCAGAGCCAAAGCCTCAGATGCCCTCAAGGAGGTGATGATGTTGACAGGTCCCAGCTTTTTCACCCTCCCATCCAGTGGTGGGGCAGCATTCCCAGGCCAACTGGTCCCTGTGGCCGTTCGATGTGGTTTCTGGGCATGAATCATTGCTCTGTGCACCCCGGTGCTTGCCCACCCCTGCCCAGTTTTGGAGCACAGGCAGTGGTGGGAGCAGACTGGGATCCCCAGTCTTGCCGAGGGGGTGTTTGGTCCAGCATGCAGAGGAGGGGAAGAGGCCGATGTTTCCCCCATGGTCGAGCCAGAAGCAGCAGACCTGGCACGGGCCCAAGGCGTCTTTGCTTCCTGCCACCCTTTCAAATTAAGCAAGCGATTCATTTTATTTCTTTAATTTTCCAAATGGAAGTGAATTGGCCGTGCTGGCAGGTGCCTGATTGACGTTCCAGAGAGGATATGAGCCAGGGATGGGGGGGGGGGGGGGGTCCTAGCTGCTCCATGCCTGCCACCGCACTCCAGCAGCGCTGGTAAGGACCCAGCCCCACTACTTAGAGCATGGGGTCCACTTTATCCTCCTAGTAACAAGAGATGCCCTGGTTTTATTGCATGAGTAAAAAGATTGCAATGCTGAGCTCCTTCGAGGCCCTTTCAGGATGGAGAAGAGAGCCATGGCACCCCCACTGTCCCCTATTAACTCCTGGCATTCAGTGTTCTATAAGTGTGGCTTTTCCTCTTGCTTTTATTATGCTTTGCAGAGCCTTTCTCATGTATCTGCTTAGTCCCCTGCCTGCCTCAAGGGGACACTATCAATAAATGGCACTGGCTTCCACAAAGAGGACTGAGTCCCTCCTTGCAAGGAGGTTTTGGGGTGGAATGCTCCCACAGGGGACCCACAGAGAGAGCTATACACCCTGCCCAGCATCACCACCATGCATCCCTTGCTGCAGGGCTCAGCACCCATCTGGTGCATGTATCTGCACCCTTAAACCTTCCCTGCTCTGGTCAGGGGTGCAAAGCTCTGTGTAGAGCCAATTGCAACTCTCCCTGCAGTGAAATAAGTGCTGGGAGATGGCAAGGGGAAAATTATCCCTGCTACATGGCAGTGATTATCAAATCTGTCCGCTGCATTGGTGAAACAAACAGCAGCCAGTGGCTCGCTGCCAGAGTGTGTGGCGTATAATTCTCTCTAGCTTCCCAATCCCTGTTAAAGATCCCTTCCTTATCTCTGGCACCACAGTCTCTCTTGTGGCTTTTCCCCATTACTGCTGTTTTTCTCAGTGCTCTCTTTCCCCTTGGCTGCCCTTTCCCTGGTGAGTGGCCGTAGGATGGAAATCCTCACCCTGAGCAGGGATGGGGCACTGGAAAGGCAAAACCTCAGGATTTTCAGGCATTGTCAGCTGTCCTGGAGCTGAATCCCGTCCCTGCAGTGCTTGCTCAGGGCTTTTTCACTTTCCTTCCATCTCTTCTCTGCAGGGTCCCCCTGGGAGACCAGGCGATACAGCAGCCCAGGCTGAGCTTGAAAACCTCTGAGCCAGTGCTCTGGGGAGCCAGACAAACGTGGTTGTGTCATGGTGATGATCCCAGCCTGGGTCATCAAAACCGGCAGCTTAATTGGCCTTTTGAGGGTGATAAAAGCAATCCTCATGCTCACCTCACCTACTCTCAGGAAACGATCACCCCCTCAGATGCAAACACACTGTGTGCCTAGGACCTGTTCTGCTTGGCAAAGATGTCACCAACACCCAGGCTGTTCGTGATGATGGGGAAACTGAGGCATGGTAAGCTCATGCAATACACTGGGGGCTGCTCCACCCGTGTCCCAATATACCAGGATTCCCAGCAGGACAGCGATGGGCCATAGGAAAAGGGAGCCCACAGCATCCCTGTGCCAGCTCCTCGGTGCAATGGAATGCTACCAGCTGAACCCCCTCTCTGCAGCATGCCCTTTTGTCCCAGCAGCCAAGGCCTACAAGTCCGTAAAACCTGAGTTTCTGCTCTTCCGAATGCCCTGCCTGTGGAGGGCACCATCCTCCTGGCTTTTGTGCAAAACCATCAGGAGCCTGGAAAAGGTTGGGCAAAACACGAGCTGTCTGCAAGCTCTGTGGCAGCTGGAAGGATGTGGATAAAAGCTCTGCTGTCTGCCACTGAGATAAATTTCATTTCTGGCTAATTCAGAGGTAAAAGGGAAACTCAGCAGCTGGGCTTTGTAACCCTGCACGGGAGAGGTTTTCTGGAAGACAAAGGAGCTGGCTCATTTTTACGTGGGCATTAGGGATGTGACAACTTAATTGCGGAGAGCTCTCCAGAGGAGGAGCAGCAATCAATAGGTGTTGGGCAAGATGCTCGTTGCAAGATAAAGTCTATTTGTTAAATTATAGTCATTTGTTTCCTCTCAGCCTCCAAAACAGTTAATTGTGAACAGCTCCAGAGGGGTGGCATGCTCTGCCACAGCTTGATGCCCAAACGCTGTGCCCTTTGGATGCCCGGGATGGAGATGGCTGGTGGTGCTGCCAGCTAGCGGTGCCGCTGCCGCAATTCAGGCAGAGGGACCCGAGCTTCGGGGAAGGCTGAAGGTTATGAATTCAAGCCCTTAAGCGTGTCCTGTAATCCCTTTTCTGGCCCGGAGGAGCGGCAGCCTCTTCAATTACCAGGGCACGGAGGGCTGCAGGGTGTGCATTTCCCAAAGGCCAGCCCAAGGCTGCAAGGGAGAGCGGCCAAAAATACTCAGCTTATTTGGGCGCTGTGGGGACTGGCCTTACAAGGCTGGAAAGTAGTTTGTTAAGCAGAAGAAACCAACTCAGCCTGGGATGAGAGGCTGAGTTTTACATGCTGGGGTAGCACAGAGGCCTCTGTGGGCTCCTCAGGGCTGGCTCTGCCCCAGATGTGCATGCATAAGCCTCGCTGACTGGTCTTGGCCCTCCTGGGACACAGCTCTCCTGCAGCTGATGCTGTTAAGCATTTGCTCTCCAGGGCCTTGGGCTGATAAGGTCTGTGCTTAGGGATGTGTTTTCAAACAGAAGCAGCTTCAAGTGAATGCTGCTGATGATGGATGGGTATAGGAAGGGGGTTTTTGTCCGTCTTCCCCAGCTGCATGACAGGCTGCAGACAGTGCTTACAACAGTGCCTGGCTCCACGGCTCTTTGGGCTACTTTGGTCGAGAGCAGAAAGCATGCCACCCAACACACCTATGCAAGAAGCTGCCATAGGAGATGGGGGAATTGGGGGTGATGGGAACACCCACAAGGACCATGTCCACTAGTCCCCCTGCCTCTATATACCAGCATGCATGCATCTTGTTGCAGGAGGTACAAAGGTCTGAACCAGTGCTATGTGTTTTCTACTCAACACATTGCTTAGGGCATCCTTTATTTTTCTGTTTGTTCTCTCTGCCTTCTCTGGCCCTTCCTCTGCTCCCCAGCTGTGCTAGCCCAACCTGCTGCCAGTTGGTGAGACCTGTCTGATGCTATACAGCCTCCTGGGCTGGGATACTTCCCCAGGCTGCCTCTCTCCCTGTTTGCCTCCTCATGGTGCTTTCATATGGCCATCCTCAGTGCTGGTACCTGAAAACAGCAAAAGGCTGTGAAGAATAGGATTGAGATAAGGAAATTAGGTAGGAGAAGCTCCTTATAGAGCTAAGGGAAGGCTATTCTCCTAGTCTGTCACTGGGGATATCTCTTGTGTTGTGATGGGATGAACAGTACTCAGAGCATCCTCCAGAGTTCTGGAAAAGGAGCACACATTGCTGGTTTAGTGCTTTGCCCTGAGTCCATACTGTGATGGTCCAGATGGGGGCAGGACCAAGCGAGCCCTGTATTTCCCTCAATATCCAAAATGGGATTCAAAATCCTACAGAAAAAAGCCCAGGGATAGTTATTCTTGAGCAGGTGAGAGCCTTACGGCAAGCGGTAGCCATGCAGGGAGACATTGCAGAAGACAGGTTGTGTTTTACCTGGTAGATGGTGGGGACAAGGAAGCAGCCAAGATGTCCTGACTCATGCAACCACACCAGCATCTTTCGAAGAGGTTTCCTCCACAGGTCAGGTAGCCAGTGGGCTAGTATCATTCACCCAGGGCTTTCAGCCTTATGCATGGGCTGCATCATCCTCCGCTGTCTACCTTCATCTTCTACTTATCTGCCAAAGCACTGGCTCCTGGATGTGGTACTTGGGGGTTAATAATTAAAGTCTGTCCCTAGAAGTGGTTGGGCTTTGGGGGCTGGTGCTGGAGGCAGCAAGATCAGGCTTTCCCATCTTGCATGATCTCGCATCATCTCCATAACCAGCAGCAGTCCTTGTGAGAAGGGTTCAGCCATCGTTCCCTGACCTGGGAGAGCATCCAGCCCTGCCTTGGGGCAGGCAGCTCCAGTCAGTGTGGAACAAGGTGTGTAATGGGGCCATGCAGGGGTCCAGGGAGTTTGCAGGCAGGTCCTGCCGGGTCAGCCAGGAAAGTCGTTCACATGTGGTCTGAATATAACTGTGTGCACTAAGAATGGTGTTTGCACACGCAAATGAACACACGTGTTCATACATGCACATGCTCAGGGGGATGTGGAGAATGCCCACATCTCACATACACGGAGCGAGGTGGCTGTCTCTACTTGCAGCATCTTCAGGGGGATGGAGTCACACACGTGATGGCCTCAGCGCCTTGCACGCCGTCCGCGTTGATCTCATGTGCTGAGATTCTCGGAGGCACCCAAAGGAGTCATCGAGCTGCACGCCGATCACTGCGTGCTGCCAAAATCCTCTGGAATCCTCTCCCCTGCGTCGCCCCTTCCCAGGTCAGCATCAGGCTTCGCAGCAGCAGGTGCTGAAACCCGTCCCTCCTCGCGACCTGCCTCCCTTGCTTTTCCAGCACATTTTCCGGAGGTCAGTCATCCCCTCCCTGCCGCTGGATTGCTTTCCTGCCCCTTCCCACCTGCTCCGTCCTCCTGGCAGCTTTTTTGGAGCTGGAGAGCAGCTATGGAGGGGTCTTGGCTGGGGGGGGGAACATGAGTCTGAAGGAGAAATCAATCACATCCTGGCTGGGGCTGAAATCTTGGAAACACTGTGCTCCGATCCAGCGGCTCTCGAAGAACCAGGGCCGAACATGGCACTAGTTATTTCAGGCCGCTGGCAGCTATTCCTGGTCCTGACCCCAAGGTTGGTCCTTTTCCCTTGCCTCCTTCCCCGTGTGCTCGGGTGAGCTCGGTGTGCCGTGCGCGGTCAGCGAGCTATAAATAACAGCAGCCATGGGTGGCCTCTGGGAAAGGCACGGAGGGGAAAGCATCCCGAGCTCCGTGAGCAGCCAGGATCCCCTTCCCCAGCCCAGCCATGGGTAACGCAGGTCACCTTGCCCCCAGGGGGAAGCGGGATGCTGTAAGAGCCATCATCATGTGTTTTCCATGGGGTTTTGAGTCCCAGAGCCCTGCTTTTCCCTGCAAGCAGCCAGAGGGGTTTTCAGGATGAGTGATTGCTTGGGGATGGGTTTATTTTTCCAATATCCCTTGCGAGCAGCTCAAGCTGGAGTTGCTGCCCTGCAAGGCGCCTGGCTTGGGATATCTTTTTTTCCTCCAGATCTTTCTTTTCCTCTGGGGAGGATTGAGCAACCCAAAGGATGTTGTACAGGCAGAAGCAGCTCCACTGGAGCCTGCATGTGGCCACAGCCTGAAGTTTCCTGAGTGCTTTTCTCCTCCGCACTCTTCACTCTTTGCTTCTCCACGCCCTCCTTTTCTCCCCACTATATTCCCCTCTTTCTCATGCTCTCACCTCCCCTTTCCCTCAGTTCTCTGTGCTTCTCATCCCTCCATCTTTCGCTCCATCTCTCCCTCATGCTCCCTCCCAATTCCTGCTATTTTTGCCTTCCTCCTGCCCCATCCTCCTTCCCTCCTCGATGCTCCCCCTGGCCCCTCTCTGCAGCAGGGTACCATTTTTCTCCTCAAACACCAGCTGCCTTGTTTTTCTTGCGGTGCAGCAAATGTTTCCGCAGCGCTCTGGAGATTGACAGAGCCGATGAACAAAACGACCTTTTCATTTTAGTAGCTGGATGGAGAGCGACTGTGCTGCTGGCCTGAGAGATTGACACTCAGGTGGCTCCCATGCCTACATCCAGCCACCTCACTGACATGAACAGCAACCCACCATCCCTGGCCAGAGAGCAGAGGAGGAAGCCCGGTGGTCTCAGAGTCATTCTGGGCTTGTTTGGAAACACTCGGCTTGTTTTCATTTGTTTCCTCCTCCTGCTTTTCCTGCTGCAAAACCAGTGTAATTGGAGCAGGAAATTAAACATTTGAGGCGTTAACGTGATAATCTGCTGGTTTAGACTTTTAGAGGGGGGCAGAGAGCTGAGAGCTGAGTACACTGCTCCTGCCCAGCGTGCTGGCAGGGAGAGGGGACCCAGTGCCATTGAAGTCCCCAGCATATCCAACCTTCTTGCCCCAGCCAGGAAAATAGGTAGGACTGCCCTTCAGCATGCTCTGGCCTCAGGTGGTCTTGAGGCTGTTGGTTAGGAAGGTTGTGGTTTTCCTTTCGTCCTGATATCCATGCTTCATTGCCTGTGCTGGTGGGTCCAGGACCAGTGCTGGTGTATGGCTGCACGCATCACCTGTGGTGAGTTTCTCAGTGCTTTGCTGTTGCTGGTGGTGGATGACCCAGGAAGGGAACTGATCATGTCCCACATTCCCAAGGCCATGGTTTAGGAATGTTGAGGCTGGAGAAGAGAAATCCCCAAAAAGCTGTAAGTTTTCAGAGATGCCAAAAGCTCCATGGGAAACCATTGCTCATGCCCCTGGGGCAACAAACTCTGGATGTAAAACACAGTGAGGGAGGTTCAGGCTGAGTGCCAAGAGAACTGATCCTTATGGGGAAGTTGGGTGGCTGTCCAAACTGACTGCCAGGCAAGTAGGTTTGGGTGTCCATTTCTAGAGGTGTTGAAGAGCCTCGCAGACCTTCATCAGGATAGTCCTGGGTGTGGTGGAGGGGGCATTGCTCTTAGTGGGTTTGGACACTGGGATGGTGATGGAGAACGGGTGTTCCCGTGTCTTCCCTGAGCTCCTCAGTGGTCTATAGAGATAGCTGGCATGAACATATTATGTTTTTTAATTCCTTCTTTATGTCAGGCTTGGATTGTCAAATAGACGCTCGCATTGTAATTTTTTACTTTAATAGGAATCATTTGTAGAGAGATCTGCTGAGCTCAGCATCCCAGCTAGAGCTTTTGCATTATCGAGAGTTGCTGTCTTTGCAGATGGATGAGTTTCAAGGATTTCTAAATACACAGGCCTGTCTGTCTAAACAAAAGTTCAAATGCTGTGCAGTTCACTGGTTCGGAGCAAATGTCAAAGAGGCAGGACTGGGCTGTCGCCACTAAACAAACCTCTGTCCCATTTCCTTTTGCACTTCCCACAAAATCCTGCACAAATTTGGTGCGGTCAGCCCGTTTCTATTTGTGGGGTGGAAAAACCAGTGTGGAGCAGAGCTGTGGGGTTTTTCTGCTCTGCTTGGGGTTACAAGGGTGTTAGAGGGAAGGACGGTGCCATAACTGCTATGAACCCCTTCCCTTTCCAGAAAGTCTGTCAGGGAATGAGACTTGTGATCTTTCCTGAGGAGCATCAGTCACCATTGACCTGAGGTTCTGGCAGAACTGATGCCTTTTACCAAGGATCTTGGATGAAGGTGAAGGCTATCCAACGTGGCAGACACTCTCTCCATTACCCTTGTGGGTGCTTGTCTCATTTTTCCTAGGTAATACCCCAAATAGGGGCTCTGGAGCCGCTGGCTGCAGAAGCAGAGCAAACTCCCTGTGTGTCTCAGGAGTTTTAATGTGCTGCACCCTCTCTGAAAAGAAAACGCAGTTGTTTCCATATAGAGACATCACTGGGAGTTGCCTATTGCCAGGGATAGTGTTTAACTCGTGGCCTGACCCCTTCGCTGCAGCTCCAGGGGCAGGGAAAAAGGACTGTGATTTCCCCAGTGATGCCCGGGGTAAAAACATCCCTGGTGATATTGGTAGCAGAATGGTGAGGTGATATCTTTGCAGGGGCTCATATGCACAGCTCTCCGTGTCAGCATGGACATATTTGAAGCCAATACCATCTCCAGATACTTCCTGGTGCCAATGGGCACAGCTGGGCTAATCTTCCACCTCTTTTCTTCCTGGTCCAGGTTGCCAATGAGCTGTAGGAAGGAAAGGGTCCTCTCTGGGTATCAACCCCTCACAGGAAGGCTTTCTGGGATGGAGATAGCAGCCTGGCGTGGGAGACAGGAGACCTTTTTCCCTGACACCTGCATATGGTGCGACTTCGGCACAGCCTCTCGCGTCCGGTGTTTTCTGTGTGTTTTCCGAGGCGTTTTGTGTTCGCTCCTTGGCCGGTGCTGGGAGGACTGGATTGGAAAGGAAAGGGATTTTCATACTTCATCTTTTTCTCACCGGGGCCTGAAATGTGAGTGCCTCCAAGGCGTTGCCGAATGAGGTGGTAATGTGTTCATCAGCTGGGAAATCACCAGACCTCAGAAAAATGGGGAAGGGAGAGATGGAGAGACACGCAAGGATTTGTGTCCGCCCATCTGCCCTTGGGCAGCCGTGGTTTTAGGATACAGCTGGTGGATGTGGGGAGCGCGGCGTTGAGGAGCATCCCAATGGTGTCAGGAATGTCGGGCCCTGCCTCAGTGTCCCCACTCAGAGCAGTGGTTGCCCTGCAGAGATGTATGGATATGACATTCATAGGGATGTGCTGGAAGTGGTGCTTCTTATCAAAGGTTGTGGGAGACATGTGAAGAGAGAGAACCCAAGTCAATCAATACCCGAATATTGCTTTGAAGCAAAGGGCAGAGCCTCCCTGCTGCAGGGCATGGCTTGACCCTTTTTCTGCCCAGCTGGAAAACCTCCTGCAGGGAATAGGTCCCATTATCCTAGCTGGATGCAGGTTTTGAACATAAGACCTCATGCTGCCCATGGTGATGTTTCCCATGGTACTCTTTCCCCTGGCACAACCCTTCCATCACCCACCACCCTCAAGTGCCACCATGCACCTATGAGTCTTCTCAGAAATCCAAACATTTAATTTGTGCTCTTAACTCTCCCTGGCCATGGGTTTGCTGGATGCTTGAAGGTGGCACAGCCCAGAAGCTGGCTGCACAGCAGTGTGCATAAATAAAGCAGCTTCCAGTCTCTGTTTTCGTTTTGTGGACTCTCGTGCCTTTGCCATATTCGAGGAGGATTTGCCCGCTGTCTTTTGTTGCTCCCTGCACCTCCTTCCTCTTCCTGTTTATCCACCTCCTTTGTAAATTAAGGCCTGAGGCTCCACTCTTTCTTTACATCTCATTTTTTTGGCAGTCACTGAACAGAAACTCTTTGTCTTTTTTTCACACAGGATATCCAGGATTGATCAGAGCATTCCAGGTCAGGGCATACCATTGATTTACACTGTCACACATGTTATAATCTGGGGTCTTTATGTATCACCTAACATTTTGTTTGCCATTTCAGCTGCGGCCAAAGAGTGAAGGTTGACATCACTTTGCTGGCTGTTTTTAGCTAATTTGGACTGCAGCAATGTGCATGATTAGCTCAAAATCTCTCTTGCAGTGTTCAGTGCCATGCATTTATCACCACAACGGGCTTCTTCACTGCCTGGTGCTGCTGTTCTCTTTGATGGTCTCCCCTACCCATCATATTCTTGATTAGCCTAAATAATATTGTCATCTGTCAATTTTTTCCTCTTTGTTGCTCAGCCCTCTTTGAAAGCATTAATAAATAGATTATAGTGTACTAAGCCCCATCCAAAACACTGAGGTGCAGAGAGCTGACAATGCCATGCTCAATCTGAGCTGCTTTGGCTGCTTAATAAATTCAGAACCTGAGATGTGAAGAAGGTGATAACAAAAGGAGGCAGAAAAAGTACTGTCAGTTTTATTACAAGTAAAAGTGTTTCTATTTTTTGACATGCCTATGACTCTGCCCATTCACTTTATGAATGGTTAATACCAGTCTGTGTAATCAAATAATTCTCTTCAGTGTTAATACTTTGAAATGCAACCATTGTATATTTAAATAACAAGGGCCTTTTTAGAGAAATACTTAGAACTTTGGTTTCATGGGAATAGCATAGTTTAATATGAAAAAAGTGTAGAGCATTATTGATATGTGATATGGTAAAATTATGTATGTGGACATGTGCTTGCAGTTAGATCAATAGATGTTATTAATGTGTAAAGATATCATTTTTATGTTTCTTTTTTTTTTTTCCAAAGGGCTTTGTGGTTAGCTTATTTTTTGAGCTTATTGATGAAAGAATAGTATTTATTTTGAAAAGTAAATGATTCAAATCAGGGCAATTTTTTTAATGGGCTGTAACTTTCAAGCAGCATAATAAATTTTCTTTGTCATTTACATAAGTATTTTCCTTTGAGTTTGAGATGAATGTGGCAGTCTTAAGGTCAATGGCTCTGGTTTTCCCTAAGGTGAATTCTGGAGGTGCTGAGCTGGCCTCTTCATAGTAGAAGCGGCTTGCAACTGAAATGTCTTTAAACTTTGCATTGTTTGGGAAAGGAAGCAAGAGAAGAGTGATCACAGCCGTGTTCACAATTTTCCTATGTATTGCCCAAGTTGAAATAAACATAATTCTTAAAATGCATAGGAAATGAGGCAGAAATTGCATGTCTGTGCTCTCATTTATAGCCTCCTGGCTTCTCACAAGCAGCTGCTGCGATGGTGGCTGCATCAGCACCATCAGACCTGTGCTTCTTGAAGATCCCTTCCTTTCTGCAATCAGGATGGTTTTTTGCTCTTATATTATGCACCGGCAGTGACCCCTGCCAGGTTTTGCTGTGTGAAAGTACTGTCAGAGCTGTGCCTTGTACTTGCTTTAACCAACTGGTTGAACATTGTATTGGGCAGCCTGCAATTGCTGTGTGGGGTGGAGGAGCACCCAATTGCTCCATTTTGCTTACCTGACCTTTTTCATATATTTTGCTTGTAACTTCACTATGGAGAGGTTGGAAAGTGCACGGCAGCTCACCTGCTCCCCAAAACTCTGCCTCATCTGCTTTGAAATACTGGAAAATGGGAGGACAGCATCCACCTTTTGGGGGGTTGTCCTATGTGTACTGTGCCCCTTTTGCCATCCCCAGCCTTCTTCTTAGCTCAAGCAAGCCATCCTCTTTGCAGCCATGAGCAGGAGCTGCTCAGAGAAGGGAGAGGTTCTTGGTTGGTTTTAATTGTCTTTGCCCTGGTGGGATCAAATTTCTGCTCTGACTGAATCTAGCTTGCACCACCACTCTCCAGTCTTCCGCCTTAGCCCATAGCTATTTGTTCCTCCAAAACCTCCATTTCCCCTTTTAGATGATGGTGGTAGCTCCTTCTTGCTCTTATTTTGTTCAGTAAATAGGATAAAACAGATGAGGTCATTGATGTCTATACAGGCAGATTTGGCCTCCATTTTCTGTTTACTAGGACTGCATTAGTTATGAATAATGGCGCGTCAAACTACTCGCTCCAAGCAATTTATTCATGGGATTTGGCCCCGCTTGCTGTCTGAGAGTTGCCTGCCAACAGGATCTGATTTTTAAAATACACTTACAAACATGCAGCCATTTGCCTGATCTGTTTGCAAACATATCTGGGCCTTTGGGTGCTGAGCAGCTGCTCAGCCCCTGTGTCAGGGCCACGTAACGAGGCTCCAAAAATCACCTCATTGGCTCTCAGACCTCAGACAGGCAGTGATGTCCTTTCAGGCAATTAAAAGAGATGGAAGATAAGAAGTCATGGGAGGTTTTAAATAGTCTTCCTTCTCTTTTTGCCCTGGGGAACATCATTATGTCAAGCTGGAGGCACACACACAATCCCAAACCTTTGAGACAGGATTCTCTCCCTAACCCAGGAGAAACGGCAACAATTTCGAGCTCATTTCTTGCTGTCTGGCAAATTTTACATCTAATTTTTTGCTCTGTCACTTCCCTGCAGAATAACCATTGATTTATATGGCAGCCAAGTCCAAAACAAATGCTTTTGCTGTATACCTGTATCCTCTCCAAGAAAGGGTCCTGCTCCCCAAACTTGAATAAAAAGGCCAAAACCAAAAAGAAGCCCCCACTGGCTGTGATGTGATGAGAAGGGAACACAATAGCCCACGTGTAATGGGAGGCAACCACAGGTCAACTCTGCCAGTTGATGTGCATTGCGCACCGCTGTTTTCCAGGGTATTGCTCATTTGATTGATTGCTTAATTTGCGCGCTTGTGCGATAGCGACTGTCATGCGATGGCTTTTTTGTCGTGCTGGACTGAAGGGTTTTATTCTTTGGAGACAGTTTTTAGGCTCCGAGATGCTTTCCGAGAATGCCTGGGCTGATGTTCCCATGGGCCATATTTGGAAATCCAACCGTTTCTGCTTGGCCAAAAGCACCAGTTGATTTTAAGGGACAATTTGTTTGTGTTACTATGCATGTTTCTGGCCCCTGATGGTCTTGAAGGGGGGAAAAAAAAACCAAGATTCCCAGCTCGCAAGACATTTGTGCTAATTAAACAGTGGGAGATTAGCTTCTCTTCAGCAAGGGATTGTTTTTTAGGCTTCTGTCAGGCCTTCTTTGCACGCGGATTTCAAAAAACTTTAACATGGGTGGTAGATGCCACACAAAGTTGGGCAGATTTTTCTGTTTGAGGTTGGTGCGGTGCAGACCAAAGATGAGCAACTTATTTCCATCACTCAGCTCCTTTGCCTGAAGTTCAGGATCCCCTCCACTACCTCTTCAGAAAGGAGATCTCTTCAATTTATTAGAGGATGACTTATGCAAGGGGTGTGTCCTAGGTCCCTTGTGTTGCTGCCTCTCTCCCTGGTTATACAGGGATCTTGTGAGCACTGCATCCTGGCCAAGACAGATGCAGGGATGTCGATCCTTCTCCTGGTGAGAAGATATCCACCTACACAGGTACCATACAAAACTAGAAGTCTCATGTTTTGACCTTCTCTAGCTTTTGGGCAGGGAGAAGCAGTCCAGGCAAGGCTGAACTTTGTTCCCTCATCATGCCCGTGGTACAGGCTTAGATCATTTGTCCTTGTTCCACAGGGGAAGGCTGTAAATCTAAAGACCAGTCTCATTCCTCTCCCCCATGAAGTCTGAGTGATTTGTCCATAACAGCTGTAAGTTCTGGAGTCACTGGCAAACTAAAGAATGCCCCTCCGTCCCGGGAAAGTGAAGTGATCCCTGGAAAGCCACTGAAAGACTGGCCTTTGACAGTTAACCTCAGCTTATACCCTGCTGCCAGGGTAGCAGTCTGGGTGCCATGCAGGAGCCCTGCTCAAGCTCTCCCCATCCTGAGGACTCATCCTTCCTGCCCCAGGCTCACCTCCCGCTGAAATCCAGCAGCTTTGTTGAAGGGCAGCTCCAACTTCCAATGCCTATTGCAATGCACCAAGTGTGAAGCAAGAGGTCACGGGGAGCCCAGCCATGCCCCATTCCCCTCATGCCTTTGCGGTTTTGCTCCATTAATCTTCCCTGGTTTCATTTTTGGCTGTAGGGAATTGTAAGGGGGGTTTTGGAGAGAGGAAGGTTACGATTCAGGACCCTCTGGATTGTAATAGATACCTCCTGAGGCATGGGGGAGCACAGGGGCAAAGCTCCTGCTCCCCCTTATTTAAAGAAAGGACTAAATCCCGCAGCCCACAGCGGGGCAAGCGCCTGCTGCTTGCTCTCACAAGGGCTATGTTTTCGACCACAGATTCCCCTTCTTCATCCAAGAGATTCTCCCTGAAACACCTCCCTTCCAGGCAATCTGCAGGATCTTTTTTCCTCTCCCCTCCTGCGCAAAATCACGCAGTCAACAAAATCTTTTCCAGCGCTAATCCTCCGCTATGCAGGAGGACTCCTCCAGCCCCGCAGTAGTAGGGGAGAGACAGATGTTCAGCAGATAATTAGTGCAGTTGTGCAGCGCCTTCCTGCTCGAAGCCTGGATGCCAGAGCCCCGAAGTAAGTCACTGCGTGTCTGCCTGCATTGCTTTGTGCTGCCAGACCTCTTTGGAAAACTGGAGCTGACGGGACTTACTGCTTCAGGAAACACCATGCTCTCTGGAAAAAGTCCTCTCTTGTGCTGCTTTCCAAAGCCATTTTTGCTCTGTTTTCCATCTAAGTACTGCTGAGCCTCTCTGAGGCCTTTTTCCTATTTGTTATTCCCCAGAAATTACTCTCTTTTTTTTCTTTTTCCTTTTTTCCTTCCCCTTCCAGAGGTTTTCCAAAGTTAAGGGTTAAGTTCTGGGACAGAACAAGCTTTCCCAATGAGGATAGCAGCACTGAATGCAAAGGGAAGTGACGATTTCAGCACAGAGCAGGGAAACACTAAGAGTTCCTAGAGGTTTTGTTTCCTAATGACATTTTTGAGTGGTTTTCAGAAGCAGCCAGAAACAGCATAGGCTAATTTCAGTTGAAAACCAGGGGAAAAGGAGTCCTGGCTCCCGTTCGATGAAAGACACTATGCTGGGCTGCAAATCCTTCATAGAAACTGGGCTCTGTGGGAGCAGGTGGCTCCCTTTCATATTTTTCCATGGTGGTCCTGAGGTCCATCATTGCCTTAATTGCTTCCTAGTAATTGGATAGTGTGGGCGTGATGGCATCTTCCAAAAATCCAGGTCATTCTCAGGGCACCGGGGTGCAGCTGGGAGGTGTGACGCCAGCCAGTGCTCCCAGTGGGACTCCTTGGATTAGCCTTGCACCTACATCTAAGGATACACATAAAGAGAAGCTGGCAGCTGTGGTGTGGTCGGGGGTGCCCACCCTGTCAGAAGCATTGGACCCTCCTGCAAAGACCCTGAGAGGGTTTTGTGGCTCATTTACCCCTGGCAGGGAGGGAGTGGTGATAGGAAATGCTATTCTGGTTTCCCAGGGCAGTAGCATCACCCCCTGAAGATGAGCACTCACATCCCACTAGAGGTCAAGCGGACCTGCCCAAATGGCCTCTGTGGGGTTCCCCATCTGCCTCTCCCTCCCAGATATCATTCCATATCAGAATGAGACTGTTTTCAGAGCTCCTGCTCCCCAGTTTTAGCTCTGTGGTACTCAGTCCCCAGCAGGGATAAGGCAGGGCTGTGCCTGTGGTGGCTTACTAGGGGTCTGGTAAGAACTGGCAGCTCATTGTACCCATTTGAAGGCAGCCTGGCACAGGGAGACCTACACCAGGGCGCACTCCTTTAACATGACCACCAGCAAGTTCAGTGTCTTTTAACACCTGGATATTTATTCAGGCCCAGAAGTGCTGCTTGCTTTCTATGTGCACATGGAATGGGGATGACCTGAGAGGTGGCCAGCCTCTGGGAGTTTGCAGGTCGTTCAGCAAGCAGGATAGCAACTAGAGAGCCACAAAATGGAGCGAAATCATTTATCCTTCGTCTGTCCTCCTTTGGACAGCCTTGTAGCTTGCTCAATATTCACGCTGCAGCATGAACTGACTGCACATAGCGCCTAGTGCTGTGAGATTAGTCTTTTGGGGTTTTACTTTGTTTAAAAGAAAACCTTTCAACAAAAAAAAAGAAAAGAGGGTAGCTATTGATGCATATCATTCTTCCTCTCTTGCATATGTTCATTTTTGATTCAAGCACGCTATTGAAACCTTTCTTCCCTCTCAGAGCAAAATCCCCTGGAAAAGAGCGGAGCCTGCTTGTGTGCATTTATTTTTACCAGATCTTGAAATAATTTGTGACTTAAAATGAATGGGGGGGGGGGGGGAAGCATGTTCCTGGTTGAGACCGCTCAGCATTACTGTGATAGAACCAAAAATAATAAGGTAACAAGCAGCTCTAACCTAAGCTTAATTAACACATCGTTAAGATCAAGTGCACAGAGAGGTAGCAGCTCTGTGCTGCTGCGCCTGGCAAGCTGCTCTTACGGCTGAACTGGGAGGCTTGGCGACCCAAGAAATTCATTGCAATTTATTTAAGTGTTTGTTCTCTAGCCCTGGTGAATAAGCTAAGTAATTTCTCCAGGGGAGACCTGCGACACACTTACAACAATTTTCAGATATGAGTGGGAAGAAATGAGTAATGTGAGAAAGGGCAGCATGTGATGGGGAAGGTTTGCTCAGAAGGATGCCTGGTGCGAGCAGGTCCAGATCTGGATCCTCGGCTGCTGAGAGCAGTCAGGAAAATGGGACATGACTGAAAGCTTTTAGTGCCAGAGCTATTTGTTGATGTCCGAGGCAGATCGCTTTCTGATCTCATCTCCCTTTGCGCTACGCTTGGAACTAGAAGGAGAGGTAAATGGGTCAAGATTCCCAGGGGGGTGGTGAGAAGGGCCAAAAAGCAGGCGTCCGTGGGGGGAAAACAGTCGATTTGGCAGGTCTGGAGTTCATTGAGAAGTTATTGCTTTGGAAGGCACAGGAATATCTGTTGGGAGTCATAGAAGAGTTATTGGTGTTGGAAGTTATGATGTAGAATTATGGTGGAGGATATAGAGACCCTTATAGAAGCTCAGCAAACCTGTGAATCCATCTATCTAAGCACCCTCAATTCCCACTGAAATCCTCTTGGAACAATAATAATCATTTAACAAAGGAAATGGTTTTTGACCCAGACAACTAAATGCATTTCCGCTTAGCGCTTCCCAGCCCTCTCCTGATGCGCAGCCGTGTGTTGAGGTTGCCTGTTATTTTCCCAGACATCAAAGGCTTTGAAGGAAAAAAATGCAACTTGGGAAAAATTGATTGTTTGCCATGAAATTCTCCCTGAAAAGAGCAGTCTGAAGAACAATTAACCAGAGCCAGCAAGCAGACTGCAAAGCAAAAATACAACAGTCGGAGCACGGGCGAGGATTCCCATGGGAGATGCAGTGCTGGTACAGGAGCAGTTAAGGAGGATGAGGGCATTGCAGAGCCCTTAATAGTTTCCTTTATCAGGTTTTGTTACAATGGATATTGGAGGGTGGTCTGCTCCGAAATGAGTGCTGGCAGGAGGGAATGGATGAAACCTGGAGCTTTGCCTTGTCTCTGGCATGCCAGATCTTGTCTGATATCTGCCCTGGATGGAGTGATGTGGTGCTGCCCACACTCCTTCAGCTGGGCAGTCAGTGTCTGAGAACACTGCCTTCCCAAAACCTGAAGGTGATAGTACCCATGCAGCACTGCTGCCGGAGATCTCTAGCCCAAACACCTACATGGACCAGTTATCCTACAATGGAGCCCTGTCTGGGAGATGAATATTTGGAGCTAAATGATCATTTTGGGTCATGAAAGCTGACTTTCTGCATGCAGATCACAAGACCTCTTCCTTGACAATGGAGAGGGATGGGGAAATAAATCCAAACTTGTACAGCCTCGTTCAGCTTTGTCTGCATTGCGAGTGGCTGGGAAGGACTCAAGTCCCCCTGCAATGCCAATGCCATGGGGCCACGCATAAGAACTGAGTTCACTTTGCCATTGCTAGCTTGCTCCTTTTTTGGGGATTATTTTGGACCCAAAAGAATCATTATTCTGAGAAGGGATCAATAGCTTAGGCGAGCATCCAAGTTATTAACTCACAAACTAACAGCATCGAGGCTGATGGGAGGAGGAAGAATGTCAATTTTCTGTGCAAATATTGTTGCGGGGAGCCTTCAAGGGGTGTTTTATTTAGCAAATAAGGGCTATCAGAGACAGCTATTCCCTTGCTAGGAGAAGGGGGGGAGAGGGGAAATCAAATTATGTATCTGGTAAAGTGTCTCATAAGGATAGACCTTCAGGCTGGGGGTCAGTCTGAAAGGATCAGATTGGGTGGGATGTCATGTGTGAGAAGGATTCCTTTCTTTCTCTATCCATCTGCCCATCTAGCTTTGCTCCCACCAGTGGAAAAGACTTTCTGCTGAGTCTCCCTGTTCTCTCGACTGGTCATTTGGGGGGATTTTGCCATCACAGGCAAAGGACACGAACCTGCCCTGATTTTTTCCATAGGGAAAAAATAGAAGGCTGGCTTGTTCAGGCCATCCTCCCTTGGAGGCAGGTAGTAAAAAAATCTGAAGTCACTCATTTGGTTGCACTTATCACCCTTAGGGCTACCCAAGGGGTATGTCGGAGGGCTGTTCTCATCCTTATTTGAATTCTCATCCTCCTCTTGCCCAGACTGGTGTACCAGTGCCTTACATCACCTCTGATCATTTCAATCTCGCTGCTTTGTGCCTATAAAGAAGAGTGGCAGAGGGCTGGAGGGCTGTGTGGCAGCTGCGGCTGTCCCAGCTCTTAACAGATCCATCCATGCAGTAAAATCTTTGAAATTCCAGCCCTTTTCTCTTGTTATTTCCAGTGTCAGCAGTGACTCAATATGTAAAAAATATTACCAAGGTCAGAGCTTATGCTTTGAAATCTCAGCTGCCACAGAGGAGGTGGTTTTGCAACACATAAAATGTAGTTGGTATCTTGCCACATCCCAAACTTGCAATGTACCGTGCAATGTGCTCCCTCATCCGACGTTTAGGAAGTACATGGGGAAAATCTCAGTTTCATTCGCCTTCACTCAGGTTTGTCCTGCTGCTAAACCCTACCACAAAACAAGAGGAGTGTGAGGCTGGAATTTGCTAATGTTGCGGTACAGATCTCTGTTATTGAAGTTTCTGCAGCCTGTGTGCTTAAGCTTTATCCAGCGAGAGTACTGCTGTGACACCAAAGGGCACTGCGAGGGCAGCGGTGGGGAAATCCCAGTGCTGCATGCTTGGGGTTAATCACAGGGCACTCTGCACAGCAGCATTGCCTGCAGAGCTTGAAAAACCTGGTGTTAGTGTAAAGGAGTGTGTGCTTACAGCCACCAGTGCCATCCCCACTGCCTCTTTCTGCGCAAGAAGTTGGTTACTGATTTAGAGAAGGCAATGCACAGCTCTGACCCGGCATGGGTGTGAGGGGAAGGAGGGCTCATTGCCCATGCAGCCAACCCCCTAGACCAGCATTGCTAGGCGCCCCCTCCTCTTCTTTCCACTGGAAAACCTTATGGATGGCCGGTCCTCAGGAAAATAGAGCTTGATGTTTCCAGGGAGCGTGCAGTCACTTTGCCTTTACAAGCCCGTAAAAGTAGAGTGGAAAAACACTCTTCTACTGCCATGCAGCCATCTGACATTTAAGAAAACAGTGCGTGATTAAGACAAACATCTGTCACGGTGGGTTAGCCCTTGCACAGTCCAGCTCTTGTGAAATCCCCATTTCCATGACTTCCTGGGGGTTTATGGACATACTGGGCAAACCCCTGACCATTGCAAGGGAGTCTGACTGCAACAGTACAGAACAGTTTTATAGGGTCATTATCTCTTGGAGCAGCCCTGAATCAGTCAGCCTGGTTTGGGGACTCAAGGTTATAAAGTGCTGATGCTGTTTGGGTGAGTAAAGAAGAGAAAGCCAGCTCCTGGACCCAACCATTGCTCCTCTGCTTGCTGGAGCACATGTCTCAAGCTGGATTTTTAGGGCCTGAAGTCCCAGTTGATGGAAACAACTCCCCATGCCCTCCCCATGGCCAAACCCACTTGCTTTATATATCCTCTGCTCACACACTTGCATGTCCTGGGCATGCTCCTGAGAGTATTGCAGTGACTTATCTACTGTTGAAAGGCCTCTTCCTCAGCTAAAGGAGAAAAAATAGTGAAAGCTGGTATTGGCTTCACATCCAGTAAACAACTTCTGGTGCCAGTTTGCAGTACAGCATCGTGCTGGGCTCCTATGAGGAAGTGCCTGAGGTGGGTGATGCCTTGCTGAGCAGCAGCCATATCCCAGAAAACAATTGTCTGCAGTTTTGTGTCACATTTCTCACCCCCAAAAGCTTTTGTTTTCAAACAACCTGGTAGCAACTTGCTGCCACAAACGTGATGCCCTGGCTCACTTGTCAGAAGAGTTCTGGGGGGCAAGGCAGAAGAAGCTGTATTCAGCAGGCAAAACAACAGAAAATTTGCCCTTAATAAAACAATGAAATCTGGCCATAAAGTCCAACATTTTATTCCATATGCGGCAATTCCTTTAAAGAAAAAAAAAGAACAAGCCCTTCATATTTCTGCAGAGCTCTGGTCCCAATCAAATAGCTGGACTGGGAGAAGCATTAGAAAATGGGGGAACAATCTCATGTTAGTCCATTGGGAAAGTTAATAGACCTTTTCCATCCCAAGTCTGTAGATTCTGGGCTTTTCGCAATAGCTGCTCCACTTAAACCGCAGCTCTGTGTATTGCCTCGCTCAAACTGACGGCTCCTTCCCCTGCAGCGGCCCCGCTTGTCTCATTAAAGCTCCCACCTTTCCGCTGCTCAACTGAAAATCAACAAAGGGAAATTTAGGCTGGATATCAGGAACAATTTCCTCAAGTTGACTGTGAAAGCGCCTCCAGGGAGGAGCAGCGGAGGCTTCGTTGCTTGCAGCATTTAATGGGTTTCCCATCTCAGTGTGGGAGGGAGGGCAGCCTGTGCTCCGAGTGGGCCAGGCATTGCTGGACATCCCAGGTTGTCTTGCTCTTTGTTTTGATCATTTCCCTAGGGAGGAGAAGAGGTGGTGCTGCTGGGTCTTTCTCTTCCTTCTCACCACAGTGCCGCAAGTGTGTCTGTGTCTTGGCTTTCCCCATTGAGAAACCCTCAGATAACTCCCTGCCTAGGAGAGCGACCTGGGCATGTTTGGCTTGAAACAGCATGTGCTCTCTAGCTGTCCAAAAACTGATATCAGGTGAGAGTAACTCCACACGTGTGTTGGAAAAAGCAGATGCCTTTGTTCAGTGATTCATGTCCTTTCCGCATCTTATTGATGGTCTCATATTTGTTGCAGTGGGTTCTCCTCCCAGTTTTGCCTTCCCAGGCTAGCTTTGCCTTGTCAGGGTGAGCCTGCAGCTGGGTATTACTGCTCTAGTATTTATTGTACAGCTGGGAAAGTGTTTTTCCAGCCCTACAATAAATACGGGGTATGGGGTCCTGCTCCATGCCCCAGCATGGGAAGTACACTGAGCATGGCATCTGCTGGATCCTGTCACCACATTGTACTTTCTTTGCAGTCGTTAAGGATAGACATTGGAGAGGCTCCCACAATATTCTCTCTAGGGAGTCTGGTTGTGGCACATCACTGAGGTGGACCTTTAATTTCAAACTGTGCTTTTAAACTTAGAGTTTCACTTGGAAATTCCATGTCTGGTGTCGATTCCTCTAGTCAAAACAAATGGAATGAGGGTGTTGAGAAGCTTCCACTTTCTGGACTCAATTCAAATGTAGCAAACATGTTCTCCTGCAGGAAATGCTCGCCATGAGGTTATCATGGTTGATGCTTTGGGGCGGAGGAGGCTTGGGAAGAAGCAGGCTTGCTGGTCCTTCCTGGCTGGCAGCACAGGCAGGAAAGGCTCGGAGACTGGAGGCTGTGGATTAAGGTGAAGCAAACATCCTGCAGAGCTAAGCTGAGAGGGCTGCAACTCAGGCTGTGTGAGAGATGGGAAGAAGGGGCAACAAGGAAGAAACAAAGTCCTAAGAGGAATTAAAACCTTACCCAGGCTCCTGCAGCATGCTGGGGGATTCCTTGGAAACCAGTGGTGTTGAGGAACAGGGTAGGTAAGCACCTCACAAGTATATTTGATCTCCTTGGATCACTTTTAGCCCAGAAACCTGGTGTGTGGAAAAGGGCAGATAAAACTTCATTGTTTAGCATCCCATAAACATATAGTTGCTGTTGGAGGAGCTTCGAAGGGAAAAGAAAACATATTTGTAGTATGAGAGGGAGGTGAATGCTTTTGCAATCTCTGCTCCTCGTGGCGCCATGTGAGCATCTTACAGCTGCTCATGGGCTTTCCCCTTGCAGTGACCTTGTGGTGCCCTAAAAATGATGGAGAAAGAAGCACTGGGGTTTCTGGGGACCATCATTTTGGGAGGTTGGCACATAGTATGCTTCAGTCATTTTTCTGGGTTGCACGTTCTCCTTCCCTCCCCAGCCTCCCTCCACAGCTGGTGCTGAACGAATGCAAAGGAGGATGTTTAATCCTCTCCTTGAGTAATTTCATAACTAAAGGCTAAAGGCTACAGATGATCATGGCCTGTGGGGGACAGGGAACAATCGAAGGCCCTGGTCAGCGTGACAGGCAGCGGTGTCAGCGCAGCATCCGCCTGGCTGTTTTAAAGCAGACCCCTCTCTAGATAGCTTTTAAAAACGTACGTGATATCTCACGAAAACATGGCCGGGGTGTGGATTCCAGCTGTGCACTTCAGAGATTTCCGATCTTTTGTTTCCCGTGCATGAACCCAACGCACTAATCTGCAATTTGGGGTCTGACTCTGCTCTTTGCTCCAGCCGGCGGAGCTGTGCCGGGAAGTGGGACGCCACGTGTGACCCTCAAGGGCTCGGCAGAGAGCAAGCCAGGAGCAGCGAGGGGGAAGGGGAGCACGTTGGGCCTGATTTCTATGGCTCTGTTTGCAAAATGCCGTCCGGCCATGCAGGACGCTGCTGGAAGATGGGAGACCCCGTTGGATGCTCTTCCAGATCCTTGCAGCAAGAGGCAGCCTCCGCAGTACAGTAGAAACACAGTGTCTGGGCTTTCCTAGGCTTTTCCCACATCCCAGCTCTTTGAGGAGCCTCTTGAAGGCTGATCTTTGGCGCAAAGATATCCTCTGATGCCACAGAGTTTGGGCAGCTTCACATGAGGAGAAAGCTGACATCTCTATGAGTACAAGCTGGTCAGAAGTGGTGCAGAGCCCAGAGGTACCATTTTCCTCATGCAGCATGATAGACCAGCATGGTGGAGGTACCTTTCTCCAAGCTTTTCCTCCACTTATGTTGTTAGTACCTCTAAGATGGGCCCTGGGTGTCTGTGCCCTTCTGGGCCCAGTGGGTGATGGTGGGCTTTCCATGGCATCACTGGGGAAACCCATGGAGAACGATGGATGAGCACACATGCAGACCGCAGCCAGCAGCAAGTCAAGTCAAGCAGTTCAAAGCAGCCTGGAACCAGGGGGTACAAGCTGTGCAGGCAGTCAGGTACACGGGCTTGAAGAGTTTCTTTGGAAGAGGAATCCAAAGCAAGCAGAGCTGTTCTTGTAGTGTGCTGTGGGTTGGGAGTGATTAACTCCAGGGAGCCCAGACCTGACCCTACAGCCTTTCTGTGGACTTCCATAATTTCATCACAGTCTTTAGCAAAGTCCGGGTTTCCTTTGTGCTAGCTGTCACAAATGCACTTCTTGAGATGGAAGTGACATTTGTTTTCTTCAGTGGTGATGTTTTGCCCTCCCAGAGCCAGCTGAATTCCTGCTAATCCTCCCTTCCCTCATTTCACACATTTTTTCTCCATTCTGCTCCTAGACCACGGCACTTTGCTAAGCGTCACAGTCAGCAGCAGGTAATTTAAACACACATCTGCTTGCAATCTGGGAGGAAGGAGAGAGGCAGTTTGTCTTTGTTAGAAGCCCGGCGGTCATGGCTTTTTGCTTACCTGGTGGCTTTTTTGTAGCCCTACAGGGGCCAGGTGGGAACCAGGGGTCAAATAGGATGGGGACAAGGTGCCCTGCTCTGATCCTTCCCCAGGGGTATCCTTGGAGATGTTTGACCAGGGCTGATGGGCTGCATGATGCACCTTAAATACTGATACCTGCTGGGTTTTGCTGTTCGCATTTCCCCTCCCTTTTGGTCCCCTTCTCATGGTATAATGGGTTCTCAGCTTTCTTTGATGAAGGCTCACCATCCTGCTGCTGATTGCAGACAGGTGTGATAGGCAAAGAAAACCACTGGAGCTGGTGGCCAGGTCCATGCCATCATTTCAGAAAAGCTCAGAAAAGGGTTTAGGACCCCTCCATATGGATGAGGCAGGAGACATAGGATGAGCAGGAGGAAGCTGGAGCTGTGGCTGGGGGCACAGAAGGATTAAATATCACAAGCCTGTAGGAGGTCAAGGCTTGTCTCCTTCCAGTCCTTCAGGGTGAACTTATTTCAGCAAATCCTGTTGCTATTCCTTCCATTCGATTTCCTCTTAATACACCAAGCTGCTTGGTTTATTTTTGGAGCTGCCTACTCCCTAGTGGCAGTGCAGAGGTGCCAGGGCATCTGTGTGTCGGGAATTCTGATGGTGGGTGAATCGGGAGATACTGATGATTTTCCTGGGGAAATGAGGACGCATCCTTGCCTTTTTCCGAGGAGCTGGAGGACTGGAGCAGTGCTATGATGGCCTCTCTGCTATTCAGGGAGACTGGGGCTGTGGAAGGATGCTGTGACCCCAAAACACTCTTCTCCACATACACCCCTTGCAGACCTCTCCTTCCTCATTCTGGTGCTTGCAACTAGTTTTTAAATGCATCGAAGCCTTTCTTTATGGTTTTGTTTTCTAAGTTTAGACTGCTTGCCTTTTCCCTTGGCGTCCCAAAACAGCTGCTGAATGAAAGGCAATCGTTTTCTGATATTCAATACCGTAAGCAGGAGTGATTTGAAAATGTGTTGATTCCTTAGACTGTGGGAAAAAGACCTGTACTGCTGGTAAAACCGGGCTGAAAAGTAACGTGGGTTTTTTCAGGGTGGGTTTTTTTCTTCTTTCTTTTCAATGGGTTCATGGAAAAACAACTCGTATTTCTTCATTGCTTTGAATTTTCCCTGGAGGTTTCCAAGGGGCTGAAGTCTTGTATTTCTGTAACACTTGTTTGCAGAGAAAGCAAACGTAGTGAATTCACACAAAAGCCTTGGATCTGGCAGTATTGGGAAAAGGGGATCTGCAATGCCCTGAAGTTCTTATAGACCACAAAAGCCAGGCATCCCAAGGGGAGCCTGATGCCAAAATTAACTGAACTCACAGCCACATCAGGAGGGTAAAGGGGCTGTTCCATGGCCCGTGCCAGAGGGGTTGTGCTTCCCCGCCCTTGCTTTGACACAGATGTTTTGTGTCACACTTGGGTCTGCTGGCAGCAATGCTGGAGCTTTCTACTCCCCATACCTCCAGGGCATCCATGACGGAATTGCTCCTATCGTGAGGCCTAGTGGCCTGGCCAAGTGCGGGGTGAGATGGTGATACCCAGGTTCAGTCCGGATGCTGCGCTGCTGGCTCTGCGTGGGTTTTCCTTCATTCAGCCAGCAGCCTCAGGTCCTCTAAAGATTGCATGTTTGTGATATGTGTAATATTAGTCCGTGTAAATCACATCAAGCCTATGGCTTCCAGTGCTGCTGGCTTGTGTTCTAGCAGACTAGCTTTCTGTCACTCAGCCGCGGGCCGTCTAGCTTAGCTTAATGAGGAAGCCAGACTAAGATGAAATAATTAATGCAGCTGTAGAGTGGGGATGTAGGAGTCTTTGGGGGTTAAGGGAGCTGGCCCAAATCTTCATCCCCAGTCGAAGCGCTCCAGACCTTCATGATGGTTCGGAAATACTCCATTTCCACTGGGTGCTGAAGGTGGGTCTGTGGTCCTTCCAGCCTAGGATGCTCTGGGGAGCGCTCCAAATCAGCTGTGTAGGCACGGGCGTCTGGACTGAATTCAGGGCAGCAGCTGGGCTGGGGATGGGAGCTGGGAGCATCATGTGGGGCCGTGGGGTTTTGAGGAGAGTAAAACCCCTATGCTAGTGCAGTGGCTGGTCCTGGAGGATGTACTGATGTTGGGATGCTCTTCTTGGCCCTATGAGTGGGGAGATGGGCCAGACCCCTTCTTGGTCTGGACTGACCCCAATCTGCTGGTGTGAATGGGCAGCATCAAGGGGAGGCACCCACTCCTGCTGTGAGCTCCTGCCGCTTGAAGCAAGCCTGAATTAAAACGGGTTTATTTATTAAATCCATTCCAGGATAAAGCTTTTGATTTATAGGCACCCCAATAGCGCTCCAAGGAGGACTTGTACAACTTTAACTGCATTTTCTCAGCATCACACCAGCCCAATAAAAGAGAGTTCATATGCACTGCACAAATTCTCACTTCCAATATAAAAAAGGTTTTATGAGACTGGAAGTCTCGCTGGCTCTGTGGGGCCGGGTGTATTGGCGGATACTCCGCATGACAGGCCCTCGATTCCTCTTTGAGTTGTCAGACTTCAGTAGCATTTACAGCTATTTAGCTATCAAATTTTATGTGCGGCTCTGAGAGAAATGTGTCTTTTAAATACTGCTCTGTGTCATAAACAGCAGTCTGTTAAACCATGTCAATGGTACACGAGGTTTGTGAAGCCCCCCGATGCAATTGCCTACAGCTCCTCACGTTACCTGGGCAGCAAAGTGCTGAACAACACGCTCAGTTAATTTTCCAAGCCGATCATCTTGGCTGGGGATAGGTCTGCTGGGCAAAACCTAGTAATAACCATGCTCCAGCAGCCCAAATTTCCTGTTTCACCCCAGTGTATATCTCCTCCCTGCTAGCCTCCTTAAAGCCCCACTCTCACAGTGCTCGCTCGGGCGAGGATCTGGTGTTTGTCATCTGCACTACGGCTGCATCAACAGGCCAGCAATGAGATCACATCCCAACCTAAGGCTTTGAAGCTCATGATCCTCTCCTTTCCACGGGAAGACCCCTTGGTCTTACCTATGGATCTCCTCCTTGGAGAGTAGCTGGAGACAGGAGTTTCCCAGGCTGCTAGCCTTGACCTTGGCCATAACAAAATCTTTTTGTTGCTGCTTCAAACCTCTCCCTAGGATATCCCCATCTGCCTTCCCCCTGTGTGCTTTTCCCAGCAGTGGGAACAGCATGTACCACATGGTACATCTCCATGCTATTTTTTCAGTGACCCAAGCTGAGCCTGTTCGCACCAGATGAGGAACAGAAGCTCACTCGCCCTCTTTGCTGATAGTGCAACCGCGCCAGCTCCAGCACTTGGGATATAATTTACAGACTCTGAGCAAGGTTTCGGAGCTGAGCCAGACTTGAGCTTTCAGCCTCTCCTGTTTTATTGTTTTCTCTTTTTTATTATTATTATTACTTTAGCACAAAACAGTGACTTTATGTGTGTTTTCAGGCTTGCACCGCTTGGAAGGTGCAGGTGGTGAGGGCGGTGAGGAGAGTCCGAGCTGTGGGCACCTTCACTAGAGGCATGGGGTAATGAACGCTTGGATGTCTAATTGCTGCTGTGCGCTGCAGACTGGGAGGTTTGCTCTCCCATCGCTGCCGTTTCCGTGTGCAATGAGCCAGGGGCCAGGGAAGAAAAAAATATATGTGCTTGTGCAGCATGGTTATTTTCAAATACAAAATTGCACCTGCAAAAATAGAGGCCAGGAAGGGACTGGCGAGCAGCTCGGAGCTGGGAAGCGCAATGCGTGCGGAGTGGGGATGGAGGCAGCGTCTCCAAGTTTCTTTCCCATGCTTGCACTGCCTGATAGTTTTAGCGGACATTACTTTTCCTCCCCCTTGCGTTTCAATTAATCATGCGGTTGTCAGCGCTCTTCCCCACAGCTCCCTCCCCGCCAAGTCTCGGGGAGCGGCGCGCACACACGCAAGCGCCCATGCACGCAGCCTGCATGCTGACGGGCTTGGCCGCTCATTAATCACTTACCGGCGTTGTGCGAGTTGGTCCCCATAGAAGGAGGTTTGGAAGAGGGGAAGACAACCGTGTCCTTGGTCTCCACTTCATCAATGGGGATGAGCTGAGCGCAAGATCAGGCCCTGCTGCATTGCAGCCGCATGGCCTCCATCCCACTCCAGGCAGAGAGCTGGTCAGATTTGTTCAATCACATTCTGCTTTCCAACATGTTTGAAAAGAGTGCTACTGAGTGTGAGGTGTGTCTGCCCATGGCAGTGGGCTGGAACTAGGTGATCTTCAGGTCCTTTCCAAACAAACTATTAAATGATTCTAAGTGGGGCCATCCACTCACAGAATTTGAGGGGGACCTTTTTGTATGGAATTTATGCCCGCAATGCCGTGCTCATACATCCGTCCAGGTGAGAACTGACCTTGGGAAATCTCTAGTCCATTCTCTTGCCCAAAGCAGGGTGAATACTGAGTGGGGAACAGTTTAGTTTTCCCATCCGGGTCATGAAAACCTCCAGGACTGGAGATCTCACAACCTGTGTGGGTTCATCTTCCAGCAGGGGAACGTCTTGGGAAAACACCTCCCTTATAGCAAGTCTGAACATCTTCTGTTGGACCTTAACCCTGTTGTCTCTCATCTTCCCACCATGGAGGTAAAGGATTCTCTCCTTTATCTCAGTAACCTGCTGGTAGGCACTGTCAGGTTGTGGTTAGGTCCTGCTGAAACCTTTGCTTCCCTAGGATGGACAAACCCTGTTTTCTCAACCTGTCCTCATCCCCATGAGTTTTAGCCTTCACTGAAGGTCAGCAACTGTGTACAAGAGCCCCTAAAGCAGTCATGATGCTCCAGATGTGGCTTAAGGACTTTTTTTTTATTGACTTTTTTGTCTTTCCATAGTGGGTCTTGCAGATCCTCCCTAGGCATGTACTTGCCATCAGATTTCCCCTCTGGTTGGGATGGGTTGCCAAAAAACAGCAAAATTAACAAAGTGAATGTGTGCGTGTGTGCACATTTGTCTGCACGGTTATTTCAGAATGATTCCTATTTTCAAGATTCAATAGAATTTTTTATTGATACTTTTCAGGAGTGCATTTAAGAACTCTGGGGCTCCTCTGCAACTCTGACAGGAGCCATCTCCTCTGCTCGCGCTGCCTTCAGCTTCACTTCAGCCAGAAAGAAAACGAACTCAGATCGTTTCTTTTCTTAACCTCTCTCCTTGCCCCGAGTTTCTCCCAATTAGTGCTCTGAGTTTTCATCTGCCAGAGGAAGGTTTCGGGGGCCAGGCAGGGCTGGCCATTTAGGGCTGTTATAGCCTGTGCTGAGGGGTGCTGGAGCTGCAGAGAGCAGCTTGATGGGGATCAGGGCTGCAGACAGAGCTGGGGACGGGGAGCACAAACCCTTTAGGAAAGGTTAAAGAAGGTCAGGCAGCCTGGGCAGGAGGCAAAGTACCTTGGGAGCTCATGGGAAAAGGGGGACCTAAGGAGAGGAAGGGAGTGTTTGCTGGATGTGAGCATCCCTGCAAGAGGGTGAGATGTTTGGTGTGAAGTTGGCTCCTTCTGCCCATTGCAGAAAAACCATCAGCCCAAATGCCAAAAGTGCAGCGGGAGAAGAGAGACTGAGCAAGCCAGGACAGTCATCCCTTCCGTGATACAGGCTCAGTTCTGTAGCCACGGTGGAGTATTTCCGCCCTTCCTGAGTGTTGCAGAAGCATATGCCCTGTGACAGATCCAGGATGAGCCACCTCCACATCCTCAGGGTGGAGAGCTGGGGTCTGAACTGAAACCTCCTGCCATGACAGGGAGGTGGAAGCCAGGCTCCTACTCTCCATCCAGGCAACATCACAACAGGCTCAGGCAACCAGAAAAGAACAAAAATGGGCAGAAATGTGTTTCCCCACGTTTGCTATGCATCTGCGGCTTTACTCTGCAGTGAATGCAGTGAGCTGATGAGCATGAGTAGACCTAACACTGGCTCAGCTTTTCCTTTGTTCTGCTGTTGACAAATATTTGGGGATTGAAAGTAAAATATAGCGTTTTCCTCATCCAAAGGGAAAAAAAAACAAGGGGGAAGGGAAGGAGCCCCTCTCACATGCTACACCGGCGAACCGTCGTCATCCTGTAGCAGGAGGCCAGCGCACATGAATATTCCTGTGCAATATGCGCGAGTGATGAGCCCCATATGCAGGCCTTGGGAGAAATTAAATGTATTCTATGGCGTTTTCCAAAGAGCCTTTCTATCAAAGTGCTCGGTCGGGAGCCAAAACGCCCCAGCTCTTGCAGCCCCAGCTGGTTGACACTTCTTCTTATTATTTTATTTTTAAACACTGATGAATATTTTCTAATTAAAAAACAAGCCCTCCCCCTAAACTGAGCCTTGCCCCAGTGGATGGAGTTGAGCCAGAGTTTGGGAGGGGGCTGGAGGCCACTGGAGACTCCACGGCTGCTCTCGGCTGCTGGGTTATTTTCTTCCTCCAGTGCTGGAGATTGCAGGAATGGTCCTGAGATAAAGTGCACACATGGTCTGCATCTGCCCAGCCACTTCTGGTGAAAGGCAGGGGGTGGCAGTCCCATCCCTGCCTGCTGCCTGGCCCCTAGAGAGGAGAGGGATGAGCACAGGATGCTTGGAGAGCACCAGCCTCCTGGGGTGGAGATCACTGGGGTACAGATGGGCAAGGGGACTTTCATGCAAAGTTTGGCATTGCAGGGGCTGCTTTTCATATACTGGATGTTTTGCCTGTAAAGGTGAGGAGAAGCAAAGACATAGTGCAGTTTTAGGGGCAGAGGCAGAGGGAACCCAAGGAGAGGCTGATACGCAGGATGAGACCTGGTGCTGGCTGTTGTCTTGGGCACATGGACAAAGCTCTTCACTAGACTTAAGGCAAATGGGCATGGCACAGAGTTGTAGAGGAGATGATCAGTTGGGGGCAATAGGATGGGACATAAGTGCCCAGAAACCAACAATATCCTGGGCTGAATCAAAAGCAGTGTGATCAGCAGGTCGAAGGAGGTGATCATGTCCCTCTACTCTGCTCTCATGAGACCTCACTTGGAGTATTGTGTGCAGTTCTGGTGTCCTCAACATAAAAAGGACATGGAACTGTTGGAACAAGTCCAGAGGAGGCCACGAGGATGATGAGGGGACTGGAGCACCTCCCGTATGAAGACATGCTGAGAAAGTTGGGGCTGTTGAGCCTGGAGAAGAGAAGGCTGCGTGGAGACCTCAGAGCAGCCTTCCAATATCTGAAGAGGGCCTATAGGGATGCTGAGGAGGGACTCTTCATGAGGGACTGTAGTGAGAGGACAAGGGGCAACGGGTTCAAACTAAAACAGAGAAATTTTAGATTGGGTATGGGGAAGAAATTCTTTACTGTAAGGGTGGTGAGGCACTGGGCTGGGTTGCCCAGGGAAGTGGTGAATGCTCCGCTCCTGGTGGTGTTCAAGGCTGGGTTGGACAGAGCCTTGGGTGCTATGGTTTAGTGTGAGGTGTCCCTGCCCATGGCAGGGGGGTTGGAACTGTGTGATCTTAAGGTCCTTTCCAACCCTAACTATTCTATGATTCTATGGTTCTAAGTGCTGCCTCTGTGGACTGGAAGGAAAGGAGAGCCCAGAGAGTCCAGCAAAGCCTGGCCCGCAGGACAGGGTAGTGGGCAGCAGGGTGACTTGCACCAGCAGTGGCAGAGAGCATCGAGCACTCCACTTCTCAGTGCTGGGGTCTGACACCATCCCACCTCTGGAGTCATAGTCCCAGAATTGCCCCAGGATGTATTTAGGCCTGGATCCATGCTTCTTGGACTCGAGTCTTTATGGCAAGTCACAACAGGCCACTTGTATTCATGTTTAGCACTTAGCTTTGATGTTTTTCTGGTGGAAAAAGTGCCTTGGAGCAATGCTAGCAGCAGCCACCCTTGCCTGCAGCCTTCTCTGTGACTGCCACAGGGCTTGAGAGCAGAGCAGAGCTCACAGAGCAAAGCTCAGGTGATGGAGAAAAACGCTGCTGGGATGTTGCAGAGTGAGACCTCTCCCAGCTCAGTTGTTTTCCTCCAGGTTGGCTTCAGACTGTCTTCTGCTCCGTGCATCCAGTGTTGGTAGGAAGATGGTTGGTATGTCCACCTTGGATACTGTACCCCATGAACCATGAGAAAGAAAGAAAGGATCTGCGCGGATTAACATATCTAAATCAGTTCCAGAGCTTGGTACCAGTGTGTGCATCTTCCCTCCCTTGCAGGGATGGAAGCAAATTGGATTTTAATCCAATTTATCCTATATTGAGTATTCATTTAATTCTGCTGGCTTTACATAGCAAAATCTTCTTCCGAGTGTACTTGGCTCTTTCTTGTTTGGAAGGAAGTTCATGCCACATCTCGCCTGCCAGTGGCAGCATGCAGTGATGCTGGGCTTGCCAGTTTCTCATTGTTCATTGCTTCTACTGAGATTCATGCTCAGAGCGGATCCTCATTCCCAAAGGAGTGTTTTGTTTCCTCCATTGCTGTCCCGGCACGCGTTTCAGTTGGTGTACGGCAGCTACGTCCCCCCCTCGCCCTATGGGAACTGCTTCCCTGATGTCAGACAGCTAATACCCCCTAACAAACATGTTAATTTAAGAGCTGTTAAAGCCAGGGGGCAGTGGGAGGTCACAGTCCACAAAACAGATGGTGTTTTATCCTTGATAATGAAATTTTCCTGCAGTTTTGGGCAATAGACTTTCTTGACTTTTATTTTAGCACAGCTGCCTTGGGCCAACTCTGTTCCTCCCTTCTCATCCTCTGCTCACTCTGAGTAAATGATGTCTGTGGAGCTGGGGCAGGATTCCAAGGAGGGCAAGAGTCCCCAGGGGGGTTCAGAGATGCCTCTGTGGCCCACTGGTCTCACCCCATAGTTCTGGGCTGCAGCAATCAGAATAAACCAGGATAGAATAGTTTGTGTTGGAAGGGACTTTCAAAGCTCATTGAGTCCAACCCCCTGCAATGTGCAGACACATCTTCATCTAGATCAGGTTGCCCAGGGCCATCCAGCTTGACCTTGAATGTCTCCAGGGATGGGTCATCCACCACCTCTCTGGGCAACCTGTGCCAGTGTTTTACATCCACATTGTAAAAAATCTCTTCCTCACATCCAGCCTGAATCTCCCCTCTTTTAGTCTAAAACCATCGCTCCTTGTCCTATTGTAACAAAATGTCTCTCCCCGTCTTTCTTATAGGCCCCTTTTAAGAGCTGAAAGGCTGCAGTAAGGTCTCTCTGGAGTCTTCTCTCTAGCAGGAACAAGCCCAGCTCTCTCAGCCTGTCCTTACAGGAGGGGCGCTCCATCCCTCTGATCATTTCTGTGGCCCTTCTCTGGACCCTCTCCAAAAGGTCCATGTCTTTCATGTACTGAGGACTCTGGCGCTGGACATAGGACTGCAGATGGGGCCTCACCAGAGCAGAGGAGCAGGATCACCTCCTGTGACCTGCTGGCCCTACTCCTTTGGATGCAGCCCAAGATATGATTGTTCTGGGCTGCAAGTGCACATTGCTGGCTCATGTCCAATCTTCATCCACCAGCACCCCCAAGTCCTTCTCCTCAGGAGTACTCTCGATCCCTTCATTCCCTGGAGGACCCCGAAGAGGCAACAGTTGGAGTCCATGTGAGCAGCACCAGCCTGGGGCATGCGGGTGTTCCCAGCCTGTTTTATCATGCTGGTGGGGGAGAGACCCAGCGCTTCAGCCTCTCATAGTTATGGTTCTCTTTTTCCCAGGTCTATCTAGGCAGTGCTATGGGGGGGGAAGGGACAAGGTGGCTGGGTTACTGAAGCCCTGCTGCAAACTGACATGGCCATGACACCAAGAAAACTACCAGTGTGTGGCAAAGGCACAGTGTGCAAGTGAGGCTGTTTGGAGGCTTGGAGAGAAAAGGGGTTGATTCCTCCCCCGTGCTTTCCCAGGAGGGTGTTTGCAAGCAGGAGGGAGCAGGAACATTACCCCACTCCCACTGCTCTGCTCCAGGGGTGACCAAAGGGGCTGCTGGCAGAAGAAACCCCCATCCAGGATCACTGTCCCTAGCCCAGGCTGCTGCCACCAAAGGGCAGGGTTAGTTCCTCCCTGCATTGTCACTCTTCTCACTCATCCTCAGGGTGTCACAGAGCAGACCCAAGCCTCAGTTTTCCCCATCTCACCATTTTGCAGCTCTCTTGGTTGCCCACAGAGGAAAAATGAATGGAACTGGAAGAAGCAATGAGCACCAAACCCCATCTGGCTGCAGGGTGGGCAGCATTCTCCTCCAGCTTTTGCTTTTCCCTCTCCAGGTTTTGGGCAGCATTGTTGTGGTGGGAAAAGAGCCAGGGGCAACCCATGGACAGCGTCAGGACAAATGTACCTATCATCACATTTATCCTTCTGCCTGGTGATCCCAGGCTACTTGGTGATGTGAAGGCATTGCAGGGACCACTGTCCAGGGCACCACTGCATTGTTTGCAGATTTGTGCTCTTATGGTGTTTGGAGTTTGAGGCAGGCATGGTGCTCATGCAAACCCATGATCACAAGGCCATCAGGCATGACTCACCATGGAAATCTCCCCTGCAAAACCTGCTGGTCAGATGGCGAAGGCTCAGAGGACCCCCTGCACCCTATGGGGTGGTGAATGTGAGGGAAGAGCTGGGATAGGCTCACAGTGTGTCCAGAGCTGAGGTTCTTGGATCATCCTAATGCTCTCCCTATACCATTTGCTGTTCCCTGTGGTCCATTGTGCTGGGAGAGAAACCAGGTGGATGGGTTGCAGAGCAGGGAGCCCAGCATCTCCTGTGGGACTTGGATGGGGAATTACAGCAAGCAGAGACCAGTGAGAAGCACATGGTTTCCAGCATCCTGATCCCCTGCCTGCCTCTGACAGTACCTGCTGCTCAGCCTCTAGCTCCTGCTCACCCCATCCTCCTGCCAGCTATTACAGCAGGCATGGGGGAGTGATGAAGCAAAGCAAAACAAATCATCCCGAGGCATCTCTTGGGAGGCAGTGTCAGATGGAGTGACTTCTTCCCTGCCAAGCGCTTAAAGGAAAAAAGCCTGAACAAATAAACAAGCCAAAATTAAAATGCCCAACAAGCTCTACAACGGGATGCTCCCTCCCTTACGCTCCCAGATGCTAAGCTGGTGTCTTATTCCCTCCCTGGACAAGAGGGGCTGCCAAGGTCTTTTTCAATGCTCCTTACTCTAATCCTGCTCATGTCCCTGAGCCCCTGCGACACAGACTTCAGGCTCTCATCCTCCTCCAGCTCTGTCTCAATGTGCTGGCAGAAAGAAAATCTACCCTGCTTTCTGTGCATCGATGCTGTGGCCTCAGTCCTTGTCTATGTTTGCTGATTTGGGATTGAGCTGCAACTCTCTCTGGCTTGGGGACATCACCACTGGGAGGTTTCTGGGGCCATGCCAGTGTGATCCTGCCCATACTGGAAGAAAGGGTTCTTGTGGGCTGCAGGATGCCAGCAGTTAGGTTGTAATGCTCCTTTGCTTCTGCAGCAGTGCACTGCCCTTCACCTCTCCAGTGTGGTTGCACTGGAGTAACCCCAATGCCAGCGAGCTCAAAGCCAGTGCCCACACTGGTGTCCTGTTCCTTACATTGTCGTTATAGGAAATAGACCCCCAGAGGAGCAAGTCTGGGCTACTGAGAGGTGCAGTAAGTAGATGTAAGTGCCAGTCAGGGGGATGTTAAAGGTCTTGTGGCCACACCACCACCAAAATCCCCACCAGCAGCGATCAGGTTCCTGAGGCTTGGGAAGGCTTGGGAAGGCTTGGAAAGGCTTTGAAACACTGGTCTGCCCTATGTCCTCATGTCTACTGTGTCATGTCTACTGTGTCATGGGCATCCAGCTGATGGAGGAAGTCTGGAAAACAAGCTCTGTCCTTCCTCCCTTTCCTCTTTGTTTTGCTCAGGATGGTGTGTGACTATAGCACAGACCAGATGTTAATGCTAGGATGCTTTCCTCTGCCCTGGAGGTTTGCATCTTAATAGTTGTTGGGGAGTTCATATAGCAGCATGGCCACAGGCTCTTCTCAAGGCAAAAAGCAGTTGTTGGCAAAATCCTGGGGGGTTTGAAGGGCAGTGCAGCCCTGCGGACAAAAAATAGGTAATGTTTCAAGCATTTGCCTGAAAAACACACACTTAGCCTGGCGTGAGGCAGCAGGACCCTCCTAAAGTGTTTGAGGCTGTTTGCTTGGTGTATGGGAGTTTGGGTTTGCTTTTCTATTTTGTTTTCGGTTTTGCTCCCCATCGTTAATATTTCTGGTTCTGTGAGTGGAGACTGGGAATTGAAGTGTCAAAATCCAGCGTTGACACCAAGAGGTCCTTCACGCAGTGATCATAGAAGTGGAGTGAGCAGGATCCATCTCCAGATGTGCCAATCTTCTGTGGTTTCTCTGGCTTCCAGTGAGGATCACTGGGAAAAGGCTGGACCATGAGCATCTCCTGTCTCCTTCCCTTACCTGTCTGATCACCTCTGTCTTTCCATGGCATGGTGCTATCACCTCCATGTCACTGAGGAAGCATTTATGGACAAAATCAGCCCAAGACCCCACTTGAATGGAGGTTTCAGGAAAACACCATTATCTTCGGCACTTTTTTAATGAAAGCAAGCATCCAATTGATTGATTCAATCTCTGTCTGCAGGGAGCTGGTAAATGCTGAAAGCAGGGGAAAGTTAAGTAAAAAGAGGAGGAAAATGACATTTCCCATTGTTGGTCCAAGCTTTTCTCCATCTCGGAGGCTGTCTGGATGTGAATACAAGGTGTGGAGCAGTGGGGCTTGAATATGGTGGCTCAGCTGATCTTCTTGCCTAGGTGTCACTGGTGTCCCTGAGGAATAGGCTTGGGGTGATGTTCCTCTGCTGTGGGAATCCAGGTCCCCTCCTGCCCTGCTGTGCTTCCTCCCAGTGCCAGTTTTGAAGACATGCAATGCTTATTAGTATGCTGTGCTTTCAGTTGGCTTTTATCACAGCTGGAGCAGATGGCTGGGCTTGGACCGCTGCCCTCTGCTTGCAGAAAAGCTGGTTAATGTGATGCTCATTGCAAGGACAGGTACAGACTGTGGGAAGCATTCCCCTTCAAGGCTCTGAGTGGGAAGAGTGGATAGGCAGCAGCAGGCAGCTGTACAGCAGCATTGCCCCACAATGGTCATGGCATCAAGGGGTGTTTGCAGGCAGGGTCATTGGGGAGGTTCCCAGCAGTTTAGCTGTGCAATATTGTCTTGGTATTGCTTATGTAGGTAGGATGTGTCTGGCAGAGAACTGCACCACAAGAACGTGAGCCCAGAGAAGAACATTTTGACCACAGAAGCTGTGGCTGCCCCATCCCTGTCAGTGTTCAAGGCCAGGTTGGACGGGGCTTGGAGCAACCTGCTCTAGTGGAAGGTGTTGCTGCCTATGGCAGGGGTTGGAACTGGGAGAGCTTTAAGGTCCCTTCCAACCCAAACCGTTCTGTGATTCTATGAACAGTTGCCCTAACTATCTTCAGGCACAGAGGAGACGGGTCACAGCATCTCTGCATATGGCCCTTGTCCTACCAGGGACAAAGTGTGGGATGCAGTGTCTTGAGACAGCAGGTTTCCTTAGTTCAGAGAAGCTTCAAGATGTGGTCTGAAAGGACAGGAACCTATCTTGCTCCTGAAGCATAAATCCAACAACCCCTGCCACTGAGGGTAAGGACCTTTATCCTGGGGAGTATCAGGGCCCTGCCAGCCTTCCCACAGCTCCCTGCTCCGATGGGAATATGTCAGTGTAATCCACATGAGCAAGAAACTACCTGTCTTGGCAGCCAGCTTGGCAGTCAGGCAGGCTCCCAGACAGCTTGACATGATTCATGGAGTACAAGTGTGATGAGGAACTGCTGAGGGAACTGGGTGGGGGTTAGTCTGGAGAAGAGAAGGCTCAGGGGGAACCTTATTGCTCTCTAAAACTGACAGGAGGTTGCAGTGAGGTGAGGTTGGTCTCTTCTCCCAAGTAATAACCAGCAAGACAAGTGGAAAAAGCCTCAAGCTGCACCAGGGGAGGTTTAGACTGGAGATCAGGAGCAATTCCTTCCTCAAAGGGTGCTCAGGCATTGGAACAGGCTGCCCAGGGCAGTGGTGGAGTCACCATCCCTGGAAGTGTTCAAAAATGGTGTAGACGAGGCCCTCAGTGACATGATTTAGTGGTGGACTTGGCAGTGCTGGGGTAGAGGTTGGAGTTGTTGATTTTAAGGGCCACTTCCAACCTTGTTGATTCTATGATTCTATGTGTTGCTTGTTTCTCCCCAAACCACCCCTGCTACCCCTGGAGCCCCTGGGTTCTGCAGTGCCCCCTGAAAAGCAGCTCTGGTTTTAGCTGTGCTGATGCTCCCTCCAGGAGAGCCTCTTTCTTCATCCCTGTGGGCACAGGGGGCAGCGCTGGTCATTCATCATGTATGTTGGAGAATTCATTTAATCTGGCCCTGATCATCTCCGTTTTGCTTGTGGTCCAGGGGCTCAGTGCTAATCACCCTGTTGACAGTGGGGGTCTAAATTAGATTTAAGAAGTCTTTTCAAGCAGCAGGGGCTCTGACTCTGCAGGTAGGGCTTTCTGATAGTATGTATTAAGGAGATGATAAAACCTCTCTTTTCTCTCCTCTTAAGCAGCAAAGTGGAGTTTAGTGCTGGCAGAATATTATGATGCCTGGAGTTTTTAGGACAACTGTTTTCCCCTCTCTTTGTTTTTCTGCCAGGGGTGTTCTGAAGGGAGGAGACGGCACCCAGTGCTTTTGGGCACCCAAGTCCTGCTCCCAGGGCTGCTCCCCTGCCCACGTTGCTGTCCACAGGTGGTGCAATCCCTGCAGGAACCAGGGCTGGAGGGTGTCCTGCCCACTGCAGTGCTTCACTGCTCAGTCCAACAGCACGCACTGCCCTCCAGTAAGGATTTCAAGACATCCTTGGGGCTGGGGAAAGCTGTGGCAAGATCTCTGCTAGCGAAGGGCTGGGATGAGCAATTGAGGGAGCTTTGGTAAGAGTATTTCCTCAGGGCTGAGCCTCAGAAGATGTCTGCCAGGAGTGTTCCTAGCTCAGGCGCACTGTGATAGCTACAGTCGGTGTCTGCACTACAGGCATAGCATCACACCTTGGGGACAGGCAGATTGTGTCCTCTCCTGCAGGGCAGGTGTGCTACAGTCACAATCTTTGGTACAGGTGTACAGTACTATCTACAGTCAGCATCTGCAATACAGGCGTACCATAAGGTCAACAATCGTTATCTGCAGTGCAGGTGTAGTGTAATGTCTGCAGTAGTGTGTGCAGGGACAAGCTAACCATGGCATCTATAGTTGATATCTGTAGTACAGACATACCAGAGCATTTTCAGTCAGTGTCTGCGGTACAGGCATGCCATGACGTCTACACCTGATGTCTGCCGTAGAGGTTGTACCGTACTGTCTACAGTGAGTGCAGTACAGGTGCTGCAGAGCTCCTGTGGAAGACAAGGCTGCAAGGGGTTGTGGGAAGAAAATGACTTAATGGGGTCTTTTTCTACCCCAGGTATCCCAGAGCCGGGTCCTTTCACAACACCCGGTGGAGAATTGCCTGACAATAAGACTTTGTCATGGAAACACTGGGTTTTGAAACTATCATATGTTTTTTATGGAAGCTACCCACTTCCAGAATGAGGTCTTATTTATTATCGTTGCTGGGAGGGGGCTCTGGCAGACAGGAGCTGCAGGGGAAGGCTGGGGTATAGCCCGTGTCTCTCACCATCCAGGATCTGCCTTCTCCAGTTGCCAGTTGATACCCCATTACCAGCGAACATTCTCAAGGCTCTGGGAATCCTTCTAAGGGAGAGCGGGAAAGGACCCATCCCTCTGCCTGCTCAGAAGAGGACACTGGGACTGTTCAGCAGATGGTGGCATCCTGCTTTTTGCCTGGATACATGATACTCTTCATTCTTTCTGACCTCACCCTATCACACCACAGTAGTTAATGTCATGTCACTGTGCCCCTCCAACCCTGCTTGCAGGGGCGGTTTCTGGGCTTGTCTTGTAGGTGTGGGCACAGCTTTCTCCCAAGTAGCCTGATTTGGCTCAGAGAAAGCACAACTGAAAACACATTTGGCTTAGACCAAGAGCTGCTGAAGAACATCTACATTGATTTGTTTTCTAGTAGGAAAAGTTCAGGTTAGGTATAAGGCAGTTCTTTACTGTGAGGGCATTGAGGCACTGGAATGGGCTGCCCAAAGAAGTGGCAAATGCCCCATCCCTGGCAGTGTTCAAAGCCAGGCTGGACAGAGCCTTGGGGAATATGTTCTAGTGTGAGTTGTCCCTGCCCGTGACAGGGTGTTGGAACTAAGCCCTTTCCACCCCAAACCATTCTGCGATTCTATGACTATAAGTGACCGTGACTGGTATCCTCATTACCCTTGGTGCAGAGGAAGGCAGGGAAGGATCAACTAATTCCTCTCTCCCAAAACAAGAAGCAGGGCTCCAAAGCTGCTGGACCACCACACCTCGTGTGCCCCTTCGCCTCCTTCCATTCCTGCCCAATCTCCTCTTTCCTTTCCACCACCAAGAAACTATTCACTACAGGGGCAAAAGAAAATACTCTCCAACCTCCTTTTCCACAGAAGATTGAGTTTCCCACTGCTGGAATTGCTGTGTAATAACTGCGGTTCCCCACTGTCACCTCTCAACTGGTCCCAGCCACAGTGGGAACACAGCCCAGGGGTGACATGCGCCTGGTGAGCTGCTGCTTACTGGCTTGTTTCACCCGCGTGCCAGGGTGCTGGCTTTTGCTAGAGAAACCCTTAAATGAGCAAACACAGCAAATGGAAATTTGCATTAGAAGCATCTGCACAAATTGAGAAGGTATTGTTTTGTGCTTGGGAAAAAAAGTAAAATCAACATGGCTTTAGGCAAAACAGTCAAACAAAGCAAATACTGCACGGGAAACTGTGAATCAAGTGAGAAAAGGATGGTTTTCTGGCTGGATTTTTTGCATGGAAACAGATCCAGCTCCTGCCTGGTGGCCGGTCTAATTTCTGAGAAGAAATGAGGTTTTGCTGTGTGAAAGCAGAAGAGTGGTGAGATCTCTGTGCCAGCACTGAGAGCCTCTGCCTGTGTCCTGGCCATGTCACTGAGTCCTCAGAGACCAAACAGCATCACCCTCAAGACTGCTGGTACTCTGGGACACGAACTATCCTTTGCCATGTAACTGTGGTGCCCTTCTCTCCACTGGTCCAGCCTTGGGTGAGGCTGTCAAGCACAGGGCAGGAGCAGCAGCAATTACTTTAACAACCAATAAGATAAGGAGCAGCAGCAGAAGGCAGGTGGCTTTCCTTTCTGTCAGGACAGAGATGCAGAGAATGGTGGTTGATAATGACATTTGCACTGGTGTGAGTCAAACCAAGGGCTATGGTGAGCAGAGCTCCTGCTTTTCAGAGTGCAAGCTGACTGCCAGGGGCCTGAGGGGTTCCTGTCCTGCCTCCCACCACTGCCACTGTCCACAGAGGTGGGATGGCTGCACTACCTGGAGTACCTTGGCTGTGGTGCAGTGGCAGAAGCTCCATCCCTGGTGCAGTTCCATGCCTGCTTCAATTCCTGGTGCCATACACCAACTTCCAGGGCTGCAGGTAGGGAATATTCAGTGAGAAGTGAACTTTGATTGATAGGGAGAGTCAGCTTCTGTTTTGCAGGCAGCTCCCAAGCTGATTGGGAACCCTCACCCCAGCACTGCCCAGGGATGTGGCATTGCATCCTGGCCATCACCCTCTCTCCAAGCTGCCATTTGTGATGGCAGCTGGTGCAGAGGCAGGGTGGTAGCAGGGACATGCCAGGGATACACGGAGGATGCAGATCGGAGAGCAGACATGGGAGGAAAAAAGAGGAGTGGGAGAGAAGCAGCAGAGTAAATGATGACTGTTGTAATTAGCACTTAACGCTCCTCGCCCAGAGCTTTCACAGGAAGGTCACCTTCATTATCTCTGTTTTACAGGCAGGGAAACTGAGGCACGGGGGAGGCTGCAAGTGTGATTAGATCAAGGTGACCTGAGAGGGCTGGGGCTGGGGGCAGAGGCTGCGGCTGGTGTGTCCGTGCTATGCAGCTGCAATGCATTGGGAATGGCTCTTTCTGCCAGCTCCCAGGTCCAAACCCAGTGCTGCAAATTCAGCTGTGAGGCCGTCAGTCCCTCTTCTGCCCTTCTCCCCACCTTCAGACCATCTTCCCCAGCATCCTTGCCTCTGAGAGGCATTTCAGGCCAGGTTTGTCCATCTGCACCCCAAAACCTGCTCATGATATCCCTCTTATCTGCTCTTGCCCTCCTGCAAACCTGAGGCCATATGGGCTCCTGCAACAGCCATGCTGGGTAATGGAATATGTTTTGCTTGCCAGTACAGCTCCCCCTTCATTTAGGTTTAAATGGATGCCATGTGGCTAACGAGCCCATACTCATGTTCTAGGTTAAAAGGCAATCCTCTGCACGTTATTGATACTGCACTGGAGATTAGAGAGGTTTAAAACAGTTTTGAAGGTATAATTTGCTTTTTATGCATGGTGCTATTTACCTCCTGGTGGGTGGGCCTGCACCGCCTTTGCCATCGCCAGCAGCAATGGTCTCTTCTACCAGCCCTGGCTGAAAGAAGAGGAGAGCCTGGCAGGGCCGCACAGGGCATCCCTGAGGTTGTTGCTGCCATTTGTCCATTCCAGGGGGAGGCTTGGTGCAAAGAGGATGCTTCCTGCTTGTTCCCATCGGTCACTGTGAAGACACCGAGGACGGTTGTGCTGCCCCTGGCATGCCCAGAAAGGCTGCTGCTATTGCATGGGGCTGGCAAACAGCACAGTGCTTGATGCTGGAAGGGGCCACACTGGAGCAGCAGCAACAGCTGTTCCTACTGTGGTTTGCACCTTGCACATGCAAGTTGATGTTGTGGAGTGCCCGGGTATGCTCCCATCTCTTCAAAAGCCCTCTGCAACCCACTTGCAGACAGTGTCTGCTCCCAGGGTGATGCTGCAGCTGCCAAGGAGAGCCCAGCACCAGGGTATGACTTTATTAAAGGAAATGTTGAAAATGAGATGAGGAAAATACAGCACTTGCACAGGGTGTATTGTCACCTCCAGGCACCTGATTGACCTGGCAGCTCCCAAAAAAGAGCCACAGGGGACTGAATGATGAAGCCTGCATCAGCAAAATGCCTCCTTTTGCAGCAAGCTCCCCTTTGGCTGAGATGAAGTCTCACTTCATGGCCATCTCCTTGCAGTCTCATCACACCTTTCAGCTGCCAGGGAGGGACAGGATCTTGGCACACTACATGCAAGGTCTCCTGAGGGCAAATCCTGACTGCTCCTGCCTGTGTTTGCTTCCACAGATGGCTAACCCTGTTCCGTCAGCCTTCTGCGTGGTGCTCGCCGTGGTGGTGGTGGTATATGCCCAGAGGCACAGCCAGCAGGGTGAGTCTCTTCACATCTCTAAAACATTGGGGGTCCCAAAAATGGGAATGCCGCTCCGACAGCCTCTCTGCTGGAGAAAGCTGGATGTGCTTTCTGGGCTTGCCTGATTTTACACTTCTGGATTACTTTTCTGCTCTACCACATACCTATCTATTATGCTTCTATCACTTTTCTCCTCCATGATACATGCCTCCCTTCCCCATCCTCCTGCTGTGAGGTTTGGGCACTCTCCATCCCCAGAGCATCCCACACACCTGTGTATCCTACAGCCAGGGCATCACTCCCCATCCCTTCACCTTCCACCTTGTCCACACGCTGCCCTGTAGAACCCACCCATGAAGGAATGAATGGGTGGGAAGAGCAGCAGCATGACAGCCCCCACCCCTGACACCCTACCCCTTGACTATGATGAATGCCCCATTCTGCTATCACCCCCTTGGGATGACTTTGTCCCCATAGCCGTCACACATCTGTGCCCACCACTATCTCACCTCTCTCCAGGCTGGCACACTATTAAGAGTTTAACTTGGTGATGCCTTTAGAGTGTGTACATTTTAGAGACACTGGTGGCACTGGGAGCTGGAGGACCCTGCATGACCCTGGGTGTAAGCAGGAGCAGAAGGGAATGCTTGGATCCTACTGTGGGGTCATATATGGAAGCCTTGCAAAAAATGGGACAAAATGGGGGACTTCCAAAATTCCCTGGCTTTCCCTTCAGTCAGCCTGGCTGTAGTTGCTTTCAGTGGATTATAAAGGAGAATTTTGCCAATTCCGTCCAGTAAGGACATTTGTGCATCCGTGGGCTCTGTGGAACTGAGGAACCCAGTCGAAGCGATCCATTTAGCTGCCCGAAATCCAGCTGGGTGGATTTATATTGCTGGAAGCTGCCAGCTTGAACACAAAAGAGCTGGGGTTTGGCAGCATATCCCCATCACATGGGACAGCACTCTCTGGACACAGGGGGATCTTCTGAGTGGTGTTTCAGGACTGTTCTTAGCACCTTCCCACAGCAACTCTTCTAAGTACCTAGGTGCTGAGCTATGCATTGCTTGTGGTGCTGTGATGCTTTCTGCAGAGAAGCAGTGCTGCTTGGTCCTGCTGCACTTGCAAGGCTGCCTGGGAAGCCTTGAAAGACCCAGTGTCGAGGCTGCCAGAGCATCCTTTGGATGCATCATGCTGCTTCCCTCCATACTGTGGGGATGGCAGCCCAGAGGTGTCGCACAGTGAGATGCACAAAACAGGCATGCCAGGTACTTCAGGGTTATGCACACTCGAAATGTGTTGTCTAGACAGAGAAACAAATGCTGCTCCCCTCCAGTGCCGGACAGGGACATGCCCTTTGCTGTTGGCAGCAGCTTGGTGGTTCAGAGAGCCCCTGGCCAGGTGGGCTGCAATGACAGTTGCCTTCTGCTCCATGATCCAGCAGGATGCAGAGATTTGGCAGCATAGCCTGCCTGTCCCTATGTCCCTCCTCTTTCACTTGGCTGCATCCAGGAGGGAGGTGCCTGAGGCACCAGCTTAAAACTGAAGCTGCTGAGAGCTGTGCACATCAACAAGTGCCTGAATGGGATGCAGAAAGAGGCAGGGCTCTCCCCATTTACAGGAGACAGAGAAGCTGAGCTGCACTGAGGGACATGAAAATGTGAAGTGGGGGAAAATTGGGTATGAGAGCTAGAGGAAGCCAAATAAGGCACTTCCAGGACTGCCTTTAATCTGCTCCCCAGAGGCACTGAGTGTCACTTCTCTGCAACACCAAGGTGATGCTCTGGGTAGCAGGTCTCCCTCCCACCCCATCATGCCTGCTGCGTAGAGGATGCACACATGCAAGTGAAGCTGGGGAGCATCTACCCCACACTGGAGACCCGAGGGGTGTTCCCCATCCCCCCAACCCAGAGCTCATGCCTGGCCCCACTCCAGCCTTCTCTCACCAGCAAACCTTAGGGCTCAACCCCTGCTAGGTGGGCGCTCAGGCTGGGAAAGCGAGGCAGGAATGGGGTGGGAGGATGGATTAATCACACTGGTGGCAGGGACCGGGTGGAGTGGGGGGAAGATGCTGGCATGGAGTCCATTTATCATGCACTTGAGGCACGCTCGACTTTAATAGCTCATGAAGCACTTTAAGAGATGCATTAGCACTGAATACTTGAGTGAGGAGGATGTGACAAGCTGTTAAGTGAACATGAGCACAGAGCAGTGAGAGCTCGGCCACCAGCTCCTGGCTCTCACATGCACCCTGGTGATTACTGGAGCGTCCTGCAAAGTGCCACATGAATTAATAAACTTAGCAGCATGGGGCTCCATGGAGGTGAGGCTGCTTATGAACCCCTCTGCTGCTTGTCTTTAGTCCTTCTGCTTGGAGCTGGCAGAGCAAAGGGTGCATTTGTCTGGGATGCAGGAGCCCAAAATGCTCCCCAGTGTTCGGGAGGTGGGATGGAGAGGATCAGGGGTCAGTAGATTTGGGTACCAGTATGTTCGGGTACCTTCTCTCCTTCTGGTTGCAGAGCTTTGTTTGCTTCACATCTGTGGCAGGTTCCTAAAGTTGCACCAAAAGAAGGTGTTCATGAGGGGCTCCCCCATGAGCCGGCTTCAGTGAGCACTCGCAGCCCAGAAAGCCAACCGTATCCTGGGCTGCATCAAAAGAAGCGTGACCAGCAGGTCGAGGGAGGTGATCCTGCCCCACTACTCTGCTCCTGTGAGACCTCACTTGGAGTATTTTGTGCAGTTCTGGTGTCCTCAACATCAAAAGGACATGGAAGTGTTGGAACAAGTCCAGAGGAGGCCACGAGAATGACGAGGGGACTGGAGCACCTCCTGTATGAAGATAGGCTGAGAAAGTTGTGACTGTTCAGCCTGGAGAAGAGAAGGCTGCATGGAGACCTCAGAGCAGCCTTCCAATATCTGAAGGGGGCCTATAGGGATGCTGGGGAGGAACACTTCATGAGGGACTGGAATGACAGAACAAGGAATAATAGGTTCAGACTTAAACAGGGGAGATTTAGGTTGGACATAAGGAAGAAATTCTTTACTATGAGGGTGGTGAGGCACTGGAATGGGTTGCCCAGGGAAGCTGTGAATGCTCCACCCCTGGCGGTGTTCAAGGCCGGGTTGGACAGAGCCTTGGATGGCAGGGTTTAGTGTGAGGTGTCCCTGCCCATGGCAGGGAGGTTGGAACTGTGTAATCTTAAGGTCCTTTCCAGCCCTAACTATTCTACAATTCTATTATATGGCTCTTGGTGCACACAGACATTGGGGCATGTGGATAGGGCAGAATGCTTGGCTGCAGATGGGGGATGCCACTCCCAGGACGAATTTTCCTGATTTCTCAGGTTGTGTATTTACCCCCAGAAAAGCTGAAGCCAACAGACAGGGATTGGTCCTGGCCCACGTCCACCATAAGAGCTTTGGTTGTGGTGTTTTGGGGCAACCAGGTTGCATGGTGGATGCTGCTACAGCTGCCAGCGCTGCTGCCAGCAGGCATTTTGCATGGTGTGCTCACAGCTAATGCTATTACTGCTAAACCCATCACCCTGTGCTGCTCAGCCCCGTACACTAGGTGCCTCTGTCAGGCTCCAGCGGTGTGCTTGGTATGGGTGGGATTGCTGCCAGACTCACTGAGCAGGGGATCCAGGGATGTACCCCTGGATGTACGTGCATGGGTAAGCACATTTTAGTGTTTCACTAAACCAGCTTCAGATGAGACTGCCAGAGGAGGGGCAGCCTGCATCCAGAGACAGCATTGCCCTGGGCAGTCATGGGCTGTCACCATCGCACACCTTGCAGCAGGCACAGAGGGATGGATAGGAGCTGCAAGAAGAAATGGGAGGGGACAGAGGAGGCAGAACTGGATGAATACCACACATGAGAGCCCAGTGCCCTCCCTATTACCTTCTGTAGCTCAGTTTGCCCTCCTGTGTTTCCCTCACCAGGCAGTGGTTGCTGCCAATTTATTTCAGCAGTGGGGAAAGCTCAGCGGAGCACTGAAGTGATGTTGCTTCCACCTTTGGTTGTCCAGGGGCTCCATTGTGTGAAAGCAGCCTGGGGGTGCAGAGACTCTCTCCCTAGCAGCACTTGGGCATCCTCAAAGGAAAGGGAGAGGCCACAGCAGGAGCCCTGGGGCTTTGCCAAAGCTACTGCATGGGAAGTGTGTACATGGTGGAGCTGCCAGTTGTGTGTCAGACCATAAAACATACATGCATGGGTGATTTCAGCCCTTTCTATTGATTGCTGTAACTGCCCGTGGCTGGACTTAGCTGTTGCTAGTAGACCCAAGGGCAACAGCAGTCCTGGAGTGAGGGAGCTCTGCTTTCCCAGGCTCCTGCCACGACCAAAGCATCTTCTCCATCTATTAGCCCTGCCGAAGCTACATCCACATCTGTCCCAGGTTTAGATTTCTCTGCTTTTAAAAGAGGAGTAACTCTGCTTTATTGATCCTCACCTTGCTGAATTAACTCATGTTTAAACAATAATTACGTTTTCACTCAAGATAGGAGACAAAGAGATAAATGTCTTTGGAAATGAATGTGTTTCAGATGCCACATGCCAGGGTTAATTTATTGATGGGCACAGAAGCTGCTATCTCCTCTTTCTCACCAGCAAGAAGCAATTAGCCCACATCATTCCTCAGCCAAGGAAAAGAAAGAGAGATTTTGTTTCATTACTTTCCCTTCTCTCTTGCTCTCTTAAACCCTACCGCTAATCTTTTGCAATCGGTTCTGCTGCAAAGCCTCCCAGGAGCTCCAGTTTGCATGTGCCTTGTTAGAAATTCAGCCTGCATTTCAGCTAAGAGAAAGCCTGGGTCAGTAAACAGCCTTCAGAATGCACAGCAAAGCCAGGAAAATTGGCTTTTTGAAGAGAAACCAACTGTAGATATGTCTCTCTCTCCCCTCCCCACTTTGTCCAACCTTCTCCATGTGGCATTTGTTGGCTAATGGGGACGCAACCAGCTCTGTTGGGACTTGCTTCCTCCCGCATCAATCAGCCCATCTAATCCCCATAGCATCTGTCTGCCATGGTTACACTAGTTGCTTTGGGTCTGGGGGTGTGGCCTGGATTTTCTGTTTAGGAGATGGTTTGTAGATTTATGCAGGAACATGTGGTTTGTTTGTAAACAACTGAGTAGGCTTTGGTTGTTGTACAAATGCTGTTCAGTTAAGGTGCCTTGATTCAAGTGGTGTGATGGGTTACCTGAGTCTCAAGGTTTGGTATTGTGCCCAGAGGTGCACAGGGGAGATATTCATCCAACCTAAGACAGTAGGCTTTCCAAATATATATAAAGAAGGCCTCTCCTCTCCTCTCCTCTCCTCTCCTCTCCTCTCCTCTCCTCTCCTCTCCTCTCCTCTCCTCTCCTCTCCTCTCCTCTCCTCTCCTCTCCTCTCCTCTCCTCTCCTCTCCTCTCCTCTCCTCTCCTCTCCTCTCCTCTCCTCTCCTCTCCTCTCCTCTCCTCTCCTCTCCTCTCCTCTCCTCTCCTCTCCTCTCCTCTCCTCTCCATCCTTCATTGCACTATGATAGCACCCTTCAATCATGCATTAAGTGACATGACTAACATCTGTCATCTTTTGTTTGTTTTTCCACCCATTCCCCTGGGCAAGATGCATGTGTAACAGAGTGTTCTGGAATTTTTGTAATTGCCCCAGCACAGACACTTGCTGGGGAAGGCAAGGTCAAAGGGATTGACTGTGTGTGTGCTGAATGGCCATCTGGGAGGCTGGAGGTAGGGTTAGGGTTAGGGTTAGGGTTAGGGTTAGGGTTCCCACAGAGCCTTGTTCCACACTCAGGTTGGGGCCAGTGCAGAAAGAAAGAAGAAAGCTCTGCCACCTCATTACATAGCACCTTCCCACTTCCCATGATACCTCTTTGAGTCTCAGGCCAAGTTTTGCTCTTGTCACAGCATGTTGGCACTTCATCTCTAGTTGGTCCTGCCAAAGCCTTATCAGCGTTGTCCTCCCCAGAACATAGCTTTGCCTTCTGAGAGTCTGACCTACATTCCTTGACTGGAGATGAATGGACTTGTGTTTGGCTGCATAAAACACGTGTTCTTGCTGAGGGAAGGCTGGTATATTAACTGCTCCAGAGTTCTGTGTATGATGGACTGATCTTTTCCGTTATATACATCAGCCTTTGTGTCACCGGAGAACTTTGCCAGCAACAGTTTTATGTTGCCTTCAGGATAATTGATAAGATAAGTGACTAGCAATTGGCCAAGTACAAATCCCTGTGGGCCACACTGGGAACACCCTCCTGCAATGATGACTCCCCATTAACAATTAATTCTCCATTAATGATTAATTCCCCATTAGTAATAATATTTTTTAATCCTTCCTGTTATAATTCTGGATGCTCTCATTATCCAGCTAGCCTTGCTCCAAGCTGCAGCCCAGTTCAACATGTGAGCAGGTTTGAGAGCACTTCCAGGACTTCTCTCTAGTTAGAAGGGATTTGGGGTAGCCTTTACTTGCTCCATCAGCCCTCACTCTTTGCAAGCTTTCTCAAAGCCAAAATGCTCTTCCAGTTTACTTCATGAAAAGCTTGGAAAGCCCCAACAGAGACATAGTGGTGGATCTGTAAAAGCACGTGTCTTGGCATTGGAAGGATGCTATACAGTTTTGCTCAGTGCAGTCAGAGTCTGGGGACTTAGCTCAGCTTGTCCTCAGGCTGAATGAGCTCAGTTCATGGTGGTGTTCACATAATCTGCTGAAGGAGATGGTTGTATGGGGAAAACCTCTGTCCCAGGTCATGTCATGAGTAGATGCTCCTACCTTGGATCTGTGAGAGGGTAAAGACACAAACACCAGGCAACGGGGGAAGGCATTCCTGAAGGTGTGGGCACCCCAGGGTGGCAGGACCCCTGACAGAGCAACACCGCCTGCACCTCTGGGCTCCCCCAGCAGTAACCTCACTTCTGCAGGCAATGCAGGTACCCAGTGGGTGAGTCAACCTGACTCACTGGGGACACATTACCCCTCACATGAAGGCTTCAGCACCTGCGGCTTATGTGCAATGATCAGGATTTGAGATTCTCTGTGAGATGGGGCCTGCTTAAATAATTCTGAAGGCTGCCATTCAAGGGCAGGCATCCCCTCTTTTCCTCCTTCATCTTGTTAATTGCTGCTCAGGGCTAAGGTAGATGAAGCTCTTTGCTGTCCACTGGGGACCAGCATTGTCCCATTGGGACTGCTGTATCTGCTGGGGGCCAATCTGCTGGTCCATCCCATGCTGGCCAGGGGTACAACCTGGCTGCAGTTCAAGTTGCCCTCTGATGCCTTTGCAAGGAAGATCCATCACCTCCATCCCTGCTCATTCATTACAGGTATGGTTTCTCCATTGCCTCCCCATCTTCCCTGCCAGCCCACATCTGTAACCCATTAAACTCTGCTGCATGCTGTTAGGGCAATTAAGAACCCATCAAGGTCTGTTGTCTCCCTTGCTGCTCTGATCTTTTATTGCTTTGTCTCTGCCCTACATGATGAAGATGAGTCTGATAAGAAGAAGAATCCCAGACACAAACAAGCACTTCCACACACATTCCCCCCATTTTCCTTCCTGTCCCTCTGCCTCTCCCAGAGCACCTGGCTTTTTCCTCACACCCCCATCAGCATAAGATGCATCTCCCAAAAGATTTCTTGTCTGCAAAGTAAAAGAAAACAGCAAAAATAGCCCCAGGTCCTGGAACAACTCTTTCTATTACTGGACATCCCTCTGAGCTCAAGTAGATTTCCTGCCCAGACACAGAGTGAATTATGGCCAAGCTCTCAGAGGCTGACCTTGTGGTCAGCCAGAGCACAGGCTTCCTAATAAATGTGGTCAGCCCCTACCGCAAGCAGCCTATTTTTAGTGCCTGTATTTCCTTGCCCACTGCCTCGTCACTGCGCAGGTCCCAGAGCCGAGCATCGCCCTGGGATCCAACCTGCGGTGTAGGATAGACCCAGAGGGAGCATGGCCCAGGCTTAATCCTCCCACCAGAGAAATGTGAAGGACTGATTTCCATGTGGTGTCTGTTAATTTTGCACCACAAAGTCGCTGGTGCATGGAGCCAGGTATGCTGTCAGAGCATGGTTCATGACTGTCAGACAGGGAGTGGAGAGCTCACAGCTCTAGCCTAGGGTCTGTGTGTGGAAAATAAACACAAGTCATCACGAGATTAATGTCCCATTGTGCCAAGTGCATGAGGAGAAATGCTCTTAGAGTGCGGGGGGGGGGGGAAGGAGAAGGATAGGGAAGAAAAATAGAGGGGGTGGCACCCAGGGCTTTGAAGGCCTGTCCTTTGCAAGTTACTGAAGTTTGGAGACATGCAAAGGACGTTGCAAAGAAGCGGCCTGCTTTTGAATACAAGTCTGTGTGGAGTCACTTTCACTGAATTTACCCCTTTCTGGGAATAGAAGTTGTTATTTGAAACGGAGCTGATGGAGATGGGGTTCTGGAGTAAAGTGAGGATCTGTCCCCAGGCCTACATGACACATCTGAGAGATGTTGGAAGGAAATCTAGTTGGCAGTATCTGTGATGCTAACAGGTCACAGATATAAATAAGAACCCTCACATCAGTTGCAAGTCCTGTGTAGTGAAGCAGATCACAAATCTGTAAAAGAATTAAAGAAAAAAGAAATAGGAATAGGAATAGGAATAGGAATAGGAAAGGAGAGAAGAGAAGAGAAGAGAAGAGAAGAGAAGAGAAGAGAAGAGAAGAGAAGAGAAGAGAAGAGAAGAGAAGAGAAGAGAAGAGAAGAAAAGAAAAGAAAAGAAAAGAAAAGAAAAGAAAAGAAAAGAAAAGAAAAGAAAAGAAAAGAAAAGAAAAGAAAAGAAAAGAAAAGAAAAGAAAAGAAAAGAAAAGAAAAGAAAAGAAAACTGAAGAACAAGAGTATGGATCTGGCAAGTTTTGGACGAGCTCTGATCCTACAAAACTGGTGAAAATAGTTCACATCTGTGGAGAGACGAAATTGCCAGGAGCATCACAGTCTGCCAGGATTCATTAGCTCTGGCAGTGACAAGGAAAACCATGTCTCAGTAGTCTCTTAGACTTCATTAAACGTATCAACAAGCAACGAAGGAGGGGGACTGGGGTTTGTAGTCTGCCTAGGCACACAAAGGAGCTTTGGATGAAGAGAACAGGATGAAGCCCTGGGAGTAACTGATGACATGGGCAAAGCTGCATGTGGAAGAGGCAGGACCAGAGGGGACAGCGTGGTATGTGGAGCAGCACTTAGCTCATGAAGAATCTACACAAGCTAGCTGGGTCCTTGCCAACAAATACTTGCTGAAACCCATGACTGGACAAGCCCTGGTCACTGCGGAGAGGCTGGGAGAAACAGTTTGAATAAAGGTCATTTCCTTCTTGGCATGGCATCATTCCACGGCTTGGAGCAGGAGCATTGCTTTCTCTACTGACACTCGGTTGTAGATCAAGGCATCACCTTGATCAAGGCATCACTTGAGAATCCCTACATACTGGTGGAAGACAAAATCTCATTTGAACATGCAGGGAGTAGCCATAGGTTTTGCTCTTTGCCTGAGCTCTGTTTGCTGAAGAAGAGCTGTGTCCTGTCCTTGCAATGAGCTCCTGTTTGTGGAGGAAGCAGTCTTCATCGACGGGTTATTCCTGTCGGGTTTTATGCCTGTTTTTACATTCTCAAAGGCTTCCATCATTGAAAGTTCTCATAAACCAGTGACAGTTGGAGAGGGAACCTTCAGTGCTTCAGGGGTTTGGCTTCAATTAGCTTCTGAAAGCTTGGCAAGGTCTCACCTTGGAAGTCACACCCAGGGAGCAGGCCATCTCACATCTCCAAAGCAGCCTGTTCCCTGCTAGCCTGCTCAGAAACATGTGTCCAACTGAACTTGTACTGAAGGTGCCACTCATTATTTATCCCCTTTGAAGGGTTTCCAATGTCTGAAGTCCTGAATTGTAGACCACCCTTGGACTGCAAAGCCCATCTCCAATCGGGGTGAAAGAGAAAAGAGCTACAGCTCTGGGGGCAGTCTTGCAAAGGGTGCTACAAATCATGCCTGGAGTGTGTCGGAAGAGCTGTGTGTGGCAGACCCAGGACCAAAAGCACAGTCAGGGCTGGGGCTGAAATGTTCAGGTCCTGCACATCCATCAGTAGTCTTGGAGATGGAATGAGTCAGTTGCTGCAGACTTCAGGCCTCCTGTGACATGTCTGTGAGCAAGCAAAGCCCTGGGCAATGGGAGCACAGACACAGCAAGGCACTGAGCGCAAACATTATTGTCTGCATCCTCAGGAGGGGGTTTTGCTAGGGTGGGAACTGAGCAAAGGGACCATGAAGCGTGCTCAGGACAGCAGATGCTCTGGGGTGCAACGTACACAAACTTTCATTATCAAAGTCTTTGGAGGAGGTTAATTTCTCTGGGCAGACATTGTGGTCCTGTGCAAAGGGAAATGTCTAATACCCAGATTCCTAGGTGAGAGATGCTGAAATGTGAGAAATAAACAGAAGAACAACTTGCAAGATGTACAATCTGTCCAGTGGATGAAAAGACCATCTTTCAGGATAAACAGTCTTGGGCAGCACTAAATGGGGCAGATCCATGCAGGGAAGCCTGTATAATTGTGGCATATTAAAAGGAAAAGAAGAAGGATTGAGGTGGGTCTGCAGCAGGCTCGTTATGGAGAGGAAAAGCAATGTGTGTCACCTTGTAATGGGTGCTCCAGGAAAGCAAACCAGGTGGAGGAGTGAAGTGAAACCACAATGAGATAGACAGTGATGGAAGCAGGAGGGGTTATAGTGGTATTAGTCCGGAGTATGGGCCATTGATCTCTTGAGGTAAGATTTGCTGAGAAAGATTGTTATTTAGTCTTAGCTGCCACCAGGCACTAATTGAAGCTGAGGAGTCTGGAGCCTCATTGCCCTTCCTTCCTTTGCTTAGCACCATACTGTGGAGGCTGGTGTTAAAGAGACTTTGTATATGTGATTCACAGGGTGCGGATAAAACAGCCTTCATCTCCACTCAGGATTCAAAGGGAAGGGGCTAAAAACTCCTCCTTGCATGTATCTGTGTGCCGGGTGAGTCCCTGGCAAGACATATCTACCTCCTAGCGCAGGGTTCTCTATGGATGCGGAAGCCTCCCCTATGGATGGGGAGCCTCACCACAGGGTGCACATGGCTGGCAAAGCCATGCACTGCCCTTTGTACCAGGTTCAACACACCTGACCTTCCTGGCTGTTTTATCTTGCAAAGCCTGAAGCATTTCCCACGGTGTAGATCTGTGTTATCAGGGAAGAGTCATCTGCCAGTAGCCAGGGTCTTCTTAGTTACCTATTCTGGAGTGTTGCAAAGCAGCCAGAGGTCTGCAGAGACAATGCTGGAAAACATTGACCTGCAAGGCTGAGACCCTGAAGGACTTCTGCCAGCCAAGAGCTGTGTACTTTGTAGGCAGAAGACTGCTGGCACCGCCACATTGAGGAGCTGACTGCGATGCGCAAGCTGAAGCAGAGCTGCAGCATGTAGCGTGTCTTGCTTGATTCCTGCTGAATTGGCTATGGTGTAATGAGGTGTGCTTGTGTATGCATATGTTTCTGATGCCCAGGTACTGGGCTTGCTGCTGGATAACACAGATCTGCTGGCAGAGAGCAGGTGGGGAATGAATGTTTTCCTATGGAGAGATGTCCTCTCTACCCTGCCAGTCTCTGCTACTCACAGGGCTCCACAGCTGCTGCCTCCAGGATCCACAATGAAATAAAGCCACGAAGTCACTGAGCATCCCTCACAGAGGTAACAGAGCTACAGAAGGGGACCAGGATTCCATCCTGTTGTGAGCAGCAAGAAGGCAGGCTCACAACAGCAATGGCTGGTGCAGACCTGCATTGTACAGACCATATGCACAGCACTTCTCTGCTTGGGGCTGGTTCTAGTAGCCCCACATCCGTCCAAAAGCGGATCTTCTCCAACCAGGCAGACAAATTCTGCTCACCATCCTCACTGTTTGTGAGCAAGCCTGCTCCCAGGGGAACAGTAAACTGAGCCTGGAGTGCTCCCGAGGGAAGTCTCCAGCCTTAGCAGTGAACTTGCGCCTTTGTAGGATGAGTCACAGGGAACCTCTGACTCCAGCCAAGCCACAAGCCCTGGCAGGTCAGACTCTGCTGTGTCTGCAGCTTGCCTGCGCTGCAGTGTGGCTGCTCCAGCCGACAGCATGCTGTGCAAGTGAGGAACTGAGGCACACTGGAGTGAGGGCGCACTAGATACTGAAGTTCATGCCTGTTTACTGTCTCCCTGCGATTTCCAGTCGGAAGACCCCATGTTTGGCCATAACTTTGCCAACACTCTTACAGGTCATAGACTCACTTGCTAGTTTGCTGCAGCACTATTTCCACTGGTGTTCCACCTGGAAGTCCATTCACTTTACTGGGACTCTCTTCTACCTCCTGTGTCCTTGAGGAACCTCCCCATCTTTGCCCAGTTTCACCCAGCCATTACCTTGCCCTCTCCCAGCATCACAGGGACAGCCCTCTGGGTGCTAAAAGAAAGAGTGTTACTCCTCCTTGGTCCTGGCAGTAGTTCTGCCAACTCAGTGGTTCCTGTTGACAGCCTTAAAGAATGCCTGCAAGCTGCTTTACTGCCCTTCCCATCGTGTCAATCGTGGATTTGCAGCAGCAGCACACTGGGTCTGTCCCTGCACGGGTGACTCCTCCAGCTCTCAGCCCTGGTATGGGTATTTCTGCTTCTCACTCGCAATTTGCACAGAGAGTTTCTGTTGTTTTCAACCCAAATTGCTGGAGACTGATTCTTGCTTTTATGGAGGGTGAGCCCTGAATATTCAAGAAACAGCACTGAACTTAGTGTGGCCATGGTTGGCAGGTTCTGGCCCTTAATTAATTAGCACTGATCATACTTCGCTTCTAACAGTAGAGGAGGGAGCTGCAGCTCAGAGAAGCAGTGAAGTGTTGCAGTATAATAGCTGCTGCCTTTTTTATGCTTCCGGTCGGTGCTTCTCAAAAGTTATATAGCTGATGTCTTGGCAGCATGGGAGACAGAAAGGAAAATCTTAGGGGAATAGTAATGATATGGGACTTTGGAAGCTGTCATTTTAGAAGACACTTTAGATTTTTAAATACATTTATGCAGGGTTGGGTTTCCCTTTTTTTGCCTTCTTTTTTCTGAATCTCGGCATTGTCTTCGCTTGACATAGTCATAGCCAAGGTGCTGCTCGTCTCTCCTGCGTAGCAGCAGGGTTAGCACAGGGCCCATTGGCTTACCAGGAGATTCAGCTGTAGGCGCATGAGAACTCCATGCACTCCCTTTGCTCTCAGCTCCCCAGACCAAGTGCAGCAGGAAAATTACAACCCCTGAGCCACTAGAAAGAGGTATTTAGGAAGCAGGATGTGCCTTGTCTCCCAGGGTATTTGAAGGAGGTTGGGAGTTGGATCAATGGACGATGGTGGTATCTACACTCTCTGAGCAACATGCCCAGTGGTGAGCCTTTCTTTGTCCTGGCAAGCGTTCCCTCCATTTGAAGGAGTCTCACTCCATAATCTCAGTAAGTCTTTCCCACTGAGCTCTCTGAGTCCACGGGCTTTTGTATCCATGATGCATTTATTTCTCCATATTTTTGCAATTTTGTTCCTGGCAGCTCCAGAGAGATGGCCCCAGTCATCCTTCTATTGATCTATGAGCAGGATTATGGGCTATAAACCCTGAAGGAAAATTTCAGGATTAGGTAGGCAGATTTAATCTTGTTACATGCTTCATCCTGCCCTAAATCACAGCTCCAGAGTGAAGAATGCATAGCAAGAGCCACTAAGAACATTTTTTAACGTGCTGTATGATGTTTCAAACGTATCCTCCAGCCTGGTGAATATTGAACCCTCCTGCAGATGTAGACTGTCTTTAATTCATGCTGTGGCCTGGGTCAGCAGCTCCCAAGCTTGCCATTGCACAGCCCACTGCCGGAGGTCCCAGGGCTGTGGTGGACTTTCTTTCCACATAACACACTTGCATGGCTCCCTTTGCCAGGGTGCTGGAAAAAGCAGTGCCAGGGCTGGAAGAGGGATGGGAGAGAGGCAGAGACTCAAGCCTGGTAGCACAAGGGATTAGTGGATATGGGCTGTTAGGTGATTTAATTGTGTTTTCCTTCCTCCAGTGAGTTTAGGCCATTTTTCTCAACTTGCTTAGCCCTGAGGAGTTCTTTAGCGTAACCAGTATTTATGGAAAGCTTTTTGCTTTGCTGCTTTGGGGTAGTCATCAGTGTAAGCCTCAGCAGCCATCTCATAGCCTCACAAGCCACCACTGCATCATCTGAATGCTGGCATCCCAAGGGACATACAGGGGTACAAGATGGATAAAAAGACACCAGCTGAAATAAATGCTGTCCTCTCGGATTTGTAGTTTAGTAGGGTCAAGAGAGCTCAACTAAACCCTGGTGTTGATGTACCAGGTTCTGAAGGATCACAGGGGAGGGGGAAAATCAGAGCCTATCTCTGATGCAAACAACCTGCACACAAGTCATTTAACCTGCTCTGGGGACTTCAGCTCCATCTGTAAAAAGGTGGAGAATGATGCTCTGCTCATTTCTCTCATCTGTTTGAGTTGTCAGGTTGCTAAGGCAAGAGCTGCACCTTGCTGGGTACTGGCACAGAGCAGTGGGTGATGGGGTACCCATCCTGAGGGTGCCGCAGGCAGTGCAGCAATTGAGTGCTGGGCATGAGCCACCTCTCTCCTGTGCCAGGACCCTGTGCTTCCCATGAGGGGCATCTCCATTGAGAAGCAAAGTGCTTGCTGCCAATCTGTCCTGAGCAGACCTGATAGGGAAAACCCTTGGGGGAGCCATTTTCCATTGGAAAATGATGTCATCGGTGTCTGAATGTTTTGCAAAATCACGTTTCTCTTTTGGGGAGTAAAAAAAGAAAAAGGAGTTTGATGAGGGGCTGTAATTTGTCTTTTTGGTATTTTCAGAATTGGACAAGTTTTTCACTTTAAATTGACACTCCCTTCCCCCTAAAAGGAAAAGAAAAGGTTGCAAAGACTTTCGTACAACGCAGTCGAACAGTTTTGGAAAAAAAAAACAAACCCTGAAACACATTAAACTCTTTGATTTCCTTATGAAGGAAAGAACTTCTCTTGGTGCTTTTTTCTTCTTTAATGAAGAATATGGAGAGTTTGGACTTTTGCCCTAATGGGGCCAGAGTGGTGTCATGAACTTCAGGGCATCCCGAGTTTGCCCTGGCTGTGCCAGAGCCACAGGAGCTGCGAGCATCAGAGCCCAGAGATGCTGGGGCATCTTCTCATACCCATCCCCATGCGGGCTTTCGCCGTCACTGTCTCCTGTGTGCTGCCAGTGCTCTCCCTGGGTGGGCTGCAGAGAATCCCCTTTTTGCTCTGCTTGAGCTTGTTTTCTATTCATGGCGTCGCACTGGAGATAGGGGAAGAGCCACTTGCTGCCTGTAGCTGCTTTTCATGTGTATGTGCATAGATATGCACTGATTTTCCGTCCTTACGGACTTTCTCATATTCCCCCTCCTGCAGGCAGCGTGTGCGGCTGCTTGCAGGCTCCTGCCGGTGGGCAGTTCCCTCCTCCCCCTTACTACCCTTCACTCCCTCACCCCTTTTCCTCTTCCTCCCTCCTGAAGGAGACAGCCTCTCACAGCCGTCTCATTTCAGAAATGTTTTTTCTCTGCTCAAGCCAAGATTTTTCTCTCTCCCATCACTCTTAGTCTGGAAGTGGGAGGGGGAAGCAGGTTTTGGGTTCGGGTTTGGGGTTTTTTTCAGCAATAAATAATTTCAGCATGCTAAAGAAGCAGGGGAATGAAGCTGGAGTTAGGCTATGTTGAAATACTCCTTTTCTTCTTGGAGCCTTTCTCCCTCCTCCAGAAAGCTTCCTCTAGTGCTTAATTTTAAAGCAAGTAACTATTATGTTTTGCTTTCTTACTTTCCAGAAGAGATCCACATTTTCTTTTGGCTTGCCTGAACATTTCCACACACACCAGAACTTTTTCCTTTGGCTTTTCTTTCGTCTTTGCTTTCTTTTTGCCGGGGTTAAAAGCCCCAAGTCAGCAAGGTACTTAAACACATGCTGAAAGTTAAGGGCTGCCTAAGTGCTCTGCTGACTTGGAGCCAAAGATATTTTCTCAAGTCCTTTAAATGCTTCAGAACCTGAATTCAAAATGTTTTACAGAAATTCCAGAATTCAAGTATCTCTTGTGCTAATAATAGCTGTAAATCAATAGTGCCTTCAGATGGCTGGAGTTCTACACATGGTGAGCTTCTGTATTATCTTTACTTTAAAATACGCTTCCCTAAGATCATCTTCTGCTGCAAATCCAAGGGCTCTCCAGAGAGATGGGCACGTTTATTTGTATTTCTGTCAATGGACATAACTAGCCTTTTAGCTGTTGTTTTGCAATAAGACACTCAAAGTTTTTAAGTGTTGAAATTCAGGAAATAATGAGCAGATCATACTGAATGAATGTCTGCTCCTGAACTAACATTTGTTCATCATCCCCAACACTGGGAAGAAATAAAAAAACATCAATTTGAGAGCTCCCTGGAACAGCGGCATCAGTAATTGGAGTTTAGGAGATGCTGTCAAAGGCAGGCTGAGCTCCTGTTTCACAGAGCCTGAAAGCAGCGCTGCTCTCTGTTTTTGAGGCTTCAGTGGGAGCTATGGCAATGAAAGGGGTATGGAGAGGGAATGTCAGCAAGTAGATGAGCGGGAAAGACTCTGTGAAGAACAAGGTGTTTCCAGAAGCAGAGAGGCAGCCAGCATCAAATAGAAAGTACAGCACAGTTGTTTAGACTCTGCAGGATGAGCAGAGGGACCTCTGTCACCAGCCAGCCAGTGAGGGTTGCCTGGAGATGCTCAACTGCTCAAGGAAGAGCATCTTCTTCAGAGGTTTTAGAAATGGTGCTGGATGCTGGTTCTAGGAGCGTCTGTGAGAGAGCAGGACCAAGCAGGAGCTGGCTTAGTTCATGAACCTCTAAGGAGTTTCATGAACCCTTCTCCATAAGTACTCCATGCTGCTACTGGGGGTGGGAAACCCAGCTGAAAGGTCCCAGCTTGCCATCTTCATCTTAAGGCTCTCATTTCAGATGTGGTGTGATTTCATGTAAGCTTCTGCATTGTGCTTTTCAGGGGTACATGCACATCTGCACAAGAAGGCATGCAAAGCCTCTATCTGTATGCCCCACAGCATGGTGTGCTTTCAGCCTCCTGCTCTTTCACAGTCATGTGTCTTGCTGCATGGATCATCCAGGCAGTACATAGATGGCTCTGTCCTACCTGCCCAAAGACATATGCAAAAGTTTGTGCCACCTTCAATAGCTCCCTGACTGTAGAGTAAGTTACAAATACTCAGGCAGCTTGTGGATTTATGTGGCTTTCAAATAGTGCTAAACCCCATCAGGAGCTCATTTGAGGACTACGATCCTGCAGTCATGTCATCCATGGCTCAGATATACTTCCTAGCCCACAACCAGAGACTGAGCGTCATTCAATCCCCAGCAGCAGCCTGCTTCCAAGCTCTGCTTGAGATCCAGGAGTTCTGTCCTGGGGTCCTCTGCAATGCTCCTGCAGCTACACTCAGGGATTTATCTGATATTTCTGGTGGAAGTAATGCTCCTTCCAGTGTGCAATGGGTCTGATACGTTGCCATCATTCACCCCAGAGGTGCTCGCACCCAGCAGATGCTGTGTGTGACTGTCAGGCTGTGGCTTCACAGCTGTGCCATGGCTCAGCATGTGCCAGTGATCATTTCCAGGCTTGCTTTGCTTGAGGATCCTTTGGAGTGAAAGGCATGAAATGCAAATACAGTATCTTGTTATTACCAAGGCAAATCCTGAGGCCTTGACTTAATTGTTGAAACAGCCCCCGATGAGAGGAGTTGATGGTGCCTTATTATTAGCATTGCTTTGAAATCATCACCAGGCTCTAGAAATGCATGTGTTACTTGGGGAACTGAGTGGTGGTATCTGAGTCTGAAAAGAAAAGCTTCGGAAAATTATTCCCATTTCATCAGCATCTATTCTTCCCACCCTATGTTTACCATTCTGCATTGGTGCTAGTGCAGGGGGAATAAATACCTCTCTTGGAAAGAAATGAGTCCTGGGGTGTAACCTCCAGTGAATAGAAGGAAAAAGTATTGTTTATTTTTTCTGTTGGGAATTCCTGGGAATAGGACATTACTGGGAATACTTCACTGCCCTGTCCCCCCATGTCTCAGCACTGCAGGTTGCACCCCTGGTTTGATTTCTACACCCAGCCTGGGTGATGCCCTTGAGTCCTGGCCCTGTGTACAGTGTGCCATGTATGTCCCCCTTGCTGGGGCTGGACAGTAAGGAAGAAAATGAACCTCCTGTACCTGTGGTTAAGAGAGCAGAGGAGTTTTTCCACCCTCAGGCCATAGAAGTTCATGTGTTAAGTTGCAGCGGTCCCAGCCTCAAGCCCAGCTGCTGCCGATCCACCCAGGGGTGTGAGCGTTACATCTGTAAGCGACAAGCCACTGGCCTACAGCAGGCAGAATCCAAGCCAACAGACAGACAGAAAGAGCCTGAGGGGCTGAATTTTAGAGCTATTAAATGATTAAATGCAAGGGAAAAAAAAGTTAATTTAACATCGCGGTTGTGATTTTACACACCCAAGAGCCTGGAAATTGAGAGCTCTGCTTCTCACACAGGGATCGTAACTTGGCACTGCACAGATTGTACAGTATGTAAAATTAGACTGGAGAAATAGTAAATATGCTGCAGGGACCAATACTGTCTTGGCAGAAGGAGGATGGACTGAGTGGGACCCAACAGGTCTTTTACGCCTCTGACATCCATAATTCTGTGCTAATAAAAAGGGTATTGAGCAATGCCTGATGCTAATCCGCAGCCCTGAGTGGGGTGAAGTGGGAGCTGGGCTCTTATGTGAACAAATAAAGGTCGCCCCCCATGTATTCACACAGAGGAAAGTTGTTATTTGAGGGCGGGAGCGTGGGCATTGGCAAACAATGATGGGAAAGTGTACGCTGCGCACCAGGCTTAAAAGGCAGGTTGTGGTCAACGGGGTGCTAGGCACCCCGATGTCTCTATCTGGCTCTACTTCCCCTCCCCACCGCTTGGTAAATACAGGTGTCTTCGTGCTGTTGCTGCATCACAATGAGCTTTTCTTGTGTTTACGGCTGTGATTCAGGCATGTAATTCCAAATCGTATTGATTTCCCCTTAAACGGCATTGACAAGCCTGATCTAAGCACTCTTTTGTGGCCTGGAGTTATTTGTCCTGTCTGCATGAAAAAGCAGGGCCAGAAAACAAGCCTTTAACTCATCCACGGTGCTAGCACCAGCCCCAAGGCAGTGAAGGGCAAAGGCTCGGGTGAGTCCGGCCTGGAGGGTACTGGTGGAACTTTCCTGCTGTGTGCTGGTTCCCATTAGTGCCATTCATCTCCCTCCCGTCCTTCAATATCTTCCCCTCTTTATGACACCCCTCCATGTGCTGGGACAGACACAACGTAAATGCGGGGGATTGGAGGAGTTGCAGCTTCACCAGGCAACTGCTCTTCCTCAGGAAGAGTCATCTCAAGTTGACTTTACAAGGAAGCCAAGTGGCGAAGTCCTATCCTTTGGGGCATAGCTCAGCCTCTGTCAGCAAGCAGAGCACTTGGGGTCCTAGGACACAGGTATTTGTGGACCTAAAGATCTAGCACATCCAAGAGAAAGTCTTATCAAGACCTGCTGCTAGAAAACAGATCAACGCATGAGTTCAGGTACCCTCCCGGGATGCAAGAGCAGAGAGAGGCTTCTGGAAAATAAAAAGCCAAGAACACCACCCTAGCAGCATCCAGTCCTCTCTACTGCAGAGCAGCTGCGATGGAAAAGCAAAAGTAGCAGCAGAAGTGCATCTTCCCCTGGTCTTGCCTATGGCAACACTAGGTGATATGTGTTAGCAGTATGTGACCCTTCGCAGATGGGTGCACACCAGCATTAGGACCCCCTTGCAGAACTTGGTCCTACTCTGAAACCATGGGAAAGGGTAACTTTTGGGGGGTTTCCTACCTATGTATGACTAGAGAAACTCTGTTACAGAGGCAGGGTAGACTTAGGTTGCTGTTCCCAGATTTACTTCTGCCCTGTGCCAGAGACAAGTTGGTGCTGGGGCAGCACTCTGCTGTACATACAGCCCTTGATACTCTCAAGAGGATCAAGATCTGGGTGTGATGGCACACAAGGAAGCAATGCTGCCTCTGACATGGGGACCTTCTGGCTTACAGCAAGGAGCACTGCCAGCATGGTGCTCCAGGCTGATGTGATTTGGAAGGTCTAGAGAGCTGCAAGAGAGGCTCCATCCCAACATGGGGCTGCTGAAAATGCACCCAGACCAGTACAAGACACGGAAATCACAGTCCTGTCCTGGGGCAGGGATCAGCCAGTCTGATGATGCCATACAAGCAGAAGAATGGCACTGAACTCATTTGTCTGCTGAGACCACATCCCCCATCCAGCTTCCCAGCCAGGGCTCAGCATGGGATCATAGGCCACAAGGCAGGGTAGCTGCTGCATCCCCTGGGGCTAAGCCAGTGCTGCAAGGACTCGGCCCTCCTTCTTCTGCAAGTTCATATTGCTTCTGCCTCCAGCGGTGGGTGTCTGTTCTGTGGTTTCCCACAGGGTTTAGCACTGTGGTTTTCTCCAGGAGGGTGTTTATGTCCTGCCACTGCATAGTCTTGTTGGCCCCTATATATGAACTCTGCAAGTATCACCATCCTGACTGTGCTTCAATCCCAGGTGTGCCAAGCTAGTAGCAGAGTAGGCATCACACATCCCCATTGCTAGACCATTGGGTCCAGGAAGGAGCCTATGGTTATGATGTGTAACAATGACATGTTTCATCGCAAAAGTCCTCAGAAAGTCCCAGTACATATTGTATTAAGTTTCATGGAAGAAGCATCAGCCTTTTGCAGCTGGGCAGCTAGAAGGGCCACAAAGGCTCTTTTCACCTTGCTATAGACATCCTTACCTAGCTTTGGGGTACAGATGCAGAGGGAGGTGCAATCAACTGCAGAGCAGTGGTGGGAGATAAGGCTGCTGCAGAGCTGGAGAAAAGCTTCTTTGGAGGCAGCAGGGCTTTGCCAGCCCTCATGGAAGGACATTTCATGGTCACATCCAGGCTAAGAGTCTCTTTAGCTTGCATTGAGCTGAGCAAGTCAGAGAGGAGAAGTGCCTCCTTTACAACACCTCTAAAGGAAACTTGAGGTCTGCTTCCAGGCTATCATGGAGTGATTGAGTGCAAGTCCTTTAGCACCCATCTGTTATCTCTTAATTAATGTTTCTTGCTAATTATTTTTTCTTGTCAAGAGAGCAAAGCTGCTGACTCCAGCAATTTACCAAAGCAGAGCAAACAAACGTGGGCTCTGCTTGCTGCAATTCTTCATTAGTGGACAAAATTAACTTGGAATGCTCCATATCTTTGGCTACATTGATGATACTTAATTATGCCTGCTTCCTCACAAAGATGTATCTAGTTTTAAATCACTTGTAAAAGAACTGCCTTTTTAAACGTGAAAGTCCTTCTCCTTGAAGGGAAGGCTTCTGCTGGCAACAAAAGCCAAGCAAAGACCAAACAGCATCAAAAGAAAAAGATGTGAGGAGGTCAAGGACAGGGGGTGCTTTGGGAAGCTTGTGTCAGGAAATGCCATCCAGTGCCAGAGGCTGTTTCACCTAAATATGGGCAGACCTCAGGGCTATGAAGCTGCACATGGGAGCAGGGCCACCAGCATCCCTTGGGCATGGTTAATGCTGTTCAGGCTGGAGAGCATGGGTGCTGGAGCAGAGGGAAGCCACAGGGTTGTGCCACTGTTCGGTTCAAAGGATGGAGAAGGTGAGGAGATCCAGAGGGCAGATGGTGAAGCCACCTCTCTTTCCCCTTGCCTCCTTCACCTTCTGGGGGTCACTCTCATCTCCTGTGGCCTTATTCATCTCATTTACCACAGGAAGTTGCAGGGTTGAAGTTGCAGAGACCTTGATGGTTTATTTGCTTGGAAAGCTCTCAGCATAGCCCCGGCACTGTGTAAATATTAAATGTATAATTTATGAATATGTATACAGAGAGCTAATTAGCCAGTGAGATAGTTATTCGTGGCTAGTTGCTTAGCTGCAGGAGGGAGGTACAAAGGCTAATGGGGTGATGTGAAGACGTTTTTTTCTGAAGGCACGTATGTAATTCTCCCTCCTGCTATATAAGTGCTTCACATCCTGTCAGGGAAAGTGGGGACATGGCATTTCTCACTGCCTCAGTTTCCCCATCTGCAAAAGAGGGGCAGGTCCAGCGGCTGCGCATCCTGCAGAGAGCTTGTGTCTGCCCCGAGAAATGCTGCAGTGCCTTCCCTTTGCTTGCTCCCTGCTTATGCCAGCCACAACCTCACAGTCCATTTGAGCACAAAGGGCCCCACTGAGGGGCTGCACTGAGTGCCAGTGACAGGAATGCAAACCATTTTCTTCACTTCCCCTGCTCACTGTTAGAAGACCCCTCAGGCATCTTGGCACAAAGCCCTGGAAGCACATCCCTGGCGTAGCTCTGTGCATGCTGCAGGGTCCAGCAGCACACTTGACCTGACTGGCAACTGCCCATGCTGACAGTGTGGGAGCATCAGAAGGGACAGAGGGAGAGCAGACAGTAGAGCATCCCAAGAGGAGTTGGCAGGATTTCTCTGCATTACCACCCTTGCAGTCTCCATGCATGTCAAGATTCATTAAGAAGGAAAATGAGGGTGATGTTTCTATTGAGGAGCTCCAGCTGAGCAGAGTGGGTTTGGGAAGCATCAAATGTGCTCCCATGGGCACCACATCTCAACTGCTTTGTCTCATCTTCCCTCCATGTATCTCTGCTGGACTGATGTCCCATTGGTCCTCGTAGTGTTGCAGCTGCACAGGTTGCACCATCAAGTTGTCACTCGTCATCCCTAGGAGGACAACAAAGCAGCTCACAGCTCGTTTTACCAAACTACCCAATGTCTACTGTGGGGAGCTCTGTGTGTCTGCCCCATGGGCAGCTCCTGTCTTCCCTCCACTGTGGCATTGCAGGGCTGTGGGTAAAGCTGTAATTTCTACCATCATTACAGAATAGAATCATAGAATTACAGAAGGGTTTGAGTTGTAAGGGACCTTCAAATCTCATCTAGTCCAACCCCCTGCAATGAGCCAGGACATCTTCAACAAGGTTGCTTAGAACCACATCAGACCTGACCTTGAATGTCTCAATGTAATATATACATTGCCACAGCTCCTCTCTAGCTCTGGGACTTTGCATTGTAAACTGCGCTGTGCCTGGCTGGTGTGTTGTGCTGCAGCAGAAGATGTGGCCCTTGGGGGTGGATGCTCAAAGGCATGTTGCTGGTTGGGGTGCAGCGTCATAAGCTTTCTATCATATGTGCTTCACCCTTGTGCTGCCAGCTGATCCAAAAAGCAGCATCCTTTGGAGAAGCAGGATGGTGTAGGGCAGGGCAGCCTCTTGACTTCTCAATTCTAGCCAATGATCACAGCAGTGTTGGTGTGAAGGGATCTTTAGAGTGTCTTGTCCAGTGTCTCACTGAGAAAAAGACTATCCCCAACTGCAGACGAGATTGGCCAAGGCTTTGTCAACACAGCCTTGACAGCCTCTAAGGATGGAGATAACCCCTCCTGTGGGTACCTATCCCAGCACAGCATCACCCTCAAGGAGAATAAATTTTCCTCCATGTCCAGCTTGGAACACCTGAGCTGTTGGCCCTCGTTCTGCCTATGCCACCAGTCAATGTCCATCCAGCAGGGCTGGCCCTGCAGCACAAGAACCACCTTGGTCATCAGTCCCACATGTTACCAGTGACACAATAACCAGGAAGGGGGACCAGCTCCCCTCCCCTCCTTGCTAGAGGGAGCAGGGGTCCTGCCCATACCCAGCCTGTGGGAAGTAGGGGATCCCAGGACAAGCTCTGGTCACCCTTGTCCACTCCCATTCTAAAGCAAAACTGGTGTCCGCAGCATTGCTAGGGTGTCCCTCCCCAAAGGGGCTGCCACATGTTCACACAGCAGTTGTGTGATATTCCTACACCTGGCATGAGGCAGGAGGGATGTGGGGACCTGGCTCCAGTAGGAGCCTCCATAAACCCAGCCAAGAGAAATGCCTCCGCTGAAGCTGCTCTCTGGGTTTCTCCTTCATCAGGGGTCTTAAACCATTGCCTTGGAAAGGAGCATTGCTTTCAAAGACCTGTCTTCCAGGAATGTCTCCCTCAGCCATTCTGGATGAGTGCCAACATGTTTGCACTGTGTTTAAGGACAAATAGGAAATAATTCAAGATGCCTTTTCCCCCTTCCCAAATCAGTCCTGCTGCCACCAGCTACAGACAAGCTCTTGGCCACAGTCTTGAGAAGCAGAGCTGGGCACCGCAGAGCTTTCCCTTGCTCTTAAACCTGGTGCAGCATCTCCAGTGTTCCTGCATGCAGAATCCCAACTGTATGTCCAGGAGAGTCAATAGCCTTATGAGAGCCAGCAGAAAGAAAAGAAAATGTCTTTACCTTATGTAATCTAAGAAATTAGGGGAGATTGAAGTAAGGTGCTGGGAGCTCTTACTTTAGCTCTGTTGCCTGTATTTTTCCATCCACACATCTGCCTCATCACCTATAATCCATCCATCCATCCATCCATCCATCCATCCATCCATCCATTCCTTCATCCATCCACCCTCCATCCATCTCCACAGTCATTCATACAGCCAGCCATCTGCTCAACACCACTGCCATCCACTGGTCCTTCCGTCCCTCCTTCCGTTCACCCATTCACCCATCTGTCCACTCATCTCTCCATCCACATATACAGCCAGTCAGCAGCTGCTTATATGCTTATCCCTCCATCCTGTTCCACATCTCTGCATCCCCATGTATTCCTATATACTTGCATAGTCATACATTCTTTCATCTTCATACACTTCTCTCCGTCCCATCTGTGCCCATCCATCTGTCTGTCTGCGACCAGGCACATCCATCCATCCATCCATCCATCCATCCATCCATCCATCCATCCACCCCACCTTCTTCCACACTTCTGCCTATCTGCCTGTTTATCTGGCCCCATTCCAACTACCTCTCCTCACCCAGATGCCTCATCTTAAATGTCCTCCCCTCTTGCTGCCTGTCAGTATATATTCTAAGCTTTTTTAAGACACTTGAAACACAATTGTCTGATGAGCAGTCTCTCAAAGGCCACCACCCTTGGCTGGTGTCTGAGATGATCCTGAGGCATCTCAACAGCATCTTACTTGCAGCAGCCCAATTTTTTCCAATCTGTTCTTTGCACCCACTTTCCCAACAGGGATAGCATCCCCAAAAATGCTGCTTCGCTGTCAGAAGTGGGTGTCCTGGCAGACCATCTGCAGGAGGACCCAGACCTGCCAGTGACTTCTCCAGGGCCAGCTTTTCCCCTGAGCTCTGTCCATTGCAGATGGATTCATGCTGTGGGCTTTCACACAGGGAGTGACTGGATCATGCTCATGTGGTCTCACTTAGCAACAGGATCCCAGGAGCTAATGTCTAGAGAGGAAGAAAAGAGCAGGACAAGCATGGGGATGCTTCTTCTGTCCCTCCCCACCATCAGCTGCATGCAGCATCCCCAGGTGCACTGGGCAACTCAGCGTTTTACCACCCTGGATGGTGTATTCTGCTATGGACTCCCATAAGCACTATTTCCCCCAGATGTTGACATCCACAGCATCTAATGGACATGGGTAAAAGCACTTTCTTTTTCATGCTTTCATTTGCTGTCTCTTATTTTATTAGAAAGAGCAAGCAGTCTTTATTCATCCTCTCCATGTCACTCATCATTGCTTAAGTGTCTATCGTGTCTCTGCTTAGATCTCTTCTTTTATGGATGAAGGGATCAAGTCTGGTAAATCATCCTTGTGTAGGAACTGTTTCCGTTACTTGTTATTCCTATTTCTTTTCTCTGCTCTGTTTCCAGCTGAACCTAACTCCTAATGGCATGAAGGCAGATTTGTACTCAGCTTTTAGGGTACAGCAGTTTGTTTTCAATCCCTTTCTGAGTCGTTCCTAGTGCTGGGTTTGTGGTTTTGGTCACCACCAAGCTGATGTTCTCAGTAAAGTGAGCATGACTCCAAGATATGTTTCCATGGAGGCTGCAGCTCATTTGGAGATGTGAGTGTATAGGGGAAAGCAGGGCTTCATTTTCCCTGTGTGCAGCCCTCTGCATTTATCATCACAGTGTTATTGTCCACTGGGTCTGTTCCATGACATCCCTCTGCACAGCTTTTGAACCCAGCTGTAATTTGGCTGCCCTGACAGCACACTATCTCTTCTCGCTGTCTTGACACCTTTTACCTACGAATTATGAGGGTTTTGGGCAGCTCTGATCCAGCTCTGATCTCTGTTGAACTTCACCAGTGATGTCTTCTATTTGCCATGTCTGACAGCTTGTTCCCACCTTTGGTCTCCTGACCTTTAGCTGCTATAAATCCTTGTGGGGACTTTCCTCCTGGGTCAGGGCTGCTTGGTTTCCTTGGGCAGCACCTTGTCAAATGTGTTTTTGAAACCCAGGAGTACTTTGAGAACAGGACCACCTTTGTCTGTGCATAAAGGCTTGATGAAGCCTTGAAGGAACCTCACCACCTGCTCATCCGCCTATCCTGCTTCCCCCTGTGTCATGCACATACACACATCATTTTATCTTTGCCACACGCAGCTCTGCACAGCCAGTGTAGCAACATGGGAAAGATTCAATTGCTAAGGATCATTAATGAATGTCAGCCCCAGCTCCTGTCCAGAAACCTGAGAAAATTCAATTAGGCAGCTGGTGCCCAATGAGCTGTATTGCCCCACTCACAAGCTGCTAAATCAAATGGCTCAGCAAGGCATCATGTTATTGTAGAGAGAGAAGAAAAGCCAGGCAGAGAGACAAACAGCATAGCAAGCACCATGCAGCTGCCCCTTCCCAAAGCACAACATGGTTAGATTGCAGGGAATCTCAAGGACAGCTGCCTGCTTCCCACCTCTGCCAGTAAACATCTTGAGTTTGCTGGTGGCAGCTCCTGGCACTCTGTTACCTCTCTGCAGGGAGTTTTTGATGCATGTGTTTGGTTTGCATCCTGCAACAGGTCACATAGGTTCAGGAGTGGCGGTGACTTGCTTCTGTGAGCATCTGGCTGTGCTGTGGGGCATTTGGCTGGCGAGCCATGCATTCAGCCCTCACATGTCTCCTTATGTAAAGGTCAGAAGAAAGTATCCTATGAGATGCGGGTGGTCCAAGAGTCCTTGTCCCCTGGTCTTTGCCAGCTGATCCACTATAGCCTAAGGTTAAAATAAATCACTAACAGGGCCAGGAGGAGAACTCAGGCTTCCCTAGCCACCAACACAGTATCACTCCATGTCCCGGCCCTTCTATCACTCCTCAGGTGTGATGGTAAGATCCTATTTCCAAGGCATTGGTGCCCACAAGGCTCCAAGCTCACCTGGTTTTCTCCTCTTCCTCCCTACAGACAGCCACATCCAGTATGAGCGGGTAGGAGCGGATGTGACCATGAAGTGTGGCTCCATGGACTGGGATTCAGCTGTGACATGGACAGCTAATGGCACCGACATTGATGAGTCCCACCTGAATGGGTCCTACCTGATCCTGAAGAATGTCGACCTGACACAGAGTGGCCAGTACTCCTGCTACGAGGGCTCCTCCTGGCACCTCAAATACCAGACCTACCTGCGTGTTGGAGGTGAGTACCCCAGCATGTGGCACTGAGGGGGACAGAGCCATGTTCTCTGCTCCCATATAGACCCTCACAGACCCTCCTACCATCCCAACCCCTATACCCTCCATACATATGGTTGGCTGCCACAGACTGCTATCTGAGCATCCCAGCAGCAAGATGCTGGAATCAGCCCCTCCTGCCCCAAACTTTGCACTGAAGCAGGCAGATTAAATGATGCCCCAGGAATAATTTGAGGAGAGATGTTGCTTCTCCTTCCAGCCCAGTGCCATGACCACCATCTCTTTGGGTTTAAAGAGTTGGGGCTGAGCTCTCAGAGCGGATAGCAGACGAGAAGGAGAAGTCCTGTCTAGGGCTACCACAACATGGTTGTTTCGGAGGCACAGCCAAAAGGTGGTGGCAGTTGCTGTGTGTTTGCAGGAGCCTCTGTGTACAGGCATCTTGGAGGACAGCTGCACATTCCCCATCATTTTGCATTTGTGAGATGTGCTGATTCACAGCTCTCTCAGGCGCGGGAGGTAAGAGTTGTGCTGTATTTCACACGATGCCAAGAGCTGATAGCAGTTGTGTTTGGTGGCTGCTGTGTTTGTACAGCTGATTACAACTCCATGTTTCACACTACAGTGTCTGCAGCCAGCAGCGATGGGTGTCTGGGACCACAAACCAGCATTAGCTGGCCGTGGGATGGTAACTGCTGCAGAAGATGCTGCGAGGCATCAGCTGGGGATGCATTAGGAGATACATTGTGAGATGTATGTTACCAGGTTTGGAAGACAAGGCAGAGCCTTTCTCTGCTCCTTGTCTCACCTTCCACACCTTGCGTTAGAGCCATGGTAGTGTTTCCATCCTAGACCATGGTCCAGGGGCTGAAAGTCACAGGAGGAGCAGCCATGGCCTGCCTAAGCCCAGCAAACCAGGCAGGAGTGGCTCACTGCACTTAACTGAAGAAATCCAAGTATCAGGGCTGCTCCAGTGTGCAGTTCATGGTTTGGGGTCTTCTGGGTAGGTTCCTGGCACATGGTCCTAGGGTAACGGGTGCTAGAAGAAGCTGAAAGGCCATGTGAGAAGCAGGTGAAGGGGGAGCAGTCAGCAAAGGTCAAGGGTTATGGGAATGAGTGGATGTCAAGGCTGGGAGCATAGCAGACGAAAAGGCAGTGGTAAGTGAGTTAGAGGTCTCTTAACCATGCTGTGGGGATGAGGAGGTGCTCACAGGTAGTTCCGAAGCAGGGAAGGCAAGAGAAGGCTGTGCAGCTCCTGCTGGGGCACACACTCCCCAGATCCCATGTGGGGAGAGGTCCCACACCATGCCAGTGCAGGGGGAGTCTTGCAGTCCAGGTATGGAAGAAACATGGGGACAGGGAAGGGCTTGCAGCCTCCAACTGCTTCCTCTGCAGCTGTGGCATCACTGTGACTTTGCAATGGCTCTTCCATCTGCTAAGCACCTCACTAATGGTAATCCCTGTCAATCCGCTCAGGGACCCGTGGGAATTGCTCAGTGTTAGAGCCCAAATCCTGCTGTTTCCTATTACTGTGTGTTCCCATTTGCTGGAGGCTCACAGGCCCCCTGAGTACTGGGCAGCTGAAGAGCCCGGTTGGACACTGCAGGGGCCACCAGCCCCGAGAGAGAGATAGAGAAATAAATAAGTGAATGCCTGGTGTTGTTAATGCAATTAAGTATGCAAGGAACTAATCAGGTGAGATGCTTTTAGTAGTAATTAATTTAATTGCCTGGATTTTAATTTAATGTTCTATGTGAGATTTCATTTCCCAGCTCTGCCACCCTGCCTGAACATCCTCCCCCCACCCCCGACTTTCATGTCTCTATGAGGCATGATTGATTCCCTGAAGGTGAGCAGCCTGCTGCAGATAAGTGCATTTAGGAGCATCCCAGGAGTGGATGGGCATCAGCACAGTGATGGAGATGGGTGGCTTGTGGGAGGTTTGCAGCATGGCCTTGTGGTAGCATCCCTGCTGCAGCTGATTGCACTGGGAGCCCAGGCCTCGGATTTGAGGGAGCTTGGACTCATTTAATTTCAATTGTATGGGAAGTTAAATGAAAATAGGCCTGTGCCTGCATTTTCATCTCTTACTGGGGCAACAAAAAAGATGAGGGCAGCAGGAGTGAGCGGCTGTAGGCTGCACACAGAGAGGTGCTGGGGACCTCATTAAATAAACAATGGTACCTGGAGCATCCCCTCAAGTGTGGATGGGTTTTCCTGGGCAGACAACGCCACAGAGAGGATATGGGGAGAGAGCAGAGAAGTGATGTGGACGGGGAAAGGTGTCAATTAGCAAAGCAAGCTCCATCGCAGGGGTCAGCAAGCACAGGGATGAAGGGAGATCTGCCAGGAGTCAAGCTGAGCGAGACCTTGCAGAGGAAATGAAAAGGGGGGTTAGCCATATAAATATGGAGCAAACGAGGAGAGAGGAGTGGAGCTGGTTCTGCAGCCAGGTTTCAGAGGAGATTAAAGGTAAGCTCAGCACAGCCCGATATGGAATGAACCCTGCCAGGTCTGAGTAGTGATGCTGAGCAGTGTGCAGGCTGCAGGAGGAGAAGGAGAATAAAACATGGAGATGGTCCTTCCTCAAAGGAAAAGATGCACTGAAGGCTTGTGGAGCACCTCATCCCCAGGTGAGGACATCTCCTGTTTGTTAGCAGAGCTCATTAGCAGCTGAGAGGTCAGTGGTGGTGGGAGCTGCGACATGTCTTTTGTGTCTGAGAGAAGGAAAAATCCTGTTCAGACGGCCTGACCCCACAGCACAGTGGGGCCATGGGGTGCACTTGGAAGAGGGAGCAATTAAAGACTTGGAGGCAAATGGAAAATGGGGGAAAAATACAAGAGGGACTTGCCAGGGAAATACTGCACCAGATTAGCCTGACAGCTCTCTTTGATAAGGGAACTGATTTTCTAAGCCCAGAAATGCAGTCACTGTAATCTGTCTTGACTTCATTGAAGTATTTGCTATGGTGCCACTTGGGAAATTATGAGTTAAACCAGAGAAAATGTGGATTAGTACAAGAGTTGGAACATGGCTTAGGAAATGGCTAAAGGGGATCAGATTGTGCTGAAAGGGGAGCTGCTGGGAGGGATAGGGGAACTTCAGCATCAGCCTTTGGACTACTCTCAGTGGTGTTTCCTGTAATGGCTCTGGACTGCAAGGACCAGGGAGCTCTGGTGGAATGTGCCAGTGGCTGTGGAGGACGTGGGGGTTTCTAGGATGGGGATTTCACAGTGGAGGGATCAGAATGCTATGTAATGGTGCAAAAGGCACAGACTGTGTGAAGATGTCTCATGAGTGGCTTCAGCAGGCAGGCTGAAGGACATGGGTAGCTCAACTGGTCCTTGTGGTGGGGTTTGATACCCAAGTCCACATCATGGGGCAGAGGCTGGCGTAGCCAGGCTATCTCATCCCCTACAGGGACTGGGACACCAGTGCACATGCAGCGGGGGTACAGTGTGCATCGAAGGATAGGGTGACTGACAAATGGAGAGCCCACCTCGGAGAGGAGGAAGGGCCCCATGGGCTTGCTTTTCCCTAAGAGTCCCAGATCAGTCATTTGCAGGGAGTGGGTCATCCCAAGCACAAACCACCTCAGGAAAAGTTGGCACTTCTCCACGGAAAACTCTTCCATGGGACTTTGAGCAGCAACTTTTTGCTCTGCTCCTTTTTTCAGGCAGCTGAGCATGAGGCGAAGCACAGGAGAGCAACCAGGATGCTCTGTGTTTATCTCCATCGGATAGCATGCACTGCAGCCTGAAGAGCAGCAGATGCCCAAGTGTGGCCGGAAGCAGCTGGCCATAGGGACAGGGGTTTTGGCATACTGGGTATCCCTGTCTGAAGCCCAGGGCTGTGCGCCAAGAGCAGGCAGGAGGTAGGGGAAGGCTCCGTGTACCAGGAGTGTGGTGTTGGGCTCCTGACTTGTCCCTGCAAGCCACAGTTCTGCATTTGGAAACATGCAGCCGAAGGGCCTGGGGGTGGATATAACAAAGACGTTGGGAAATAATGCACTCTTGAGGTTTGGCACACGGCTCCGTGTGTTACAGAATGTTATAAAAATACTGCTAATGGGCCAGAGAGGAGTGGAAACGCACGGCGGAAAGGCTGCCAGAAGCCGGAGAGCGCACATGGGAGCAGAGAGGCCTTGTGTGCAAAGAGGGGAGGGAGGGAGGCAGCCAGGGCCGGCGTCCATCCTTCTGCTCCCATCCCACCATCCCTTTCTAGCCTGCTTATCGCCATCCTGGCCCGGTGGCTTTGCCTGTTTGCATCTCTCCATTCATCCCTCTGCCCAGCTTTGGGGATGCCCAAGCACTGTGCTGCTGATCCCATTTCTCTGCCCGCTGCCTTACAAGGGTGCTGGGGTTCAGGCTTTGGTGGGGTCTGCATGAGAGAGAAAATCCTCTCTGGCACCAGGGATGCAAGTCAGGATGCAGGAAATGGAGTGGTGGCATGGATGCGAGTAGCTCGGCGCCAGTCCCATCCCTGCCTCATGGGCATTGCTGCCTCTCAAGAGACAATGGGAAAGGGGCTGGCAGAGGTCAAGCTGCTCTGGGCTGGCCTCCTTCCTCCATGTCTATCACTGCAGTGGCTGGAGAGAGAAAGGGGAAGAAACATGCGGTTTGACGGAAAACGACACGGAAAAACAACCAAATTAACAGAAAAACAAACAAAGCAAAACCAGAGAAGAGGGAGGGGGGGAAGGGGCAAAGCAACAGGAACCACATGTGAGCAGGGAGGCTGGGAGAGCCCAAGTGTGTTCTCTGGCCTGATTAGCAAGCAATCAAACATGGGCCACTAATAAATAATCACAGCCTCCCTTTTCTCTGCCTTAGAAGTCCCTTTCCTCCCAGCTGGGCTCCAGCTGCAACCAGAGGGTTGGACTGCAGTTTCCATCTCCTTTGGGGCTTTTTGCTGTTATTATAACTATTTTTCTTTTTCACCCATCCAAAATAAAGAAGACACAAAGAAGGTAACAACCTCTTAATTTGAGACGTGCACCTTTGGCTTCCTGAAAGAAGGATGCAGCACCGGTGAAGGTGTGAGTATCCCATGCTGGGCACTGGCTGAACACTGAGCAGTGGAGGAACAAAAGCAGTGCCAGGGACCATTGTCTGCCTGCCTGCTTCCATACATTGGTTATGTGGGAAAAACTGCAGGAGGGCACTGCTGACAACGCTATGTCAGGAAAACAAAGGTTTGGCTGGCTCTGGCAGCCATCGGTGAGGATGTCTCTGCCTTGAAGCAGGGTGCCCCGGTCATGCCATTGGTCCTGCTGCTGGCATGGGTGCTGACGGAGAACCACAGGCTCGGGGTCAGCGCGTGCAGATATTTCCCTGCTTGTGTCCAGTGATCTGTGACGCAGGACTCATTTCTTGGTTTTTTTTAACAAAAAGCCCTTTTGATGGATTTTTCCCCCCTGAACTTTTCCAATCCCTTCCCGCGGCCATGTAAACTGAGGCTATTTCGAGAGCAGCAAGTTAAACATGACTGCGGCCATTCCCCAGCACTAGTGCCAGCTGGCAGGGAACAGTACCCGCCCCTGTAATTCATCCTGCTCACCCTCCAAATGTGCTTCTACCCCTCAGAGACAGCCCTATGCAAGGTCAGCCCCAAAGCTGTGCCCATGCAATGGTTGGGGCAGTACCACATTAACCTGGACCAAACCTGTGTCAGGGATGGAGCTAATGAATATAAGTATGTGGGTGCTGATGTTCAACATTGGGAGATGCAGCCCAGAGCTGCTGGGTTTATTGTTATGGAAGTGGTTGCTTTTTCCCCACATGCCTGGGTAGGTGCAATAGCACTGGGGTGCTTCTCAGCCAAGCATCACCCCCTTGATTCTTAAAAGCCACAGAAAGGGAAGTTATAGACAAGGTCAATTAGATTGCAGGAGTGCATCATTCGTCAAAATTTGGCTTTGTATCATGAGGCATGCAGGGTCTCCAGTCGCTGCCTTTCCATGCCGAGCTGTTTGCTTGCGGCTGGGAAAGCTCAACAGACAAACTTTGCTTGCCTGTGCCCAGATTTCTGGTTTTGGCCTGGCTGGGAGGCTGGGAAGGCATGCTGGTTGACAGTATGCAAATTGCCATCCCAGCTTTTTAAGGAGAAAGCCAAAAAACAAACAAACAACAACAAAAAAATCAACAAAATCCCACCAAAACCCCCCACCATGCTCCCAAATGCAATTAGTCCTAATCGAATTAGGAGCTGGGCTAGAAAAACAAACACGTTCACAGGCAGCGGGCAACCTTTCTGCCCCATCCAGCAGGACACACGCTGCCGTGCTGCAGCGGGAAGGGCTGAATGAAGCTGTGTGTGCAGGGAACTCGCACGCTTGCACCCACCCATGCACGCACCCGAGCCCTGCTGCGTTCCTCCCGTCCTTCCCCTTGCCGGGCTGGCAGCCAGCCCAGCTGCAGCATAGCAGAGTGATGCTTCTTTGGCTCGCTATGTAAAACATGATAATCTGGGGCAGCCGGTGTCAGAAACAATAAAAATATCCCCTCTCCCATCCTTGTGGCCCCCCTGTTTGCATGGGGGAGCTAGGGGCAGCGAGGAGCAAGCGGAGCGGCACGTGGCATTTATTAGTGCTGGTGGCTCTGCCCTGGCCTCAATGATGCTGTGGACCACAGAGCCTCTGCTTGAGGGAAGAGCAAGCCTGGGAGGTGGCCAGTGTGTGTGGGATCCCATGGTGGGTCTCCACTGGTATCTGAAGGGATGTGGTCTCACACTTGACCCCAATCATGAGCTCATCTTGGGTTGGATGCTATGGAGAGGTCATAGCTTCATCTGACTCATGGCAGGAGCATCGCATGGCATGAAGGCACCGAAAGCAGAGAAGGTGGTCAGCCCCTTGCCATCCCACTTTGCACAGTGGGGATGGGTTGACGGTGACCAGCTGCAGCCAGGGATGGAGCATCCATAAAGGAGGAGGCGATGAGGTGCAAGAACCTTCTTGGTGAGCAGCCTGCCGTGTCCCAGGCTTTGGATCTACATGTGAAATGTGGCCAGAGGCTCCCTATGCATCCCCTCCTGCAGCAAGGCTGGGGGCGAGCTCATGGGATGAACTGTCCCAGCGGCTGCTGAGCTGAAGGCGAAGAGGAAAAACTGTTCTGAGGCTTGGCAGCTTCTTGGGAAACTCTCCCTCTCCTCTCCTAGCATGAAAGCCAAAGGCTGCGTGCAGCATCAGCATCCCGTGCCCCAGGCGCATGGCAGCAAAGCCTCTCCTGAAGTTTGTTTATTCTCTTTAGCATGGTAAAACCAGCCCCATAATTAAAGAAGCCCAAGTCCAGTCTGTACAGCTTCCCACGGCCCCTGCTCCATTCAGAGTGCTGGGAATTGGGGTTTTGAGGACAAAGCCTCCTTGGCTGGGGGACAGTGGAGGGCTGGGACTGTGCCTGCTGTAGGGAGTGGAGGGGACACACACTGGCGACCTGATTGCATTGGCCTCTGAGCCAGGAAGGATTTTGTCTTGCTGCTCCTAAGTGCCCCTTGTCAAAATATTTTGTCTGAGCTTCCTGCCAGCGATGGGTCCCCAGCTACAAGGGTGCTGGGAAAGAAGGAACCGGCCAGGATGTGGCCACCTCCTATCACTGCAGCAATGAGACAGGGAGTAAAGGGGTCGATGCTCCCCTTTGGATGCTGCTTTTGCTTCTCCACCCATAGATCCACATGTCTGTGGCACTGGAAGGATATCACAGCCTGCCTTCCAGATTGCTGGAAGAAGAAACCCTGTCAGTGTCACCCATATCTGCAGGGACTCAAGCCACGTAGTCTGCCCAGGGATGGGGAGACCCCACAGTGGGGATCCTCTATGTCCCCCTCTTTCCTACCTGGAAGGAGAGATGGCATTCAGCAACAAATCCTTATCTTTCCCCAGCTCCCAGTGCTTCTCCATCCCTCTCCAAAACTGCCAGCAGCAGCTGGGAACCGTGTCAGGGCCCAGGCAGGCAATGAGGTCCCAGCCAAGGGCTCAGCAGGGTCAGGGCAGGATCCAGTGTACTTCAGCATGAAAGGCATTGTCATTAGCTATGGTTTCGTGAGCTGGTGCATCTGCTGTAAATAATTTAGCAGAGAAAATGAGTGCTAACAGCAGGTCAGGGCAGGGAGGAGAGGAGAAGAGAGGGAGGAGAGTCTTGGGTCTGGAAAGCAGGGAAGGGCACTGGAAATAGTGAGATTATTTTCCTCCTGTTAGCAGGACAGGGTGGTGTCTCCCCTCTCCCCCCCCCCCCCCCCCGAAAAGGAGTCAGAGGGTTCCCATGCCCGATGGATCCCTTCTCTCCCCAGTCCCTTCCTGAGCTGTCAGCATCAGTACCAGAGGCAATTGCAGGACAATTTCCAGTTGCTCTTGCTCCAAGCAGTTTAATGCTGTTTAAACAATTACGCAGTTGATAAATTTTGACAAGAAGAGATAGAAATAGCCTGGGAGAGCCACGCAGTAGAAATGCTCTAAACAGATGTCCCTTTTCTCCCCCTCCTGTGCTCCCTGGGGGTCTTTATCATTTGTTGCCAGCTAAACAAGACAGTGTTTGCATGAGTTGGGGTGATGGGGAGGAGGAGCAAAATGCCTTATTAACATGGTTTATGATACCATCCCTAGGGTGACGGCTGCTTCTTTTCTCTCCTGGATGGTGTTCCCTGCACCGACAGGAGCTGTGCATAGCCTGCCGAGCATGGATGTGGCTAACAGCAGGCCATTCATTCCTCTCCCCACTGGTTCACAGGGTACCAGACTGGCAGCCTGGCTGCTGGTGATGCAGGCGAGTGAAAAGGGTGCTGGGTGTTTGCCGAAAGCAAGTGAGCAATGGCAACCCGCTGTGACGAATAGCATGGGGAAATCTGGTCTTGTCATAGGGATGCGGAGAGCCAGAGCTCAAAAGTGCCCATGCAGAACCTCATGCAGTAGGGTCCAGCAGTGGCCCCCCAGTGCCGCAGTTTGCCCCAGCCAGGAGAGATGTAGAGGATAATACAGGTTGGATGGGGCTTTGAGCAACCTTGTCTAGTGGAAAGTCCCTGCAGCAGGGGGTTGGAACTAGGTGATCTTTAAGGTCTCTTCCAACCCAAATCATTCCATGATTCTATGACAGAGCAACCATGAAACTAGGACTGGACCAAAGCCAGGTCCACAGTGGTAGCTTGATGTCCTTCTTGGCTGAGCTTGGATGTGTAGGGAGAGGAGATGGATGCTGCTGTCCATCTCTGAAGGCCAGGAGATCACTCAGTGGGTCCATGCCAGGAAACTGAAGTGAGGAAGACAGCTGAGACCTTGCTGCTGTAATTTTCACACACTGGGCTGCCTTGTTCTGAGCACTCCCAATCCCACGTGTTTTAGCTTGCCACAGCCTTATAGGGTGTGTAACTGCATGTCCCATGAGGAGTAGATATGTATAGTGTGTGTTGTTTGTCATGTGTTGCGGGTGCATGCGCTCTGTCTCCTTGGTCAGGGAAGAAAGAAGAGGGCAGCTGCAGGCAGCTTTCTGCCTTTTGGCTGGTTCCTGGATGCTGTGCAACTTGCACTGGTCCCAGCCAGTGCTTGGGGACTCAGCTGCTGGAGCCAGGGAGCTGTGAAATACATTGTATGTTTGGCAGATGGGCTGGGATTTGTCATGTGTTGTTGCCTTTGGAGCTGACCTAGTGCTGTTCACCTTTTAGGGAGCAGCTGCCTCCCTGAATCCTTGCCTCTGATGGCAGGGGGCACATTGATGGTGTGCTCTGTGGGTCCCAACACACACTTATCCCAGAGAAGTGGTTTGTGCTCCCAAACGCATCCCTGCAGTGAGGCCCAAAGCATTCAGTGCTACACAGGTATTTGAGCACAAGAGAGGACGATGCTGGGCAGAAAGGTGGCCATGTGGGTGTCTCTGTACAGGTATTGGTCCAGGGCATGACAACCTGCCTGTGTGTACCTCTACATCCCTGCCCACATGCTGCAGCATCATTATCTGTCAGTAGTGTGGTTGCATGGCCTGTCAGGCATCTCTGTTGCTAGAAAGACAATGTGCAATGGATTTGAATGTGCCTTTGCAAAGAGGGGATAGTAGCCTCGAGGGTCTCTGCCTCTTGTGCATGCATTTCTGGCTCCATTTCTGGCTCCTTACTGGTTTCCTAATTCTCAGCCCTCCAGTGCTGGATTAGTCTCTGCTGTCTGCGTTTGGACCCAAGCTGCTCCCTCTTCCCTCTGTGTCTGACTTCCCTAAGTCACCAGCCAGGTGTAGCTGCCCTCTGCAAAGGCTCTTAACTTCTTCCTCCTCTCCCTCCCTTGCCTTCACCAGGACCCAGGGATCCAGACTCCAGTGCTGTGATGGGGACACAAGGCAGTCCCTGCCACCTCCCATTCCCCTCCCTGCCAGGGAGAAGAGTCCCAGCTTGGTGGAAATCAGGAGGTTCAGCACCTAAATTAAAAGGCAGAAGGGGAAACCGAGGCACAGACTGGGGAGCAATTTCCCAAAGCCACACAAATAGGCTTAGAAACCACGCTGGTGATTCAGTGCCCTCCTCACCCTACATGGCTTCCCAACTGCAGTGTACTGGGTTGAGCCCCATCACCCCAGTGCTCTCACCCACCACAGCCCATCTGGGGGGGAGCAGCACACTCTGGTACTCTGCATTGCACCATGCAGTGGGGCAGGTCATGGGCAGTTGGCCTGGAGGCATTGTCCTTGAGCAATGCTTGCTTCTTTTTCTGCTTCTATCATCCAGCTCTTTCTCCTATCCCTCCTCCTCCTCCTCTCCTTGCCCAGCCAAGCAAGCCAGAGCTGGCTGAGCATGGCTGGCCAGCATGTGGGTTTATTTCTGCTTCCTTCTGGGAAGGGTGGGATTCGCATATATCCCATTGACTGCTGCATTGAACATAGCTGGTGAAATAAGGTCCAAAATCAGACCCTTGCACTCCTCTTGGAGAAGAGAGGATGGAGGGAGGTAGCTGGTACTGTAGCCACTCCTGCTATTCACATTAATGCAATGCAGTTGGCAAAACTCTGCTGGGCTGGGGACTGCAAGAGCACCAGGCTGCTCCTTGCTGTAAGTGCCAGAGGTGACACATGCCCTTTGCAAACCAGGCTTGCCCTGCTGGAGCAATGTGAGCACACCAACATTGCTTCCTTCACCTCTGCAAACTGGGGACCACTCACTATTTCAGCTGCTGAGGCAGTGTTTGTGGGTATGATTTTTGCCATAGCAGTGCAGGGGTTGCTGCAATGGCCCACAGAGGATGCTGAGGGTTTTGTTCAGAGGTGAAAAAGAGCAGTGGGCTTTTTCACGGGCATTAAGAAGCTCACAAAGGTGCTGTGACACATAGTCTTCGCAGGCATCGTTTTGCTGCATTCCCTTCTCTCACTTCCCCGTCTCCTGGTGACTGGTGGGCCAGAGCAAAACTCTGAGGTGATTCTCATCAGGGGCAAGCAAAGTGGCTGCCTGGGCTGGTGGCAGTGTGAGGCCTGTGCTGCCACACACCTCCAGGGCTTAATTTTGATGACTAAAAGGCAAAATTGGAGAAAGCACCAAAGTTACCTCCTGCAGGAGGGTGCAGGATGGAGACACCCAACCTGTGAGTTTGTACCGGGAGAGGCTGGCCAAAACGACTATTCTAGGGCTTTCAGAGCAAGATTGAGCCAGCTCTTCCAATGCTGCATATGTACAACAAAGAGACGATTTTACCTCCTGCAGATCGGTCCTGGGATGTTAGGGGAGGAGTAGTTTGAGAAGGACCTTGGAAAAGCAGGGCAACTAAAGAAGGATGCAAAGGAAGCTGCTGAAAGGACTATTTTAAGTCTTTCGCCTTTCTGCCATAAGGAGAAAGACTTAAAATAGTCTTTTCAGTGGCTTCAAGGGGAGCTGGAAAGATGCCCTGACTCCCGTTGGTAATTACCTCCAAGCAGAGAAGATACTGGGTACTAAACCAGCAAGCAAAGCCATAACTAGAGCCAGTGACTGGAAGCTTAGCACAGCCACGTTCAAATTAGAAATGAGGCTTATATTTTTAATAGAAAAAATGATTAAGCGTCGGAACAACTGCCAAAAGCAGTGGTGGCTCCTCTGTCGCTTGTTATCTGCAGAGCACGGCTGGCTGCCTTGCTGAAAGATGATTCAGTCAAGCACGAGTTATTGGGCTCAATAGAAGGGTAACGGAGGGACATAATGGCCTGTGCAACCCGGGAGGTCAGGTGAGATGAACTAATTTTCTTCTGTGGCCTTCATGTCAGTGAGTTAAGGAAGGTGCATATCCCTGTTGTGCAGATTTAGCTCCGCAGTGGCTGTTTCTTTCACTGGATAATGCGGCTCTTGTGTTTGATGGTGAGGAGCGGGGCTGCGATGACAAACCTGCAGCACAGCAGGCTGTGGGGTGTTCAGAAGATGCTGTATGTCCCTGCTTAGGATGGGGCTGAGACTGTGCACTGCGTCCCCAGCATCTTCTGGGATAACTGGTTCTCATATGTGGCCTGAAAGACAGTGGGAGAGTAGATTTTATTAGGAGCAAATTGAGGGAGATGGGGAAGCTCAGAGTTGCCCTCGCTGGGTCTAAATCGAGTTAGCCCAACCCTGAGCAGGAACGCTGTGAGACAATGATGGGCTAGGGACAATAGTGGCTCTACTGATGTCTCAATCAGCTACGCTCTCCAGCACTGAGCCGCTCAGGGCAGTGCAGGGAGGTTAAGCAAGGTGCTGGGGGCAGCTATGAATGAGCACGCTGGGGCAAGGTGCCTGGGTAGAGGAGGATTAGCAGGGCTGGGGAGCTCAGGAGAAGCAGGGCTCCTTGCCTCGCTCCATTCTGGCTCCCTCATGCCTCAGCTTTGTGTTCCTTTTGCTCCTGGGCAGCAGGAGCTGAGCAGGGGCTCGGCACTGGGGTGTCTGCAAGGAAGAAAAGCAAAATGGACCAAAATAGGGTGAGATGGCTCAGGGCTGAGCAAGGAAAGGGAGAAGGGAGACAGGAAAGGAAGACTCACTTGAGACATTAGCATGAAGGAAAGGAAGCTCCTGCAGCCCACCTCCAAAGGAGGGATTGACAGAGAGCTTTTGATGAGGAGCCGAATGGAGATAATGTGCCATCAAAAAGCGGTGGAGAGGGAGCTGGGAGCAAGCCTCTGCCTCCAGTGTGCAGACATGAGCTTGGCACAGCTCACACAGAAGCACTTACCTCCCTTAATAGCCAGGCAGAGCCTCCCAGGCCACCCCATTAGGAGCTGCCTCCCCAGGCGAGCTGGCACGAAGTGCTGGGCCAGCCCAGGGGCCAGTCGTGTCACAGAGCCAGCGGTACCACCTCCAGCCCTGGCACTCCCAGTTCCTCCAGTAAGAGGGACCCTGGCTGAGAAGCAGGGCAGCACATTAGTATGGGGTGAGAACAGGGTTCGTTTGTCTCTTTCTGAAGTCATCTGACGCCTCCAGGAGCAAGAAGAGCCATGCATCCATTGGGGGATGCCATGTACCCATCAGGGGATGCCATGTACCTTGCAGGTTGTGGTGCCGCACCCTTTGCCAAAGGTGCTGATGTTGCACAAGGGGACACAGCTCAGCACAGGAGGAACTGTTGGCCCAGCATAGCAAATGGACCGTGCTGGGTTTGCAATTGCTCTGGACATGCGGGGTTTCAGGCTTGTTTTGCTCATGGACAAAGCAGCACCAGGGTCTCCACCAGCACCCTGCACGCAGCAGGCATGGGCGAGCTCTTATGGGGCAGGCAGCCCAGCGCAGGCACCAGAGGAGGGGGATGCAGTCCCAGCACAGGACTCCTGCCGAGCAGCTTTTCCCCGTGAAGGAAACTGACACGCCAGCAACCGCTGCCAGACGCAATCCGAGGCGCGTACGGCGGGAGGAGCTGGCTCTCTCCTTGTGCTCGGAGGGGGCCAAGTCGTGTTCACCTACCGCTCCGGCAGCACTCCCTGCTTTGCATGAAAGAGGCGCTTTGATTGCTGACATCTGTAGACAATCAGATAAGAATTAGACTTATTCCTCGCGGCATAAACGGTATTTCTAATCTCATAATCCCTTAATATTTTTCTCACCAGGATGTGGCTGCTTCTAATCCCTCAGAGTTTGTTCCTGGGCAAATTTCAGGGAAGCCGGGGAAGTGAGGGAGGAGAGCTTGGCCACCTTCCCCTCCCCTCACCCCCGCACCCCCTCTGGGTATGAAGCAGGCACGGAAAAGCCAGGCATGCAGCAGCCCCTCTTGCCATCCGGAGAATGCTTACGCTGGGATGGAGGTGTTTGCAGAGCCCTTTCACCACTGCTGCAAAGAGCCCCTGTGGGTTTTCCCGGGTTTGCCTCTTTGCTCAGCATCTCTCTGGTAGCAGCAGCAGGCTCCAGCCTAGTTTTGCCAGTTGGCTGCTTTCCAAAAATAGAGGCTGATCCCTGAGGAACAGCCCGGGACCTCTATTTGTGTGCTGGAGAGGCGCAGAAACGACACCATCCTGCAGCTGCAGGGCTCAAAGACCAAGGTCCCCCAGGTAGCTGAGAGCGGTAGGTGCTTTGTAAGGATGCTGGGCTGCATTTAGCCCTAAATCCTATTCGAGCTAAAGTGAAGAGAACCACTTGGGTTGCTTTTTACCCCCTGTCCTTATGTTGGAGTTCTGGATAGAGATGTGCCTCTCTTCAGCTGCCCAATTGGCTTTCTCTCCTGACCACCTTGCAGGCATAGTTGAGAAGGGGTCTGGAAACTTCCCCCTGTCTACCCAGAACAGGCTGGGACTGCCATTTCTCTTGTCTCTGCTGCATTTTTCCTTCTGCAGCCCACCCCAGCTGCCCTGCAATGGCTCCACTGGCTGATACCGCACCACAACAGGGGCTTGCACTCACACTGCTACAGTGGGAGCTGTGATGAAATCCAGCCAGCATTGTACCAGGCTTCCCTGCTGCCTGCAAGGTGTATGCAGCCCTCTGTGATGCAGGGATGGAAATCTTGCCCTGTGAGCCAACCCATCCCAATGCACGAGGGTCAAACTAGCAGGCGCTCAAGGCAGCAGCTTGCAGTGCAGATGCAGAGGTGAGCAGAGGTGTGCTGGTCTCTGCAGACGCAGCTCAGTGCTTTTCCCACCTCCTGGGTTTCTTCTCTTTTGCAGCAACTGTTTCTTCTCCTGCTGCTTCAACTTCTCCCCCTTCTTTTATTCACCAGACAGGTTGGAGAGGCAGCACAACTGCTTCAGCCATGGCTTGGGCAACTTCATCTCGGGATGGTGAGAGTGTTGGAGGTGGTCTGGTAGCAACAAATACTCAACAAGTCTGTGTCTGTCCATGAATTTTACAAAGCCCCATGCTGATGCAGCCTGCCCATAGCATGGGCACTCAGCAGGGCAGAGGGTGCAAGAGGAGGCTGCTTCCCCTGGGTGGCATGCCCATCACCATCCACTCTGTGCACTTCTTCCAGCACCCTGCCTGCTAGGGTACCAGCATCCTTTCCCTTTGCCATGCTGAAACCTATTTGTCATTTCCTCGCAGCCCTGAGCGATTTGTTACTATAGCTACGTTTTTCCATGCAGAGAGAGCTCAGATCAATGCTGGGCTGAGGTCTCCCTCCCATTTCTACACAGCTGGAAGGCAAGAAGAGGGCTTAGCCTCGAGGCCAGGCATTGCAGGCTGTACCACAGGGATTCTGTGGTTGCAGGACTCAGGACACAGAAGTGCAATGACACAACTTGTCCAGGAGTCCCTTAATATCATGCAAACACTGAAACTCCGAAGTTCATAGGAAGAGAGATGCTGTTGGCCTCTGATGAAGCAGTGTAATGCCACAGTGCATTTCCCTTCTGCTCCCTGAAGTCTGGCAATTGGAGTAGGAACTAGCGGGTACCCTCATTGTGCTGGGAGGTGCTAGTTTTCAGATTCTTAAGGGTTTTTTCCCAGAAAAGGGAAATGAATGGGTTTTGCTATTCGCTGGCAACTTTGGAAAAATGCCCTGGAACTCAGAGCCAGCACAGAATTTTTGGTGAATTGGAAAGTTGGAGAATTAAGTGCTTGGCTTCAAGATTTTGCTCCTTTTATTTCTGTTTGATGAGGGTTCTAATTAAATTGGAGTGAGCTCCAAAAGGAAAAGCCCTGGAAATTCAACCTTTAATTTAAAATCACCAGAAGAAAAAAAAAGCAACCCAAACAATAATGCTGCTGTTGTCACGTTTCCACGAGAAGCCAACAAGCTGCAAAGCAGCCACAAATGTGTGAAACCCTTTGGCATGGTCTGATGCCTGGCAGTCCCTGGGGCGAGGTGTGGGGATACAGTTTGCTCCATTCCCATTTGGGTGGCCCCTTGACTGCAAAGGGGTGCTGTCTTGGATGTGTGCCTGTGCGGTTGGGGAAGGCATGGGTCCATGAATGTGGAGTGGGTGAGCAAACACTCTCTTGGGCACCCTGGGGCTGCTGTGGGTGCAGAGCAAGGGCACAGCAAGCCCTGAGATGTAAGGAGGAGGAAGGAGATGGGTAAATGTGTCTACTGGCGCTGGGACTGTGAGCCTCTCCCCTTTCCCGTATTAGGATGGTGCTCTGTTGCTCCCTGGGTGCTCTGTCCCTCCATGAAGGACCACCACTCAGAATATGTGAAGGACCTTGACACACTTGTGAGGTGGGCAGATGCCAACCTTACGATGTTTAACCATGACAAGTGCAAGGTCCTACACCTGGGTCAGAGCAAACCCAGGCACAGCTACAGGTTGGGTAGAGAAGAGATTCAGAGCAGCCCTGCGGAGAAGGACTTGGGGGTGTTGGTCGATGAGAAAATGAACATGAGGTGGCTGCAGTGTGCGCTCACAGCCCAGAAACCAACCGTATCCTGGGCTGCATCAAAAGGAGCGTGACCAGCAGGTGGAGGGAGGTGATCCTGCCCCTCTACTCTGCTCTCCTGAGACCTCACTTGGAGTATTGTGTGTAGTTCTGGTGTCCTCAACATCAAAAGGACATGGAACTGTTGGAACAAGTGCAGAGGAGGGCCACGAGGATGATGAGGGGACTGGAGCACCTCCCGCATGAAGATAGGCTGAGGAAGTTGTGACTGTTCAGCCTGGAGAAGAGAAGGCTGCGTGGAGACCTCAGAGCAGCGTTCCAGTATCTGAAGGGGGCCTATAGGGATGCTGGGGAGGGACTCTTCATGAGGGACTGTAGTGATAGGACAAGGGGTAATGGGTTCAAACTGAAACAGGGGAAGTTTAGATTGGATGAGAGGAAGAAATTCTTTACTGTGAGGATGGTGAGGCACTGGAATGGGTTGCCCAGGGAAGCTGTGAATGCTCCACCCCTGGTGGTGTTCAAGGCCAGGTTGGACAGAGCCTTGGGTGCCATGGTTTAGTGTGAGGTGTCCCTGCCCATGGCAGGGGGGTTGGAACTGGATGATCTTAAGATCCTTTCCAACCCTGACTATTCTATGATTCCATGATTCTATGCCAAATCCTGGGTAGAGAGCCCCTGAGGTTGAATAGATATTTCAGCCTGGCCTGGAGGCCACAGCTTTGGCCCCAAGCTGTGCCAGCATATTGAAAAATGCCATTCGGCATTGCATCTGCGGCAGGAGGGCAGTGACAGCATCCCTTTGACTCTAATGACCTCCAGAAGTAGGTTGTGCCTGCGTTATCTCCATCCCTGAGGATAGCCCAGTCCCTGTCTCTTAAAGCTTTTTCAAACCAGCCCTTTTTCTCCTCGGGGCTGGGATAACATCTCTGCACACAGCCGGTGGCCCTCCTGGCTCCACAGTAATCACCCAGAGCTGCACGAGGAAAAGCAGGTAATTAGATTCAGGCACTTGCTTCTCCACCAACAAGCAGATGCAGTGAGACAGAAGTCCTGCAGAGACTTCATTCAGGGCAGGGAGAGACATTTTGGTCTTGATCTTCCCCATCACAGCTGCCGGTATGTGGCCGCTGAGCTGGGGACCCACTCCCCCCATCCAGCCATGCCTCGCTGGCTTATCATTTCCAATCCTATCAGAAACAAAACTGCTGCTGCTTAATGCTTCATTACAGGCTGTTATGCGTCTCCTGGACTGCCCAAGAGAGCAGCAAGAAGGGCTCTGACTCTATTTAATAACTGTTTCATGGTTCCTAATTGACAGATAAAAACGCTACTAACTCAGTTTCATCAAACATAATCCATGGGCAGGAGCAGCGGTGCCCTTCTGGAGCCCGGATGGCAGCCTGAGTTTGGATCCATTATTTTGCCATGGGAAATGCGTAACGCGCTGATATGCCATTGTGATGATGGGTTTACGCCTCACTTTTTCTTCCGTTGGTTTTGGCTTTTGCAGCCTTTGTGCAGAAGCTGTTTGGGATGGATTTGTGGAAGGGTAGCCAGGGCAGGCAGAGGAAGTGAGATGGTGGATGATGCTTCCTTTCAGGGGGCTGTTCCCACAGAAGTATGCTTTGCAGAGAGGTTGGCTTTACAGTCCCCATAGGGCTCTATCTCTGGTCATTTCAGGGCTGTGTCACATGCTGGTAGGTCCCTAGATACAGCTGTCACCCTGTGGCTGTTAGTCTGAGCAACACTTGTACCCACAAAGATCCATCAAGCCTTTCAGCTCTGATAGGAAAGTGCGCGTACTTGCCCAGATGAAACAGAAGGAGGTTTAGTCTTTTTAAATTCAGTGGTGTTGGGAAACCAGGGTGTTTCTTTAGTTAGCAGGATCCCATTAATGCCTGGGGGCTTCCCCTGTCTCTTTGCTGGTGCAGGTGACCAAGTGACCCAAGCTCCTTTCATGATCCATACTGTGAAACACCAGCCAGACCAGCCCCTGCTCTCCCCAGGGAGGCATATGCAATCACACAGCCAAAAATGCAGTGCGAATAGTAACGAGGAGTATAGCAGAGGCGGGATTCAGAAGCCACATGCTGGACTTGAAGCCTGCTATTCAACCCAGACACTTGGGGATTTGCTTTATCAGATCCCACCTGGGGCCAGCACTTAAGAAAAGGTCTTTGGAAATGAGATTTTTCAGAGTTTTCCCTTCCCATCACAGTGGCTGGAAACTTAAATACCAGCTGGGCATCCCACAGGTATTTGTGAATTGTACCCAACATAAAAGCAGGGTAGTTCCCAGACGGAATGGATAGAGGTGGAATTGCAAGAAGTGTCGAGGACCCACAGCTCTGTGCAGAGCAAAGCAAATCTGACCATGGCTGAAGGCATGCTGGGTGGCTGAGAGGTTATTAGTAGTGAGTGCTTCAGGGATAGCACAGAAGATATTGATTTAAATAGAAATCACCATAATGCCAGCTCTAACAGGACCTTGTCAGTCACTTGGAGGAGAGTCAAAGGCAGCATTACTCCTAGTGCCAGCACACCTGGAGCATTTCCTAGCTGCAAGCGTCATACTGGAGAGAGCCAGGGAGGCTCCCCCTGCTCCTGAGCTGACCAGGAGCAGGGATAGGGGTGCAGGCACTGCACCAGGGTGTTCAGTGCACACACAGATGCCTATGGAGTATTGCTGCAATGAGGTTAGAGATTCAACCCACCATGACCCACAAGGGCACACCAGACCTTTTGCCAGGAGATGGATATCCATGATCTCAGCCAGTCATAGGCGCAATGGAGGTCAGATTCCCTTGGTGTGAGTCAGCTGCATTCCTCCCCAGGGTCAGTGAACTGCACTGGGCTTCGGCGGCCTTGGCTGTCTCCAGCCTTGACACTTAAGGTGATTAACTGCACTGAGGATGCTCGGTTTGGGTGGACAAAGCAAAGGCTAAGGGACTCCAGCTGGCTGGGGACAGCTTCAGCTGCTTATCTACAGGAGAGGGAGAAGAGTGGTTTCTTGGCCATCCTTCATACCAAGAGTGCTTTTATCAGTGGGGTATGAAGGGGTGATAAAATGCGTCCAGCTATCTCCAGAGACAGCTAATCCATTGCTATGGATTTGTTGTTAGGATTCCAACAGACCCATACAGTTCCTTGTAGCTGGCTGTAACTCTTGTGCCGTGGTACAGCCACCTGCAGCACCAACTGCTCTCATCATGATATGGAGCCATGTCATACCTTGCAGACGGGGACATCATGCAAGATAATAGCCAAGCTGTCAAGACAAAATGAGTCCCACCATGTAACATAAGGGTTTCTCCATTCCCAGGTTGTCAGAGTGATTCCTCCTGACCACTGTGCTTCCATGGGAATTGGGTACTTTGCAGAGGACACCTCCCTTGCCTTTCAGCTTTCCCATCAAATATGACGGGCAGACCATCTGCTGGATCTGCTGCACAGACAGCACACGCCATGCTAAGGTGGCTTTGCATTACCAGACCTCTGCAACTGAGTCTTTTCCTGCTCTAGGGAATTTAAACCATCTGGAGAAACTCCATCTATGAGGACACAGTTTCCCTGGGGCCAGCTCGCAGCCTGGTACTTGCATTGAGCAGCAATGTTGAGTGAAAGGCTCAGCACAGCACATTCATTTATTAGAGTGAATGGAAATACTGAGTCAGCCCTCTGGGTTGTCTCAGGAGCATTACAGACCTGATCAGCATCAGCTGCTTTCTGAGGACAAGAGGAGATGGGCAACCCCACCTGCTTGGTACAGATGCTGGGAGTGGGCAGACGCTGGGAGCTGTGGCCAGGTTTGCTTTGTGTGGGGTTTCCCATGGTACAGCAGTCTCTGCTTGCACTCAGTATTGCATAGAGATAGTAATCCAGGTTTAGTGTTCCTGTAAATTACATATGTGGGTTTTTTTCCCAGTCAATGTGACCTTCTTGCAGGAGCGGATCTCCCAAGTGTGGTTCTGCTGATGCTTCACAGCCCTCCAACAGCACCCCAGTGCTCTGCAGCCTCCTCGAGGTGCTCATTTCAGCATGGAAAACCCCAATGGGGAAAGACCAACAAAGATGCTGCACAAACAGCCAAAATCCTGCTGTCTGGGCCTGCACAAAACTATGCTGTCAGTGAGTCCCAGTACTGTGAGCCTGGTGGTGTCAGGCCGCATCCACAGCAGGGGTAAGGATATTTCCAATACTCTTAGAAGCCAGTTTATAATGCTGGGATATTCTCCAACCAAACCACCTGGGTTCCAATTTCCACTAACCCACCTCATTTCCTTATTTGTTTTAATCTCCCAGCAAAAACAAAACCATTGGCTGCTTTGACCAGCTCCTTGCCTGGGATTAAGTTACTAACTCCTAAACACTGGTAATCCTGGGATGTCTTGTCCCAGGGAGAAGGTAACAGACAGTAAAACTGCAACCAAGGAGCTGCAGCCAAACAAGCAGCCTTGTCCCCAAGCACTGCGAGGTGACAGGCGCCACTGTCCTTGTGCCACAGGCAGAGGCAGGTGTATGCATCACTCTGATGTAGGATGTGAAGGAGATGTGGGGAATCACTGCTGTTGCCTGCCCTGCTGCATGGACCCTGCCAAGGCACTCTACTGAATGAATCCCTCTTTGCAGAAATGCCAGGAAAGTAATTCAGCCCTGATTTAAAGACTTAAAGTGACAGGGAATCCACTAGAGTCTTTGGCATGCTCTTCCAGGGTTTAATTACCCATGTGTCAAAAACATTCGCCATTGTTCTTGGTTGAATCTCTGCAGCTTTGGCTTTATCTGCTTGGGTTTGTGCTGGCAGATGGAAGGTCAGGACAGTGGTGTCAAATGCACCATCCACATCGCTGAGCTACAGCCAGCCTGGCTTTGCACATCGTGCCCACTCTGGGCAACAAAGATGTTTGATGGGCATCGTGTTTGCAAAGCTAATGGGCTTTCTAACACTAGTACATTGGCTACCCTCCCTGTACTGCCATTAAAATGCTGCAAACAGTCTTTAGAGGAAAGACTCAATTTGCCTTCCCCAGGTGCCTGTCTGTCCCCATCTAGCACAGCAAGAGAAGAGATTTAACTGCTTGGCCCAGCCAGCTCCCTTCCAGGTGGTTAAAGATAGGTAAAGGCAGCCCTAGAAGCATTAGCCCAGCCATTCAGAGGGGTTACTCTATCCAGCTCTCCATGGCCTTCCTGCAAAGCCTCTTTCCCCAGGCTTGGCTCCCATTGGGCTATCCTCTGATCCTGATGACATCCCTCCAGCTCAGGGCTTGGGGAGGGTAGGATCTGCCCCAAATGCATTGTCACTGGGTAAGGACACGCTGGAGGGGATCACTGGGTTGAACAAGCATGGGCCTGTGGATTTTTGAGCAGAAACAAGTTATGGGCCAGCGTGGTCAATGTGGGGACATTTAGTTAAGGATCATAGGGAAAGGGCAGGTCCCAGTGACTGCCTAGACACGACCCTCCATAGGAACACCATTAGCATCCTCCTTTATAACACCATGGGCACTAATGCCTCTGTGTTACAAGCAGCCTTGTTATCCCAACTCAGCAGCCACTCCAGCACTGGGCACAGCCTTGCCCCTGAGAATCAGTGCACCAGTGCTGAGAACTCAAGTTTTCTAAATCCCATACTGTTCCATGCCTTGAGAGGCATCCCGCATCTTGGGAGTCCTTTGGCCATGTGGGGGCCAACATCTTAGGTATAAACCATGATCTTAGGCAGAGCCTTCCTCCCACATCCAGCTCTTTGGGATTTTGGGTGGCTTTCCTTACCGACATCTTTTGGTGGAGTTACTTTAAGTAGCACGTACGTGACGTGGAGTGGAATAGACCACTCCGGCTCTGGCTGGCACGTTATAAATCTCAGTGAACAAAAAACGCAAAGGGCCAGGAGGGTGGGGGGTGAAAAAAAGCAGAAGGAAGAGACCATTTTCCCAGAGCCCAAAGCAAGCAGGGGTGGGGAGAGGGAAAGGCAGGGTCGTACGGCTCGCTGGGGCAGAGTGTGCAGTTGTTTATACTGGAAATGAGTTTCTGTTTATTGCAAGCTATGGTGGGGAGACCACAAAGTGAACGTAAAACAAAATGGGAAGGTTGTGGGGAAAGCCAGGGGAGGGGGAGCGGGTGCCTTTGACAAACTCCAGAAGTCATGTCCAGTAATAAATCAAGCCGGGATCTGTCCCAGGGCGCGGGACCCAGAACATCTGCTTGGGATGCTGGGAAGCTGGGTGGGTGAGGAGGGGTCTCACAGCCCTGCAGGAGGCCAGATGGGGGGCCGGGAGCTTGGGCAGCTCAGCCATCTATGGGTGATGAGCCTGGCAATGCAAAAGCACATGCAGAGGTGCACTGAGCACATGGGTTCACCAGGACATGGGAAGGTGCATACCAGGAATTTAAGAGGCATCCTCAGTCAGCCTCTCCATCCTTAGTGGCCATCCTTTGGCTGCTGTGTTCATCCATTTCCTTGGCTGTAAGGTGGCACAGAGTGCTTTTCTCCCATTTATCATTTATCCCAAGCTTTGCAGTAAGTACCATACGGAAAAGCAATTCCTGCAACGTCTCACAGCTGGGACATGGCGTAAGTGCCACTGGGCAGGCAGGTCCCTGCCCTCTCCACAGGAATTAGTAGGTTAATGTGGCTGCTCGTGAAATCAGAGACAAATCTCCTGATAACCCCACCGGGGCCAGCATCGTATCCATTCTCTGTACAGGCTTTGAAGGTATTAAGTGTTAAGGATTTTTGTTTGACGTCTGAATCCAGCTGCATTGTTGTGAGAAGCCGTTGCAGATTATTGCTGTAGACCAAACTTTCTTAGATAATCTATTGCTGTGAGTTTAGTGCTTTGGAAGGGGTGATGGATGTTTGTTTTGCAGATTTTAAGCATTCCCTTCCTCTCTTTCCTTTTCCCTTTCCTTGGAAAATGGATCCTATTAACCACTGCAGATGACACAACACATGCCAGTACATTTGCAACCCATTTGGCTCTCAGTAAGGGCTGCATTCGAGCTACAAACTTCCCCAAGGGTCCAAGTAAAGCTTTGGGATGGGGAGCAGAAATAAAGACTGTGCATCTGCCCTCCAGGTCCTTGCCCAGTTTTTGCCATTCCAGACCATATTGGTGCAGAAAGCAGGAGGGACAGCCACGGAGATGCATGTGTGAGCTATGAACTCAAATGTTGTTTGCATTTTATTATGTCAGGCTTTGGCTGAGCTGCTCTGCCATAACGCTGTGGGTGCTGCTATGGGAACTGCTCTCCAAAAATGCCCATGAGCAACTTCCTGGGTGCAGAGCAGGTACCAGGCTGTGCCTCCAGCATCTCCCTATTGCACCACATCTTTGCAGCTCTCATGCAGAGATGAGCCCCTGCTCTCAGGCCTGTCCCTGCTGCTCACCTCATCTCAGAAGGATGCTGAACTGTTTGTATGCATCAAGGGTACAGTTGTCTGTTACGAGAGGCATTTGCAGTGCAGGCAGCAGCAGTGTGCTCCTGATCCGTGAGCAGCAGTGGTGCTCATGTGAGCCACGACACCGCAGCATCCTTCTGCAGCTGGCAAGGTCCGGATCTTGGGCTTGCTTTTCTCCTGCAATTTTCTGTGCAATGCTTCAGAGAGCACAGCAAAATCCTTCAGTGACTCTAATAACGTTTCCCTCCAAAGCTCTAGGGTTCCCCCCGCCCCCCATCCCTGTGAAGTCACGCTTCAGGTCTGTTGAAATCCTATCAAATACCTCCTGAAATCCCCCGGAGCCGACAGTTTATTGAGAGTCCAGAACTGTTTGACCTTGGAGGGGGTGAGAAAGGCAGGGGAAGAAAGAGCAGCTCTAGGCTTCCCTGCCAAACTGCTTGATCCTGTGATGAGCCTCTTGCAGAGACTATGACCCAGACAGGAATCAGTCCCAGCCCCATCAATGGGGTATCTGAGCACTGTGCTCTGCTTTTCTCTCTGCCCCATGTCTCCCTCTTGAAGGTCTGCTGCTGTGCTGGGCAGTGCTGCTGCATGTGCAGTGAGGTACCTCACAAAGAGAAGCATCAATGCCCTGGTCACTCGTGTGTGCACCCTTCACCCCTTGCCCTGCCCAAAAGAGATTTAGGGACCTCTGGGTAACAGCTCAGACCCCAGCTCTGGTGCTTGGTTGCCTGCTCCAGGGGAGGAGCTGTGCTGGGAGTTCCCACCAGCCCTCAGGAAATAAAGAAAATACAAAAATATAGCAGTATATATAATTTGGGACTGTTCAGAAGCTGTGTGGAGACCTCAGAGCAGCCTTCCAGTATCTGAAGGGGGCCTACAAGGATGCCGGAGAGGGACTCTTCATCTGGGACCATAGTGATAGGACAAGGAGTGGTGGGTTTAAACTGAAGGAGGGGAGATTTAGATTAGATATAAGGAAGAAGTTCTTCCCTGTGAGGTGCTGAGGTGCTGGCACAGGGTGCCCAGGGGAGCTGTGGCTGCCCCATCCCTGGCAGTGTTCAAGGCCAGGTTGGACGGGGCTTGGAGCAACCTCTTCTAGTGGAAGGTGTCCCTGCCCATGGCAGGGGGGTGGAACTTGATGATCTTTTCGAACCCAAACCATTCTGGGATTCTGTGATTCTATTAATAATAAGTCTTTGTTATTTGTTCTTTGTTGGAAGCAAATCAGGGGATGTGTGAGAGGCCATTGTCCTCCTTGAGGAGGGACAGGGTGTGCTGAGCATCCAGGTTATTGCTGCTGGGGTGACGATACCACCCTCACCACTGATGTGGTACTGAAGCACTCATCAAAAAGTGTGTTTGCTTGTGGGGTTTCACTGTTAAAAGACCATCGATAAATTACAGGGAGTCCAGAGAAAAATTGATTAAAGGATTAGAAGATAGTGTATGACCTAAAGGAGAGATTAAGGGAATTTAGCAAGGTGCTCACTGTCAAGTGGAGCTGAGAGAAGTGGGGAGGGAAGAAAATGAAAACAGCCTCGCAGAGATTTTATAGGTGATGATTAGAGCGGGTGAAAACAGTCACAGTAAGTAATTGAGAGCCAGTTTGTGATTCACACTTTGCTTTGCAAATTGTGGGCTCTCACATGAGTGGGAAGGGGCTCCCCTAGCCCCTCTTGGACCTGCCCTGGCCATGCATGCCAGGAGCATCCCATGAAGATTTGAGCACTTAGGCAGGATTTGAGGAAGATAAGTGTCATTTTTGTACAGCAAAGAGCCTTTTTTTAGCTCAGTTTCTTTACAGATGGGCTGAATAATGGGACCTCCCTTGAAGTCGGCTGAGTTAAGGATGCAGCTATTACTTACAAATGCAAACACACTGGGCTTGTGTGACTTACATCATCCTAATGATCACATTGCTGTAAGATAAAAATTTGATCAGGGACTGATTCAGGCCTGAGAATAAAAAACCTCAGATACTTGTAAAGAGAGAAGTGATATTGAGCACTGGTGTTAGCTGAGCTGGTATCTCAGCTCACCCCTTCCAGAAACGCACAGTCCTGGGTTTCATCCCCTTGAAGGACACCCTTTGGGCAGGCTAGAGACACTGATGCTCTGAAGTTGCATCTAGGGGAGGATCTAGGCTTGAGCTGGGGACCCTCCTGCTGTTAGTGACATGCCTGACTGGTACCTTCTCAAAGCCAGAGAAAGGACTAAGGATTGGTGTGGAGACATCATTTCCTGAGACAAATGAACCATCTTCCTTGATGCATATCATTAATGGGCTAGCAGCATCCCCGAGCAGCCTGAACTGCACCACCACCAAAGCTACCCCCTGTGTCAGTCTTGGCCCCATCCCCACCCCGTGTCTGGTGCTGTGATCTTCCAGGGTATATGAAGCAGGAGGACATGAAAGATAGATCAGGTGGAGTGGTGTCTGTTCACTAGCTAAGCCAAGGAGGCTGCTGCAGGGACTCACATGGATTCAGCATGGGAACAGCATGGAAAGCAGCTATAGGAGATTCCTTCTGGTCCTGTATGTGATCTCTACAGCCAACTCTGGCATTTCTCAGGGGACCCCTGGCTCCGCCAAGCCATTTTCACAAGGTACCTGCAGTTGGCTTCCCATTAGGACTGTGCCAATGACATGAAGCTGGGCAAAACCACCAGCATTGCAGGAGCCAGGGCTCTCACACATGAAGGGCTCCATGGCCCCTGGGGCTGAGGGCCTGGCATAGGCTGCAGATCTGCCCCACGGAGGAGCATAGCATCTTACCAGAAGAGCACTAGTGCAGGGCAGTCCTGGGGATGTGAGTTGGTGGCCAGGGGATGCTGAGTTTGTATGATCAAACCCAAATGAAATCCATATGGCCAAACACAGGGTCAGCTTGAGGTTGAGCAAATGGCTCTGCTGCCTCTGCAGACAGGGGGTACCCGCACACAGAATCACACTTTCAGGTCCTCTGTCCTGACTGAATATAAGGTAGAGCAGCTGGTGTAGGCTGGAGGGTGCCATAGTGTCAGCCTTGTCAGGGGATGTGAGCACAGCCTGCAGCGTTTCCTCTATCAAAATATATGGGATAAAAGAGGAGAAGGTGGTTTTCCACAAATGCTAAAGAAAACAAGCTAGTCCTGCCAGTGCCAGTGCAAGAAAAAAGGAAGTGATGGGTATGTCTGATTGCTAAATGCTCCTACCCAGCCCAGGCAGGAGAAGAGAACCCCAAAATATCCCTTTCTTTCCTTCAAAGAGTCAGAAATCTCTTAATTCTTCCTCTCCTTTCCCCGTGGTGTGAAAGACCTCTTTGCCAAAAGGTACCCCTCTTGCTGGAGTAGTGTAGAGAGCAGCCTGGGGAAGAGCATAGCAGAAAAAGGGACGTATCCGGGCTGCATCAAGAAAGGGATGAAGACGGAAGAGGCACTCTTGGAGAGCCGCTGGCTGTTAGCGGCAGCCCACGCTTCTCCACTGGGAGTTATAGCTGGTAATATTCATGGCTAGCTTGTTGCTCGGTACATGACAAAGTGCTTGTAACTTCCCTCTGGAGGCTTTTCCTGGATAAATATACAATTTCCAGGAGTTCTGGTGGGACAGCTTTGCTGAGGATACACGGCTGCTGATGGTCCCAGTTGTGTCTGATTGCACCTGGTATTTTCACTATCTTCTCCATCTGGAGAGGCTGGGAGGACAGATTGCTTTCTTGCAGCCATTAAATAAGGTGATGGAGGGGGCAGGGGCATTGCATGGTGTAGATTGTAAAGGGGAATTGTGCCTGGAGCTGAGAAAAGAGGGAGAAGGGGATGCTGAGCTCTTTTCTGCAAGCCCTGCAGACATGGAGGCAGGGAGATGCCATGGCACAGACCTTCAGGTTCCCCAACGCCTGCTGGGGAGCCCTGAGGGCCATCCTGCATGCGCTCTGCACAGCTGAACCAGGGAAAGCACTACCCTCCTGCACACTGGCAGGGATATTCCCTCTCTCTGGCTGGCAGCTTTTCCAGCTGAGCTCCGGGAGGAGATTTCTGAGATGCACAGATTTGCACAGATTTGGGTTGCACAGATTTGGGTTGCAGGGCTGTGTACTGTTCACAGCTGGTGTGGGCTGAGACAGGGAACAGCAGCAACCAACACTTTAGAGCAGTTTTGGGCTGCTCTGATCAAGCCTTTTGTCAAGGAGTACCAAGGGAGGTGGCTACTCCTCTCTGGGGACTGGGAATGTTATGGAGATTGCGAATGCTCTAGAGACTGGGAATGATGTGGGATGTGTTCCCACATCCACAACCTCCTTGGGCTGAGCAGCAGCTGCTGGGGGACCCATGTGGGTGCTAGGAAGCATTTCCTCCTGCACTGCCTTGACATAGTGCATCCAGCTACATATTGAAGAGAGGGGTCCCTGGAAGCAGAAACTGTTTTAGCAGCGGCTGGAAAATCCCATGCAACTCATATCTTGCATACTTCCCAAGCATTTTATAAGGGATAGGCACATCTTTTGGGTGGGAGTTGTCAGGCCATCAAGCTGTCCTCCACAGACCCCAGAAGTGGAAAGCCCTATTGCTGAGCTGAGAAAGCAAAGAACACATCAGCTCCCTGCTGTCCATGTCGGGCCCGCACCATATCCTGCTGGCTGAGCACAGCAGCCTGGTATCCTGGGATGTGCCAGCCCTGAGCTGCAGACAGGGATGTACTTTCCACCCGGGAAAGCCTCCCTTTGCCCCTTTTCACAGCACCTTCCCCTGGGAGCTGCGCAGTCCCTCACCCCACACCACTCTCCAGGTCTCCGGGAGCTGGATGGAGGCCCAGCACACTCAATCCCAGAGCAGCCAGTAATGAGGTTTGGTCATTACTGCCCGGGGCTATGTGCGAACCAGTGACCTGGCTCTGAAATGGTTTATGTTGCATGCAAATCCCCTCGCAGAGGTGTTGGGGGAGGAAAGCCGGCCTCACCGTGAACTCCCTGGGCTGGAGAGAAACCCCCAGTGCTGCAAAGGGCTTCCCATGCCCAGTGCGCTCACTGTGCTGTCGCATCCTGCCTTGATGGTGTACCCTTCCCAGTGTGCCGCACCGAGCATCGTAGGTCCTGGCCTTGCTCGAGGCCTGGTGGTGCTACCGTTATACACAAAACAATAATCAGCTGCCGTAACGAGGATGCAGAGTAGCTGAGCTGGCTTCCCTGCTGCTGTGCCGGCTCCAAGTAGAAACAGCTGCATTTGGTTTGGTTAAATGTTTTATTTACTCCCAATTATCTCAGATAACAGATTTGCCTTCTTTTGTTCAATATTTAATACTGTTTCAGAGAAAAGCTGCTCTTTTGGTTTCTGATGGAGGACGGCAGGATTAGGAGGTATGTTCTGCTGTAGTGCGGTCCCAGGTGATGGCTGGAAGCGCCCAGCATCCCTGCCGAGCATCGGTGCATGAGGCATCCAGCCCAGCAACCTGGCCTGTGGGGACAAAGCCACTTTTACAGGAATACAGTGGAATTTGGGAATCAGCTTTGCAGCTGGGAGCAGGGGTTTGTCATGGGTGTGGGGTGCCTGATGTCTTCACCTGCCTAAATCCCCTTCCTGCAGCATCCTGCAGCATCTTCAGAGGGCCACCATTGCGGTCCTCCACCTCCATTGCCCTCCACCCACCATTGTTACTGGAGCCCCTCTCCCTCCTTCCTCTCTCTTCTTAACGAGGCTTGCTTGATAATCTGTTGAAGGCTTGAGAGCCGTCAGGTTGAAGAGCACCTCCGCTGTGCTGTGAGTAGCGCAGCCTCATGCGGTGCAGGATGAGGTGAACTCCTGTGAGCCTGTTATCAAGCTGTCCTGCTGCAAGGCAGCTTTTAGGGCTAGGACCTTGTGCTGTAATTTGGGTTTAAAGCAGGGCTCCGGGCTCCATATGAGTAATGCCTCACCCAAAAATTTACGGCACTGCCTCTTGACGCGCACGCTGGATTTTCTGCAAGGGAAATGAGAAAATCCATAGCTTGGTTTACGAGCCCAAATCAGTGTAAAACCAGGCCTTTTAGAAATTTACCTTTTGCTGAGTCCACCTTTTCTCAGGCACCTTCTGGGGAATAAATTCTTGCTCTTTGAGGCTGGGGAACTGGCTCCTATGTGGCAGCAAGGCCATGGGATTTCAGTTACAGCTATAGGTGTCCCTGGTCTGTTTTGGGAGCTCCTGGGGAGATGCTGCAGTGTGAGGGTGTCGAGGTTGGGCAAAGGACTGGCTGACTGCAGGCAACTGGTGTTCCACTGGGATGTCTCACACTTCAGAGGGATACATCTTCGGTGTTTAATGTCCCCCTGAAAATGCCCCTTGCTAAAGCTGGAGTGGATTAGAGTGACTTGGAGAGACCTAAACCCTGTCTCTGTCACTTACACAGATCACCCAGGCAGTCAGCAAGGGACAAGCCCTTCTCACCCCATACCCCTGCTTTCTGATTTTCTCTCAAATTAATTTTGCTGCACTAATTTTAACAAAAATTGCTTAATCCTTCTTAAAGAGGTGGTGGTTATGAACTGATGTTCCCAGAGCGCAGAAGCACAATGCAGAGGATCATCACCTGCCTCCATACCATGCCACCACTGTCCTCTGAACCCCTCCTCATCCTCACCCTTCTCCAAGAACAGCCTGGACAAGGGGCAGTGGAGCAAACTTTGTCTTCCTCCCTTTCTCCTGCAATGAAACACAGCCACATCCCAACAGTTGGAGTGGTGGAGGGGCTGTCCACACCACAGCCATGCTGCAGTTACAGGTGGAGCACAGCAGGCAGATGTTCCCCTGATCTACCAGGCAGTAGAAGTATGATTTATTCATCATTGTTTTCTTTGTTCTTTCCTATCAGTCTGCTGTACACAGACAATTTTAGAAGAGCAGTGTTAGATAAATATTACATCATGCTTGCAGTGAGAGTGTGTGTAACAAAAGCCTCTGTGTAGGTGTGCTCACAGTGTGCTGTGTTTGCACACGTGTGCCCATGTGTTCAGTGCTGGCATCTCGCACCCGGACACATCCCTGTTGTGTCCTCCAGCATCTGCAGCTTTGCTTTCAGCCACTTTTGGTGCCTTTTTCCTTACAGGCACATACCCACCATCATAACTGTGGTGCAAGGATGTGGAGGGCGTGTTGGGCAGAGGCAAGAGATAGGGCTGCGATGAGATCCTGCCATGGGCACTAGGGAGAGGCAGGGATGCTAACACAAGGAGTCTGGTGGCAGAGCAGCATTGGTGCTGGGGTTGTCCCACAGTGTGGGCAGCACAGGATCCTGCTCATGTGCAGGCAGGCTGTGTCACAGCTGGAGCTGTAGCACAAGCGCATGCCACTGTCATGGAGCATGGAGGCTCTGCTTGCCCAAGATGATGAGTTATGCAGGTGACCCCACAAGAACACTGTAGAATCAGTATCTGAATGTGCCCCAAGTGCACCAGAAAAAATACTTCCTACAGAATTGTTTGAGACACCTCTTAAAACTTTTATTGGCACTATTTTTTGTATCACTCCACCTGTGGATCAAGGCATCTTTAGTACGTTCAGCCCTCAGCAGGAGAGGAAAGTTATAACTGATCCATTTCAGGAACCTCTAAAAATGACCTAAAATAACTTTTCTATACATAAAAATGTCACGATTTTTATGTCCATTATCTCATGACCTAGCAGGGCTAGGAAAAGCTATTGTAGATCATTTTTAGTGGTTTCTAAAATGGATTGGTCACACTTTTCCTCTGTGCAATGGGACACACGGGATACAAGGACAACTGGGCTTTAGAGATGTGGAGGGAGACAAAGCCTGAGTCTGTGCTGATTCATCCAGATACAGTCCTTGAGAACTGCTTGTGGTCTCCCCAGTGGAGCAGGGATGCTGATGCTCATCAAGCAACAGCCGTTTCCAAGAAGATAGAGAGACACCAGTCAAATGAATGCAAAGACTTGGGCACCTTGTGGTGGGAAAGCCAACCATGTGCCTTCCCCCAATCTTTTGTGAGGTCTGCAGTGATGAGGTCCCAGCTTTTGCTGCCTGTCGCAACTCTGAATTTTGCTGGAGCATCGCATGGCTTGTATCATGCAAGTGATGTGATGCACCCAGCTCTGACACAGCTTTTTATCAACTTGTCCCAAGCTTTTTGCAGCAAGGCTGGTTGCAGCCTAAGCTGCTGGGAAGCAGCCATGGATGGGCATTAAACACAGTGGGTTTGCAGAGAGGACATAAGCAGAGCACATGGGAAAAGTGGCTTCCTGCCATGCGAGAGGTTAATAGACAGATTAGAGAGGGCAGGCACCGAGAGGGCAGGCATCGTTTGCGGGGGTGGGGGGGGAAGAAAAGGAGCTCTGCCTTCACTGAGTTCAGCAGCTCCATGAGGCAATGAGGAAGTAAATATTTGCCAGGGTTAGGGATGCTGCATGCAGGAGCCGGGAGAGAAATGCCAGTGCAGGGGACACTTGTTGCCTGGGCTGGTTTTGGTGTTGGGCAGGGTCTAAGAGCTGGACATCAGCCAAGGAAGGATGGAGGAGGTGGGAGCAGGGCACCCCATGCCCAGAGGCACTGCCCAAAGCCTCAGGGCAGAAAAAGCCTTTAATGCTCCCTTGATGGCTTTGTTTTCCTCTGCTGCCTTTCTTGCTCTCTCCATCGCCCGACGGGCTGGCCCACCTCCAAAGACAGCATTATGGAGTGCCGGATCGATTGGAGCCTGCAATTTTATTTGCTGTCTTTAAGAGCCCTTGTAGAATGAGCTGTGCCGGCGAGTGCCTTCCCTGGGAGAGGAGGGGAAAGGAATGGGATTGCAAGCTGGCATGTCACACAGGGAGATGGGGACCCTGCCACCTCTCTATGGGAAAAGACACTGTGGCTGGGTGGGCAAAGACAGCCCTCCCCATGCACTGTGGCAGTAAGAAGGGGCTTGCAGCCCTCTGCCCTGTGGTGCCTGACAGTAATGGTCATGGTCATGGTCACCTGCATGGTGTCATGATCACAGCCCCAAGTGGCACATTGGCCCATGGGGTCAACTTTCTGCCCATCAAAGTGAGAAGTGGGACAGTTGCGTGACATCCCCTTCCCAAAATGCCTGTGGCTCTGGGGCTGATGGCTCTTTAGAGAGATGGAGGTGGAGGGAGTGTCCCTGTGAGACAGCCTGTCCCAGCCTGGAGAGAGACAGTCATGGCTGGGGCAGCATACAGCAGCATCCCTTCAGCTGCAGTGTGCTGAGGATGCTGCATGGGTACCAGGGTGGCAGAGATACAGGGGTAATTTTGTCCCCTTTCCCCAGGGTCTCCTTCAACTTTGGGATTGATAAAAGGCACCAGAGAATGAAAGGTGGAGGATACTGTGGGCACAGAGGTTGGGGCTGCATTAGAGATCCCAATCTTGGAGCAAAGGACAGTGTCTTCAAGGCATTGAGGTTGTGAAAATGGGGCACCTTCAAGGTCTGCTACAGAGTGGGGATGGAAGTGGGAGGCAGTTTGGACAGCCCCCCTACTCCCAGCAAAGCAACCTGAGCTCTCTCCACTCTCTGCCTCTGTGGAGGAATTATCACAGATCACCAAAAGCCAGATCCAGCATAATACTGGAGACAATGGAGATAAATTATCCTCAGACGGACTAATTGCAGCTCAGTAACAGTGCAGCCTCTGCCTCCTCCTGGGGCAGGGACCCTGCGGGGCTTCAGGGGTGCTTACAGAAGCACCAGCTGCGAGCGTAGAGCCCCTGCTTGCTCCCGGTGTGGTGCGGGACATTGAGTACAAGCAGCAAGTGAAGGAGCCCGGTAGCATCCCCAACATCTCCCCCACGCAGCATCCGCGTCCCAGCCGGTGCGCCGGGTGCCCGGCGGGCGCTGTTAGCCCACACTGCCACCACGCGGTCATTCGGACCTCAAAGTCTGTCCCTTGATCCCCAGCACCCCTCCGAAACACCCCCCGGGAGCCCCCCTTGCCCTCTGCAAAGGGCGATGCTGCCCTGCATGTGGTCCTGCCTCATCCCGGGGGGCAGCGGTGGGGCAGGGAAGGGGTTAAGGAGCCGGTGAGGAGGAGGATGGAGCTGTAGCAGGGAGCAAGCCCTTGTCTCTGTCCTTGCGATTAGCCACTCTGTTTTGCTGCTGAGGGTCTGCTTGAATAATTTAGCTGGGAGGATCATTAACCAGGCTCTGGCCTTCGTCTGCCGGCTGAAGGCTGAAATAGCCATTAGGAGGAATGAGCATCATCAGCCGGCACAGCCTCCCCTCCCTGCCAGACCCTTCCTCTCCCTCTCTTTCCCTCTCCCTCTCTTTCCTTTTCCCTCTCCTTCTCCTTTTCCTTTTCTCCTTCCTTTCCCTCTCCCTCTTTTCCTCCTTTTCCTCTGCTCCTTTTTCCCCTTCTTCCTCTCCTCCCCTCTCCTCCCCTCTCCTCCCCTCTCCTCCCCTCTCCTCCCCCCTCCTCCCCTCTACTCCCCTCTCCCCTTTTCCCTCTCCTCCTCCCTGCTCCCTAACTCTGCTGCCCTTTTCTCTCCTATCCTCCACTTGCTCCCTCTCCAGGCCGGTACTGGCACATGTGCAAGGCCCATACCTCAGTTTCCCCTATGTAGACTGCAGGAGGGTGCAGCAGCTGGAGATTGTGGAATCCCCCCAGAAGGCTTTTCTAGCAAAACCCATCATTCTTTTCTGATCCTGGGCTCTTCTGTGCAATGCTGAGCCAGGATCCATAAGGACTGTGCTCATGGCAAACCAGCTGGCTTGGCCCATTCAAGAGGGCACAGTTCAAGCAGTTTTCAATCAGGGTCCTGATGTGGTCCCAGGTGGAGCTTAATCCTTGACTCGCTGCATCCTTTTCTTCTCTGGCATGTCATGCAGAGCAGTGAGAGGCTGGTGCGTGGCTTCCCTGTGCCAGCATCAGTATGGACTGCTGTGTATTGAGACATGGTGCATGCATAGTCCTGTGGGACTTGTGATTTGCCCTTACAGCCTTTGGGGGAAGGCATTTCCCAGCCTGGGGGTGCTCCCTGAACTCTTGCATCACTGCATCCCAGTTTGCAATCTCCTTTTGGGTAACAGCCATGGGTAATGTATGTGCCTCAGCAGCAGGGAGGAGAGCCATCAGCCCTGCTGGGACCTTGGTGGGGTGGTGAGCAGCAATGTCTGTGCTGAGGCTGTCAGGTCTCCTGGGTTTGTTTCAAAACCTCTGCTTGGAGAAAAGAGCGTGTCCTGGCACATCCCTGTGGATGCGTGGGGACATGGAGACAAGGGCTAATGCAGGAAGAGAAAGAGGAAGCACTGCAGGTTCAGACAGCCTTTCCAAGGGAACCCTGGTGCATATCCAGCCCAGGAAGTGTATTTCATGGCGAGATACTGTGCCAGGGTTCTGCTGCTAGAGCCAAACTCTGCTCTTAGCAATGCAAGTCTCCAGGTACTGAGGAGCTGACTTCAGTGTCAGTACAGATTAGAGTTTTACCAAGCCACAAAGGCAAAATTTATCAGCTGAAGGGTGTCACATCTCCTCCTCCTGCACACATGGACCCTCAGCATTCCGCAGTCTTCCTGCTATGAGCACAGAGTGCATGTACATCCAGGAAAGGCGAGCACAGTGTAAACACTTTGTTGCGTTTATCATCCTCTTCTGCCTCCAACCTCTAGGACTGACTGGCGAGGCCAGAGGGAAGCTACTGCCTGCTGAATGCTCTCATCCTATCTCCATTTGCCTCTGTGTCTCCTGGGAGTCAGAGCCCTGGGATGGGATGCTGAAAGCGTTAGCACTGCCAGGCTTCCTGCAGAGCTGGATTTTCTCTGCCTGTTTTAAGGTTGTTCCTCCTCATCTTAGAATCATAGAATCATAGAATAGTTAGGCTTGGAAAGGACCCTGAGATCATCTAGTTCTAACCCCCCTGCCATGGGCAGGGACACCTCCCACTAAACCATTCCATCCAAGGCTCTGTCCAACACAGCCTTGAACACCACCAGTGATGGAGCATTCACAACGTTCCTGGGCAACCAATTCCAGTGCCTCACTTGGAGTATTGTGTGCAGTTCTGGTGTCCTCAACATAAAAAGGACATACAACTGCTGGAACAAGTGCAGAGGAGGCCACGAGGATGATCAGGGAATGGAGCACCTCCCGTATGAAGATAGGCTGAGAAAGTTGGGGCTGTTCAGCCTGGAGAAGAGAAGGCTGCGTGGAGACCTCAGAGCAGCGTTCCAGTATCTGAAGGGGGCCTATAGGGATGCTGGGGAGGGACTCTTCATTAGGGACTGTAGTGATAGGACAAGGGGTAACGGGTTCAAACTTAAACAGGGGAAGTTTAGATTGGATATGAGGAAGAAATTCTTTATTGGTTCTTCTTCCTCCTTTTGAGGACATCTGGTCTTTCAGAGGATCATCCCTCAACAAGTTTATCGCTCCCCAGGGACATAGCAGAGAAAGCTGTGAGTGCTGTAGCTTAATGGGGTCAAGAGAGCAGCACCTCCTCCCCATCAGTGATGTCTCTGTCACAGACTCAAAGACAATTTGCCCCGATACCTGCCAACCTCCTCTGTCATTCCATCTCTCATTAGAGCTGCTAGGGGAAGAGGTGAGCTGCTGCGCACAGCTCAGCCCAAAGCAAGGTCTCATGAGGAACCTCAGCAGCAGAGATGGGATAAGGGCCCCCTAATCCTTCACACAGCTGATGAACACCGACCAGGCTCCCATTACAAACTGTGTCCATCCCATGCTGGCAGCAGTTGAGAGTGGAGGGGCACCCACTTGTTCAGAACCTGGTGATAACTCCACCTCAATGGGCTTTTTCTCTTCTCCTTGCAGTTCCCCCAAAGGAGCCAGTGCTGATGTGCCGGTCCAACAACTACCCAAAGGGTTTCTACTGCAGCTGGCACCTGCCCACTCCGACCTACATCCCCAATTCCTTCAACATCTCCGTCATGTAAGTGCCTGGGAAGGAAAGGTACAGCAGGGTGAGCTTTTGTCCCTGCAGCCTGGAGCAGGTCCCAGATATTGCTGTGGAGTGTTGGGGCAGTGGGTCTGACCTCTGCTGAGCATATGGGATCAGTGGCCCAAAAATGGTCTTGGGGAAGGATGCTCCAGGGACATCCAAACTGGAGGCTTGGCACCAGGGCTCTGTTATAAGCAAGTTCTAATTTTCCCAGAGACCAAAGGAGTCCCCCCCACCCCAGGCCCCCTTTCCATGACCCCAAGTCCACCCGCTCTGCACCACTAGTCCATAATGGAGGTTGTGCCTGCTGCTTTTTGGCCCATCTGGCACAGCCACACTCCCTTCTGCCATACACTGGCTGTGGCCAGGCAGCAGCAGTGTCCTCACCTAGAACTGGCCATGGCATGGCATTGTCCCCCACTCTGTGTCTATGTCCTGCCACAGCCCTTGTACATGCTGGTGCTGTGCATTATCTTCTGGGGCTTGTGTCACTGGCAAAAGGAGACCCTATTCCTCTTACAGGAGGGACAGAGCCAACCCCAGTGCCAGCAGTGTCTCCTCCTTTCCATGAGGACAGCATAAGGACATTCACTTCTGTACAGGCTTAGGATAAAGCATCACATGTGTGAGCCTGCAGAATTCCCTGGTGGGAAGAGAGGAGCCCTTTGGGTGTGACAGAGGCGGGTGAATGGGAATCATGGGCAGATCAGGAACAGAGCCATGCTCCTTCTGCCTCCTCCCTCCAGCAGCATGGGCACATTACCACCCCAAGCACTGCTCCATAAGTAACAGCTCTTCTCACCTCCTCTTTCCAGACACGGCACGAGGGAGATGGTCTGTGAGAAGGACGTCTTTCCCAAAAACAGGTGTCACATCAGGTACCTCCAGCTCTTCTCGACTGTGAAGTACAAGGTGACTCTGACGGTCACGAATGCCCTGGGCAAAAGCTCCACCACTCTCACCTTTGACGAGTTTGCCATAGGTAACTTTCACAGCAGCAGCTGGCCTCTCTGAGATGGTGTTGGGACTGGCTTTGGTCTGCATGCAGTGTCACACACCCAAGTGACAGGCTGACTCTCCAAGTGGAGCCTCTGCCAATTCATGCATGAGATGGAGCTGGGGGCTGAGCCACGCTGGCATCTTCGCAGTGCCCCCCTCATTCTCATGGCCCTGGTGTATCTCATGCAATCACTGGAGCATCCTGGGGGACTCAGGCAGGATGACCACAGGCAGCCCCCATGCGGGTCCCATCAGTGCACTGCCTGGACTCATTCCCAGTGGTCCAGGTCTCCTCTGGTTGCTGAGCTGCTCCCTGCTTGGGAGCTGGGGAAGCAGCTGCCATACATGGGGCAGAGGGATATGAATATGGTGTGGTCCAAATGGTGTTGCTCTTCTTGCCCCTATGAGTGTTCCTAAAAGAGGGGTTTGGTGTTTGTGCTGGAAGCAGTCTCATGAGAATTAAGACTGGAAGAGAAATTAGAATGCCTCATATATATCCCCCCATCATTAGCCAGGATAAAACCCACCTGAAGTCGAAATCCACCAGCCCCTACCTAGCACGCTCCTAAAACCCTTGTTTCCCCCTTTACACCTCTTCACTGCCCATGGACAGATGATGCTGTGCAAATGCTTCCCATGTTAGATGCTTCTCTGACTATGAAGGACCGGCATGGACTGAGCAATTCAGTGTCAAGCATGGCAAAGCAAGGAGTTGGGCGCAATGCTTTTGCCACCAGCAAAAGGTGAATTACAGCCAGCGCTGTGAAAAGACTATCCATCCTCAAAGAACAGGAGAAAACAGGAGAGAATAGAGTTCAGGAACACGTTGAAAAATTATTTGCAAGTTACATGTGGCAATTACTGGACCAGAAAAACAAATAAATGAATCCTTGAAGTGCAGCCAGCAGTCACCCTTTGCTTTTGATGTGCTTCACGTCCCATTCCCAAGCAGCTGGAAGTGCCAGAGTGCAAGAAGAGGGGCTCAGCTGCCATCCCAGATTTTCCCTTTCTAACCCAAAATCCTGGGAAACATCAAACAAGAACCAAGATGCCTGAACAGAGCAGAGGAATTGTTTTGGAGCAGGGTCTTTACTGTCATGTCCCTGCCGCCATGATCCGTATCTGAAGCCTGTATTCCTCAATGCAATGCAGAAGTTGACAACAAGGCAAAGAGCTTAGCAGGGAAGTGTGGAGTTTCAGTCACTTGGGTGCCTTTAAATGGAAGTTATTGTGTTTGTGGAAGATACACTCCTTAAAAATGAAGGTAACCTTCAGCCTGCAGGGCCCAGGACAGCAATTAAGCTGCATTTTCTGAGTTCCTTGCATTCCCTCCTGCAGGAGTTCTGGGCATCATCTTGTAACATCTGCATCCCACCCATGCCCTGCCTGGCTTCCCAAACATCTGGTCCTCCATCCAGCACACAAGGGCAACCCCTGTGGGAAGCACACCCAGCTGCAAGCCCCAGGCATCCTAGCACCAGCACAAGCCGGATCCATCCCAGCAGTTTGAGCTCAGGCCAGGTCAGAGGAGCGGTGAGAGAAGCCAGCACTGCCCCAGGACAGCCATTAGCATGGGTGCAATAGCACTGCCTCTTGCAAGAATGCCTGGAGGGATGCAGGGTGCCTGGACACGTCCCAGCAGTTGTGGTGGGACGTGAGACCCTCCAGCACCACATGACATATGGTCTAAGACCCTCCAGGATAGCACTTGGAGAAGGGGTGATGGGACAGTGCTGATAGGAAGGGCTGTGTCCTGCACCATGGAGCCAACCTGCTCTCATAAACACTTCAATATCTACTGGCCTTAAAAATCTGTACAGCTATGAAATTCTCTTCGGGATTTGATACAGCCACTGTGCATGAGAAGCATGGACACGGTGCTGATTTAGTGTTCAAGCAGGCAGTCGACAGGCTTAGCAGAGTCTTTACCAGATGAACTGAGCTGCTGTGGATCAACAGCCACCTACCATGAACGGAGCTTCTCCTTATGCTGTCTGTGTTTCTAATTAAAACAAGTGAACTGTGTTAGTGTATTTTGCCATGCAACTGTGCCCCAGGTTGTGTGCTGTGCTCACAGAGCCTTCTGTGTTCGGTGTCTCTTCTGGCTCCCTTCTTTGCAGCTGCAAACCCAGGGCTGTGTCCCGGAAGTGTGGATCTAGCACACAGTAGGTTCCTTGGGGATCTCTACCAGCATCAGCTGGGCTGAAATGTCATGTTGGAAGTTTGGTAGATGGGGGAGTGGAAAACCTACAGCTCAGGACAAAGCCATTGCCTCGGCTCATTGGAAGATCGCTGTGTTGGAGGGTTGCAGAATCCTCTAAAATGGAGAGATGGTGTCAAACAGTAACTGCACGATGCTTCTCCCAAAATCCCAGTGTTGGGGATGTCAGATCCTGACTTGTGTTTTCCTCTTAGCCTAAAGAAAACCATCACATCTTCTGCATGGATGTTAAACCCTAGGTGTGAAGCCCTGATCTCATGCCCTGCGGAGGCAGATGATAGCTTTTGCTGTCCCAAGTCCATGCCTTGCTGGTGGTTGTTCCATGATGGCTATTAGCAGCCAGCTGCAAGGGGTCACCTTGCATTGTTGCTTTCAGTGATGACTGGAAAAGCTTTTCCAGGCCTCTGGACTCCTCCTTTCATAGGTAGGAGATCCAGGCTGCCTTCTTCCTCATCTTGCTCCCGGAAATTGTCCTGCTATCTCCTCATAATAGCTGGGACAGAATGGGGACATTTGTGGAACCCGAGGACACACCCCCACCTTCCTCACTTGTGTTTCAGCTCAAGAACCAAGTAGCTGCCACATCCATCCTCCAGGAAAGCAGGGACATCATCACCATGAAGCAACACCAGTGTCCCACCTCAGTGCTTTTCTTCTTGCGTGAGCCTGGGGCAAACTAGAAGACTCCTTTTAGGAGTAAGGCAGCCTTGCACAGGGCCTTGCAGGCATGGGTGCCTTCCTCAGATCTGCCATCCACCTTCTGTGTGACCTTGGGAACGTCGTTTGCTTCTGCCAGCTCCAGCTCTGGGATGATTAAGACACAGAGCATCTCATAGGGGCTGCATAAGAACAAACATGTCCATGTCTGTATGAAATTCAGAGTCTCTGAACACGGGTATACAGTTGCCTAGGCAGAAGGTCAGTTCAATTCATACTACTTAGGGAGGCAGAATTAAATTACCTAGACTGACATTTGGCTAAGACATGGAGTTTAATATCCCTCTGCTCATGGAAAATGCCAGGGGATATTTAATGGCCACAAGGGATCCATTTTATTGTTCATTGGAGAGATGGGATGGGTGACAGGCCCCCTCCATGCTTCAGGGTCTCAGCTGCCTTTCTGAACCCCAGGCTTCTTTTCAAGATGTGTCTAACACAGCCAAGGGTGATGGATAGCTAGACTCACAGTTAAGCGTGAGCATTTTTCTTTAGGAAAAGCTACACTCTGCGGCTCTTCACAGTATCACGGAATGTTTGGAATTGGAAGGGATCATCTATTCCACCACCTAGAGCAGGGCCACTTAGAGCAGTTTACACAGGATCGTGTCTGGACAGGTTTTGACTATGTCCAGAGAAGTAGACTCTGCAATATCTCTGGGCAGCCTGTTACTGTGCTCTGCCACCCTCAACGTAAAGAAGTTCCTTATATTCAGATGGAACTTCCCATGTTTCAGTTTGTGCCCGATGTCCCTTATCCTGTTGCTGGGCATCACTGAAAATTCTGGCCCCATCCTCTTGATGCCATCCCTTAAATTATTTGTATGCATTGGTAAGATCTCTCTCAATCTTCTCCAGACTAAACAGGCCCAGCTCCCTCATCCTTTCCTCATAAGAGAGATGCTCCAGTCCCTTGATCATCTTTGTAGCCCTTTGCTGGCTTTGCTCCAGGAGCTCCATGTCTCTTTTGTACTGGGGAGCCCAGAACGGGACACAGTGCTCCAGATGAGGCCTCAGTAGGGCTGAGAAGAGGGGGAAGATCACCTCATTTGACCTGCTCTTCCTAATGCAGCCAGGGCACCATTGGCCTTCTTGGCCACAAAGGTACATTGCTGGCTCATGGACAGCTTGTTGTCCACCAGGGCCTCCATGCCCCTCTCTGCAGAGCTGCTTTCCAGCAGGTCATCCCCAGCTTGTCTTGTGCATGGGGTTATTCCTCCCCTGGTGCAGTATCCCACCTTATTCTTCTGGCACTCCAAGCCCTCACTTGGAAGTGGCAACCAAAAACCAAGTGGGAAGAGCTGCGAGTTGCCTCCCAGCCAAGTCTTCTTCCCAGGAATGTCTGATGATGCTCCCTCAGCTCTGCAGGATTATATTACATCTGGTTTTATAGCCGCTTAACCAGTACTCAGCCTAATGCCCATCATCCATTATTATTATTACTATTACTGCTTTTATTATGTTACTGCCTGCAGGCCTTCACTGAGGACAGGGCTCTATTATGCTGCCTGATATACAGCCAGACAGCCCCTGACTTGCCATGTGCAGGCTAAATAGAGGCAAACAAAGGCTGGGAGAGGGGGAACACTCATCCCCATGTGTTGAATGGGAACCCGGGAAACTGTGGAAGACAAAGGATTCCTTCAAGGTCACATAGAAATCAGAGACCCGGACACAACCCATCTCCACTCGCTTCTCATCTGGCCCTTGCAGGACCAGCCCTGATATTTTCCCTGATGAGCACAGTGCAATGAGGTCTGTCCTAAGAGACACAGGTCTGTCTTCATTGGACCGCTGCTGGGAGTGCAGTCCCCTCTCCTGGCTCTGGCATCCCTTACACCTTGAAGGGACACGGCAGGAACAGCTTTGGCTTTGTGCTATTGGAGGGGCTGGCCCTGCTGCACTTTCTAGCCTAGGCAGGAGTTCCAGGGCTAGGGACGTGGCTGGGAGGTAGCTGGGGATGCTGGTTTTCCCATTAACACACAGTGCCGTCTGAAGGCTTGCTGCAGCCAGAAGCACAGCACCGTTTGATGGCTGGGCTCTACGGTGCTTACTTGGGGCCAGGGCAGCTCTCCCCTGTGCACCAGGGACAGTCTGTAACCCACAGGAGGGGGGCTTTGGGCTGGATGCATGCAAAACAGGCATGTGTCTCCCACCTCAGCATCAGAGCACCTTGTCTTTGGCTTTGCTACAACCCAGCACAGTGGCATCTCTTGCTCCTGCTGAAACTGTGCCTTGAAAGGAACAGCTACATTTAAGCATGCCAAAAAGCAGGGCCAGGGTCCCTCCATTAGTCCAGAGAGCATCCCATCACATCCATCCGCAGCCCAGCGCTTTCCTTCCCACTTCCTCACTGCAGAGCCACAGTTCACCATCATCTGCATTCATTCAGCCAAGCAGACTTTTGTTTGCAAACCAAGCCTGCCAAGCCAGAGCTGGATTTATACTTTTCCGTATATGTTTGGACTCCAAGTCCCTGTCGATGCAAGCTGATGTCCAGCCCAAGCCCAGGGATGCGAAACAAGCAGAGGAATTGCACAGCCATCTGGAGTAGCTCAGCACAGCACAGACCCAGCAAGTCATCGCTCCTGCCAAGGATAAGGCTTTAAATGGAAAACTCTGTCACATGGTGCCACAGCGAGGGATCAACGGGAGCTGGGAGTTGGGACTGAGCACCTGTGGTCAGGTCCATGGGTGCTTGCTTCCCAGCTGGTCCCCAGACCTCCAGGCATCCTTTGAGTGCTTTGGGGATGGAGGAAGCTATGCAGCCTTCCTTGCATCCACTGTGGCAGAGGAAAGGCAATGGGAGGTGGTGGTGAAGATGACAGTGAAAAAGGACTGGAGCATGTTGCATGCCATGGTGCTGAGAGGGAGGGTTGGGCAGAGGGAGATGGTCATAGCCTATGTCTTGGGGGAAACAGGGCCAGTTCTGGGTCCCACCGAGGTTGTTGGGCTGTGTCTTCATTTCAGTTTCATCCTCCCTCTGGCTCACCCACAGCCAGGAAAGTGGGTTTGGAAGCATCACAAACTGATTTTTCCTAAGAGGGTCAAGCAGGGAGAGTGTCTTCCTGGGGACATTGCTGCAATGCTGCCATCATTCTGGAACAGAGATTGCACCAAACAGCCCGCACACAACTCCACTTGCAGCAGACTGGCCCCACATCAGCACCTGGTCCCATACAGCTTGAAGAAGAGTGGAAGATGCCCTTCACACATAGGGAAGGGCTGCAGGCAGCAGGGAGGCTTGCACAGGCACAGCTCACACATGACCAGCACCTCCTTCCTCTCCCAAGGGGGAAGGCCCTGTGTGGATACCACCGCCCACCCCGGGGTCAGCATGGAAGAGGAGAGCTATGCAGGAGATACACCAGACAGAGAGGGGCTCCCCATGCCCACAGCACCCCTCCTTCATGATTGCAAGTAGACTATGATGTTGGCACCTTCACAAATGACTGCTCAAGGTGGGCAGAACTGGAGGATCATTGCTCAATCCTGAGATCATCAAGCCAGGAAGGATCCACTGGCCTACATGTGGACTTCGGAGCGGGTTAAGAGAGCCATTCCAGGACATAAGGACTCATATGCATTGCTATTCTTAGAGTGCACAGAGAGCCCTCTTCCACTGCAGGCACAGCTGTGCATCCAGATCTGTGTCCCCAGCCTTTTCCGACCATGGGAAATAGGAGAAGTGTGGGTGTACCCAAATCTTGGTCTTTTTGTAGCTTTGCTATTGCAAATTGGGAGTTTGAGCTGTCAGGAGCTGAGCAAACCCTTGGCAAGGGAGTAAGGCTCATTCTACAACAGGCAATGCCGTTTATCACAGCCTGTCTGTGATTTGTTCCCAGCACTCTAAAAGTAGCTGCAACTTCAAAGCATGCTGCATAGGTCACAGCCAATTAATATTCGCTTGAAATACTGGTTGGGTAGCAAGAAAATATCCCCGTATCCCAAAAGCAGAGCCGGGCTGAGAGATATCTCCAGGGTGGAAGCTGACATTTGCATTCACCCTTGGCAAATAAGATGGGCCAAATCCCCGAATACTTTAGATCCCCAAAAGCCCAGCCCTAAACCCAAGGGCCTAATTGCCATGTTACTCCAAGATACACAGGCTTGAATGTGGGTCAGACTCACAGAAATCAGGAGATGTGAGGGGAGTATAGGATTTGGTCTTGGTGGGCTCCTCACGCTGACTGGAGTATGCCTGGGGAGGCAGGATGCTCAGTGCCCTGGCTAGGTAATACCTGTGTGTCTCCAGCACTGATTCCTCCTTCTTTTGAGCCAGGACCTGGACAAAAAAAAGCAGATTTGCATCTAATTAATTGGGGGAAAGGATATTCTGCATGTTGGCTGCTCTCCTTAGAAAGCATGCATCTCAAAGTCCAGACAGCTGTGCTGAGGGGTCTCAGAAAGGATGCCATGTACAAAGCTTTGCCGCCTTCTCTTCCAGTAAAACCGGATCCTCCAGAGAGTGTGGTGGCCAAACCCGTGCCCAATAACCCTCGCAGGCTGGAGGTGTCATGGCAAAACCCCTCATCCTGGCCAGACCCCGAGTCTTTCCCACTCAAGTTCTTCTTGCGGTATCGACCCCTCATCCTGGACCAGTGGCAACATGTAAGTGGATGATGAGCTCACCGAGACAAGAGGGAGCATGGGGAGATGGTGGCTGGGAACAAATTGCACTGGGACAAGTGGTCAGAGACCCAGAAAGAATGTCTATTTACAGCCCAGGCAACCCAGACCCTTTTCCTTTCCTTCTCCATTTCTCCTCCCTTCTCCCTTTCTCACCATCTTTCTTTCAACTTACATTCCACCTACAAATACCTCTGCAGGCTCTCCCTGCTCCGCATTTTCATCCACGTCCCCTATCTACTTTCCATACATATGTTCTGTGTAAAACCTGCCAACGAGATGTAAAAGGCATTTAAAGTATAAATGTCACCACATTTAAATGTGCCTCTGCCACATTTAGATTTTGAACTGAAGATAAAATACCTCTTGCCATATCTCAGAGCACCGTCACGGAGCGGCTGCCACCGTGATATTGTACTTCTTTTATTTCATGTTTCTTTAAAAAGAAAAAAAATCGTCAGTGCAATCCTTGGCAGCCCAGAGGACAGATTTCATTTGTTAGCAGCAGGAAGATAACAAATGGGCTTTTTATTTCCCCTCTGTGTGCTGCTTGCATGCTCAGCTTGTGAAGGAAAGCAATCTGGCACTCGAGGAGAGGTGCCGCTATGCTGGCATGGCTCATCCAGCATCCCCTCTCCACCGAGCTGGGCCAGTCAAAAGCTAATGAGGTGCTTTCCTTGATAAAGCTGTTTTCCATGAAAAGACAAATAGGAGGCAGCTCTCAGTCCTGGAGGCGCCCACCTGTATCATGGAGTGAAGTGGGGTTTTCTGGTGGGCAGCTCTTCCTGAGGAGAGAAATGGCAGAGAGAGGGGATGGGAGGGTTTGCTCATGTCTCTGCGAGATGTCAGTGGCTCAGCAACTTTTTCTCTATGTGTTGGTTGGGGGTTTTGATGAGGCAGCGCCACAGGTTGTGCTTCAGATTGAAGTATTTGCTGATGGCTCTTGAAAATCATGAGGCAGCCGCAGCTTCTCTGGGCAGCCTGTTCCAGTGTCTCCCCACCCTCATAGTGAAGAATTTCTTCTGAAGATCTAATCTAAATCTCCCCTTGCCAGTTTAAAGCCATTCCCGCTATCCCTATATGCCTTTGTAAAATGTCCCTCTCCACATTTCTTGTAGGTTCCCCTTTAGGTGCTCAAATCATTTTAGATATTGGAAAACCAGAGAAGGGTAGGGAGAGGGTTCTCCTGCTTGTCTCTATGCCCAACTCTTAAAAGGGAAACACCAAACACAACATAATTTTTTCCAAGGTGTGATACTGTTGTGGAAATAGCCGATGTTTTCCTCCTGCTACAGCCTGATCCATCTAAGCACTCTGCAAATGCAGGGGTTTGCACCCAAAAATGGTGTGAGAGCCAGTGACCTGCCTCCTGCTCAACACCCTCAGGGTGCCCAGTCCCTCCATCACTGGGTATTAGGTATCATATTTGCAGGGTCAGACCTCTGAGGGGATGTTGTGCATCTCTGTCAGTGCTCTCAGGCAGGCAGTGGTGCTGGGAAATACATGGAGTTGTTGGTGATGCCAATTACAGGTCCACCCTGGTCAGAAGACGCAGTTCTAGGGCAGTATAATCTTGTTTTCTCCTATTTAAAGATACCCTGAGCGAGCTCAAGGTACCAGTCTCAGGGCTGTGGGCAAGGAGGGCTGTGAAAGGCTCATCTCCCCATATCTCATGAGGGCATAGCAGTCATGGGTGCTGCTTTTTATCAATATATCCCCTTCCAAGGGACATGTTCCCTGTCACTGGCTGATGGAGAAGCGTGCTTGGGGAATAATCTGCTCTGTGAGCAAGCGCAAACATTCATCCAGTGAAGTACCAGCCTTGTTTTCTGACTCCCTGCCCCGCCGGCTGGGTAATGAAAAATCTGATTTGTGGATGATTTGAGGAAAACTGCCACTATTCATCAGATGAATTATTTGCGAAGCCTAATTCAATCAGCTCCCAAACACCAAGGGATAGCAGCAATGCAGCAGAGCGAGCTGCTCCAACCCCGGACCCCCCTGGTATGCTCAGCCTGCTTAGTCCAGCGGGACACCCTGCAAATGCAGGGGTTTTCAACCAAAAAAGAGCCCTACCAATGCCAGCATGTTGGGAGCACGCCCAAGAGCTCTGCTTTGCTTGACCTATTGCTTGGTGGCATCTTTGGGAGTGTCCTCATTCCCTCACATCCATCCAGGAAAGGGAAGGATGTGGTTTAGTAGGGCCAAACCAGCTCGTCCTGTGATGGAGGTGTTGCGTCTCTCCTTGAAGGCACAAGTGCCCTGAGAATGCAGTGGTTATGCACGCTACACTTGCATGGGAGTGACTTAATTCTTTCTGAGCTGAAGGTCTCCTTCCACAAGCTGCCCCCATCTTGGCTTCTGCTGTCCCCAGCGGCTGCTGGCATGGAAAAGCCATTGCACACAACATGCTTTTTGGCAATGGGGCAGCTTGGAAGAAGCCTCCACCAGCAGCCAGGGGAAGCTGGGTAACCTCATGCCCTGACACATCCTGTGTGCCCAATGTCCCCAGGGCTAAATGCCATCCCTGCCTCCTCATGGCAACCACTAGTGGCTTGCTTTTAAGCATCTCCCATGGGAAGCTCAGCATCCCTGTGGGAGCGAGCCCACAAGGAAGCACCAGAGACTGCCCAGAGGCAGCGACAATATCTATGCAGGCCCTGATCACATGTGGTGTTTCTTGTCAGAAGAAGCAACTCCACTTTCACCCCTCTGCCTCCCATTATCATTTCAGGGTCTGATTTATGCACAGCACCTCAGCAGGCAGGACTGAATGAGCACTAATAGGATCAGATGGATGTCGAGCTGTCGAATACCGTACGGCCTGATTCAATCAGCATCTGCTTTCTCCCAGGCCCTTTCTTTCAGGTTTTTAATAATGCCAGGGCTTGGCACCAGAAGATGAAGCCATGCATGGTGGGAGAGGTGGATCTTATCAGGACCACCGCTGTGCAAGCTAGCCTTAAATGCAGTTTGTCCCCACAGGGAGAGACAGGCGATGCTTGGCCCAGGCATTCCCCCTCATCAAGCAATACCTGGGGCTGACCCAGAGCCAGGGGGACACCTTAATTCCTTTCCCAGCACTTTGCAAAGGTGGGTTTGAGCCCCAGTGTGCCATTTGCACCCCCTTTCCCTGGCTCAGCAGTACCTTTCTGCTTCAGGCCACGTATGTTGCATAAGTGTCTCACGTTGCAGTTTGCTGTGGGAATTATGATGATGTGTTCCTGCTATCATGGAGAGAAGATGATGATGAGTTTCCACATGAGCATGCTGTGGGGCATGTGCTGGATGCTCCTTGCTCTACCAAGGAGCTTTGTAGCATCATCTCCCTTGAACCTGGGCAAGGCATTTCCTGGCTGTTCAGCATGCTGCCATGTCACATCATGACTCCCCTCCACCCTATCAGCACAGAGCTCCCTCTGAAACTCAAGCAACGTTAAAGTCATGATTCTCCCTTTCTGGAATAGGGGCTGGTGGTTTCTCTGCTGCCAGAAAAGAGATGGGATATTTGTAGCCTAAACAGGTTTTTTATTCTCTCCTTTTGGCAGAATCTCCCCTTCTGTCTCCTAAATATAAAACATTAAATGTTTAGGGTATCCTTTATTTTTCTCCTGCTTTTAAGTTTGTAATTCAAGCCAGATTAGCGTGGTTTCCTCTTCTGTTTTATAGCCCCATCCTGGCCCCAAGCGAGCTCTCCTAATGCTCTCAGATGTTCCTCTAATGGCTTACCTAGGCTGGAACTGGATACCCTTTCCTAATGGATTGCTAATAGCCTGTTTCTGGTTTTACAGGCTCCTTCAGTTAACTCACAACAGCAACAATCGCCACACTCACACATGCGATCTCCCTGCAAGCACATCTGCGTGCTCACTCCTAGATGCAAGCTGGTGGCCAGGCACCATCCTGACCATCTTTGGGGAGCACAGGGCGGGTCTTGAACCCAATTTCCTCCCACCCCATGGTGTTTGTTGGGGCAGGATCTCCGCTTTTCCCATCTTTTTTTTTGGGGGGGTGGGATCTCATGCCCTGAACACTGACCAGCTCAATGCACATCCCCGGAATATGGCAGGGCTCAGAAGGTATTTCTTAAGCAGTGTCAGAGCTGGTGACCAGGCCGAGAGAGGATTTCCTCTGGTGGCTTGCCAGCAATTTGCAGATGCCGTCGCAAAGTCTAATTGAACCCATTGGCCGCGCTGACTACATGAAATGTTAACGAACCATGCGGCGGGCTGCGCCTCAGATCTGGAGATTTGCAGAAAAAGGTCATGAGATATTTAAAGCTAATAATGTGGTTGGGTTCTCTCTTTCCTCTTCTGTTTTGGAAGCAATAGAGCCAAGTCTGTGAGCATTTGCAAAGGCTAGAAACTTCCTTCTTTAGAATCAGAGGTGCTTTCACCACTTTGGGATTTTAGGAGCCTGGGCACAGAGCTCCCAGTACAGGTATTTGTGCCAGCTCTGATGCACACAAATAATGGGGATTTGGGGGTAGGAATGGGTAATTTGTGGGCATTGCCAAGTACTTAGTGGTTAGGTTCATTGGTGTAAGGAGGGCATGGTCCTCTGAGCTGACCAACATAACTAATGCATCGGGGCGGCTGCCGCGATGCGCTCAGGCTCATCTCCTAACACAAAGCAACATCTTTGGGTCAAATAGGTGAATCTCACAGGCTGAAACAACCTGCAAGTGTGTGCTAAGGTCTATATCCTCCCTGCGACAGGCAAGGGGGAGGGATGGAGCTGGAGAAGGCAATTAGTACCACTGCCTGCTGCAGCCACATCCCCACTGCTGGCACGGCAGCAACGTCACTTTGCGGCTGGCTCGCTTCTTCGCACCCATCTGCATCCTCCCCATGCCTCTGTCTCTTTGCCTGCACTCTCCTCTTTGCAAGGCAACCTTGGCAGGGAGGTCACCCTGAGCGAGCTGGGTTACAGCTTCACGGATGGCAGCTTTTATTGCGGCACTTCTCTCCCTTTCCCTCCAGGCTGCAAAGTCAGTGATTAAAGAAGAAGGGGAAAAAAAAAGAGCTAATAGGTGGGAGCAAAGTATTGAGGATGTAATAGTGATGCTTGGTGTGGGACAGGCAGGGCTGGAGCCTTGGAGGAGGATGGAGGTGGGAAATGCTCAGGAATCACTTTTCCATTCCCCTGGGATAGAGCCAGGCTCAGGACCCTTGGCTGTCACTATATGGGTCCTCTCAGCCCCCTTTGGAACCTAAAAGCACTGAGCATCCAGCATGATCAGGCTTCCAAAGGCAGATGTAAAGGTGGCATGGAGCAGCAGAGCACTCATGCATGCACCGCTGTGCCTGTGCTCACCTGCATGCTCACACAGCTGCACACAGGTAGGATGGAGGCAGCAAACTAAGCATCCCCTGCCTACATCCAAACCACACAAAGCAGGTGCCCAAGCCCCACGATGCCCACACACAAGCTGCACCCATCTGATTTCACCCCATGCATCAGCATAGTAAATGCATCTGCGGGCAGCAAGTACCAGCAATGAGCAGCATTATAGCTGGTGCTGAGCACCCTGAACATCCCTGGCCCCATCTTCCCCACAGCCGCAAGCGAAAGTGAGCTCTGCCAGTCATCGCTTGGCAGGAGTGGACAACGCATCCGGAGGAAGAGTCCTGTTATTAACGAGCTTACAGCACTGCTTTCAAAGATGCTCTTTATTTTAAGCCAGAAGGGAGCCGTTCAGCCGCATCTGGTGTGGCACTCATCCTCCCAGACTGGCAGTAGGGCTGAGCTATGTGCAGCAGCAGACAGCAGCCTTTCTCGGGAGGGTAACAGCAAGGACAGCAGCTCAGACCCGGCTGGGCTGCTCCGCTGTCAGAGAATAAGGGGGACATCGTTCCCTTTTCCCAGCCTTTCAGTTATCCCAGATTCGGAGCAGAAAGTTCTGTCTGGGGTTAGCCCAGCTGATTCCTGCAATGCAGTGGACGGAGGTGGCATTTTGGGGGGTGGTTTATTAGTAAGGAATGTCAGACCTATTTGCTTTCCAGACATGGCTTTGAAAGGGGAAAAGCAAAACGTTTCTTTCCCGCTTGGCGGCAGTGGCTGTTTGCAGTGACCCTCCTGCACTCCCCAGTGGCAGGGTGGCTTGCCTGGGAGTTACTGCTGCTTTCGGTTTAGCTTGTTCCCACCAGGGCAGGTAGGAGCCGGCTGGGGTCCCTCTACAATAGCAGGAACTGAAGGCGCCTAAACCAGCAGCTACTTGGGTAGCACGAGTCCTTGCAAAACTCATTGCAGCCAAGTGGCAGGGTCTGGCCTCTTGTTGCAGGGAAAAGAGGCTCTGAAACTGAGTCCCATTCAACTCCCAGTTCCATTTCCTCCATTGCCCAGGATAACTTGGGGAGCATCCATAGGCAGAGGAGGCTGTGAGAACATGCAATGCACAGCAGATTCGGGCTGTGTTCTTGCAAGGGGGTTCATTCCATGTTCCCCCAATTGCTGTGAGTGACACAGGCTGTATGAGCAGATCAGCTTCACCCTACAATATTTGGGGTTCTCCTTTTATTCTGAGGAAGGCAGGCCCGTCCAGGATCGGTACAGCACTGGTGTCTGTCAATACAACACCAGCATGGTCTCTGTCCTGGAATGCCCAGAGGCAGTGCATCCCTGCCATGGGATTGAGGGGTGCCAGCTCCCCATCCCTGTGTTTCCACCTTCCCAGCAGTGGAGCACCCCCTTCCCACACTGGGAGCCAGAGGTGTCAAGGAATGGAAAGCAGAGCCACTGTTGCCATGGGGGAGCCGGCAAACACATTTTCATATGGGATGCAGGGGAGGAGGCATCTGATCCCCCCTTCTTCTCCTCCGCCTCCTTTCAACACACACCAGCCCCCAGCCCAGCTGCTGGGGCAGGGAGGGTTGAGGTTTTCTTCCCCCCACCCGATCCCCTTCCAAAGGCCATATGGGCTTCAGACCTGCCTGTGCATCACCCTGATCACAAGTAATTGCTACCTGGTCACGCCGGGCCAGGAGCAGAGACGGAGTGGGAACAGAGCACAGTGACCTTTTTTACTGCCGGGGCACCCTGGCAGGGTGGGCTGGGGGCAGCGGGAGCAAGGGGGGAACACGGAGGGGGGAAAGGACTTAACTGCTTAACTCCTGCTGTGCCGTGATACCAGTCAGAGCAGGGAGTGGGATGAGGGCACACATGGATGTCCCCAGTTGCGATATATGGGGTGGAGGTGTCATGCTGATGTCCCCAAGGCTCCAGCACACATGCAGAAGGAACAGCACGGAGAGTTTCTCTCTCTCTTTCTCTTTCCCCCTTTTTCTCCTTCTTTGCAATGCTAATGGCTCTGCCCTGCACTGGCTGCTGATCCCTCATTAATCTGGGCAGCACTTCATAGCCAGCCACAGTGACTTTTGGCAGGTGCACAAAGGCAGCCAGCGACACGCAGACCCCCCCAGCCACAGACATTACCATGCACAGCCTTCCTCCAACTTTTGTCTCTGTGTGGCAGGGACGAGGATTAAGGAATTTCTCCCTCTGCCTTTGATGCTGTGTGTCCATCTGTCCCTCCATGACCTTCCCAGTCTGTGTGTGTCCCCTGTTCTCCCCGTCTGTGTCCAGTTAGACCGGGTCCCCTTGTGCTTTCCCATGTGCTGCTGAGCCACGGGCACCCACTCAGGGACTTTCTTCCCCACCATGGCAAATGTTGGATGTCCTCCCCCACTGCCCAGCTCAGAAGTGCTGCATGCAGAGGTCATATGTGTGGGGAGAGGTTGGTGATGTCTTTTCTGCTTGTCTGCTGGCTAAAGAGTTGCTTAGGGCAGCGTCTTCCAAGGTCCTGCAGGAGAAGTCCTCCAGGTCCTCCAGCCTGGGTCCTGGGGGAACATTCCCCCCCACCCACCCCCACCATGCAAGGCACAGCCTTGAACCCATTGTGCATGCAACCCCCATCTGCAAACACTCAGCTGCAGGCTGGCTGCAGCTGGGAAGAGGCAGGAATTGCTCCCAAGAGGAAACGTTCAGCCGGGAGGGCTCTAATGGCTGGGGAAAACACTCTGGATGGAGCAGCAGCCTGTCCAGGTCATTGGGACCTTATCGTGGCAGGCCTGCCTGCAGCCTACTGTGGGGCTCAGGGAGCAGCCAGAAGGGCTTGGAGCATGCTGAAAGTCCTTGAGAGATACAAGCATCAGCCAGATAACCCCAGCGTCCTTTCAAGCCCTGTGCTCATTCCCTGGTTCTAAAGTACCCCTGGCCCAGCACAAAGACAAGCTGGGAGGAACAGGCTTACAGGGACATAGCAGCACACCCAGCAAGGTTTCATTTACTTTGTCGTGAGGAATTAATTAAGCTTGATCACTTTAGCATCACCATCCAAATTGTTGCATGCCACCAAACACCCCATCCGGGCTGGTCCCTGCTGCGTGGCATGCACAGTGCTGTACGTGTGTCCCATCTCGCTGTGACAGTGACCAGAGCTGGTGGCAGAGACATCAATCCCAGGGTCTAGGTGGCAGGAGCATCCTCACTGTGCCACAAGGCTCCTGTCCTGCCCACCCTTCCTGGGGGCCTGGGCAGTGAAGTTGTGTCCCTATGAGAAGAAATTGCAGAGGTTGTCTCAGCACTGCTGGGTGCAGCAGTGGGTGCCAAGAGCCCATCACCACTGAGGACCCTGATCCAGCTCTCGCTTTGGTCATGGGCTGAGAAGGGCTGGAGTTTGGTGGGGTTGGTGGTATGGGTCCCCAGGGGCTGTAGGATATGTCCTGCAGGACGAACTGGCATTTTTTCACCTTCTTTTCCCCATCCTCCCTTCTGCCCAGACCTCATAGGGATTCTGTTTTCACCTATCCCATAAGTGAAATGGTCCAAAACCCTTTTCCTGCAGGATGAGCTGTGCTTAGCCTGGGATGGAGGCAGCCACCCCCATTGTATAGACTGTGCTGGGGACCTGTGAGCAGCTAAAGAGGACTCCTTTAAGCCTGATACCACTATCCTGACCAGACACAGTGCCTGCGACCGCGAGACTGGCTCTCAGCCTCTGTGGTGTGTTGAAAACTCAGGGATACCCTGCACAGAGCCCCAGTGGGGTCACTGGGCTTATCTGCCCCCATGTCAGGCTCTGACCTCAGACCCACTGGTGGATACCCCAAGTAGCTGCCAATGGGTCAGACCTAATGGTGAGACTCATGGCACAGTGGGAAGTTATCCCTTGGACAGTAGGGATGAACTCAGGTACCAGTTCTCCCAGCACTTTGGCTAATGGTGGTTTAGGGCTTAGGCACACCTCAGCTTGGCACAAGCCCTGCAGTGAAACCCTGTTTGCATCCCACCAATGAAGTAGGTGTCACCCCTGAGTTGCTTGTGCAAGGAGAGGCAGGACATGGCCTTCCCTCCCCAGACCCCAATCTGCAGTGATGTGATGGACACACACCTTTCTCCACACCGCTCCCCTGACAAGGTTTGGTAGCAACTTCATGCCTTGCAGGCAGCAGGAGGCCCTTTGCTCCATGATTGCTAGGGGACACACCAGCCAGGCCTGCCCCAAGATGGGCTCCAGATGTGGGGCTTTTGTCATGTGCTGGGCAGCATGAGCAGCTGGGAGCTCAGAGCCCAAGGGTGCTTCTGTGCCAGGCAGAGGGCTAGATGTGGTGTTGAGAGGGAATAGGGAAGGAATGGCTCTCATCTGGATCAGGAAAGCATCCCTGTAAGGGATTCCCAAGAGTGACTGTAGAAGCCAGGGGGTGTTGCAGTTTGCATACCAAAAGGGTTGTATCTGTGCTGGGTGTTGCCCATGCGTACTGGGAGAACTGGAAAAGGGATGGATCTTTCTCAGGGTACTCTCCTGCTTTTCAGGTAGCACTGCAAGCAGTGTGGTAATGAGATGAACCATGATGTTCACTGGCCAGGCCAGCACTTACCCCTGGTGTGCACATATCCCTGTGTGTGTAAAGCTGCAGTGCTAGGGCAGCTTCATCCCTCAGCTGCATTGGCTCAGGCACCCTGGACACCCCAATGGTGCAGCTTTTCTCTCTTTGGGCTTTGGGACCAGACAGAAGGTTTTGGCCGCATCTTGGTCCTGCCACTGAACTGAGTTCTTAATAAAACTCGGCTATTGGTGGTCCCAGTGCCTGACCTTCCCTGGGTGGCTGGGGAGACATGGAGAAATCACGTGAGGCATGCCTTGAAATTCCCCCCATCCATGAGATGCCACTTGTTCTGCTTGAGCTTGAGCCCCTGGCTGGGCATCAGCACATGTAGATGGACTACCTCAGACCTGCACCATCCCTCATCCCTACAGCATGTTTATGATCAACCTGTATCTGGAGAGAATGTGATTTGTGTCAGACAAGGCACGGGAAAGGACAAGGCGTGCTCTATGTCCCCATATGGGGACACAGGCACTGCAGGGGGGAATGAGCTACCAGTGTGTTGGTCCTCAGCCTCAGACACTGGATCCAGAGATTCCTGGAAGGTGTGGACACAGCCTGGGGTCAAACCATTGCAGCAGACTCACCTTCAGATGGGAACGACCTCCCATGGCAGCAGAGACAACAGGACAGAGGGAATTTTTCTAGGAAAGACAGCTAGTCACAGCTTGATCCTCATCCAAGGGCACAGCCAGAGGGATGTAAACTGAGCCAGTGGGATGCCAGGAGGCATGGGAGCAGAGTGGCTGGTTGGGGAAGGCTCATCACAGCTCTGGTGGTGATGCCCAGAAGGTGCTACACTCACCCCAACCAGTGGCTCCAGCACCCAGCCCCACCATGTGCAAGCACAGCCCGGCCGAGCATCTGCTAGATTCTGGTGACCTCTAGAGGAAGCCGCTTTGCTCCAGCGACTCAAGTTTGGAAGCAGGACGGGGTCTCATCAGACCTTTAGCTTAGCTGCCACTGGGGAGTTCTCCCCTTGCAGCCCTGTCCTGGGCTCATGCTTCTGCTCCAAACCCCATGGCACTTCCCAAAGCGCTGTGAAAGTCTCATTATTGTCCTCTAGCCGAGCTAAACTTGCTGATCGTCTCACACCTCCCTGTGCATGGGGTTTCCTCTGACCACCCTGCTGCCCCCAGGTTGAGCTGTCGGATGGGACATCGCACACCATCACAGATGCCTATGCTGGCAAGGAGTACATCATCCAAGTGGCAGCTAAAGACAATGACATTGGCACGTGGAGTGACTGGAGCGTGGCTGTGCATGCCACCCCCTGGACAGAGGAGCCCAAGCACCTCACCACGGAGGCGCAAATCACAGGTAAGAACCCCCTTCCCGTTACAAACAGGTTGTGCCCACAGCAGGGGTACCCATGAGCCCTGACTGGGGGTTCTTCTTGTCTGGATCCATGCATGTTCCATCCCCAGCCAAGGAGATCACCCCAGCACCTAAGGGGAAGGTAGCCCTTTGCACTACACTTTGCCCCATACCCATGGCCTTGGCAGTGTTGCCTGAGTGCCCCAGCTTATTTGGTTCTGGTCTCCTTCTCACCAGATTACTTGGGGTATCATATTCTTTTGATGATGATTATGATGATTATTGTTATTATTGTTATTATTATTATTATTATTCCCGCAGCCTCCGTCCCTCCCTTTCCAGTCCTACCCCCTCCACACCTCTGACCCTGCACAATAGCTCGGAGTGGTGCCAATTCAAAATAAAAGCCACAAAGTTAACAAGCCTCTGTTTCTAGGAAAGAGCTGGGACTGTGTCCAAATGGGCGTTATCAGCCCTCCATTTCCCAGAAGGGCTGGGGTTGGACCCTGCACCAGTTCCCCTGGCTGGCACTGTCAGTGGGGCAGGGGTGAGCTGTGGGGCAGGCAGTGAGCAGTGCTTCTAGTCAACACTGCAGATGTGAGGTGGACAGATGTGCATGTGGGGATGGAGGGTGCTCAGTGCCCCCATCCTCTAAGCTCTAGCCCCGATGTGTGTGCAAGCCATGTGCTACCAGGGACATGCATGAACCCCTGAGGGCCCTGGCAATGCTCCCTGCCTGAGGACATGGTGGTACATACAAGACCTGGATGGAGGTGCCTCCTACATGGAGTTACCCCCACTTGCCAAACCAGCACCCAGTGAGGCACCTGGGGGGTTCAGGCAGCAGCATGGATTTGCAGCCCTTCATCCGCAAGGGGATAAAACCCCGCAAGGAATGCAGGCACACCATGCAGCACTGCTAGGGTGAGTGTCTGGGGTTTGCTTCTGTACCCACCTGCATCACACGAAATGCAAACAACACTTACAACAGCACTTGCCTGCTCTCTGTCATGTCCCTCACGCACATGTTCCTCACGTGCATGTCCCTGCACGTGGGACACCCCTGCCCTAAGGCTGAGCCTCACCATGACACTTCAGTGGGGTCTGAAGGATGCTGAGACAGACCCCTGTGGCCTCATCATCCACCCCAGGTTGTCTGGAGGAGGCACTCTGGGACCTGCTGGATGTGACCAAAGCTGCCTCAGCCTGACTGACCATCCAAGCTGTCCCTGCAGCCATGCAGCCCTCTGCAGGGGCAGACAATCTATCTCATCCTGTACAGAGAACAAGCCCCATGAGCCAACCCAGCAGCCACAGCCATGTCTGGGGTATTCCCTAGGCAGGGGATGCTCTCTACTGAGTACTTGTAGCCTTGTCACCATGATTTCTTAGCCTAACTCCTGCCGAGCTGATGCACAGAGTAGTCTGACTGGTCAGGATGGGGCTGGGAGGGATGCCCAGCTCTGCTTGGTGGTGTAAGCATCTCTGGTCCAGTGTCAGAGCTGCGAAAGACTCATGGACCACACCATCCCCTGGCTCATCATCCCAGTCCCCCAGCTCAGCCCTAGTACAACATAGCAGTGAGAGAGGCAGTCTGGGGACAGGATAGTGCCATGTCCTGACTAGCAGGGAAGTGGGTCTGCCCCTATGAGATACATCTCTGGGCACCCCAATTCCTCTCACCATCCTCTTTCACTTCTTGCAGAGACAACAAGCACTAGCACCTCCTCCTTCATGCCACCCCCCACCACCAAGATCTGTGACAAGGGGGCCGTGGTGGGCAGCGGAGCCGTGGCAGTGTGTTGGACAGCCGGACTGGTCTTGGCTGCCTATGGCATCCTCTTTATTTAGTGAGTATTACCCAAACCATGGGCGTAGCAGATGGGATGTGGGTGCGGAGATATGGGGACTCCAGGAACTCCAGCGTGGTTGGGAATGGGATGTGTGTGAAGGGCATTGGGAATGAGACATTTTGGGGTTTTCTTGCAGTTTTATTTTAAATATACCCAACCTGGCTGCTTTTCCAGATTGCATGTCCTGGAGGAGACCTCAGTAATGGCTTTGCAAACATTTTCCACAAAGCCTGTAGAGAGATCAGTCTTTCATGTCTTGTTCTCAGCAACCCTCTCCCCTCCCCACTGATAGTGTGTAAAGAGGCCAAGAAACCACATGGAAATCTAAGCCTTTTGTGGAGTGACAGAGGAAAAACTGTCCAAGATCAGAAAATTCAAAGATATGTCTCAAAAATGCCCTTGGTTTGGCTTCGGATGGAGCTGGCAGCCTGGAGAGCCCCAGAATAGAATCACAGAATCATAGAACCAGCTAGGTTGGAAAACTCTTTTAAGATCATTAAGTCCAACCGTTATCCTATGTTGCCAAGGCCACCAGTAACCCATGTCACTGAGGGCCTCAACTACACGGTTTGTGAACACTTCCAGGGATGGTGACTCCACCACTGCCCTGGGCAGCCTGTTCCAATGCCTGAGCACCCTTTTCATGTAGAAATTGCTCCTAATCTCCAATCTAAACCTCCCCTGGTGTAGCTTGAGGCCGTTCCCTCTTGTCCCATCACTGGTTACTTGGGAGAAGAGACCAGCCACCTCCTCAGTACCTACTCCTCTCTGGGCCTGGGCTGCTATCCCATGGGTGTCCCCCCATCCCTTTTCACTGTACCCACACTGCCCAAAGACTGGGGATTGGTCCTTTGTGTCACTTTGTGGGATAAAGGATGTGCCACCCATCCTTCAGTGCCTAAGGAGGAGCCGTTGCAAGGCAGCTCCTATGGGCACAGGGTCCTATGCTCCTCTCTGGCTGTGTCACTTCCACATTAGCAGTGGCAATGGAAAAGGGGGGAAAACACAGCCAAGAGTGGATGGGCATGGTCCAGCGCTGTGAGGAGGAGGTGGGGGTAATGTGTTTGGGCACCTGGTTCAGGTAAGAGGTGAATTTCCCTGTGGAAATAGGCAAAATCCTGCCTGGAGTGTCCCCTTAGTGGCCAGGCATGGCCAAGCATGGAGCTGTGACCCCTCTCCTTCCTCTCGCAGATCCTCATCTGTCCGTCCATCCCATCCCAGCGCAGAAGACGCCTTCCCACCACCCACCACCGCTTCCACCCTGCACCTCGCTACCCCCTTCCCTGGGTTGAGTCTCTTTATCTCTTCGATTTTGCACACGTTGAGGACGTATCACGCTTCTTGCCATCGCTTCGGATGAGGACAGAGCTGCTGCCATCCCACGGGGAGCCACAAAATCCTCTCGAGCCCGGAGCGAGGAGACGCACTTGTCCCCCCCCCAGTGCCCATGCCCCTTTTCCCAAGCAAGACAAAGCGAGCCTGGTCACCGTGCTGCAGCTGAGGATCCCGCTCATACAGCTAACCCCCCCCCACGCCAAAGACGTGCTCGCCACCCCGGCACCCACCCCGGTGACAGGGAGCGTGACGGCGCACGGAGAAAAGGGGATATGAAAATGGGGGGGGTGGTGAGGGGAATGATGCTCCCAGCTGTGGACCCCCTCCAGAGAAGAAGGGGGTCCCTCCAAGGACCGGACTTGCTTCCCCGAGCTCGTGACCGCGTGGTGAAGCTAAAGGGGTGAATGGGTTTTGAGGGGGGTCTTGATCTCCTCTGAGGGGATGGATGATGGAGGGAAGAACTGGTGGCTTTCACAAGTGTGGTTGGGAGCAGGGAGCTGGCAGGGTTTTAATGGGAAAAAAAAAAGGAGGAAATTATGGGAAAAAGAGGAAATTAAATACCAGTAAAACCCCCCTGACCCTTGCTGAGCGCCTGGAGCTTCCCCTCTGGCTCCCCCCTCCCTATCCATCACCCTGCAGGAGCCTTCGCCACCCTCAAGCCCACATCACCACAAAACTTTTAACCACATTGGATACAGGGAATCACCCCGTTGACGTTATTTGTCTCAATCCCCAACAAAAGCAGTATAGCTCTGCTGTTGCCTTCAGAGCTGGAGCCCTGCAGACTTGTTCCCCGCTGTCCCCTGCTGTCCCCAGCTGCCCCTGTGCCTGCTCTGCTCTCCATCCTGCCCCAAGCCCTGTTTTGTAAAGACACCTCCTCTCGCCCCTGCCTGGACCCAAGCGCAGTATTTAATACCGTACGTCCTAGTATTCCCACTGTTGACATGCTGTATTTGAATTTTTTATAGATGTATATATATAAAAAACGAAAAAAAAGAATAAAAAAAATAGAGGGGATAAAAATAAGCTCACACAGAGATAACGCACACACGCGCGCACACACACATGCACCAGGAGAGACCGTCTTCATTAAATGATCATTTCATGATGTGTAGCAGCTCCGGGTGTTATTTTCCTTCTTATCTGGAGTGTGTGGGTTTGGCTGCCCTGCTCCTGTGTGTGGAGCTGGCTGAGATGGGGGAGGATGTAGGGCGGGCAATGAGGGGGATACAGAGCCTGAGCTTAAGGTATTATCTCCACAGACGGATGGGGCACCCAAAACCTGGCCTTTAGGACCTCCTGAGAAGGTGCAGGGGGGATGCTCACTGCTGGAAAGCCTATGTCATGTAAAGGGGATGGTTGTCACCACCCTGTGCCACATGTCAACGTTCATGGGCCCTAGGGGTCCCCATATGTTCCCAAAATCCTACCAGACCCTGACACCACTCAGGCAGGCAGAAGGATGGAGAAGTGCCTTTTCCCCACTGCAGCGCAGAGGCTGGAGGTGGCACGTAGTCCCAATTAATGCACTTTCCTTGTCTGATTAATAATTTCACATTAAGAAAATGCCACTGGCCCAGATGCTCTGACTTAAACTTCCATCAGCGCAGGGCTCACAGGAACCTGGCACAGGGGCAATGAGTGCAGCAAAGCACACTGTGTTGGAGTCTGGCCTCTCCCCATGTGCTTTGCTTGTGAACACCAATCAAAGCAGAGACATCGTTGAGCTGCAGTTCATCCCAGGGGAAAAAATACACCACTTTTTAGCAAAGTGCCCTAACACCACCTTTCCATTTGGAAGTCTGGATGGATGGACAGATGGATGGATGGACGGATGGATGGATGGATGGATATGTGGATAGGTGGAAGGAAGGATGGAGGTGAAGGAGCCACAACCCTGGCTTTTCAAAGCCAGCTTCCACCAGGCACTTTCTGTGATTTTAACCATGCAGGGGCTTTATCAGAGGAGATCTCAGTCCCATGCAGCCCTGCCTCTGCCTTGCCAGCAGCAGACCTGGCCCATGTGCTGGCTTGGTTCACTGGTTAATGTTCCATTACCAGACAACATGCCTCAGTCATTTATTAATGTTTCATTAGTGTTAAAAACATCTGGTAATTAATTATGCACTAATTATGGATTCACAGTGCTAAAAGCCAGGGTAATTTACCATAGCAGATGACTCTTTGGGGCAGGGGGAAGGGACAGCTCTTAGCAGACATGAAAATGTCAGGCCCAGCCCTTGCCTGGGGGAAGCATCCCAGACAGACAAATTGCCTTCATCTCCACCCTGGACCTCCATGCCTGGTCCGGAGGCATGCAATCTCAGGTTATTAAGCAGAGGAAATCTGTCCCTCTCAATCTGTTTCAGGGACCAAGGAAGCAGTGCTTCCACTGTATGAGAAGCCATCCAACAGCGATGGCTTTCACACAGAGCCCCAGGCATCCTCCAGCACCTGGAGCTGGTACACAGTCTGCTGCTGGCAGTAGGATGCTGTTCATCAGTCCCTCCACAGTGCCTGCACAGATTAAGCTGCAGTCCATAAAGCAAGGGGTGTCCTAAAAGCCCACTCATTAAGTGCCCCAGCAATATTACATACAGATGTGCAGAGATGTTTCAAACTGGGGAAGGTCCTAGGGGAGCATCCCCGCCAAGCAGAAAATCCATCCACTTAGCAGTATAAATCCATACAGGAAGAAAGACAGAATTACAGTGCTCAGAGAGACCTGTGCATCACATAACTTGAAATCCAATACATCAGCTGGGTGCAATGGGTCCCTGCATCTTCCCACCACATATGTGGCAGTAAATCCCACCTTAGGTGTTGTTTTCAACTGTTGCTGATGCAAGAGCAGCCTTGCACCAAGCTCCCCAGGCTCTGCAAGAGGCATCAGAAGAGCAACTGGAAAGCAGGAGCTATTTCCCGCACAGGAGGCCTCATAGGAAGCAGAAAGCCTCCTTTCTCGAATGATGGGCTGAACAGTGGAGCAGGTCCAAATCACTACACCTCCTGCATCCTTCCCTGAGGTGGGTGACTGCAGAGATCTCATCCTCCCTGACCCAACAGTGAGAGAAGTTCCCTGTTCCTACACGAGGTTCCCAGGAGCCTGGAGCCCCCAGGTGGTAACAAGCAGTGTGTAAGCACAAATTAGGCTGAGGGAGATGAGCTTGATGAGCTTTGATGGGGCACCACACTCTGATGGATAAAGGAGGAGCAGTGAGCATGGTGCTGTGTATTTCACCTCTGGAAGAGCATTAGAAAGTTCCAGGTGAGAGTGGGGAGGCAGAGGGGTGTGAAGGCAGACTTGGCTGACAAGAAGCACACAGACAGCTGCACAGCCAGACCCAAGTATGAAAGCATCCTGCTGAGCTAGGTGGAAATGGATCCATGGAGCTGGCAGAGACCTGCTGCTTACTTGCACAGGGGTAGACTTTGTACCCAAGAGACAAACATTGTCCTCCATTGCAACAGCAGGGTGAGGTGGGAGGTGGGGGTAAGAGCAGCTGGAGCTGGTAGAAAAGTGGGGTGAGTGTGAAGAGTAGCATCTGTGAGGGATGAGGGTGTAAGTAGAGTCAGCTTGACTTGGAGGAGCCCTGACTCCCTCAGTCCTCAACCTGCAGCAGTGTCAAGTTGTTCAAATGCAGGAGCCTATTCCAAACCGTGGAGTATTGATTCAGAAAATGCCTACATCACCCATACAGAATTGGAGTGCTGAATGTCCTTGACAGGTTACAGCCTTCCTCCTAGGAGGGATGGCTCAATCACCAGGGTCCCACCATGAGGAAAGGCTCCTGCCTACTTGCAGTAGGCTCCTGCCCACTCCAGGAACAAGCCCTGTAGCTTTGAGTGATTCAGCCACCACCACCACACAGAGAAGCAGATGGAGTTGTAGGTGAGGTCTCTGGGGGTAACAACAGGCCTGCACAGTCCAAAGTGCTGTAGGGAAGAAGCTTGTGGCAGCAAGAGGTGACAGATGGTCACAGCAAACTGGAAAGGACAGCCTTGGACCATCTTATTTCTTGGTGGCTCCAGATCAGGACTTGATGCCCTTCCAGAAGAGCCTGTTTGTTGTTTGGAGATCCTCATACTAGTGACTTTCCCCTTTCTCATGTCCATCTGGAAGGGCTCAACCCCTGCCTTGGCACTGTGTCTCTGACACCTCTGCCTGCACCCTCATGCCCTCACTCCCCACCAGACCAGCTCTGGCACCTCCTCATCCCTCAGTTGCGCTATGGCCGGATAATCAGTGACCACCATTGCTTCCCCTGCTCTCCATCACATCCTCAGTGCTGTGACCTCCCTGCCCACCTCCAGTCTGCCCCAGACCCCTTCCTGCTCCAGCCAGAGTGACCCATATGGACCATCTGCTCACAGCACCCGAAACCTCCCTGCACACAGACACAGCTGCTGAGAACAGCCCACCCAGCTCTGCTGCAGCACAGAAACCAGACCACATCAGGGTTCCCTATTAACCAATTGACTTTTTTTCCCTCCCTTTCAAGAAAAAGCCAAGCATTAATTTGACTTCTGCCACTCTGTTTATCTAATAGCATCACTGATTGATTGTCTTATTTATAACCCAAATCCGGTCTGGTCTGCTTGCGGAGACCGGGTGATTGATGGAAAAAAGACAGCCAGAAGGGGACTTAATGGAGCAGTGTGGCTGAGGAGCAGAGTAGTGGCTTAGGCATGAAATGAAAGTGTCTCCCAGAAGTCTGGGCTCCTCTTCGTCTTTCCTGCATGGTTCCCGGGAAAGCTGCTAAGTGCTGGGAGAGAGTAGCATGCTTCCTATGGCTTGCCAGGAGTGATCAGGGGACCACACTCGGGTCTTCTCCAGCAGCCTGGAGGAGGACATGCCAAGGGGACATAGCCAACAGGGACTTGGACTGCTTCCCAAGAAGGCACTATATCGTCTCTGGGAAGGTTTCCTCTTTCCAGGATGGAAGGCATGGTTTGCAGGGGTGAGACTGCCTGTCCCTGTCCAGCCGCCAGCCTACTATCATAGGCTGGATATCAGGGCCTTGCACAATCAGATGGTGCACAGAGGAGCCTTGGGATGACAAACTGCTCTCCTACAGGCTGGCAGCATCTTCCAGAAGTCTCAGTTTTATCCAAATCTGGACTAGGACGTTCCCACATGGAGGGTTTCCCTGTTCCTCACATTGATGGGCACAAACCACAGCAGAGTCACCAACCTACATGTGAATCACCCCATGAAGACAATCACTGCCATATAAAGCACCAGCAAACACGGAAAGAGCTGCAGCCCCAGGAGCTGACATGCCATTGTTCGGGATCACACTGGGGATGTGTGACAGCATGGACATGTCCCAAACCTGCCCCCTGCACATTCACCCCAAAGTGGCCTTTTTCCCAGCCACAGGGCCGGGTTGCGGTCAGCAGACAGATGACAACTCCAAGTCCCCATCAAGGCATTCAGTTTTGATCTGAGCCAGAACTAAGCCCTCATCTTGTCCATAAAGACCAGTTTGGGAAGCAAAAACAACGTACTGATTCAGTCAAAATATTTCACTGCTGTTTAACCATCTTTATTTCATGTCTGATTGTAACAGATAACCTACTACAAGCCTTGAGTGAAGCCAAACACAGTTGTTTCATTAGGAAGGACCCCATCAGCCAGATTTGATGAGGCTAGACCCCACTCCCTTCCTTGGGTTTCTGTTTTCCTTACTCTTTTCCACATCTGAAATATGAGCAAAACCAAAGTGGCTTCGCAAACATTGCTGTTCCAGCAGACTGAATGAAACCAGCCTGGGGACAGGTCTCCAGCACTGGACATACTGATGTTCTCACCACCGATGCCTGACAAACTCTATCCAGTGCCTTATGGCAGAGTTCTATTGCTTCCAGCAGAATGACCCCTGCTTGGAAAGTCCCCCTGGACCATCAGACATGAACACACTGATGCACACTCCCTTCAGCTGGGGTGTCCCTCTATGGGTGATGCCCCTACCACCTCACCGGGCATCCAAGGCTGCAGGGGGAGGAGAGGACCAAGACAGGGTGATCCTTGCAGGATATGAGAAGATGGAAGGGGCCCCCGAGCAGTGGGAGCAGAAACAACCTTTGATGTGGAAGCTCTCCTTTCGCAAACACAATGAGTTGCAGAGGAGTTTTATAAACATGGCTATTGTTGCTCCATCCCTTTGGTGGGAACAGATGGTTTGAGCACTCTGTTTGGCCCCCCTCCCCTTCCCTCACCCCCCACCCCCATTAATAAAGCCCCAGCAAGTCCAGCACTGTGAAGGTTTTCCCAAGGGGGATCAATAAATAAATGTAATAACAACAAAGGGGCCCGTGCAGACAAGATTGAGTTACAAAGAGGCCTCGTCCCCCCTCCTCCTTTCCGGGTAAGAGTCACTGCACGCATACACTACGGCCAGTTCGGGAAGAGGCTGCTGCATTCCCAATGTCTATGGAAAGTGGGGATGGGATCTCCCTGCTGAAAGTGCAGGCACCACCTGGAAGGCCCCATCACATAGCCAAGAGTGTCAGTGCGTGACCTTGGTGGCCACCTTGCAAGTTTGGCAGTGGGACACTGATGGCACACAGCTTCCAGCTCCCCATGGGCATCTCCTCCACCTTTAGAAGTCATCTGGTGTCCTGGGGATAGGTTCAGCCACTTTCCTTGGGTGTGCATCAGGCATGTGCTGTCTTCTTCCAAGATTTCCTTGGCCAAGCAGTTGCTCCAAGCCCTTTCCTATCAGGATCCCACACAGGTTAGGGCACTCAGGAGAAGGCATCCAGGCTTTGCCTTGGATCACTTTCTGCCTTCCTCTTGCCTGACACTGGTCTGGGCAACTTTCTGGCCAGCTGAAAAGCACTGGTGACTCTGACCTGCTCCTCATTGGCACGGTGAGGTTTTAAGCAGGTCTAGGAGTGAAGGTTCACAGTGATTAAACCAGGGTAAAGCAATCTGCAAACAGGGTACCCCTGTGGAAGCCACCAGCATGCACCAAATGAGGCTACAGGTCAGGAGAGCAGCTTCTCCTGGAGGATCAGTGGGGTTTGAAAGCAGTCACAGCATCTCACCAGGCGGTGGGTGCTGGAGAAGTTGTGCTGGGGCGCTCCATCAGGTGGGCTCTCCTTTGGGGAAAGAGGAGGCCAGCTCAACAGAGCTTTACTAGGACTCATCTTCTGAGAAAAGCCTGGAGCAATCCCATGGGTAGAGACTGGAGGGGACTTTGGTGATGCACAGCATGGGCTGAGCACAGGGTTTGGTCCAGAGTTCCATCCCTGCTCCCACCATTGCCCAACCTCCTCCCCAGCTGCTCCCCGTCACTCAGAGGTGATGGGATGCCGGTTCTATCTTTGCGGGACTCCTGCAGCTGGGGGTCATCGGGACAAAACGTGTCTCACACACGCACATGCACGCATCGCCGCCTCCCCTCCGAGCAGCGCTGGGAACCCCTTCCTCCTCCTGACCCCTTCACTCATAAAAAAATTAAAACTCTCGATATCATCTCACATAAACATGGATTTGAGGCCCCGTCAGTCACCAGACACGTCTCACAATCTGCACTGGCTCCAGACAGCTGGAGGGGTTTGCTGGAGGACCAGAATGACTTCACGCTGCCTCCCGCAGACCAGGGGTTACCCAAAGTGCTCGGTGCAGAGAGTGGAGCGCTCAGACCCATCCCTGCCATGCCCTGGACACATAGGATGTGTGATGGTCCAGAGGATGGCCCCATGCACCGACAGTAAGCCATGCCCGGGATGCTGATGCTGTCCCTGTGGGCACAAGTGAGGCAGCTGGACCGGGCTCTGGTTTATGAGGGCTGACCCCTTGCACTGAGCGCCTGGGGCAAGATAAATCCCACTCCGCCTTGGAATGCAGGTGCAAGGGTCTGCTGGAGTGGGGAAGGGACTACAGATGGATGGGGGATCCAGCAAGGGGGGAGCTGTGGCTGGCCTCAAGCTTTGTGCTGCTTTCGGTCCATCCCTGCTCTGGGAACAGTCCCCTTTCTCTGCTCCAGGGCCCGCTGCATTAACTTGTGGGTGCTCTTGGAAGGGCTGCCTGCATGCAGCCTACCATTGTGATGCACATGAGCATGGAATGACCTACACCATGTCCTTAGATGTGCCACAGGATGCCCAAAGGAGGCTCATGACATTCTCGGAGACAACGGGTGACTGCTGGCATGCCCTGGATATCACAAGTGTTTGGGCTCCTGGATCCATACCTATGTGACTCATATTCTCCCCTGGTTTAAGCTCTGCCAAGGACTTCTTAGTCACTATAATGAAGGAAATGAGTAGGATTCGGAGAGATTATCTAGTCCCTCTTCCTCCTGCCATCTCAGCCAGATGTCATGAAAGAAATGGTGCCAATTGCCTCAAGACAAGGCACCGGTCATGTCCACTGAAGATGGGGCTCCTGCCTTTTTTCCAGAACTGAGAGATGTTTGAGACCTTCAGTGGGAAAGACTTTTATCATCAGAGACAGCCCATGATCCCACAGGCACCACTCAGGGCAGTGGGTCCTGCTGGGGCTGGGATGTGGGGAGCATCTTTCACAGGCCTGGCAAGAGGCTCTGCAAGAACAACAGGGATTTCAATCCATAGCCCACCTCCCCTGTTTGATGTAGCACTGGTCTGAATCCTTGCCTCAGCAGCCAAGCAGGGGGCTGGGAGCCTTTCTCTGAGTGAATTATAACTATCCGTATATAAAAAAGAATAACGCAAAGCAGGTGGCTGAGCTTGAAGGTGGATAAATGCCTGGCACAGAGCACCTGACTGAAGACAAGTGCAAGCCTGGCTTTGGACTCTTTGAAGTCAGTGCATCTTCGTGCTCTCTGCAGGTTTGGGGCTCAGACCCTCTCTGTGTGCTGTCTACTAATGCTTGGGTAATTTATAGATGTGCAAGGCTATCTTCTGTGAAAATCCAGCATCAACCCAGCTGGCCGGGCTGTGTTTGTCTCCCATGAGCAGCTCACTAGGAGCACTGTACAGCACAAATCACCCCCAAAAGCAAACGCTAACACTTGGTGTCCAAATCACGTTCATAGACCTGCCTTATCCCTCAGGCACTGCTGTCCCTCTGCACACTGCCTACCCCACCTAATGGGTAACCCATTGACTAACAAATGTGCTCACCCTTTAATTACAGCATGGTGAATCCACTTAGTGCTGTTTTGTTAGATAGCTTGTCTATTTGAGGAGCTGGAGTGGTACTTAGTCCTCTCTGAAGCCCAACTCTCTGGATTTTCAGGCCTTAAATATTCACTCTGATCTGTTCATAAGTTATTCATAGGGAGTGGGAAATGCCTTACAAGAGAGCTCACTCCAAATTGCAAGTGCTTCTGAAGCATCTTGCAATCTGCTTGCACAGGGAAAGGAGGGGAATGTAATAAATAAATGATTGTTTACAAATTATTTACTTGTCTCCACTAATTTCCACTCTGTTTACCTGGCAGCAGTCTCAAGTCAGGAGCAGTCAGAGAAGTCTTTCTCCTGGCGTATCAGTGGCTGGAAGTGGTTCAGCATGAAGGGAAGAAAGCCATGCAGTGGAAGAGCGAGAAGGAGCTAGTTTTGGTGGCCAGAATTTCCCATTGAGTCCAGTTTTGCTTTGTCTTCACACTCCATAGGGGGTACCATATCCTGGGCTGCATCAAAAGGAGCATGACCAGCTGGTTGAAGGAGGTGATCCTGCCCCTCTACTCTGCTCTCCTGAGAACTCACTTGGACTATTGTGTGCAGTTCTGGTGTCCTCAACATAAAAAGGACATGCAACTGTTGGAACAAGTCCGGAGGAAGCCACGAGGATGATGAGGGGACTGGAGCACCTCCCGCATGAAGACAGGCTGAGAAAGTTGGGGCTGTTCAGCCTGGAGAAGAGAAGGCTGCGTGGAGACCTCAGAGCAGCCTTCAGTATCTGAAGGGGGCCTATAGGGATGCTGGGGAGGGACTCTTCATGAGGGACTGTAGTGATAGGACAAGGGGTGATGGGTTCAAACTTAAACAGGGGAAGTTTACATTGGACATGAGGAAAAAATTCTTTACTGTGAGGGTGGTGAGGCACTGGACTGGGTTGCCCAGGGAAGTGGTGAATGCTCCACCCCTGGTGGTGTTCAAGGCTGGGTTGGACAGAGCCTTGGGTGTCATGGTTTAGTGTGAGGTGCCCCTGCCCATGGCAGGGGGTTGGAACTGGATGATCTTAAGGTCCTTTCCAGCCCTAACTATTCTATGATTCTATGATTGTCATGGGTAAGGCCTCAGCATCACATGAACAAATACCTTCTCCATCCACCTCTGCTCAAACAGCTCCATCCTGTCCTAGAAATGACTTGCATCACATCTGGTCAGGCAGCCAGCAGTCTCAGACACACCATATGTGCATGTCCCAAAAGCTAACAGTAAGCAGCAGGAAGAGCAGTGCAGGGCTGTCTTCCCTGTTCCAGCTCACCAAGACACATAGAGTCAAGCCCAGGATCATCAAGGCTTGCCAAGGGCCATAAAGTCTTCAAGACTGCTGTGCTCTGCAGAAGATGACAAAGCTTTGCTAGGAAACCGCTGTCTGCTCCTGAGGAGCCAGGGCTTTGCGGGGAAGACCAGGGGGTCTTCGCTGTGAACTATGCAGCAGAGCAGGCTGACCTGTTTTAGCATCAACAGCATTAAGTCTGTGACTTAACAGCATGCTTCATTCCCCTCCTGTTTCTCAAAGGTTTGTGAATCCTGCCCAGCTAAGCATTTAGATCCTGTATCCTTCCAGACTGGTCCTGAAGCATCCTGGGCAAATGGGTCTCTGGAAGGAAACAGAAGATGCCTGTAGGTGGAGAGGGATGCACAGACTGGAAGATGCTTGCTGAAGCTTGAACTCAAGTTGCCACCAACTGCTGGTAAAGCTCATGTGAGAGATCAGGGTTTGGACACTGCAGTTCACCATGGCAAACCCACCTTGCAGTATGTCGACCCACAGAAGGCAGTGACACTGTGTGTAAGGTGCATAGAAAAGGCAGGCAGAAGCCACATTATCCAGCCAAAGCCTTCCAGACAGGTAAACACCATTAGCAAGCATGAAAAAGGAGATGTACAAGATAGACTCTTTCCAGTAAGACCCACAGCAGCCTGTCACCAGGGCTTGCACCTGCCTATGCCATGACCATACCCTGGAGACAGGCAACAGCGTCCAAGCTCTCAGACTGCAGGAGGGCTGCAGCTACGCCAGGGATGGAGGAGCAACTTGGGATGCTCGGTCCAGATCCATGCTCCCACCTGTAGTATGGAGAGAGAAGGCTGTGGGACTTCTTTGGGATCCTATCTCCACCACTCCTCTCCCTGGTCCCAACCTCCCCTCATTCTTTTGTGCCCCAAGCTTCTCAGCACTGACCCTGCTCCCTGCAGCCTTCAGCTCATCACTCCTTGCAAGCAGCCCATAAATCATCCTTGCATACACACCTCCCTTGGCCTTGGGGAGAGGGAATTTATCCCCCTGTCTCAGCTGTCAGAGAGACCTCCAACTGCCAGGAGTGATCAGCGTGCTCTTAATTCATGGAGAGGGATGCAGGGCCCCAAGTGAAGGCTCCTGTGCCTGATTCCCTGCCAAAACTTGCAAGCACAGTCTTCAGTGCATTGCCTGCATTCAGGCCTTGGAAACTTTCTAGGGAAAATTCCCCAGCATTAATTAACTGCTGTGGTCCTTAATACAGGTGCATGCAGCTCAGTGCTCTGCTCAGGAAGCACAGAGGCAGGAAGGTGGTTGTGGTTCGGAGTTCCATGCATGTTCTGAGTGGCGGGCATCTCCATGGTGGTGACTTTCCTGCCTCCTTGGAGAGTCCTGCAGCGTCCAGATCAACAGGCAGCAGGCAGATGATCCAGGATTGCCCTAACCCTTGCCAGTCACGGGCAAGTTCATCACCGATGCTGATGGAAGCATGGGCAACATGTACAGATGCAAACATGTGGATCTGCAGCCCCTATGTCATTGGCCTGGGGAAATGGTACAGCCAAGGAAACAAGAGGTGAGAATGACATAGAAATGCCTGTAGGTCACTTGACAAGAGAGCATGGATCCAGTGGAGAAGGATTTGCAGGTGGTTCTGCTGGCTGGGAGCTGGCAGCAGTTCACTTGATCTGCTGATCTCTCTCCAAAGCCCGCCAGAGCATGGCTCTCTGGTGTGAGATGAGCACTGAACAAATACCCTTTTCTTTCTTCCCTGCCACAATAACCCTCTTTAACTTTTCAACTTATCACCTGCACAGAGGTTTATAAAACTTTAAAGCTAATGGTGTCTGCAGTAATGATACTGCAGATGTACAAGCTGCATCCTGGGATGAATAAATTATAGGAGGCAAAGTAAATTGCAATGGGAAGGACAGCAGCTGCAGGATGGAAACAGATGGCTTCACCACACGCCACAGCTTGGTCTCAGCATGGGGTGCGTGTTCCCAGGGCTGGTGGACCTTTCATGGTGGTCCTGAAGATCACTTGGGCACATCTGAGGCTGCAGATCCATGGAGCTGCAGCAAATGCTCAGGGATGCTCATGAGCATTAGGGATGGTTGTTGGGTGCTGCCATGGGGCTGGGAATCATGGTGTCAGTCCATAGGTCAGTGTAGGACCTGTCATCCTTCTTCTGCTTATTGGGTTTTGATGAGGGAGGGCACTATCAGCCTCCAGGAGCTGATGGGTTACTTGGTGTAGCTGCACATGCAGAGGTGGTTTCCAGAGCAGGGTAAGTCATCCTCCTCTTCTGCCCCATAGCATGAGCCACTCAGAAGTGGATGAGGATGCAGATGGGGCTGTGCATCAGGTGCACACTTGTGCCCTGTTGATGTGACCAAGGGGGTGATAAGAGCTCAGTGCTTGGGCTCCTTCATATCCTGACGCAGCACAGTCCCAGCTGAAGTCCAATAGTGCCACATTTCTCCAGGGCTGATTGCAGCCAAGCTGGCAGCACATTTATCACATTCAGCAGGGTGACAGGACAGGGCTGTCACTGGTCCAGGCAGGGAACAGGGTAACACAGCAGCTGCACTTCTCAGCTCGGTAAAACCATACATCCCCTGCTGCACTCTCTACGCCACTGCTGTCTGCTTCAGTGCCTGCCTGGTCCCATGCGCTGGTTAACATCCCAGAGTAACTCATCCTGAGACAGATAAGTCCTGCCAAGGCATGTTCAGGGCTCCTCAAATGCTGCTGTGATCATGGCTGTGATCAAATATTAACCAGCCTGGTGTAGCCCTCATGGCAGGAGTGGGATCTCAGTCACATGCCTGGGTCCTGCTGCCACCTCTGCGGTTGCTGCTGGAGCAGCTTGGCCCTAGTGACTTTGGAGGGACATAGGGTGAGCCAAAGGAGCCAGAGGCACATATACAGGCAGCCCCTAAGTCACCCTGTTCCCTGCAGAGATGACTTATTCCTCCAATCTGTGGAACCTACCTCTGCCTCATGGACTTCAGCAAGGTTGGTGAATGATAGGTACTTTGTCTCCAGAGTTCCCAATGTCACCAGGGGTCCTCTGATGAAAACGAGACCTTTAACATAAACCAGGCAGCTCAGATCCACCTCCAAAGGATGCATGGCACTTTCTGACCCACAGCCCACATGCAAGTGTCCAAACAACCTCAACCACGCTGCACAGTGGCTGCGCCATATTGCTCCATTCCATTCTTCACAGGGTGCTCCTAGATCAGGTCAGGAGTATGCAGGGGGAATTCACCTTCCTCTGTACCTCACTGCTGCAGGACTGGTTAATGTGCCAGAGGGCTGTGATGCCATCCTGTGGGACCTCAGTAGGCTGGAGATATGGGCCAATGGGAAGTCCATTAAGTTCAACAAGGAGAAGTGCAAAATCCTGCCCCTGGAGGGAGAACAACTGCATGCACCAGTATATGCTGGAGGCCACACAGCTGAGAAGCAGCTTGGCAGAGGAGGACCTGGCGATCCTCATGGACACCAAGTTGAACATGAGCCAACAACGTGCCCTTGCGCCAAAGAAGGTATCCTGGATTGCACTAAGGAAAATATTGCCAGCAGGTCAAGGGAGGAGATCCTTCTCCTCCACTCAGCATCAGTGAGGACACATCTGGAGCGCTGTGTCCAGTTCTGGGCTCCCCAAAACAAGAGACATGGAGAAAGTCCAACAATGGGCCACAGGGATAGTGAAGGGACGCAAGCATCTCTCCTGTGAGGAAAGGCTGGGAAGAGCTGGGACTGCTCAGCCTGGAGAACAGGAGGCTCAGGAGGAATTTATCAGTGTAAATAAATACCTGAAGGGAGGGTGTAAAGAAGATGGAGCCAGGCACTTCCCAGTGACAGGATCAGAGGCAATGGGCACTGAAACATAGGAGGTTCCCTCTGAACATCAGGAAACACACTTTTTCCATGAGGGTGACCAACCACCAGAGCAGGCTGCCCAGGGAGATTGTGGAGTGGCCAATCTTTGTTGATGCTCCAAAGCTGTCTGGATGCAGTCCTGGCCAACCGTCTCTAGGTGGCCCTGCTTGAGCACAGACGACCGGAGTCCCTGCGGACCTCATCCGCCCTCTGATCCTGTGAATGCATTACATCTGCATTAGGTTTTTGCAAGTCTCCAGTTTAGAGGCTGGCAGAACTACACTCAGCCACCCAGCAAGCAAGAAGATGGGTACCCCTGGAGATAGAGCCAGGATTTTGCAGAAGAAAAACACTCTGTCAAAGCCTGTTCAAACCCATAGGCTAAGGGAGCCCAACATAAGCGCGGTGGACGCCTGCCAATGGACAGAGGGGAGCAATCCCTATCCAGACCTAACTGTGCCTTGCTGGAACTTAACAGCTCCTGCACCAACCCACAGCCAGAGAAGTGACCTCCGTGTCTGAGCTTGGGCACCACACCTGTGCTAGGGCTATGCACGAAGTCCCCCCAGGCTGGCAGGAACACAGCAGGAACAAGACCAAGCACCAGCACTGGTGGGGTTCACTCCTTTCTAAACATCCCCAAATACTGCCCAAGCTCAGTCTCCTCAGAGCGCCAGGGATGCAGCATCCCCAGGGATGCAGTAAGAGAAGCGCTGGAAGGGGATGGGATCGCCGTTCATCTTTGTCTGGAGAAAGTTTTACTGCGCTGGGGTAACACACAGTCTAACTCCACTTTCATTGCCTCGTTCCAGAGCAATTGCACAGGCGAACGTGTCCAAAAGCAGATGGATCCGCTAAGCGCCTGTTTGCCGCACATTATCTCATACAGTTTGGGTGCAATAAAACTTCCAGGCAGAACAAATCTTCGAGCTTGTGCCGTGCCTTATTTTTAGCCGCGAAGTACGTCTGTTTTAGTGCTCCTAATCCCTAGCTTGGTCGTAATTTATGGAGCAGGCTCTTGGCTCGCTTGGGCCAGAAGATTTGTAGTAAAATTTTATAAGTTGCAGAGATAAATCCCATGGACTTTTGCAGTCTCGGGGGACTCTGCTCCGTAAGTGTGTTTTGCTGAGCACTCCTTCAGCGTGGAAGCATATTCAGGAGAGAAAGCATCCGATGGTTGAGAATAAACTGTCCTGGGTGTTGTCATGACATGCAAATGACCTGGGAGGGGAAATCAGGAGAGGCCTTGGATTCACCTGCCTCAGACATAGTGGATTTATAAGAGTGCCTGCTCAACGGAGCTGTCTGCTCCAGGTGGAGGTCCTTTGCATAACGCCTGGCAAGCCATAGGGTTGAACTGTGCTATCAGGCTATTCCAGGTGATGAGATGCCTGAGCAGGACCATGGTGGCTGTGGTTGTGATGCAATTATTTGGACGACCAACCACATCCTTGCGCAGGGAAACCTGCACCAATATCACCTTGGAGCTTTACCAGGGACAAAGCTGTGGCTTAAGAACAGGAGAATAAGGGTTTTACTTTACTGTAAGAGTGGTGAGGCACTGGAATGGGCTGCCCAAGGAAGTTATGAATGCTCCATCCCTGGTGGTGTTCAAGGCCAGGTTGGACAGAGCCTTGGGTGACATGGTTTAGTGTGAGTTGTACCTGCCCATGGCAGGGCAGATGGAACTTGATTATCTTAAGGTCCTTTCCAACCCTAACTATTCCATAAGTAGCAAATGTCTCTTCTTCCATTGTCTGAAGGGGTTTTCATGAAGGAGCACTACTTTATGCTTCAGTGGAGCAGAGGAGTGAGAAAAGTCAAACGGCAGAGGAGGATAAGGGGACCAAGACAATGGACCCAGCAGCAACCCCTCCCAAATCTCAGTGGAAACACGGGCCCATAGCAGTGCTCCCTGCTCACCTATCAACAGGTGGTCTGTAGCATCAGACCTGGCTTTCTTGGAGCCCCAGTGCTTTCTGAAGCTGGCAGCTCTCAGTGGTGCCCTGTGCCCCATCCCTGAGCTTCATGGCCCCAGGAAGCAGGAGGCATTTGGATTCAGCCCAACAGATAAGGTTGGAGCTGCAGTGTAATTACTGCAGCACATCACAGCAGGAGGCTGGTGATTCTCCATCTGCACGCTGTGCTGTGATAGGGTGATACTTGCTTTCCCACTGTCTTTAGATTCACGCAGACCCATATCCCCAAGTACTTCAGACTCCCAAAAGCACTTTTTCTGAAGAAAAGTAATGTTTCCAGGAACCATAAAGGAAAAAGGAAGATCCGATCCACAGAGGTAATGCTGCAATTCTACATAGCTTTATAACCCAAGCAGGTATCAAGTTTAGCTGTGGCTGATTTGTAGGTGCTCTGTGTGCTAGCTCCTCCAAAGATGGAGCAACTTTCTCTGTTCTTCGCGTACCTCTTGGATAAGACACTGTGCTGCTGCCACTGCCTGACATTACAGTCATAAGGACGGGTCTTCCTCAAATGTTTTTAGGTAATTTAGTCAAGGAGAAAGCTGACCAGTGCCCAAATTTAGTGCCTTTGTAACTTGTTGGTGTCCTTTGGCAAAGACAGAGAGCAGAGTCCATCCCAGCACAACCCATGGGGAGCTGGTTGGGTTGGGCTGGGCAAGGAGATAGCACTGAGAGGTGCCCTCCACACATAGTCCTGGCTTTCCTCTCAGATATGCAGAATTAGCCCAGTCCCAATGTCCACCAGGGATTTTTTCCCAGGTGGAAAATCCTTCAGACACTGTCTGGAACTGGGAAACGTTGGAAACTCTGTGTGTCTTCCTGTCTCTAACTGCGTTGACAATGAGGGGTGCCTGCCAGATCAACATCAGGATCCTGCACAAGCTATCCCTTATCTGCACACCCTCACAACTTCCAGCTCATCCCAAACTCCTGCCACTCCCTATGGCAGCTCACAGCCCACACACCTTCTGTCCTGCTACCTAACCCTGACCCAGCCTCTATCCCCATCCCCTATAGAATCAATGCTGGTATCCTGTAGCACCAGAGAGACCCCTGTCACCTTGGACATCCTTCCCTCTAGCTCCCACGGGACTCTGTGGGGGCAGCAGGCTGGGCAGACCTCCCTCCCAGTCCCCACAAGGTGTTGCCAGCATGGGCACCTTGATGACATGGACACATTTCCAGTCCCTGCCCCCAGCATCATTCAGGGATGTGGCCTGTTGGTGCACAGGGCAAATTCTGTGCAATTAGGGCAAAACAGAAAAAGTTTTAATGACTTTTAACTTTTCTCATGTCTTTTCCCATTTGCAGACCAATTTTCCGAGAGAATGAGAAATTCACTGAATCATTCATTGAATCATTTCACAGAATCCAGGTGAATGAGCAGGATTCCCAAAGCCTGAGGGGCTGCCATAGGGCTGGAGCCAAGTACCCTCAACCAGGCTGGTTACTGTGTCTCATCCACCATGGGGAAAGGAGCTAAAATGTTTCCTAAACCAGTAGCAGCATCAAATCATAGTATCATAGAACGGTTTGGATTGGAAAGGACCTTAAGATCATTTAGTTCCAACCCCCCTGGCATAGGCAGGGATGCCTCCCACTAAATAATCTCATCCAAGGCTCTGTCCATTGCAGTAACACTGAGCAAGCAGTGTCCTGATGGAGGAGGGGAGCTGGGCAAGGGTCCCCAAAGGGATATGCGCAGTGGGACCTCAGGAAATAGGTGTGCAGGCTGTGGTCTACTCCTGTTCCTGCTACTCATGCTACTGCTGCTGATGCTCATTCTGCTGCGGTCTGTGCTGCCCTCACACGGCTGCGCTGCAAGATGAGGATGCTGCAGGGGTCCTGCTGCGCTGCACTGTGGCTGGGGTGCATGCATAGGGTCCCAGCTACAGCCAGCTTCACAGCCCCCAGCACACCCAACAGTGCCTGAGAAAACAGATGGAGGTCCTGGTTTAATAATTCCCAACCAAATGCACCTATAGATCCAGGCTGGGCTGTAGGACTATCAAAAAGCCTGCAGGACGCCCCCAGACAGCCGTGGATTTACTAACACATGCCTCCTTGCAGGTGATGCGCCTTGGGAAGCCTGCACCACAGTGACACTGACTGGGAGCTGCAGCAGGTTATCTTAGAGCACAAGGTGAGAAATCACCTCTAAAATCCAGGTGATTATAGAGCACAAGTGTGATGAGGAATGGCTGAGGGACCTGGGGGGGGGGGGGGTAGTCTGGAGAAGAGAAGGCTCGGGGGGACCTTATCACTCTCTACAACTGCCTGACAGGAGGATGTAGTGAGGTGGGGGTCACTCTTCTCCCAGGTAACAAGTGACGGGACAAGAGGAAATGGCCTCAAGCTGTGACAGGGGAGTTTTAGATTGGATATTAGGGAAAATTTCATCAGTGAAGGGTTGTCAGGCATTGGAATAGGGTGCCCAGGGCAGTGCTGGATTCACCATCCCTGAAAGTGTTCACAAGCCATGTAGATGAGCCCCCCAGTGACATGGGTTAGTGCTAGACTTGGCAGTGCTGTGGTGACAGTTGGAGTTGATGATCTGAAAGGTCTTTTCCAACCTTACTGATTCTGTAATGCTATGATGTGCACTGGGAAGCTTACACAGCCCCTTGGTGAGGAACAGAGACATCACCTAAAGTGGGATATTTTCCCTTCTCACCCTGATCTCAAGAAAGAGGCCCAGACCAGCTTCCAGCAATAAGCTATAATATATCCAGAGAGCAAATCACAGGGGCTCACTGGAGGTCCTGGTTTTATGGCACAATGCATAAATCCTTCATTTCTACTCACAGACCTCTCCATAACCCCTGCTGCTTCCCTTCTCCTGGTGCACACATCTAGGCTGCTCATACACCCCTGTAAAATGGCACCCACTTAACAGCAGGTGCTGTTTCTCACAGGATTGTGTGTTAATGAATCCAGCCATGCTCAGGGGAACATCAGCTTTACCTGACATCTCACTTAAATACACCCTCCACAGCATCTCCTCCTGGTGCAGGGATGGCTGTTGCTCCCTCTCTTTCTATATAGGTGGGCTGTTCTCCATCTAGACCTGCTCCTGCTCAAGGGATGCCTGCTATTAATCAGAGAATCAGAGAATCATTTGGGTTGGAAAGGACCTTAAGATCGCCCAGTTCCAACCCCCCTGCCATGGGCAGGGACACCTCACACTAAACCATGCCACCCAAGGCTCTGTCCAAACTGGCCTTTAGCACAGCCAGGACTGGAGCATTCGCAACTTCCCTGGGCAGCCCGTTCTGGTGCCTCACCACCCTCATAGTAAAGAACTTCCTTATATCCAATCTAAATATCCCCTGTTTAAGTATGAACCCGTTACCCCTTGTCCTATCACTATAGTCCCTGACAAATGGTCCATCTTCAGCATCCCTATAGCGCACTTCAGGTACTGGAAGACTGCTATGAGATCTCTTTAGTCACCAGGTCCCTAACTTCCCTGGTGCTTCTTGGCTCAAATTCCATCTTCTTGTGACTCTGTCATGGAGGCAGATGCCCTGGATTGTACTGCTCCTTCTCTCCTAAGTGCCCTCCTCTGTTTTGGCAGCATGGAGCAACAGCAACTCAGAAACACTGGCCATGCTGGATGCTTTTGCCTTTTTCCAGATTGGAAAGCTGCTCCCTAAAGCATCATCCTTGAAGGATGTGCCTGAAAATTCAAAACATTAGAGTTTTGGATAGGAATGGGATATGGCTTGACCCCTCTCAGGAAATGTCTGTTTTTAAGAGACATCTCCATCTGCCCCTGAACTCAGGAATGTTTTGCCCTGCCCGGATGAGGGCTGTCACCAACCACAGCCCACTCAGAACTGCTGCCCTTCCCACTATTATAGCTTTTCTCACTTTTTTCCTTCCAAAACTTGGTTTTTCACAAGGTTGGTGTTTTTTTTTTGTTTTTTTTTTTTTTTTTTTTTTGTTTGTTTTGTTTTTTTTTTGTTTTTTTTTTTTCCCTTGAAGTTAAGAATACTCCAAACTGATACCTACAAAGCTCTGACTGGTTCAGGGTCCCACTCCAATGGGCAAAAGCCCTGAGCATCAGGGACCCAAGAGACCAGAAACATTGAGGAGAGGTGTCCCTGTCACCTGCTATAGAACAAGCCACCTTGTTCTACATCCTTAGCATTAGGCATCAGCGTGCTCTTTGTCACCAAGCGGGAAGTAGCAGCATTTGGGGATTTGAAGCCTGTTGTTGTCCTCATCCCTGCTTTGACTGTCGCAGCAGTGAGAGGGGTCTCACATTGCCCAGGGAAGCTCTGGTTTGATGCTTCGGAGTTAATGGGAGTAGGGAAAGAGTTCGGAGTTAATGGGAGAGGGGTGCGAGGCTCAGGGCTGCAGTAACCCGGGATCCAGGAGGAGCGGCTTTGCCGCGGGGAAGTGCAGCTCAGCCCTGGCCGCAGCCGGGAGAGGGCAGCCGCATCCCGAGCAGCGGAGCCGGGCATCTGCCTGCAGCCTGCGCCTCGCAGCCCCCAGACCCTACTGAGCAGCCCCTGGGAACACCGGCCCCATGCCCGGCCCCCTCCTCCTCCCGCAATGCCACTCCGAAATAGAGCAGAGGATCCATCAGGATGAAGGGTTTTGAGCACCGGAATCTGAGTCTCCCATCTTGCCCCTATATCCCAGCTTTGCTCCATGATGCAGCATTAACCAGAGGCCAAAGGCTCATGGGGGAAAGAGCAATGGGGCTTTTCATGTTAACATAAAGATCTTTCCCACTCCTTGTGGGCCATAACCAGGACCAGCCTCCAGGAGCATATATGCATAGGAAGATATCCATCCCATCCTACCCTGATACACATACAGTGGAAGATCCCAAGGGTGGCTCCCCTGTGATTTTACAGCAGCCTAAAGGGATTAAAGAGGATGCTCTGGAGATATCTTGTCAAAAGAAGGGCCAAGGCATTCCTGGAACTGATCCTGGAGCCACAGCAGAAGCACCTCTGGAGAAGGAGGGTGTCCCAGGAACAGTAGCATCACTTTGATTCTGATTCTATGATTCTATGATATTCACTAGGGAGATGGGGAGTTATTCTGCCAAGAGACCAAGGAGAAGGTACATGAATGATACTTTCCTGGGTCTGAACAACCAAAAGCCAGACTGTAGTCACCAGTGGCTCTTGTCTCATCCATGGGCAGGGTCTGCTTGTGTAGCACCCATGGGTGGCTCCATGGGCAGCATCCTGATGCTGAGGGCCAGCACTGGGGAGATGCTGCTCAGAGCCAGGAGAAAAATCCACCCTCTGCAAGAGAGGGAAGGAGAGGTGGAGTGCAGCAGCGTCTGGAAGGAAACACTGCAGTTTTTCCTTTGTAAATAGCTTCTCATCTTCCACTGCTCTGGGTTTTTTTTGCTCACTATCTCACACTGTAAATGTCATGTCTTCAGAAAGTCAGGCTCAATATTGTCATGGTCCTCCAGTGAATTCTTGGACTTCCTTTTGGTGGAAAACACTGAGACTTAAGATGCCTAAACACAACAAAACTGATACCAAGCCCTAAAAAACTCCCTCTTACAGGCAGCTGTTTGTGCTCTCCACAGATTTAACTCCCTGTTTTTCAAACCACCCTGTTGATGATTTCAGACCATGTGCTTAGTCCTGCACGGTGCTGTCTGGCACCCTGCTGCCTGCTCCAGAAGGAAGGCTGCCAAATCACTGTGGGTTTCAGGAGCTGGCTCGCCTCCCCCTGTTTATCAGCTCACTAGTGTTTTCTCCCTTTAATAGCAATGCAGCCTGGCCAGCGGTGTGACTCCATGGGGACCAGGAGTGCTCCATGTGCCAGGAGGTCTCATCGCATGTTCCCAGGTTGCTGGGTGGTGGTTTTAGGCTGAGCTCCCTAAGCGCAGCCCAGCCCTTGCTGCTGCCAGTCAAGCCCTGGCAGAAGGGAAGCCCCTATAAATAGGTGTGTTTATAATATCACTCTTTCTGCTTCACTTCTTCAGTCGAGAGTTTGCCCAAGTCTTGCAGCATGTGGTGCTTCGCATGCTGCTGTCTGAGTGCTCTCAGTGCACAGTGGTGGGGAGCAGCAGGGGTGCCTTCAAGTCTCCATTCAGGCATCTAGTCCCATAGAGAGAGAGGGATTCTCAGTCCTCAGCAGCGTCCAATCCTTATATCCCATCCTTAAGCAAAAATGGGGTACTGGATGTATACATTGTGGTGTCCTCTCCAGGACAAGGATCTGCTGTGGCAGCAGGGCTCTGAAGCTGCTGGCCGTGGGCAGTGAACAGCTGGAGTCCCACAAGCCCAAAGACCTTTGGTGAGCTCTGAGCACCAAGGTGGTATCTGTGCTGTGGTCCTCATGCCTCCTTCCCATGGGTGATGGAGATGGATGAAGAGAAAGCTCTGGAGTAGGGGTGCGGCTACAAAGACCTCTGGTAATGCTCATTTCTGTTTTGCAGAGAAGTGGAGAGCCAGGGAAGACGTGACCAGATACTTGTGCAGGTAATGCTTGAGCTGTGGCATCAGGCTGAGCGTCTACCAGTTACTTCTGGCATGGTGTGGCTAGACACATATGGGACAAGTGACCCTGTTCTTAGGCAGAATGAGCATATTGTGGCACCAAGCATCCCGCCATCCCACTCGCGGACACGCTGCTCTCAGCCACAGTATGAATCACAGCAGAGCAGGGCTGGCAGGGCAGGAGCCGGGCTGCAGCCCTTGGGGTTTTTGTTACCTTTTTTTCACAGCGTGGGCAGCCCGAGCTGTGACCATAACAAATAAAGTGACAGCCAAGGAGCAGAGCTCTCTGGTTTCCTGCACACCTCAGGCTCGCCAGGGTAAACACACAACAACACTGCACTTCAAACAGGGCCATGCCCACGGCAACGCAGCCAGACCCCGGCCACAAGCCAAGCCAGCATGACTGAAGCTGCTGAGCAGCAGGATCGGTCCCACACAAGGCAAAGAAGTCTGGTGCTGACCAGCACAGCCCCATTGCTACACAGTGCCCCATATCCAGTAGGTACCTGCAGCTCTGGAACAGTCTCAGGTGCCTCTGAATGTCAGGGACAGTCACTGGACTGGTCTGTGGGGCACGTGTGCACCTCCTAACTACCCCAGCCCTATCCATGCCCAGGCTGCACAATAATAGACCACCCTTGGATAGGCAGCGTTGAGATGGGCACTGCAGCAGGAGAGGCTCTATGCCACTGACCAGCACTGCACCAGAGGAGCTGTACCCTGTGGCAGCCCCCTCTGCACAGAAACCATGGGAGGACACCACAGCCTTTACATGCACCCTCCAGTGCCCACAGTCCTCTTCCACCCGTCCATCTGCACCACTTGTGCCATGCAGACCGCAATCCAGCATGTGCTAACTTATCCAGCATGGTCGAGGATTGGCACACCATCATGTCACAGCAGCTGTACGTCACCTCTCACATCAAGTTTGGTCCCATTCCAGCTCAAGACCTTCTGATCCCAGATCTCCCAATCTCTACACCCAGTACAGTAAGTGGGAACCGAGTTCACTGATGTGGCTGCTTCTTCCCAGCAAAGAGCTCAGGGTATTTCTGAGCACACACTGGTATTGAGTCAGGCAAAGCTGTGGCCTGGGAGGGAGGGCAATGCACAGCTCATGTGGCCCCAGTTCAGTTGGTCCTGCTTGTGTTTGTGATAGTGTAATATAACCCCCAGCAATGTGCTTGTGTGCCCAAGTCTTGACTTGCCTGGACAAGAGCTGGCAGCTCCTCCTCTGTTCTGATCTGTGCTCAGAGAGTCACAGAATAGTTAGGGTTGGAAAAGACCTTAAGATCATCCAGTTCCAACCCCCTGCCGTGGGCAGGGATGCCTCACACTGGGGGATGTCACCCAAGACTCTGTCCAACCTGGCCTCCTGCTCAGAGGAGAGGGAGTGAGAAGAAAGACCCTGTGGTCCCCAAATTCAGCGATTCTGGGGTGCTGAGAGGAGTACCAGCTGCTGGATGGGATGCTGCAGCCAGCCTGGGAGATGGTCGTTTGTGAACTCATGCCACAGCAGGATAGAGGAGCCAGGAAGTGCATAAGGGTCACAATCCTCATCTGAGTCCAAGGATGGAGCAGGGCAAGAGCTGCTCAGTCAGAGATACAGTGTGCCTGTCTCTCTTGCCCTGTGCCAGAGAGGTGCAGGGGAGTCCTTCCCCAAGGACTCCGGGGTTCATGCAGCCCCACCAAGCAATCTGCTCACCTGGCAGACCCCACACCACCCCTGCTCCTTCTTCCCCCAGCAGTGCAGCTCACTATCTCTGCTCAGAGCCTGTGGTCCAGCATACTCCGGAGCCCCACCGCATCTGTATCCCAGTGCCCCGGTGGAGTGTCTGCACGTGCAAGGGGCTTGGAGCTGACAGACACCCTCTAAATCAAGCACTGCTCTCAGGTTCCCATCCTAGAGGGTGGCCGCAGTGCTGCGGAGCTGGGGTATTCCCTGGATCTGCAGCTCGGCTCGGCTCTCCGGCGCTGCAGCAGCAGGGAAAGCAGCGTGTGGCTCCCGGCCAGCGCTGGCGCCGAGCAGCCCGGCTCCCGGCGCCCAGCGAGCACCACGAAGCGTTGAGGGAAGCTCAGGGTCTGCTCCCAGGGGAGAACCCAGGGCCAAACGCTTGCTGCAGCCTGCCCAGCTCCACTCTTTCCAGAGGGGCTGATGCTGCAAGATGCTCGGCATCCCTCAGCTCATGCGGATTGCAGAGTGCAGAGGGGGGAGGCAGGAAGGGGAAAAGTGAGAAGCTGGACGCAGGAAACATCTCTCTGCTCAGGACCAGCCCCTCCTACATCCCCAGGCTCCCGACATCCATCTGTGCCATTAGCTAAAGGCAGAGGTGAGCAGGCTGGTGGGACAGGACTCCTCCTGCAAAGCACCTGAGGAGCTACACGTGAGCTGACTCGGGGAGGGACATCCCCAGCCCTGGCACAGCCCCAGCTCTTGTAGCACAGGCAGGATGGATCCAGCCACATGTGGCTAGCAAGGCGGCAGCCCAGGCCACGAGCATGTGCCACACTGGGCCTGTTCCTCTGCCGATGTGGGCACTAAACCTCAACCACAGCTGAGAGCAGTACCCGCAGGGAGCTGGTGTGGGCGCTGGGCTGGCACCCCACACACAGCATCTACCTCTCCCACATCCCATTATTGTAGGGTTGCACAGGAGGGCTGGGATGAAGGAGGACACTGGTTTATTACTGAAGGGTTATGCAGGAGGTGAGGTGACTCACGGGTGTTTATTGTGGGGCTGCAGAGGTGTGCCAGGACACAGGCAAGGATGGATTCATTACCATCGGCTTGCAAAGGGGGGCTGCAACCCTGTTCATTGCACCATGCTCAGTGGGGAGGGAAATGCAGGGTCCAACCCATTGCTCCAGCCGCACCAGCCATGATGGCATCACACCAAAGGGATCTCTAGCGTGTCCCCAGAGCCCGCGTGGACCCTTGTGCCCAGGTAAAGCTCCCAAGGGGTATCCAGCATCCGCTTTCCCATTGCACACTTTTAGCATGTTTTTCTCCTCCAGAAAATTTTCAGTGTGATAAAACTGAAAAAAACCTTGGAAACGGATGGAGGGGCGCTTCAAAAGGGGCTCTCAAGCACACACCAAAAGCTGTGATGAGGAAAGAGGCTTTCCAAGCCCTGGGTGCCAGATTTCACCTACGCATTCCCCATCAAATAAACCCTTACAAACATAAACCCCAAAGAAATGCCCCTCCCAGGGCAAGGGAAACTGAGTCAAGGGCAGGACCTGCCTGCCTCAGCTCCTCCAGGATGCTGGGAGAGGGGCAGGCAGGGATGGTGAACGCAGAACGAGCTGCCTGGTGAGGGCTGTGCATCCTGGTGGTGTCCCCGAGCCTCGGGGGGGGTACCCAGTGCCCAGGACGGAGCGCGACGGCAAGAGCCGGGCAGGGGATGAAGGGGGGACCGCACATCCCGGGGGGTCACCGAGCACCCCCTGGGGACACCGCGCACGCCGAGGGGGGCTGCGGGAAAGGGCCGCGGGGCCGGGTCGGGTGAGGGGGGCGGCTCGCAGACAGGAAGCATCCCGGGGCGGCTGCGGCAGATTGGCAGCGCCTTTCTCCAATGGAGCGGCGGCGGCTGCTCCGGGCTTCGCACCGCCTGCGCTACCGGCCGCAGCCAGCCCGGCGCGGGCGCTCCGCCGCCGGCACCGCTCCGCGCTCCGGCCCCGCTCCGCCGAGCGCCATGGACACATAGCCTCGGCGCTACGCAGGAAGGTAGGGAACCGTTCCCCCCCTGCACACCCCTTCCCCGAGCGGCGACCAGCCCCGACGCCGCGGTGAGGGGCGCGCTGCTGCGGGAGGGCTGACGGCGCCTCGCAGCGGGAGGCTTAAACCCCCCTCCCGCCCAGCCCGTTTGCTGCTCTTAGGGGGGGAAAGTTGTATGTTGTGTGTGTTGTGCCCCTCGCAAAGTTCCAAGAACTTTTCCTCTCGCTTCTCCCCCCGCCTGCCTCGGGGTACCCGGTGCTGCTCCCCCTTCCCGCACGCCTGGCCCGGAGATGCTCGGGGGATGGATGGAGTTGTCGGGGTGGGATCTTTAAGTCCGTTCCCCAGCCTCCGCAAACGCTGAACTCGCACCGAGTTTGGACCCCTTTCCCCCCGGTTTTCTTTTCGAGGGTAGTTTTCTGAAGAAAGGCTGGAACAACACCAGGCAAGCGCCGCCCTGTCAGGGCCCCCTCTTCTTCTGGGGGGTCCAAGGAGCAAAAGCTGCTCCCAATTACGAGAGGCGCGGGAACAGGCGCTTTCCCATGTGTGGGCACTGGCAGGGCTCTCTGCCTGCCTTGTCCCTCTTTGCATCGGGATGCTGTCTCAATCACGACTTCTCCATGCTGTGTTCACCTCTGCGGTGCTGAGCCCCGGGCTGTGCCCGCTGCCACCTCACAGGCTGGCTATGTCATCCCCAGGTCCCCTCTGTGCTGGTGATGCTTGCCAAAGGGGATCACAGGGCTGAGATTGGCTCAGGCATCGCAGACGGCAAACTGAGACCCCACTGTGATGGTACCTAGGGGTACCTTGCCCTGGGTTTCTGTGGGGGAAACACAGAGCTGCAACAACTCATAGATGTGTTGCTGTGCCCAAACTGGTGTTGATGACACAGCCAGTGCCAACCTGACCAGGGCTGGCCAAGCAACTCCGGTGCCAGGACGGGAGGTGCCCGCTTGGTGCAGGCTGCAGCTGCATCTGGCTGTGGCGTTTGCAGGAGGAGGTGGGGTGTTTGTACTATGGCTGTTTATCAGAGGGCAGATCGCAGCGTGGTTATGCTACGCAGAGCCCATGGCATCCCACCCTGGTGCAGGGCAGAGGAGCTTTACAGGGAGATGCGAGCTGGTGGAGATCCCTCAAGGGGCAGGGTTGGGGATGGGACATAGCCACAGTGTCCTCCCAGCATTCACACATCCTCTGCTCCCAACCTGGCCCTTTCTGAGGGGAGTGAAAGGGGCCATATCACCTCTCTGGAGAGGTGCGAGCTGACCTTGACAGGCCAAGTGGGACTGGAGATGAGGGATGGGGGCTGAATGGTGGCAGCAGGGTTGTGTGCAGGATTGGACGTCACCCATAGTGGATGGACAGGGGATGTGGGCTGCAGTAGGATGGTGGGGAGCAGTCCCAGGAGGTGCAGCTGAAGGCAGAGACTGCCTGTAGGGAAGTGGGAGAAGAGCAGATTTGGTTTTGCCCTTCCTCCTGCTCCATGAACAGGAACCTCTCAGGGAGGGGAAAACTTGACATGATGATATCTGATAAGCCACTTTTTCCCTGTCCCAGAGAGCCGTCCAGGCTGCGGGGGGAGGAGGATGCTTGGCCAAGTGCTGGCCATAGAATCATAGAATATGTTTGTGAAGGATGAATGAATGACTCACGGCACAGTGAGTCTCCCCGCCGTCTTCATCAGGGCAGCAGTGGTGGTTCCCTTTTGCAGCTGATGGGCTTATCAGAAGCCTTATGCTGGGTGTGCGCCCAGGCAGCCCACACTTGCATCCCCCAGCCTTGCATCTCCCTTGCCCTTCTACCCTGGCTCACCTGGACCATCCTAAATAGGGAAGCCCCCACGGATGGTAACAGTGTGTGGCACTCTCTACCCGCCATGAATTATCTGAGCACTCACTTGAAACCGTCTCTTTCCATTCCACTCTTGTTCAAAGGCGACTCCAAGCTCTTCCTGCTCACGCAGGGCTCAGCCTCCCTCCAGTTTCCTGCTGAGTGCGTTCCTGGAGAGCTTATTCCCCCATGGGAATTGTGCCAACATTGTGCTTTTAGTTCAAGACCTCTTCTCCCTCTCCGGTGTTTACTCTGCTGTATTTATAGCTTCCTTGTTAGGTTAAACAAGCCAAGAGATTCTTGCATCTTCTTCTCCCATGGGTTTGGATCTGGAGGAAAACCCCTAGTGTGATGCTTCCCGCAGGAGGGGGCAGGTGCCCGCTTGTGGTTCTGCTTTACTCCCTTCAGAAGATTCTGGCACCTCTCCCAGTTTGTTTCCCCTCTTCTTGTTCAGGGATGGGATAGGCTGGCCCTGCCCTGCTGAAGATACAGCCAAGGGCAGAGCTTGGATGGGATGGGATCTCTTCCCTACTGGCGATGCACTGGGGCCTTGCCAGCATTTGGGGTGCTGATACAAAGCCAGCATCAGGAATTAGCCCTGGGATGTCTGGGGTGACTCGCTGGGATGTTTAGAGAGCTTTTGGTTTTTCTAAGTGTTCCTGTGGTTACAACAGCATCGCATGTGTGAAAATCACCCGATCTCTCTGGCCGGGGATGTAGTGACCTTACAACCCGAGTTCCTACGAGCAAATCTCTCTGCACGTCCCGGTGATGGCTTTCTCCTGCCATCCAGGCTGTGAAGGTGGGGAAGGGTGTGGATGCCTCTCAACTGTGGTTGAGTCGTCTTCTCCAACAGCCAGATTCCCATGGACCATTTCCATGGAAAAAGGAAAATTCCTCTGGAAATTAGAAGCAGGTTTGCCGTGTCAGGGATCAGCGTGTTAATAGGAATTATCTCTCAAGCCTGGCTGCTTCCCAGGTCTCTGAGTCACCCTGGCATGGGGTTGGGATGGGGTGAGCTTCAGGCTGTTTTAGATGGTCCCAGCACCCACAGGTCCTGGAGCATGCACCAGGCTCCCTGGTACAGGCGGAGGGCTGGGCTGAAGAGGTGCTGTTCTTCCTTCTCTCCAGTGGTGTGAGTCTGGGACATGGAAAAAACAATGGCAAACTTCTCTTCATCGTCTGGTATTTGCAGTGGGGGAGGTCCAGGAGAAGAAGGGCAAGAAGTCTGTCAAGACCTGTTCACTTCTGTCCTATCAGGACCATGTGTGGTGGTTGCATTTAACCAGGAGCTCGGGCTTGCTCTATTGGGGATTGCTCCTTGCTGAGCAAGCTTATGAGGGATTTTGGGAGGGTCTGTGCAGGGCAAGGTCACATCTGCCAGTGCCCTGCTCATACACGTTTCCTGAAGATGATGTTAGAGAGCGCAAGCAGGCTGGAGAGACGGGGGGTGAGAGCTGGTATGGTTTGACATGGGACTGGCCTATGCTGGTGGCAATGGCCAGGGGACCACAGGTAATACCTACCGTGATTACCACAGGTAATCAACCAGGAGAGGGGAGGATGCTGAAAGTGTTTTGAGAGGATGCTGAAAGTGTTTTGGAAACCAACCCAGGGCTCCCTGGAGGCTGCTCAGCTCTGCTCCCCTGCTTTCTATATGGAGATGGTCAAAATAGAAGCAGCATAATAAAAACGGTTATGGACCCGCTGAGATTTCCATATAGGGAGCAGTGGAAAAGTTTAGGGCTCCTTCATCTAATGAAATCCTGATGGTGGAAGTAAGGTCATTTGGGCATCTTCTGGTTTACCCCACCTCTTAAAGTGAAAACAAAGGATGCCGAGCTGAGTTGAAAAGCCGATTCTGGAAACACACCAAGGGGGAGAAGGGATGGCTGAAACTGCTGGCTTCAGGGAAGCATCATCTCTGTGGCAGCCTGGGGAGGGTCATCTGTCTTTGGCAGAAAGGGACTGCCCCAGGTCCCATCCCACCTTGAACACAGCTCAGGGCTGCAGCCCTGAGGGGTGTGGAAGCACACACAGGACACAGTGGGGCTAGCACAGCATTCCTGGAGCACATTCCTGCTGGCTGGAGCGGCAGTGCCCATCCAGCTGTTTCCTTCTCCTTCCTGTGCTTTCACCAGCCCCTTCCTTTGGGACCATGAGCTTCTTCCTGGCCAGACCGATAGCAGCAGCTGGAGCCAGGGATCTCACCAGCCCCTCTTTGATGAAGGTCGACACAGGCACCAACGCCTGTTCAATTCAATAACGGCACGATTCAGCCCTTGCCTTCCTGCAAAAGTAGCTATGAAGAAACAAGAAGTGCCGTGATGCAGGGTCTCTATCTTGGGCCGGCCCAGCATCGTGCCAGTGTTGCGACAGAGCTCCCGACAGCTGTGCTGCAACAGCCCCGCAAAGGTCCCCAGGGATGGCTCTGCCGCAGTGGCTCGGGTTGGCTTTGCGAAAGCCGCTGTAACGCAGGGTGTCCAGGCCAGCTGGCGTGTCCCCAGACTTTCTTGCAGGGCCAGGGCCAGCCCCCAGCTCCTGGGGAGGTCTGCAGGAGCCTTTCCTTTGCTTTCCATGAGTTTTGCCCGAGGCCCCAAGACTTAGGAGGAGCTGGTGGACTCAACCAGCTATTTCTCCATCCTTGTCTTGCAAGGGCCAACATGCAACCCCGGGGGGTTCCTCGGTGCTTTGGCAGATTCTGGCTTTTTTTAGGTCCTGCCAGCCTCCCAGGGGGCTGTTTTGTAGCTCCCTCATGGCTGCTCCACCCCATCCCAGCTTTGACTTTTGCTGCTTTATAGCTGGAGCATGGATGTGCCTGCAGAAGCATCCCTTTTCCCTGGCCTCCCCGATCACGTCTGGCTGTGTTTCCCCTCTCCAGCTGAGCCTGTGCCCATGGTGCACCCCAGCACCCAAAAATCAGCTCTGTGTTTTTGTCCTGGGCTGCTGTGTTCCCCCTCCCTGCAGCACCAGGGCATGCAAGGAGAAGGATGCAGTCCCCCAGTGCCTGCAGAGAGCAGCCAATGTGAGCTCCGGAGGGGCTAGTCTCTTGAGCACCCTGATGACACAGCTCTTGGTCTACTGTACATCCCCATTCCTCCTTCCCAACTGGAGGCTGCAGCTATGTGCCAGGCTTCTCTGTTAGCTTCAGCAGCTGGGTGATTTGCTCCAGAGACACTTTGGAGGGCTCCGCTCAGCCCATGAGGCGCTGAGGTTTGGACTCGGAGTGGTCCAAAAGGAGGATGCTGAGATGCCTGGGTTCAGATGGAGCAGCAGCAGTGCTCATGCTGTGCCCTGGGATGGGTGATGGACATAAACGAGGCAGGGTCCACAGGGGAGCCCGTCTTGGTTTTCACCCCTGGCGTGCAGCTGGAAGAACAAGACAGATGCTGGGGCAGTGTGTCTTGCTGCATCCCCAGATGAAGTCCCATGAAACATGTCTCCAGCAGGGTGGTTAATGGCGATCCACATGGAATTTTCTTCCTCCAGTGCCTGGAAAGGTCTCTAAGAGCTTTTTTTTGCACATTTACCCCATCTGCCATGGGCAGAGGAATGCTGCAGCAGCATTTAACCCTCCTGCGGCACACAGGGGACCTCAGCACCACTGCTGGCAACGTGGCCGCTGCATCTCCACCATCATCATCATTTCAGGGATGGCAGCGAGCACCTCTTCATCATCCCTTGCCGCAACCAGAGGAGGGTGGAGCAGAGCCAGAGGCAGCCTTTACGTCCAGCTCTATGAATTTCCAATTACCAGCTCGCCCTGCCACCGCGTGAGAGGTTCCTGCACCTAATTTTTGGTGAAATGATCCATTTTTCTCAGTAATTTAATAGCGTGGGCAGGCTGCTTGCTAACCGGGAGCCAGCAGCCAGCACCGAGGAGCCTGTGTGCCGGGCTGCCGACCGTAACCACCTTCCCTGGGCGACGCAGGAATGCTGACCTAATAGAAAAGACATTTAAAGAGGACTTTTGGAGAGCGGCTCGGCTCGGATTCGGCTCACACGCACAGCTCCTGGCTGCAGAGGGGTCTCTCCGTGCCCCGGCAGGACCTGGGTACCAGCAGAAGCAGAAGGGATATCCCCAATGGGAGCCGAGCAGCAGGGCACAATCCCTCCTGGCTGTCAATCTGCACAGCAGCTGCTTTATTTTCTGGATAAAAAGGCTGCTTGGGGAAGGCTGTCCCGGGCTGTTACTGGGGCTGGGTTCAGCGCCCGGCTGCGGCTCTCCCAGGGCTGGAAAAGCCGTGGCGCTTCGCTCTGACATTTTCCAAATGAGATGTTTTGATTTTTTTTTTTTTTTTGATTTTTTTTTTCCTTTATTTCATTTCATTCCCCACCCCAAGGTAATGTTTGGAAGCCAAATTTAGCTTGATTTAACTCGAACCATTTTAAAAAAGTAAAACCACTGAAAACCAAACAAGGCCTATCATTTAGAACAAAATGTTTTGGTTTTCGTTTTCCTTTTGGCACGCAAAACACAAACTTTTTCTTTCTTTATTAATATTTTTTTTCCATTTTCCTCTTGACCCACAAACAGTTTTATTACATTTTGCTTTTTGTTCCTCCTGGTTGTTTCCCAAAACCACATCGTGCGCTGTGGCTGGGGGACAGGCGATCTGTTCCTGGTGGGATGGGGGTCCTGGTGTGGGTGCTTCACCATAAAGGCCAGAGGGATTCTGAAGAGAGAAGCAGGAGCTGCTCTCCCTGCTGCCAGCACTGACTCAGCTGGGAGCTCCTTGTGGAAAAGGGAGGTCCTCAGGCATGAGACTTGGGATTTGGGTCTGTGCCAGCTTTCCTAGGGCGCTGTGAGCCCCGGGGCTGAGCCCTGCTGGTACCTGGGTATGGCTGTGCTATGGGTGCTGTGCCCTGCTGCTGGGCATCCCCTCCGGGAAGGGCGAGCTCTGGCATTGCCTTCTCTCCTTGTTTATTCAGGTTTAAAATTAATCCGACCTTCCCCTGCTCAGGCTTGTGCAAACACAGCGCGTCCCTGAGTGGAGAGCTCCTGCCAACCCAAGGGCAGCCCTGTCTGTCCCCAGCTTGTGCTGCTGCTCCTGTGGCCCCTGGTTTAGGACCCCACATGGACCGGGGTGCTGGGGATAGTGGGGTGCATGCTCTTGCTGTCAGCATGCCAGCCTCCTGCTGGCAAAGGCAGCTCTGGGCGTAAATCAGTGCACAGTTAATCCCCTGGTGCACGCTGCCAGGAGGCTGAGTGCCCAGATCCGGTGTCTCTGGGCTGGGTGAAGAGTGGCTGCAATGCCTCCATCCCGGGCATCCCACACGCCACAGCCAGACATCATTCCCCTAGCCTTGACCCACTCTCGTTGCCTTCCAGCCCAGCCCTGTGTCCTCCATCCTTTGCCAAATCTCAGCTTTCCACTCTGCCCCAGCTTCACTGAGGGCTGTCGGCTGGGCAGAGAGCAAGGAAAGGATGATGGGGAGCAGCGCCAGGGCCAGCTCTAGTGCAGAAGCAACCGCCCGGCTCATCCGCCACCTGATTTGATTTTATTCCCCTCTCAGTGCCTCGCTGCATACCACAGCCGTGCTTTTTATAGCCCCCAGCTGCAGGCTCGGCGTGCTCCCAGCCAGCTCCCTGCTGCGGTCCCGCTTGCTCAGTGCCAGCATCCCTGGCCGGGGCAGGGGGGGGATGGATGGATGACATCCCCGGGGTCCCTGTGGTGGTTCAGCAAGAGGAGAGCACGGGCTGCAGAGGAAGGCAGATAATTAAACCCTAACCCGGAGCCACGCTCCCGTGCCGGCAGAGGCCTTTAAAGAGCTGCATTAGTCACCCCCATCGCAGCCGGCGCGTGCCGCGTGCCAGGTCGAACACCAGCAGTGGTGGCCCGTCCTTCACCATCCCCTCTGGTGCTGCCCAGGAGTGTTTCCAGAGCCACCAGCGCCTTCCATAACCCATGGCTCTGCCAAGGGGTGTGCCAGCAGTCCCCCATCCACTCCTAGTTGCCAGAGCCTGTCTGGCACGGTTGAACTGCTATGAGAGAGGTTAGAGGGAGGTTAAAGGTTCTTCCCTGCTCCCCAGGATTGCTTTTATGAGTGCCTGGAGTTTGCTGCTGTGTTTCCACATCCCACAGCTGGGATGCTGCTATGGGGTACAGAGTGTGAAGAGGAGATGTACGGTTCTCTTGTAAGCTGCATCCCTGGAGCGTCCCTGCGTTGGGATGTGGGGTTTGCAGAGTGGGGGAAACCAGCCAGCAGACAGGGATCAAGCATCCTCGCTGGGAAGCAGCTGGGGGGGGCAGCAGCTCCCTCCCTATGCTTTCTCCAGACGTGATTTCACCACCGCAGGGAGGGAGTGAGGCCAAGGGACAGGCCCTGCTCGCCTTGACGGCACCCGGATCGCTTGCCGGGGTGTTACTCATTTGGGCTGTGGCTGGGGACAGCGTGTACCCAGGTCCCCACACGCTGTGGGGAGACAGGGGTCTCAGTGAGCCTGTGCTTTTGGGGTGCTGCCAGGGAAAATGGGGAGGGAAAAGGGCATGGATGAATAGGGGGGAGCTTCGGGCTCACAACCCACTGTCCCCTCCTTGATGCCAGTGGTGAAGCCAGATGTGTGCTGGGCATGTCCAGCTGAGCAAGTGGGGCCAAGATGGGGCCACTTTCATCAGGATGGTGCTTGTGGCTGCTCCCTAACATCCTGGTGTGACTTTTCAGAGCTGGACATGGCAATGTGGAGGCAGAGGAGATGCTGCAAGGAAGCAGCATCCCGCTTCATCCCTCGTCATGGATTTGGGGACATATCCCAAGAAGGGGGCTCCTCTGGGAGGAAACCCCAGGGTGCCACGGGGCCACATGGTACCCTCCCATGGCTACTCACCCTGGACCAGCACCAGGGTATTGAGTGCCTGGGGCTAATTTTAAACCTTGGCCAAAACACCGGGCGGCTTATTCTGCCTCCGGCAGGGAGAGGCCAGGCAGAGAAATAGCAGTGGCGATGCCATGCGGCTGCTGCCAAGCAGCTGGGGCCAGGCAGCCCTGCCTGCACACAGGCAGGGGAAGGCAGGGAGCTGTGGAGGGGTGGATGTGCAGGCATGGCTTTTCCAGAAGTCTAATTTCAACCCAGTGCGGGTGGCTCCAGACTGGGGGGGGGGGGGGTGTCCCCTAAATCTGCTCCCTCCCAAAGGTGCTGGGCTTCACCCTATATGGGTTGGGGGTCTCATTGGCAGCACCCCAGGCCAGCAAGGGGTGGCCGGGGGGGCTCCGGGAAGGGGGAGCTGCTGGTGCTGCCGGCCAGGTGCTGAGCATGCCGGGAGAGGGGAAAGCCTGGGAGACTCGTTCTGAAACAAGGCTGCCCTTTTATTCTCCTTTACGACGGCATTTTAATATCCACAAACATCCCTCCCTCCCCACGCTGCTGCCAGCAGAGCCTGTATCGCCTGCACTTGGCCTGCCGAGAAACCCCGGCCAAACCCTGGGCCCCAGCACAGGGGAGAGGATTATTTCCCTCCCAGCCCCCCTCTTAATATATGTTTTCTATAGCTCTAATTGGACAGGCTTGAGCCCCGTCCAAGGCAAACACACCTGGGGGAGCCTTGCCTTACAGACCCCATCTGCTGTGCTGGGGGCTCTGCTCCCTGCAACAACCGCTGCCTGGCCCCTTTGTAGGGGAGGGGGCTGCTGTAGGGGTGGGGGGGTAGGACCGCTCCCACATCAAACCACCAAACAGCCTCTGTGGAGGAGGAGAGCCCAGAGAGGCGGTGCAAGGAGATGGTGCAGAGGCAGCAGGGGTACCTGCAAGAGCCCCATCCCGCAGCAAGACCCCCATCCGGCGTGGAGCTGAGGTATCTCCCCCTGCTAGAGTGCTGCTGCGCCCATGAGGATGCTGCAGGGGAGGGATGCTGTTGGTACCAGCAAGGGTTTGCCCTTCTGGGGTGACAGCATGGGTGCATTAAGGGGTTGCAGCATCCAAATTCTGCATGTGTATGGGGAGGGAGAATGTAGGGGCTCCCCTGGTGTCTGTTGGGATGTGGGATTACCTACCCAGTGACACCCATCTGGGAATCATTCGGAAAGGCAAGCAGAAGATACCAGCATGCCAGGCAACCACAATGACTTGTATTGACAGCCAAATCCATGCTGGACTGAGCTTTGGGTGCTTCTTCCCATGACTGCCGGCTTGCTTGTGAGGCTTTTTGGCTGGGCTTTTCTTGCTTCTGTTGTTTCAGGGGCCACCCCTGGTGCCCCCACTGTCAGAGGGATGAGCAGTGCTGGCACCCCTATGCCAGGGTTCCCTGGGTTTCACACCACATCTGTGCCTAGCCAGGGCCAAGAGAGCTTTTGGGGGTCTCTGCTTGGTCATGTTGGGGTCCCACCTCTTGTGGGACTGGGGTGAACACCCTGACAGTGGCTCAAGGAGGTGTTGAGGCACCCAGAACCCATGGCTCATCCTAGAGGATATTTCCTCCTGTCTTCCATGTGCCATCTCACCATCTCCCAGAGATGTGCAGGGAACAGTGCAGTGGCCCCACTGCACCCTTAGGGAGGCATGCAGCACATCATCCCTCCTCCATCTGCCCTGGCACTGAGCAGGCATCACTGCTGCAAGCTGCCCTCCTGTAGTGCCACTGACTGCTCCAGGGAGGAGCTCTGGCACCCACTTCGCCCTCTCAAATCTGGCTGGTGCTGCAGGAATACAGGCTGCAAAGGGGAACAGTGTGCTTTGGAATACATCCCCTCCACGCGCTCCCCCCTAATGCAGTGGAGTGCTTTGCACCGGCATTGCCATCTCAGCTCAGTAACAACTGCATCAGCAGTTTAAAATACAAAGAATGGGATCTGGCCTCCCCAGGACCTGCTGTCAGGTGGGTTAGGGGGATTGTACAGGCTGGAACGTGCCTCTGTCCCCCTCCAACAAGTGTGCAAGGCAGGAGGGATTCTCTGTGCATGGAGGGGACTTCAAGGCGCAGCCCTTGGTGCCTCCAACCTGAGCCAGGGCTGTGCAGAGGGCAGCTGGGGTGTTTGTGCAGGATTTCGGAGCTGCCTTGGCCTCCGGTCAGAGCAGGCTGCGAAAGGAACATTTCGAAATTCTTCTGGATGAGGAAAATTCCAGGGGCAGCCCCCCTCCAGAGAAAGTTTGGGATGGCTGAAATGTTTGGAGTGAGAGGCTGCTTGCTTTTGTTTACTCTGAACTATAACATTGGATGCGGGGTGGGGGGGAACCCAAAAAGGGAAAGAAAAGAGACAATAGGAGGCTGTAAACAGAGCTGGCCCCCAGTGGGAGCGGGGCGTCACTCCAGCACTGGGGAAGGAGATGTGTCAGCACGCTCACTGCATTGCTCTGCTTTCCCCCCGCTCGGATACGATCACACTTAATCTGTCAGGAGAACTTGGCTGGGTTTTTTTCCCCCAGCACAAACTGAGCTGGATGGTGTTTTTCCAACCTTCTCAACTCAGGCAGGGCTCGGCCCCCAGCCTCTTCTGCCCCAACTTTTCCCCACCTCTTCTCCACCTCTCCTTATGGCTTGGGGGCTGCCATCTGATTGACCTGGCATGAGGTATGGGGCACGGATGCTGCTGCAGTGAGGTGCTTTCTCAGCATCTGTCCCTGCCTTCACCTTGGAGAAGCTTGTCTCCAAGCTTGGAGAAGACAAGCCATGGTTGTTCATCCCACCACATGCCAGAGCCTGGAACCAGCATCCCCACATCACACATCGCCGGGGGGTCCACAGCTGCCGTCCTCTCCCCACACAGACACTGACAGTGGGGTGCAAGGGGTTAATGGGCCACACTTCAGTGGTGGCTTTATTTGGCCACCCAGGTGGCACTTAATGGCACCTGAAATCCCTCCATGTCCCAGAAGGGATTTTGTTTTGCAGAAGCAGTGACAGCAAATGGCTAGCTGGGGGAGCGCGTGTGTAAGGTGAGCTGTTTGTTTTGGCACTGCCACCCTGCAGCAGCGCTTTGGCTGACCCGGGCACCTTTGTGCCTCCGGGAAGGAGCTAAGCCTGATGGCTCCCGGGCAGCAGGCAGCTTTGGAGCATGAGGAAGGCTGGGGGAAGCAAAAGGCAGGGGGATGCTGTGGGGTCCATCTTCTGCTCAGGGCTCCCAGCTCCAGGCTGGAGTCCATCAGGAGGAGCTGGGCTTGTGTGGACCATTCACCTCTATATGTCTGTTATAGAATAAGAATCATAGAATGATTTGTGTTGGAAAGGACCTTAAGATCATCCAGTTCTAACCCCCAGCCATGGGCAGGGACACCACACACTATATCATGTCGCCCAAGGCTCTGTCCAGCCTGGCCTTGAATAGTGACAGGGATGGATCATTCACCACATCCTTGGGCAGCCCATTCCAGTGCTTCACCCCCCTCACAGTAAAAAACTTCCTCCTTATACGCAACCTAAGCTTCCCCTGTTTGCATTTGAACCCGTTACCCCTTGTCCTCTCACTACAATCCCTAAGGAAGAGTCCCTCCCCAGCATCCTTGTAGGCCCCCTTCAGATACTGGAAGGCTGCTCTGAGGTCTCCACACAGCCTTCTCTTCTCCAGGCTGAACAGCCCCAACTTTCTCAGCCTATCTTCATACGGGAGGTGCTCCAGTTCCCTCGTCATCCTTTTGGCCTCCTCTGGACTTGCTCCAACAGCTCCATGTTCTCCTTGTGTTGGGGACACCAGAACTGCACACAGTGCTCCATGGGGATCTCACAAGAGCATCTTCCCTACATGTATGGATGCATAAGACTTGTATCAGCCCTAGGGCCAGTTTACAGGGGTGTTTGTTCTGTGGGTTGCAGATGCTGCTGGGGATGAAATACTGGGTGCAGGCTGGTACCCAGCATTGTGCCGGGAGCTGCAGCTTCACCAAAAGCCTCTGCCAGGCTGGGCTGAGCCCAGGACCAGAAAAACATCACAAATCCTAAAAGAGGAAAAGCCTTTCCCACCCTGCTCTAATCACAGGGTGGCCCAGCTCCATTGCCAGCGGGTCCCACCCGTGTCCCTGGATCCGGCACCATGCCTGTCGCCATCCTTCAAACCCGTGCCAAGGGTGGTGGGGAAGCAGGGCCCCCCCCCCCCCCAGCTCCATCCCTCCATCCCAAAAATAATCTCCCTGCTATAAAGAAACCCACCAGCGCTACAGCTACAGCCCGTGGGTTTCTTTACAGCTGAGAGGTTATTTTTAGGAATGTCTCCGGCACGTGGCTTTGGGGAGGGGGAAGCGTGGGGATGGGGACAGGGATGGAGATGGAGTGGGGGGGCCTTCTTTCCTCACGCTGAATGCAGCACTGCGAGCTTGGAGCTGCTGGCTGCTAACAGAGCCGTCGCTGTTTTGGCCCTTGACGATGCCTCTGATTACAACCAGGAGCCAGAGGCTTCTTCCCATGGGATGGAGCAGGGGAGGGCTGGAATCGGGGAGTTGGGGTGGGAGTTTCCTGGCCAGAGTAAGAGCAGAGCCTGACCTCCATGAAGCTGCTGGCATGATGAGGTGTGTGGTGGCCCCCTGGACCCTGAGCACAGGGTTACACTGGTAGCTGCCAGCCCCAAGGAGGAGAGAGGTGGCCCTTAGGATATGGGGTGGGCTTGGACACCAATGGGGCTGTGATCAGGCAGGCATTGGCAGGGGATGTCTGGATTAAACGGGGATGTACATTCTACCTGCCTGTGGAGATGAACTGGTTCCCCAGGTAGAGCTGGGATTAACCCTGTGTTTGAGTTGCGCTGGGGTTAACCCCAATCCTGGGCTGCATTGTATTTAACCCCACAGCTGGACTGAGTAACTCCATGATTGGGTTGTGCTGGGTTTGACTCCACGTTTGGGCTGAGCTGTGAATAGCCCCACTTGGCTGCATTGGGTTTAGCCTTGCATTTGGACTGTGTTGTGGTTAACCCTGCATTTGGGCTGAATTGAGGTTAACCCCACTCCTGAGCTGCCCTGAGTGTAACCCCACATTTGGACTTCTTAACCCTGTGTTTGGGCTGCTCTGGGTCTAACCCCACATTCTGGCTGAGCTGGGTTTAACCCCACTGCTGGGCTGAGCTGCATTTAACCACATATTTGGACTGTCTCAGATTTAACCCCAAATTTGGACTGCACTGGATTTCATCCCATTCCTTGCCTGAGCAGGATTTAATCCTGCTCCACAGCTGCATGGAATTTAATCCCCATATTTGGGCTTTCCTGAGTTACACCCCACTGTAGGACTGTAGTGGGTTAAACCCTGCATTCAGGCTACTCCTGGCTTACTGGGCTGCACTGGGCTCACAGGAAAAGGCTGCAGCTGGTTTTACTGGTTTAACTGGGGTAGCTCCAGTGTGCTGGGTTGCAGGGGCTGCAGTTGTGCATGTGTTCATGCCGGCTTAGCCTAGCCTGGCGTGAGGGCCCATTGGTGCTCAGCGCCCTACCAAAGTGGTACCAAGTAAAGCAGTGATTTGAGGTCCCCAAGGCACTGGAGGAACTGGGCACAGCAAGTGAGGCATCACCCCAGCAGTGCCCAAAGTGGGTGCTGCTGGTGGTCCTGGGGCCTATGCATGTCCCCAGTGGCCCTGGAGGTGATGGGGGACATGCTTCTGTCCCTGCCACCACCTCTTGCTGTTCTTTCTCTGGGCACCAGTGGTTGTGAGAGTGCATTTAGGGCACAGTGCTGGCTGGTTGCAGGGGACTGTCCCAGCAGCAGGGTTGATGCTCCCCCATCAACCTGAAGCCACATGATGATGGAAGTCACCAGTGCAGGAGTGGGATGCTGAGAGGTTTCTGGTCAGATCTGCAGCTATGGGGATGGACTGAGGCCAGGCTGTGGCTCCTTAGAGCAGGGCACTGTGCTCATAAAAGCTGCCAGGAGGAGAGGGGTTTAGTGGGGCTCTGTGCTCGTAACCCTGCAGGAAAGCAAGAAAAGGGTAACTCCTGCTGCTTGGAAATGCTGCCGCCCTTGGCCACAGGACATGTTTCCCACAGTTGGCATTGGCAGAGAGGAGGGTCTGGGGTGCAGGGACAGGCATGCTCCTCCAGCTCAGGGGCAGGAATCATAGGATCACTGGATGGTTAGGGTTGGAAAGGACCTTAAGATCATCTGATTCCAGCATCCTCCCATGATCAGAAGCGCCTCACACTAAGCCGTGTCAAATACCATCTCTAGGGCATTAGAGCTGGCCAGCATCAGGCATTGCCTGTTGAGAGAAGCTTTTTGCAGGTAGGCGACTGCAGGAGAGGGCTGCCAAGTGCTCTTGGATTTTATTTACCACATCTCTATAGCAGCGGTGCTGCCCCAGGCCACACTGGGGAGAGTTTAGGAGGCACCCAGCTTTCTGTGCTCGGTGGAGAGCATCCTGTTTCTCCCCACTGCCATCTTCAGCCCTGAGGCATGGCATCATCTGCTTGTGTCCCCTTCCCCACCACCCTCAGCTCTGCATGTGGCTCATTCTCTTTGAAGAGAGACTTCAAATGAAGCAAAGGAAAAAAAGAAAGAAAACCAAAACCAATGTCTTTTCAAAGCACCGAGCACAATGGAAAGTTGGCCTCCCCCAGGAATCTGCACTGGGCTTTGCCAGGCCACAGCAGAGTGGCCATGCTGGGGGGACTGTCACACCCTATGTAGGCATCAGAGCTGGTGCACACGGCTGTGATTTTGTGGGGTGTTTTGTCTCACTGCATTTCACTTTGGATGCAGGAAGGGGGTCATAGCAGGCTTTCTGCCCAGAAACTTGTGGATGAACTCAAGCGGGACAGCAGGGCTGGTGCAGGGTGGAGAGTGGCACCTCGTGTTCTTGGCTCACATCCATGGGTACTATGCATAGCCTGGTCACCCTGGTGACCTGAGCATCCTGTGCCAAGTGAGCAGAGTCTGGCATCACTGCACTCCCTGCTGGGGCCAAGCCACAGCCCCAGACTGGGTCCCTCTGCCCTGGCCGTGGCCATGGGAGGTCATCCAGTCCTGGGCAGACGCCTCTTGGGTTGGCATTAGCATGTGGGGAGGAAGAAAAGCTCTGATTGTTCCCTCTGTCCCGGCTCAGCTCCAGGACCACTGTGCTGGGACTCTGTGTCCCTGGGATGTGTCACCACTGTGCAAGCATAGAGGGATGCTTTCTCTGCCTGCGTGCCCATCCATGAGGATGCAGAGACACTAAGAAAGGTGGCCTGGCAACACATGTACATTTGTTTGCATAGCTGTTTTCGCCTTGGCAAGGAGTTTGGTTGCATAAAGTTAAGGGGATCCTTTCTGGGCAGGCTGTTTGGAGCACTGCCTGGTCCGGAGTGATGGCCCAATGCCACACTGGGGCAGGCTAGGGCTCCGGGTCTTCCCCTGCTCTGTGGCTCTTTCCCCTTTTGTTTGTGGCTGTTGGGCAGGCAAAGAAGTGCTTGCTGTGTTTCTCCTCTCTGCGGTGATGCTCTGTCATGGCTAGGGTTTGGCAATGCTGAGGCAGGTCATTTACTAACCCTGTGCATGTGTCCAGGGAGGGTTTGGTGCTGCCTTCCCCTATGCTGCACTGTCAGGGGTGGGCAGTGCCCAAAAGAGCCCATTTGAGGCAGGGGAGCTCATAGAGAGTTGGGGTGAGGATGGGGAGCACTGGGGACAGAGGGTGCTGCAGGGTGGGAGGACATGGAGGGGGTCACTGGGGAGATTGGGGTTGGGATGCAGCTGGGAATGGGGCCTGCAGAGATGTTCTCTGCAGCCACATAAGGGTCTGGGATGCTCTGGGCTGTGCTCTCAGCTCTCCCTTTATCCACGCAGGGAAAGACACCTCTCAGCATCATGGCTGCAGGGTCATTTTCCGGTCTGGTCAGGTCTCAGTGGCCCTGAGATCTAGCAAACTTGTGTCAGCAGAGCCAGCACCCAGAGCACGTCCCCTTGCCACAGAGCAGCATGAGGGGTGATGGGTGCAGCAGCTCTGCCTTCACCCTCTGCAGTGTTTGCATGGAAACCCAGTTGGGAGAAGAAATGATTCTATTTTAAAGCTGTTTCTCCCATCTCCACACTAACACACTCTCCCTGACACTCCCCCCTCTCCCTTCCCTAAGCACCATCCCCTTAACTCTGGTCCACGTGGTGTTTGGAGTTATTTTTGGTTGCTGCTCTTAAGTGTATTTTAAGTCGTCTTCTTTTTTCCTTCCATCACCGAAATATTTTACTTTCAGGCCAGACGTTCCCGGTTAGTTACCAGCATAGTTTTGGCAAGGACCTTTTAAATGAAGCTTCCCGGGAATGTTTCTATGGGTGGTTTGGTAGGAAAAGCTTATGACAGTCTCATGAAATTATTTGGGCTTGGGGCTTGTGTTTGAGGCTGCCTGGCTTGTTCAGGGCAGGGTTGATGTGGGTCCTGCACGCCTTCCCCTCTGCACTCCCTGGTTGCAGCACATCGCCTCATAGCTCTGTTTGCTTCACCACACTGTTTGCTCTGTGGCCATGGGCACTTGCCCACAGGAGAGGAGCCAACATTGGCTCTGGATGCCTTTGCTGGGCTTGAGCATCCCTCCCTGGAACCCCTTGGCTGTGGAACCTGGGTGTCTGAGGGGCCATGGATTTACTTCCATGAGCTGCAGCCTGCTCTTGGGGCTGGCAGTATCCATGTAAATAAACAGTTCTACGCATTTGTGAGGGGTGGGCAGGGGGTTATTCCAGGGAAAAATGATTCAGCCATCTGTGATAGGGACAGTGTGACACTGCTGATATGCATGGAGTGATGCTGGCCAGGCTGGATGCCCTGAGGTGGTGCTGGCATATACAGGGTGACACTGGCTGATGCATGTGAGCCTATGGAGGCTGGAACAGATGCCTTAGGACAGTGTTGGTTGGGACAGACTGGATGATGCTTTCTTGGGTGGACAGAGTGATGCTGGCTGGTATGTGCAGGACAGTGCAAGCTGGAGTGGATACCTTAGAGCAGTTCTGGATGGGCTGGGCTGGCCAAGGTGATGCTGGATAGTACGTGCAGAGCAATGTAGGCTGGAATGGATACCCTGGGGAGTGAGGAGGTCCCACTTTATGGATGAGGTTGGCCCATGGAGAGTTAGGTGCACTGACTCAGCATTCCACACACTTCTCACTCCTCACCTACTGGTGATCTCTGAATGGGAGAAAGGGATTTCAGGGCCATTCTCCCTGAGTCCAGAGACCCTAAAAGGCCTGTAAGGGCACAGACCTGCACTGATCAGCCCTTTAGTGTGTGCAGGGATGGGCAGTGATGTGGGACCCCTAGCCTGCCCCACTCTTGATATGGCCAGAGCTCTCACAAGCCTGCTCTCCCTGGCTGTATGAGGCTCTTCAGGTCTAACTGCTGTCTCCTCCTATGTAAATACAGGCCAGAATTCCTCTTCAGTCCTTTCCTGCTCTGCCTGCACCAGCTCAGGTCTCTGGCACAGGACAGCAAAGGCAAAGAGCTCTTGGTCAAACCAGCCCGTGCAGCCCCAAGCTCCTGATCCATGTTTGCCCTGCTTTCTCCCAGCATGGGGACTCCTTGGCAGCTAGGGACAAGATGTGACATTGGCGCAGACCCTGCCAGCTGGGGTCCCAGTGTCACAGTCCCTGTACTGTGCCCAGCGGGATGGGATGAGACAAGGGGGGGATGCGAGGCACCTGGTCCAGCAGTGATGCTCTGTGCTGCGGATCCTGCTGGCTGCCCCACTGCAGGGGATAATACCCTCTCCCTTCCCTCTCTGCCTCCTCCAGATGCGCAGTCCCATCCCAGGCCTGGGCAGGGTGATGGTGTTCCTCACAGCAGCCCTGGCGTCAACCGCCCTCGCTGTCCCAGAGGGCTGGGGAGAGGAAGGTGAGCCCCTGCGCAGCACCCCATGTCCCAGCTATGAGGTACCCCATTCCCCTAGTCCGAGCATACACAAAACTCCATGGCAATGGGTGCCATCTGGCCAGCATCCTGTTGCAGCTGCCCGTTGCCCAACTGAGACCAGTGCTTCCCAGTCCCACATGGTGGTACCTTCATGAAGCAAGACCCCAGAGTCAGCACCCAGCTCCCCAGGGGGGTACCCCAGCCTGCTCAACACCCAGCCCTGGCACAAATTGGTGCTAACGTCCATCTGGGGATCTGTGTGTCCCTTTAGGTGTGCAGTACGGACAAGTGGGGACAGACGTGACCCTGTTGTGCACCGGTGCCCATGCTGGGTAGGTCTTTACCATGCACACCACGGGATGTGCCCAATGGGATGGCTTGCATGGTATGGCTGGGGTGACCTGCTGTCCCTGTCCTCCAACACCTCTGCATGGTCTCTCTCCCCAGTGCTGCGGTGCAGTGGAGACGGGCGGACGCCGCGGCACTGCCGGAGGGCTCAGCCATCCATCAGGGAGCCCTGGTGCTTCCTCAGGCCAGCCTGGCCACCGTGGGAGCCTACAGCTGCCATGGCGAGGATGGTGGCCTCCTGCACGCCGTGTCCCTGCGGCTGGGATGTGAGTAGCGTGTCCCTGGGCTGGGGTGTGTGGGGTGTGCAGCTCCACCAGGATGGGTCTATGAAAGGGTTGCCAAGAGGGGACCGTGTGGTGACAGGATGGGGGACCCCTCACTGACTGTCGCTTCTCCCCACCCCAGACCTGCCAGGGGTCCCCTTTGTGTCCTGCAGAGCATCCGACTATGAGAATTTCTCCTGCTCCTGGACCTCCAGTGTGGAGACCTTCCTCCCCACCAGATACATCACCACCTACAGGTGATGTATCCCTATAGGGCACGGACTTTGGGGGTTACAGGGTGCCAAGGTTAACCACCAAATTGTGGTGGACATCCAACCCATGGGTTCATCTCCTGCACCTCGGAGCAGGTTATGCTTTGGGGTGAGCAGAGCACCAAGCACTTGCTTGCTCCGTGATGGGCCCCAGCAGTGTTGAGAGGCAGCACAAGCAGGTTCCCTCCCTGCTGATGGCTCTGCCAGCACCAGAAGGGCTGTAAAAGAGAAGCAGGTCATCTGCAAGCCACTGAATGCTTCAGCATGTTTTGGGATGAAAGGAGCCCTGACAGCATTGCTGCTTCTAATTATCCCAGCAGGCCAAATTAGCAGGCTGCTTTGAAGTGAGACAGAGCTCGTAAAGCACAGCCCTGCTGAAAGCTGCAGGAGCAGGGGCTGGGGTGTGCTGGGAAGGGGGCTATGGAGCATCAGGGTTCAGCAGGGAGGGGTGGTGGGAAGCAAAGCGCCTTGGGGGATATAGGGGAGAGCAAAGCCAGCTAATGGGGAACTCCTTTTATCAGTGTCCCTGTGCTTTTGCTGGGACCGCCAGCTCTGTGCCAGGCTGCTCACCAGCAGGGATGGGCATGGTTTTAGCTCTGTGCCCTTTGCCGTGTCACCCATGTGGCAATGGGGGCAATGGGAGTGCAGATGCCTTTCGCGCCGTTCCCTCATCCTCATTGCCTGCTTTTCCATCTCTCTCCATGACAGGAAGAAATCGCTGACAGGTGAAGAGAAGCGGAGGTAGGACTGAATCCCACCCTGGTCCCATTCCCTGGTTACTGATCCCTGTCCCAAAGGCTCTGCCACTGTCCACAGCAGGGTCCCCAAAGCGAGGGTTACCCGTATCCATAGGGAGAAGAGTTTGCCCCAGGGGGTTCCTTTCCAGAAAGGACTTTGGGCTGGGATGGAGATATTCATTCATGCTCAGAGGGTCATGCAGAGCTCTACAGGGTCAAGGGCAGCTCATCTATAGCAAGGGCTCCTCCACCAGGCTCTTGGCATGGGGGTGTCCCCACATGTCACCAGGAAACTGACTACGCATGGCGGGTGGGGGGCCGCATCACCACTCTGCCTCCCTGCTGCAGGAACAAGAACGGGCACATGGGGCCGTGCCTGCAGGATCCATCCCGGCCCGGCACCTGCACCGTCCATGGGTCCGAGTTCTGGAGCTCCTATCGCCTGAACATCACCGAGGTGAACCCCCTGGGCTCCAGCTTCCGCCTCCTCGACGTCACCATGCAGGCCATCAGTGAGTCTGCATCCATCTGTCTGTCCATCCCAGTGTCCATCCATCCCATGGGCAACCAGCTCTGGATGGCAGCATGGCAGCCCCATGTGATGAGGGCTCCCTTATCCTCTCCTACGCAGTTAAGCCAGACCCTCCGGAGGGCTTGGTGGTGGAGCCCATCCCCTTGGCCCCACGGCGGCTCCTCGTGAGCTGGAAGTACCCCTCCTCCTGGCCCAAGGAACCCCACTTCCAGCTCCGATTCCGGCTCCAGTACCGGCCCATCATCCACCGCTCCTGGTCGGTGGTAAGCAGGGGGTGAGGAAAGGCAAAGCTGTGGGTACAGGGCAAGGAAGGGCAGTGAGGGCTCCCCCAGCCTGCCCCACAGCTCCCCTTTGTTGCATGCAGGTGGAGACAGTGAACCTGTCCGAGGTGATCACGGATGCCTTCGCTGGGCTGGAGCACGTGGTCCAAGTCAGCGCCAAGGATTTTCTGGATGCGGGGAACTGGAGTGATTGGAGCGCTGAGGCCCGGGCAACGCCAGCCAGAGGTGTGAAGGGGACAGGCTGCAACCCCAGCAGCCCTATGGGGTTGTATCATCCCACCCTAGAACCCCTTCAGCACCTGCACCTCCCCAGCCCTTTGCCTATGGCACCCATTCCCCTAGATATCACCCAGAGCTCCTGGGATCCCTTAAAGTTGACCCAAGAAGCTGGTCCCATGAACTGTCCAAAAACTGACCCCATGTGGGAGGCTTTTGCAAGGGGACAAAGCATCTCCCAGCCCCACGGCAGCCATCTGGGGATTGCCCCCACAGCCACGGGCAGAGAGGACACAGGGACACAGGGGCACCCTTCTTTGCTCCTCTCTGTGGCTCCCTGGGGTGCTGCCCGTGCTGTTGGGTGGGTGTTTCTCACCTGCTCTGTCCTTGCAGACCTGGTCACCACAGTGAGTGAAGAAACCACTACAGACACCAGCCTGGAAAGCCTGGCCCAGGAGCCCTCCCAGGCTCCCAACCCTGAGCCCATCAGTGAGTAGAGCTGGGGGTGATGGGCAGCAGGCCCAGGCTGGGCTCACGTGTGGCCGAATGTTATGGGAAGGGTCTCCTGCCCCATGCCTGTGTGTGTTTGGGGTGCGGGGGTGTCCAGGAGCTTCCAGTAGGCTCCCCTGGATGCCAGGGGCTGTGACATCCCCAGGCCATGACAGTGTCTCTGTCCCAGATCACAGCGAGCCCCTGGAGAAGACGGCTGTCCTGGTGTCCCTTGGGATCTTCGCCTTCTTTGTCCTGGCTGCTGTTCTCATCGTCACCATCCTCATCTGGTAGGTTGTGCTCTGAGAGGGAGAGGACTGTGTGATTGCTGTCTCCATTCCACTCCATCCCTTGAACCCTCAGCGTGAGGTACTCCATGTCACCCCTGCTGTGCTTTGGGGCCCCTGCCCAAACAGACTTGTTGCCAGCCCCATAACGTAGTTCATGCTCCCCTTGCCCCAATGCCACATCAATGCGCCTTCCCGGCACACTCCACCATCTGCGGTAATGCCCAGTCTGCCTGGTGTCTTTCTCATGAGCCCACATCTGTGGGACCTTTCTCTGTATACCCAAAGATGCTGCTATTAATATCACCCCAAGGGGTCCTGCATTGCTGGGGACTCTCATACTCCAGAATCAGCACCAAGACCTCTCTCCTTACCTTTCCTATCTGGGATTCCTGTCCTTGGGTCCCCTCATCCTACGCCACTGGGCTCTCCCTCCCACGGTGTGGCTATACTGTTGGCCCCCATCCCCATCCCAGCCCTGCTCTATCAGCTCCTATAGCCCTGGAGCTGACCCATTGGATTGGCTGGGCACAGCTGGGCACAGCTGGATGGGGATGCAGAGTGGAACCCCTGGGGATGAGGGCAGTCCTGATGCTGAGGGGGGGTTGCTTGGGGTCTTCAGCCACCACTGCTCTGTCCCCAGGCTCCGAGTGAGGAAGCACGGCAATGGCAAGACCAAACCCCACAGCTTCTTGGTTGCTGCCACCCACTTGAAGGCACTACCGAGTGAGTCAGGGTGCAGGGGGTGTGATGGGGGGAATGCAGGGGAGGGAGTGTGGAAAGTGCCCTCCTCAAGCCCCTGCCTTCTCTCTCGGCAGAGGCCCAGATCCTGTAGTGATCCCTGGCCGATCCCCGCTCCCTGCGCCCGCTGTCCCATGCGTGGAACTTGATGCCACTGCTGGTCCCCAAGGACCCCACGCTTCCCGGGTCACCCCACGGCCATGGACATTGCCAGAGCAGCCCTCAGCACCCTGGGGATGCAGTATGGATCCTAAGGAGAGAGGCTGTGCTTCCAGAAGCTTTGGGCTGCGCATGCCCGCCTGGAGCTGTCTGGAGGCACCTTGGACTCAAGGCAACGGGGCCAGCCCTGCTGCTGAACACATGGGGATAAGAGGCTGAGCCAGCCGTACCTCACTGCCTAGTGTCGAGGGGGACTGTGCGTGCAGGCTCCTGGGGGTGCTGGGCATCAGTGAGCAGGGGGTGCTGAGCCCTGCCCATCACCCCTCACCAGCCTGCAGAAGGGACCCCCCATCTATCTGCCCCTTTCCCGTGTGCTGTGCCTGGAAAGCACAGTGGTTCCAATAAAGGGGATAGTGTTGGCACTGTCCTGGCAAAACCAACCTCGCAGATGGAGCTGCATCAGGGGAGAAGTGAGTGGCATGAGGAGAGATGCCACCCTGGGGATGGTCCCCATATAGGTCAGTCTTAGCCCCTCCAGGCACCACTTGCTGAGTGCTGTAAGAGGATGCAGCAGATGCTTGAGACATCTCCCTGGTCCTCGCCAGCCCAGCAGCAGGGACAGGACCCTCTGCACAGCCCCTCTAACTCAGCATGTGGCCCCCTCCCCGTGCTTTGACCCAGCCCCTCTGATTGCTTCCATGTGTTGGCACCTCCCGATCCCAGTGCTCAGCGCCAGCGGCCCAACAAGATCCAGATGGGGAGGGTGGAAATGGAGGCAGAGACAGTGTGGGGAGCGCGAGGAGCAGAGCCAACGCAGGGTGGGTCCCTGCTCCTGCCCTGCTGGGGAGGTGCTTCACTTCCAATGGGGCCCCTTGGGCTGCCCTTGAGCTCCCTGGAGTGGGGGTAATCTTCTTAAGGGGTCATTGTGGGGACTGGGGTGGAGGGGACAGGGGCAGAGAGGTACCTCTTGGCAATGACTTGCGTGCCCATGGACCCCTCTGCCCTTGGTGAGTGTCCCGCACTCCCATCCCGGCTGCAGGGGCATGGGGGCTGCCCATGCCATTGATTGGCTTTGTGGGATCCTCGCCCCTCATTGCCCTTTGTGACCGTACTCATCCTGGATGGAGGAGTTGGGGGTCAGCCCTCCAATCTACAGTGTGCTACTGTGGTGGCACTATCCTTGGGTAGGAGCAGGGCTCTGCATGGAGCAAGTAAGGCAGGTCACAGGTGGGAGGTGTAAGGGAACAGATTCTGACTGGGCTTCTGAGCCCAACAGCCACATCCCCTCTCCCAAGGACAACTCAGAACTTGTCAACTCCAGATGCTCTGGGCCCCAGCATCCAACCAAGCCAGAACCCTTTCTGATGTGCCATGGTCACCCTTGTCCCACCTCAGTCCCCAGCATAACATGGGCAGCCCTTTCCACTTGGAAACCTGCTCTTACCACGAGCAAATCCCACTCCCCTGATTCTATGGAGGAGCTCAGGGCTGTGGTTATCCATAGGATATTGTTGTACATGGGTGATGTCCATCCCGTGTGTGTGGCTGCAGCATTTGCACACTGAGCTCTGATTTACCAGCACCTGGTGCTGGTTTAGAGGCTGACGGCTGCTTGAGGCATACAACAGTGGCTCTGGGCCCCATATCCTGCCTGCTTATAAACTCCAGAAAGTCCAGGCATGCTCTGAACAGGAAGGGGTCTTGTTGGTTGGGGGAAGCAGAGACCCCCAGAGCCTCGCATGTCCGTGAAGGAATGTGTGCCTGCATTGTGCAAGCTCAGGTGGGTAAATGAGAAATGGCAGGCAGAGGTGACCCATAGCAGTGCTGTCCCCCTGTGCCAAGCCCTGTATGCCCTTCCATAGCTGGTTGGGGTTTTACTGGTTGGGTAGTGGGGACACCCAGTTCCAGTAACCAGGGCAGCTTGAGGGCAGAAGATGCTTATCTGGTCCTCATCACTGCATCCCGCTGCCCTTGGCCCTGAAGGGTGACCCCTTTCCTCTCTGATGGAAGCTTTAGAGATGAGACATGCTGCCATGTGACAGCAGGAGATATCATGAGCAGATGAGAGGTCTGCATGCCACCACGAAGCCTGGTGGGATGCCCCATGGCTCACCTCACTGCCCCAGCAGCCTGTAAATGTGATGCGCATCAGGGACACCAAGGAAGCAGCAAGTTCAGTGCTTGTCAGGACTAAAGATGCTTAGTGCTGGTTGCCACCCTCCCAGCCACCCGGGGGAGGGTAGACATGGGCAAACAGGGCTTTCCACTCGGTGCAAGGGGAGAGCAGGCATGAACAGCAATCTGGGATAAAGGAGAGGGCTCCAGATGCCAAAGTCAACTTCTCCTTCGAACCATGGAGAAGAAAAATAGGAAGGGACCATGAGAGCAGTCCCAGTGCCGGCACCTCCCTGTCCCACCATGGGGCCAGGGCACTTCCTCCGAGGCACGGGCTCTTTGGTGCCCCACACAGCAAGCAGGAGGCTTCCTGCTGCAGGCTGCAGCCCTGCCTCAAGTAGGCAGAGGCACATCCAAGCTTGCTGCTGTATCCCACCCTCCCCAGGTGGATGCTGTGCCAAGATCGTTGGGGGAGCTGGGACAAGCCAGGCCTGGGGATGCTGAGGCTGTGCCAGGTCAAAGCGGCCTGTGGGATGCATCCACGAGGATCAGGGATGGGTCCAGCTTCCTGCCATGGGGCAGGGACCAGTCCAAGCTCAGCAGAAGAGTGAAGAAGAACATGTCCTGAGTCTCGCTGAGGGTACAAAATTTGCAGCAGGCAGTGCTACACACCAGGGAAGGTCCCCAGCACTGAGGTGTGGAAAAGTCCATGTCCATCTATCCAGCACAGGGTGGCCCCATCCAGAGCATCTCTGTGGCAGGGGCTGAGGTGCACCAACCGCCCAGCTGAGTGCAGGGCTTGTTTGGGAAAGTAATAGCCTGCAGGACACTGGATGTGGATGGATGTGCAGCAGTTCCTGGGCTGTTTGACTGCACTAATCCTGCCAAATCCAAGCTATCCCTCTTGCCTAGCTCCTCCTGTCCCTGCCTCACTGCCAGGATCAACCCGCATCTTGCAGCAGAGGAGGCGGGTTGCACAGGACTGTGAAGCAAAACAGTCTCAATTTACCTCTCATGGCTGCTCCAGCTTCCTTCTCCAACATGTGCTGAGCCAAGGAAAGAAAAGCAGCTCCAGCAGATCTTGGAAACCACACGGACATGAAGCATATATATCATGAGGCGAGGGAAAAAGGAAAGGGTATGTATGCAGTCAGTGGTTCAGCAGAGAGAGAAGGATGCATGGATTGAGGGAAGGAGCTGTGCAGATGTATAGATGGATGCATGGATTACTTGGAGAAGGAAGGAATGGGTATATGGATGGGTGCGTGGATGTATGGATGAATACAGGTATCCCAAATACCATCCAACGCATCAAAGATTCTCATTATGCAGGGGTGACTTGTAAAGACAGCTGGGAGGCCAAGCGTGTACGGGAAGCGCAGAGGCAGAGCAAGGATAGCGTTTGGGAACAAGTCACAGTTGTGACCCATGCACCCAGTCCCCATGGAAGTGGCATCACAACGAACATGAGACAGAGCCCAGAGTGTTACCAGTGCAGGTCCTGAAAGTGTCAGGGGAAAGCCTCCCATCTCCAGAGGGGCAGTGTCCCCCCTCAGGAGCTGCTTCCATCCCAAGCTGTCTGGGCACTGGGAATGGAGGAGCAGCAGGGATTTACCCTGGGGATACAGTGAATACAAACACAAATACTTTAAAAACCCAGTGCTGAGCATTCACCCCGTCCATAGCCTTCATCTTGCCTGAACATGGGATAACTCTGCATGTGGTCTTGCTAGAAGGTCAAACACACAGCCTTGTGGAGACCCCTGAGATCACCCATGCTCCCTCTTCATCTGCCTTCCTTTCTAGTTGTCATAGACCTGCAAACATACCCATCATCCACTCTTTCCTGAAAGAGAGAAGGGGAGACACTTGCAAGGCCAGATGTGCTGGTGCCCAAACAGATGTGGAGAGGGGAGGGACTAAGACATCTCTTACTGCTGCCCCATTGCAGGGTTCTCCCTGCAGAAATAGGTTGTTTCTTTGCTTGCTGGGGCTGGCCTCTTCCCTGCCTCCAGGATGCTTTCTGTCTTTCACAGCCAGGAAGCACCAAGCACGTGGCCACACAGATGCTGAAAGGCTAAAGCCTGCAGCTTAGCTGTTCCCAAGCGCTGGTGCTCGTGATGCTCTCAGGAAATGGCTGCTCTCTTCTCAAAGCAGCACCAGCTCTTTAGATGAGCTCACTGAGCCTAGGACTTGCCTGACAGCTTTTACTGCACTGAAAACAGTCCTGTTGTCCAAGCACAAGTTCCCAGTGTTTCGTGTGCCTGCAGCGAAGTGTGGTGGCACTGGGGGACACACGCAGTCACACTGCTTTTCACCGCGGTGCCCACTGTGCATTCCCCATGCACACATCTCATAATCATAGAATCACAGACTGGTTTGGGTTGGAAGGGACCTTAAAGTTCGTAGAGCTCTAACCCCCTGCCATGGGCAGCAACACTTTCCACTAGAGCAGATTGCTCCAAGCCCCGTCCAACCTGGCCTTGAACACTGACAGGGATGGGGCAGTCACAGCTTCTCTGGGCACCCTGTGCCAGCGCCTCAGCACCCTCATGGCAAAGAATTTCCTTCTCTGCTGTGCAGCGTGAGGACTGTATCTCCTCAATGCTGCCATGTCACTTGCTCAGAGGAGGTGATCTTCTCCTTTCCCCATGGCAGAAACTCTGTCCTCTCCTCCAGGTGCCTCCAGAGCTGTGTGGACTGAAACAGAGCAGGACACACTTTGGGAGCTTCCCTGGGGAGGGACAGGCCGGAATTACATGTGACTCTTGGAGTCTCCTGTGGCTTTGCAGGGTTGCAGCACACTGGGCCCTTCCAGCATCCAAGGAGCTCCCAGCCTTTGCACCACACTGGGAGATCCACCAGATGTGGCAGCGGCTGAGGTCCAGATAGAGCTGGGCATTGGCATAGTCACCTCTGTGCTGATGGATGTGGAAGTGGTAAGGTGCTAAAAGTGCCAGATCCATGTCTACACATGGGATGTCCTGAGTGATGAGGATCTGCTGACCTGGAAGGCAATGATCCCCAGGGGACTGTTGATCTGGAAGGCACCAATATTTGGAAAGATGCTGAACTAGGAAGCACTGATGACAGGGAGGATGCTGACCTGGAAGAACACTGCCATGGGAATCCTGGGAATGCCAACCTGGAAAGCGCTGTTTCCCAAAAGGATCTGGAAGGCACTAATTCCCAGGGTGATGCCAACCTGGAAGGCACCATTTATAAAGGACATGGTGCTTTCTCCCCTATTCCAGAGCATGCTTTTTGTCTTATGCTGGGCTTCAGCTCAGCCAGGGGCCACTCCAAGGGCTTGGGCTGTGAATCCACACTCAGGGAGGCATCCGTGGCGGGCTCCAAAGAGCACGGTGTGATGCCTGCAGGAAGCTGAGCCAGCACCAGTTCTCCCAATTTCCCTCCTTTCCAGAGGTTCCTGCTGGGTTTGGGAGCTGCTGACCAGCTATAGACAAGGGGGAGCATGGCTCCCAGCCCCTGCCAAAACAACTTCAAGACCAATCCTCTTGCAAGCAAATGCCCAGACACTATTTTCCCACTAGATGGCAAGCATCGCCTTCAAAACAGCCTTTGGAGGAATTACGCCTTCCTGGGAAGGATGACAAAACCCTTCTCAAGGCAAAGCCTGAAAGGGCCTGAAGCTGCTCCGGAGTGGGGCAGGGACCCCTGGCATGCTCCTCATTTTGCTTTTTTCCATAATTTCTTATGTTATTTTCCTTTCCCACCCACCTGGTTTCTCCCCGATCCTGGAAAACCCATTCCTTGCCCTATACTGGTGGAGCTGAGCACCCCAGGCATGCAGGATAGGCATCTGGTTAATCCTGCATAGCACTTTGAACTCCTACAGCCACAAAGTGAAACCCAGAAGTTTTGCTGGGAGTTAATTATGCTGTGGTTTGCAAGCCAAATGTGTTCTTATTCCTCCTTGCAAGCCCCCAGGTCCATGGGCAAGCTGGGTGTAAATAAAGGAGGCAGAGATGAAGGCAGTGCAGGTGGATGTACGCACTTGCCTAAGATCTTCTGCCAGCTCAGTTGTGTTTCCAGGCTTGTGCATGTTTGTTTGAATTCAGCCCCAGGTTTTCTCATGGTCTCTGTGTTAACCTGGTGCTGTTTTCTGCTCGCTTGCTGCTGGCTGCGCTATTGCAGTGTGGTTAAATATGATGCGTCAGAGCTAATGAAGGAGATGACCATGGATGGTAAACGTTTGAAGCAGGTAAATCAAGCCCGTTGGGCAAGGTCAAGAGAGAAACGTGTCGCCTCAGCTCTGCCCTGTGTGGGAAAGGGTCTGTGGAAGGTCAGCATATCCCAGCAAGAGATAATGGTAAAGACCCTGAATGCAGGTCCTCCTGCAGAACCCCCAAGCCAATGTGTAGGTACCTTCACCTGGGGTATTAAAACAGCACTTAAGAGGATGATTTGATTCTGAAACAAAAAACTGACCTTTGTGTGGCCAGAGGGGATGGCAGTCACCTACAGTGCAGAGACACAGAACAAGAAGTAAATCATGCTGCTCAAAGCACTCCTTGGAGTACCTCAACAGGACTCTTGGCCATTCAACAGCATGCTGCCTGCTTTTGTGGCAAACCTGGGACTCCAGAGCTCAGCACTGCCTGGACAGCAGCCCCAGGGAACCCCAAAGGCCATGTTCCCGATGGCAGCCCACCATAAGCATTAACCAGCTGATGGCAGCAGCTCTGTTTCCTCCACAAAGAGCTCTGGAACCCTGCATCTGGCAGCATCCTCTGCCCTTCCTGCCTCCAGCGTTTCCTGCCTGGGGACATCCTTTGGTGTCATTTACACGTGGGTGAAAACCGTTCTTTAGGCATCCTGGCCAACTTCCTTCAGGAAGGGATAGTTGCCTCTTCCTCTGTGAAGGCCTGGGAAGTCCCTCTCGGGGCTATTGGGCTCAGAGAAAGATGTGGAAAACGAAAGAAAGAGGGTGACTGGGGAACAGAAACCGAGGGAGCTGTCCGGAGCCCATCTGCAGTGTGTGGTTGAGAGCGGCAAGCCCCTGACCCACCACAACAACCACTGAACCACGAGCAGAGCAGGTAGAAAGCCCTTCTGGCCCTTTCCAGCATAGCCAGGCTCCCCGCCAGTCCTGGTGCTGGCATGTGCTGATGCCTTGGGATGTGGGATAAGGAGCAGTGACAATGTGATGGTGTGGGGTTTAGGGCATCCCTGTGGCCTGAGGCTTCCCCAGCCCTTTGTCAGACTCACAGCCTCCCAAAGCAGCAGAGCAGCACTTCAGCACAGACGTGGCTGCATCACTCCTGAAGGCAGGATTTTGAGATCAAGGAGGGTTTGCTCCTGATGCGAGGGCATTGAGGAATGGACAAATGCCGTTGCCTAAGGATGCCAGATCTTTGCCTTGATGAATGCTTGATTCCAGCTTTACTCCACATCCTGGGAGCAGTTCTGGCCCTTTCCTGTAGGTTCACGGTTCTGGGGATTTCATCCTGGGTGGTTTTCACCAAGCTAGTGCTCCTTGCCTCTGCATGGCATCTCTAAGCAGTGACATGCTTCAGACACTGGTGGAGCTGCACTGGAGCTAATCTGGGTAAGGAGCTGCACCTCTCTCCCTGTGGCCTTTCACAGGAGTTTGGCCATGAGCATAGTGTGGGGCAGTGGAGGCAGAGGCAAAGGGGCTGTGCTGAGGCTGCTGGGGATCTGTAAGGCTGTGTATTCCCTTCCTGCCGGTCCAGATCCCCCTGCAGGTGATGGATGAGATGCATTAGCAAGCAAGGTACCTGAGAGGGCCGCGGAAATGCTTTTACTGTGTGCAGAGCTGAGGGATGAGCCTCTCCATACCCAGCTACCTTGCTCACCAGGGCATAAAGCCAATAACCCACCATGACACTGAGACCCCCAGCAGAAGCATCCTGCCGAAACAAGCATCCATGATTACACAGAGAGGAGCAGGGACCCTTCGGAAAGATCTATGCTAGTTGGGCTTGTTCAGCCTGGAGAAGAGAAGGCTCCATGGAGACCTTGGATCAGCTTCCAGTGCCTAAAGGGCCTGACAGTAAATCTGGAGAGGAATGCTTTACAAGGGCATGGAGTGACAGGACAAGGGGAATGGCTTTAAACTGAGAGAAGGAAGATTTAGATTAGACATTAAGAAGCAGCTCTTCACTATGAGGTTGGTGAGGCACTGGAATAGGCTACCCAAAGAAGCTGTGTCTGCCTCATCCATAGAAGTGTTCAAGTCCAGGTTGGATGGAACTGGATGAGCTTTAAGGCCCCTTCCAACACAAACCATTCTATGATTCTATGAAATCAGCTCTGCTGGGGACTGCTTTCAGGCCCTAGGCCAAGATGCATGTGATGCTCAGCTTCCACCTTACTCAACAATTTTCGCCTTCCTTGGCTGCGCCCAAATTGCCTGTTGGGAATGATGCCCACCCTTGGGGCCACTGCCCAGGGTAGTGAGCTGGCCCACAGTCAGCCAAGAGTGGTGCTGAGGGTGTTACAACACAAGGGGACATTTGCTTCAGTTACTGTGACCCACACAGCAGCCCTGGTGCCTTGCAGTGGGCACCACTAAGTCTTCAGGGGGCACTGGGACAGTCAAGGAGTTCAGACCCCTACCTGTAGCATGGTTAAAGATACCTACTGAGTTAAGGCCCCCATTGGAAGGATGCATGGAAGGAAACACACACAAACAGGATGGCAGTCTGCTGCAGCTAAACAGTAGGGGATCCCAGCAGAGACCCAAGCCTCAGAGTGGAGAAAAGACAAAGGAATCAGTGGTTTTGATGTCTCAATGGGTTAGCGGGCTCCTCTTCCTGCAGGATTTTAGCTGTTTGCTTATTCTTCTTGCATAACCACATTGGCTCTGCTCCAGGGCCAAGCTCTGCAGTCAATAAACTCTTTCTCTACCCTTTTTCATCATGATCCTTTAAATGCAGCAGTTCCTAAGCTGTGACCTGGGGATCTATAATGAAGATCTGACGGGTGATCTCCAGGCCTGCTTCATCTCTGTAGTGCTCCCTGCTCTGCAGGGCTGGAAACCCATAAAGAGACGTAAGAGCTGACTGGGGTTGGGAGCCCAGAGGAAGGGTACCGGTGTCTGAAGGGTTATGGTTTCATTTCCTCCTGAAGGCAACCACTTTGAAGAGAAATACCCAGAAAGGGTCTGCTGCCTTCACTGGAGCATCGGCTACAAAGGGAAGTGCAAGTTCCCTTTGCACAGGCTCTAGCACAGCACATGGCAACTTATACTGTGGTTCCTCGGCATAACAATCCCCATATCCTTCCTCAAAGCACAGCTGGGATACAGAAATAAAGTAAGAAAAGCTGAAAAAAGACAGTTGCACTGAAGATGGGTGTCAGGAGCAGCAGAAGCCCCATGAGGTGAAAGGAGAGGGTGTTTCCAGGTTTGCTCTGGTCACACCATAGGAATCCCAGGTCCTTAGTGTCTCTAGGATCTGGATTTTCCATGTCACGCACTTCTCCTGTTCTCCCAAGCTTTGCTGAGAGCTGTAAAGGAGATGATCCAACCACCCCTGGCCCTCTGCTTGCTATTCGAGGCAGGATGCAGAGTGACTAAGTACCTCTCCAGCCATGCAGTCCATCAGCAGTAAAGGGCAAATTAGCATCACTGATGTAAAAAGAAAGAGGGCAGGACTGACACGTGGGGGTTGCAAGTGTTCCTTCAGAGATGGGCCATGAGGATGCTCAGGCGTCTGGAGCATCTCTCTTATGAGCAGAGATTGCGGGAGCCGGTCCTGTTCAGTCTGGAGAAGAGCAGAGTGAGAGGGGATCTCATTAATGCTGATCAATATCTGGAAGGCGGATGGCAGGAGGATGGTGCCAGACTCTTGTCAGTGATGCCCAGCAATAGGACAAAGATCAATAAACTAAAACACAAGAAGTTTCTGGAGACATTCAAAACACGCCTGGATGTGTTCCTGCATAACCTGCTCTAGGTGGGCTGAACTAGATGATCTCCAGAGGTCCCTTCTAACGCTAATGATTCTGAGAGTCTGTGATTCAAAGATATGAACCTGCATCATATCAATGAGAGTATTTACGCAAATGCACCCAGGGCTGATTAATCTGCAAACCTGAGCAGCTTGCAAAAAGAGGGGTAAAGTGCTGAGTTCTCCCTCGATCATTCAGATTTACCTTCACTCATGGCTTTTTCCTTTTCCCCTGAAGAGATACCAGGCTAAGTTTGTATATCTTTTACCCAATAAAGATATTAAAAGCCTTTTAATCTACTGCTGCATAATCAGTGGCTTATTTCACAGCAGAGGTGAATGGTGCTGGTGTGAGACATCAGCTGTGCATGGCTCAGAGCTCAATGAAAACATCATTGATTAGCAGGGAAGCATTCAGTGGCACGCACTCGCTGCAGGTTGGGCAGGCTAGCCTTGCTCCATCCCTGCCTCTCAGCATCCTCACATGAATACAATCATAGAATCATTGATTTCCAGCCTTCAAGATCATGAAGTCCAACCTCTACCCCAGCACTGCCAATGCAACCACTGAAAGATGTCACTAAAGGCCTCATCTAGAAGATTTGTGAACACTTCCAGGGATGGTGACCCCACCATTGCCCTGGGCAGCCTGTTCCAAAGCCTGAGCACCACCTTCGTGAAGACAATTTTCCTTATATCCCATCTAAACCTCCCCTGGCACAGGTTGAGGCCGTTTCCTCTTGTCCTAAAAGGGCCATGCTCAACCTAATGACAACTGGCTAGGCACACTAGGAGAATGAGGTGTATTTCCACGGTGTCGCCAGGGATTAAGCCAATGAACTATACTAAGGAATGTCTGGAGCACTCTGAATGCCAGCTCTGAACTGGTGCAGGCTGACATGTACCAGCATGGGAGGTTAAAACAGAGTAGCAGAGACACACCAGGATGGAGATTTTGGCTTCCTCCCATTCTCTCTGGGTGCTGCACAAGCTCTTTACAGTGAGCAGCATGGCATGTATGGACATCCCCCATGCTCATCTCCTTCTGTCTCCCTGCAGCCACCTCTGCTGCTGAAGGAGGTTTGGGAGATGCTTTCTCCTTGCTCTGTGTCTGTGTGAGAAGGGTGCTGTTGGGAGCAAGGCATGTGGACCCATCCCAGCGCATCACAGGTCATTGAGATAGCGTCTCCAGCGAAGACAAAGCGTTACATGACCAAAGCGGGGCTCACTTCACCTGGAGGAGTGTGGCAGTCTTCTGCTGGGATTTTAAGACAGTGGAGAGGGAAAGAGAGCACTGAAGCATATTCCTTGGCCAGTGCCAGCACTCAGCACTATGGTTTGGTCTTCCTGCTCACTGCAAGGAGCATCAACGTGCAGACACAGGGCCATGCCAGCCACATGTGCATGTCCAAACCACACAGGAATTATGACTCTTACTGGTGGTGTCCAGAGACTCAGACCTGCACTTGACCCTGAAGGCTTTACAATCTTATCTACATAGACAAGGCAAGCAATGAGAGAAGAGTTGACCTGTTGCTCTGTTACACAGGGAAGGAGATGATAGACCGAAAGTGACACACAGAGCATGGCAGGGCCACAGCAGAAAGATGAGCCCATTGTCACTAAGGAGCAGAGCTCTGTAGCATCATTCCCCCACAATCAAGGTGCTTCTGGAGCTTAGAGCTGCAGCCATGTCTGCCCGATAAAGCTTCCAACATAGGCAGATGTCAATCTGTTCTTCTGGGACTGCTTCTCCACCATGGGAAGTGTTGGTGTCTTTCCACAAGATGACCACAAACCCTCTTGCCAAATGGTGTTTGGGATGCAGCAACAGCAGCCGCAAGAGATTTAGATGGAGGGCAGCATCTCTCAATGCACCCCCTTACTTTATGCCCATCTCTGAGGCTTGCCACATTCACCCCAAGCATCCCCGTCCCCACAAATCACTCTCTTTTTACACTAAAAAGGATAAAACCCAACCGCAAACAACCAAACCACAAATACTCGGTATGTGTTGGAGTGACACATCATCAGGTTTTCACTCCACAGATGTGGTCCACTCACTGCAGCGCCAGCAACTCTCACAAACCAGACCTGCCCCCCACCAACCTCAATGGACAACCAGGACTCAACCATTCCTCTGCTATAAGGAGCTGAGAGGCCCGTTGTGGTGATCAGAGGATGACATAGGGAGCACACAAACAGCCTGCCCTACCCTCATGCATCATGTCCTGAGCCCTGGGTCCCCCTGCATAACCTCAGGAAAAGTCATCTCCAGCTTGTTTTTCTCTGCTGTGAGTTCCTGTGGGTCTCCGGGATGCACTGGCATAGATCCAGGGCTGGGAATAGCCCTGTGTGACAGCTAGCCTTGGATTTTGCCAGCCCAAACAAAGACAAGAAGAGGCTCTGTGGTGCCTTCCTTCTCCTTCCTGGTGGGTGGCTGCCTTTTTCTGTTGTCCGGGATTTTTTGGGAGGCAGGGACATTTGGTTAAGCATTGCTAGTGCAGGGCAGGGATCCAGGAGAGCTCTTGTTCCCATAGGACATGAGGTCAAAGGACCGGCACGCTCCATCCTGGGCAGCACTCACTGCTCCTCCGCCTGCAAGCCGCTTCCTCAGCATGTGAGAAACGATGGGGGGGTGAAGCCCTCCTGGGGATGAAGGGCAGGGAAGAGCTTCTGATGGTGGCCTTCATCCCAGCCTTGCTGGGATCCTAGCAAGCAGGGTGTTTGGGAAGGGAAGCAGCCAGGGAGCTCCATCCATGAAACACCATGGGAGCCTATGGGGCCAGTCACGACATCAGCATCAACATAAAAGGTGGGAACAGGTTAATGACACTCTGTGATGATTCAGAGGAGCAGCAATGTACCTTACAAGAATAAATAGATGTAATAGATACTGGGTGAAATTTATCAGTGCAAAGGGCAGAGGAACAGCAGTGTTTGGTAAGGACAGAGGCTGTATTAATCTATCTCACTGTATAGATGAGACCACAACTGGATACATAGGAAAAAGCACAAAGAACAGAGAAAACCAGACCCCCCCTACCAACACTTCCCCTCCACCCACTCAGGATTCACTAGCGCAGGAGTTTCCCCTGGTGAGGCTTGTATGGGACCCATGTGCACCCCCCCATGATGAGTTTGTCTATCCTCTATATGCTCCCCTCAAGCACCCTGTATTGAAGGTTTCCATTACCTATAGAGGGTTTGAAAAGGGCACTCCTGATTGCTTTAAACCTGCAGTTTAAGCCTGATCATTTCAGGGATGGAAACAGCTCGTGTCAGGCCTAGGGACAGGAGGGTTTCAAAGAAGATGTTTGTAGCCAAAATTGAAGTGCTAGTCCTGGGTCAGCCTCCCTTTAAGAGACCTTCAGGGTTTCTGGGGGATGCAGTAGACATCTAAGGGAGCCAGGGTTGCATGGAGGGAAGGGAGCTCAGTGCTTAAGCAGGCTTCAATGGTCTATTCCCAGCCTCCAGTTGAGAAGTCCTGGACCTCCTGCCCTCCCAAGAGCTTCCCTGTGAAGTTTACTTGCCCTGCTAACACTGTGGCCATGCTTGGAGCTGCCTGAAGGAAGGATCTGGCTGTCTTTTCTTTTCCCATCCCTCTGACATTCATCCTGATGACTCCCCTCTTTGCTTTCCTGGAAGAAAGGATTCACAAGCAAGCCTTTCCTTGGCAAGGCATGGAGCCAGCCTGCCTTATCAAACAGAGGAGCCAGCCAGGGACTTTCCAGTCTTTGCTGCTGTGCCCTGGTAGGAATACCAACCTGGTGCATCTTATTTGCTTCAGAAACATTCCCTGCTCCCCTGCTTTGTGCTGCTGCTGCACTCTTGGCAGCTCTGCCCCCACAGACTCCAGCTTTACTCTTTTTGATGGCTTTTCCTGGCCCTGGTCATTCTCTGCCTGGAAATCCTTGGACAGCAGTATCTCACAGGAAGGCCAGGAAGGAAGATGCTGCCTCTGGGGCAACGCAGACCGCTCTGATCCAGGGGCAATCTCCCAAAGACCCAAATGCCATGGCCTCCCCCTGCTCCCTTCGCAAGGAGCTGATAAGAAGGCTCACTTGGGAATTTCTACATTCAACATCAGAGCTGTACCCAGACTTAATCTCCTGGCTTGCAGAGAAAGCCCTTCATAGCAGATCCTTATGAAACCACTGTAGAATTACCTGCTCTCCGTCTTCACACACGCTGTCTGGAGCAGGAGCACAGCTTCTAGAAGAGAAGAAGCAGTGCTGAGCAGATCAGGACTGCTCAGACTGGGATGTACTGACCCAGAAGGCTTATGTGAGTGCAACCAGAAATAGCCTATGAAGGGCGAGTAGTGGGAATTCCTTCTCAGACTGAGCTGAAGGAGTTCTGGGAGCAGGGAGAGCAATGACCCTCTTGAAGCCCCGCCAGAGCCCTTGTAGAAATGCACTGCAGGGTCGCATTTGCAGGGGTTAATGCCCTGTTAAAAGAGTTTCTTCTCTCCTTGAGTTTGCCTGCATGCAGAATGGGAAAGCCGGCAAATCTGACGCTGTAAATGAGGCAGAGCCCCTCTGGATAGCTGGAAGCTTCTCGTCATGGCCTTGTCCCAGCTGCCAGCGCAGCCCATGATGGATGGCCCCGGCATGTTCTGGCACACCATAGCCCTCCCAGCATTTACTTTAGACAGTTGCGGCACAAGGAAGACAAATGAGATCCAGAGAAACCCAACCTGCTGTTGGCCCCCTCTGTTTCCATTTGCATGTCTGTTTTCTCCTCCAAGACCATGTTTCTCCTTTGTTTAGAAGCATGTCTGGCTTCTGATCTTGTTCCAGATGCTTTTTTTGCTCAAGCCCTTCCTCATTCTGTTAGCGCAGTGAGCACAGACACTCCAGGGCCCACTTTGGGTAAAACTCCCTTGAATCCAATGCTTCAGACCTTGCACCAACCCAAAACCACAGCTTCCATTTGGTACTACGCAGCAGGCCAGGCAGTGCACATTTCCTGCCAGACAGATCCCCACAGCTGCATCCCACTCCATGATCCTCAAAACCTCACAAGGGTGAGGATAAACCACCAGGTAGAAAGGTCTCCAGCTCTCTGAGCTCTCCAAAGACAGACAGAACCCCTCAAAGGCTTCCTTTCCCTATGACCCCAGCGCCCTGCCCTTGCTCAAGCCTGGGTGAGCATCAGGATCCTGGTGGTAGCACCCAGATGGTTGTGCTGCATGGTGTCAGCTCTGCACAGAGCCCACCCCTGCAAGGGCAGGTGGTCTGGGAAGCATCTGGCAAGATAGGAACAGTGTGTCCTGCCAGCTAGCCCTCCAGCTTCAAACCACCCTTTATTTATCTCTGAGCAAGGCTCCACAGCTGCTTTCAAAAAGCAGTCGATGCTGAGCATTTTGGCTTCACGTTTGCCCTGAAGAGCTCTTTTCTTTCCTCTCTTTGGGTCGCTTTCTCTCTTTTTCTCAACCCAAATTCAGATTTTGCTGGGGAAAAGAGCAAAGGCCAAGAAGGCCTTTGCCAGGAGCACGCTAGCATGTGGCCCACGTGGTGACAGCAAGGACGCTGTTTCCCACCACTGATGGTTCACATTCTACCATTAGTGCCAGCACAGCCTGCTCCACTTCAGAGGAGCCGCACAAGAGCTGTTTCCTTCACCCCAGCTTGCCAAGCTGTCTCTATGTTCCCAGGGCACCTTCATCATGTAGGCACCAGGTCAGGTCTAGATTTACACAAGGGTTTCTTGTGGGCATGGGCAGCTTCACATCAAGCACCCAACAAATGAGTGGGGACTTCAGCATGGGACTTCACTTTCCCTTTACTCTGCTCTCAGGAGACCCCCCTGCAGTCCTGTGCCCAGCTTCAGGGTCCCCAACACAAGAGGTCCTGTTGGGGCAAGTCCAGAAGAGGCCATGGAAATGCTGTGAGGGATGGAGCAGCTCTGCTCTGGAGCCAGGCTGAGAGCTGGGCTGGGTCAGCCTGGAGAAGAGAAGGCTCCTTCAGGGGACAATGGAGAGGAGCTCCAGTGCCTAAAGGGCTACAGGAAACCTGGAGAGCGGCTTTGGACAAGGGACTGTAGGGACAGGACAAGAGGAATGGCTTTAACCTGATAGAGCGGAGATTGAGATGAGCTCTTAGGCAGAAATTCCTCCCTGTGAGGGTGCTGAAACGCTGGCACAGGGTGCCCAGAGAAGCTGCGGCTGCCCCATCCCCAGCAGTGTTCAAGGCCAGGCTGGATGGGGCTTGGAGCACCCTGCTCTAGTGGAAGGTGCCCCTGCCTGTGGCAGGGGGTTGGACCTGGATGAGCTTCAAGGTCTCTTCTGTGATTCCATGATTCCATCCTCCCACCTCCACCTTCCAGAGAGGTGAAAATCTCTGCGACTTCATGCAGCCCTCAGACAAACAGCAGAATGCAGAGGAAGCCCACCTCACACACTGGGGACCCAGTAGTAGTCCCGAATAACAGGGAGGGGGAAAGAATTAGAACGGACTGCTCCTGGTTTTGTAGTCCATCCTGTGCTGAGCCAAGGCCAGCAGTACTTAGAGCTTTCTGACAGGCACTGATCTGACCGTAAGTTTGCAGCAGTGGAGATGCAGCGCTTCTTCAGCTGCCTCTTCCTGCAAAATGGAATTTCCCCCAATAAGCCTGACCCCAGGGGCCCCCGTGGCTTCTTGACCTATAGAAGTAAACTCAGAGAGTACTTTTTTCACTTTCTCTCTGCAGTATCCCTCTGGGCACTTGGAGAACATCTTATCTCTTACTGGAAGCAGGGTAAAACCAAGTTCCTTCAGCTTGTGCTTGGAAGCCAGGTCATCCAGGCCTCTGACCAAACACTGTTCTTCTACACAGCCTTCCAGCACCTTGCCAGAGCCCGGTTGTCCCATCTGGGAACACCTCTCCCAGAGAAGCTGTGGCTGCCCCATCCCTGGCAGTGTTCAAGGCCAGGTTGGATGGGGCTTGAAGCAACCTCGTCTTGTGGAAGGTGTCCCTGCCCATGGAAGGGGGTTGGAACTGGGTGAGATTTAAGGTCCCTTCCAACACAAACCATTCTATTCCCCAAATCCTCATTGAACAAAGATCAAAGATAAATTAAAAGCATTATCCCTGCCAGAAGGGAAGGGGACAGGGCCTGGATGCAGTGGCAGCAAGTTGCAGGTCATGTATCGCCTTGTCTTCATCCCACCATTTGCAATGCAGCCCCTGTATCTCCTCTTACCACTGCACCATCTGCCAAGCTGGGCTGGAGATCTGAGCACCTCTTGGCATGAGGATGACTCACAAATGGTTCATTGTGGTGATTTTTTGCTTTAGTCAGCAACAACATAGGTTTAAACACCGCTTCTACAGAATCTAAGCATGCCAGGAGATGCTGATTTTTTGGAACAGGTCACCTGCACTGGATTTGCTAGCAGCAGGGCTAGTGAGGAGTTTGGCTTGAAACCAGGCCAAGGTAGAGAGAGCTTCCTCCTACCATCCGCTGTCATGCTGCAAGGTATCTACTGCTCCTGGTGTCTGTGCTGAGATACCGGGCAGCTCAAACAGGGTAGAGCCTACACTAAGTAAGAAGTTAAGAGCTGAGTACCAGCATTTCCAGAACCTGCCCAAGCCAACTGAGTCATAGGCTTATAGAATCATGGGATGGTTTGGGTTGGAAGGGACCTTTAAGCTCATCCAGCTCCAACCCCTGCCATGGGCAGGGACACCTTCCATTAGACCAGGTTGCTCCAAGTCCCTTCCAACCTGGCCTTGAACACTGCCAGCAATGGGGCAGCCACAGCTTCTCTGGGCAACCTGTTCCCCACAGCAAAGAGCCATTGCACAGCATGGACACAGCCTTTGGAGACAGCAGAGATCAACCCGGTGGACTTCGGCCATGCTTTCACCCCAGGCAGGCAGTGAAACCCACAGCCCTGCAGGTTCCAACGCCGGGAATTCCCTGGGGTGTCTGTTGACAGGGACAGAGGAGAATTCTGGAGTATTGCACCGTCACTGGGAAACGAAACCAAGCACTGTGAGAAGAGGGCGATTCTGCAGCTGTATCATACACAGGACACTTCTACTTTTGTTCTTTGCAATACGGTCATTGCCATCCATCACTGTAAATGCTGACTGGTGCCTTCCTAAAAGCAATGTCAACCAGATAAAAGCCATAAGTTACAGGGTCTTTCAAGGAAAGCACTTAATTTCTCCACCAAAGACCACCTCAGCAGCTCACAAGACTCCTGATAGTAAATGCTGCTTTTCTTAAGCATCATTCCCCCCAGAGAGAGTAGAAAGCCATTGCTTGGTAAGTTAAACAAGACTGAGGAATGTGCATGTAAACACAGTTGTGTGCTTGTGGTGTGGGGACAGTCAGTGCTCATCCCACCAGAGAAGGGGTTTTCCCAGCCAGAACATCTGCAAGAAAGAATATCTTTCTGCTTTCTGTGGGAAACTGCAGAAGAGTGAGATGTGTTTGCAGAGGAGGCGGACCGAAGCCGCAGAGCAGCCCCGAGGCAAACAGGCATATCACACCTAGTAGGGACACAACACAGCGGGCAAATCCCTCTGGACAGGCACAGAATAGCCACCACTGGAGCAAGAAGAGTCCAAGGAAACTGGGCAGAAACTGGGAAGCATGGGGCCAAGAGACAGAGGGAAAAGCAGGCCACGTGTTTAGAGGCTTGCACTTGGTAGAGCTAAACAAGGACCATAGGAAGAGTGTCTGAGTGTGCCTGACTGCTAGCAATACTTTGTCTCTCCCTTTCTATCCCAGACAAGGGAAGAATTTTCATGCTTATGGGTTTAATGCATCCCTTGGGCTGCATGACAATGTCCTAAATTCATGAGAAGCTCCATATCATGTCTTCTTTGTTACTGCGCTTTCCTGATCCTCGCCCCATGGCTGTCCCTGCCATCTGCTCCCAAGCAGAGCTAATGGAGCTCCCAGATCTTCATTAGTCCCTTCCAAGCCCCATCCCTTCAGTTTGAGCTGGCTGGTGCCACCTCACCTCAACCTCCTACAGACCCAGCTCTGTTTTGCCATGCAGACATGATGTTTCGCTGTGGTTTCAGAGCAGTTGAGGAAAGGAAGGAGGGCAGGTTCCCCCCAGCCTCCTGTCCAGAGGGCACACCTTGGGGAGCAGAGAAAACCTTACCTAGAGGTACAGCTAAGCAGGAACACAGGAAGGAGAGGTAGAGAGTGCCACAGAAATGTCACTGAGCCTCTCACTGCTGCCTACAGGTTCATTGGGAGGGATGGGCAACGGGGAAGGTACTTTCCGGAGACTTCTGGCAGGAGGACAAGTCTATCTGCTTGTCCTTCTGGTTTTCTCTTTAACCTCCAGTTTTTACTGCTACTGTGTATGAAGAGAAGATGGGTGCATCTGAGGGCAGAGAGGATGGATCCCCCCTCCCTTTACAAAGGGCACTTTTATCCATGGGATCTGGTCAAGGGTGCACCTGGCTTATGGCTGAGCCTACACTGCAATGAGCTGTAGTACCTGAAATCTGTAAAAGCACAGAGCTGGGCCCTGCATGGGCGCAAGGGTCCCCATTTCAGATAACTTCTGGGCTCAGTGTGACTCAGTTTGGGATTCAGGCGAAGAAGGGCACCCTGGTCCCATGCTTCAATCCTGGGGATCAGACCACAGAGGTCCAGGATGGGCAATACCACCAGGAAGAGTTCAGCTGCAGGGATGGCACCAGCTCCTTCTCGGAGCCCCACAGCCTGGCCAAGGGTGCTGGCATCTTCCCACAAGATATATCTCAGCAGGAAGTGTCCAGACAAGCAACACCGGTGATGACAAGCTGGGAATGAGAGGGGAGCAAGCAAGGGCCTGAGGACAAGTGATGCCAAAACTGGATTCTCTCCATCACCCACACACATTACTGTTCAGACAAGAGCAAACAGTGCAATGGGATGAGACTAAATGGGCTGTTCATCACCTGGCTTCCCACCCTTCCCTACAGTCCATGTGTCCCATCTCCTCACAAAAACCCAGACATGTCCCTGAGACCTTGGCAGCCAGGTCCAGCAGTGATGCTGATAACTGTGCCCATGCGAAGTAGCCTCTTGCCTTGACTTCAAGTAGGGGAGACCACCAGCATGGAGGACAACCAGCCCTCACACTGGCAAATATGCCCAGGGCACATCCACAGCTCCCATGGACTCCTCTGCACCAGACAGCAATATGAAGAAACCATCAGGGCTGCAGGAGAAGAACAGTTTTAGCCCCTTCAGTGCTGCTCGCCTTGTCTGCAGCTGCATGTGGGGCTCCAGGAGCAATAAACACAACACATGAGGGATGCTGCTGACAAAAAAAGCCTCCATACACCATGTCTTTGGAGGTAAGGGTCAAAACCAGTTCCAGTAAAGCCCCTGAAAGGGGTATTCTGTTTCTCTTGCCGCAGAGAAGCAGGCGGCTGGTTTTCTATGGTCCTTGAATGGGTGGGAATGCCCATGGAGACCCTGAGACTGCAGCACGTTGTGCCTGCAGTGACTTGCGCTCTTTGAATGCAGCTTGGGGATCATCCAAGAGAGGGGCCTACAAGAAATCTGGAGAGAGGCTTTTCACAAGGACATGCAGGGACAGGACAAGGGGAATGTCTTTAAACTGAAAGAGGGGAGATTTACATTAGAAATTAAGAACTTCTTTACGGTGAGGTGCTGGCACAGGGTGCCCATAGAACCTGTGGCTGCCCCGTCCCTCACAGTGTTCAAGGCCACGTTGGACAGAGCCTGGACCAATCTGCTCTAGTGGAAGGTGTCCCTGCCTGCTGCAGGGGGTTGGAACTGGGTGAGCTTTAAGATTCCTTTCAATCCAAACCAGTCTGTGAATCTGTATCAGGCGAGAAAGAAGAGCTTTCAAGACCCTGGCAGCCACAGAACAACCCAAACTGTACTCAGTGCTCTTAAATAGGTGCAGCCTTTCTTTCTGTCCGGGCTTTGTGCACAGTCACCAGGAGAGCTGCTCTTTTTTCAGCTCCCCAGGAAAGCTTTTCAGTTGTAATTATTTATAACTGCTCAACATGTGAAATACAGGTCCCGGTCATGGATAAAGGACTGCAGGGATTGCTCCAGAACACCTTACGCCAAAGTGATCCCTGCACATCTCCCCAGACCCTCTGAGGGCACGTCTGGATCGTACTGCAGCAGATCCTGATGCTGCCCCAACAGCCCCTGAGGATGCAGTTTGGGTAGGTAAAGAGTAGGAAAAACACAGCTTGGAGAGTAAAACAGGAGGGCTTGGAATACTTTATACTGAAATTAGCTCTTGGCTGGGTTTCTGACATGGCAGTGACAGGCTGCTTTCTCTAAGGAAAGTGGCTGCTTCCCCTTGAAGAGATTGTTGACATTTGTATTAGAAGAACTCACTCTGTAGTTTATGAAACACTGAACCCTGCTGGCTCTGACAGATTTCCAAGAATGGGGCTCTGAAAAAGGGAAAACTGCTGCGGGGCTGGGGGAGGGACAGACAGACAGAACCTGGCCCGGGACATCAATCAGGGGTAAGGGCAACCTGCTGCTGGAGCTGGGACCTGGATCACTGTCCCCTGGAGAGCCACGGAAAGCAAGGACCTGGCTGGGATCTGTGATGAATGGCAGCATTGCTGTGAGGAGGGCACATTTACTGATCCCAGAAGAGATGGGTACAGCCATGCTCTTACAGGCAGGATGTCCAAGTGACCCCACAAACTGATGGAAATTGATAGACCTGCTTCCAGCATCCCAGAGAAGGGTGCAAGCCCCTTCTCTCTCAGCCTGCCAAGGAACTGGGCCAGGACACAGTGCTCCTTGTCAGGTTATCCTCCAGCCAAGAATGAACCTGGTCTTCCCAGGCTAAGCCCCTCCTGCAGCCCCAGGGACCCACACCAGCAGCAGCAGCTCAGCCGTGATGCAGATCCACATGGATCATCCCCCCTCCCCAACAATTGCTCCTTACAGGTCACTGAGCAAGCAGCAGGAAGGCTTTTGCCCCAACAAGTACCAGCTATCCTCCTTTCCCACTCATGCTGTTTATCTTGGCCTCTTCCCATACCAGCCTTCTTCCTATTCCTACTCTGGATTGTATTGCTGGAGCTGTCACTGTAGTTAATGAGCTGCGACAGAGCTGGTGCGCTGGGAAAGTCTCAACAAGAGACAGCTGAGCCCAAGGTATTGCATGTGCACAGATACCAGGGTGGAGCGTCCCAGAGCAAAGAACACAGGAAAAAGAAGCCCTGGGAAGCAACCAAGGGAGCAGCAGACCAGGGAAGGAAAAGGAACAGGGTTACACTTGCATTCAACGAGTGTCAGCAGAAAGCTTCATGTGCCTGCATATCCTCTGGCTTGGACAGCCCAGCCACTGCACCACTGTGGATGCCATTGGGGTGACAATGTGCCCACAGCCTTCAGGAATAGTTCCTGGCTTGCCTCACTGCCAGCCTGTGCCCTAGCTTGCTGGCTGGTACCAAAACCAGGCCGGGGCAGTGAAAAAGATGAATGATGTGGACAGTCACGTGTGACACCGTGGTCTTTGGGAGGACAGCATGGAGCCTGGCTGCCGGCCACACAGATCCCACTCATCCGCATTCAGCCCATGATTCAGCTCAACGGAGCAGCTTCACTCAAACACCACATGGATCATGCAAAAGGGCAGTGCCCAAGTGGATATGCGGCCACATTGGGGCAGCAAGGCCAAAGTCCAGGAGATCCAAGACTTGTGAAGAAAATAGCCAAGGATTCCAAGCTCATCAGTGATGAGGGGCAGGAGCCCCTCCATCCATGGGTGTGCCTAAGAAAAGGTGTCTTCTCCTGCTTCCATTTCCCCAAAAGCTCTTTCTCCTTGTCTGCACCCCAGATGCTAGCAAGGCATTGCTAGGGCAATCCACGCTGTGACTCAGTTTCTCTTTACTACAAGGACAAAAAGCCGCTTTTCCTCCATGTCCCATGCCTCTGTGGGAGCTGAGAGCTCAGCCCAGCAGTTCTGCCAGTGGGAATGAAATATTTTAGGCTGGATGGGGCAATACTGGCACACTTCCCCCTACCCCATCTCCTCAATACAGTGCCTTGGGGATCTTCTCTGTCAGCACAGATGAGCAGCACAGAGGAAAGCACCTGCCACAAAAAGATGCTAAGGTATTCCCAGGAGACTTGCAGCCCAGCTGCTGTAGAATGTGCCCTTCAACCCTATGAAAGCCCCTTTTCCCTCTCCTTGCACCCCAGCCACCCCCCATTGCCATACAACATCACAGGCAGCGCTGCCCTGCACGCCCCATGCTGGCCTTTGGGCTCAAACACAAAGCAGGTCAACCACCAACTGGCTTTTCTTTTTATTTAACAAAATCACAGCACAGTGAAAAAGAGGGAGAAGCAGCAACTTACATCTGTAATTGTTGCATTGAAGAGATATAGCAGCAAATACCTGTGGCATGAACACTGCTTGTTCACACCAGGCAGGGTGTGAGCGTGGTGGCAGGCTGGAGGACCAAGGAGGGCAATATACCTGAGGGGAGCAGGGGCTGAGGACAACATCGCTGCCACCGCTCTGCCACCATCGTGTTACTGGCTCTGTTTCTACCCATGCAAGGAGGGCAAGAGGGGAAACAGTACAGGGAAGTCAGGACATGAGAGAGGAAATGCAAAGACCATGGTATCCCCTAGGGCATCTTTCTTGTGCCACACTGCATGGCCAGTAAGGAACATCCCCCTCCCACCCCTCCATCCCCACACTGTCCCATCCTAGCAGCTCTTTCCAGGGATGCAGAAGGGCTCAGATTTGGGACTGACAATGGAAACCAAAGGGATCAGACTAGATCTGGAGGTCCCAGCTGCTGTGCTAAAAGGAAGGCTGAGATGCCCCAAACTCATCTTGCAGAACAGTCCATCAAACAACTTCCAGTCTGTGAAGCTGGTGGAGCCTCTGGTCCAGCAGCCCCTGGCTCAGCCTCACAGTTTGCTGGATCACACTGGAGATGATAGAAGGAAAAGGAGAGAGCAGGTAGTGCCCTGCCCAGCCCCACGCGCCGGCACGAGTGCTGAAGAGGGTTGGCTTGCGGCTGGACATGGAAGCAGGTTGGCTCCATTAGCTTCAGATTCACAGCTGGGAGCCAGCCCCACTCCAGATGCTGGGGCTGGCCACGGGCTTCTTCGGAGTCTATTTACCCTGGTGTTTGGCCTGGAAAGTGAAAAACCTAGCAGTGACGAGTGTGATCCTTGGGGCAGGAGCCTCCCAGAGTCTCTTCCGTGTGGACAGGGTGGTCACCAAGGGATGGATGAGCTCCTGTGGCCAAGCCATGGCAATGGGGACCTGGCAATGCTTGCAAAGCACCCACTAAACTTATTGCAAGCCTGTGGCTGCATTTATTTGGGGTGTAAGAGCGACTGTGAGAAGCCAAGCTGGTCTGAGGAAGAGGGATGGAAACAGAGACAAAGTGCCTATGCCTCAGTAGAGCATGTCCCAGCTCTTCCCAGCAGCACAGCCACACTGGGAAAAGCCTGTTTGGTGATGGATAAACACACCTCCCACAAATGCCTCCATTCCCAGCTGAGAACAGGGATGGTTCTTACCTTCCTAGCAAAGCCAGCATCCAGCATCTCTTGGAGACGAAGCACCCATGGGGCTTGGGGTGGGGCACAGAGGCGCTTGCCCTTTGTGGTGATGAATCTTCCGGGTCCATGGGGAAAAAGACCAAGGTGAGGTGAGCAGGAACCCCCGAGGATGCTCAAGCACAGCTCAAGCTCTCATCCACGGCCTCCCTCACTGCCCTCCTCCATCCCTACCTAAAGATGACTTTCTTCCCTGCCTTCTGTCCCATGTTTTCCCCTCCTAGCCGGTCCTGCCCTGACTGAGACTTTAATCTCCAAGGTCTCTTCCCTATTCCCTCAACCCAAAAAACAGCTCAACAGACCTCCTCCTCCAACTCCGCTTTGCCTCCCTCCCTGCCTCCCTGCAAGGTCTGCCCCTTGGTCATCATCAAGGGGCTCTTAGTGATCGCCCCTAGGGCTGTATCCCTCATCCATCACCACCATGCGGCTGTTGTGTCTTACACGGCAGCCGGGATATCACAGCCATCCTGCAAGAGCTGGAGCCAGTAAGCCTTCACTATCCGCCGTGGGATGGGAATATTCTTCGTCCCCAGGCAGCAGTCGAGGACGTTGTTCCCACCATGCACTGGAGGAAGAACACACCAATGCAGGTTGTTTAGACGCACCTTCATCCAGCCATCCTGGAGGGTGAAGGTGCTGTGGGGCAGGATGGTGCCCTATGCACACGCAGGCATGAGGTTTATTGCTCCCACACCCCTTTGCCACTTTCCAGCAGAAAGCAGAGGAGATGAGAAACAGCAGGTTTGTAGAAGACAGCGCTTCTACATGCCTGCTTCCCTCCCATAGCACCAGCACCAGCAACAAGCAAGGCAGTGCAGGCGGCTTTATCTATCTAGAGGATGCTGCAATACAAACACGAGCAACCCCATCACCAGCCCATCCCGCATGGATGGGTCCTGTGACATCTGAGGGACCCAGCTGCCTGCATTTCACTGTGGGGTAGGGAACCTCAGTTCCCCTCAAAGCAAATGCTGTATTCACCATTAATGCCCACTGAGGCTGACAGAGCCCAGGGATGCTTGTAGCCTTATGCATGCTTGTAGCCTTATGCAGCAAGGTGTGGTGTAACACCACAGGCTACCCGGGCTCCCCAGCTCCCCACACCAGAGGCCTGATATTACCCACCCAGACATTCGTCACCTGTGCAAACGCCATATCCCACACCAGCAGCTCCTCAAACATGGATTATGCACCAACACACATCTTCCCTTCTGCCCCCAAGCCCTGCCGCTTGTCCCCAGCCTGCCCCATGCCAAAGGGTGCTCCCTTTGATAAGCTGAGCTAGGGCACAGGGAGGCAGGATTGCTCCACAGCCTTCCCCAAGCACAGCTTTCCAGATCCAGTACACTGCAGGCTGTTGCCTGGACTTTGGGCAGGATAGGGTCCTTCTGAGACAGGTTTCAACAGAGGATGCAGAGGGCTGAGGCAGAGCCCCAAGCATGGATCCCTATAAGAGTCCCCAGGAAATGCAAAAGAGAACAAGAAACCAGATCCTCTCCCTTCAGCAGGAAATGCAGACTGAGAGGTTCCCTCTTACCATCCAGGATACATCCCATCACCAGGAGACTGAGGCAGAGAAGCTGCAGCTTCTGCATTTTGCTGCTGAGTCTGGCAGTGGATGGGCTGGAGGCGATGGTGAGGTCCAGGCAGGAGAGGTGAGCTCTACACTGCTGCTGGTTGCTCCGCACTGCCTATTTATCCTTCCTGCCCAGTGGCTTTCACTTTCCACTGGAGAAGAGGGGTGGGAAGTTGCAACAAGTCTTGCCACAGGCTGGATTTTAATCTAGGAGCAGTTCCCAGATATCCCATCTGCTTTCCCTGAAGCCAGCTGCTCTGTGGTCCCAGAGCCAAACACCCTCACGACCAGCAGACAGGCCACAGGGGCTGCAGCTCCAGAGTCCCTTTACCCTGTGAAAGCACCCTAGGGCTCTGTGCCAGCACATGAGGTGTCTCATCCCATTCAATTCCCAGTCCTAGATGTGTCTGGGACATTCACATTAGATATCGCACAGACTCAACCCACGGATGCTGCGGGAAGAATTTGCCTCAACCCCACTTTTGGGGTATGTATCAGTACTGGGGTGATGTTTGGCTTCCCCTGAGTCCCTGCATCTGGTTCCAGGAGCCTGTCTGGCTCCCTCTGCCCTCTCCAGTGCCTGGCAGTGGGGCATATCCAAAGCTGATGCTTGGAGGAGAGCCCAGCCATCATTCTCTGCTCCAGGACTGCAATCTCACATGCCAAAAGACAACCTGGTTTCCAGGTGACCCAGCAGTCAGGCTCATGGCCAAAGACAGCCACAGAGCTTCCTGGAAACAGGTTTTCACAGCACAAGAGCAGAAATCGCCCACAGAGGCTGTGAGCACAGCAGCTCACATGGGCACCGCAGGGAGTGAACTTCAGTGTTCCCACTGCAAACCTTACCAGGAGCGCAGGGATGGGGCTGTTTATCCAGGGGATGGTGACTCATAGCCTGCCAGTGCCACCTGCGGTGATGTTCCTTAACCAGCCTGCTTCAGCCCTGATATGCATCATTATGGGATGCTGAGAGTAGTGGGGTTGTGCAGCCCGGAGAAGGAATGGGGAAGGGGGTCTCACTGCTTTCAGCAGCTGCCTCAAAGGGATTTGTAGAGATGCCTCAAAGGGGTTTGGGGAGATGACAGAGATAGGCTTTTCCTGGAGGGGTTCAGGGACAGCACCAGTTTCACCCATAGAAATTCCCATTGATAATAGGAAAAACGTTTCCCCACGAGGGAGAAGAATTCCTAGAGCAGCATCTACATCCCTCCACCCTCCCCTTGCTCCAGCTTTGGCCTGTCCTGGCATCTCAGTGGAAAGCACTGCACAGCCCTTCCACAGGACAAATATCTACCTGGGGACAAGACACAGGCCTGGGACTTGGGGACTTCAGTGGGGAACTCCGCTCCTCTCAGGCAGCAGCAGCATTGCCCCTCTGCACTGCACAATAAGAAGCAAGAAGAGACTCTTACTCTTTGGCCTTACCCAGGGCCTGGTACCACTGGTCACAGCCCTCCATCCCTGCACTGACACCAGCCTCGTGCAAGGGATGGTCTCATTCATCAGGAAAGCATCACCTCCGGCTGCTCTTGTGCCCTGGCAAGCCGGGGCTGTGCCGCAGGGGTTAGGCAGAATGAGCTGCACAAACAGGATGTGCCAGATTAACTTCAATCAGCACCTGCCTTCTTAGAGCACTCACAAGCTATTAGAGAGAAATCTTGGCTGGCAGAAGGGGAATTTAGGTGGAGGAGGATTAGCATCACTCATCAACCCCTGTCTTCCTGTGGGTTTGAGGATGCAGGGTAGCTCAGGGTCTGGTCTGCATTTGATCTCCCCATGGTGCTACAGAAGCGATGCCATAGCAGGGAGAATCACAGCTCCCAGGTGCTGGTGGCCAGACCTCTAGGAGCAACCTGTCCTAACTCAGAGCCCGCTCCTCCCCAGTGGCAAAGAGGGAATACCAAAAGCGGAGCCCTGATCCACTGTCAATGGGTGCTGGGGTTGCTGCCCATCAGCAGACCCCCACCTCCTCCATGCTCGGTGGGTTTGGCAGCTACCAGAGCATGTGCAAGGGCTGGGAAGGGGTGCTGGCTGTCTGTTGTGTGGGGTACTGGTCCCCAGCCACTTTCCTGGCACACGGGGATCCCTTTTGGCTTCTGATTCCCGTCTGGCCGCACACCAAAAGGAGCATGTCCAGTGCCGGGAAGACATCCTTCTGGGGATAAGCCCTGCCAACGCAGGGGCAGCAAAGAGGGTCTGCCTCCTCCTGGTGGTGGGTGCCGAGTGCTCTCCGGGTGCTGAGTGGGTGAAAGCATGGCTCTTCCCATCGCCTCAGCTACCCAGGAGAGGCATGGGAATGTGAGGAACGGGGCTTTCCACTCGCATTGTGAAAGGGGAACGTGACAGGTTTCCCACACACACAAAGGGGTCAGTGGGATTTCTAAGAAGACAGTGGTCATCTCTGAAGTGCATCCCTATGGCATGCAGGGAGGTTGCCCCATCCCCTTCGCAGGGCTGAGCCTGGGGATCGGAGGAGACCATGCAGAGGAGGAACAGGGGATGTTTCGGGATCCAGGCTCTTCAGAGGCACACGCAGGCATGGAATGGTCAGGGAATCTGATGCAATTTGGGAAGAGGGGAAAGCATTCCGCGCGCTGACCCATTTAAGCCTCATGCAGAGCAATTTGGGAAGGCTGGAGATGCAGCCCTGAGGATACCACAAGCGGCACAAAGCATTCCTGAGCACTCACCCTGCAGAAGCCTTGGTAATGCAGTTATTAATTAAAGTGGAAACGAGGGGGAGTGCGTGGGGGAGTCCCCATGGGAAACTGAACCCATCAAAATGTAAATGGGCCATATGAGCGGCACCTCCAGGCTCTCCTCATTGAGCACCAGCATGCTGCCACCCTCATGGACAATTGCCATCAGTAGGATCCCCCAAAGCAGCAGCTTCCCACTGGCCTGTAGGCTCCAGTGTGCTCCATGGGGTGCCTTGCAGTGCTCTGCTTTCCACCTCTGAGCTACGGAGGTGGAAAGGGCAAAGGGGGAATTTCAGCAACTTCCAGGCACAGCCATTCCCTGGGGCAGCATCTGGCCTGGCTGCATTCAGCTCATTGGGAAATACTGGGCAGGCACTGTGCCTGTTCAATTTCCCTTGCAGCAACCAGCATGAGGGAGTCTCCCACAAGGCTCCCATTGCAGTCCCAGTCCTGGTGCAGCAGAGGGATTGGGGCCACCACCAGCCTATGGGATTTGGGGCCCCCACCGGCTCTGCAATAGCTGAGGGAACACAGTCAACCTGATTTAAATGGAGTTAAGGGTTAAAAAAACAGAGCAAGTCATGCCTTTGCCTAGAGGGAGCAAAGATGGTCCTGAGTATCTGGATGCAGAAGGTGCCAATTCCTGCCCTGTTGGAGCCCATCTGTCCCTAGCACTCACTGACTCCAATGTCAGTGGTGTTGAGGTCACCATCAGTGATGGGCAGCAGAGCCAAGACCCTTTCTTTAGCTGGATCCCATTTGACCCCTGAGGTGAGAATCCATCTCCCTGCAATGCACGTGTTTCTCAGCATCACCTTTGGGATGCATAATTTCCCAGCCAAGTGCCTCCTGCAAATGTCCGCACAGGATGTGCTGTGATGGCACCAAGACAGCAGTGTCCAGGTGAGATGCCCCCATCCCTGTCTCCTTCTTGTTACACTGCCTGTTCTCCCTGCAACCTCTTAGGGGTTTCAGGAAGGGGTGGCTGGGAAACCAGTGGAGACTTGTGATAGAAGTAACCCATCAGCAATTTCCTTGTCGTCTCCCCTGTGATGTGGCAGGAAGGATGCCTGGTGAGGCTGCACACCAAACTCACCTGTGGACAGATCCGACAGCACACAGGATGGACCAAAACCCTTAGGAGCTGCTGTTTTTCACTGCTCTGTTGGCTCTTAAAAAGATGGTGGTCAGAGGAGGTTCTTGCTCTGGTGCAGCTCTGGGACATAGCTCACATTGACCCTGCCATGGGATGTCCTCAGGGGAGAGCAGGTGTTCATCTGCTGTGTATTGGAGAACTGCAGCCCAGGAGCAGGTCGGCAATCCCCAGTAGGGTGGGAGGCAAGCAGGGGGACCTGGGGCTCTGGGGAAGTGGTAGGAGAGCAGGCAGCATGAGGACACCCCAGAACCCAGGGACTCCAGCCAGCAAAACAGGGGATGAGGAAACAGGCACTTGAGAGCTATGGGGGGTTAGAAAAGAAAAGGTTGATAGGATGCTCTGGACTGGGGACTTCTAGGTCAGGATGGGTGCCAAGGATAGCCAGGGCTGGGAAATACCTTGGGGCAGGAAGGGTGGGAGTCTCTATTGCCACCTGCCACTTCTCCATCTCCTCTCTGCTCTCAAGACCCTGACAGACCCCAGGCGCAGAGAGCACCAAAACCCACCTCGAAGCTTCAGCTGGAGGCCACAGTTCTTCTGTCAACCACACAGGCCCAGTGTTGTGAGGCACAGCCCCAACGCTGCAGCATCACCAGCTCCTGCTCCTCGAGAATGGCACAGGGCAGTGGGATGCAGCTAGAGCCATGTCTGCAGGTGAGCTGTGATGGAGCTCAGCCCAGTGTTGTAGCTCAGCATTGCAGCCCAACACGCTTCGCTGCCACACAAGCCAATAACTTGAGCTATCATTTGGCGTGGGTTCAAGACTTAGAATCACAGACTCTCCTGTTCTTGGCTGCACTCGGTGGTTTCTGTCTTGCCTGGATACTTTCTGCTGTCGCTGAAGCCTTTCTGCTCCAGGGTGGCAGAGCTCTCCTAACCTTTTGCTCTGCTTGCCTTCCCTGTCTATGGGGGACTGTATATACAGTCTATGGGGAGCTGTACGTCCTCTGTCCCAGCACCCACTGCTTCAACACTGCCTTATCTTTGCACATGGGGTGAAGCAGCAGATTTGTGAATCCTCTACAGTGTAAATCCTCCTCTGCTGCTTCACTGCGGCGTCATCTCAGAACATCTTCTTTACATTGCTTGTCTCATCTGTGGTCTGTGGATTCAGCTTCTCTTTAGGGAATGGATGTGTTTGGGCCTGTGCTGCATGCTCCTGATTCTCACCCATCACCTCTTCCTTCAGCCTCTCCAAGGAAATCTCCCCAGAAGTGTTTCCCTGGTGCCATCTCACCATGGCAGCAGCACTGCAGCCATCTGCCTCACCAGCAAGAGGCTCCCACTAGCCCTGACACCTTATTTTCCTTATATTTTCTGCAGTAAAGCTGGAAGTGATGTGCAAACGCCCATGCATGTCCATGCTCATACGTGCCTTCCTGAGAATAACATAAACTCTGGCATTCCCCCACAAACCCTGCTTTAAGGATGAAGTTTAGCGTAAATTAGAGCACCCTCATGGACATTTTTAACCAGTTTTAGCCTAATTCCCACTTAGCATTTGAAGGGGAAAAAACCCACCGTTGTATACATTTGCAGCCACAGAGACACTGGTATACACCTCACACACTGGCTCACTCCTGCCATCTGCACCTGCTTTGCTGTTTGCGGTTGCAGATGTATTCTGCTGTGCCCCATTTCTAGGGGTGTTTGGCAATCACTCCCCAATGTCCTGACCCTGCACCAGCCCAACAAGCCATCCTACAGAAGGCAGGCCTAGCCTCGCAGGACTGGATGCAGTGCATCCCTGGACAGTGCAGGGCTGCCTCCAGCCCTGGCTGACTCCCACTCTGACGGAATCAGTTCCCAGGCTCCCAGCAAAGCCCCAGCCAAGAGCACAGCCTCATTAATGACTTGGTTTAATGCTGTCTTTCCAAAGCAACTGGGAGCACAGAGTCCCAGGGACGGTCAGAGTCAGAGGGACAGCTTCTACTGTGAGCAGATGCCATGCACAAAATCATTTTGTGCCCCCCTCCCCCCATGACTGGGGAATTTTCAGGCCCCCCACAGTGGGGATGGCTGAGCAAACAGGATGAGTTCACCTTGCTGGGCAGCACAACTGCATGAGATGGGATTTGCACATCCCTCTGCCAGCACTGCACCCCAGGGACACAGCACCCATAAGGATGCAGAAGCCAGGGCCTGGGGGGTGGCGGTGTGTAGGGCAGGAGAGCAGCCCCCCCCATGCAACCTTTCCCTCCACACCAAACTCCATCACAACAGCCAGAAAGAGTGAGTTTGGTTGTAAGTGGTATGTTTTATTGCCTTACATCCTGTCCAAAATCCCATCTGGCACTTGGCCACCTGCTCCCACATGGAGGAGCGGACAGAGCAGAGACAGCTCAGCTCCCATCCCATACACGGGGCCAGTATCTTGGACTTCACAGTTTCTTTGCACAGCCTTACAATAATAAATGTAAACGCCCGCCTAATAAAGCAATCAAGCCAGATAAATGTGCTGCATAGAAACACCCGGCTGCAAGCTTTACACCAGCCAACACGCAGCTTTTGCTGATACTATTAAGCTCTGCAAATCCTATTATTGCAATTTAGGACTTAATAGACCTCTACTGACCAAAGTCCACGTCTCTGCAAGCAGATAGCACTGCAGCTGCCGTGCAGGCCTTCACCATGCTCCATCTCGGCACGCTGGAGGGGGTTTGCAAGCACTGGGAGATGCCATTTCACAGCCAGCCCTGGCCTGGGTGTTTGTCCCCACTTCTACTTGCAGTGTCACCCTATGGTGTCCTTGGGTTAGTGAGTTCCCATTTCACTAAAGCTCTGGGATAGAGCTACTCCCAAATGGCTGTAGCCATGAATTTTGCAAGGTCTTCTATTCCATCTGCACAGCATGCAGTTTTCACTATGTGGGCTTTTCAGAGTTGGGAAGAAAGTATATGAGAGTTGTTTTTCTGGTTCTCTCCCCTCCTCCCCCCACACCAGAAAAAAAAAAAACAAACAAATATTTGGCTTAATAATGTCTGAATCTGACAGCAGCAAAACCAAGGGAGGTAAAAGCATAAAATGCCACTAAAGTGAATAATTGGTTATGATTTCATGGCAATTTTGTGCCTAGAAAGACTTAATAAAAATCAAAGGGACAAATCCTATTGTGCTCCAAACTACACTGCAACAGTACGCTATAAAAGCCAGCAGGGAAAGCCTACTACAGCCTTGATGTACAGCCACAGTCACTCCCTGTTGTCCCCACATTCTCCATCTCATTTGCTATTAACTGCCCTGCAAGGAAGACCCCAGCAAGCTGCCCAGGCAGGACCACGGGGACATGGGACCGGCCGGCACCCCACAGCCCTGCAAGCCGAAAAGGAGCAAACAGGTAAGAGGGAAATTAGCAGCATCGATCATTTATTTGGTAGAAAAATAAGAGCAATTTTCCAGTAAAAGCCAGATAGCAGCAGAAAGGGTACCCCATGAAGCACAAAGAGGCAGAAGTAGAGCTTTCCAGGAAGACTGAATGAAAGCACAGTCTTTAAAATATAAATAGAAAAGTATAAAAAACACCACTAAAAAGTCACAGAAAAAAGCTGCCATCCTGTCAGGCTATAGAAATCCCCTCTGGTGGGAAGGCTGCCCCATACCCCCTTGAGGCTACGGCTCAGCTCCCACATGGGTCCAGGTCCCCACTTGCATGGCCATGGGGCAAGCGGGGGCCTGGGTACCCCTTGCTGCCAACCTCTGGGGCAGGCTTGGCAGTGCCAAGGGGGCTGCAGAGAAGAGAAGGGAGCAGCCCCCTTGGCCAGCCCCATCCTTGCCCCAGGGCCAGCACGAGAGTGGATGGTCTGTAGATGTCCACTGCCAGGTCGGTCATCGGTAGGGAAGGCATCCGTCCTAAGGAAGACAAAGAGAGGGTCTCAGTGAGACCCCCCACCTCAGCCAGGGGACCATTGCCTTGCATGGTGTGCCTCACCTGTCCCCACATATTGCCCTTTTCCCAGCAGCTCCAGAAAGAAACATGATTTTAAGGCAAGCACAACCATGGCTCTGGCCCCAGAATGCCCACCTTCCCATGGGGAGGTATCCGGGATGGAGGGCAGCAGTCTCATCCCATCACACTGATGTCCCCCTTGCCCTCACCTACCTTTTCAGGCCTGCTTTAGACCCGCTGCTGCTTCTGACGTTTGGGTCTGGCCCAGTAACGTGGGGGCTGTGCCTTCTTCTTGTCCTTCCTGAACTTCTTGTCCACTCTCTGCATCAACTTCTGGACATCAGGGTCAGTGGGAGAGCCGCAGATTTTCTTGTTCTTCTTGGTGGTGAACCTGGGGGCAGGGGCAGAAAGGTTTGCTGGGGGTGGGAAGGGGGAGGACATGGAACGGGAGGGTTTGGCTAGAACCAAACTGCTTCGGGCTGTCCCGACTGTAGCAGGGTACTTACACAACAGCACGCAGCAGACATCCCGACTCAGAGCCTTGGAGGGTGTAGGAAGTCGCCCGGATGCCAGAGACGGATTTCTCGCTGTAGCTCAAGCAGCAGTCCGTGCCCAAGTTGCCAATGCCTGGGAGTAAGGTGGGAGTGTGGGATTTTGGACCCTCACAAAGCCAGGGCACCTTCCCACCCCCAAAGGAGCACAGAACAGCCGAGTTATGGCACAAGGTGACTTTTTTGGCAGCATTCATGGGGGAGATGCTCTAGTAGCATGTGAGGGTGGGAGCTCTCAACCCCAGCACCCAGTTGCAGGTTGGACCCTACCCCGTGAATACACAGCGCCCATTTCAGTGCAGGCAGAGGGGAAACTGAGGCAGAGATGAGCCTCATTGCAGAGGGACCAAACCTCATTCTCCTTATCTGCGCTTTGCATCTTGGTGTGCTGTTGCCCCACCAGCCACATGCACACGCACACACTCCCAAACCAATACCACGCACCATTACGCACGCACGCACCCTACACCACAAACCACACACCCGCAGCCATGCACGCTCAAATGTGGGCAAACACACCCCATGCACTGCAACCACACCGCCCAGCACCCTGTGAGCACCCGCATCCCCAGGGCTTAGTGCCTTTTACCTTGAGCCTGGGTGATGAGGATGACCGCAGTCAGCAGAAGCAGCGTCAGGAGGAGGCGCAGAGCCATGCCGAGGGCTGAGCAGTGCAAGGCAGGAGAGCAGGACACGCACTGCTGCCTAGTGCCGGGGCTGCTCCTATTTATCTCGGACGCTCTGCTTTCATTTTCGGCCAGCCTGGCAGGCAGCCCACCAGCTGGCCGAGGGATGGGCGATGGAGAAGCGGGAGTGTGGGGGATTCCTGTAAGCACAAACTCCCCCCCTTTTCGGATGTGTCCTGTCTTGTTCCCAGCTGCCCATCAGAGCCCGGGGTACCAGGCTGGGGGCACACCGGAGATGCGGCCCCCACCACGGTTAGATGGGTTTGTCTGCTCCTGTTTCTCCTACCCGGTCTCTCAACCTGCCGCTACCTGCTCTCGGAGGGCTGGGTGTTGGTGCTTACCTGTTTGTTCCCAGGACAGGAATCCTGGAGGGTGGCCAAGCCATTAGGCATACCAAGGAGTCAATCGGTTTTGACCCCCCACCTCATGCTTTGCTCCCAAGCCACCCCATACAGGTGAGAAGGGGCTCAGGGATGAGCCCATGTCGCAGCCCTCTCCACCCCTGTCTGGCTCCCTGTGACCTCCCCAAACAGCTGAACCCATCTGTGTGGCTGGGATATGCAAGGCACAGACTGCATATGGGACTGGGGGAGATAGCACGCACCGCTGTGCATTGGTGCTGTCACCCAGTACTGGGGAGCTGAAGATGGGTGGCAATGCTGAGCAGGAATGGGCTGACTCCTGATATTTAACACAGACAAGATGCAAACTCCCAACATGGGCACGATGGAGTGACCCTGCGCAGATGGACATGCTGGGCATGGCTGGAGAGATAGGGGCTATGCAGAAGTAGACCCAGGGGAGCTGAACCCCACGGAGCACCCCTGTGGGGGCCAAGGCCACGGGAAGAGATGGCACATGGCTGGAACAAGCCCTGAGCAACCCAGTTTAAACATTGGAACACTGGTCCTGCTCTGATGGGGGGCGATGGCTAGAGACATTCATGGCATGGTCTAGAGGAGCCAAAGGGTGGAGGCTTCACAACTGCTATGGACAACCTGTTCCAGGGCCTGCACTGTTCTCATGTTGAAAACATTTTTTCCACTACTAACGGGGAGGATCCTTTGATGCATCCGGTGCCGCTGTCTCCCTCCCTACCCCAGGGCCTCTCTGAGAAGAACCAGATCCTGGCATCTCTCCAGCCCCCTTGAGAGGACCCCCTTTGCCATTCAATCCCCAATTCCACCACCCCACCACTATCATCCCCCCTTCATCCTCCCTAGCCTCCAGCCCCTCGACCAGACCCAGTCCCACTGCCTGTCTCAGCTGTGTCCTGCGACCCCCAATAGGATGCAGAGCCCTGACAGGGTCTACCCAATGCTAGTGAGGGCCAACCCCCTTCCCAGGCCCATGGGCTGGGGTTGCACCCCCAGGACTTCTCCCCAGTTTCTGATAAGGACCCTCATAAACAGTTACCACCAAGGGCAATGAGTAACCCAAGAGGAGAGCAAAGTCCCAGAGAGTAGAGAGCAGAGCTGTGATAAGATGCCCATGCTCTTGCCACCCTTAGCAAGGAGGGGGCAATGCTAGTGTTATTGCTGCCTTCCTCGGGGTCAAGTTGGGTGCATTGGGGATCCAGGGCTGCACTCCTGGGGCTTCCCCCAACACTTGTGCAGAAGAGGAAGGGAGCTCCATGCTGGGGATACCCCTGTGAGCACATAGGGGAAGGCAGCTCCACACACACTGGTGCAGCACTGAGGGTGGTGTGGCCTCGGGCAGCAGCCCTTGGGGCATGTGGACAGGCACAGGCTACAGGCTGCAGTGGGCGCATCTCCCCAGGGTGCCTGGCAGCACGGGAACTGGTCCTGGAGCTATCCTGGTGCTGTCGCCCATCTCTCCAACCCCAAAGCACCGATGGCATCAGGACAGGGCAGGAAAAGAAGACCCATGCTGGCACCTAATGCCTTTCCACCCCTTTCCTGTGCAACCTCCCCAGGCAGCAGTGCTGGGCGCTTGGATGAACCTCCATCCCTGGCACAGTTGCAATAGTCTGGAGAAGCTGGGGTAGCGCTGAGCCCGGTCAAGTCTTCCCAGATCCTATGTGGTACCAATTGACATGGATGGAGGGGAACCCAGCACACACCAGTGCAACCCAGAGGTCCCTCTCCTCCCAGAGGAGCTCAGGAGAGCTCCCAGACCCCTTTCTTGCCTGTTCCCTGGAAAGTCCCTGGCTTTTTGTGTGTTTTCAAGATACCGCAGCAGCATCCTCTGGCCAGAGGCCAACCCCAAGCATGGTCTGAGCTGCTAAGTAGGGTCAGGGCACGCGTTCCCTTCGCAGGCATCACTCTTTGGCAGCTCTCCGGCTGCTGTGATCGCAAACCCTGAGGAAAGCAGATGGCTGAACAGACCCTCACTCCACTCCTTCCAGGGGAGGTGGATTGGAGAGGACCCAAGAGGGATTGAACTAATGTAGGGGTACTTGGCCATTGCTCTGTCTGAGCAATGCAGATGCACCTGCATGCCTGAGCAGCAGGGACCCATAGAGAACAGCGTGGGAGTCTGTAACCCATCTCCCCTTCTTCCTCCCTTCCTTCAGGGCTCACTGGTCACTCCTTGCTCTGTTCCCCATCTCAGGAAGCAATCAGAGAGCTTCTGGCAATGAGAGAGGGGTGAGCATCCCTGTTTGCAGGGGAATCGCAGGGCAGACCCAGCTTCTGGGATACAGAGTAGCTGCTGGGGGTTGGAGGCAAGGTATCTTAGTGCTTTCCATCACAGCAGCCTCCAGCAGCTGCTCTGGCCAGAAGCAGTTTAGTGCACATACCCACATAAGCCCATTTCTCACCTGCTTGTGCTCCTGCAGCCACCAGCCTCTCCATGGAGCTCAGAGGTGCAGGATGAAGGCAGACACAGGAAGGGAACATAACCAGGCAGGGTGCTCCTCTGCTCCTCTCAGATACAGGGAAAGCCTTTTTAGCCCCAGGTTCTGTGTCTGATAACATACAAAGCTTCTGCTTCATGCGATGGTGCCTCTTATCTATCCCCATGCTCAGGCAGCATCTATCCCCAGCTAAAGCTTTCTGTGCATCCCCGTGTGGTGGAGAGACATATGGATTGTAGGAAGAGGAGAGGGTGTTCTCGGCAGACATTACAGTGTCCCTGCACCCCCAGTGTGCAAAACCAGTGGGTCCGTAGCAAATGACACCAAACTGCCTTGCTTGTGAGACTTTCCCAGGCACTGAAACCACCATGGCAGCTTGCAGGGACTTACCCAAGCCTCCATCCCAAATGCTTCCTATGTTTATATCCTGCAACCCAGCACCAGAGCCTGGAGTTCACCTACAGATTACTTCCCTGGATTCCAGCATTGCTGCTTCCTGTCATCTCACCATGTAATGCCAAGAGATTCTCTCTCCTGACCCCTCAAGCTCTTTGCTCACCCATACTTAGGCTCTTCTTCGGCCGTGCAAATGCCCCCCGCTCTGTTATGTTTAACGAGACAGCAGGGTCTGCTCCCCGGTTGGCTCAGGGATGAAGGCAGGGGCTCATTGGGTCCATACATGGACCGAAAGCATCACAGGGAGCCAACGAAGAGGGACAGGGAATTTCCAAATCCTTCTGGATGCTGCCTCTGAGACAAAGTCACAGCTAACAGGAACAGGGTCGCGCAGCTCAGCTCAACCCGCTGACCAGCAAATTCCTTCCTGCAGAGGCCACGATTCCCAGGACCCAGTGCAGAGGTAGTTTGTAAAGCCCAGCATGGAAAAACCCGGTGGCTGGGAAGGGGAGCGGGCTGCCTGCCAGGCACACCGTATAGAAGTGCCATAGTGGAATGGACCTTGGGAAGCAGGAAGGAATTGTTGGAAGCCGGCAGCACACGAGCCGAGCAGGCTCCCTGCTGGCTGCCACGCCGTCCGTCAGCGTTTGGCGAGCCTGATGGGAAGAGCGGGATGCGCACAACATGCTGGGAAGGGGATGGAAGCCAGCTCCTTGGGAGTCCCCTCCCCGCACAGGAGCGCTGGAGCCAGCTGGGCTTGGAGTGGGTCTTCAACCAGGATAAGGTGGTTTCTTTCAAGATATTTCCAAGTGGAAATCTGATTTCCCAGATGGATATAGGTGCGTGGAGTTAACCCTTTGTTTGCCAGCATGCCTGAGGAATGGCTCAAGAGCTTTGGGGCAGGACAGACTCACTGCTGAGAATTGTGCAGGGTGGTAGGGAATGGGATGAGAGGGACCTAAGAAGGTCCTGTACCATAGATAGATGCTTTCTTCATACAGCATCCTCTGTGTGATGTGTGGTGCTCCCCATAGTGCTCCCAAAAGCATGGTCTAGAGGAAGGTGTCCCTGCCAATGGCAGGGGGGTTGGAACCTGGATGATCTTTTCCAACCCAAACCATTCTATGTACTATGACCTGTGTTTTGTCTTGCCCTGGAAGCACATGGTCAGGGTTGCTCTGCTCTCAGGCCTCTAGATCCAGGCATTACCCAGCACATAGGATCCTTCTGGGCTCACGCTGTTCTAAGTGTGCACATTTGTCACTACATCACCACAAAATATATTCAGTGATGAAAGGAGCAACGGTCCAGAGCCTGTCCCTCTGTGTGTGGCATGGCAGAAACCTCCATGGGGTGGCTGAGGTTCGTGGTGGAAAGGGGAGACAGCGAGAGCATCCTGTTCTTGGCAGGGATGCTGGGCCAAAGAGCAGGAGGCACTGCAGGAAAGAGGAGTTCAACCGGCGTTTGCATAACCCTCTAAAAACTGTGCCTCTCTCAGTCAGTCCCCAGGCTTTCCACCAACCACCAGCCCATCCCTCCCTTTCCCATCAACAAGCACATCAATCTTCCATCCTGAAATCCCACCGTGCCTTGTATGGCAACGTAAGACACAGTGGAAACTGCTGGCACCAGCCCAGCCTCCTGTGAAAGCAACGAGTTGTAAATCCTCTTGCTGCAAAGTGAGCAGCAGCCCCCCAAAAGCAAGGCACAGCTTGTGTGCCAGCCAAGCCAGGAGCTGTGCGCAGTTGGGAATGGGTGAGTTGGATGGGCACTGTTCAGGCTGGGATGCTCTTCATGCAGAAGCATCATCCTGGTATATGAATTAAGAGAGACTCGGGAAGCTGCTGGGGAAAAGAGCTGGTTGAGTGTTGTTGAGAGGAAACTGCTCCTCCTTCGTGCTGGGACATCAGACTTTGTACTTAACATAAGGCAGAGCCATGCTGCATCCACCCCACTCTGCTCCATGCTTCCAGCATGGGCTCAGCTCCACAGGCTGGGGAGCTGGGACTCGCTGCAAACAGCCCCTGGCACACATGGCGGGTTCACTGGGAGCAGGGAAACGGAGACAGAGAAATTAGAGACAGCCAAAGGGAAATGAAGCAAAACATCGAGAAGGCTCTAGAGAGTTTGCAGGAGACATTAGAGCAACACTTAAACTACGAACTCTGTGTGCTTGAGCCAGGACTAGAAAACAGCAGAGAAGGGATCCTAGTGATGGCTCAGCCCCAACCAGGGAATCAGCCACCCAGTGCCCAGGCAGTGGTAGAAAATGCAAAGGGAAAGCAAAGAGAAAGGAGATTAAACCCCAAAGGGCTAGGAGACACCAGGCACTGATACCAGACAGAGACCTGCTGCATTGCCTGCCAGCTTCATTGGCCACAAGCAATTGGACTTGGCATCAGAAGGAACACCAGTGCCAGGAGGGCACCCAGAGAGCAGCCAGCCAAGTCCTTCCCAGCAGCCTGCACCAGGAGGAAACAGCTGCTGGAATTGCTTCAATGCACAGGTCTCATCCTGTCGGATATAATTAAAAAATAAGAAGAAGTTAATACTCCATAGCTAAATATAACTGGTCATTTACAGTACTTGAGAGCATCGCGGCGGAGCAATGGAGCTGTCAAAGCCCTGAAATAGCTGTCTTCAACATGGGGAGACATGAGGAGTGACCTGAGGCTTATTTGCTACCCAGGCAAATAGAAGCAATAGAGAGGACACCCTTCACCATCAGGGAGACCAGCACAATGCAGCACATCCTCCTCCCAGGCACACACAGAGTATGGTCTAACCAAGGACCTGGGGAGTCCCTCTGACCATTCAACCTTGCCATCAAAGTGGCATCTCCAAGAGGAGGCAAGGGGAAAACGAGCTTGAACATGAGAAAACAGTGTTTGGAGCCAGGATTCAGATTGAGATGCCGCAGCCGGCCAACAATCATCTGAGCTCCTTGGTTCAGCAGATGGCTGCAGGAGCGCGTGAGGGGCTGGGAGCAGTGCGAGGGGATGGAAATTCCCTTTGGGGATGGGGGTCAGGCTGTTTACAGCAAAGGAAGAGTTGCAGGGCCAGAATATGGAGACCTCCCTGCAGCATCCGCCTGCCAAAGCCACACAGACCCCACGATGGCTGCTCTGGGAAAGTCACCCGGATGGTTTGCAACACACTGGCTCAGGCGTCAGGAGGAAGGGGTGAAACACCACCGTACCCACCAATGGGTCCCATCCCTATATGCTGGCAGCAGAACAGACCATGAGTGTTGCAGAGATCTGGAGGAGCTCAGGGTTACCAAGAGGAGACTGAGCCCAGGCCTTGCCCCGTGTCACCCAGAAGCGACTGCTGTGGTTGCAGTCTCAAAGAGGAACTTCCCCCCCTCATCCCAAGAATACCATGAGGGCTGCAGCCCCAGTTTCCACCTGTGCTCCAAGCCTGGAGGCCCCTCTGACTGTTGCAAACATTGCAAATCCCCCATGGCTGCACCAAGGCAAAGTTACAGAGGCAAAAGGGAGGTTTATGAGACCAGTTGATATGGTTGGCACTACTCAATGGTCAGAGAGAGCATCCTCAGACATGCTGCTGTGCCCATTGCTACATCCCACTGAGCAGCAGATCACCTAGACAAATATCACAGCCCCTGAAGCCGCTCAGGACGGAGCTCTGGTAGATGTGGTCTACCCCATGGCCCTTAGCAAGGAGATGAGGGGCCAGACCCAAATCTTCCCATAGGTTTCCAGATACAAATTGTTCTTTGCCTGTTCCCATCTCTTCCCACCCTCTCCAGAGCCTTATTAGATTGCAGCTCAGTGCTGAGTTGGGCGGGATGTGCCCCACCAACAACTCACAGCAGTGGCTTTGCCATCACAGCCCACGGGTAGCACAGCTTTAACTTAAAAATAGGCTGATCTGCTGTTGTGGGTTAACCCCAGTAAACAGTTAAACCTACAGCTCTCTCACTCCCCGCCCCAAGTGGGATGAGAGAGAGAACCAGAAGGGTAAAACTTGGAAAACTCATGGCTTGAGATGTAAGACAATTTAATACATAAATCAAAAGCTGCATGTACATGCAAAGCAGATTGAGGAATTAATTCACCGCTTCCCATCAGCAGGCAGGTGTTTACCACTTGCAGAAAATACTTCATCATGCTGATGAAGTAAATACCTTCATCACATGTAGCATCTACTTGGGAAGACAAACACCACAACTCCATATGTTGCTCCTTCCTCCTCCTTTCTCCCAGCTCTATATGTTGAGCAGAACTCCATATGGTCTGGGATATCCCTTGGGTCTGCTGGGCTCAGCTTTCTTGGCTTGTCCCCTCCCACTTCTCATGCACCCGCAGCCTACAGAAAAGGCTTTAAGACTGTGCAAGAACTGTTCATCAATACCTAAAACATCCCCATGTTATCAACACTGTTTTGATTGCAAATCCAAAACATATCACCATATGAGCTCCTATGAAGAAAATTGACTCTATCCCAGACAAAATCTGTGCAATCGCCACCCCTTATTTGATACCGTTTATATCATGCTCAGGTCCCACACCATCCGATACATTCTCATTAACCACTACTCCCCTTCCCATCCTTTGATTTATAAACAAATATCAGTCCTTTGTCTATTGTCTAACCCTGTAAATTGTCCATTAAATGTCCACTGAGTTAATTTACTCCATGACTTTGGGTTCCATTGGTTGTGATGATCACCCAGAACAGGAGAGGTGGTGTGTTGTGTGGAATTATTTGACACCAGGGCCAGCTCAGCTTGGGTAGCTGCTGCCCTTGCACTGCTTGTTGTGAGGCTCGTCCTCCACTGTTTCAGGTGGCTCCTGCTAAAGTAATCCCTGTAAAACAGTGCTGAAATCACGGATTACAACAATGTAAAGGTATTCCCATAACAACCTTCACCTCATCACCATTGCTGTTACCAGAAGGTTCCCAGACACAGGACAGTAGGGTGAATAGCAGTATGGCATGGAACAAAGCAAAAGCAAAATGCAGCCACTGACAAGCACTACACTCTAATATGCAGTAAGGCAAGCATAGGAGCCTGCCAATTAGCAGATAAATTGTTATAACAGCTATAAATTTGATCTAGCACACTCCAATCAAATCTCTCATTATCTCAAACACTTCAAGTACCCAAAGGTCCAAAGAGGACTCTACCACAGCCAAAACCAGTACATCTGTGATATCCTACATGAACAACTTTGTTTTTCCTGGTTAGAGCTTCATCAGCCCGTAAGACTGTGGAAGCCCCAGGTGGGATCCCTGCAGGCATAAACCATGAGAGCCAACCTCCTTCTGCTGCTGAGGCCAAGATACAATAGCGAGGGAGCTTTATTTTGATGGACATGAAGGACAGAAACAATGGTTATATCCATCCTGTCTGACCGCAGGCCAGGAGATACCATTGACTGAGCCACTGTCAAGATCAATCAGGTCAATTCCTCTCCTGTAAGCACAACCCAGATATCTCTGCTGTCCATCAGTATACCCAGTCTCAATAGTTCCATCAGCCAAAATAACCTGTGCTTAAAAAACGTGTGTCTGGTACAAACACCAGGGAATCACAAACAGGGTAATTGAGTTGATGTGCCCTTGTGCGCACGTACATCAGCATACCACTGCTGTCACCATCCAGGTCTGGTGTCAGCCTTTCAGGAAAGTAAATCATGGATTAAGCTTTGAAAAAGGATGAGGAGGGATATGGCTCATATCCAAGCCAGAACCTCCCTTCCTGACACTGGGAAATTTTTAGCAGATGTCTGGGGGCAGAGACTGTTGTGCAGCCTTCACAGGCACCTGAACATATGGTCTCACACCAGATTTGCCCCACAACAGCGCTCACTGGTCACATTCAATGTCTTCTAGTTGCAAAGCCAGATCAGAGAGCAGTAAGCAGTTCTCCATCGCTCTGTGTGGCCATGACCAACAGTTTGTTCCCCACAGTAATTGTGATGGTGAGCTCTCACGGCTACAGCATCCAGTTTCCATGAGGAAATCTCCTCAAAACAAGAGTCATCAGATACACCCCCCACCCAATATATCACAAGGGAATCCTACAATGGGCAAGAGGGACCCACAGCCTTCCCAGGGATGGAGAACTGGTGGCACTTGTGGAGACCACAGAGCATTTCCAAAACCCCAGACAATCCTTGTCTGCACTGGAGATGCCATTGGGTCATTGCTCAGGATGAACCTGATCCAAATGTCCATGAACCCCTGCACTCCCAAATCCTGAGCTGTTTCTCACTCCACCAGATCAAGTTGCCCTGGGAAAGGATCTTGGCTGGAAAACAGTGAGGAAGCTGGCATCTCTCCTGGAGATGACCTGAAGAGTTGAGCAAGCAATCTGCCTTGGCCCATGTGGTACTTCCCATAGCCCAGATCTGCTCTGTCCCGATGGGCTGGTGTGTCCTGTCTCCATCCTTGTGATGTCTCTCCAGGGCTTTGGCAGGCAGATGCTGCCGGGAGGTCTCCAGATTCTGGCCCTGCAACTCTTCCCTTGCTGTAAACAGCCTGATCCCCATTCCCAAAGGGAATTTCCAGTCACTCGCACTGCTCCCAGCCCCTCACGCGCTCCTGCAGCCACCCACTGAACCAAGCGGCTCAGATGCTTGCCAGCCGGCTGTGGCATCTCAAGCCTGGCTCCAAACACTGTTTTCCCTATACTCTCATGAGTGCCTTTTCTCTTCTGCCTCCCCTTAGGGACTATGTCAGTGTGAGCCATGAGGTCCTTTCCGCTTTGCAGAGGGTGATGGAGACAGCAAGGTGGTCTTAACACAGCCAGGGCTGTTGTGACACGTAGACACTGGATGAAGGGACATCCCTGCGCACTCAAACCAGACCTACCTCTGGTGGCTCTGCACACACCCATGGGACCCCACGCTGTGTGTCCTCAGAAAGTCCAACACCCCATGTGAGGACCAGGAAAAGTCCCATCCCTGTCTCCCGTGATGGGTCCTGTCCCAACACCTCATCAGCAGATCAGACCCTTCATGCTTTAGAGGTCTGGAGGAGCTCAAGGCTGCCAAGATGAGATTCAGACCAGATCATGCCCCATGTATCCCAATAGTAATTGACTGTAGTTGCAATCAGGAAGGGGATTTTGCACCCCCAGGAAGACCAAAAGGGCCATGGCCCTAATTCCCATCTGCACAGGGCTCTGCTCCAGTACTGAAGGTCTCGGTGACAGTTGCCAGCGTTGCAAAACAACAGCCTCACTGAAGGGAGAGGGAGAATATGTACACACCAGCAGAGGATCATGTGCCGTTTCAGTGCTGAAAGCCCTGGGAATGTTCCTGCTCTCTTTGTATTTGCCTCGTGCTCCCACCTCTGGGAGCAGGACCACTGAGCCCAGCTCTGCCATGAGCTATGTGATAGCTTCCCAGTGAAAGCACCTTTGCTCTAAGCCCAGAAAACAAAAGGCTGAAACATCTCTCCTCCTCGCCGTGCATCCCTTCATGATCCAGCAGTCAAAGCTGTGTGGACAGAGATGGAAACTCAGTGTTGGAGCTAAAATCCAGAGCAGGAAAGGCAGGGAGCAGAGTTTAGAGCATCTCCTGCTGTCTCTCTGGTGGAGATAAACAGAGGGCATGGTTACCCACGATGCTGTCAGTGCTGCACATGAGGTGCTTCAGACCCTACACAGACCGTATTTGCCTGATGCCTCTGGTATCATGGAAAGGGGCACCACGTGCTTTTTTGACAAATCAGGATCACCTCTGAAGCACCGTCTCTATTTTCTGATCTAAGCAGTAAGACCCCACCAGCCGCTCAGCACCACTCGCCAGAGGTGTGACAGCACCCAGGGGCAGGGAATGAGGGCACAAGCCTCAGCACAGCCCCGCCACAGCCTATCAGGATGCCCTGAACACCGCTGAGGTGCAGGAACCCCTGTATTTCTGTGCTCCCATCTGCAATGGCCCTGCCACTCCAGAGAGGCTGTGTCCCTGTCTGACTTGTTTCCCCTGTGCCACAGCGGCAACCAAGCACACATAAAGGTTGGTCTAAGCAGGTTTGGGGAGAGGGTCTGAGCATAAACAGGCCAGGTAGTACGTTTACAACTGAAAGCACATAAGACACCCTGAGCTACAAAAGAAGAGGCTGGAACAGCCAGGGTGGATGGCCGACCTTGTACCTATGCACGCCTCCAGCTCCTCATGGAAATAACCCATAACTCTGGGGACCCCAATATCCCACCACCAGGCCCATCACATTAATCACATCTCCCTGTCTCTCCTTGAGTGCCTGTCTAACATCATCTCCTGCCCTTATGATATTAGCCTCTTTGTCCTGGAACCTGTTAAAATCTGCAATTGCTTATGCACCCCAGGGAATTAAAAGATCAAGCGCATCTCCAGATGCCGAGCCTGAGCTGAGCATCCAGCTGAGCTCGCACACAGCCGCTTTGGCTGGAGCACTGCAAAGATAAGGGTAATGCTCCAAACATCCAAGCAGCCCTTGGAGGTCAAGCTGCTCTCCCTTCCCACTTGACATTATCTGCCTTGGGATCTCCTGGTTGACATACAGATTTCAGGGAAGGAGTACATCTTATTATTAAAAGCTTTTGATTGCCAGACACATCCTCCAGCTTGGGCATGTGTTATGTGTCTCTCCAGACACATGCGCCATCTTTCAGGTCACCTCTGTGCCCCTGTCAAATACTGGCATAAGATCTTCTTCTAAATCTTCTGGAAATCCCCACTGTCCCAACACTTGGCCGCTGCCTGCGCTCGGTACGCTTTGTTGGAATAGGCATTTGATATATGCTGACGTGAGTGACGCATGACATTAGAAGAACTATTCTGGGATGGGCGCAGCCCATCTGGCATTGTACTCCCCAAATTCCCTTTGAGAACCTCCCTGAAACAGTATGTGCTGCATCCATCCACCTCCACCTCAGTCCCTTCACCATGAAATCCCATCTTTCTGACCTCAAGCTGGCCCTGAGAAGAGCTGGGAGCAGACAGCTACAGCGGAGGGACCTGCAGCCAGGGACCCCACCAAACCCACTGGGGGATCAGCAGCATCCCTATGGGCTCCATGCAGGCAACAATGCCTCCCTGCTCCACAGTAGTCCCAAGGTTATTTGTGGTTTGCACTGTGCAGGGCTAAGACTGGGCAACCCAGCGGTGTCATAGAATCATATCATAGAATCATAGAATCATATCGTAAAATCATAGAATCATATCATAGGATCACAGAATGGTTTGGGTTGGAAAGGACCTTAAGATCATCCAGTTCCAACCCCTCTGCCGTGGGCAGGGACACCTCACACTAAACGATGTCACCCAAGGCTCTGTCTAACCCGGCCTTGAACACCACCAGTGATGGAGCATTCACAACTTCCATGGGCAACCCGTTCCACTGCCTCACCACCCTTACAGTAAAGAACTTCTTCCTCATATCCAATCTGAACTTCCCCTGTTTAAGTTTGAACCCCTTACCCCTTGTCCTCTCACTGCAGTCCCTCATGAAGAGTCCCTCCCCAGCATCCCTATAGACCCCCTGCAGATATTGGAAGGCTGCTCTGAGGTCTCCATGCAGCCTTCTCTTCTCCAGGCTGCCCCAACTTTCTCAGCCTATCTTCATACATGAGGTGTTCCAGGCACTGATGATCCTCATGGCCTCCTCTGGACTTGCTCCAACAGCTCCATGTCCTTCTCAGATTGTGAACACCAGAATGACCAAATCATGTAAGCGAAAGCCCAGAGGAACAAGAAACAAAGGGAGATGTGGCAGCTCTGTCTTCCTTTGTCCTCAGCACACAGACAAAGCTCTCCTGCCCATCCCTGGCTATCAGACCAAAGCCAGCAGCACACCACAACTGCCCCTTCTCCCTATGGGGATGAAGGATGCCCCCCTAAAAGATTGCTGTCCTCTGGTGCCTCATCACTAAACTCAACACAGAGCAATTTCTGGGAAGCTTTGGATCTCTGTGTGTTTGTCCCACTTCCCAGGCTTCCCAGCTGCCCAGCTGTTCCTTTCCATTTGAGCTAATCACAGAGATTAAGGCAAAGACCCAGCCTGGAAGGTTTGCAAACAGCTCTGGCCTGTTTCTGCAAACAGCTTTTACAATCACACTCCTGAATAGAAGCACACAGGGTAATAAACACCATGGCATCTGTGCAGGGAATTCCCAACAAGGGCCCAGTATTAGCCCAGCCTATGCAGGAACCAGCCACCATGCTAGGGACGTTGTAAACCATGGGGTCACCAGGCACAAGCCCTTCAAAGAAGCTAAGGGAGGCAGCAAGGATAGAGAAAAGATGCCCAGAGAGCATCATGTTAGAAGGGACTCATGTCCATACCATATCATATGTCCATACCATATCTCACCACATCATATGCCCATAACACATCTCACCACACACCCTGGGTCCCAGTGTCCCCTGTGACACCAAGACGTCTGTCACCTCTATCCCCCCAGGCACACTGGCACACTCACCCCCTTTTGTAGGGGGAATCCCATCATCCCAGCAGGGCACAGTGGAGCTGAGCAGCCATCCCAAGGCAAAAGGAGCCTCTGCTCCAGTCCTTCCCCTCCACAGTCCCCTGTCCTCACGCTGCCCCAAGCCTGCAGGCAGTAGCTGCTGGCTGGAGCTGTTCATCACTAGATTGACTCCAGATTTTGCAGCCTTCGAACACTTGTGGCCATGAGACTCCAAGCCAACATGACAAGAAGAGCCATCCTGCATCTGTCCAGCTGTGTGCTGAGGTTCCTGCAGCCACCCACCGAGCAGGCTGCTGACCCTAACAAAGTAAACAGGTTGTCCTCCCTCTACTAACAAGCTAGAGGCTTTGCTTTGAACTCCCCAGCCCATACGTAGCCCCATGTTTGCCGCTGTATGAAGCAACCAGCATGCAGCTGGCCTAGGAGAGAAGGTGGTGTGGCCATCTGGGGGTCCTGGTGGACTGCAGTGTATGATGGACAGTTGACAAACATGTCCCTTCCCAGACATTCAACACTGAGTCCTGAAGTATGAACATGAGGGTGAGCTGAGGATGACAGAAGTTAGATGCTCCTATAAGAGCGGCTTGTGGTTGGAATGAGCTGTTTCCCCCCAGCATGATGGAGAAGGAAGGTCCCCTAGTATTGCTGCTTTTGAGGTGAGGAAGATATTTCTTAGAATCATAGAATCACAGAATGGTTTGGGCTGGAAGGGACCTTAAAGCTCATCCAGGTCCAACCCCCTGCCACAGGCAGGGACAACTATCATTAGACCAGGTTGCTCCAAGCCCCATCCGACCTGGCCTGGGACTAACATGCACTGCACTGATGCCCATGTGCTTTGGGAACACGGGGTGGATGGTGTGCCAACTCCAGGGCAGGAGCGGAGCAGACAGCCCACTTGTCTGACATTACAGGGTCCTGAGCAAGCCTGTCCAGCTTGACACACATCAAATTGAGAGGTCTGTCTCCTTCCCTCCTCCTTCATCCTCCCCCAGGCCAGCACTACACAAGGCAGGAGGGATGTACAGCAGGCTCAAATGGCTGCACAGATTTGGTCTCTCTTGCTGCCATGCCGGGATCTTCTCTGCCTGGCAGTGAGTGGCTTAGAGGCAGGCAGCAGGCAATGCTCAAATGCAGAGCACAGAGCTTGGGGTAAACATGGCTGTGTTTCAGCAGGGCACAAAGTGAGCAGGAATACGGGTGATCCAGGTGCATGGGCCTCACCGGGTGCCCCATCTGTGGCACCTCAGTTGAAGATCCCCTCCCCTTCTCTGCACGGCCTGCCATTCCCTGTGTGATGTCTTCCAGGCACGACAGCCCAAAGCTTTTGCCGATAACACGAACAGGATAACTTGGACCCAAAACCTGGTCACTTCAACCAGAAACATTGCTCTGATTTACACAGGGGAGGTTTCGAGACAAACAGTGTAATTAATTTAACTGAGGAGGACAATTGGAGGAAGAAACAGGAAAAAGCATTTTCAATTCTCTTCTGGTTTGTTTCTTGTTTTAATAAACATGTTCCTGAAAGGCACGTGGGTGAAAGGTGAGGGTTTTCCAGCTGAGGGAGCTGCCAGAGGAGCTCTAGGGACCCCACACTGACCAGGGGACCCTGGGAGCCCACAGCACTGACAAATGTCCTTGCCGTGAACTGTGGTGAGAAGCGCAACTGTTTCCCATTAGTCAGGAGGACAAAAGCATCCCAGCAAATCACAGGGACATGACAGATAGAGCAGCTTTTCGGGTGACTAACTGCTCGTGGATGAGGGGCGAGGGAGGATGTAGGGAGTGAGAGAAGATCACATAGACTCGATTTCTCAACTTCATGACATAGCAGCTCTTGGGCAGAGATAAATGTGGTGGCCATGGAGTTTGTGCATTTTCCTTCTGGTATATCCATAGCTGCTGCCCCGCATCTCAACCGTGGCATCAGGGGTTGCCTGTGGCTTCAGAAAAGCCTTTTGCATTGGTATTGCTTTACTGATTTATTGCTGCAGCAGCCCTGAAGCAATGTTGTCCCCCTCAAGCAATGCTCGGGCTGTGCCGGCACCAGTGGAGCATCACCGCGTGTGCTGGTAAACTGTGTGCACGCTCCCTCGTATGCTCTCAAGCCAACGAAGCAAAGTGTACGCGAGTGAGCGGGGTCAGGGACCTTCCTCGAGGGACAGGGGATGCGGCTGCTTGGTCTGGAGATGGGGGATCTTGGTCCTGGTCTGCTCACTGCCAGCTGGATGAAGCCAGTGGTGGCCTTCCCCCACACGATTCGTCAGCTCATCCCGACCCAGCAGCTCTCTCATCAGTCACTGACAGATGAGGGTCCCACCAGGGGCTGAGACGGTCCAGATTCTATCCCCTGTGCACCCCGCACATTCCCTGAGTTACACTCTCCCGCCGCTAAGCACAGACATAACCTCATGCCCTGTGCTATTCCCGACGCAGACATCAGTATCTCATTGCTTGGCAGCTCTGTCTCTTTTTCACCCCAGCAGCTGAGCCCCCAGCCCCAGGACATGGCCTGCATGGGACCCCCTTGCCCCACACTGCCCTCAGCCCCTCGACCTGCAAGCCTCTGCATGAGGCCAAAGTGTTTACAAACATGTTCTAAGCAGTTCCGTTAGATCCCCTCTCCCATCTCTTTGGAGCTGGCAGGAGAGCGCTTTGGGACGAGTCCGAATCCAGAAGGAAATGCTAGAAATCAGCTTTGTTTCTTGTCCAGACTCATCCGACTCCTCTGGCTGTTTGGTCGTGCTCTTCTCCACAACCTCCAAAGAGCCTTGTGCTCCGAACAGGTCCTGGCCAAAACCAACCCGCTTCCAGGCTCAGACTGAGCACAGGAGAGTCTGGGTAGAGCAAGCATCAAGGCAGTCGTTTCTCCAGCATTCCCCCATCCCTCCTTCAGGATACCTCTGCCCAAGACCATTTTCAGCTGTTTTTCTCCTCCCACCACCTTCATGGACTCACAAATCCATCCCATGGACTTGCAAATGAAATCAGGCCTCAAGTCCAACATCCCATCTGCAGCAGGGGCAGCAATGGGATCACAGAGTCATTCAGGTTGAGTTGGGTTCCACAGGACTTTGCCCGTCTGCATCTTGGAAGCCTCCAAGACTGGAGACCCAGCAGTCCAGGCCCCTCCTCAAACACCTTACTGTTCCCATAGGGATACATGGGGATCCCTCTCTCATGTCCCTGCTATGCACATGCAATAAAAGCCTGGCTCCATCTTCTCAATAATCTTCCCATAGGTGTTGAGAGGCTGCTTTTAGGACTTCTCAAAGCCATCCGTTCTCAGGGTTGGACAAACCCAGCTCTTCCAGCCTCTCCTTGCAGGGAAGGAGCTCCATCCCCTACCATTTTAGCGGACCCCTCTGAACTCACTCCTGTTTATCAATGTTTCTCTTGTGTTGGGGGAGCCAAAACCTGAACGCAGTGCCCAGATGTGGTGTAATGAGTGCTCAGCAAAGGAGAACAGTCACTTTGCAAGGTCAGCGGGAAAGACCCAAGCCGTTTGCCTTTTACCAGCTCAAATGCATTGCCGAAACTATTGCTTTGGCTGCTTTGAAATGACAATCAGCTCCTGCGTGCTAAAAGGAGCTGTGGGCAGTGCCCAGCACCACACCAGCCATGTTTCTGCATTGCCCAGAATCTCACAGAAGGTCTTTTGCAGGCAGTAGATCCAGAAGGGAAACAGGTTTCCAGCTCTTTGGGTGTCTATGGGAATGGAGCAGCGGCAGGATGCATTTCCCGGACTCTCAGAGCCTGCGGCCAGAGGGAGCCACCAGATCAGCTTCTCACAGCCCTGAGCCTCGCTGGTGGTGCGTATTGCGCCCAGTCCTTGCAATGTTTTATCTCCTTGCTTGTCTCCTTGAGCCTGCAGATTTAATCTACAACCATTTAATATTCATTGCCCATCATGCTGAATGTCATCAGTTCCAGAACTGGTCCAGGAGGAACAGGCTGGCAGGTTCCGCTGCCCTGCAGATGGCTAAAAGTGCCCTGGCTCACACACGCTGCTCTGAATCATTTCCTGCCCCTCCTCATCTCAGGGCAACCTGGAGCCCCCAGACTGTCACAGGGACATCCACCTCCTCTACACTTCCTGGGGTATCCACAATATGCTTGACAGCACAGGGGATGACAAGGAATGGCAGCACAGCTTGAAACCAAAGTTATACAACACCTCTGAGTTTAATCTGTGCAGATGTCAGAGGCTCTGCAGGAAGATGCAGAATGGACAAAGCAAGCTGGAAGGTACTCCAGAGGCTCTGCTTTGTGAGGTAGGCTGGCAAGAAGCAGTGAGTAAGCCGTGTTAGGGTGTTTTATTTGTGGAGGGCAGACTGGCGATCAAACCTCTGCAGGGCCACAGACAAAAGGAGAGCTGTTGACATCAATTCCATGCACGCACCACAAAGAGATGATCTCTTCAGCAGCAAGCTCGCCGGGTGCCCCCGTGTCCGGGCAGAAGTCACCTTTGTCCACAAACTGCTTATCTTTATTCACCATCCTGGGGTGGAGGAGGCAAAGGTGGAGAGATGGGCAAAAGGGTCTCTTCCCATGGGGTGTGCTCCATTCACCTTTAAAACCTTCTGTGGGAGATGCACTGGCTTTGCTTTAGGCTGCTTGGGCTTTTACCAGAAAGAGAAAACAGCCTTTCTTCTTTGAATATACTTGCAGTAATAGCCATGCCATCCCTGTGTGCCTGACTCACATGAAGAATGCTCTGTGCCAGGGAACACGGATGGCTGAGCAGGAAGATACCCGGCAGATGCCTGCCTGCCCTGGGAACACCAGGGAAATTCCAGCTGTAGAAGAACCAAAAACCATTGCAGCGAAGATCCCTCAGCTCATTCTTTCAGGACTCTTGGGTGCAATTTGTCTGGGCAGCTACTTTTGAAATATTTGCCCCCAGAGTATGTCTTCTAGCATCCCCTCTAGCGCCCAATAAACTGGAAAGTATTTCACACCCTTCCTTGCTCCTTCCCAGACACTGAATACGGATAGCGTCTTCATTTCTCTGTCTTGTGTAATAGCATTTTTATTCTTTCTGGAAGCAGATTTAAGAGTCGAGGACGTGTTTTGGTAGTAAAGCTGTCCTCCTCCTCCTCATCGCTTGTGGTCAGCCATGCGTGTCTCCCAGGAGCATTGACAGCTTTATACACTTCCTGACTTCCCGTTCACATCTGCTCATGCTGACCCTGCTCATTTCGGATAGCTGCTCCCACTTCTCTGCTGAGACCACCAGTGAAATCCCCTTTCTCACTGCACAGCTCAGGCTTCTGATAGCGCCTTTCTGAAGCACATGCCTTTCACTTTTGTTTTTTCAGCCAGCACTGCTTTGCCTGCTGCAAAACCCACTCAGGGAACACTCAATCCCACTGATACTGAGATACTAAATAGCACTGGTGCCAGTACATACCCTTGAGGAACTTCACTCATTACTGGTTTCCACTTGGACACTGAGCCACTGACTGTGGGGATGCAGTCATCCACCCATTTCCTTATCCATTGCTTTTCCCAGACAGCTGAGACAGCGGCTTGCCAGCACCGCAGCAGCATTTCGGGTGCTGTTAGTTTGGCACAGGGAGCACGAGCACATGTGCCTGGTGGCAGGGGCACTGCAGTTTGCTCCTATAGCTTGCTTGCATTGCTCCTGCCAAGTGAGCTGTAGTGGCTGGAGTCTGCTCTGGGCTGGAGGATCACAGAACCACAGAATGGTTTGGGTTGGAAGGGTCCTTGTTCCAGCCCCCTACCATAGGGGGTGGCTTCTCTGGGCACCCTGTGCCAGTGTCTCAGCACCCCCACAGGAAGGAATTTCTGCCTAAGAGCTCATCTCAGTCTCCCCTCTATCAGGTTAAAGCCATTCCCCTTGCTCTGTCCCTACAGTCCCTTGTCCAAAGCCCCTCTCCAGGTTTCCTGTAGCCCTTTAGGCACTGGAGCTGCTCTCAGTTGTCCCCGTAAGGAGCCTTCTCTTCTCCAGGCTGATCCAGCCCAGCTCTCAGCCTGGCTCCAGAGCAGAGCTGCTCCATCCCTCACAGCATCTCCATGGCCTCCTCTGGACCCCCTCAAGCAGGTCTATGTCCTTCCTGAGCTGGGGGCTGCAGAGATGAATGCAGGACTGCAGGTGGGGTCTCACAAGAGTGGAGAAGAGGGGTTAGGATGGCACAGCCACCACGTGTGTCCTTGCCTATGGGAGGCCACTGTATGCCCATCTCTCTTACAAGTCTGTTCCTAAGGGTGCTCCTGGGGTTGGTCCTCCAAAGCATCCATGGTGCCCCCACCACAATGTGCTCCTTGCCATGGCTCCCCCCTGCAGTTCATAGCAAGACAAGGGCCAAGGAGACCATGGTGGACACAACAAGGGGCACAGACTGCGCCATCCCTAGTGCTGGATCTTCCCTGCCCAGACGAGCTTTGGCAGCATGGGGCAGCCTTGTCACAGCACTACTCACTGCTGGACCGTGCACCGGCATAGGCATGGCCCCCAGACACAGCTCCAGTCCCTCCAGCCATGGTCAGAGCTCAAGGGGTTTCACAGCCGTGCAGAGGTCCAAGGGAGCAGGGAGACTCAGCTCAACAGTTCTCCCTCTGGGTCAGGTCCATGTTTCTCAGGGGAACTGAGATTTGGTTCTGCCCCACGGGGTTGCCCAGGCTGTGGGGAGGAGGGGGGAAAGTGTGGAGCAATAGGGGCAGAAGAAGATCCCCTGGGCTGAGGCAGCAGCCCATGAAGGAACAGCTGCCTTGATTATCAATGGGCACTGGAGAGGCAAGGGATGCAGCACAAGGCCATGTGTTGCCATGCAGGGATGCCCTGAGTTGCTGATGTGCTTTCTGCTCTGCTTTGGCTTTAGCAAGGGTGACACAGGAGCAGCAGAGCAATGACTACATACAAGGATTTGGGCAGTGGCTGGTGAAGCCTTTCCATGGACCACTGCACCACACATGGAAGCTTCATAGCTTTATCTCCATTTTTTTTCTTGCTGTGTGCAATGAGAGCCTGCTGAGCACATCCTGCCTCAGCTCGAGATCCAAGATGCCAACATGTGCTGCAATGTGGGGCTGGCTCCCGCCCTCAACCATGCACGAGCACGGGGTGGCAAAGTCAGTATCTGCCATCATCTTGCTTTGGCAGCATCAAAGCTTATCCTTCTTCATGTCCTGCTGTGTTGGCAGGGCTGAGGCAACCATGGACAAAGGCCACAGCAGCTTCTCCTCAGTCCAAGAGAAGAGGTACCTTGCACAGAGTGCTCCCCTGCGATGGTGTCTGGATGGATGAGCAGACCCCAACAAGCAGCATTCCAGCTCCACCATCTGGTTTGCAGCCCCAGATCTCCCAGTCTGAGGAGGCTTAGTGGCAATCAGGACCTGCAGGCTGTGCCTGGGGACCCCATCTGGTGTCCCTGTGCCATTGTCAGCAGGTTGGGGAGAAAGAGACCAGGTAGCAGTGATCATCTTCCTCTGGTGGGGTCAAAGCTCATCCCACTGCCAGTTCCATCCCTCCTGCCTTAGGAAGGGCTGAGGGGGTTCATGGACAAAATAGGAGTGCATGGGAACTCCTTTTCCATCTGGGGCAGCCCCCATCTGGGTGAAGGCGGCTTTTACACACAAAGCTCCCCAGCACTGGCTGTCACAGGCAAAGCAGCGTGGACCACCCTAGGCACCAGTCTCTCCTCCCCACATCCCCGCAGAGGCAGCCCTCCCTCAATTGGCAGTAGGGGACCTGCCAGCCATGGCAGATGGCACCTCTTCCTATGCTAATGAGCCGTCAGGATTTAATTCCTGCCTCCCATTAACACTCATTACAGTGTCACTTGGCCGTTCTTCTGTGTCTATCACATCTCTGCCACTTCTGCTTCAAGGTGTTAATTCAGGGCTGCTCTGGGGTGGCCACCATCCTCCACCACCACCCCCCTCTAGAGGGCTGCCACCTCACTGTCCCCGAAACCCTGCATTAAATGCATCTTCAGAGGAGGCTGGCACAGAGCAGGATGCCCATCATCCATGGGATGGATGGATGGATGGATGGATGGATGGATGGATGGATGGACCGAGCAGGTCTAAACTCCGTGTTTTCCACAGCATCCCCACCTTGCACAAGATCCCACAGCCCCTCCACGGGCACAGAGCTGCAGGAAGATGCAGCCAGACCTATTGCAGCTTGCTGGGGGCCAGAAGTAGGTTACTTTCCGCTGTGCATAGAAATGATGTGATGCATATTCATCAGTTACAGTTGTGCGGAGATTATAACAGTCGCATAAATTGCAGGTTTAGGGATCATCAGCTGCATTCCATGACTTTTCCAGGGCTTCCTCTCCTGAAAAAGACATGGAAATTAGAGTCATCTCATGAAACATAAAGGTCAGCACTTTAAGTGTTGTCTTGGAAAAACAGTTTTCTTTACTGTACACCTTTGCTTCCCTCAGGTGAACAATTCAGTGATCATAAGCCTCGTCTTACTATTTAAAATTTTATTTATCATCTGTAATCACTCTCAATACATTTTCCTTCTTGAAAATCAATTTACCAGCTCTTCACAGGTACAATGGAAACAAATTGTATTTGAAGCCCAGCTTCGCTGGGTTGATGCTGACTGTTTACAAAGGGAAAACATTCTTTCATGCAGCTGCCTTTGAGCGTAATACAGCCCAGGGAGCCTAAAAGCTTTTAATGGGGAGCAATTTGAAGATTGATGCTCTGCAATCACCCACGAAGGCACAAGCTGGGGGTGAATGTGCCCTGGGCCTGCAGTCCTGCCCTGGCTCCCCTGTTGAATGAGGGTCTCTACGGATACTTGTCACCAGCCTGACCATGGTGCCAGCTCTCCAGTGTGTGCCTCCTTGCTGGCCTGGCTGCATGGTGCCAGGTCCCTCTGCAGTGACAGCAGCGTCTTAATCTCTTCACCCAACAGTGAGACCACTCTCAAGCGTCACCAGCCTTAGCGACCTCTCAAAACGCATCCCAGTGGCTCTCACCCAGTGCACAGGGAGCTCTGAGAGCCAACAAAATGATGTGAGCCCCTCTCAGCCAAAGGGGATGAGGTTAATGCTGGGGGGCAAATGTGCTGCAGTGCTTCTACCCATCTGCAACAGACAGAGCTCCGAACTGGTCATAGATGGAAGGAAAAGAGGACTGTACAAGCACTGCTGTGAGCAGGGTCCGTGCAACGCAGAGACTGGGCAGTTGGACCCAGGCAAATGCTTATATGTGCTGCCTGTCTCTTGCAGAGCCCGACAATGGCAGCCGCACACAGCAATGGTTGGCCAAGCTACTGACCACTTGCTCTCTCACACTTCCCACTAGTGCTGAAGCAGGTTTCTAGTGCGCAAGCAGTCCAGCAGACTCAGAGTTACTGGCTTCTGGTCAGGGGGGCAACTGCACAACAGCCAAAGTGACTGGAATGGCTTTGATATTCTCATATTTTGGGGTATCTGTGACCACAGAAATAAACAGGCTCTTTTCAGCCAAGCCTTTCATTAATTTTTCATCCAAAAGAGGAGGTTATACCTAAGTGTAAAGCTCCCTGCTTCCCCAGATGTCTCATTCGAACTCTTGGGACTCTCAAGAAAGACCATCTATTTCCCAAACAGGTGCTCCAAGTGCCTTGGGATAACACTACCATTCCCTTTTATTCCTCCGGCAGCAACCTCTGTATCACCATTTGTATTTTCACATCTTTATATTAACAAAGGAAGCTGGGAGAGCTGCTATTAGGAGCTGTTAGAGGATGGCTTCCGCAATCCGTACATCCTCACCACCACCAAGGAGAGGAGATAATAACTTCCCTCAGTCCTCTGGCCACGCTCCTCCTAATGTGGCCTGGGATGTGGTTTGCTTTTCTTCATGACGAGAGTGCTCTCTTGGCTCATATTCAGCCCAGTGCCCATGATAATGCTGGGGTCCTTCCCATCAGCACTGCCTGGGCCCATTGTGCCTTGGTGATGCCACTTGATGGGCTTCATCAGGGTCAATGCTCCCATCTATCTGATCCCTCATGGGCTGAGGCTGTGTCAGGTCAGCCACCCTCATCTAGTGGCACCTGAGGCTTTGCTGAAGGTTCATCCTGTGTCAGTGCCCCCCTTGCTGACTGGAAGCCCTTGTGTCAGCCCCTGGGTGCTTCAGTCAATACGGGACACCCACCAGCTGTCGAGCTGTTGATGGCCACACTTGGCATCCAGCACAGTTTTCCCTTGGGAAATCCCTGCTTGCTCTTTATATGCTCAGAAATGGCTTTCAAGATGCTCTGCTCCATATTGGGTCTTACAGCAATTGCAGCTTCCTTTACTGATCCTCACCAAGTCACGTCTCCCCTTCCCCAGAGAGCACAGAGCCCTTTGACTCCTAGATGGATAATCCCCTCCACCAGCCAGTCCTCCTCCTGCAACCATATATCCACAAAGAACACAGAAATGAGGGGTCAGAGGACACAAGATGCCTCTTTCCTCTGTGTTCTCCTTGCCAGCCAGAGCGCTGGGTCCCAGCTAGCCAGCGATGCCCTAAAACCTCCTTCAGGATGAACCATTTCCAGCACGGAGGACCGCTTTGGGTGATCCCAGCTGCAACGTTTCCGCAAAGGCTGGAGCTTTGCATCCCAGCAGCAGCCTCAGCTAGTTTTATACAAAGACGTTAACGAAATTCAGGATATCTTGGGTTTGAAAGCACAGCATAATTGCAAGCTGTTATTGTCTGAAACTGCATTTTCAAGATGCAGCCTCAACAGCCAGGCAGTTTGGGGAAAAGAAGCACTTGCTCGGTGCGGGAGAAGCTCCTACAGAGGATACAGCCTCACAATACCCTTGCCAAGCATTCGCAGGTCCTCTTCTCAGCTGCCCAAACACCCTGGTTTTCAAGCAGGAAGCTTAGGCAACCTCCAACCCGAACACCCCCGAGCCCTTTATGTAAGCTGAGGGGTTTTCTACCGCATTCGTCTGTATGCCCAGTAAGACACTTCGTCGCACCAGCATCATTAGGTAGCAAAGCCAACTGTGGTTTGCAATGCAGCCGGTCTGAAAGCTCTCCCCACCCCGAACTGCAGCATCCAGAAAGCTCTGGCAACGCTTCCATGTGCAGGTTTCTACCCTGCTCACAGCACTCCTGAGGCTTTGCAGACTGTTCCCTTTCATGCAAGTGTTTGTGATCCCTTCTAGAATCTTCTTTTCCATCTGCCTTGAACAGCTGAGACCTGGGAAACGCTAGATCTGATCAGCATTGACGAAGCCACAGGCATGAGCGTTATTTCAGGCATGTGATTCATCAAGGACCAGAACACCACAGGACAACAGCTGGATTTTGTCTAGAGCTTTGTGGTTGTATTTTATCCAAAAAAACTCAGCTATTTTGGGCCGGATCCTGCACCTTGCACAGGGTCTGGGCAATGGCTCCATGCTGCCTAGCAAGGGTTTGAGTGGCAAGTCCAGCCTTTCCCTGAAGTGACACCACTGAATTGTCACAAATAGAAAACCCATGCATATCCCATCGTGTCCACGCAATCCATTCGTGTCTTCACTTATCCAAACCCCCCTCCACCCAAACTTTGGACCACTTGTGTTGTACAAAGCTTGGACTGTACAACAAGCGTATACAGTTGTTATATATAACATATAACATATACCACTGATGCCCTTCTTGGTATCACTGGGAGCTGGACTTCGCAGTGCATTGTATTTTGTGATGCATGGCACAGCCCTGTATGGAGTCCGGTTACAGACAAGCCACCCATCCTTGGGGACAAAGAACAGGGATCATCCGCAGACTGACTCCAGCTTGGGACATGCCTCCATGTGGCTTGCATATGAGACAGGCTCTGAAGTGAGTGTCCCAGGTACTTCTGGGTATCTGGAGGATGAGGATGGCTCATGGATGAAGTGATGCTCCAGTGGATACTGTAAGTCTACCTGGGCTCAGCCGGAGACCAAGCTCAAGGGAGACAGGCCACTGAGGACAGCTCAATACTCACATGGTGCCAGCACCGCCTGGCCCTGGCCACCACTATGGCTCAGCTCTGCATGGCCCGGCACCATCAGTGTTAACCAGGCTCTGCCCCGGCCCTGCCGGGAGCACACACTGCCTGTGGAGCTGTGCTTCCAGAACACTCCTTGCAATTACATGCCCTGCCACCATGCAGGCGAGTTATTAATATTTATTAGGCTCAATTATTCATGGCCTCTTTAGGATCCTGTTGTTTAAGTCCAGCTTGAGATCTCCAGGCTAGCAATCACAAAAGTTGCTTTCCAGAGGAATTACAGTAAATCAATCCTTTGGAGATGTTCAGGGCAGCCATAAACACAAACAGATGGAGCTGCCTGGAAAGGAGCCGCATGCCCAGCCCTCTGAAGTCTAAGAGTGCTTGAGGGGAGCTCAGGCTTTGCTGGTGTGTGATGCAGGGTCCTGGGACACCACATCCCCCTCACCACGGAGGTCACACTGGCCGTCTCCTTCTGAAGCTGCAGGGGAGAAAGCCCATGGATTATGGCATGGAGGTTTCTCCCTGTCAAAAGGGCACCTGGTGAGGACGGGGGGCAAACCATGATGTTCCCAGCGCAGCAAGGTAAAGCAGGACAGCCTGCCCTGGCAGCTGTGACAGGGGATGCCCTTGCTTGCCCCAGCTGGTGCTCGGTGCATAGCCTCCAGGGAAGCCGCAGCAGGATGCAATATCCAGGAGGGACGCCGCAGGGTGCTCCCAGCAAGCACGCCCCATGGTGCAGGGCATCCCACTGAGACCTGCGGAAGCAGGGCCGGCAGCAGCTCGGAGCACACACACCCAGCCTGCAGAGGGGGGGGATTTGCCTTCCCGCCCTGCTGATGCCCTGCTGTGCGCTGTGTCACGCTCTGTGCGAGTCCCAGCACCAGGCACTGAGCGCACCAGCCCTCAGGGGTGCATGGCAGGAGGCAGGAGGCTGCCCGCGCACCGTCCCCAGCAGACACAAGCTGCCAGGGCTGCGCTGTGCCAGCACGAAGCCATCTGGACCACTCAGAGATGCTCAGCAGGGCTGATAAGCCGAGGGCTGGCACCACGCTAACTGCGCCCGCCGCGCTGTCTCACGGCTGCTCGCAAAGCCCCGGGCAGCATAGGCAATCCCGGCGCTTCCCCGGCAAAGCCTGAGCTGTGTTCTCACTGCTGACTTCTGCATCTGCTCGGACGCAGTCCGCGGCCACTTCCAGCGGCTCCCAGAGCCGTGGGAATAACGGGTGGGATGGGGGAGTCCCTGGGGTTGACGGAAGGAGATGTGGGGTGAGCAGAGTCCCCCCCATCGTTGGGCATGGTACGTGTTCCTGCAACCCTCTTTGCCGTGGAGAAGAGAAGGCTCAGGGGAGACCTTATCGCTCCCTGCAGCTGCCTGAAAGGAGGTTGTAGTGAAGTGAGGTCAGTCTCTTATTGCAGGTAACAAGTGCTAGGACAAGAGGAAACGGCCTCAAGCTGCACCAGGAGAGGTCTAGATTGGATATTGGGAACAATTTCTTCCCAGAGAGGCTGGTCAGGCATTGGAAGAGGCTGCGCAGGGCAGGGGTGGAATCACCATCCCTGGAAGTGTTCACAAGCCATGTAGATGAGGCCCTCAGTGGCATGGGTTAGTGCTGGACTTGGCAGTGCTGGGGTAATGGTTGGACTTGGTGACCTTGAAGGTCTTTTCCAACCTGGTTGGTTCTATGATTCTAACCACCCGTGGAGCAGCTTTGTCCACTGAGATGGCTGAGCCATATCTACAGCATCCAGGGGATGGAGCAGGTGTCTAAAGTGAAGCAGCACTACATGTTGAAGCCTCAGCAACAGGCAGGCTGAAGGGACTGGCCCTGTGCCCCATCACATCCTGCTTGGGTGGATGTCAGAGCCCAGTCGGGGGATGCTGGGATGGAGAGGAGCTGGGCAGAGGCACTCAGATGCTACGGCAAGGGCCATCCCATGAGACAGGATGCCAAAAGGCTGCATGTCACCATCACAGACTGCCTTTCCTTGCACGTCATCCTTCCTCCAGCCTGCCCTCCCTGTGTCCCTTGCGTCCCTTGTGTGCCTGAGGCAGCCAATACCTCCTGCCTGCAACGTGGCTCTGCTTTGACTAATACCCATGCTCTGGGTTGATGAGGACACCAGAAGCAAGCCCAGATCCCACCCAGCTGTGCAGGAGGGGCTGGAGAGGCCTGATCCAGCTCACAGAAAGGCCAATGGTTGCAAAGAGATGGATTCAGAAGGAGGGAGAAAGGACGAGACCTCAGTGCTGCTGGGATCCTGGGACAACACCAGGTTGGGAACAAAATGGAGCCAGATCCTCTGAGCAGTACCGTCTGCCCCACATCTCCCCCCAGCCACTTTTTCCCCCATTGCACCAGTGGCTGCCATCACCAGCCCAGCCAGCTCTGGGGATGGTGGGTCCCCGTTGCCCATCCATTGTGGGATGGTGAGTCCCTGAGGCCAGGACCCATTCCCCATCCCCACACTGCCTGCCCAAAGACATGGGCACCTTTGCCACACAGCCCTGCAGAAGAAACAGAGATGATCCCACCACCAGCAGTGCCTCAGACAGACTCCAGCAGGCAGGGGCATTTTCTTTATCCCCAAAAAGCCTCCGAATCCCAGCAAGAGCCGTTTTAATCAGAGCTTTCTGCCCTGCAGGACTCAGTGCTCTGTAATTGAAAGAGCCCTTTTATTCTACCCCCACCACCACCATCCAACCCGGTTTGGCCTCCTCTCCCTTTTTAATCCCTGTATCCCTGCTTTTCAAGCCTGCTCGGTGAGGGTTTTGAGAGCGATGCTGGTGCGGTTGGTATGGCAACGCCAGGCTGGGGCCCTCGCCTCAAACCCCAAACACACAATTAGCTGATTAAGAGGCAGAGCAGCAGCCGCGTGCCCGGGCTCTGCCGCTCACCACATGGGGCTGTCCCCAGCCCCCCCACCTGAGGTGCTCAGAGGTCTCCAATAGCAAAGAGAGGCATCAGGGGCAGGATGGGGCGCAGGCAGTGTGCGCACGCACGCATGTGGGCGAAGGACCTTGGAGAGGTTGAGAGAGCCGAGCCTGTGCAGCCTGCAGAGGAGAAGGGTCAGGGAGACCTCAGAGCAGCTTCGAGTGCCTAAAAGGGGAGCTTCAAGAGATCTGGAGAGGGGCTTTGGATGAGGGCAGGTAGGGACAGGACAAGGGGACGGCTTTAACCTGAGTTTAGATTACACATTAGGAAGAAGTTCTTCCCTGTGAGGGTGCTGAGGCACCGGCACAGGGTGCCCAGTGAAGATGTGGCTACCCCATCCCTGGCAGTGTTCAGAGCCAGGTTGGATGGGGCTTGGAGCAACCTGCTCTAGTGTGAGGTGTTGGAACTGGATGAGCTTTAAGGTCCCTTCGCACCCAAACTATTCTACGATGACAAGCCTCTGCATGAAGCCAGTCCATAGGATGCTGTGGCTTGGGAATGGGGTGGATGGAGACACCAAAACCAATGATGAGGCTGCTGTTCTTGTCATGGTGAGCTCAAGCACCACATCCCTCTCCAAACAGCAGCACCCAGGAGCCTCGCATAGCCCCTGGCCTGCGATCGAGTCACACCATGCGCCACAGGACAGCACCCAGCCCTGCCCCAGGGGTTTGCAATGGTCATGTCCAGCACTCCCAGCTTCCAGCTCCACCAACCATGCTCCCCTGGTGCCAACAGGGCTCTACATCTGCCTCCAGCCCCGGGGGCTGCCTGCTTGCCCCCAGCCCCAAAACAGGCCATGGTGCCCTGCACCAGCAGAGCGGAGGTATTTGGGCAGGCTCTGCCCCTGCGCTCCTCTCTTCATCTTTCCCCCCCACTTCTCCCTCACCCTCTCCCTCTTCCCTGCCTTCCTCCCCTCTCACAGAGCTCTGTTGCTCACAGAGCGGCTCAGGAAGGCAGCAATCATCCCCATGACAGCCCCGGTTAATGAAGTCGCCTTCATTAGGCGTTTCCGTTCCACTTGAGAAGCTCCTCTGTGAGGATGCTCCACCAGCCTGCAGCAGAGATGGCTGCTCCAAGGGAGCACATGGAGACTGGTGATGCTGCAGGGGTCAGCCAGGAGAGCAGGGAGGGATGGCATCCCCATCCATGTCTCCCTATGCGGATGAGTGTGTCCCTTGCAAGGTGCTGTGGGGCTGGCACTGGGACATTGCAGTGCCAAGCCTATAACCTGCATGCACAGTCCTGGTTCTCCCCTTTCACCCCAGGCTCAACCCTTCTCCCCATCCATAGGGCTTATCCTGCTCTCCAGGGCCCTGCAGTGTCCTGGGGGACAAGCCCCTGCACCAGGCTCTGCTTTTTTGGGTGTATCCACGTCCACGGAAAGTCATCCTTGACCCTTTATTGGGACTTGCAGATAAAGGGAACAGGACAGGGTGTAGAGAGCAGCCTCTTGCCATGAGCTGGAATTGCCCTGTGAGAGAGCCTTGGGGTGACATGGTCTGTCGTGGGGCATCCATGACCATGGCAGGGGTTTGGAACTGGATGATTTTTAGGTCCTTTCCAACCCAAACCATTCTATGATTGTATGATTTAGCTAATGTCTACAAGAGTGCTCCTGCATTAGAGAGCTCTAAAGTGCTCAGCTATTATCTGTCCAGAGGGAGCATCCTCATCTCATCAGGGCCAGGCTTGGCAACCTGCCAGCTGCAGCAACAGGGTCAGAAGACCCATGGCTCCTTGCCCCGGATGCTCTGCAGGGATGTGCCATCCCCAGGAAGGGCAGCCCAGGGTAAGCCCAGGCAATGCCTTGGGGTACCCTTCCTGCAGACCCCAGACCATGGGGCAAGCCCCCTGGGGCCGGATGGGCTGTTGGTTTCCTGCTGCCTGCTCCACCTCCTGCTTCCCTCACCCCTGAGTCTTCCCTAGCATCCCTTGGGGCATATTGGTACCCATCTGTCCCATCAGACCACATCATTTCTCTGTACTCCATCCCCAGGTCCTAACGTTATTATTCCCCACCACCTCTTCCTCCTTATCACAGGGGTGAAGGTAGCTTAAGGAGGAGCAATGGCTGCATGTGGTAGCATGGTACTGAGCACCTCACACTCTCTCTGAAGCTCCCCAAAGCTCAGTCTTGTACAGGGAAAAGCTGCCACTGCAGTATAGGAGGAAGGAGCACACAGGCAGGGGCTCATCCAAGAGGATGGGCGAGGATAGCTGCAGGCTGGATCTCATCCTTCCAGCAGCTGGACAAGCTTCTGGAGTGCATTGTCCACTCAGGGCTGCACATCCAGCAGATCCAGGGACACCGTGGCTCAGCCCAGCATGTGTGGGGACATGGTGGTGAGGGCTGTGCCAGACACAGGCATGGATGAGGAGCTCAGCACTCAGCTCTGTGCCAGGCCAGGGCTCTGCATGGAGCTAACATCACCCTGGGGACCACAGTGTGCTCATGCCCAGGAAGGGATGCTGGATGGGGCTGGAGCGGGAGCGCAGCCCGAAATTGCTACAGGGCAAAGCAGAGGTGCCTCCTACCCATGCAAACCAGAGCCCGGCCCTGCCACAGCAGGAATTTCAGCTACCAAGTGCATCCATACTGCCTGCAGCTGTGGAGCTGTGGGGCTGAAGATAGCTCCGTTAGGTGAATCCTGCTACGGGCTTTTGTTCTGGGGAAGTTCTGGGTCCCACAAAGGCTGCTGAGGAGGGGGCAAAGCCAGCTCTGTGCATCCTGGCAGTGCACACAAAGCTGCTCTGCAAGAGCTGTGCACTCCAGCGCTGGGATGGGAGGGGAAAGCTGTGATCAAACACGGTGCCACAGACACAAGGCACACAGCATCTGCAGCATCTTAACCTACTTCGGGTTGTTACCAAGCTGCTGCCGACAGCGGCCAAAGGAGGGGCTGTGCCCACGCTGGCACCAACTGGCAGCTCCTGCTCGGGACACCCGAGCATCTGTCCCTAATCCCATTGTCATTCCTGATGCCATGGCAGGGTGAATGCAGGGAGTAGGAGCCACAGAGCAGCCACCACCCCATCATGGTCTGCAATGGCATCAGCACTGCAGCCCCACAGCTGAGTTGATGACCAGGGATACGATAGACAGACACCAGCGACCCAGTGTGAATGTCCATGGGAGATGATGAAGAGTCATCAGTGGGCATGAGGCAGTGGCACAGACTGCCCAAAGAAGCGGTGAATGCTCCATCCCTGGCAGTGTTCAAGGTCAGGCTGGACAGAGCCTTGAGCAACATGGTCTAGTGTGAGGTATCCCTGCCCATGGCAGGGGTTTGGAACTGAATGATCTTAAGGTCCTTTCCAGCCCAAACCATTCCATGATTCTATGATCCTATGATGGACAGCTGTCAGTGGGCATGAAGAGCAGTCATCAGCAGGTGGCCTTGGGAGGTGCTGCCTACAGCCAGCACCAGATGTCCCCACTGGGTGCTGGTGGAGAGCAGGATCCTTGGTGGATTAGGTCCATGGGTGGAATCCTGAACCCCTTGCCCTGTGCGGACCCCACACTAGGGTAAAAGGCACTGGCTGGGACAGTTGGAGAGGACCACACACGGTCCCCCTTGCTCACCACCTTGCCCCTGCACCGCTTGCTCCCAGCAATGGGCAATGCTCTGCCATCCCTTTCCCGCAGCCACTCACAGCAGCCCATCAGGCAGCTGGTTTTTATGCCATTTCATGCTGACATTGGCATCATCCTCCCCTCCTGAACCAGCTGCACACCGCGCCGTGCGCCGATGCCTCTCCGCACCCTCCCCGCAGCGCATCAACACCATTATCTCCATCAGCCAAACTTGTAATCTCCTGAAGGAAGATATCTCGCTATTTTGACAAGTTCTCTTTTCCATCACCCCCCGCTGACTGGCAGGAGCGCCGGCTCGCGCAGGCGCCGATGCTGCTGATGGCGATGATGATCCCGCTCCTCGCCAGGAGCCAAAACTTTGGGTGCCCTCATCCACCAGAACACAAACCCTTCACCCCTTCCTCGCAGGACCCCCTCCCCAAGGTGATGACTCCCGGGGTACCCGGGATGAAGCCGTGGCGGCCGGGATGGAGCCGTGGTGGCACGAGGCAGCGTTCCCAGGCTCCAGAAGCATCCGCAGATGGTGAGCCCACACTCCACGTCGCTGCAGCAGCCAGTGACCTACACGCGGGCGTCATGTGAGATTTGGGAGCCGGGGGGGGAGCTGACAAAAATGCACATTCCCGCTGCGGCTCAGCTCTCACCTCCGCCCCTGCAGCCCTCCTCGCTGCCGGCGCTGCCAAGAGCTCTCCCAGCCTGTTGCCATCGCTGACAGGCACCCGCAGCCACGCTCTGGCTGTGCAGACAGGGCAAGGGGGGGGGACTGCGTGTTCCTGCTCCCCCAGCATCCTGCATCTCATGCTGGAGGAGGGTGATGGGTGCGCTTTGAAGGAGGGGATTTGGGATGTAGCTCTCCATGGTGGGATGATGGCGCGACAATGGATAGGAAGGAGCTGCTGTATATCACCCAGGCCTGGGCAGCCCTACACATGGAGCCTAGCTATGCTACAGCTATGTTTCCCAGGGCAAACGGCAGCAGGACCCCCATCCCCTATGCAGCTCAAGCAGGAGCAGGGCTGGGGCTCCTCCTTGCCTTTGCTTTTCCAGGAACTCAGCCCTGGGTCCGCTGGGGAAGGGCTCTCCCTGCAAAGGCACTTAAAGCTTTCATATAGCACTGGCACACTCCTCCTTTCTGCTTCCCCTTTCCCCAGTCCTCCAGGGTTCTCCTGCAAACATGTTTTCCTCTGTCCTCATTCACAGATGTGCTCCATGTTCCCCTCCCCACATGCATCACAGTGCTTTTCCAGTTCAAATAATGCAGAATGTGATTCACCCTAAAGGGAAGCATCCCTAGGGAAGGATGAAGAATGGGACAGGTCAGAGTGACCAGAGGATCCTTGTAAGGCTCCCGCTGCCGATGGAGTGAAGCCAGACAAGACCTCACAGCCACAGGGAGATAAATCTTGTCTGCATCCTGGCTTTGCGCATCTCCATGCAGCAGGGAAGGAAGCTCATGTCCCATCAGAGCACACAGGCACAGCCTTTCCCAGCCCCTGGTCTGCTTGCGAGTGACTTGAGACGGTCTCAGCTCACTCCTGGCTGAGCAGGGTCTGTGATAGGGAGTGTTGGTACTGTGGGACCAGTACTGGTGCCCGCATGTCCAGGGAGGGCTGGCACAGGCTGAGGAGCACAGTCAGGGGTCAGGGACCAGCCTGGCACCAGTGAGGCTGGAGCAAAACCTGCCCCATATACACTGCTGGGGGTACCCATCGAGGCTGCTGTGCCCCAGCCACTTGCTCCTACAGGGGTTTTGGATGCTGGGTCCAGCACAGGCCTTTTCAGAGGTGGAGAAGACCTCAGGGGTGATGCTCCTCATCCCCTGGGAGCCACCAAGCTTCAGCCATCATTAGCCCTTCATCCCATGGCTCCTAATCCATGTTCCCCAAGGGAAAGGTGACGTTCCCCCATTCCACTGCAGCTCACTGCTCTATCACAGCCTCCTGAGCCCATGTGCAGACACACACATCACTGCACACATGCACACAGGTCCACTCGTAGGTGGGGCTGGCATGCCTGCCCTGCCCCATGGAGGGTGCAGGGGTTGGCATGGATGGGATGTCAGGCTGGGATGTGGGATTCCCCCCATCAAGGGTAGGAACAATGCAGTGGGGCTGAGCAGAACATCCCTCTGCTCGAGCCAGGAGAGGACCTGCTGGGCACTGCCCAGGCCCCTCTGCTCTAACCCCCTGTGCTAATCCTAGGCCTGACTGGACACTGTTCCTAAAGGGGCTGAAAGGTTTTTGCACCCTAAGTCACCCCCAGGTACAGTTGAGAGCTCTTGAAGGGCAAGCACAGCCCCTCAGCCAGGGGTACCCCATCCCAGGAGGCTGTTGGGGTTCCAGGCGACCATTTCCACCAGGTCAGTGTGGGGCAGCTGGAGGTGCACATGGGGCTGATATCCCACCTTCAGAAGCACTGCGTTAGTGCCTTCTCCAGCCCAGCATCCTTCCTCTGCCCCATCACCTCCACTGCACCCGGCAAGACCCCAGCCCTGCGGTGTGCACATACAGGTGATACCCAGTCCTGGGGTCCGGTAGAACTGAGCCCTCTGATGCTGCATTGCACTGGGAACACAGGGCTGCACATAGCCAGGAGTCACCATGTCCCCGCTGCACCATGGCATGGAGAGAACAGCCCCCCTGCAGCACTGACCAGCAGCCGTCAGGTTAAAGCAGCGGCTTTAGATAGCCCATGGGGTCCAGGGAAGACCCCATGGGTGCGCGGGGGAGACCTTCGCTCCTCCACTGATGCATCCTCATCTCCGTAGCCCTTCAGGTTGCCTCGAGGAAAGGCGGTTCATCCCCCCGGGGCCAGAGGGGATGCGGGGAAAGCTTTTATTGGTATCTCCCAGCCAACGTCAGCCCGGGTGAAAAAAAAAAAAACATGCTTCATGTCTCATAGAGCTGTTTAACACAGCTCAGGCAGCAATTGGTACAGGGACAGCAAACCAGGCTGCATCTGCTCAGCCCCAGTCACAAGCTCCCTGCTTCCTCCGTGTGCGTGTGAGTGTGTGTGTGTGTGAGTGTGCGCTAGACACAGGCATCCGCTCACAGCATCTCGCTGTCTCCTGCATCCTCCAGCAGCAAGTGCAGGGCTCTGGCTCCCTGGGTACCAGCCATCCCTGCTCCATCCCCCGGCAGGGAGCTGCACGCCGGGCACGGGATGCGGTGAGCATCTGCAGGTGGAGACAGGGTGGTCGTGGCCAGAGGCAGCGGTGATGGACATCGTGTGGACTGCTCTCTAGGGCTCGTGCTCCCCAGACAGACCCTGACCCTGGTAAGTGGCTTTTTTTGCTGCCATTGGCTCTTTGCCCGAGGCATGGCATGGGCTGACTACACATGATGATACTCATAGGTGGGTCCCCTTGCTGCACACCCCCACCCCCCACCCCGGGGATGCTGGTGCCCTGGGATGGAGAGACTGGGAGTGGGGATGGGGTGGAAGGGTCCTGCCCAGGCATCGGGGTCCTATTGTGGGTGTTTGGGAGAGGAGGAGAAGGGGGTTCTGGTCAGGAGCCGTGTCTGCTGCAGGGGAAGGGACTCTGCTGTCACGGCATTTTCACCCCGCTCTGGGAGATGGAAACGTGTGACACACCTATAAAATCTGCCATGGCGCGGCAGGGACAGCAGCACCGGCTCCGTGTCCTCAGGGTGGGGACACGGCACAGACAGGGCTCCAGCCACCCCTCAGACCTCGGCACCGGTCCCCCCCTCGCCCCCCCCATCCCTGCAGAGGGTGGGGAGGGTACCACCATCCAGGGAGTCCCTGCCCCATGGCAACCGGGTCACCTCGCAGCAGCATCCCCAGCAGTGCCACAGCCCCAAGCAAGTGCCATCTGCCATGGAGATGGGGACAACGGGATGCTGCCCAACCCCTCTGGGCATCCCCAGGCAGCGCAGGGAGGTGGGGTATGGACCCCCCCACCCCCCAGGCAGAGCCTGCTGCTGGAGCTGCCCGGCCCCACTCTCCCCAAGCAGGCAGCGCTGGCAGTGTGCGCAGGGCTGTGCCAGAGACACAGCAGCTCCTCTCAGCCCTGCTCAGTGCCCTTCAGACCCTGGGTCCTCAGGGTGGGCTCCCCATCGGGACCCCATCCTTCTGTCCCCAGGTCCCTCATGCAGGCACGACACTGGAATGGGATGGAAACAGCAGGAGCCTGGAGAGGGCAGGGAGGAGGCCTGGGTTACAGGGAGCCGTGGGGACCAGGAGCATCCTTCCCTGCTAGCAGGGAGCCACAGAGGGGATACTACTCCTGATGCAGAGGGGGGTGCCATGGACCCCGCTTATGGTGCACAGCAGCACAAGCACCCGCTGGCCTTTGGTTTGCTGGTGGGGCAGGCAGGGAGGCAGCAGCCTGGACACTACGGGTTCACTGTCCCAGCTCCCCATGGCACCACCAGGCACCACAACAGCGCAGCCTGCACCCACGAAGCACACCCCACACACAGCCTCAGCCACCACCTCGCACCCACTGCCCTGCAACATCCTCGCACCCAAAGCCAGCACCCACCGCATGTGCCCACAGCCACTGCAACACCCCCAGCCTGCACCCCCCTCACCGACCGTAACACCCGCCCTGTGCTGCCAGCCGCACCGTAGCACATACACCCCACAACACGTCCACCCCGCAGCCCACACCCCACAACACACACACCCCAACACACACACCCCAACAAACACACCCCTAACACACACACCCCAACACATACACCCCTAACACACACACCCCCCAACACACACACCTAACACACACACACCCCAGCACACGCACCTGAAACACATACATCCCTAGCAAACACCCTCGAACACATATATGCCAAACACACGCACCTAATGCATCCATCCCAAGCACACACATCCGCTCTTAAGAGATCCACCCCATAACACATATATCCCTAACACATACACCCCTAATGCATCCACACCATAACGCATCTACACAACACACACATCGACCCATAACACATAGAATCACAGAATAACAGAATGGTTACATTAAGGTTGGAAAGGACCTTAAGATCATCTAGCTCCAAACCCCCTGCCACAGGCAGGGATGCCTCACACTAGATCATGTCACCCCTAACACACACATCCACCCCTAACAAATCTACCCCTAACACATCAACCGCTAGTGCATCCACCCCTAAATCACACACCCACCCCTAATACATTGACCCCTAAAAATACATACACCCCTAACACATCCGCCCCATACACACCCATCCATTCCTAATGCATCCACCCCATACACACCCATCCACCCCAATGCATCCACCCCTAAAAACAAATCCACCCCTAAAACATCCACACCATAACACATCCACCCCTAACACACATCCACCCTATACACACAAATCCATCCCTAAAAATATCCAACCTTAAAAAGGCATCCACTCCATACACATCCACCCTTAATACATCCATCCCTAATACACCCATCCCTAACACACACATCCACCCCTAACACACACATCCACCCCTAACACATCCATCCCGGATACAACCACCCCATAGCACATCCACTCCTAACACATCCAACCCTACCAAACACATCCACCCCTAATACACCCACTCCTAACACATCCATCTCTAGCACATCCATCCCTAATACATCCACCCCATGCACATCCGCCACTAATGCATCCACCCCATACACACAAATGCACCCCCTCCGCATCCATCCTGCACTCGCAGCCACCACAACAGCCGGCTGCACTGCAGTACACCCACCTGCCTGTCACCCACCCGTCACCCGCCCGTCACCCGCCACCCCGCACCACCACCACCCTCACAGCCAAACCGGGCACCCCATAACCTCAGCACCAGTCATAGGTGCTCCCCGCTCCTGTCGTTAGAGAGGAGGCTTTGCAAGCACCGCTGGCTCTGTTTGCGTCGGGATGCTTTGCCCTGCTGCTTCCTCCTGCAGTGCCACCAGCCCTGTCCCACCAGTGCACCCCATCCCACCTAAACCAGGATGATCCTCACCCCAGCTGCACCAGCCTTGCCTCCGAGCCTCAGTTTCCCCATGCATGGGACTGGGAAAGATGAGTCAATGGGTGCTAGGGGGATAAAGTGCTTTCTGATTTAGTGTTCTGCTGCAGGGATGAAGTACCAAGGAGCAAATCCCCACCAGAAGAGTGTGGGGAATGGGTTCTGCCCAGGGGACAGGGCAGGGATACATGGGGCAGGGAGCAAGGGATGCGAAGGGGGTGGGAATGTGCCCACCATCCGCTGTGACAGGCCCTGGTGCTGGCAGAGCTCTCTGCAGGCAGCTCCAGCCCGTGCACAGATTTAGCTCCTCCAGGGGGAGGACCTAAAAATAGCCCCTACGCTGGCACCCAGCACCAAGGGCAATGCCCTGGCACCTCAGGACAAGGTGAGCAGGGTCCCCACCAAGGGGACAGAAACAGCAGCAGAGACATTGTCCCTTAGGAACACATGGGGATACAGACATGTAACTGGAATGCTATGGGGTGCCACAGTACCCCCTCCCCACATCCAAAGACAGCGGGAAAAGGGGGACCACCCAGGCCTGGCAGAACCTTGAGCCTGGCCAGGACCAGTGTGGGGGACAGATAGGACATGGGGAATAGGGGGCCTGGGGAGCGCAGACAAGTTTTAGGGTATATGGGGAGCATTGGAGCCCGTGGAGAAGCAGCAGGGTCTGGAGACAGAAGCCATTCAGCCCCCAGATGTGCAGGCAGGGCCCAGCTGTGCAGCACTAGCTGCAGGGAGGGCAGTGGGGCTGAGAACAGACACAAGCTGTGACAGGAGTGATATCCTCCAGACTCCAGACACACAACAGCCAGTGAGATCACACTTGGGAGTGGACAGGAAGCAGGGAGATGGCCTGGGATCTTCCTGCAGCAATAGGACATGGGCAACCATGCCAGGAACACCAGGGGAACCTGATTACAGGGGGATTACAGCAGGCCCATACTCCAGCCACCCCATAGCAGCCCCAAGCTGCAGGTTGCCAACCTTGAGCCCCACAGCGCTGTGGGGAGATGCTACCAGCATGCTGGGGACCAGGATCACCAGTTTAGCTGCTTAGTGGACTGGTGTGCTGAGAACTGCGACCCACATCTCTCTTCTTGCGCTTCTCCACGAGCACAGCCACTCTGCACCCTCTTCACCCTGCTTCTACCTAGGGCTGGATCTGGCCGATGCTCAGTGCTGCAAACGCTGCCCTTTGGGAGGGATCTCCCTGCACTGCCCCCAGCCCGATGACTCGCAGGCAGAGCCGAAACGCTGCCCAGCATCAGCGCTGATGCTGCCCACGGCTGATGAATCCTGAGCCACCGAGGCATGAGGTGGTGGCACGGTGAGGAGGCAGAGACACTCCGGTGTCTTCCCTCCCGCTGGCACAGCCGCAGGGATGCTGCTGCTGTGGCTCGGACACGTGCCTGCAGCTCCTCCCTGATCCCAACCTTTGCTAAGGCCCGGGCACCATCAGGGCACCCATGGGTGCACATACCCCCCTTCCCATGGGTGCACCGGGACCAGCACCCCAGGACGGGGCCCTCATGTGTCACACGCCCGGCTCCGCGTGGGAATGAGCACGCAGATGGTCCCGCGGCGGAGGGGGCAGGCTGGGAAATCACACACATCACATGTCGGAGCCGCCTGCCAGCGCCGCTCAGCACCGCGGGTGTGGGGCAGCGGCAATCATCCCCGCAAGGCCCCCCGACACCGCAGCGGTGGGAGGTCCCGACACTGCTGCTCGTTATCCCGCTACCTGGGGACTCCCCTGCTGCGGCTGGCAGCGCAGGAGACGGCTGCTCTGATGTGCCCCCAGCGAGGGACGCTTCCTGCTCCCTGGGCACCAGCTGGGGATGCCTCTCTTGGCTGCAGCATCTTCCATAGCGCAACCCCAGTGCTGGACCCACGCGGGGGGATGTTGTGCCCCACACTGCTGGAGAGCAAATCCTGCTTCTCCACAGCTTCAGCTCACCCCAATCTGCTGTTGCTGCTGCTGTTGCCCTCCCTATTTTACCCTAAGAAGGCCTTCTCTCAGTCCTGTGGCCAAATCCCCTTCTTGGGACCCATGTGCCTCAAATCCATGCACTGCTCCACTTCCCTCCTGCGCCCTCACAGCCCTCCTACGTGGCCCAGCTTCTCCACATGGCTGTTGGAAGGATGCAGGATGCCCAGCAATCAAGGCAGCAGCACACACACGTACACATGGACATGTGAACACAAGAGAGGCTGGGGGTAAAGAGAGATTTAAGGAAGGTGAGACCCAGCACCAGCTCTGCTATGCCCTAGCCCTGGGCAGAGCTGTGGGGAGGACACCTCTCATCCTTGGCTGGCCAAAGAAGCTTTCTCCAAGGCAGAAAGGAGATGTGCACAAAAGCCAGGGTTACAGCTGGTCCAAATCCCTCCAGGATTCCTGCTCTGGTGTGGAAAGGGCCTGGATGTGTTTCTTGTTAACGTGGACCCTACAGAGAGAGGATGTGGAATCAGGCTGTGGGTGCCCCAAACCAGCTCCCTGCTTGCTGCCCCAATGCCATCGTCAGCACTCAGACCCTCCATAGCCAGAACCCCACATTACTTCAGGTCCACCTCCCCAGGGCCACCACGGGTGACTCCAGCACCACCTTACCAAGCATCCCCCATTTCTCCCCACCCTGAGCTACCCTGGGGGACACCTTTTCGTGTCCAGGGATGCAGTGCGGGGATGGGGCGCAGCAGCACAGCGCCCTTATCTCTGAGCACCCTCCTTCCCCCCACGCAGAGCCATGGGGGTGCTGATGTCCAGGCGGCAGACGGTGGAGAAGGTGCAGAAGGTCAGCTTGGCCGTGTCAGCCTTTAAGGATGGGCTGCGGGAGCAGCCCTCGACGCGGCGGCGCGCAGGGGCAGGGGACGCCCGTCGGGGGACGCTGGAGCAGTCGGTGCAGGAGGGAGAGGACGAGGTGTCGGCAGGGCCCTCCCAGCCCGAGGAGACCAGCGCGGCCAAGGCGGCCTGGGAGCGGCTGCGGGATGGCCGCGGCGTGGAGCCGGAGGAGTTCGACCGAGCCAACAGGTTCACGCCTCCCGCCTTCATCCGGCCCAAGCGGGAGCTGCGCGATGATGAAGCCCCCGACATCAGCCTGCAGAGGGAGGAGGTGAGCAAAGCGCGGGGATGGGGAGGCACGGCAGCGCCGGGGCGCACGGAGCAAGGGCACCCGGCACGGCAGAGCCCAGTGGAGGGGAGCAGTGGGGCGGATGGAGATGTCATGCGGGGGGAGTTGTGAAATCGGTCAGATGTGCGCTGGAGGGACACTGTCATGGGGAGGAGAGGTCACTGCTGCGCACAGACACCTCCAGCTCTGACGCCCCCAGCACAAGAAGGACGTGGACCTGCTTGAGGGAGACCAGAGGAGGCCATGGAGATGCTGCGAGGGATGGAGCAGCTCTGCTCTGGAGCCAGGCTGAGAGCTGGGCTGGGTCAGCCTGGAGAAGAGAAGGCTCCTTAAGGGGACAATGGAGAACAGCTCCAGTGCCTAAAGGGGCTACAGCAAACCTGGAGAGGGGCTTTGCACAAGGGCCTGTAGGGACAGAACAAGGGAGAATGGCTTTGAACTGGCAGAGGTGAGATTCAGATTAGATATAAGGAAGAAGCTCTTCCCTGTGAGGGTGCTGAGGCACTGGCACAGGGTGCCCAGAGAAGCTGAGGCTGCCCCATCCCCAGCAGTGCTCAAGGACAGGCTGGATGGGGCTTGAAGCAACCCATGCTCATGGAAGGTGTCCCTGCCTGTGGCAGGGGGCTTGAACTGGATGAGCTTTAAGGTCCTTCCCAACCCAGGCTACTCTGTGATTCTATGTTTGTCAGCCCACAATTCAAGCCATCCATCCACACTGCGACCCTTACAGCTCAATCCACTACAACCCAGCAGCTTATCTGCCTATGCTCGCAGTCCTACAGCCCACCCATCCTCACCCATGACCCTACCCCCCTACCCATCCATCCACCCACCCACCCCAACAAGCCTACACCCCAGCTCATCCTACTTACAGCTAACCCACCCTCAGCTACAACCAGCCAACCCACAGATCAGCACTTCCACCCATCCACACTACAGCCAACCTACAACCCACAGCCCAGCCATCCACACGCTGCACCCCAAAGAACCAACAACCCCACAGTCCCTCCAACCATCCACCCTCCATTCATCACCCCCACAAACCCACCCACCCTCCTCTAACCCAACCAGCCGTGCCCTCTACAACCCCACCACCCACTTACTCCCTACATCAGCCCCACACAGTCCCACCCCCTCTGCCCCCCAACACCCATCCCCACCTTGACTCCCCGCTTAAGAAACCACCCCCTGTGCACGCTGCCCCTCTGAGCATCTGCGCATGTCCCCCAGGTCCAGAACGATGAGATGTGTGAGATCTGCGAGGTGTGGACGGCCGAGAGCCTCTTCCCGTGCCGCGTCTGCAGCCGGGTGTACCACGACGGCTGCCTGCGCCGCATGGGCTACCTGCAGAACGACAGCGCCGTGGAGGTGACCGAGACAGCACACACTGAGACAGGCTGGAGCTGCTACTACTGCGTGAGTGCATGGGGTGGGGGGCACAGGGGGGTTCTGCTGCAGGGTGGGTGCTCCGCAGGGTGAGGAGCAGGGTCCCACATCTCAGCCTGGCGCAGGGCGATGGGGAACCTGCTGGTCCCCAGCTCCTGACACCACTTTGGCCTGATGGGGAGCCATCGGGGGAGAGTGGACCTTTGCCGCGTCCCCACTGCTGCAGACAGCCCCACAGCGCCTTGGTGGGGATACGGCACCACGAACGTGCTGCTGGGCACACAGAGGCCAGGGGTGCAGCCACCCCACTGCAGCATCCCTGGGTGACACAGCGCTCCATGCCTTTCTGTGCACCTGCACTCATGTGCCTTCAAGGGATCCCTGTGCCACAGCACAGCCGGGTGCTCCCCCTATCCCAAGCCTTTGCCCCACGGCTCCTCTCCGCCCTCCACCCCAGGACAACCTCAACCTGCTGCTGACGGACGAAGAGATGTACAGCCTGATGGAGACCATGAAGCAGTGCAAGATCATTCCAGGTGTGTATTCCACCAACAGCAGGTCCCAGGCGGTTGGGGAGGTGCATCCCCCCCATCCTGGGCACTGCACAGCCTGTGTGTCCCCCACAGAGACCTCCCTGTCCCTGGATGACTTCCTGCACTACAAGCACCTGGTGCACAAGCAGCAGTTCGAGCAGCCCATGGCCGAGGCGCAGGAGGAGCAAGCCACCCTGCAGTTCTCTGCCCTAGACCCTGACAAGAAGGGGCACATTGAGTGGCACGACTTCCTCTCCCATGAGTCCATCCAGCTGCTGCAGAAACTACGGCCACAGGTACGGCTGTGGGGCCAGGGGCCAGCTCCAACAGGCTGCACCCCATGGCCTTGACACCCAAGGCCAGCTCCCAAGGCCAAAACTCATGCAGATGGCACCCAAGGTCAGTTTCAATGGCCAGCACGCATGGCCACGGAACCTGGGATTGGCTCCCACGGCCATGGCATCCATGGCCATAACACCCAAGTCCAGTTCCCACAGCCGGCACTCATGGCCATGACACCCAAGGCCAGCTCACATGGCCAACACCTGTGGCCCCAGTACCTGGGAACTGGCTCCCGTGGCCAGCACCCATGCCCACGGCACGCAAGGTCAGTTCCTATGGCCATCACCCATGGCCACGGCACCCATGGCCAGTACCCCATAATACCCAAGGCCAGCTCCCATGGCCAGCTCCCATTGCCATGACACCCAGGACTAACTCCCATGGCCATCACACCCAAGACCAGCGTCCATAGCCAGCACCCGTGCCATGACACCCGAGTCCAGCACCCACGGCCATGACATCCATGCTCCCCATTCCCTTCTGTGCCCCCCCAGAACGCACTGCTGCGGCTGCTGACGGCCAAGGAGCGGGAGCGCGTGCGGGCAGCCTTCCTGGCCCTGGACCAGGACAACGACGGCTTCATCGGGGAGGCCGAGTGCCGCCGGGCTCGGCACACCTGGTTCCGCAAGCACCACAAGGAGACACCATCCTGCAACGTCAGGTACGGCGATACCCCCCCCCCCCACCCCGTTGGAGCGAGCTGGGGGCTCCGCCACAACCCATCACCCATTAGAGGTGCCGGGCACACAAAGGGGTGCCCCCTTCCCATAGCCCCCCCCCCCCCCCCCGCAGCATCAGCCACGTGGGACCCATATCGGAGAGCAGCCCCGCCAGCAGCAGCAGCAGCCGCAGCCTGGAGAAGACCCCGCGTGCGCTGGAGCAGGAGGAGCCCAGGTGAGATGGGGATGGGGGACACGCACGGGACGCCCCCGCCATGGGGCAGCCACAGTGACCCCGCGTGTGCCCGCAGGCCCGTGGACTGGCCCGGCTTCCTGCGGGACAACGTCGCCTTCGTGCTGGCCGCCCGCCCCAACAGCGCTGCCCTGCACCTCCTGCCCCCCCCGTAAACCCCCCCCCAAAGCCCCCGGCTCGGCCCCTCCCACCACCACCGCCCCGCCCTGCCCTCCCCTGTAGGGCGGAGCTGGGCGGTGATTGGCTGGCGAGGATGCTGCCGAGATGCCTTCTCCACCTGCCTCCGCTTTCGATTGGCTGTGAAGAGGATGGGTGCCGGGCTCTGATTGGCTGAAGGAGAGGGGCGCGGTCTCTGATTGGTGCGGAGGGGTAGGGCGTGGTCCCTCGGTCTCCCCGCTGCCCCCCGCGGGGATGCCGTGGGGCGCAGGGAGCTGTGGTCCCCATGATCCCGGTCACCACCAGCCCTGCAGCTAACAGGTCCCCATGAAGAAGCGGAGTTTGCTTTGTTCCTGGGGCCAACTCTGGGTAGGTTTGGGGTGACAGCGGAGCCTCCGCGCGTCCCCAGCGCTGTGGGGCAGTGCGGGTGAACCTCTGCGTGCCGCCGGCATCAGCACCCGTGGGTCTGCGGCAAGCACCGGCTCAGCTCATGGCCATGGTGAATCCTTGGTGATGACCCTCACCTGGCTTCTCCCTGCGTGGCTCCAGTGTGTGCTGGAGCACAGTAAGTCCATCCTTGCACCCACAGCTCATGGCTGAGTCTCGAGGCTGGGGACCAACCAATTTCATGCCAACAGGAAGGGTATGGGAAGGGTCACCGGGAACAGAAAGCACCTGGGGGGTGGGAGAGCAAGGTTGGATGTGCAGGAGCGCTCCCCTGCATCACTCACCCTCTCCTGTCTCCCTGGTTCTATGGGATGCTCTCCCGTGTGCTCAGCATTCCAGTCCCCCATTTGCTCCCACTCCCTCTCAGCATGGCAAATGGCATTCCCCACCTCACTGGGGCATTAGTGCTTGGAGTGAGGAGGAGGATGATGAAGAGGAGACAGAGCCCAGATCCCTTGGGGATGAGAAGCACTCACCATGCAGGGTTGATACCCAGTGTCCCAGGGAGGTGGATGGATGCTCTCAGCCCACAGGAGAAGGAGCAGGGACCCTGCAAACCTCACCCCACGCATGCCCAGGCCCCACAGCAGCCCCAGATGCTGTCTCCTGGCCCCTCACACCCCTTCCCTGCAGTGCCCTCCGCCTGTCCCCCCCACCCAGGGTGCCCCAAGGCACGCACAGACCAGGGGTGCACCTTCAGCAGCCTGCTCACTCCCTCCTCACTTCCACCCCTCATGCAATGGGGGCTCTTTCCCATTCGGCCCTCCCTTCCCTTGCCAGGGCACAGGTCCCCTTCTCCCAGGGACTCTCTCCGCTACAAGACCAGGAGGCACGCCAGTGCCGTGACATCTTCCTTTACCGCCCTGGCGTGCCAGGTCAATGGGGATATTTCGGATGTTAGGTCCAAGATGGGGATAAGAGCCATGGCCATGGCGAAGAGGCGGCTGTGGCTGCGTGTGTCGCAACCCCAGCTCTGTACTTGAGAAGCGTCCATTAAACAGCTGTGTCCAACCAGCCTCCGCACCCTACACTTATGGGCACGCCTCGGGGATCTCTGGGGACCCCACGTGTTGTGTTTAACACCCTGACCCAGCCTCAGGTCCCTGTCCCATCTGGGCCTTGTTTCCCCTAAGTGTCCCATGGAAGTGATAGAGGGAAGCCATGGTACACCCTCATTGTGAACTTGGGGTGCCCCATGTCGCACCTGGAGAGCAGATGGTAGGGAGAATGCCTGGCTGGCCCTACAAGGGCCCCAGCCCCTGCAGCACCCATCCACTGGGATGAGGGTGCTCCTTGCCCACAGAGGCACTGGAACACTGGGCACCGGTTGGATGCTGGGAATAGACTGAAGTGGTGCTGGGGAACCCAAAATAAACCCCCAGTGACACCAAGGGTCTCAGGAGGAGGTGTTTGGAGAGCAGTCCCCATGGCTGGAGGCTCCTCCAGTGCTAGACACATCCATGGAGCACCCAGGCAGGGAAAGCTGTGGCTGTTGCTGGTGGTTTGTGGGAGCCAGGCTGCTGCAAAAGGGGCTCGCCTGCCATGGGGGATGTTTCATTGCACAGTGCGCATGCTGAAGGTTGGAAGGACAGGGCTTGAGAATTGGATCCAGGGAGACGCTGGCAGCATCCATAGGGTCTGTGAGGACACAGAGCTTGTTGCTAAAAGCTGGATTTGCATATTTCATCCCATTCCCAGGGCTGCAGTGGGTTGTCATTGCATCCAGACCACAGCAGTGGTGTCCAGCTGGCCCCCAGACAAAATCCATAGCGTTTCAGGCCCTGGAATAGCTGTGAAAACTCCTTGGAGAAGCATCTATCTCCTTGAGGAAGACAATGGGCACACAGAGGAAGGAGGAGCTGGTGGTGGTTTGTGTGCCTGAAGCCAGGATGCTCCAGGTGGGCAATGCCATGAGTTTTGCCCATGGAGGGTACCCTCGCCTGGGGAGATAGTGTTAAGTGATGTGTTACTGCTCCTGCTGCTGGAGCTAGAGCACAGGTCTTCCTGGGAGTGAGGTGCCCACTGCCAGCACCCCAAACCTACGTTCTGAGGACCACACAGGATCGAAGCTGGGAGGGCAGTAGCCCCTGGACCCTCATCCAGCCCCATGCTGCACACTGGGGACAAGGCACCAGCAGCTTTACCATTCCCAGCTTACCTGGGCAGACGGAGGAGGACATGGCAAGGGAATGGGCAAGGTGGTGCCCACAGCATCTCTTAGCTGTCACCTGCTCCACTGGAGGTAATCTCAGAGACCCAGTCCCCAAAAAGCCCCTGCAGCCTGCACACCATCCTTCCAGATGCTGGTGCAACCTTCCCCTGCATGTCGGTGCAAAGCTCTGAATGCTGCTGCAAACCCATCCCTGAATCCTCGTGCAATCCTCTCACTAAACACCGGTGTAAACATCTCCATGAATCCCCACATAGGCTGGTGCAAACCCCTCCATGACAACACACACCCACCGCTCCCCCCTCAAAATGCCGGTGCAAGCCTCTGACCAGGTGCTGGTGCAGACCTTCTCTGAGCAGCAGTGCAAACCCTCCCCTCCAAAAGCCCCAGAGGTCCCATTCCAAAGGATCAGGATACTCCTGTGGGATCTAAGGAGGGGGTAGGAACTGGCTGCCCGGCACACACTCTCCCTGCTGACCCCACAAGGAAGGCAACTCCAGAGCAGCACAGTCACGCTGTAGTGATGGTGCCTGTGCAGCCCACCCGTCTGTTGTCCCACCACCCATCACCATGCAGTGGGTGCTGTGCTCCCGTGTGGTGCTCCGCGGGGAAAAATGGGTCCCCAGCTCCAGGGCTCCATCCCAGCATCACTCCCCGCGGGGCTGTGGTCCAGGGGTAGCTCCGTCCCGCTTTACGGGGAGGTTGCACCCTCTGCTGGGGTGCACCGTCATTGCACAGCGCTGGAGCCCAACCCGAACACCGCGGCTGTGGGGAAGATGGGCGTCTGGACTGCCCCACAGGGCAGGGTATGGCCCTCCTCCGAGCGCGGGCAACTCGGCCTGTCCCCGGGCTCCCCTGCGCTTGACCACCAGGTCTGGTGTGTCCCAGAGGAGACGTGACCGAAGCGTGCCACTCACCAGAACCGGTGTTCTCCAGGTCTGGAGTGCGGTATTCAGCTTTGGGGCCCCCAACACATGAGGGACGTTGGAGCTGTTGGAGGGAGTCCAGAGGAGGCCACTGCTGAAGCAGCTCTGCTCTGCAGCCAGGCTGAGAGGCCCCGGGAAGATCTTAGAGCAGCTCCAGTGCCTAAATAGTATGACAAGAAATCTGGAGAGGGGCTTTTACAAGAGCACATAGTGACAGGACAAGGGGAATGACCTGGAGCAACCTGGTCTAGTGGAAGGTGTCCCTGCCTGTGGCAGGGGGTTGGAACTGGATGAGCTTTAAGGTCCCTTCCAAGGCAAACCCAAATCATGATCCTGTGAACGCTGGGGCATGTGTGGGCAGCCGTACTGACAAAGGCAGGACAGGGGATCCCCTGGGTTGAGACAGTGTCACCATGAGCTGTAGCACTTGGCCATCACTGGGACATGTCAGAGCCCCATCCCGTCACTGCCACAGGACCACCTAGGGATCACAAACAGGAGATGAGGGCTCTCTGGTCAGCATGTGACAACGACAGCAGCAGCCACAGCCCATGGAGGCACTGCCATCCTGGTGGCACCAACCATGCTTCCCCTCCCCAGCCACAGCAGGAGTGACCATGCAGAGCAGGGGTAAGTGTCCCCCCAGTTTGGCAACATCCGCCAGACACGAGCAGGGCAAGGAGGGGAGGGAATTCGAGGCACAGAACTGAGACGAGGAGATTGGGCACACAATAACGACCCCCAACCCCAAGCCACGGTCTATAGAGAGACCAAAGCCCTTTGGAGACGCTCCGCGCAGGCTGTGGGGCTGGGGAGGCACGCGGGGGGCTGCAGCATGATCCCCCCCCTCCCTTCCCCAGCAGAGACGCGGCCACCGGGGGTCGCCACTGCACCGCGAGAGGCGTCGGCGGTGGCACTGCGGGACCGGCACGGGCGCGGGGACAAGAGCCTGACATCGGGACGTCCTGCACCGTCCCGGCATCACCACACAGGCAGTGCCGCCGTCCTCACGCCCAGGTCCCCAGGCCATCGGAGCACGCAAGGAGGAAGGATGCAGAGACTCGTTTCAGCCCCGATAAATCATGCTGCAGGGTGGTTCGTGACCCCCTTCTCCTCCTGCCCCACCAACCCAGCACTGACTCCAGTCTCTGCCCCACAGAACCTTCCTTCTCCCTTATTATGTGCCCGTGGCAGGATGCTGAAGCTGGATGAGCTTTAAGGTCCCTTCCAACCCCAAACCATTCCACGGTTCTATGAAATGCAGCCAGGCACTGGGCATGGTGACAGGGATAGGGATAGCGATGCCCACCACCTCCTGGAACCAGCTCCACGCTGCCTGTCTCCACAGTGAAGCCCGGAGAGAAGCATACGGAACCAGATCAGGGAGCCTGTGGTCCCCCCCCCACACCCCATCACCTCCCCTCGCACACTGCCTGGAGCTGCAGCACGAACTGCCTCCGCAGGACACAGCCCCACGGGCACCCCGGCACGGACGTTCCGTGCTCCTGTCCCGGGAGGATGCTGCTGGCCTGGGCCACCCATAGGAACCCACGCAGGGGCTGTGCACGGCACACGCTGTGCGACACGGCGCGGGGCTGCCAGACACCGCCTCCTGTTCCCTGCTCCCGCTTCCCTCCCGCGGCGCAGCTGGGGCCGCGGGGAGCCTGCGTGGTGCCAGGGCTGCAGAGGCGGGGGACACGGCGTGGTGGTGTCGGGCACGGTGAGCATCCTGCTCACAGCTCGGCTGTGACTCATGCTGGGAGCCCACGCAGCATCAACGCCCGGGTCCTTTCCTGCCTCCGTGCAAGGCCATGCGAGAGCAACGCGTTAACGCCGCGAGACCCGGGTGCCTCCCTCCTCACCTCCCCGTGGCCATTGCCACAGCCTTGCGGAGGGACCGGGAGGTGGTACCGCGGATGGCGGCCCCATCGCTGAGCTCCCGCGTCCCGCTGTTCCCCTCTCCGCCGCACGCCGGTGGCTCCTAAGCAGCTGGTACCGAACACCAGGGCTGGTGTGGCTGTCACATAAGGCAGGGAGGGAAATGGCTTGGGGTACAGCGAAAGGCAGAATCTGCCCTCCCAATCCGGCTGTGCAGATCCAAGCCCACTGTTCGTGTGGGAGCAGATGCCGATAGTCTCTGGGTGACTGTACAGTGCCATGCATGTCCCCGCATGCCCCAGCATCCCTTCCTGCCTTATTTCGCCTGGGATGCACTCTCTCCATCTGGGATGCACCCCTAGACCTGAAAGCCAGCATACACCGTCCCCCCCTGCCCCAAACTCCCCATGTCGGCACACTGGTGACAAGGCGTCAGTCTAGAACTAACGTAGGAGCCCCGCAGGGACAAGGCGTACCCTGGCTGGCCAGGAAAGGAGGAAGGCAGCCATGATACCTGGAAAGCAGGGATTTGGATCCCAGTCATCCTAGAAAGCCTGCGCTGTGCTGGCACGCATCCCACAGCCAGCCAGGGACGTGGAGCCCCGTCTGTGTCACCTGCCAACCCATCCAGCATCACAGGGGCCGCTCGCTCCCCACGCAGGTGCTATGGCAGCGAGGATGTGGGTAGTGAAGGGGGAGGCACCTCTTTTTCGGCACCGGGCACCCTGTGACCCGCAGCGAAGCGATCCGGGGGCTGCAATGACTGATCCACGAAGAGCCGCACGCAACAGTATCTGTCTCGCCCGACTGAGCGATGACTAAGGGAAGGACAGGAGAGCAGTCTGTACACCGACAGGCAGAGGAGGAATTATTTAGGCTGGAGCACGGGGGCGGAGGGAGAGAGGGGCTGGAAAGAGATGAGAGGAGGGAAGGGGGAGGATGGTGGGATGCTCTGGCAGCGCTCCCCCTCTCGGCTGGAGGGACACCGCGTACCCGGGCTGGGCTGGGGAGAAACAGCGCAAGAGCTGGGGGTCTGGGAGCTGCCGGCTTGCTTTTGGGGATAATACACTTCCAGATAAGGGGGTGTTCTGCTCCGGCCGCAACCGCACAGCCAGGCTCTGGCTCGGAGACCAGCCATGGGCACCGCAGGGCAGCCAGCAGCTCCCACATGGCAAAGGCAGGGGGAGAGGATGCTGTGAAACAGGGGCTCAGCATCCTCTGGGACCAATCCCTTCTCCCGGGAAGAGAGGGATGCTGCTTCGCTAAGCTGTTCCCATAGCTAACAGGTACCAATTTCCAGGGTTACCCTGTGCTTTAGGGGCTGGCATCAGGATGGAGAAGAGCAAGTCTTTTTACAAGGGCATGCAGTGAAAGGACAAGGAGGAATTTGTTTAAGCTGAAAGAGGGGAGGTTTGCATTAGATATTAGGAAGGAATACTTTACCGTGGGAGTGGTGAGACACTGGCACAGGCTGCCCAGAGAAGCTGCAGCTGCCCCATCCCTGGCAATGTTCAAGGTCAGATTGGACAGGGTTTGAAACAACCTGCTCTAGTGGAAGGTATCCCTGCCCATGGCAGGGGTTGGAACTGATTGATCTTAAGGTCCCTTCCAATCCAAACCATTCTGCAACCCAGTAGTTCTATGAAGTCAAGCATATGGAACCACAACTCTAACTGATACTTCAGCTGGGCCATCCTGCTTCATGGCCCTCAGGTTGCAACTCCTCTCCCCAACTCTGCAAAGATATTTGCAGCATAACTGGGGCACAAACATCCCAACGCAGCAGAGGCTGCCTTGTGCATGGGGAGTGGAGCTGAGGAACCTGCATGCACCCCAGACCTCCCAGCCCAGGAGGATGTTTGCAAGGGGAGCATCATTTCTAACCCAGAGGGCCCCCAAAACTTGCAGCCAGGAGTGTCCCAAGGGTCTGTGTCTCCCTTTAACAGCGGCAAATTGAAACATTAGGGCCAGGGAGTGGGAATGAGGTTGGGAATAAGCCCTATCAGTTGAACAGTTATAGGCTATGAAAGCAGGACTATAACCCAGCATGGGGTTGGAACTAGATGATCTTAAAGTCCTTTCCAACCCAAACCATTCTATGATTCTGTGATTCTACAATTTCATGCCCATGTGTTCAACAGGGCTTGACAAATAATCCTGCCTTCTTTATCAGATGACTTTATAAATCCCATTGCTAAAACATCACCATAGACATACCAGGCTGCTGTCAGGTCATCCTGAACACCAAGCAATGCCTCAGGAGCACTGAGCAATGCCAAGGGAGCTCTGGAAGGCCAGTGACCTCCCAGCACCCAGCGCTGTGGACCTCCACCCATCACACCAGCTCCCATGGGCAGTGACACCTCTGCCACCACTCAGTCCCCTCCGAGCTGGCCTGTGCCCAGCAGCTCCCTGGGCTGGCAGTGAAGTGGGATGCAGAGCATACCCCAGCTTCATCTTCCTCCTTCTCATCCTCAAAGCAACCTGACATCCTTTTCCAACACCCTCAGTGTAGCCTGGCAACAGCAGTACCAGCATAGAAACAGACATACTGACATGCAAACAGCATTACCAGCATAGCAACACGGCTGCTAGTGCAGAGACAAAAATGTCAGGCAGATTCCTCCTTGCCATGACCATCCTTTTGCGTCCTGGAGCAGCAAAACTGCCGCGTGTCCCCTGCAAACTTCCAATGGGCTGTGTGTGCTGGGCACAATGCACCCTGCAGCCTCACCTCCCCCTCTCCCCATTGCATGAGACAAGTTGCTGGGTCTCAGCCCAAGTCTCGCAGCTCCTGTCACCCAGGGAGAGCCACAGCACCACACAGATGTCCCCTGTGAGTTGAGACCAATAAACTCCTCACCTCTTCCAAAGCAAACACTTGGTCTGAGGGGCATATATTTGTGAAACCCAGGAAAATGCTTCCTCTTGGGTTTGGTTAAAGGCTTTTTCCTGTAGCCAGTCCCTCTGCCTGCCTGACCATCCTCAGGTAGGGGGACATTAGGGCTGCCCTCGCACTCAGTTTAGCAGCGGGGGACGCCTCTCCGGCAGCAAGCACGGGAGGGCAGCGGAGCATCCCCTTCTGCCAGGGAAGGAGATCCGGTGGGGGCATCGGAAGTTACACAACGCTGCGCCAAGCCGCTGAGGCACGGAGCGAGGCGGGGGCTGCAGTGAATTCCCTGACGTGGCAAATATCTCCCGAAGCCCCCTTGACACCCACCTGCACACGCAGGCAGGAGCCCACGCTCATACGCAGGCAGGAGCCCACGCTGCTCCGGCGCACACACGACACGCCTGCCTGCCTCTAAAGGAAAAGCCTCTCCAGAGCCAGCGCTGAAAAATAGTGAATTGCCTCATTCATTCACCCGCTCCTCCGGAAGCTTTGCCCGTACATGCAAACATACGAGCCGGGACGACATGTGCGGCAGGCACGTGCGCGCATCCCTACGCCCTCCAAGGAATCCCCCCACCCCCCACCCCTTTCCCAGACACATTCTTCAACACCCGCTCCACAATCCAAGTGCAATCTGCTGTCCCTCCATTGTAAACCCCAGCTCTCCGGCAGGGAACCCTGGATGGAACAATGGACCTTTATGGTGCGGTGAGGTGAACCATGCTTCCTGGGGGATGAAGCCACTTTTTGGTCCCAAATCCAGAGCATCTCACGTGGGATATGCTCCCTTAGCACACACAGAAGCCCTCCCAGTCATGTTTGCCCCCATGGGCCAGATGACACCTTTCTACAGGGAATGATGTTGCAGCAAAAAACCCTCAGCACAGCCAGACACTTTACTCAATCCCCAAAATGTTGAGCAAGATGTGGCAGGGGCTGTGCAAGGCATGGCACACACATGGCATGAGGGACGTGTATGTGCATAGCATGTAATATATGAAAGCCCAGTAACACATCCACATGAGATGTACATGGACAGGACCTCCATTTCCAAGCTGGAAGGTCCAGCCTGGGGGTGTCACCCAGCAAATACCCTTGGGGCACAGCAGTTCACAGCACACACCTGCATGCAACCCCAGGTACATGCAACATGGTGCCCACAAGCATGAGCATACATCTGGCATGCTCTGTGACACACGGCCCCACAGACCCCATTCTGGGGTTCAGCGCAGGGACAGGCAGCAGCTGGGCAGGGCAATGCCTCTGCCCGCTCTGCCAGCAAGTCCTTACCTAATCGTGTGGCACAAGCCACCGCACAAAGCAGGGAGATGGAGCAGGTTCGGCTCATTTCTTTTCCTAGAATAACTTCTTTTTTTTTAAGTCCCGTGAAGTGCTGAAGAAAAACATCCCATCTCCACCCCCTGCCTCCTCACCCGGCAGCCTCACAGCAGCATCAAGCTCTAGAGCAGTGACGCCAGCCAACACGTATCTGCAGCACTGAGTGTGGCATCACACCCCAGCTAGGGCCTCGTTCCCAACCTGGAGGGCAGGTCCTGGCCCTGTCATGTCATGGCCTGTCATGTCATGTCCCTCATCCTATTCTACCTCTCCTAGCATAGGAGAGAAGTGCTGATGAACCTGCAGGTATTTCAGGACTTGCAGTGGTACCTGACCTGCTGGAATTCCAGGACCTGCAGGACAGGCACCAAGCTCAGTTCTCCCTCTAATCACTGGCATAGACACATCAACATCTGTGCTGGACAAAGAGGGGTTCTTGCAGCAGGACTGCTGTGCACATTGGCATGACCCAGGGATACAGGCACTGGATCTCAAGGTGCACATGCCTCAAGGAAGCAAAAGCAACCGCATCCAAATCCCAAAGCCTGTGCCAGATCCCTAACTACCCCCAGATGGCTGCTCTTCCATTTTGACTTTGAATATCCTTATTTTTCCCCAACCTTCTCTAGATTTTGAGATAAGACAAAGGGACTTGCACCTGCTCAGATACCTTTTTCCTCCCTCATGAACGCAGGTCATTCAATAGCACTCCAGCCTGATCCATGCTTTATAAAGCCAGTGGTTTGCCAAAGAGAACATGCCCTACATGCAACAGCAATCCCAAGCCCATGGTGCAGCTCAGCCCCTCTCCATACCCCAGAACAGTGACTGCTCTGTGGTTTTGTTCCCCTCCAGTAGCAATAATTCCTCCTTCCCGCCTCCCTCCCACTTTCCACCCTGCTTGGGGCTGCACGTTCAGTGCTACTGCCCCCAGTGAAGGTTTAAGAAGAACAGGGAAATAGTTGGGGGCTGTATTTTCTCAAGCGTTAATTCTTTCAACCCCTTCTCATGCTGCTCTCCTCATTTGCTCCCTAATTATGCAGCACTGTGACTTTTCCCTCTTTGCTTGCTGTCTTCCAGCAAATTGGAGCGTGGGGGTTGCAAAGTCTTATTTTCACCTTAATCAACCCCATCCCTGAACAGGATATATTTGCTTTGCGCTTGTCCTGTCAAAGACAACCACAATCAGCTTTATCTTGGTGCCTTGCAGCAGCTATAGGCACTGTGTGCCAGGCTGAACCTGCACTGCAATCCTCACCATGGGTAAAAGGGAATTAGAGCCCCAATGCTCCAAATGTAGCCCCACAAGTGGTCAGCTGTGCAGGGCTTCCTTTGTGTCCCCAGGGATCTGGCCTCTCTGGAGCCCCAGCTCACAGGGACGGTGGAAAGGTTGGTGGGTGCTGGGAACAGCCAAAGCCCCTGCCCTGTCCATTGGCCTTGGTGGAGAGGAGAGCACGAGGCTCTCCCTGCTTCTCAGGGTGTCCTCCCAAGCCAGTGTTACAGAATGGGACAAACACAGCCCTGAGCAATGCAGGTGATGAGCAGAAGCCCCATTCCATCCTGAGCAAGCATGGGAGGAGCAGAACAGATGCTTTCAAGGTCACCTGGGCAAGACCAATATCCTTTCCCCAAAGAACAGGGCAGTGCATCCAGAAAAAACACACCCATGCACAGAGCAGCCACTACAGACGTATCTCCCCACACAGGAGCAGATTAATGTGCTATATATTAATGTGCTAGATACCACAGTGATGGGCACCAACGGAGATTTAACAGAAACCTCCACTGGCTTCCTTTGGGCCGGAGACACGAGAAAGCTGCTTGACTTGCAGACAGTAATTCAGCTCTGGGGTCCCCAGCACAAGAGGAGAGTGGACCTGCTCCAGCAAGTCCAGAGGAGGCCACGAAGGTGCTCTGAGAACTGGAGCACCTCTGCTCTGGAGACAGGCTGAGAGAGCTGGGCTGGTTCAGCCTGGAAAAGAGAAGGTTCTGGGGTGATCATATAGCAGCCTTTCAATACCTAAAGGGGGCTACAAGAAAGCTGAAGGGATGTATTTTGCAAGGGCAGGTAGTGACAGGACAAGAGGGAATGGCTGTAAACTGACAAGAGGGGAGAGTTAGGTATTAGGAAACAATTCTTCACTTATGAGGGTGCTGATGCCCTGGCATAGGTTGCCCAGAGAAGCTCTGGCTGTCCCATCCCTGGCAGTGTTCAAGGCCAGGCTGGATGGGGCCTGGAGCAACCTGGTCTAGTGAAAGGTGTCCCTGCCTGTGGCAGGGGGTTGGAACTGGGTAATCTTTAAGGTCCCTTCCAATACAAACCATTCTGTGACTCTGTGGTGACATATAACACACTATTATGCCCTGGCCACTTCATTCATCACTTCATACACCCCCGCCTCCCCATAATCTGCCTCTGAGTAAAAAGTGGGCAGAGAAGAAAACCACCCTTGACCCAGTCTCCAGCCAGGAGCTCTACAGGCTCATCCACCCTCTGCCAACATGCCCAGCTCACTCACTGCCACATTCCCTCGCATCTCAATCTCAACACTGGCCAGAATCTCAGGCTCCTGATGAAAAGCTCCAGGCAAAGTTGTTCCCTGCAGTGACCTGGAGATCCGCAGAGCCACCACAGGACTGTCGCAGTGATATGCAGCAGAGCCAAGGGCTGGCAGGCACAAAGCCCCATGAGACTGAGGTGAGATGTCCAGGGCCAGGCAGCCCCACATGTCTCCATGTACTTGCAAAGATGAGATGGGGTGCATGGAAATCCTCCTTTCTCTTCTCCTCCTGCACAGGAATCTTTACGGCTTTACTCACTCACCATCCATAATCCCACTGGTCCAAGGAGATGGGATACTCAGGAAGCCGCAAAACCTGAGGGGTTGTAGTTATAGGCTATGGGTAGGGAGGAAAGCAACCTGCACTGCTGCTTCTGCTCCCAGCATAACATCACCTTCATCTCTAAAAGCACCACCAACCATTGGGTCAGAGCAGTGTTGTGGTTTAAGCCACTAATAATTCAACCAGTTCGCTCACTCACTTCCCCCTCTTTCTTCCCCCCAGCTCCCGGGGGTATGGGAAGGAAAGTTGAAAGAACGCAACTTCCACAGGTTGAGAGAAGAACAGTTTAGTAATTAAGGTATAACACAAATCACTACTGCTACCACCAAGAATAATAATAACGACAAGGCAAATACAAGGGAAAAGAATATAATCACGCACCACCCGATACCAAGCAATGCACACATGCCCCCTTCCAGGTTTCTGCCCTCCATTTTTACACCCCGGCCATGACATGCTGTGGTATGGAATAGCCTCTTTGGTCAGTTTGGGTCAGGTGTCCTGTCTCTTCTTCCTCCCAGCCTCCCCTGCTCCCTGGCAGAGCATGAGGCTCAGAAAGTCCTTGGCCAGACCAAAACATTACCAAGCAGTAACTGAAAACACTGGTGTTATCAGCGCTGTTCCCAGGCCAAAATCAAAAACACAATGCTGCACCAGCTACCAAGGAGAAAAATGACTGCTACTGCTGAACCCATGACAAGCAGCCACAAAGAATGATGTTTGGAAAGCACTGGAAAAGAGACAAGACCAGAATAAAGGCTAGGTACCACTTTGTGTCCCAGTCAACTCATCACATCTTGCCACTGTCAGCTCATTTGGCAAATTAAGGATGAGATGCCAGGCAGATCTGCAAAATTAAGAGCATCAGGATACACTCCCAACAGAAGCAGCAGGGGTTGCCTCCAGCCTGGACCTGAGCCACCTCAAGCTCTGACACTCAGGTCCAGCATCTCTGCTGGATGCACCTGCCCTGGGAAACAGGGACTTAGGATGTGTTTCAAGGCCAAAATTCCCCAAATGATGGTGTGGCTTCACAGACTGGAAGAGCAAAATGTGCTTGGCACCCAAACACAGACTAGAAATAATATGGTTAAAGTGCAAGTTGGAGAGAGCCGTCCCCAGGACAGACCAAGTGCTACAGAACACTTATATCGAGGAAAGCAGAGCAAAGGCTGGAAGCTGAAATGGAGCCAAGCCAAACTTTGGCGCACGTCCTCCATGTGCAGACAGATCCCCAGGGGTGACTGATGCTATTTGGGCACCCCAGCAGGGCCAGCCTCCCTTGCAGGGGGATGCATGAGGTCATCGGTGGGTAGCAAGGAAATGCCAGGGGCTGCAGGAGACCTGCCAGCTCCCATAGCTCTGCCTTGGCACAGAGCACCTCAACCAGAGTCCAGATGCTTCAGATTAAAGTCCCATGCCTGCTGCTGTTTCCCACAGCAACCCAGGACAGCTTGCCAAGCTGCAGCATCCACAAGTGAGGGTGGGGACACTGCCTTTCCTGCCTTTCACCTGCTCAGACAGGGGTGTTTCAGAGGCTTTCCCAGCCCATTCTGCACACAGTTTTGACCTGCACCTTGGTGTTTCAGAGTAAGACCCAGTGGGGTAGGGCAGGCCCAACCAAGGTGTCCAGAAGTAGGATCCCCACCCCCTCCCCGAAAAAACACTGCAGCACCCCCACACTGCCCTTTCCTCCTGCGCATTCCCACCCTCAGGTTTTGGCCACTCCAGGAGAGCCAGAGCAGCAGGAGACCAGAGGACTGAGTCTTCCCATACGCTGCTGCCCACCACCATGCAGAGCCGCTCACATCTCCCCCATATGCCCCGTGTGGGTGGCAGGAGAGCCCCGGCACACTCATCCGATGGGGTTTGCAAAGGTCACCCTGAGAGAAGGTCTCCAGCAAGGGCTGTGTGCCAGCACCGGCTGGGAACCACTTGAGAATAGAGGCAGGAAGAGAGGAGAAAAAAAAAGGAATAAAAAGGAAAAAATAACCCAGCTGGCAGCACAGACGCTGACGGGAGGGAGAGGAAGCAGCAGGTTGAGGCAAGGACACGGCTCATTATGCCACCCCCGCTGGTGCAGAGCTGGGAGCAGAGAGGCCGGATTGGCAATGCTGACAGGGGGAGGCAGCGGGTCCTTGGCCCCAGCTGGGAAGGACAAATCAAACACCATCATTATGGCCCAGGGCAGCTTCCACCTCCTTCCCCCTGCACAGCTTTGGGGGCTGGGAGCAGGCTCTGGTGAGATGCAGCACCACAAAGACATGGGAGATGCTGCTGGGAACAGGCTCTCCCAGCACTGTTGCGTTTTTTGAGGTCAGCTTGGATAAAGCCCTGAACTGCTCATTCTGCCCTTGTGGCTGACCCTGCTTGGAGCACGAGACTGCCCTGGGACCATTCCCATCTGGATTATCCCATGCTGAGAGCCAGGTGGGCACAAGCCCAGCAGAAGCATGCTGGAGCTACAAAGCCAGCGTTGACTGGGAGCTAGTGAGAGCCACTCAGGTTTGGTGCTTTCCTTGGGGGACACACCAGGGGCTGGATGAGTCCTAAGGAAGTCCCCATGGCCTCATGACAGAGCTTGCCTTCATGGACAGCAGTTTCAGCAGGCGCTAAGACCAAGGCCTGATCTGGAAGCTGACCCACCAGCATCTCCTTGGTGATGCATCAACCTAAGACCATAGCCAGGACAGCAGCAGGTGGGGAAGAAAGCATCAATCCAACAACAACAAAAAAAAGAGCGCCAGGTATGGATTTGGTCTCGCAGCCCTTTCCTCATCCTGAAGCTCAGGGTGTTGGAAAAGGCGGGCAGCATCTCCAAGGATGGGAACAGGCAGGAAGGAGAAGGTGTGGGCGCTGCTCTCGCTGCAGAGAAGAGTACAAACCCCTCTGCTGCCAAGCCCAGTGTCCTCAGATGCATCTCCCCTGCTCATCCAGCCAGAGCTGCCCGAGACTTCCCTGCACCCAGCCAGGCTGGGAAGCCTGAGGGGGACAGGGGAGCATGGCAGCTCCTTCCCTGTCTGCTCAGCGCAGGGAGGTTCAGATCCAGCTCAGAGAAGGCGTAAGGCTGTCTCCTTAGCAGCGATACAGTGCCTGTTGGTGCTCAGGTAGGAGGTTGCTGAACTTGGTGGCCTGGCCCACTGCTTGACCTTCAGACACCAGGTAATGAAGTTTGAACAAAAGAACAGCTCAGGATGTGGTTCCCTACCCCAGCATCCTCTCTGCAACGGAGACCCACAGCCAGAGCCTCAGAAAGAGCTGATGCTCCAGGGGAACATACTGTACTGCTCACTCATGGGGATTATACACAGCAGAGCCACCAGCCCTGGGCTCACCAGCCCACAGTGGATTTCTCTTCTCAGCAATCTGCTTAATTGCTTTCTGAGCCCAGACAAGCTTCTCACTTCTTCCCTCCATCCCTTCCCACAAGGCCACCACTTCCATGGGTCAATCCCAACTGCTTCACAAAACACACTCTCTGTGAGGGGCCACTGCCTCTTAGAATCATAGCGTCACAGAACAGTTTGGGCTGGAAGGGACCTTAAAAATCATCCAGTTCCAACACCACACCTTCCACTAGACCAGGTTGCTCCAAGCCCCATCCAACCTGGCTTTGAGCACTGCCAGGGATGAAGCAACACATCTCTTCTGGCATGAGACTCCCCATTCCTGGAAGCAACCCTTCCCTGCTCGCTTTCTCCCTGCCGCACAGCATTTTATCATTCCCTGTCATGCCTCCCTCAGTCATCTCTTCCCCCAGACGGAAGACAGCCCGTTTATGTAATTGTTCCTTCTATGGAAACGGCTTCGTACCTTTAATTATTCCTGCCACTTTCCCGGCGTGCCTTTACAAGGGTGCGGAAGCGCCGGGGGGGCAGACGGGCTGCGAGGAAAGAAGAGTTCTGCTTAAGGCAGGCTGTGGTCTACCCTGACCCTGCCGTGCCCCAGCGCTGGGGCTGCATCCACCCGCTGGACCAAAGCACTCGCTTGTGCCCAGGCAGCTGCATACAAAGCAGATCATTTGTGAGCACACCACCAGCTCCCCTGCCCTGGGGCCTCCATAACCCTGTGATGAAAGGCTGAACAAAAAGCATTTGCAAGGCAAGGAATTGGCGTGACTGCGCACGCCAGGCACACAGACAGCGAAACAGACCAGTAACAGCAAGTGCTGGTCGGCTGTCAGCGTGACTCAGCTGCTGTGAGGGGGGACACAGAAAGATCCACGACCCTCCCAGCACAGAAAGGCTCCACAGAGTTCAATGGGGGCGGAAAAAACAAGCCCGTGTGGTTCTGGAGAGTCAGAGATAGGCAGGCAGGTTGGAACTGGAGGACCTCAAGGTCTTTTCAACCCACACCATTCCATAATGCTGAGCGTCCATCCCAGGAGAGGACAGGGAGCCCAGCACTGTGACCAACCCATGGGGGAAGGACTGTCCGTGACTCAGAACCCACCCAAACACCTCCGCAGTGAGGGGACGATGACAGCGGTGACAGGAGCACCTTGTGATGATGACAAACACGGCTCCGACAGCCTCCACCGCTCACCATTAGCTGCAGCACACAGCACCTTTCCTTGGGACTGGTACAGGCCTGCAGGCAGGAGAGGGACTATTGCTCTGCACCAATGAGGGACCTCAATGGGCTTGAGATGGGCTTGTTTCCTTCATGTGCTGGGTTTATAGGGGAAAATAGAAAACAGCAGCTCCATACACCTCCTTCCAACACGATGCTAACCCTGCCCAGGACACTGTGAACACCAAGGGAGGATACTCAGAGGGTGCGATCCAAACCACAGGCCCCTGGCAAGGACATCACCTCACACATCACCTCAGCCCCACTCCGCCATGTTAGGTGCCAGTCATAGGACCGGCCTGGGGGGCAGGGGTCACTCATCCCGCCCCTCCGCCATTGTCTCCTCCCCTTGGGACTCGCCCTGCCCGCCCCACGCCGGTCCACGGTCCACGGTCCACGGTCCACGGTCCACGGTCCACGGTCCACGGTCCACGGTCCACGGTCCACGGTCCACGGTCCACGGTCCAGTCCCGTCCCATTCCATTCCCTCGGCCATGGGCGGGAACGGCCCATGAGAATCACCACCCCGCTGACGTCACACCCTTCCAGAACATTCCCCCAGAGACCCCGCCGCTCCTCGCAGGAGTGCCTGACCAATGAGAGAGCGCCAAAGGGGAGGTGCCTGCTTGAATGGACCAATAGGAACCGACGTTAAGGAGGCGGGGTGAAAAGGGCGGGTAAAGGGTTAGGTCTTGGCTTCCAACCCTCCCGCTTGTCCCCGCCCCCTTCTCGGGGATAGCCAATGAGAGGCAGCGCTGTGCGGAGACGGACGCGCCTCCGGCCCAACGGGGCGTGGCGCGCGCGGGCGGGACTCCCCTGACGTGGCGGGCGGAGGCGGGAGCGGGGAGGGCGGGGATTGGAGCGGAGCGGAGCGGAGCGGGGCGGGGGGGGGTGCGCAGAGAGCGGGGGTGGGATAAAGCGGGGGGGTGGCTCAGCGAGCGCGCGGCGCCCCAGGACAGCGCGAGCGGTGAGTGCTGGGGGCGGCCCTGCCCCACACCGCCCCACAGTGCTGCCCCCTCCCCGCCCCACAGCCCCCTGCGGTGACGGTGTGGGGGTCTGTGCCCCCGTCCCGGTGGGTGACGGGGTGTCGGTGTGGGGTTAAAGGGGGTCAGTGCTCCTACCCCATAGGGTGGCAGGCTGCCGCTATGGGGCTGGGGGTCAGTGTCGCTGCGCCGTGGGGTGATAGGGTGTTGCGGTGAGGGTACGGGGGGTTAGCCCCCCTGCCCTGTAGGGTGATGGAGTGTCGCTGTGGGGCTCAGTGCCCCGTGGAGTGACGGGGTGTCTCTGTGGGGATGGGGGTCAGTCCTTCTGCGCCATGGGGTAGCTGGGTGTCACTGTCAGGACCCCTGCCCTGTGGGGTGAACAGAGTGCTGCTGTGGGGCTGGGGGTCAGCCTGTCTGAGCCCTGGGGTGGTAGGTTGTTGCTGTGGGGTCAGTCGCCCTGCCCCATGCAGTGAAAAGACGCCACTAAGGGATCAGACCCCTTGCCCCGTGGGGTGACAGTGTTGCTGTGGGGCTCACTCCATTTCTGCCCCACGGGGTGTCAGGGTGTTGCTCTAGGGGTGAGGGTCGGCCTTGCTGCACTATAAGCTGACGCTGTGTCCCTCTGGGGTTGGAGGGACAGTCCCTTTGCCCCACAGAGTAACTGGTGAGGCTTGGGTCAATCCTCCTACCCCATGGGGGTCAGTCATCCTACCCCATGGGGTGACTGGGTTTTGCTGTGGGGCTGGGCAGGGAAGGTGAGCCCCTATATCCCTTCATGAGGAACAGAGGCTAGCCTTTAGCCCCTTTGTCCCCATAGGGTAGCAGGGTGGCCTTGTGGGGCTGAAGACAGGGTAGGAAGGGGCTGGTGCCTTTGCCCCCATAGCGTGGCGGGGTTTCCTGATGGGGCTGTCTTGGTTAACTGTGATGCTCTACCTAATGACAGCATGTCTCCATGTGTCTGAAGGGAGTGAGAACAAGGGGTTCATCCCTTTGCCCCCTAACAGAGCATTCAAGTTTGGCTAGGAGAAGGGGGTTAATCCCTCCCCTCCATGGGGCTGGAGAACAGCACTGTGGGGCTGGAGAGGACCCTGAGGTGAGAGCTCACCCCTCTGTCCTGTCCCGCTTTGGAGGGGGTAATGTGTCCAGTTGGAGCTGTGTGGTGTGGCCAGGAAGGGGTTAACACCAGCACTACCCCTTCCCTTCACATCGGGGGTACCAGTGTGTCCCAGTGGGGCTGAACTGGCTGGTGAAGTGGATAAACACCCCCTGTACCCCCCAAGTGACAGTAACAGAGACAACAAGGAGGGGGTTAACCCCTGTCCCCAGTGGAGGTGACAGTGTCCCCCAGAAGAGCTGCTGGTGGGCAGGAAAGGGTTAACCAGTGGGGCTGGGGCACAGCAGAGGGGTGAACCCCTTCCCATATAGGTAACAACCCCTCATCATATCCCTATATGGGGCACCCCTAAATGGGGCACTGCCTGGGGGGCTGTAGTGGGGCTCATTCCCATCCACACACAGGTCTTAGCCCCCCCCCCACTGGAGCTGGGCAGGGGGCTCAGGGTGAGCAATGAGGGGGTTTAACCCCATCCCCACATACTGGGGTGGGGCTAGAAAGGGGCACCCCATATTTGGAGGCAGCATGTGGGGCTTGACCTTGTCCACACACCGCTGTGGGGCTGGGATCCTACATGGGGGGGTACTCTGAGGGGCTGGAAATGGGGGACACGGATCTGGAGAGACATTGAGGGGGGCTTAACCCCATCCCCACACCAGTGTGAGCACCCCAGTGGGGCTAGGATCCTACATGGGAGACACGGGAGTGGGGGCTTGACCCCATCCCCACCCAGGACCCAGCACCACAGGGCTGGAACTGGGGGATCCTGTATGGAGAGATGTTGAAGGGTGCTTGACCCCAATGGGGGCTGAAAAGGGGGAACCCCACATGGAGAAGCAGCAAAGGGTGAGCTTGACCCCACCAGCACCCTGTAGGGCTGGGATTGGGAGACCATGGTGGGGGGGAGGACAGCACGTGTGTCTTGTCCCTGTCCCCACACAGGAGTGGGCATGAGAATGTGGGACCCTCTATGGGGAGACATCATGGGGGGGTCTTGCCTCATTCTCCCTGCGCCGGGGGCTGCCGGTGGGGGCTGTGAGGCAGAGCAGAGGCAGCGAGGGGAGGGTTAACCCCATCCCCACGCAGGTGCCCGCACCCCAGTGGGGCTGTGGTGGGGCGGGGGGGGGGGGGGCGGGCACTATGTGTGGGGGCCCGGGGAGGGGATGATTCATTGCGGGTAGTCATGACATTGCTGCCTGCGGCTGCCAGCCAGCACCGGCACGGGTGGCTCTGCCTGCCCCGAGACATTGCATCCCATCCCGCGTCCCATCCCGCATCCCCTCCAGCATCCCTTCCGGCATCCCCGACTGAACCCGGGATACGCTGCCATGCCGGCCATCCTGCTCTTCTGGAGCCGCGCCGAGAGGTATGCATCCATCCCGGCTCATCCATCCCGGCTCATCCATCCCGGCTCATCCATCCCGGCTCATCCATCCCGGCTCCCACCACCAGACCCCCCCAGTCGCTTGGGATGCGGTGCTGTGCTTGCCAAGGGTGGGATGCAGGAGCTGCCTGGCACAGCTGCCTGATTCCATTGGGGAGGCATCCGGAGGGGATGCTCTTGGTGGCTCATGAGTGATCGGGGGGTGCAGTGCCGTTGGATCTCCTTGGGGCGCCTGAAGGTGACTTCTCAGAAGTAGGTTTTGTGCCGCCGTGCTGGGTTCTGTGCTCGGAGCCGGCTCCATCCCGGTGCCACGCTACACCGGGAGCCCCGTTCACCGGGTGGTGGGACCCGTTCTGTGGGGCACCAGTGACGCGGGGACCCGCAGGGGGAAAGCTGGGGAGGTGCAACCCGGTCAATGTGACTTTCTAACACATCGCATTGCCTTGCCGCCGCTGTCCTACTTTTGGGTGCAGAGCAGAGTCCTTTCTGGGGACACCGAGGAGGGGGGAGCTCCTGAGTGCGCTCCCTCCCTGCTCCTCGGTGGGGGACGTGACTGTAACAGGGACGTGACAGTACCGGAGGACGTGTGTGACAGGAGCGGGGCGGCCGGGAGGCAGTGGGGAGGGAGGATGCTGGAGCTGAGGAAGCATCAAGAAACCAATTAAAAGGAAGATTACGGAGAGCGACTCCATTGAAGGGTGTCCCCGTGTGTGTGTGACAAAGGACGGCAGCTCCCAGCAGCATCCCCCAACACCCGCTCACCCATCACCACCTAAAGCCCTTTTGGAGCCATCCCTTGTACCGACTGCTGCCTTTCTGCTGTGCCAGAGGGATCTGGCCAGCAGAGCATCCTTCCGTGTGGCATTCCTGGCAACTCTTCATCATCTCCCGGGGCACCTGTGGACAGCGGCAATGTTTAAAATCAAACTAGAGCCTTTGAAAAGGTCAGCTTGGACTATGAACGTGTTCGTCAAGTTTCGGTAAGTGGGTTCCTGCTTCCACGCTGCGCGTCCTGCCTTGACCTTGTTCCCCGGGATGGACAAACGGACACAAAGCACAGCTCCCCTTCCCGGTGCTGCTGCCCAGGGTGAGCCTTATCCCTCCAGTGGGGACTACCAGGCACAGGGATTATGTCAAGGGATCGCTATTCAGCTGATGTCATGTGCAGGAATGGAACAAAGCGGCCGTTTCTGACTTAATTATTTCATTTCGTGTCCATGTGTGTGGTTACAGGAAGGGGATGAAGACCAGGCTGGTTCCCCAGGGTGGGGTGGGGGGATGCTTGTGTTCTTCTACCAGGTGGGGGTTTGTTGGTTGGGTGATGCAGGAATGGCTTTTTCACCTGCCTTCCTTCACCACCCCCCCATCTCCCCACCACCAACCCTGCTCCTGAGGGGGTTAAATGGGAAGGCAGATGACTGAGCAGAAGGGGGAGAGGAGCCGTGGCAAGGCGCAGCTGATCCCCAGGAGGTGGGAGGGAAGCTGTGCGGGGACAGAGTCGTGTTTTATCATCATCATCATCGCACATGTGAGCGTCGCCTCCGGAGCGTTGTCTTAACCCACCGGGTCACCTGCCGCCGGCTCCTCAACGGTAAAACGTGTGGGGGGATGTTTCGGGACAGCAAATCCCACCCTCCGTGAGCAGAGCCACACAAAGGGATCCCCGGCCAGGAGAGCATCTCTGGCTGCATCCGCACCCCAGCCAAAGACCACTTGGTGGGCAGGACAGGAGATCCTGGAGGGGGTAACAGCGTTGCGCCGAGACAGGTGGTGTTGGGAAGCGCCTTGGGGTTTTGGCTGGGTGAGGGGGGTGCTGGTGGTGCTGTTGGGTTGGGCTTTGTGGGGTTGGATCCAGAGCTGGGTGCTGTGGTGGGAGCCAGGTGCTGTAGTGTGCGTCTCTCAGGTTGTTGTGTGGTGGGGTTGTCCTCAGTGCATAATCCAGAAAGGGGCAAATCCTGGTCCAAGTGCTGGTGCTGGTCATGGGGGGCCCCTGCCCAGCACCAAGGGCTGCATTGCTGTGATCTTTGGCAGGGGAAATGGCAGGTTACCCTCAGCCCCCCTCCTGTTGCTCATCCCTGGGTGTTGAGCAGTGTTTTCCCATGGGAAAGGCAAAAGAAAGCCGAGGTGGACCAAGGGCACAGCATCCCCCAGCGCCTGCGGGGGATGGAGCCGCCGGCGGCTCTGCGCAGGAGTTGGCACCAGGAGCTGCCGTGGGAGACGCTGTCGGGTGCTCTTTACACCCACAGGGACCTTCTCCCACGTCTTCTGTGCCACACAAATCTGTGGGTGCCCTTATCTCACCTCGCTGTGTCCTTCATAGGTCTATGCCTTGCCTGCAGGTGCTGTACTCCCATCTACAGCAAAGCACCTGCTCTGTGCTTGGTGCAGTTACTTGCTCCAGAGGCTGGTAGTTTGGCCAAGTGTGGGGCCAATTTCCAACCCCTCTACAGGCACCCAGCTGTAAAGGGGTGATTGCCCATGGCATAACCCAAGGCCACCCATGGGTGAACGCCAGGGACTCAGCGCAGTGCTGTGGTGGCCCTGGCCACCCACATCTGAGCTGCTGTGATTGGAGGATCCCTCTGTGACCTCCATGGGTGCTTAAGGATGGGGCAGAACATCTGGCGGCTTGTATGGTGGTGAAGGACAGGATCAAGGCTCGCACCCCATGCAGAGATCTGTCTGCAGGGGGGTGGTTATGATGGGTTGAGGCTGCCCAGGGGTGTTTGGAGCAAGGATGGGGTGAAACCTGGGTGGTAGCAAGGAGCTGGATGTGAGCAGGAAGGCTTTAACAGAGAGCAGGAGGTCTGATGGGAGAGGGGCAGGGCACACAGCAATCACTGAGCGGTGAGGGGGGATCAGGCCATGCTCAGGGTGTCCAGAGTTTGGTCAGATAACCAAAGGTTGAGAAGCAGCAGGAACTGTCCTTATAGGAGCGTGGGGTTCGCTCAGCCTCTGCCCTCCCTGCTGCTCACTGGATCTCTGCGACTCCAGCAGCATGACTGGGGAATGAATTACGGCCACTGGATTTTCCATGCCTTAGTTTAGGCATGGCCCCAGCCTCGGCCCCCGCGTGATGGAGCGAGTGAGCCCTGTGTTTCTGGCTCGCTGCGGGATGCGGTTGGAGGCTCTTGGGGGGTGCAAGTCAGGCGAGAAACTGGTGGGGAATTTTTTTGTTTCCTTTCTTTTCAAACAAAAAAAAAATAATTAAAAAAAAAGCCCTCCCACCACCACAAGATGTTTCTGTCTAACGGCTCCGTTCCCTCTTCGCTAAACACAAATTGCGGCTCTGACAGCCGGAGGCATTTATCTCCAGCTGAATGCCAATTGCTTTCAGGAACAAAATGTTTGAAGTTCCTTTAAGGTGAAGGCGGCAGCATGGTCTCTGCTGCTGCTTTCAGCCTCCAAAACCTTGCTGTCACCACCCCAACTCCCATCCCAGGTCTCTGGCTGGGAGAGGAGGGGATGCACATGGGCTGCTGGCTACATATAGGCATAGCTCAGCCCTCTGGGCCCACCCAGGGGCAGGGGGAGGACACGATCCCGGCCTGACGTGAGCAGTGGCGTGGCCTTTATAATGCCATGCCCTGTTTGAGGCTCTCCCTACTCCCTTCAGCCTCAGAGATGAGTGTCCCTGTCCCTGCCTTAGGGCTCAGAGGGTTACAGCTGGAACTGGGACACATCTTGGCACCAGGGCTCTGACCTCCATTGGGAAGCGTGGACTTGAGCCGGCTGTGGTGCTGCTGGCCGGTGGGACGCAGGGAGCACCGGCTCCGCGATAAGTGCGTGTGGGTCCCATCCCCAGTTGAGCCCAGTGCGGTGCTTGCCTTACCCAGGGCTGTCTTTCTGCTTTCAGGAATAAGTACTCGACTCCCGGCAGTGTCACCGTCATGGGAAAAGACTATTACAAGATCCTGGGCATCCAGACTGGTGCCAACGAGGATGAAATCAAGAAAGCCTATCGGAAAATGGCCCTCAAGTATCACCCCGATAAGAATAAAGACCCCAACGCCGAGGAGAAGTTCAAGGAGATTGCAGAGGCTTATGATGTTCTGAGTGACCCCAAGAAGCGAGCTGTTTATGACCAGTATGGGGAGGAAGGTAAGGGAACAAGCACTGCCTGCTTTGGAGGCAGAGGTGTTGTTCCAGATTGGGTTTTGTAGGCAAGAGAGGCTTTTCACACAGAGGGCTCATGCCTGCACCCAGAATGGGGCTGGTAGCTTGGAGCTGGGAACAGTGAAGGCTCTACAAGTGTTAGGAATCCTCTTTCATCCTGTTCCTCTCTGGGTCACCCTGCTATTCCACCCTGCTTCCTGGGGTGGCAGGGCTCTCCCTGCCTTCTGCCCCAAAACCCAGCTGAGACAAGGGAGGTGGAAGGAGCTCACCTGATCTCCTGGATCATACCTGGGGTAACTCGTTAGCAGCCCTTTAATTGACCTAAATATCCCAGGAGAGAAGTATTGCTTTTGTCCACATTCTCCTGGCATTCAGGCACCAGTCCCGCTGTCCTCCCTGGTACGGGCTGACCTACGGTATTCAAAGCTTTTCCCAATTTAAGTAATAGGTCCTTGTTTTGAAACCAAGCGGCTGCTGTTGTCTGGTGGTTGGCACAGAGGAGGAGGAGGAGGAGAAGAGCCGCTCAACCACAGGCAGCCTTATTAGTCGAAGATGGAAGAGTGCAACCCCATTCGAGGAGAGCACTGAATAGCATCTGCATTAATCAGCCCAGGACTTGGGTGCTTAAAAGAACAGGAGGTCTGGCAGGAACAGGCTGCTGGGTGGAAGAGACAGCCCTGTCAATGGGCAGGTGCATCCTCTTAATGAGCTACCAGGAGAATTAACCAGCAGTGGGTTAATTTTGACCTGTCAGTTATGTCAGGGCTATGATGGATACACTGGGCACAGTGATCTGCCACCCTGTAAAATGAGAAGAGGCTGCCTCAAGTGGGAAACCAGCCCTTCCCCAGAGGCAATGCCGAGGAAATCGGACCCAGCTCAGGCTGGCGTCACAGGATTAAAGGTGAAACCTCCTGGCTGTACAGTCTGTTAGGGGACAGGGGCTCCCTCGGGATTCGGCGAAATCCCCATCACCTGAAGACACCTAAAATAAAGAATGAGTTAAGGAAGGAGGGAAGAGCAGCCCCCTTCTTGCTCCATCAGTGTTGTGGCCCGTGGAAACCTTTTTGTTTCCCATCAGGTGACATTTTTTGGAGCAACATGTCTTGGGGATCAGCATTTTGAAGGGCTTCTAGGTCCATGCGGTGGGCAAGGTGAAGTGAAAGCCCCCCTTAACCCACCCGCAATATTGATTTCATCAATCAGACCAGCAGAGTTGCCCCAGTGCAGTGATGGGGGGGTCTGGCACAAGGAACAGCCTGTCAGAAATAATCCATCACTGTCACTGTTGTGCCCTGAAAATAGTCCTAGAGCTAGGCTTGGCTTAACCCTTCCCACCCCTCCTGGTCAAAAATAGCCTCAGAGAGTGTGTGTGACCTCTTTGGAGGGGCACTTATCATGTGCCTTGGCTGCTTGGGACCCTGGGGGAGTTGCAGTGACGTAAGGCTTCGCCTGGGACCTGGCAGGGGAATTTCCCATGGGAATGGTTGCGAAAGGATCCAAACCTTGAGCTTACCTGGTGTTTTGTATAGTCTGTACGCAGGCAGCTGTGTGCTGACCTGGAGATCTGCTGACCTCCATTTGCACGGTCACTTGTGAGCTCAAAGCCTGTTCTCATCTACAGGATGTGATGCTCCTGGACTGTGGCCATTGGTGCAGCCCAGAAGACAGGACAATTTGGGCAGAAGGGAGCCTGCCCATGGGGAAAAATGGAGATGGGATGGTCAGGAAATGTTTAAAGGGCATAAATTGGGTGGAGATGACCAAAGAAGAACTTCAGTAGAGACAGCAGGGACAAAACCTGATCAGATTTTGAGCTTGGTGAGCTTGTTTTGAGCTTGTTTGTCATGGGTTAAGCTGGTACCTTCCTGCCCCATGTTTTTTGCAGGTGGCTGGCTGGAGTGGGTGACCTGCATCCTTAGGAGACACTGGAAGGTCTGCCCGGAGCCAGCAGAGACCATGAGACTGCCTGGAAACCGTGGTCCCGGCATGGCATCAACTGGCAGAGAGCGTTCATGTCTTGTCTTCCCCTTTCTCTTCCAGGTCTCAAAACTGGAGGTGGCTCTTCAGGTGGCTCAGGGAACACTTTCCACTACACCTTCCATGGAGACCCCCATGCCACCTTTGCCTCCTTCTTCGGAGGCTCCAACCCTTTTGACATCTTCTTCGCCAGCAGCCGCTCCCGAATGTTCAATGGCTTTGACCAGGAAGACGTGGACATCGATGACGACGACGACCCCTTCAGTGCCTTTGGCCGGTTTGGCTTCAACGGCATCAACGGGGTTCACCGGCGGCACCAAGAGTCCCTGCACACACGCAGGAAGGTCCAAGATCCACCAGTCATCCATGAGCTCAAGGTGTCCCTGGAAGAGATCTACCATGGCTCCACCAAGAGGATGAAGATCACGCGCAGAAGGCTCAACGCTGATGGCCGGACCATGCGGACTGAGGACAAGATCCTAAACATTGTCATCAAACGGGGCTGGAAGGAGGGAACCAAAATCACATTCCCCAAAGAAGGGGATGCCACCCCAGACAACATCCCTGCTGACATCGTCTTCATCCTCAAGGACAAGCCTCACTCACACTTCAAGAGGGATGGGACGAACGTGGTCTACACGGCAAACATCAGTCTTAAAGAGGTGGGTATGAGTGGAAAATCCCAGGGGTTGGGAGGTGGTGCTGGGTCATGGGACTTGGCCTTGAGACAGGAGTTTGTTCTTCTGCAATGGTGAGGAAGGGCCAAATAGGTTGGGAAAGACACAAGCAAAGACATCTGGAGAGAGGAGCTGGGTGTAGGGCACGGGTGCCGTGGTCCCTGCTGAGCGCACCTTGAGCCTGTACAAGGTGGTATTTGTTTGTTGTTTCCCTTCCCCATACGTCTTGTCTTTCTATTTTAGTGGAGGGTGTTCATATGTGGGAGAGAGCCCAGATCCTCTGTAGGAACAAGGGAAAACCCAGGTTGGCTTGAGTCTGGTCTCTGCTTGTTCTCGCAGCTGAGCCTGCTTATGACTTAACTACTGCCCAGGATAGCACTCTCTCCCCATGGACAAAGAGCAGGAGCTGTTCTCATGTGGAGAACAGCTACCTTGCCCTCCCTGAGAAATCCTTTAGCTGTTTTTCTTGGTTCTGCCTCCCCTACATAAAGAACCAAATGAACAAAGCCTTAGGCAGTTAGCAAAACTCAGCACATATCAGTCCTGCGGGTTACGGTGGGAGTGGATCCATGAGAGCCAGCAAACTGCTGCGAGGTGGGAGAGGAAGGGCAGGTTAACCCAGCACAAGATGTGCCATTCACCACTGGTGCTTTATAACTACCTTTCAATAAATCCCAGCTGGCAGCTGCACTTAACACTGACGTTTTGTGCAGCTGCCATTTGCTGTTCCTTTCAGACTGTAGACGCTGTCTGTCTTCTTAATGAGCTGATATCTTTTCTTCCTGGAGACAGATTTATGTTCTCAAATGCATTTCATAGAAATAAGCTCAATGGGCCAGACCTGAGGTAGGGAAACGTGAGCTTGTGAAACATTGCCAGTGAGTCAGAGGAGCTTTGTCATGGCTCTGCGTCCGTGCTGGGGCTGCGACCTGGTACTCTGGGGGGAAAGGAGCAGCCACGCAAGTCAAGCAGACCTTGGTGCTCCTGGAGAAAACTCAAGCTGAAGTTTAATCTTGACTCAGGAGCTAACTGTCCTTCGCAGTGCAAAGTGCAGAGGTTTATTCCTGTGGTGGCTGGCTTCCCTGGCTGCTCCAGAAATACTTAGGAGAGACTGCCTTATTTATGGAGCCAGCATGCCATATCTCAGATGTTTCCTTCTGTGCATTCCCCTCTCTGTAGAATTAACCCCAAGCTGGTTGTGCTGATGTTAGCCCAGGTTCATGCATTGCTGAGGCTGCAGGGACTCTTGCCTGGAGTTGTCCCTTGAGCAGCAGGTGGAGAAACCTGCTCTGGCTCCACGTGCTGGTGCACCAGGAGCGATGGTGCTCATCCCTGTGATGAGCAAGGCGTGTTCTGCTGTCCTTTGGTTTGCACAATGCAGTTACAAAGTGAAAAATTGCTGGTCTGGGCAAATTCCGTGCCTCTTTGAGCTAGAATTTCTGGTCTCTGTCCTCCCCCACCGCAAACACAACATCCTCGGGGAGCTGCCAGCCTGGCTGCTATCCCCATCCTGTGCTTGCCAGGGTAGGGTGATAACTCTGCTGCTTTTATCTTCCATAAGGAGAAGAACCTTAAGTACTCTGGAGCACAAGCAGGTGCCAGGAGCTTCCCCGCTCCGTATGCCACCACCTCAGAATGTGATGGAGTGCAACCTCTTCATCACCAAGCCATAGCCTTGGCTACTCTCCTTGCATCCTTCCTTCTTGTAAGTCTGCCTTTTTAGTCTCTTCCACTGCCACAAGAGGAGCACAGCGCAGTGCCAGCCTGCAGGCAGTGCATGCAGTGACCCCACTCATGGGCATGCTGGAGACCCTTCACCAGCACCCTGCAGCCACAGGGAGCAAACTGCCTGGTGCTTAGGCACTCAGGAGAGCATCTTCCTCACCCTCTTCCATCTTCAGACCCCTCTGGAGAGCAACCCAGGGATGCAGTGCCCTCCCAGCCCTCAAGTCTGGCCCCATTGGGCTGCAACAGTGCAGGTTGGTTACCAGAGGTGTATGAGGGACTGCAAGGAAGTGCTCTTCCTCTAAAATTCCAGGCTTGTGTCGAAGTGGGAAGCCGGGGGAGGGAGGAATCACACTGCTCCTGGCAGGCAGACCTTAGGGGCTTTGCTGCCTAACGCCTGCATCTTTTACCTGGCGTCACCTCCCTCAGAGCATCCGGATGGCTGGGACACAACCAGTGCTGACGTTCCCCCCCGTAGCTCCGCTGTGAGCGGAGGAGGACCCAATGCTGACCTAGATAAAGCTCTGCTCTCACGGCTACCAGACCCAGGGTGATTTCATCCCCAGGGATAAACCCAGCCTCTTTCTAGGATGCGGGGCAGCTCCTGCGGTTACTTCAGCAACCGGTTTCCCAAATGCCAGAGGAGTTGAGCAAGAAGGAACTAAAAACAGGGACATACGGTGGAGGAGTGATTGCCTGGGATTCTTGCATCTTGGCTCTAGGAAGGAAACATTAAGATCCTGTCTGCCTTCGCTGTTACCGCCCGCTCCTGCTCACATCCCTCTCTTTGCCCCATCCACGTGCTCCACAGGGAGCGATTTCCTGTTCTCCTTCCCACTTTGTGGCTGGAGATGTCCTTTCTTGGCACACACAGACACATGCAGCCCTCCACAGTGGGTGGTGATGGGCACCAGGGAGCAGGAGGGCTCCAGCATCCCTGTGTGATGCATTGATGGAGCAGAGCATCCTTTCTTCCCCTCCTTCCACTTGCTGGAGATTAGCCAAGCTGCTGCTGCTTGCATGGAGCTGGCAGCAGCCATCCTCCCACAGCCAGAAAAGCTCATTCCTGCAGGACACCCTTCCCAGGAGGAGACCAAATGCAGATGAGCAGTGCAAGGAGACAGCCCCATCTCTCCTGCTCTCTGCTTGTCATGCAGTCTCTGGCATGGATCCCTCTGTGATAGCTGCTACAGATCCCTGGCTCAGCTGCAGAGCCCACATCCGTCATCCCTGAGCCCATGGCCAGCATGGGAAGAAATGTTTGTCCTGGTGCCTGCTGCTGCTTTGCCACTAGAGTCTTTTCCTGGCGAAGGGAATGCAGAACATTTCCCCCATCTACCCCAGAAATAGCCACTGCATCCTCCTCCGCTCGCTTTGCAGGGTGTTTTGGGAAGGCTGAGACCCCCTAGGGCCAGGCCCCCACCTGGAATCTCAAGGATGTGCTCCTGGTACCCCACTCCCTTCCTCTTCCAGAAGCATCTCTCCCTCAGCCCTTGCTGGGAGCCTGGAGACGATCCTGCCTACGTGTATGGCAGAGCTGTCTGAGTTATTTAAGGACATGAGGGTTTTCTTGCTGCATTCCTGCATTACGTGTGTCACTGATGCAGGTTGGCTGCTGCCAGGGTACAACAGGCTGGTGCCCACCAAACAGGGCTTGGAGCAACCTGCTCTAGTTGAAGGTGTCCCTGCCCATGGCAGGGGTCGGAACTGGGTGAGCTTTAAGGTCCCTTCCAACCCAAACCATTCCATGATTCTGTGAAACCACGATGGTGACAGGGACCATCCCCTCTGGCTTCTAGGAGAGCTGTAGTGCTGCCCCACACCGGTGTAACCTTTTGGGGCTGTTGTTGGGGGGAGAGCAGGACGCACAGGCTGTGCTATAGATAACCCAGCGCGGGGCAGAGCTGCTGGGCTGCTCTGCAGGGTGACAGCTGATGGACCGCGGCAGCATCTGATGATCTCAGCTGGATTTTCGGCTGCTGGAGGCTGGGAAAGGGGCTAAATTTAGCCTGTCCTGTTGGTGCGAGTGGTGGGGCGCTCGCTGGTGGCTCCTCCTGGGAGCGCAGGAGGTGGGCACGGAGGGTGCTTCGTCTCCTGCAGCCCGGTCCACGTTGGGGTGCGCCAGGAGAGACCCAGGCTCGCACGTGATGCACTTGAGCATCACCCAGAGGGATGGGGTCAGCCGGTGGGGGGACCGCGGGGGTGCTTCGGGGTGTCAGCCCCATCTGATGGCGTTGTCTGCTCTTCTCCCCCCAGGCCTTGTGCGGCTGCACCGTGAACATTCCCACCATCGACGGGCGGGTGATCCCGCTGCCCTGCAACGATATCATCAAGCCGGGGACAGTGAAGAGACTGCGTGGGGAAGGGCTGCCTTTCCCCAAGGCCCCCAGCCAGCGAGGAGACTTGATCGTGGAGTTCAAAATCCGCTTCCCAGACAGAATAGCTCCTCAGACGAGACAGATCCTCAAGCAGCACCTCCCGTGCTCCTAAAGCCCGGGGACTCCTCTCCAAGCAGCAATACTCCTATCACAGGTGCCGCAGCACTGCGGAGCAGAGGTGCCATAGCACTTTCAAATGCAAAAAGAAGAAACAACAACAAAAAATAACCCTTACAACACTTCCCTTTACCCCCAAAACCTGCACCATCCATCCATCCATCCACTTGCCCACCCCTCCTGGCCTGTTTTCTACTCCAGCAGCAAGGAAGTTCCAGCCCATCCCAGCTGCCGAAGCTTTTCTATTCCCACCCCAAGCTCCAGCTTTCCCACCTCGCACAAGCCAGCGGCACGGGAGGTGCGTCACGCGTTGGGTTTTCTAACGTCACCTGCTTCTCCAGGCCACTTGTCCCCACCAGAGGCTGGACCGGCCGGGGTCCGGCGCACTGTACATAGAACTCTGCAGGATCTGCCGTGCCCGCTGTGGGTTCTTCTCCTCCCCTCTTTGATACTTGCTGCTGTTGGGGGTCCCCCTGTGCCCATCATCGGTGGCCTCCCGCCCCGTAGCCGGACTGCGTCTCACTTGGGACCACGGTGCCGCGTCCGACTGTGGTCCGCTCTCCTGTGCCAAGCCTACAACCGAGCCTCGGCTGTGCCAAGTGACGTGGGGACGGTCCCATCCACCCTCCTGCCCGGCTCTGTGCCCGATGGGCAGCAGGAGGAGGAGGGGGGGAATCCCAGCGTGGAGCTTTCTTGTTCAGATGTGTTAAGTTTGCATTGCTGCTTTTTCTCCTCTTTTTGAGTACATATATATAGAGCTTGCTCGATAGACTCCGCAGTGGTTCTCTGCCCGCTCTGCGGTTCCTGGTGTGGTGCACCCTGACTTCTTTTCTTTCTCTTTCCTATTTTTTCCAAGGGGGAGGGGGGGCGACGATTCAGCCAAACAACACGTCGGACCCCCCCGCCCCCCATCTAAAAGGGGATGTGTGTGTGTGTAGCACAAGTCTGGGTGCAATAAGCGGAGCCGCGCATGAGCGGAAGCCGTAGGGTTCACAAGCATTTAAGGTCAAACATGGGGATTCTAGCCACAGAGAGGTGTGTGTGTATATATCCTTTTTCTACAGGGACGATGGCCCAGGAGGGCGGGATGGAGCCGGGAGGCGCGCGAGGCAGAGCCCGTTTGGTGGCTTCACCTTCAAATACTGTATTTTTTTAAAGCAAACACAAAAATACCCCGAAACTTCGGATTTCCACCGGGAGAATTTTTGTATTTCCCACTCTGCCTCGCGCCTGTTCTTTTCCACCGGGCTCCCCCAGAGCGGGAGGCACTTTTGACTCGGGGGGGGTGTGTGTGTTTTGTACAGCTCCTCTTCCAGCACCATCACGAAGCCCCCAGCAAAACTCCCCCTGCACCACCGCCACCACCCCAGGGAACTCGTGTTTCGTATTGACAGGGTTGAACCCGATGACTTCACGCAGGGTCCCATGGGGCAGAGCAGTGTGCATGGGGCTGGGTGCAGACCTGTAAGTGCAGATGGGGCTGGGTTGTGGACACCCCTTCCTTTGCCGCCGCCGGTTCCCTCCGCTGGTCCCTATGGAGTTCGAGGTAGAGAAACCTGGTGAACACCACAAGCGAGAAGACAGGACAGCGCTTGCGCTGCTTTGGTTTTCTCGGTTTCAATGAGACCTGAATGTTTTGTAGTGCTTCTTTCTTTTTGTAATTTTCTTCTTTTTTTTTTCTCTCTCTCTCTCTTTTTTTTTTCTTTTTGTAATGTCAGTATTGAGAGAAAAAGAGAAATAAAGTATTTTAAAAAGTACACTTTGCGTGTGCGTGTGGTGGTGGTGGGGGGGTTACAGCGTCATGGCATGGTTTGGGTTGAAGGGACCTTAAAGCTCACCCAGTTCCAACCCCCTGCTATGGGCAGCAGCACCTTCCCCTAGAGCACGGTGCTCCAGGCCCCCTCCAGCCTGGCCTTGAGCGCTGCGAGGGATGGGGCAGCCGCAGCTTCTCCGGGCTGATGGGGCTGGGGCTGGCGAAGGGGGATGCTTCCCAGGTGGGAGAGGCAGCAGCGGGAGCTGCAGCCGGGAATGTGCCGCTCATCCCGGGATGTGTTTGTCCCCTGAGCTCCCGGCAGGAGCAGCGGATGGGAGCGAAGCCCGTGGGCGTTGTGCCTCGGGAGGCTGCCAAACCCCAGGCGTGGGCCCTGGATCATTGCCCCTTTCCGAGCTGAGAGCTCCGGGCTGTGAGACCACCGCAGCAGCAGCACCTGACCCCGCGGCACGCACAGCAGAGAGCAGCAGGAAGGGGCTGGGGCGCGGGTGGGACACCCCCTCCTTTGGTCAGCGCGCAGGAGCCCGCGGTGCTGCCAGGGATGCCCATGGAGCTCAGGAGGGGAAACCCTTGGAGCAGGGGTACGCACGGGGATGGGATGCCCGTGGGGCGCGGGATGTCCACAGGGAGCGCGCATCCACGAAGCTGGGGTGTCCGTGGAGAAGGGATTGCCTTTGTGACCGGGATAGCCAAGGGGCTGTCCTCGGAGCCGGGGGGGCCCATCGAGCATCCTGCCGGCTCCAGCTCAGCCTGGGCACTGCCCGCCCCCCGCTAGCAGCAGCCGGGAGGCTTCGGGGTGCTGCAGGAGCCTCTGAGCCCCACACCCCGACCCCCGTCCGGCCAAGAGCCCCTTCCTTCCTCCCCAGTGCCTCTGGGGGCTCCCCAGTCCCCCCCAGCAAGGCACTGAGTGGGAGAGGACGGTGCACGGAAGGCTCCTGCCCCTGCGGCTGCGGGGGGCCCTGCTGGGGGGTGCCCCTCGGTGGCAATTGCCCTCCTGGGGCTCATGGCCGAGCTCCAGGCTTTGGGAACACCCTCGCCCCGCAACGCTCCCCGAGCTCCCGTGGGAGCAGCCCCGCGGCGCGAGCTACGGCACCAGCGCCCCCATCCCGTCCCCGCTGCCCCACGGCCGATGGTTGGAGCCCCCCCCCGGGAGCGAGGGGCTGCATCTTCTCAGGCGGAGGTGGCGAGAGGACAGCGATTGGAGCAGGCGCAGCTCCGAAGTAGGGCAGAGCGCCATCCCCGGGGGCTGCCCCAGCGCGGAGGCGCTATTTAAACACGGTGCTCCCGATTCCGGCTCTTTCCTCCCCTCTGCCGCGCACAGGGCCCCTCTCGGGGGTTGCCCCATTCGGAGACCGCTCTTCCCTTAAACCGAGCCGGGTGGATGGAGCCCTCCAAGACGTGACAGGCTTCGGGACGGCAGCTTCTGCTGCCCGGGCCCCCTATGATAGCCTTTAGGAGCCCTCTCCCTCCTGGCTCAGCCCCAAGGTTTGGGGTCACCTTCTGCCACCCCATCTGCGTTTACCCCTTTGCGGAAGCCCTCAGGTCCTGCGCACCCCTAAAAGCCAAGAGCACGCGGCTGCTCCGCGCGTCCCATAGGCGCTGCCCCAAAGAGGCTCAGGGCTGGGCCGGACGCAGCCTCCCCATCCTCCTCCTGTGCGCAGAGCCAATTGCCTCCCATGAAACACGAAGGATGGCAGCGGCACGTCCGGTTCGGAGAAGGGAAATGAGCCATGGAGCAACGCGCTGAGGTGGAAGAGCCATGAGCAGAGCCCAGCTCCTGAGTGTGGGGCACACCACGGGACCGGCTGGCACCAGAAACCCAAGGGGATGCAGGGGATGTGCTGAAGCTCCCCTCTTCCCTAACCACAGCGGTGCCACATGAGCAGCTTCTGCCCAGGCAGCCAAGGAGGCCAACGGCATCCTGGCCTGTACCAGCAGTAGTGTGGCAGCAGGGCCAGGGCGGTGATCATCCCCCTGCACTGGGCACTGGTGAGGCTGCACCTCAAACCCTGTGTTCAGTTCACCAGAAGAGAGACATTGAGGTGCTGGAGCGGGGCCAGAGAAGGGCAGTGGAGCTGGTGCAGGGCCTGGAGCACAACTGTGATGGGGAACGGCTGAGGGACCTGGGGGGGTTATTCTGGAGAAGAGAATGCTCCAGGGGGGACCTTATTGCTCTCTACAACTGCCTGACAGGAGGACGTAGTGAGGTGGGGTCGGTCTCTTCTCCCAGGTAGGAAGTGACAGGACTAAAGGTAACGGCCTCAAGCTGCACCAGGGGAGGTTTACGTGGGATACTGGGAACAATTCCTTCCCCAAAGGCTGCCCAGGGCAGGGGTGGAATCAGCATCCCTGGAAGTGTTCACAGACAGTGCAGATGGGGCCCTCAGCGCCGAGGGTTAGTGGTGGCCTTGGCAGCCCTGAGGAAGGGTTGGACTTTTAAGCTCTTCCCCTGGCTGATTCTATGGTCCTATAACAGCCCCAGTACTGCCTTCAGGCAGGATGGACAACGTGGGACTTGCTGGAGCCCTTTGCCGCGGAGAGCCAAAGCAGCAGCTCCAACTGCTCACAACCAGCAGAGAGGACACACCGGGGACCTGCACTCGGCGCTTGCAGCCAGAGCACACAGATGCTGCTTCCAAAGCAATTCCTGCTGCTAATGTGAGCTAATGGGTGTTAAAAGGAAAAGCAACCCCGAGGGCAGCAGGGAGCGGGTGCGCACACAGATGGGCTCCACCGCAGCAGGGAGCGGTTTGCAGACAGCCCCAGCACCACGCAAAGGACGAGCCGGGGCCTGGGTGGAATTTTGTGGGGGTTTTATTATTTTTTTATTATTTTTGTGGTGCTTTTTTGTGTGTTTTTTTTTTTTTGTTGTTTTTTTTTTTTTAATACAGGCGAGCGTTGTACCCTTTGCTAAAGCTGCTGATTCTGCCACATAAACTAGAACAGAAATTTCTCAGAAATTAAGTCAGTTCCCCTCCTTGTTAATGCACTGCCTGCCTCCCGCCTGAACAACGGTTTGGATCTGTGTCTGCAGAAAACATCCCCTGTACAAAGTCTGACGTGCAGCTACACTGTTCTGACTGAGGAATGAAGAAGCCAAGAGTCCATTGAACATTGGATTTTTTTCCCTGCACAACGTGGCCTGATCTGGACGTCTGGTCCACCGAGGACAGCCAGTTAACCATAGAGATCGTCATCATTGTCTTCACTGTACACGTTGCTCCCGCTGCTGCCTCCACTGCCTTGGCTGGGACCAGCACCACCCTGGTTACCAGATGGGAACCTGTGTGCAGCAGTGCAAAGGGGAGAGAAGAGATGCTGCTCAGAAGCCTCCTCACAGCTCAGAACCATCCCTCCCCTCCAGGTCAACACCCCATGTCAAGTAGGGCACCACCAAATGGAAATGGGATGGTCATGCAAAAGGCTCACAGAGCTGCTGGCTGCTGCTTGTGTTCAAGGGAGGTGATTCTGCCCCTCTGCTCTGCTCCTGTGAGACCCCACCATTTGTGACACAACGCAAGTGGGATACAAAAACGCTTGAGTGAGTTCAAAGGAGCCCATGAAGATCATCAGAGGGCCAGAGTACCTCTGCTAATCACAGTCTTCCAATACCTAAAGGAGACTATAAGAAATCTGGAGAGGAGCTTTTGGCAAGGGCAGGTAGGAACAGGACAAGGGGGAATGGCTTTAACCTGACAGAGGGGAGGCTGAGATGAGACATTAGGAAGAAATTCTTCCCTGTGAGGGTGCTGAGGCACTGGCACAGGGTGCCCAGAGAAGCTGCGGCTGCCCCATCCCTGGCAGCGCTCAAGGCCAGGTTGGACAGGGCCTGGAACAACCTGCTCCAGTGGAAGGTGTCCCTGTCTATGGCAGGGGGTAGGAGCCAGATGGGTTTTAAGGTCCCTTCCACCCCAAACCATCCTACGATTCTATCAAAATGGGTTGATAAGCTTCAGGAGCACTAACAGAGCAGCTACAGCAGACCTCCAGCACAGCCACAGTGTGCTGTCTGCTGCGCATGCTGAGGACAATGGGGAAGCGTGGTCAAGAGAGGTTTGTTGCCCAGAGCCCAGCAGCAAGCTGCCTCACTGCTCTGCCCTGGGGCTCTCCCCATGGTTACCTGAAGCTGCCAAAGCCACGGCTCTGCTGTAGAGTCTGTGCAAACATCTCGTATTTCCTGATGTCGTTGTCACTGACTGAGCGGCGAGCGAAGCGCATGGCTTCCTCAAAGTGATCCCGGCGGATCTCGGGAACCGGATCGTCCTCCTCCACTTCCTGCAGCAGGACAGAGGGTCCATGGACAGCCTCCCTTTGGGCCACGAGGCCACAACACCCGCAAGGGCAGGGGCTCGAGGGGGCCTCTGACCGTGAGCAACACTGACCGTGAAGCAACCCAGGAGAGCCTGAACCTCCCACGAGACAAGAACAAAGCGCTCCAGGGCCCTCTGTGCACAAGGATGAGGGAGGAACCCCTCACACCTTGCCCAGGCGAGCTGCAAGAGCTCAGGGCCCCACTCACCATGGCGGAGGGGTTGGTCTGCCTCTCGCGTTCCCGCCTGATCTCGCTCTCGATGGACTCGCGGATGGCCAGTTTGCAGGCACGCTGGCAAATCTCTGTCAGATCGGCCCCCGAAAAGCCGTTCGTCATCTTAGCCAGGAAATCCAGGTCAACATCCTAGAGGAAAAAAAACCAGGATGTCTCTCTTAGCACCCTACTGACAGAGCGGCGTCCTCAGATCCCATGGTACCAAGGTGCTGCCTTAACGCTGGGCAATTCTGGAAAGATCAGCTGTTAAGTTTCTTGCTTTGAGGAGCAGGTCACGCAAAGGCAGGCATACAGCCACCAAGAACTCATGCCTCCGTAAATGCCTCTGCACTTGTGGATTCAGCACATTAGGTCTCAGAATTAGGAGTCAAACGAACACTGTTGGACTGGAAATCAAAACAGAGCACGGGCAGACCAAGACAATGGTGTGAGGCATCCCTACCCATGGCTGGGGGTTGGAACTAGATGATCTTGAGGTCCTTTCCAACCCTAACTATTCTATGATTCTACGAAGGGACCTCCTCCTCCTTCCCCGCAACGAAGGGGTAGCACAGCAATCTCCTTCGAAGATTTTCTTCCCAACAGAACTTAGAAAGGTAAACTTCACATAAAAATGCTTGAGCTCTCACTGGACACTTGCTTTTCTATGATTAACTATCAGCTACATTATTGCCTCCGCCCCAGGCAAGGGACACAGCTCTCGCCTACGACTGAGTTTAGCAATAATTAACTGCAGTGGTTCCTCTTCAATTTCCATTTCCCACTCCCAGTAAATGTTCTACATTTACTTCTCTTTCAGACTGCAGGAATCTTCTCTGTCTGGCTGTGCAGGCCTTCCTATTCCTGCACTGTGGTCAGAACTCCACTTTGTGACAAAGACCTGCTGCGCGTACACACAGACGCTTCAGAACTCAAGCTTCCCTCTACCTCTTCATTTCCACCCTTAAGGAACTGGAGGCTTTCCAGTTGTACCAAATACCACTTGGAGTGGCCCCCACCCCTCTGCTCTGCCCCCAGCTTGTGATGGACATGTGCAGCACACAACAAACCCAAGCCAGACATGGTCAGGGTGCAGGTCCTACCTTGGCAACTGGTGATTTCCTCAGGTTGGCTTTAAGAATAGCCACTCGGGACTTCTCATCAGGTAGAGGGATGTAGATGAGCTGATCCAGGCGGCCAGGGCGCAGGATGGCTGGATCAATGATGTCCGGCCGGTTGGTGGCACCGATGATGAAGACGTTCTTCTTGGTGGACATGCCATCCATCTCTGTCAGGATCTGGTTGATGACACGGTCTGCAGCACCGCCACCATCACCAATGTTCCCACCTCGAGCCTTTGCGATGGAGTCCAGCTCATCAAAGAAGAGCACACAAGGGGCTGCTTGGCGGGCCTGCAAAAAACAAAATGGAACAATTAGTCCATGTTAATAACACCCAGCTAGGAGCACAATGACTTCAGACTATGCCTATCCTACCAGAGCCTTGTGTGGCATGGTTTAGTGAGACGTGTCCCTGCCCATGGCAGGGGGGTTGGAACTGGATGATCTTAAGGTCCTTTCCAACCCTAACTATTCTATGATTCTATGATTTAAGTATCTAAGAGGAATAAGAGAGCACTGCTGCAGCAAGAACAGCTTGGGGGAGCTCCCCCAGAACAGCCTCCTGCCACACAAACCCTCAGTCACACTGCCCTGAAAAACAAGCTGAATTTCCCCACAGCTGGGCGTGCGGTGAACCAGGCAGAACTGTGATAACTCTGATGCCCAGAGGGAAAGCGGGAGCCAATCTGCCTGGACCAAACAGTCCCTGCAAGACCTGAGGATGTCAATTGGTTACTCAGGCACTCAAGTATCGGTAGGTGAGTTATACCAAATGGAAGGGGGAAACCCAATCATTGTCTTTGGCTACCTCATGGGTAGTTATAGGGAAAACCCAGATTTTTCTTCAAGGTGCACAGTGAAAGGATGAAAGCCCTCCAGCACAAACTGCTGCAGAGAAAATTCCAGTTAGACATAAGGAAGTTCTTCACACTGACAGCTCAAACACTAGCATGCAGGAACAGAGACATCAGGGATTCTCCACCCTTAGCAAGTGTGCTCAGAACACGAGCCCCTGAGCAACCTGATCAAACTCCCAAGTTATTTCCCTGCTCTGGACAAACAGCTGGACTAGATCGCCTCTGAGGTCCCCTCCCAACCTAAAGCTTTCTCTCTCACTCTCAGTTCTACTTTGTCCTGGCAGCACCTTCCCTTGCCACAAGAGCAAAGATTCACAAGGTATTCCATGCTCATACCTTCTGGAACAGGACGTGACTCTATCTACAGGGCAAGTGGACAGGAGTGAGCTCCCTCCTAAGCCATGTATACTGCAGGACAAGAACTCACGGGATATTTTGCAAATCTTTAGGTGGTGACAGCTAATGAGGTGTTAAGGTAAATTCTCAGAGACGGGGAGGGTATCCTGTGCCATCCTAACACTGGCCTCACTGCTAGGGCACTCTTGCATCTATCTTCCTGCAATAACAGATGCAAACTGCAAACAGAGAACAAGTGTAAATAGATATGTTGCTGAAGAGGATTAATTCCCTAATGGCAGGAAAGCAGCTCCTGCTCTCAGTGCAAGTGGGGAAAACACAAGAGACACACACAACCACCAGGCCAGCATGACAGATGCAGTAGAGACAAAGTTCTGGGGGTACCTGAGCTCAAACACAGCACGGGGAGCAGAAGCAGCACTCACCTTGTCAAAGATCTCACGCACGTTGGCTTCAGACTCACCAAACCACATGGTGAGCAATTCCGGCCCCTTGATGGAGATGAAGTTCGCCTGGCACTCATTGGCAATGGCTTTGGCCAGCAGTGTCTTACCACAACCTGGTGGCCCGTAGAACAGAACCCCTTTCGATGGGGTCATGCCAAATTTGAGGAACTTGTCTGGATGCTCCACAGGATACTGAAGGAGATCAAAACAAACAAAAACTTCTCATGAGCCAGAACAGGCCTGTATTTTAGAACCACAGAACGGTTTTGATGGGGTGGGACTTTCAAAGGTCCAATGCCTCTGATATGGCAGAAACATATTTCTGTAGGTCAGTTTTGCTCCTCCTCCTACCAGAAATACTACCTGACATTTCTGGTGGGTTAAATACAAGATCCTGTCTGCTGGAGTTTTTAAACTGAAGCTGGTTTGAAAAGCACCACAGCTAAATTAGAAAGCTGCCTTAAACAACCTATTCACCTCTTAAGAACTAAATACCAGTTCAGGTAGCTTTCCAACTTAATCCCAACTTCACCCTGCCCCACAGAAGCAAAAGGGAACAGCTCATTATCTAACCTATTCACTCTGCTCTCCAGAGACAGGCAAGGTGTATTATGTGAGCATTTATCCTCAGCAACGAGGTCAGAGGCAGGTGATGATTTCAACATCAGAAAATTAGGCCGAAAATTAAGATTCTTTTATTCACAGACAGGATGTTCCTACAGTGCCAACTGAAAGCAGGAATTGTATCAAGCCCATGCTATCCCAATATAGCCCCCAGGAGCTTCCACAGACCATTCATGACTTTCTGTCCTATTCTTTCCCTTCATAGAAGGCTTCACAGTTACTTTTCACCTGTCCCTCTGGTAATGCCCATAAGAACCCCTTCAGAAGCTCTCTGTACAAGAATCTTCACCCGTTTTTTGGCATATAAAGCCAGCCCTTGAGAGGATTCTCAGCAGTGGTAGCACTGCTGGTCTCCACTTAAGAGAAGCAGAACTGCTGCTGTTTCTGCATGTAACACAACACACACATCCAAGGTGAAAGAGGAGACTCGGATAAGGAAAGCCTGATGCTGTTTCTCAGCATCTTCCTCTCCAAGTTCACCAAGATGGACAGCATGGTATTTTTAGTCCAAACACCATAAAAACTTCTGCACTTACCCTGTTCACAGCCCAAATGGGAATCTGAAGAACTGGATCTGGTTATTCTAATTATCTTTCAAGAACACTAAGCAAAAATCTGCTGGAAAACCTTACCTGTACAAGCTCCTGGAGTTCTCTCTTTACATCTTCTAGACCACCAATATCTTCCCAGGTAACTTGTGGCACCTCCACCACAGTCTCCCGAAGAGCTGAAGGGTTGCTCTGGCTCAGAGCCCACTGTTGTTAGAAGAAACAGCATTATATGAATGCTAACGCTTTACATTCACTTGCTTCAGATAAGCAATTAAGACATTGCACCCCAAAGAAAAGAGCACTCCTGCATTACCCTGAAGTCATCCATGGTCACAGCCAGCGAGTTCATCACTTCAGCATCGATAGTTTCATCTTCAAGGTCTATGAGATCCATCTTCTTTCTGATAGCCTGAAGAGCAGCTTCTGAGCAAAGAGCAGCCAAGTCAGCACCAACATGGCCATGGGTCTCGTTTGCCACCTGAAAGCAGAGCACTGACTATGACTCACAGGGATACAAGCAAGCGCACTGCAAGGGCAATGCATACTCTGGTCACCCACTGGGAAGTGCAATACAGCTCTGGAGGACAGCAACATCAGTACTTGGCTGCAGATTCAAGACATGTGCTACCACATATTTAACAGGCAGACACTCCTGCTCCACCTCCTACTTGAGATCAAAGCTGCAACTGGAATTCAGGTGGCCTACAGAAAGATAACGCAGAGGACTGCAGTTCTTCATTCAGGACAGAGATGACAGGAACCATCCAGTTCACATGTGGTATCCAATGCCACCACAATGCTCACCCAGCTCTGTGTGAGTTGTTTTAGGCTCGTTTTACTTTAAAAAGAATGTGTCAGCAAAAAAACCCAGGAGGACAGGCGTAAGGCACTTCCACAATGAACTGATACATGTTTGTTTCATTTAGCCGTAATAGTGAGCAACGATTTCTGGTCACTGGTAAACTGGTTAGGAGGAAGTCCAGAGATCACACACAGAGTATCATGCTGTCCTAAATGAGCAACTACAGTTGTGTGATCAAACCTGAACAACTGCTCAACTATGAAACAGAGCATTGGGAACATCTATCTGCAGAGACAAGCTTTCCCAATAGCTCACTACTCACCTGCTCCAGATCCACATCATCAGCCAGCTTCATATTTTTTGTGTGGATCTGCAGGATCTCCAGGCGCCCAGTGGCATCTGGGATACCAATATCTACCTCTCTGTCAAAACGACCTGGGGAATACAAAATATGGTGTTGAGCTGCTGATTCTGCAAACCAGAGGAGCTGCAGCTGCTGCCTTCCTCTGACTGAACAACATGACAGCAAGCCACAAACGTACAGTTTCAGAAAATGCCACAGTTTTGGGTTTCTCTGTAGCATATATCAGCACAGTAAATAGCAGAGTCAGATCACAGAAAGAGGAAAGGCTTTGGCCATGTAGGGAAAGTGAGACTACTCATCAACTAGAGTTCAAGATTGTAACACCGAGGATTGCTGGTTTAGTAACTTCTTCTAAGCCTCATTTTTAGGAAAACACGCCATCCTCAACCAATATACCATGACACATTTGTGTTTGTTACTACCTTTGTGTCCTCATCACAAAAATACACAAATACTGAGAAATTCAATTTTTCAGAGCTTCCACAGAAGTACAAGTAGTCGCAGCATCTGGAGAGGTGGGAAACCCCGGTATTACTGCAATATTAACTCAGGTACCTCCACTATAATTTTCCTCTTGCCATAGCTACGCATTCAGATGGCTCACTACACATTTAAGAGGCTGTTTTCCCCCGCACACTTGACTTGTTTGCTATTACGGACCTTACCAACTGCTCTGACACCAGACAGTAATACACAATGCAAAGTTCTGAAAACTTGAACCTCAGAAAGGGACTTCTAATCAGTAAGAGAATCAGACAATTCAGAACCTTCTGCAACTGAATGCATGAACACCCCCTTAAGCATTTACTCCTTCAGTATGTCCTCAAATAGGTTCACTGAATAGAGAGGCTAACATACTTCTTCTCTTCAAAGTGGGTTTTTTCGCCTACAAATTCTATCCTAACATGGCATGAAAAATGATACTGAAGGCTGGAAGCCTAGAATTGGATTTCAAGCAAGCAGCTGGAGACAAATCAATAGTTTATGTAACATATGGAAGATGTTTAGCATTAATTTCTGCTTAATCCTCCCAAAGCCCTTGAAGCACAGCCTGTAACAAAGTGTATGATGTACAGAAAGATACTGCAGCTGTGGTTACCGAATCGCCTGAGTGCTGGGTCGATGCTGTTCGGTCTGTTGGTAGCTGCCATGACAATCACATGTGCTCTCTGCTTCAGTCCATCCATAAGAGTCAACAGCTGAGACACTATGCGACGTTCCACCTCTCCATGTGTCTATGGAGAGAGAAAGCAGTGTTTAGACCAAAAGCTCTACAACACAGCACAGGACGTAGTATGGCACCAGAGTGGACAGATATGACAGCCATGAGCTATTATAAAACATGGTGCATTATACCCGATTCTTCTCATGTCCAGGTTAAATATGGCTTTACCCTGCAGTCAAATGCAGGGATTCATGACAGCTGCTACCAAAACGGAGGTACTACTTTACATCCTTCAGGTTTTCTTTACCTTCTCTCTCTTAGGAGCAATGGCATCCAGTTCATCAATGAAGATGATAGCAGGAGCGTTCTTCTCTGCTTCTTCAAAGGCTTTCCTCAGGTTGCTCTCAGACTCACCAGCCAGCTTGCTCATGATCTCAGGACCTGAAAAACAGCAGCGCTATGGCACCCAGAAGAGAGGCAGCCAGCCCCAAGACAAACAGCTCAGTCTTTCTTAGCACAACTTTCACATGGGACAATCTATATTTCAAGCCAAAGCAAATACTATCAACGGAGTTCACTAAATTTACAGCTGAACAGGCAAAAACAGCGTGCAGAATTACCTTCTATAATTATTCTCGTGTTTTCAGTTTACTCTAACAGAATGCAGTGCTAGTCAATGAGCTACCTTTAACTGCCTGCTTCCTTACCCTATTTTCACACTTGGTGAGCTTCTCTGCAGTGAGCCACCGCACACTGTTAATGCCAGTCCTAGCTTGCAAGAGAAGCAATCAAATTACATGGTGATAAACTGTCATGGTAGGGAAGTAAAGAGCTCTAAGGTACTGAAGTTGCCTTTAGCTTATATCACACAGATATACATTTACCTCTGTAAGATCCTATGATTTAAAAAAAAAAAAACAACAAAACCAACCAACCGAAAAAAACCCAAACCCAAACAATAAACCCCATCTCCTCTCAAAGGATAAATAAAAAATAAACCTCTAAGAATGTGTAAGTACATCAAGCCCCAAGGAAGGACATATTCCCCTGAGATCTCCCACAACTGTTGAACACTAGTGCAGGATTGTGGATTCATTCCGTTTTTACGGACTTTTTCACCACGCTGATGGGAGTGCAATGGAATTATGTTTCTAAAAGACCCAAGAGAAAGAAACCTGACCCTCAGGAGTGCAAAGCTGCTAGATGACTGAAGCATGGCAAAGTCATCAGCACTGAGAGTACTAAGGGTACCATTACAGGTAACTCAGCAGCTCATACCAGCTCTATCTATAACAGCTCCAAGCTTGGGACCAGCAGACAGAACCCACCACTAACTCCAACAATGCTATTTTTATTATGCAATAGGAGTACAAGCGCCTGAAGAAACGGCTGGCTCATTAGCATTCAGTGACAGCTTCCTCACTTCAGGAAGTCTATGACAAGGGCGACATATGGTTAAAACCAGCCCATTTACATCTGCTGTCTCAAGATACAAAGGAAGTCACTTCCCTACTTCCATGCTGTGTTACACACTCCTTTGCTATCACCTTTATGGGTCTGTGCGACTGAAATTAGAAAAGCAAAGCAATACACCTTAAGTAAAAATGTTCAGTTATTCCAGCACTGACTGTAAAAGCAGTGAGGAATTCAGTCCTTACTGGACATAATCAGTAACCATGCCAACTGGTTTGGGTGAGAGCTATTGACAGGAGGTTCTGTCACTTGTAGCTAAGTCCCAAGGTACTCATTATAACTTCCAGGGAAGTTTCCCCCAAAAAATGTTACATGAAACAAAACAGGTCTGTGCTTTACTTGAGAGAAAAGCAGTTCACAGCACACCAGCTTCTTTTCTGGAAAGAATGTGGTGGCAGCAACAGATCTAAGTATCCTACACCCCATACACTCGCAATAACCTCAGCGCTTCACTTCCCGCTCTGTCCTCACCAACATAAATGAACACCCAGGCAGACCATCTCCAAGTCCAAAGCTGAGTTCCGAACACCTTGACACAACACAATCAAGCTTAAGGGAAGTGCCACTACAGATGTTTCTACAGGCTGGGAAGAAGTGAGGAAGGATGCCAGAGAGACAACTTGGCTCTATAAGCCCTACTGACACCATTCATTATCACAAGATGGATGAATGAGCACACAGCAGATCTGAGGCCAAATCAGCCACAAAACTTACCGTTGATCAGGAAGAAGAAAGCTCCTGTTTCATTGGCCACAGCTCGGGCAATCAGTGTTTTACCAGTGCCAGGAGGACCATACAGCAGGATCCCACGTGGAGGCTGAGGACAAAGGCAAAGGACTTCAGTGGTGAGCTAGTACCCCAATGTGTAAGTAGCTTCACAGTGTAATTGTAAGCACTTGATAAAGTCGGTCCAAAATTGTGATGCAAACTCATGCAACAGCTGCCATCCCAGCATTGCTCATCAACACCCTTTCTACTTTGCATGACACACAAACAAAAATCTTGCCAGTAACTGACAGCGCTGATTCAAAGCATCACTCCACTTTACAAGCTGCCAGTATAGGCGTCCAGAACATGCAAGGAAATAATTTCCTAACACTAGCATTAAAAAAAAAGCCCTCACCAATTACTTTTTTCCACACCAATGCCTCACAAGCCTCTGACATCAAGAGGGACCTACCTTCACCCCTATGGCCTTGAAGAGTGCCGGGTGTCGGAGGGGAAGCTCCACCATCTCCTTGATTTGAGCCAGCTGCTTCCGGCAGCCACCAATGTCATCATAGCCCACTTCATTCAGTGACTCCTCTTCATCCTACCAGGAAGGAAGTATATCTGAGTGAAAACAATAGCTCAACAACCCCTCCCAGGCCACAGAAGCCAGGAATCCAGGTTTTTGCTTGTAGGCGTTTCTGTGCTGTCTCGAGATCCTCGAGACCCAGGAAGACTTTCAAGTCTTCCTGGTGTTTTCTACAATTGTATTTTAGCTCTGCCTTCCCAGCCGTACAAAGGGAACTGCCTGCATGTACCCAGATCTCACTGAAGCCCACCTTCTTGAACAACAGACTCTACTGCCAGGTTCCTTACAGACTCCAGCACAAAACAAGCTCTGTGACCCTCTGATGTCACTAACAAGGACAGTGAAGCTCAGTATAAAATGCACATACTCCTCAAACTGTGATACCTCTAACTACTTGACATACTTGAGCTGCCATACAGTTCTCAGACATACTGTTGTCTTTTGGGATTGACTCAAAGTAATGGAGAATGTTATGATCCAGACATTCAAATATGATCAACTGTAACCACTTCTTCCAAGTATAGCTCTACAGCATCCACTCATCTGGCTGTCCAGATCTCTGCTGGCTCCATGTATCTGTAACATTAGGCCACGCTAAAAATAATAAAATAAGACACCCTAGAATCTCAGAGGGACTCAGTTCAAGACATACAAATGGGAACTACTGCCTCAGGCAGGTCACTCAGCATCCTCCTTTCTCTAAAACCAGAGGTCCCCAAGTTTGGAGATTCCTGCCCATTCTGGGCCTTGCTCCAGGGTTGGGGGAAACCTTTTTCCTCGTATTTACTGGGAATTTCTCTTGACCCACTGCCTGGGCACAATTCTCACAACAGTGTGGTCATCTACCTTTCCCATCAAGCAGCTATCCCTTTGTCTTCCCTTTTCCAGGCTGCATCATCCCACTCTCCCAGCCTCTCCTCATTCATTCTGGCCACCAGCTCCTAATCACTTTGGTGGCCTTGGCTGAACTTTCTTCTAAGTGAAACAAGGGGGGGTAAAAAAATTACAAAATGAAATATATAAACCTTTAGAATCAATTTTAAGTAATGTTAAGTTTGATGGCTTTGTAACAGTAGTAATGGAAAATTACTGAGATGCATGATATACAGAGAAAAAAAATAGAGTACAGCTAGAGAACATGCTGAGAACCCTTGTGTAAGATAAACTGCTGTAGTTGGCATAGTTTCGGCCTTTATGACCTTGGTACAAAATGAGTGTAAGAAAACAGGCTAGAAGAACAGGACGTAAAGATTGGGAGTATCTGGAAAGGCAGGGGCCCAGGATGGGCTGCAGTTAAACTAACTGAGAAGCAGGAGGATGGGATGATTATTATGTCTGTGGTGTTAATGAACCGATTAAGCTGGTATAAGCATCTACTGTGCCTGCTTCAAAGGCTGCCAGCAGTGATGAAGACTGTTGGAAGAAGTAAACGACCCTCAGAGACCACCACCACATTTCTGCACGCATGCGGGGAACTTTCTGGAAAATGAGATAATCCATACGTAACCTCATGAATATGTATGTATGCTCTGTAGCTATATAAGGACTGCTTGTACAGCAAGAGATGGACACACGTTAGGAGGAGCTATCCCCCGTGTCTCCTGGCACCCGTAATAAAGAATACCTGCTTGTCAACTAGAAAACTTTGTTGGCAACTTTGTTCCTGGAGTTTTCTCTGAATCAAAGTGTCTCCGCTGTGTCATGAAGAACCCAAATTCAACTCATGGGGGTGTCCAGATGCAGGCTCACAAGTGTCACACGGAGGTCAATCTTTTCATAAGGCAGCTAACTACAAACCAGCCCTTACCCTGATGTGCAGGTGGTAAAAAGGCACTTACTTTTATGAAGTATACAGCCACCTTAGCCCATTTCTCTGAGATTTTCTACTGTCTAACAGCAAGGTGGTTAAGACCTGACAGATAAGATACTCAGGCTGTCTCCAGATTGGTACACTCAAGGCTAGACACTTCAAAAAGTATTAAATCCCAGACCCTCAAAATCAATCATGTGGGGATTTCAAATTTATCACTGAAAAAGCACGAATCGCTTTCTTTTCACATGAAATTTAGCAGCATTGTAAGCTCTCCCTGCTACGCATCAAGGGAACTCTGGAATTCAAAGGTTCAACTCCAGCATGAGATATCTGGAAGCAGATGCAAAACCAGCTGCTGTCAAAGTATGGCATCTCTTCAGCAAACCTACACAGTGATGCTATCTCAGCATACGAAGGAGGACACTGAAAATATATTTCTCTGACTACCTTCAGCAGCAGCACATCTCTTGAAACCAGAGTTTCTAATGTATTCAATAACAATATGCCAAAACAGGAACTGCAAACACGGCTGCTCTCAAGCACTGCCACAGATTCTGGACAGAAGGGATTCAGTAGGAGAACTGCATGGAAGGATTCTGCTCACCTCTCGTTTGATGGGCTCTCCTTCACAATGGATCACTGTGTCTGGAGCCACTATGCAGTATGGACTTGGGTCTGTCTCCACCACTTTGAACTCCACTGCACGCATCCCTCCACGTACCAGGAAGATGTCACCTGTAAAACCCCATATTCAGTAGCCTGCTGCAACAGACATCTGCAAAATGTCCACCCTTGTACTGCCAGCAGTGCCAGAGGACAGGGAAGCGGGTTACAGGTACAGGCTGCTGGCACGCTCTGTATTTTGAACTCCAGAGCTGCAGGTACCACGATGATCCAGGCACAATTTAGATCCACAGCAGTTAAAGTTCTCAAATTTCCTCCAGTAATAAACAAAATAAGCAAACAATAGATCAGATGCTGCCTAAATACACAGTACAAAAGCAAGGAATCACATTTCTTTTTCAATCAGTTTCAATTTAGTACTTCTGAAACAGGCAAAGAGTCCTAACTTAATAAAAAAAATCATTTTGAAGTTGTATAATTAGTTTTTACAAGTTACAGTTGGTTATCTCCAAAAGTAGAGTGATACATAATACTGCACTATTACTCCTGCCTAAGCTGTGCTATAGAAACTGGATTAACTTTAACTTGTGTAACAGTGTATTAGGACCTTCACAGTACCAGCAGAAGCGCTGCTAGCACAGCTCCAGAAGTCTATTTGGATTTCTACATGGTCTCCCAATTAATGATTAAATTACTCTGAAGAAATGAATTTAATCAGGGTGCCAGCTGGTACATCCAAACAAATCCCCAATTCTATGGCAGGAACTCTCCAGTTCCATCACGTGGCAGCCACTTAGTTTAATGAGATTTTCTCCTGAGTTCTACCTGAGCCTTTTCTCATGTTCTCCAATCTCATGTAGTACAAAACCCCCCCAAGAACTATCAAGTTACTCAGCCACACAGCAGCAGCAATCACTACTTCTTCTGAAGACAAGGAAAATTAAATCAGCACCAGCAAAATCTCACTCTACAGATGTCAGTGTAATGCTTCACAGAGATCTGTATGAGCTTCTAGAAATTCTTTTTATTCAGTCTCAAGACTGGCTCACACTCACCACCATCAGGACTTCAGTAACAGGCACTATTACCTTTCCTGATAGGTCTGTACGCTTCCAGGAAGTACGGCTTGAGATAAACTTCAAACAGGTTCCCCGTGATCCCTTCCACCGTGTCATCAATTGGCAGTACATGGATACGTTTGCCGTATTTCACATCCGGGCAAGGCTGGATGCTGCAACAGAAGGGAACTCCAGTTAACCACATCATGGTGGACTTAAGTCTGGAAACACCAGTGATGCCCCTTCCCAAGCCAATACAAACAACAGAAAGAACCCTCCAAAGCCCTGATGAGATTTCCTACCTGCGTAAGACGATTTCAATGCTAACTATGCAAAAAACCATACCAATCAAGAGCCAGCCTTCATGACACATGCGTTCCCTCACTCCTCTTAGCCTTAACCAAGACCACTGGGGAGTTTTGTACTTTCTTCCCACCCTTCTGCTCTTCTGTAGCACCTATTGCTATCTCCATGGCCCATTCACAAGTTACTAATGCACCCGAAAGAACTATTAAGAGTCGCAAGCTAACTTTTTTTCCAACAATGAGCTACTCCTGAACTAGCTGCAAGAGAAAAGGGAGCTGGAAGCAGCTCTTTGCTCCTGCCTCTCTCCAATTTCCTACAGACAGCAGAGTCCCTGTTGCCAACAACTCTTGATTCTGAGCAAGGGCTCCTGCAGTACCAGCCGGGCGCTGCTGGGTATCTGTCAGTCACATTTTACAGAGGCTGACACTTAGTTTAAAGTCTGAAGGCCCTTTCCTCCTTCTTGAATAAACACCACAGTTATTACTTTGCAGCCTAGGACAACAGAGTATCAGGCTGTGGCAGAGAACTCAAATGGGCTTTGCCAGCTAATAAAAGCCTATGTGGAACTTCAGCTGAGAATGCACCTCTTCATATGTGAGTCTTGCAAGACTTACTGGATTCTTCTACCAAATGCTTTATAGAGAGGACACAGAAGAAGGCAAAAGGAAAAGACAGACCACAAGCAGGAAGTTATTAGCGCATGAGTCTGGATTTTGGCAAAAAACAAACCACAGAAACTAACACAATAAAGCGGTTAGAGATCAGCAAGAAAAACTTTGAGGTCAAGAAGTGTTAGAATTTTCTCACCCCCGCAATGGATTTAAGACAATTGGTAACAGATTTGAGAGGCTGAGAAGTACACAGATGCAGGCCCAGCAGAGGAGGGGAGAGCACAGGCTGAACTGTCACAATACAAGTTACTCCAACGGTTACCTCACATGAGGTTAAGATTCACCTTCGTTTTAAATCCAGACTGGCACAAAGCACTGCTCTGTTACAACTATAGTGGTGCTTAAAACTTGTGTTTTCTAGTGGCAGCGGGATGAGTAGAACAGCCTCATTTTTTTCCCTCTATGAAATTTATATGAAACACATCTTGCATTTAAAGGTTATTCCAGAGATTGCCTCAGAAAGCATGCTGTCAGAAACCAGACTCCCACTTCTCCCAGAACATGCAAGCCATTCCCATGGAATTGGAATACAAACATTTTCCATGGAAAAGTGGAATATAAACATCCTTTGAGGACTTTTAACCTGGCTATTTGACTGGTTAAATATAAAAACTGATTCAAATGCCTTTGTCACTCATTTCTAGCAAGCATTTTAACTTCTGTTTGCCACAGATACTACAATATCAACTACAAGGCTGCTTAATGCCTTCCACAGTTAACACTGTGAACACAAATAAGTTAGACAAGAAACATTTGCAAGTTCAGCTCACAATGTGAATTTGGGATGTGACAGCAGTAGCATAAATGAACCACTCAGTTTAGTAACAAGACCTGGGCTTGTGAAGGTCCTGCAGAGACTTCCAAGAATCTTTAGAATAATTTAGTAATATCAGTCTGAATATACATACAGCAGAAACACTAAAAAATAGAGATCCTTGATTCAATTGGGCGGCCTTCTATGATGGGCTAAGGAACTGATGGACAGGGGCAGAGCAGCTGAAGCCATCTACCTGGACGCGTGCAAAGCATTTGACACTGTCCCACATGACATCCTTGTCTCTAAACTGGAGAGACATCGATTTGATAGGTGGACCACTCGGTGGATACAGAACTGGATGGATGGCTGCAAGCAAAGAGTTGTGGTCAATGGCTCAATGTCCAGCTGGAAACCAGTAATGAGTGGTGTCCCTCAGGGATCGGTGCTGGGACCGATCTTATTCAACATCTTTGGCGGTGACATGGACAGTGCGATTGAGTGCGCCCTCAGCAAGTTTACCGATGACACCAAAGCTGTGTGGTTCGGTTGATACATTGGAGGGAAGGAATGGCATCCAGAGGGACCTTGACACGCTTGTGAGGTGGGCTGATGCCAACCTGATGAAGCTGAACCATGCCAAGTGCAAGGTCCTACACCTGGGTGGGAGCAATCCCAGGCACAGCTCCAGGTTGGGCAGGAAAGAGATTCAGAGCAGCCCTGCACAGAAGGACTTGGGGATGTTGGTTAATGAGAAAATGAACATGAGCTGGCAGTGTGCACCTGCAGCCCAGAAACCAACTGTATCCTGGGCTGCATCAAAAGCAGCATGACCAGCAGGTCGAGGGAGGTGATCCCACTCATTTGCTCTCGTGAGACCTCACTTGGAGTACTGTGTGCAGTTCTGGTGTTCTCAACATAAGGAGGACATGAAGCTGCTGGAGCAAGTCCAGAGGAGGCCACGAGGATGATCAGGGGACTGGAGCACCTCCCGTATGAACATAGGATGAGGAAGCTGGGTCTGTTCAGCCTGGAGAAGAGAAGGCTGTGTGGAGACCTCAGAGCAGCCTTCCAGTATCTGAAGGGGGCCTATAAGGATGCTGGAGAGGGACTCTTCATTAGGGACTGTAGTGACAGGACAAGGGGGAACGGGTTCAAACTTAAACAGGGGAAGTTTAGATTTAAGGAAGTTCTTTATTGTGAGGTTGGTGAGGCACTGGAGTGCGCTGCCTATGGAAGCTGTGAATGCTCCACCCCTGGTGGTGTTCAAGGCCAGGTTGGACAGAGCCTTGAGTGACATGGTTCAGTGTAACGTGGGCTGGAACTTGATGATCTTAAGGTCCTTTCCAACCCAAACCATTCTACGATTCTATGATCTTGCAAACGTTTTTGTGATCTCCTCTGGAAGATGTAGGACAACCTCCTGCAGACCCTGCCTCTATTGCTGACTCAATCAGTTCAGAACCAGCACACAGATCATTTAGGCAACCCAGGACATGCAAGGATTAGCAAGCAAATCCTTACCTGATCACATCACCCAGGCGCACTCTCAGGTTGTTGCGAACAACCCTGTTCATACGAATCTTCTCATCTGAGCAGGTATCATCTGACAGAACAATGCAGACTGCTTCTCTCCTCTTCTTTCCCTTTAGCAGAACAGTGTCTCCTCTGAACAGCTGCAATTCGTCCATTTTTGCCTGTAAATAGTGACAGAATTAGCACAAGCTTTTGACAAAACACGAATGCAAGCATCTGAAGGACAGTTACTTGACTTTGGAGAATAACATCTTGGGAACAATATACTAAGTCCACAAGGACTGACTCCCACTCAGGTGGTCAAGAGTCAGTCATGAAGCCAGCCTATGGAAACAAGTTCAACTAAATCTGTTCAGCCTGGAGAAGAGAAGGCTGTGTGGAGACCTCAGAGCAGCCTTCCAGTATCTGAAGGGAGCCTATAGGGATGCTGGGGAGGAACTCTTCATTAGGGACTGTAGTGATAGGACAAGGGGTAATGGGTTCAAACTTAAACAGGGGAAGTTTAGATTGGATATGAGGAAGAAACTCTTTACTGTAAGTGTGGTGAGGCACTGGAATGGGTTGCCCATGGAAGTTGTGAATGCTCCATCACTAGCGGTGTTCAAGGCCGGGCTGGACATAGCTTTGGACGGCATGGTTTAGTGTGAGGTGTCCCTGCCCATGGCAGGGGGGTTGGAACTGGATGATCTTAAGGTCCTTTCCAACCCAAACTGTTCTATGATTCTATGAATCCCACAATCTGAGATCAAAATACACTTTTACCATGGAACAGCATTAGGAAACAAGACAACCCCCACCCTGTACTCGCCAGAGCTGCAGCTGCTGACACAAATACTCAGATTCATGTTGCAAAGTTACCTTTCCAGCCAATACAGAGCAACAGCTTGCAAATTACCAGATTAAATGCTTTGCTTTTAGAGATGACGCACCTGGGACAGTGACACAACACTGTTGTCTTCATTGATGGCTTCATCAACAATTAACCGATTGGGCCTGTTCTTCTGCTTCAGAATGGCGGTCGATAAGTCGTCTGCTTTAGAACTGGTAAAGAAAACAGAAGTTATGAGTCTGAGTGATAAATGCTGTCCCCTGTCCACCCCACCTGGTTTTATCTCCATTTTCTACAGGCTTCTTTGTTACCTTGACTTTCATAAACTACACTTTTAGAAAAGGAGAACATTTTCCCAGGCACCTGCTGAAGGAATTCAAAGCACCATTGTCAGTAAACATAACTACTTCAGTAGCCTCAAATGGAAATAGCTACGAAACTTAACTCTGAACAGAAGTGGGCAGTGAGATGGTGCAGACTGCAAGATATTTTGCTTAAAAGAATCAGTCAGGCTCATCTGAAATCACATGTAACCACTGCTACCGAGACAAAAGTTCAAGTCTATTTGGTGTCAAATCCCAGATAAATAGGGGAATTAAAGGACAATGCTGCAGCTCCCCTAACAGGAAGAGTTGTAAGAGTTTACCCTGTCGAGGCTTAGTAGTTAAACCTAGCAAGCCAGTAGAAATATTCAAAATGAGGGTTTCTTTATTTTATAGAAGGTAAGCACCTTTCCATGATACCTTCACAGAAGTCACTGCAAGCTCCAGCCCAGTATGCCATAGGAAATACAGCAGATCCCCCTTAACAAAACAGAGCAAATCAAACAGCAAGGAAATGGATGAAAGGCAAATTAAGTATTTTCCGTCAAAATCTAATACAGCAAATCATTTCCTCTATGAAATAAATATGAATTTGAACCAACTGATTCCACTGGAAGCTGCACTTCAGCCAGCCACAACAGTGGTGAACTGTTGTAACTTCCCTTGGCACATGCCTAGCTGCTTTCTCCAAGTACTCCAGATGTGCCAGAGCCTAGGGTCAGATCAGAAAACACTGTAGAGTTTGGTTTGATTCTGACAAAAAAAAAAAAATGAAGTCTGGCTTTGTCCTTAAGTATGCAGAAAGCACCAGCAAAGAGGAGGAAGCTTTGTGGACAACGGTGTTGACACTTTTGCTGCATCAAAAGGAGAGTGACCAGCAGGTCAACGGAGGTGATCCTGCCCTTCTCCTCTGCTCTCCTGAGACCTCACTTGGAGTACTGTGTAGCTCTGGTGTCACCAGCATGAAAAGGACATGGAACTGTTGGAACAAGTCCAGAGGAGGCCACGAGGATGATCAGGGGACTGGAGCACCTCCCGCATGAAGACAGGCTGAGAAAGTTGGGGCTGTTCAGCCTGGAGAAGAGAAGGCAGCGTGGAGACCTCATAGCAGCCTTCCAGTATCTGAAGGGGGCCTATACGGATGCTGGGGAGGGACTCCTCATTAGGGACTGTAGAGGTAGGACAAGGGGTAATGGGTTCAAACTTAAACAGGGGAAGTTTAGACTGGATATGAGGAGGAAGTTCTTTACTGTGAGGGTGGTGAGGCACTGGAATGGGTTGCCCAGGGAAGTTGTGAATGTTCCAACACAGGCGGTGCTCAAGACCAGGCTGGACAGAGCCTTGGGTGGCATCGTTTAGTGTGAGGTGTCCCTGCTCATGGCAGGGGGCTGGAACTGGATGATCTTAAGGTCCTTTCCAACCTAAACCATCTATCGCTCTATGATTTTGCTCTGTTAAGGACAAAATAACCAGAAAAAATCATCCTTGACTGTAAGTGGCAGAAGACACATCGTGGCAGCAGTGTCCCACTTGGCACACTCACTGTACTTTTAGAAGTCTATCACAAAGGGGTGACATACATACCCTGTGTAATGTTACCCCAGGCCCCCCCACCCCTCAGGGTGGAAGTTTTTGCTGCAAGACAGGCTACATGGTATTGGGTCCTTTCTCTAACATGTAAAAGGGGGAACATCACCAAGCAAGCTTTTGAAGGCTTGCTTCCAAGAGGGTTTCAAGCTTCACATAAGCCCTGGTAGCATGGGAAACATGTTGCAAATGACAATGTTATTTTAAGTCAACAAAAGGAGCAGCTGCAGAACATGTCTTTCCTGGACTGCCAGGACTGGGAAAGTCACCTTTTTCCTCTTTTCATTTAAAGGGCGCAAGAATTAAGCCACCAACATCCATCCACTTCAGTGTGAGACGTTACAGATCCATTCTCCAAAACCCGAGAAGACATAAAACAGGCTGCTGGATACGCCCTGGAAGGAGCTCATGAAATTTCGTCTTCAATCTACCATGTGGTCTTCGTAGAGTCCTAAAAAGTCTGGGATTTCCAGGGAAACTGAGCAAGCAGTAAGAAAATCGAACCAATACATTGTCAAGCCGAGAGAGGATCTTGGGGTTAAAACAGTGTTTAAACCAAACAACCTACTAGTGCGGACCTTGCCTCAGCATTAGTTCCTGGCCATTGGAAATTAATTTAGCACAAAGATTTTAGAACTTTACCTAAGTGACATCAGAAAGAAACAACACTCCTGTTTAGCCTGTTGAAAGTGTGCATGTAACTCATACCCTCTGCGCACAAAGATGTGGATCCAAAGGCCTGTTGATAAGAAAACCACTGCCAGAGTTTGGCTACATAAACTGTCATTGAAACTGAGTGTCTGTCCCATGGGATGCAGCCATTGCCAGACAGTCTGAAAAACAGTATGGGACAGGTAAACATAAATGGAAGAAGAACTGGGCAGCAAGTGAAAGCTTTTGGACCAAAACTGTCCATAAACAAAAAGCTGTATGAATCTGGAAAGAAAGTTCAGACATCTCCAGATATGCAGCACCGCTGAAGAGCACAGCAAGAGGTTCACATGGTTCTGCTAAATGGGAGAAGAAAAGTTTTAGTACTGAAGAACTTAACCTACAGTTTCCTAAGTCAGATGCAAGGGCTGGATCAATGTTATCAGTACATCACTGCACTTAGAGCAATCTAAAAGCCTGGATGCATTAAAAATGGAACACAGGTCTTGGATGTAAGCATCTACATATGCAAGGTCAGCTTCAGCTTTCTGACCCAAGAGTTCTGCAGACAAAGAAACAGAGGTGTTAAGAAATTTCACATCAGCTACACAGCAGAGTTATTTCTCTGACAGACTTTGAGAGACAAACGCTGCCTATGCTCCAGGAACAATTCAGAGTATTACTATTATCACCATTTGCCCTCATTGCATCTCTCCTGGGGGTTCCTTGTGCCTTCACAAAGACTTACAAGCTCTTTTGAGCAAAACATACCTGTGCACCTCAACCATGCTCAAGAGAATCCCTGACACCCACCATCAGGGAAGGACAGCACAAACTGGAACACCAAGCCGGAAAAGCCCAAGGCATGGTTTGGGTCACTCTCTTCTGCCAACTTTCCTATGTGTGTTGGTAAACTTCAGCAAGGGGCAGGACAGACAGCTAACCCAGGTAGTTTTTATAGCTCCTCAGTGAGTTTCCTGTCACAGAGTGGTGCAAATCCTCTAGATCACCTCCCTTACTCACCCCTTCAGTCAGCTCCCTCATACACTTTCACTCTTGCTCCTTTCTTTCACTGACTCAACAAAGAGATAAACCAAACAAAATGTAGCTTTAGAGCTCTTTGGAATTAAAAGGAAATTCAAAGCCTGTATCAAGCCTGCCCCTGTGCCATAATGGCACAGCTAATGGACAAACTTGCATATGAAGAATAAGTCATCAATAAAATTGAAGCAAACTTGATGGGCTGCCAATTTGCATTCTCAGTCCCCTTTTCTCTCTCAGTGCAGCCATCAAAAGCCCCATTTGACACATGAAAAGGGTGAGGGCACTTGTTACAACTTAATATCAATTCATAGCTTTCATCTATGCCACAGACCCCCTTGTTCAGCATGTGATAACGACCAGCGGCTACGCATCATGGTTCGTGGCATGAAGAGCAAGAGCATATAGTAATTACCAGTTAGTGATTCTTATCAAAACAACTACCAACCTCCAATGCTCCACTTAAACTGAGGAAACAAGTTGTTCCTGCAAGTCTGTGCTAAAAATATAGCAAAAAGTCACTGACTCAAAGCGATTCCAGCTGCAGTAATGAAAGTGAAAAGAGTAATGCCTTCTGCACGCTGGTGTGCCTTTTTATCAAAGTCCTCATCAACTTCCTTCCGAGATAAAACCAGTCTGAGGCTTCTCACGCCCCTGAACACCCATGTTACAGGCAGATCTGCCTTCCCCAGGTAGGAATTAAACCTCCTCAAAATACACATGAAACATCTTATCTATGGAAGCAAACGAGTGAGGTATGTGTGGTTGCAGCTGCTTAGTGGAACAGCACATGACAACCAAGTGGTGAGTTCAAACTCCGGCTTGAGATGCCAAGTTCTCAAACACTGTTTCAGGCAGGCAGGCACATGAAAACAAGAATCCCTTTGGAAACCACACTTTTAGCTCTTACAATGCTACTCGCCATGTTGGGCCTCAGTTTAGCAAGATGGCTGCCAGCAGAACTGACCCAAAAAAAATGGCAATTAAAAGTAACTGTTTTCCACTTGGAGAAACTTTTGTTGGTTCCTGTGTAGGCAGAAGAAGTTCGCTTAAGTAGAAATTAAGTTTTAATGACACTGTTCACCTCACTCACTGCAAAATACGCCCTTGAGACCGTCACTTCCATCACAAGCTTTACCAAAGACCCTGGATTCTTAGCACGCCTTGCTGGAACTCAGCAGGTCTAAATTTCAGGAGTTGCAAATGAAAAGGAGGACATAAACAAGGGACACCAAAGAGACCGAAAGTGCCTCTGGCAAGGCCAAAAAGTCACTTCCAAGTAGTCCTGGATTTGCGAAATTCACTTTTTAGCTCTATTTCCACTCCTCTCACGGAGCAGCGAAATAGCTCACGCACATGGGCTGGGATCCAAGAGACCACTGTTACTCAAATGGTTTTTGAGGAACACGAAAGATGATCCTCAGCCTGGAACTGAAAACAGAGTGAGGCAAGACACCGGAGATGAAAATATAGCCGATTGCCTCAGCTGCCACAGAGACCGCAACATGTCTGCCTCTGCTCATGCCAAGTCACTCGCTAGCCCCGGCCCGAGGGCCGCGGCGGGGTGGAGGCCGGGACATGCCTTTCCCCTCCTCGCTGCCCCGACAGCCGCTCCAGGGCATGAAGACAAAGCCCTCCCTGGCTAAGGCCTAGCGCTGGCGGGACGGCCCGGGCCCCGCCGGGGCACAGCAGGCCGGCGGCCCCCCGGAGCGCACACGGGCCAGGCCCAGCGAGAGGCCAGGCCGGGCCCGGCCAGGCCTCGCCCCCACCCCATCCCCATGACTCGACACTTCCCGGGGAGGCCCAGCAGAGAGCGACCCATCCCCCTCCCCGCACCGCCTCCGCCTGCTCGGGGCCTGCATGACACAGCGTGGCCGCGGGACGCAGCGGGCCCGGGCCGCGCCGCTCTGAGGCGAGGTAACGCGCGATAGGCCGAGCCGGGCCCAGCGCCGCGGCGGCGGGGCCTAGGCCGCGACCGGCCTGCGGGCGGGCAACCCGCACTTACTCGGATCCCGAGGCCATGGTGCTGGGGGGGAAAGGGGCGAGGGGAGGCGGGCGGCGGCGGCTCGTCAGGACGGGCGGCGGCGGCGACGGAGGGCGGGCAGGCGGCAGCGGCGGCTCCGGTCTCCGGGCGATGACTGAACCTCAGAGCCGACTCATCAGAACGGGGAGCGCCGCCCCGCGCCGCCTGCCTAGCAACAGTGTGCGTCGACCAATCGGAAATCCCGCCCGGGCAGCGCCTCAGCCAATGGGAGGGAGCGAAGCGGCGAGGACGGGGGGGGGGGGGGGAGAAGGGAATGAGCGCTCTCCCTCCTCCACCCCGCCCCTCTCGTTTCGTCACAGCCGTCAGCCAATCGCGGCGCCGCGCCCCGCTGCGGCCATTCTACCTGGCAACAGGGGCCGGGCAGCCAATGGCGAAAATCCACCAATGGGAAAATCCGGAGTGGGGCGAAGTCCCGCCTCCAAGGCGCTCCGGGATGAGCCGCGCCTCGCGATTGGCTAGCGCCCAAGGAAAGGGAGACGGGCGGCAGAGGAGCAGCCAATCAGCAAGAGCGGGAGGAGGGCGCTGGGGGTGGTCCGGGCTCGCAAGGGGGGGAGACGCTCGCGGCGGCGCTCTTCTCGTTGCGCTGCTGCCGTTATCCCGGTTTCCCTTCCCGAGCGAACAGCCCTCGGGGTTCCTGCCCTGCTCCCGGGGGCCTGGGCTGAGCCTCTGGGTCCCGGCTTTGCCATTCAGTATTCAAAAAGCTGCGTGCTGGAAAACGAGCACAAAACCTGCCCTTGAAGTACACTGGAGAATCACAGAATGGCTTGGGTTGGAAAGGACCTGAAGATCGCCCAGTTCCAAGCCCCCTGCCATGGGCAGGGACACCTCACACTAAACCATGCCACCCAAGGCTCTGTCCAACCTGGCCTTGAACACTGCCAGGGATGGAGCACTCACCGGTTCTTTGAGTGGCACTTTGCGCCAGCGCCTCACCACCCTCACAGGGAAGAACTTCCTTACATCAACCATCACTGCCTTTATTCTACTTCTGCATTACCAGCCCCAGCCCTCTCACTCCAATTTTAAAGGTTCATGGCTTGATACAGAGCATTACCTGGTGTGGGCTCTGTGGATAAATCAGCCAGTGTGTCATTACACTAAACAGAAGGATTTTACAGCTCATGAGTTTGAAAGCCAAGGGCTCTCATGGCAAAAATCTGCACTTTTACTACAAAAGAAAGGTTCTGTTTCGGTCCTTTGGGAATCCAGCTTTATTCAAGAGAAACACTGAGTCTTGGAGGAGTCCTGAAAGGCTTCATGCCAGCCCCGTGCAGGGAGACTGACTGGGTTAGCTTGAGCGGTCCTGCGCTGTGCTCCCAAGGTAATTCTGTATGCTCCGGGCAAGATCATCACTGTGTGGGAACATTGCCTGCTTCAGACACGAAACCAGGTACAGAGGGACAGGCCTGAAAGAGAAGCTAGCATTGCATGGGCAAGGATGGTGGCATTCCCTGGACACATTCTCACTAAGAAGTTCACCCCCAGCCTCTGCCCTCCCATTCTGTGTCCTGGAGAGTCCCTGCAGAGCCACAGCCCATGGTCACTCAGAGCAGACAAGGGGGTAAGCTCCTCGGACACATCTGAGCTGTGCACTCAGGCCTGCAGGAGCGGAGCTCAACTGTCCACACAGATAGAAACATGGGCTGTGCTGCTGGAGCTCCCATGCAGCTACCTGAGATTCCACACATCCCTCTACACACCTTCCCTGTCCTTCCTGCTGCCCATCCTCCTTATGGTGCCTCTGGGAGAGCTTCTGCCACTGAGCAGCTGCCTCCTGCTTTCGATCCAGGTTCCACAAAGCCTGCACCAGGTAGGAGGCAGTAGCTGGGTCACCTGCAAGACACAAAATGGGATTCAGCCTGCAGCAGGGGAGGAGCAGGTTCCTGCTGTTGTCTTGTTGTTGTTGCAGGGTGTTGCAAAGGAAGCTCAGAAGCCAGACAAGGGAGGAGAGCATGAGGAGAGGTGGTGTAATTGGGAGGAGACAGCTCCAGCTGCGTCACAAGCTCTAATTAAGGCTGGGGCTAGCAATCAAGGCAGATGGCATCGACCCTGGGGTGCAGCCAGACACACCTCTGTTTGCACAAGGGTTGGGGTTCTCCTTGCAGGCAAGTCTGCACCTCCAAATGGAGGGCACTTTGTCAGGACCAGGAGCAGCAGGTCTGGCAGATTCTCTTCAAGCTCACACCATGCAGTGTATGAGCACAGCTGAACACAAGGGGTCACCCCTGGGAGCAGCATTAGACACACTTCAGCTTGTGCTCAGAGGTACAGCTTCTTGCTCCACTCCCCTCTTCCCTGACAGGTCTCTGTACTCAGCCTCTGGGCCGCCAGGCATGGACATGCTGCTTCCCAGCACGAAGCAAGGCTCCAGCTCCTCTGTCTGGGAAATCAGACCCTGCCTGGGAAAAGGCTGAGTACTAGGCTGGGATTTGGGCAGGAAGAAGGAAAATTTCCAAGCTGTCTCAAGGCACAGGCTGTGGGAAGGGATCCAGTACACTCCTCTAACAATAGTTTTGGTCTGCTGCTCCAGGGCAGTGAGCTGACCAGGCTCCAGAGAAGCATCTCAAATATGTAAAATTGCTTGTAGCACTACTGTAGTCCTTGACATCCAAATAAGAATGGTCTAAAGCATAATTATTCGGATTATAAAGCTTCTTTTCTGAAGAGATTAAACCAACCCATAACAAAATTGTGGAATTCCCCTCTGTCCCTCACCAAAATGAGCCTCTTACCTGGTGAAACCTGCAAACCATGTTGGAAATCCAGCAAGGCCTTCTTGTGCCTCCCCAGCTCCAGGAACTGTGTACCTCTTCCAATAAGAGCAAGCAACCTGATCTTCTGGAGCACCTCCACTTCTGGCAGGAGATTCTCTGGCACAGAAACACAAGCACATACCTGGACATAGCATCCTCCAGACATTCCCTTCCTTGTCCCAGCAGGCAGAGCCAGGTTAGCAGTCAGGACAGGCCAAATGTTTACTTGGACTGCTCATCTTCTACTTCCCTGAAACCTTGGTGAAACCAGCCTCTCAGCCAGGGTGGAAGAGGCCACAAGTGGCAGAGGGTGAGAGTGAAGAATACCAAGAGCTTGGCGCATTACATGGCTATGTGAGCAGTGACCTCTGCAGCAGCCTGGCCTTTGGCTGCCCACCTGCACAATCAGTAGAGATCTCTTCCCTGAAATCTGGATTGGAGAAGTTTTCTGCTTCACAGCCTATTTAACTGTCACCTAGACCATGGGGCAGGACACAAAGCAGAGCCCAAGCCCTGCTCCAGCCAGCTCTTTCAGTGCCCCCTGCTGCCAAGCACACAGATCCCAGCCCAGCCAGTCCCAGCATTGCAGTGTCCTACCTGCTGGTTCAACACCAGGCCCATAAAGCCGGACTCGCAAGAGCTCTCCGAGGCATCTGCGGGTGTGAGGACAGAGGAGTTTTCATACAGCTCCTGAGCGGAGAAGCAAGCTGCAAGCTGTCATCTGGCCCTGCTCTGGCCCCACCAGCCACTGTTGCCTGCTGGGGAGCCCTTCCTTACCTGCTGAACTGTGTTACAGCCTCCTTGACCTCACCCAGCTTTCCCCACATCCACCCCTGGTGCAGGTATCCAGCTGCTCTCCAGGCAAGACAGGACAGGCTCTCCTTCTTCTGAGCCAGGAGTCCACCGGCCAGCCCTGCCTGTGGTGATGGACATTCTGGCTGCTCCAGCCTCTCCTCCAAGAGTAACACTCGTGGGATCAGGCCAGTCGTGCGTTTGATGACCTCTTCACACACAGTTATGGCATCCCGGTATCTCTCGGCCTGCTCCAAGGCAGATGCTGCTTCCAGGAACACCTCAGGGATCCTGGGAATGGCTGAGCTACCATCTAGGGCCACCTGGGGAGCAAAAGTGGTGGCGCAGCTGACACAAACTGCACAGCCCGTCAGACAAGGCAGAAGTTGTGAAGCACTATCAGTTCAGCACCACAAAGGCAGCAAATCCCTACTCCTCAAGTGAAGGATATCCTAAACCAGGTCTGTTAGCTGCTCCTCAAAGGGAAGGGGAAGCTGTTTCTCCAAACAGCAGTGGCAAATGGTCTCTGGTGTGAATCCAAAGTAGACATGCCATGGGTTAGAGGTGCCAGTCCCCACCTCATCTCCTTTCTATCTCAAACCGGACACTGAAGCCTGGAGTCCAGGGGTGATGCCTAGGCCCAGGCCTCTGGATGGGGATCCAAATCTCATCTACCAAGTCACCTCAGGCGGACATCTACCTGCTGCTGCAGCCCCTCCTGAAGCAGAGCCAGAAAATCCAGGTAATGTTCCACCGCATCAGCCACCCTGCAAGAGGGATGAAACGTGGTGGAAAGAGCAGAGGAACCCCGACAAGTGCCAGCAGCCAGGGAGAACCTGGATCTCCTGCCCACAGGCTCCCCCTGCACCACACTCACTCTGGTCACGACACCCATGCTTTGAGCAGACCTACAGCAGCAGTAATGAACTGGATGATTCCCAAGAGCACAAAGAAAACCACAAAGCCCAAACAAGCAGCATGTTGCAAGTAGACCAGAGGTGCCTTTACCTCCCATGCTGGAGACACCGCTGTGCCAGGAGGTACTTCACTTCAGAGGAGTGACGACGGCGAAGGAGAGAAGCCAGTACTGGTGTGTGAACAAGCAGCTCTGTTCGGATTAGGAAATAGGGGCTAGAGGGAGCAGCTGCTGGAGGGTTTTTTTCCAGAGCCTGTGAAACAGGAACAGAAAATACAGTCAACACAATGCTGGTCAAGTCCCAGGCAGCTGCTATCACTTGCCACTTCTGGCATTTAGAGTGCACCCAGATGAGAAGTGCTGCACTTCATAAGCACAGTTACCCTGCTCTCACTCACTAGAGCACAGCCCAATCCAGGAAAAACAACCAGGCTTGCACGGGCACAGGCAAGACTGCAATCTCCACATAGCATTAGATTTGCAAGATCACCCATATCACTTGGTTTTTAGTTCAAGGTGCTATGAGCTGCCTGGAACACCATGTCCCACTGCAGCTGCAAAACGAGACCAGATCTTGGGCCATCTGCAGCAAGAAAGATCACTCTCCACAGCTGGGTTTACGTCTTATGGATCAGAAACAACTGAAGTGCTAACTTGGTGTCTACTGCTGTGAAGCACTATCAGTTCAGAAGAGACAAGGTAGCAAAGCCCTCAAGGCAGTCCAAGGTTGCTGTGACTAATACCCCCTGCCCTACAGCCACAGTCTACCTTTTAAAGGCCTCTTATTAGACGTTTCATTAAGAGACTGATACTTAACAACATGACTGTAACCTCTTCTCCCAAGCCACCAAGAACATGAACAGCAAAGAGCCAAGTGGTAATTTCAGATCATGCTGGGCTCCGTCTTGGCCACTGCTGAAAGCAGCATCATGGCTGGAACACTGTAGGCTACTTTGGGAGACTCCTCCAGGCACAAATACAGAAGGCAGGAGCCTGCTTGAGGCTCTGTGCAAGCTCCACTGGGCACACATCAACCCGGAACTACAGAAACACACAAACCTCATAGAGCAGAGCCAGGGCCTGCAGCTCCGCATCGGTCTCCCCCAACTCGTGGTACACTGCTGCCACATGGGACAGGGCAGGAAGGCACTGGAAGTCTACTTGGAGGGCCTGTTTCAGGTGCTGGAGGGCTGTCTGAGGCTTGCCCTAGTTAGATGGGAAGAGGTGCATGTTGCAAGGACGTCTTGCTGAGATTTTTACTGTTCAGTGTAATCCAGATCTTGCTCTGCTTCCCCAACGATCCCATGAAGCAAAGGCTGCACTGCAGTCAAAAGCAGCACTCCTCAAGCTGTGTTTTGAGCTTCTCTCTGCAGAAACCCTTTATGCTCACCCCAAATCCCTGCCTGGATTCTGCAGCTGTCCTTGAAAAAACCTGGGATCACAAGGGCCCATAAAAGCATAACACCTCGCTTTTATGCAGCAGCCTAGGAGCACACAGAGCCAGTGTGGAAGTCAACCCAAGCCTCTCCACCCCACTCCAGGCTGCATTTCCCCTCTGCCCCTGGCTGTTACCATTCGCTGAGCACAGCAGCCGAGGCAGGTGTAGATCTGTGCCAGAACCTTCTTGGAGCAGAATCCTCCTGCAGCATCCTGAAGGAGGGAGCAGGCGGTGGGGAAGTTCCCAGCCTCAAACTCCTGCAGCCCTAGGACAGACCCAACATCTCAGCTCTGCAGCTCCCCTTCCCACCCCACATGGTCCCCAAACAGGCACATATATCCTTTTCTTCCCAGTAGGCAAGTCTCCCCATAGGAGCCTGCCTGATCCCAGCAGTGAGCAGCAAGATGGTGCCAAGCTGCCTTCTTTGTTTTGATGGTGTTGCAAGAGAATAAGCCACTTGATGGTGCTGTCCAGCAGAAATAATAGCAGCTTGCAAGCCCAGATAGCAAGATGCCTGCCTTAGCCCAGAACAAGGACAGAGGTAGGTGCTGGGCAGCTAGGGAAACGCACACAGAGTCTGAGAGAGGCTATTTTGGGCCATTTCCAAGCAGGATGCTTTGGGATATTAATTCATTAATATTTGTTGTGAATGGTATTTGGTTTTCTTTCAATCCCCCTTTCAAGCTTCCCTCTCAGGTGCCTGCATCGCATTCACACCTGCCACCTCCCCTCTGGAAGTGCTGTTGGCAAGCTGGCTGCCCCTGGAGCTGCTGGGGTTGTCATGACAGTGAGTGAGGGACAGAACACAGCAGTCAAATGCTGTGACACCAGGCTACAGAGCTGCACAACAGCTCTGTGTGGCTCTTGCAGCATGGTAATCTGAGGGGAACAAAGTGCTCGCAACGAGGCAGGTAGCAGAAGACAGAAGAAGGAAAATCCTAAGTTCCCTGTGAGCCTTCTGCTTTATACAAGATCACTGCATGGCCCAGACACCTACTTACAGCCACAGACAGGCAGAGGAACCCTGTGACAGTGCAGAGAAAGGCTTAGCTGGGGAAAAAGTAGAGAAGCTCTTTGAATACTGAATGGTAACCTTGAGACCCGGAGACTCAGCCCAACCACTCTTCCAAAGGAACAGCCCAGAAACCCCCAAGGGCTTGTTAGCATGGGAAGAGAACTCAAGGTAAGGCCAGTGAGAGGGTTCCTGGGACAAGAGTGCAATGGGAGGCTTTGCTGGCATGGCTACCTCCTCCACACAAACCTTGCAGGAAGGCTGTTGAAGTGCAGAGGATCTCTTTCAAGTCCCTGGTGCTCTGTACAAGGGGCAGTGAGTCTCCCTCAGCAGGTACTCGCCATGCCTTGAGCAGCGAGAGCAGTTCATTCCCCACCTTGCTCCAGTGAGCTTTTCCCAGATCCTGTGAATACAAAGAGATGAGAGGGCAGGGAATGCTGAAGGGAAGCAGTAAACACTGATCCCAGGGCACAGGGAAACAGAAGTCCCACCAAACCCTTTGACAGCTCTTTCTGTGCTGGGGAGCAATGTCCTACCACCTGTCATTTCAACGATAACCCTCCCACTGCACTGATTCGTGTCTGGCCCAGGGCAGCACCTTCCCACCTCCGAGAGAGCTGCACCTCGAGGGGCTCCTGGACAAGCAGATCCAAATGCTGTTGGAGGGCATTCGTAAAGGTGGGAGCCCTCAGCAGCCCCACAATCAGTCAGGGAAGGCTCCTCTGCATCCCACTGCTCACAGCTTGCTCCCTACAAGCCCACATGCAGCCCCCTTCCAGCCTGTCCAAGCCTCCTGTCTGGCACCTTGAGGTTCATGACCCTGAGAGGCAGGAGATATTATGGGACCCACTAACACACTCAGGACCATTAGACTATGCTAGGATACTAGGGAGAGGATTACACATGCTGACTGGTCAGTGCTGATGGGTTCGGGTCTCCAAATGCCACAGCAACATTTTGCAGTGTGTGTGACAGAGTATTTATGGGAGCTCTGCCTCCCTCAGAAAACATGTGGGTATTTAACTGGTGCAGATACACTGGTGCAGGTAACTGGGAGCTGTGCAGCACCTGCCCATGCCCAGTTACCTCGGCGTTGCTCAGGAGCCTGAGGAGGCCAGTGATGCTTTCCAGGCGGCCAGTGGACAGCCACCACGCTGCTTGCAGGGCCCCCAGTTGGTGCAGAGGTGCCTGCAGCTCTGCCACAGTTACCTCCTGCAGCACCTTCTGCCACAGCTCCTCGCTGCTAAGATCCTGCCCGCAAGCCCCACAGGCTTCCAGAACTGAAAACAGACACAAAAGCCCAGCCGTGAGACAACAGTTTGGTGTCCTGTAATAGAGACCTTCCCAAGAGGGACAGGAGGCCCCAAACAAGCACAGGCACCTCATAGTGAGGGAATGATTTTATCCAGACAGGGCCTCTTCATCAGGGACTGTAGTGATAGGACAAGGGGTGATGAGTTCAAACTTAAATAGGGGAAGATCAGGTCAGATATAAAGGCAGAAGGTCTTTACTGTGAGGGTGCTGAGGCAGTGGCACAGGCTGCCCAAAGAAGTGGTAAATCCTTCATCCCTGGCAGTGTTCAAGGACAGGTTGGACAGAGCCTTGAGCGACAAAGTCTAGCGTGAGGCATCCCTGCTCATGGCAGGGGGGTGGAACCAGATGATCTTAAGGTTGTTTGCAACACAAACCACTCCACCATTCTATGACAGGGCTGACCTGGCCTCAGCAGCATGAAAACCAAGCTTTCTGACAGTGGAGCTAAGAGCAGCATGCTTAGGAAGCAACAGAGCTACCACTCCAGCTCTGCTGGTCCTCCTGAGGTCACCTGCCCTCAGGAAAGCCTGCGGCAACACTGCAGATCCCCCTCTGACCTGCAGCCTATTTCAGCAAGTTCTCTTTGAAGCCAGCACACCACAATTAAAGAAAGCACTCATTGACTACTGTCATTAGAACTTTTGCTAGAGACTTGGCACCTTATACCTTAAAAACACCCATTGTCTTTAAACCCTCTGGCCCACCCCCGCAGGCAGCAGCAGGCAGACAGACAGACAGCAGTACATCACCCCTGGCTGCAAAACACCCCACTTCCCACACTTCCCAACAGAGCAAAGCTTCCCTGCTGACACCCTCCAGTCACCACGTATCTCCAAAGCACAGAGAATGCCACTTCACCCTGTGCAGAAGACAATCTCCTTACCTCTGAGGAGCCCCTGGCGTATTCCTTCTTGTCCTTCCATGGCAGAGTCAGATGCTCCCATTGTAAAAAGCAGGGAGTTGTAGAGGACGGTAAGCTCCAGAGGCAGGGTGGGGAGGGTGGCCGGCAGCCCTGTGATCACAGATAACCCAACAACAAATTGAGCTGGCTAGGAAAAACCCCAACATCGATCCATGCTAAGGTATCCTCACCCAGCTCTGGTGGGTCAACAGAACTGTCTTTTCTTGTTTGTTTGCTGTTGTTGTGGTGAGATTTAACAGCTTGGGAACTGCAGTAGCTAGAGATGCATCAGGCATCACCTCTCCAGGTGCCGGCACTGCCGCAGACATCCATTCCCAGCTATCCAGGAGCTGCGGACCTCCAAGACTGAGACCTTTCAGCTCTTCCAGAACAGCATCAACAGACTACCCTCTTCCAGAACAAACACACCCTTTCGAACAGGTTTTCCACATTGTCTCCCTCCCTCTTGCCAGACTTCCTCTGTACCACAGTTATGTCAGGGATGCCTTTCCCCAGCTTCCTAGGACAAAGTTTGCCTCATTTATTTCCAGAAACCCCAAAGCTCTGCCCAGATTCCCCAGGAAGATTAGGAAGAGGTTCTTTACAGGCCAAGTTCAGGTTAAGGCAGCAGGGAATGTTTCTTTCCTCTCCCTTCAGCATCAAGGTACCAGGAACTGCAGCCTGGCACATACCCACTGGTCTGGGAGGGCAGCAACTTTTCCAACCTAATTGATTCTGTGGTATTTAATTAAACAAGTATTCCATTGTGTGTAGAGATTTAGACATGGACAAGGCTACAGGGAGTCTCAAGAAAAGGAAGGCTGCAACAAGAGGAGCAGATATCTTCCCTCCAATCAATGTGGGCAGTCCTCCTTTACATAGTGCCTGAGAAATAGCTGAACAGTTGCAAGATAAAACAGCTTGATGAGCCTCTCAGGGTCACAAATTAACCCGAACAAGAACATGCAGTTAATTGGTGAGACTAAACATGCATTCCAGTGTCCTTCACTAACGGATTGCCGTAAAAGGGTAAAATGAGTGGGGCTATTTATGACAGGAGCTTCAAGCTGCACCAGGGGAGGTTTAGAATAGAGATTAGGAGAATTTTTTACCCCAAAAGGGTGCTCAGGCATTGGAACAGGCTGCCCAGGGCAGTGGTGGAAACACCGTACCTGTAAGTGTTTACAAACCATGTAGATGAGACCCTCAGTGACACGGGTTAGTGGTGGACTTGGCAGTGCTGGGGTAAAGGTTGGACTTGGTGATCTTAAAGGTCTTTTCCAACCTGGCTGATTCTATGATTCTATGACAGCCCCAAACAATGACCATGATCCCCAGACACTGCTCCTCAAATTCACAGTGCCTGCGCCACAGCCTTGTCTAACTACCGTATGGAATGAGTAACAAGAATTGAGTGGCCACTTCATAGAACTATGAAAAATATGTCTAAAATAAAGGTATATAAGCTCAATCTGTCTCTTCTCGATGTGTGTAGTAGGCAGAGCAATCCTCTATGCACCCAGTACCATAATAAAACCATGCTGGCTGCCACCAAGCACCTTGTTGTTTTCCATGTGCCTCAGCATGCCTTCCCGAGAATCTGCTCCATGATTTTGCCAGGCACAGAGGTGAGACTGACTGCTCTGTAGTTCCCTGGGTCTTCCATTTTCCCATTCTTGAAAATGGGGTTATATTTCCCTTTTTCCAGTCTTCGGGAACTTCACCTGACTGCCATGATTTTTCCAATATGATGGACAGTGGCTTAGCAACTTCATTTGCCAGCTCCTTTGGGACCCGTGCATGGATTTCATCACGTCCCATGAACTCATGCACATTCAGGTTCCTAAGATGATGTCAAACCTGATCCTGCCCTATAGTGGGCCTGAGGTCTTCATTCTCACAGTCCCTGCCTCTGCCTTCCAAGACTTGAGTGGTGTGGTCAGCGCACTTGCATTGAGAACCTCAGCCTTCTCCAACATAAGGACATGGAACTGTTGGAGCAAGTCCAGAGGAGGCCACGAGGATGATGAGGGGTACTGGAGCACCTCCCGTATGAAGATAGGCTGAGAAGGTTGGGGCTGTTCAGCCTGGAGAGGAGAAGGCTGCGTGGAGACCTCATAGCAGCCTTTCAGTGTCTGAAGGGGGCCTATAGGGAGGCTGGGGAGGAACTCTTCATTAGGGACTGTAGTGAGAGGACAAGGGGTAATGGGTTCAAACCTAAACAGGGGAGGTTTAGATTGAATATAAGGAAGAAGTTCTTCACTGTGAGGGTGGTGAGGCACTGGAATGGGTTGCCCAGGGAAGTGGTGAATGCTCCATCCCTGGCGGTGTTCAAGGCCAGGCTGGACAGAGCCCTGGGTGGCATGGTTTAGCGTGAGGTGTCCCTGCCCATGGCAGGCGGTTGGAGCTGGATGATCTTAAGGTCCTTTCCAACCCAAACCATCCCGGTTAAAGCGCCCATTTCCCGGCGCTCGGTGACAGCGGGAAGGAGGTGAAGGCAACGCACGGGGCCGGGCCGACACTCACCCCGCATCCTCAGCAGCAGCTCCCCGAAGCCGCCCCGCTGCTGCCGCCCCGCCGCTGCACCGGGCACCGCTCTCCCCGCCTCCTGCAAGGAAGGGAGAGACGCTCACGCACCCGCCCCCACACCGAGCGGGCCGCGGCAGCCCCCGGGGCTCGGAGGGACGCGGCGCACCCGCCAGCGCTCGGCCAGGCCCCGGTTCTCGGCGGTCCAGGCCCGCAGGCAGCCCCGCTCCGCGGCCGCGCCACGCCGCCGCTTCATGGCGGCCGCGCCGCTCCCGCCTTCCCGCCCATCGGCGGGCGGGACACAGCGGAAGAAGCCGTGGCCGAGGCGACGGAAGAGGCGGGCGAAGAGGGACAAAGGTCGGTGAGGAGCGAAGCCGCCCTGGGGCCGACCCGTCGGGTGTGCCGGCTATAGACGGGCTTGAAGGAGGAGACGACCAGGGCCCGCTCGGATCTAACGGCTTTATTCATAGACATCAGTTCTGCAGCTGCCCAGAGCCCCACCACCCTCAGGAAGAAAATCTTCCCCACACCACCCGATTAATTAACGAATCGTTCCACAGCGAAGCGCCCGCTCCCCACAGCCTCCCGCGCGGCCTGGTAGGTCAGCGGTAGCCCAGCGTGGCAAGCGGGGGCCCGCGGGGCACCAGCCGCCAAGGCCCAGCCTTGAAGGTGAAGCCGTCGGTGAATGCACGCTGCCAACTTGTCTGTTTTAGGGTTATTTTGAAGGGAAAAAAAAAGGCTCTGCTTCCCAGCAGAGAGCCCCGAATCCCCTTCCACCACCCAGGGGTAGCTGCTGAATGGAAACGAAAGCGCTAACAGCCAAATATATGCAAACATCCCCAGGAAAGCATAGCACCGTGCTGCATGCAGAGCTTCCAAATTGCGTCCCAAACCTGGGTCTATCCCCTGAAGTGTTTTCCCAAGTAGGGTACCGAGGCACAGAGAGGTTAACAATGAAAAATAAAACAACCACCTCGCTCCAAACCATGTGTGCAGTCGGAGCTCGAGGGAAGGCAGCGTTCCCAGCCCTGCTCCTGCACACAGGCGCTGCTGCTTCCCGAGGGAAAGGCAAACGTGCACACCTAGACCATGCCTTGGCATCAGTAAGCAGCCTGAGGCACTAAGAGAAGAACAGAGAGAGATGGGACGGAGAAACAGGCGTGGAAATGGAGATACACCAAGCCCCGAATTCCACGAAGCATCCCTATGGATTGGAGCAGGAGATGCTCCCAACAGCCACAACCCTTTCGCATAGGTGGCAGCTTTTGGTTGCCATTTTCCACGTGGCACAAATGACACACAACTGATCCCAGCCCCATGCCAGGACTACAGGACACGCCATCCCAGTGGAGCTCTCCCTGCCTGGCCAAGGAGCACACACACAATGCCCGCAAGAGCCCGAAGTGCAGCAGGTTTATGGTGTGTACAATGGAAACAGCTCTGCTGAGCATAAGGATGACACATCCTGTGCACACTCAGCCAAGGGACGGAGGGACCAGAACCAACCATTTGGAAGAGCTGCTCCAGGAGAGAACCAGCAGGGTTCAGTGACTAAGTCAATGAAAGAAAGCAAGAGCATCTCCAGCCCTTGGAAAACTTGCCTTCTTGAATCTGAATTCTTTGGTGTTGTAGCCAGTCTGCCCTGGACAACCAGCAAGCAGTTCTTGGCATCTCTGCAGTGACAAGAATGCAGAATCATAGAATGGCTTAGGTTGGAAAGGACCTTAAGATCATCCAGTTCCAGCCCCCTACCATGGGCAGGGACACCTCACACTAAACTATGCCACCCAAGGCTCTATCCAACCTGGCTTTGAACATCGCCAGGGATGAAGCATTCACAACTTCCCTCGGCAACCCATTCCAGTGCCTCACCACCCTCATAGTAAAGAATTTCTTCTTCATATCCAATCTAAACTTCCCCTGTTTAAGTTTGAACCCCTTACCCCTTGTCCTCTCACTACAGTCCCTAATGAAGAGTTCCTCCCCAGCATCCCTATAGGCCCCCTTCAGATACTGGAAGGCTGCTCTGAGGTCTCCACGCAGCCTTCTCTTCTCCAGGCTGAACAGCCCCAACCTTCTCAGCCTATCTTCATACAGGAGGTGTTCCAGTCCCCTCATCATCCTCGTGGCCCTCCTCTGGACTTGTTCCAACAGTTACATGTCCTTTTTATGTTGAGGACACCAGGACTGCACACAGTACTCCAAGTGAGGTCTCACGAGAGCAGAGTAGATGGGCAGGATCACCTCCTTTGACCTGCTGGTCATGCTGCTTTTGATGCAGCCCAGGCTACAGTTGGTTTCTGGGCTGCAAGCATAAACTGAAGCCGGCTCATGTTCATTTTCTCATCGACCAACACCCCCAAGTCCTTCTCCGCAGGGCTGCTCTGAATCTCTTCTCTGCCCAAACTGTAGCTGTGCCTGGGATTGCTCTGACCCAGGTGTAGGATCTTGCACTTGGCATGGTTAAACTTCATCAGGTTGGCATCAGCCCACCTCACAAGCGTGTCAAGGTCCCTCTGGATGCCATTCCTTCCCTCCAATGTATCAACCGAACCACACAGCTTTGGTGTCATCGGCAAACTTGCTGAGGGTGCACTCAATCCCACTGCCCATGTCACCCACAAAGATGTTGAACAAGATCGGTCCCAGCACTGATCCCTGAGGGACACCACTCATTACTGGTTTCCAGCTGGACATTGAGCCATTGACCACAATTCTTTGCTTGCAGCCATCCATCCAGTTCTGTATCCACCGAGTGGTCCACCTATCAAATCGATGTCTCTCCAGTTTAGAGACAAGGATGTCGTGTGGGACAGTGTTGAACACTGCACAAGTCCAGGTAGACGGCTTCAACTGCTCTGCCCCTGTCCATCAGTTCCTTAGCCCATCATAGAAGGCCACCAGATTGGTCAGGCAGGATTTCCCCTTAGTAAAGCCATGCTGGCTGTCACCAACCACCTTGTTTTTCATGTGCCTCAGCATGCCTTCCAGGAGAATGTGCTGGATTCTCCTGGAAGATGTTGCCAGGCACAGAGGTGAGGCTGACTGCTCTGTAGTTCCCTGGGTCATCCATTTTCCCCTTCTTGAAAATGGGGTTATATTTCCCTTTTTTCAGTCATTGGGAACTTCACCTGACTGCCATGATTTTTCCAATATGATGGACAGCGGCTTAGCAACTTCATTTTCCAGCTCCTTCAGGACCCGCGGATGGATTTCATCAGATCCCATGGACTTGTGTATGTTCAGGTTCCTAAGATGGTCTCGAACCAGATCCTCTCCTACAGTGGGCCCAGGGTCTTCATTCTCACAGGCCCTGCGTCTGCCTTCCAAGACTTGGGTGCTGTGGTCAGAGCATTTGCTGGTGAAGACTGAGGCAAAGAAGTCATTAAGAACCTCAGCCTTCTCCAAATCCAGGGTAGCCAGTTCTCCTGATAGCTTCTGGAGAGGGCCCACATTGTCCCTAGTCTGTCTTTTATTTGCAGTGTACCTATAGAATCCCTTTCTGTTATCCTTAACATCCCTAGCCAAGTTTAATTCTAAGTGGGCCTTAGCGTTCGTAACCTGGTCCCTAGCTTCCCGAACAACATCCCTTATTCTTCCCATGCCACCTGTCCTTGCTTCCACCTTTTATAAGCCTTTTTTCCTTCGACTTTTTCTCAGCAGCTCCTTATACATCCAAGGAGGTCTCCTGGCCCTCCTGCTGTGTTTACTTCTAGTTGGGATGCAACACTCCTGAGCTTGTAGCACGAGATCCTTGAATATCAACCAGTAGTCTTGGGCCCCCCTGCCCTCTAGGGCTATATCCCCTGGAACCTTACTGAGCAGGTTCCTGAAGAGGCCGAAGTCTGCTCTCTTGAAGTCCAGGGCACTGAGCTTGCTGCATGCTCTTTTACTGTCCTGAGGATCTCGAATTCGACCATCTCGTGATTGCTGCAACCAAGGCTGCCCTGGAGCATCACATTTCCAACCAGCCCTTCCCTGTTGGTGAGGACGAGGTCAAGCATGGCACCTCTCCTTGTCGGCTCCTCTATTACTTGCAGAACGAAGTTGTCTTCCACACAATCGAGGAACCTCCTGGATTGCTTGTGCCGGGCTGTACCGCCCCTCCAACAGATATTAGGGTGGTTGAAGTCCCCCATGAGAACAAGGGCCTGCGAGCGTGAGGCTGTTCCTATCTGTCTATAGAGCGCTTCATCCACAGAGCCCTCTTGATCAGGTGGTCTGTAACAGATCCCCACAATAATGTCTCCCATTGCTGTTCTCCCTTTCACCCTGACCCACAAACACTCTGTTGACTGCTCATCTGTCCCCAGAGTTCTATACTCTCCAGCCTATCCCTAACATAAATATTAACTCCCCCTCCCCACCTGCCAGGCCTGTCTTTTCTAAAGAGCCTGTAACCTTCCATTCCAACACACCCGTCATAGGAGCCATCCTACCATGTTTCTGTGATGCCTATTATATCATATCCCCATAGATGTGCACACATCTCTAATTCCTCTTGTTTGCTCCCCATGCTACAGGTGTTCGTATAGAGGCATCTGAGCCAAGCTCGAATTAAGCTGGCTCATTGCCTGGAGCAGCTGGAATATCTCTACATTGCTGTGAGCAATTATTAGAGGTGCTAGCAACTGACTGGGAGTGATGGGATGGAATCATAGAATAGTTAGGCTTGGAAAGGACCTTAACATCATCCAGTTCCAACCCTCCTGCCATGGGCAGGGACACCTCACACTAAACCATGACACCCAAGGCTCTGTCCCACTCCCCCAACACATCTAGTTTAAAGCATCCTTGGCCAGCCTGGCAAGCCTCCTACCAAAACCGCTCTTGCCCTCCACTGTCAGACCAGCTCCACCAGCCTCCAGCAGACCTGGCTTCCCCGACTGACTCCCATGTTCTAAATACCCAAACCCCTGACTATGGCACCACTGTTCTAACCATTTATTAACCTGGCAAATCCACCTAGCCTTTTTAAGGTCTTTCCCTGTATCCTGGAGAATTGATGAAAAGGCAATCTGAGCTCCAGAGCCCAAACACCCTCCCCCCACCCCAGGGCTCCGTAGTCCTTCTTAATGTTCTCTGGGCTACTGCTGTCTCTATCGCTAGCACAAATGTAGTAAAAGCTTTGTTACTGCAAATAAAATAACTTTGCTTTGCTTGGACTCTGTTGAGATAAATGTGCGTGCTTTCTGCTGTGCCCGCTGCTCCACCCTGTGGCCATAAATCCCCACAGGCAGGCAGAGGAGAGTTATGGAGAGACGAAGAGAGGATTCCCAAGCGCCTGCTGAGTGCTGTGACCACAAACGACGAGCATGGGAAGGCTCAGCAGCATTATGATGACCACTGGAAGAGAAACTAGTCCCAGAAACAGCCCAGAAGAAAGCCCAGGGGCCTGGGTGGCATCTGCGGGGACATCAGAGGGTAATTCAATAGAATTAGTGACCATAAGTTTTCTGCCAGCACAAATGCATCTAAGGCAGCAAGCTCCTGACCAGGTTATGGGGTTACAGGATAACCTCTTCAGGATCCAGCCTTGAAGTTTAGCAACATGTATTCTAACCTCACATTAGATGGAAATTTACAGGTAGCTGCTAGCTCCATCCCCTTCCTCCTCTTCACACCGATGCAACCCTCACTTATCAGCATGGCCCCTCAGCACCAAGAACCATACAGGCACCAAGTCAGAGTATACAGCAAACCACCTATTTTTAAGGGTGGGATTCTAAGCCTCTCTGTGGGCTGATTTGTTCCTGCCCTCTCCAGCTTCTCCACTGTGCAGCCCAGGGAGTCATGCCAGCTACAAGACAGTCCCTGGTTGTGCTGGGTGAAATGATGCAGGAGAGATGTGAGGCTGAGGTGGAACAGCACAGCCGATCAGGAGGCCAGGCAGTGGAAATGGAAGCCCAAAGTCAGAGCAGTTTAAGCCTCCCTGGAATTTCACCCTAAAGCCTGAGGAAGCATATTGCAGGGGTTAAAATACAAGGGCTGTCTGCCCTCAAAAGCCATTTTCCACGGCGACCGGGCACCTGGGTGTAATGGCAAGAGCTGAAATGATGAGAGAGGTGCCGATACACTTTCCCCAGGACACTGCAGGAATCTGTAACTCCAGGAAGACCCTGGAGTTATGCTATCAGCCTGCAGTGAGGAACTCAGACAGGAGCAGTGACGGTGCAAGAGTTAAAAACCAAATGGGATCAAAACAAAAACCAGCACAGGAATCCCAGGCAAGCAGCCCTCAGCTCTTTCCAGTGGAAAAAGACACTAAAGGTTTCATAGCACCAATTAATGTCACACAGTGGTTCTGGGCAGTAAGGATTTCCAGCTCCCATCTAAACTGCAAGGGGAACTTAGCTGGGATGTGTTCAGAAACCATGGTCACTGCCCTCAGCCTTTGCTCATGAAGAAAGACATACACTGAGCAGCTAAGGGCAGGTTTGGGGTAGCTCACTTGTGGCATGAAGTCCCATGCAGAACACCGAGGTCAAGAGAGAGACAAGCACCAGACACTGGAGCTCATGCCAAGGCCACTCCTGGTGTGGGGACAACTACTCCAGACTCCCCTTTCCTCCTGACCAGAACCAATATGGGGATGAGAGAATGTTCTCTCACTGCATCTCAGTTGTTCACAATCAACAACTGGCATTCAGCAGCACAAGCTCAGGAAGACATCGGGAGCCCTGGCTGCTACAGCCTAGCCCATGGTGACACCAACAGGCTGAGACCACAAGTGCAGAGTTCCTTGGTCATGGACAGAGTTCTCCCTGCTACCACCCCCTAACAAGCTAAGCCTGCTTCAGGCTGTATGAGGTAGCCCAGAGCACTCTCTAGCGTCCTTCCTGAGGCCAAGGAAGGAAAATGGGAGTGCGTGCAGGGCAGGAGGGGCCTCACTACAGAGCAACCAACTCACTTTACAGAGGAGCAGCTGCCAGTGAGACCCCAGGAACTATGTGCATGTGTAACCATGTGCGCTTTGCTTCCAGCATGAAAACCGAGCATGTGAAGAGAAGTTGTGGCTCCTCCCAACCTCCTCTCCCCTTGTCATCAGGCCCCTTTCCCATGAATCACTGTCTCTGCACAGGCATGGTGACACCTTGCTGACCACTGAAGCTGCACAATGGGTACAGTTGTCAGGAAAGCAGCAGCAAGACCACCCGGTTGGTGTTTCTCCAGAGGAGCACTTCTTGGGCTCCGGCAGCAGAGTCCTCCTGCAGACAATGAACACCCATAGAGAGCTCTGATCTCCAGTGCTGAGAAACACCTTCACAACGAGCAGGCAACAGTTGGCTCCGGTCCTTTTGTGCAGGGCTCAAGCAGGGAGCTGGGGATAAACCCTGTCTGCTGTCGGCAGGCACTCATAGCTGCTGGTTCATGGATCCTTCCCAGCCCCAGGGAGGAAAGGAGATAACCACAGCCTCAGCCGATGAGCAGGTCGGGTTCCCCACATCTCCAACGCTACCTGAGCTGAAGCCGGCTGAACCAGGTGCTGACAGCACAGTCCACACGCATCACCAGGGAGATCCCCAGCAAGAGGCAGATGCTGCTCACCACAAAGCCCAGTGACTCAAAGAGGAACCTGCAGGTACAACAGATGCAGTAAGGGTATGGCAGCTGACGTGCCTGCAAAGACAGGCTGCTACCCTCCCTCCCAGCAGGCTGGTTTTCCTAAAAGCGAGAGGCTGGTAGAACCCCAGACCCTAAAACATGAATTACATTCAATCCCCAGCAATTGCTGCCTGCAAACTATAAGCCAAGCATGCCTCTAGTTTAGAAGCCATTCAGGACAATACCCAGGTAGGCTTCTTAATCCCTCAGAGGTTAAGGCCACCAAACACAAATCTTTTAGGTTTGCTAGTTTAGCATTTCTGGGTTTACCATTTTTGGTCTGGTATCCCTACCTTTGGCTCTCTGCCCTGAATATTCTTAAGCTTCCAGGTGGGTTCTGTATGTCTTTGCAAATCAAGATAAGGAGAGAAATTTCCAGGCTCTAGTTCAAGTCCAGCTTCTGAATTTGAAGCAGGAATTAGTTAAGGACAGTCCTGTAGCCTCTGTGAGGCAGAAGAGTCAGGAGACTGATCACAGGGTCTCTTCCAGCGTTACTGTCTATGAACTCTAGTCAAGACGTCAGGGATATGAGCCCTAACCCACCATCAGAGCAAGTCCTGGGACTTACTTGGGGGCAAAGACCTTCCAGACCATGAGATGCCTCCTGAGAATCATAGCTGCACAAACACAGGCCAGAAGCTGTAGGGGAGATCATGAAAAACAAGTTACAGATTAGCCTGGAGAGACCTCCTGGGCACTATATTCACATCTGAAGGTTCTACTAAACTGCGCTCACCAGAAATAAGCATCCCAAAGAGAATTCTGTTCCATTGTGTCCTCAGGTCAGAAAACAAGAGATTCTGAGGCACAAGGAGGCCCTCCTGAGGCCAGACTGGGACAGTACAGAAGAGGACTCTCACTGTGGCTGACCTGACCCAGTATTTCACTGAGAGGAACACTCCTGCTCCGGGCTACAGGGCCTGACCCCTCCCTTGCACTGTCTCTGGTCTGGACACACAGGAAACCGATTTGAAGAGCTAAATCCCAGAAGGCTGTTGGCTTTTTTCACGGGATTACATTCGTGGTGTTTAGCTCCCCATATCACCACAGCACAGGATCAGATGAAAACCAGACCTGGCACAAAACAGATAGGCACGGTAGGGAAGAGGGGGAGCAGGATTACAACCATGCAGTTTCTGAACAGACATTCCCCCTCTGAGCAGACAGGTATGAAAAGCAGCTTAATCTGTACTGCAGCTTCTGTGCTGGAGCCCTTCTCAAAGCACAGAGCAAATGGCATGGTTGAAAAGAGGACCTGGGCAGCTGCCCTTCCACCAGACATGTCACCCATAGGCCTGTCTGTTCCCTTTCCCTCATGAGAGTGCCCCGTGATGCCCACAGCACACCAGTTTCCTGTTAGACAGCCTTCTCCGCAGCCTTCCCACCTCTGCTCATACCTGTGCCCCAAGGACAAAGAGGTACTTCAGCCCCAGCTGCAGCAGAGCAGTTGAGAACTTCTCTGGGGACTCCCGCAGCCTCATCTCCATCATGTGCTCCTCCACCTCCTGCAATTCCTCTTGAGGTTCCTTCTTGGGCTTCTTCTTCTGCAAGCTGGGCATCTCACACACAAAGGGCCAAAGCAGGAGCAGAGGGCAGCCAACTACCTCAAGGACAAAGGCACATGAAGTTACTCAAGCCCAGGAGGTGAGGAGCAGTCTAGGCTCTGCCATCATCCCCTGGACGTGCTGGAAGCATATACCCCAGCTCCAGTTTGCTGTTCAGGCATAACTGCATGGAGGCTGCATGCCACGGGCATCTCTGTGACCCCAGAAGGGGACAGTGAAGATGCTGCTGTTCAGCTGGCGCCGGAGCCTTCATCGCCTCGTGCTCAGCCTGCAGGCCTCCAGACAAGGCAAAGCAGTGAACTGTGTCTTAACAGCCCAAAAAGAAAGTGATTTACCTGCAAAGAGGATATGGGAGGCAAAGGTGTTGGCGCCCACCAGGACAGCAGGCAGAAGGTTGGTGCTGTGGTCAAGGTGGAAGCCCACAAAAGCCGCATTCCAATGGATGGCTGGGAAGATGGGCTGGTGGCCTGTGGAATAGAAGAACTGGGAAGCAGCAAGGAGCCAGGAGATGACTGCATACCAGGGAACAGAAAAAGGCTCTGAAATGGAAAAAATAAAGAGGGAGGGGGAAGAAAGATCAACACTGAGGAACAAGACAGATCCATAGCAAAAAAAAAAAAACAATTAACTTTTCTTCTAGGTTCCTTTTCCACACTATCTCCTTTGAAGACAGAAACCAATTAGGCTCCCACCACAGATACAGCGAAGGGCCAGCCAGGCATTCATCTGCTTCCCTCTGCTGGACACAGTCAGCAACAGCGGGGTTTGATGCCCGCTCGCACTCTGTGGAGAAGGGATAGGTATAGAGCCCCTTCCCTGACAGAAGGGACAACCCCTCTTCCTGCATTATGTCCCGGCTGCATTCATCTCTACTAGAGAATTTAAGCAGCTCTAATACAGCTAGGAGGATCACTGAGGATCAGTGTAACACCATCCCCAGCGCAGACTGGAACCTGCTGCTTCCGCTGGAAATAAGACACAGTCACAGCAGATAAGGCCCTGGTTTTCACACCCAGCGGATACTCTACTGAGCCCTGACTCACCAGCATCTCCAGCAAGGCCTTTGGCACGCGTGTGGATGTGCAGCAGCACGAAGGCCTCCAGGAAGAGGAGCAGGAAGGCAAGACTCAGCCGCTCACTGTGCAGAAGCATCAAGAGGAAGCCCAGTAGGGTGAGTGCTATGACCAGGGCTGCTGAATACACACTGCCCAACCCATATGCTGCGATAGTGGCCCTGCAGCTGCCCCGCTCCAGGCGGCTCTTCTGAGACTCCTGCATCCTCTTGTAGATCTGAGGGATGACGTGGAGGAAGTCCACTTCAGAGCTAGGAACCCCCAGGTATGGAGTGACGATGGATCCTGCTGACTCTCGTGTGTCCTTTGCAAACACTGTCATCGGTTTGCACAAGAGGAGCAGCAGCCCCATGGATGCTAGCCCATAGACAGCCCATGGAAAGGCAACAACTGCCACTTGCACCAGCTCCTGCAGCTTACCTAGAGAGTCATCAGCGCTGGAGACAACTGCCCAGTAGCAGGCAATGCAGAGGACCACCAGTGGGAAACCCCAGCGCACAAAGAGCACGAGGGGGTCTGAGCTGTTGAGGTTACCGTAGTGTCGCAGCCAGCTCCGCACTGCATAGACCAGCCCAGCCAGCAACGCCACGCACAGGAGGTAGAAGAGGTTCTTGGCCCGTGTATTTCTCAGGCTGGCAAGTGGGGAGAGGAAAAGAGAAGGCCGGCACTGAGGAATTTCTTCGCGGCACTGGTGGAAGAAACCAGAGAGGCGCACGCAGACCAGGAACATGGCCACAAGGCACAGCAGGTACCACATCTCTCTCCGGTAAGAGCTAAAGCCAAGGACCTGCTGCTTGGGGCCTTCTGGTACAGTCAGGCGGCCATCCCAGTGGAGTTTCCCTACTAGCAGCATTACCAGTGAGGCCAGCAGGAATGGGGCCACCCGGGCCTCGGCCACGACAAAGCTATCGGAGAACATGGCTCCACAGCGGAAGAGCAGAATGCCCATGGGGAACGCCAGCCCCAGCCACGCTCGCAGCCTCTGCCTTAGACCAGTGATGGCCAAAGGTGGCTGACTGCCCACCAAAAAGGCTCGCTTGCGATGCTGGCCCCACCAGTGCCAGAAAAATCCCAGCTGAGAAGCAGCGGCTGTGCATGAGGACACCAGGAGGAGATCCAGCCCCTCCTGGGTGAGCACATGGGCCAGTCCAAGCACAACAGCCACCACGAGGCCCCAGAGCAGTGGATATAGGAGGCAGCTGCGGTAGAAGGAGTCTGATGATGCAGCCAGCTCTGCGGCCACGTAGCAGAGCAAGCAGGAAGCAGCAATAAGGGTGCAGCCCCCCACCATACGCAGGGAGTTGAAGCGGGCCCAGGACTGGGTGCACACAGCCCGTGCCTCCCGCAGGTAGAGCTGGAAGCGACTGATGAGACTTCCCAGCCTGGACTGCAGCTCCGGAGGCACCAACGTTGCCTCCTGCACCTGGTCCAGGAGCTGAGTGTGCTCCTCTACAGCGCCGGAGAAAAGCTCCTGCAAGCGCTGGAGCTGCTCTGCTGGCAGGTCCTGAGCCACCAGTGAGTAGGACTGCAGGAAGCGGTCCACCTGTGGGAGAGGACACGGGATTAGACAGGGACAGTGGGAAAGGGATTCACTGCCTTACACAGACCCCTCTGGAATGGAAACAGGGCCAATATGCAATCCCCTGCAGCGACAGAGCTAGCCCCAGCTGCATCACCCAGGGGTGGTCACCCATATCCAGGAAGTGACTGGCAGGAACACAATTCCTCTGCCAAAGTGACATCGCTCTCAAGTGAAGTATCCACTCCAACAGCCAAGCTGGCTCCTCTCAGTTCTTCACCTGCAGGTGTACCTCTGGTAATGTTGTGCATCACTAAGGGCTTTTACACAGTCTTTGTATAGGTCCCCCAAAACTGAGTTGTCGCTAGCTATTAATCTGCACCCAATGTTGATCATACTTTGTTTGCTGAGGATAGATATCAAATTAAAGAGCTTATGGTGGATCAAATCAAACTGTTCCCCCTTCTTCAATACAGGCACATTAACCCACTGTACTATAGTCTAAGGAAAGTTTGTTCTGTTTCCTTCTCCTTTCAAGAAGACAGCAGTAGAGGCAGCTATGACCCCAAAATCATAAAAGAAGTCTTACAAAGGCATTACCAGGGCAAGGTGCCCTTACAAACATCCAGCTGCTCAACAGTAGATTTGCTCAAGCCCAAAAACACGCCCAGATCTTCACATGCCTTACAGCTGCCCCTGAGCACAGACAGAATCAGTCTACTCCTGTCCATGAATGGCAAATGTATGCACCAGCTCTCTTGCAGGCCTGCACGACCTCCCTGATATGCAAAATCTTCTTCAACACCAACATGATCGAGCCAGAAACCTTCTCAAATGAGTGCAAATATTTAAGCAGGCAGACTGGATAATAATTAATTTCTAACTGATGATACTTAATATCCTCAGCAACATGAACTATCACCTCTGAATGACAAAGCACTCTGATGATCTATAAATACACAGAAGAGAGGCTGAACATTTCTTTCTTCCCATCAGCAGTCATATCCTCTTCTCACTGATTTGCACCAGTGGTGTACGCCTGGCACACTGAGAAGCTGGCTGGGGGCTGGAGGAGTTATTCTTGTGCTCCTTGCAATCCAGGAGTCCTTCAAAGGCACACTGGCACTTTGCTGACACGTGCCTTGCAACACGTGTGGCAAATCTGGTTCTGATGCATGCTGAGAGGCACAACATAGCCCTCACGTCCTCCATGGAGGCTCTGGCTTTCCCTGGCACATGGCATGCTCCATTGCCTGGACTTCATTTACACCTGGTATAGTCACTCTCAAATTTTGCCATTCAGCTTTTGGGGTTCTGTATTTTGTTGTGCTTGGTGTTAACTGCTCTTTCTCTATCCTGCTTCACTGTCACACGTTACATGGGGCTTATTTAGTCCTTCGTTACTGTTCTCCTTTTGCCACTGACCTAGAATAGAAACCCTGTTTCTCCTCCAGAACTGAAGCAGCATCAAAACACCCATTTATATTCTTGAATCCCCATTAGTGAGACTTGCCCCTAGTCATCTTCAGTCTTGAGGAACCAGCCTCTCCGCCAGCCTCCCCAGTTACCAAATCCACCTTTGGTCATTGGAGACCAACTCTCATCCTGAAGTGAATGCCACTTTCACTGGCAGTATTTTCTCCATCGCTGCACTCAACACCAAGCACTAAAAGGGTATATCTCAATGGGTATACTAAATGGGTATCTCACTTCTCTGTTTGGAAAACGGTGCCACCTTTTACTGAAGCAAACACTGCAAAAAGGTAACTCTTTCAAAGCAAGTTCTCCACAAAGGCAACACCATGTCACTGCCCCGCCTCCACCAAACAGAAGAGGCTTGTGCTTAAACAACCATCCCTTTTCCTCTCTGGTTCTATGGGAGGCCTACTGTAGGGCGTACCTGCTTGGCGTTGATATGATAGACTGAGAGCTGCTGCAAGGCTGCAGACACGGTGTCGCCATCCCCGGAGAACAGCTCAGCCATCACCTCCCCTATGTTACTGTAGGGGATAGGCACACCCAGCAGCAGGGCCACAGTGGGCACCAGGTTCACCTGGGGAATGGCCTCAGGCTCCTGGAGAGACAGGGGAGGAATCAGAAATTCGGGAAGCACACAGCAACACAGCTTTTCACTTGGGCTGGAGGGTGATAGGGAAGATAATCCCCTTTTCAGAGAGGAATCTGGGGAAGCCAGGAGTGGAAAACGCAGAGGAAGGCAGAAGCTCTGCAATTCCCAAGGGTCTTGTGGTGGAGGGGAGGTCCCTGGCTATGGCCCTGGCTGTCTAACGGCTTACCTGGCCTCACCCCAAACCCCCTCAGAGCCTGAACACAGGTCCCAAACCCTTCACCCACCTGCATCCTTCGTCAGCTTTTTCACTGTTCTCCAGGTAAGGTGACAGACTCCTCTCAACCTAAACAATCTCACTAGAACCATTACGGTCTGTAACCCCAGGATGCAGTTTTCACCCCAGATGCCATCTCAGGCAGTGACAGCTAAGGACCAGCTTCTTCTCACCTCTGGAGGGCCAGTGCCAAACAGGGGTGTTCTGCTGTACACAAACAGCGCTGCATTCACTTCCTTCTCGCTCTCGCCACCATGGTCTCCAGTCTCTGTCATGCCATGGTCCCCAGCCACCAGAAGAAGGGTGTCATTCCCCAGGTGATCCACCAAGGACCTGTCACCGGGATAAGGAAGGTCAGCTCCTACCTGGGCACAGGCCCAAAGAGCCCAAGCAGGAGAGGACATATGCCCACCAAATCTGCCTGCACCACAGAGGTGAAGTCCACAAAAAGATATGGGCAAACTAAGTTCTGATGCAGAGTTCTAACAACTGAGCCAGGCACAAGAGCAGTGGATACTTTAAAACCAAGCTGAAAATACATAGCCCTGTGCCAGAGTGGACTGACCTTGCTTAGGCCCCAGTGAATGGCGTTTGGTTCCCCAGTGCCCTCAGGGATCGTGACAAAACACAATTCAAATGAAAGGTTTCCAAGAGGAATGAATTTTAGGCTGCTTCTATTTGGGTCCTATAAATTGCTTCATGTTGTCTGAGCAATCCTGTATTTTTAAGGAAAAAAGGGGGGATTTGTCCCTCAAGTATGCTGTAGGTATGCACCCTCAGGTGCAGCAGGGCAAGTAACCTGCTCCTTGTAACATCAATAATTAAAGCAGTCCTGAGAGTGAAGAGCTGCAGCGTTTTGAGCTGAGGCATGGCTGTATGATCAGGATTTCTGCCCTCTGACCACAGAGGTGCAGCTCATGGGCCTGTGCAGTAAATGCAGCATTCCCTAGCCAGGGCTCTCCAACTGATCTGCAAACACTAGCCAATCTCAATGTGACAGTGTCCATCTTAGAGACTGAAGGAGTGAGGCTCAGCCATACTGCAGCTGCACCACCACCTGATTGTATGGTTGAGAACCAAAGCTCCAAGACCTGAAGAAGCCTTACCTCTGAAACCAAACCTCTTATGAACACGTGTCTATGCAACCAAGATTGCTCCACAGCTGGGGTTTCAGGTGCAACTGGCCAAAGCCATTCTCCTTGTAAGAGGCACAGTAAGCATTCCCTGTTGCCCTCTGCATCCGTAAATCCCCTGGGAAGACCCCACCAGCCTGGCTGAACGAAGAGGCCAGCTGGCAACCCCGCACCACCGCACCAATCACCTGAGCATCTCATTCATTTGGGTGAGCTTCTTTGCCATTTCAGGATGGTCAGGCCCATGTTTGTGTCCACAGTGGTCCACGCCGAGGAAGTGAGCAATCAGCATGTCCCATTCACCACTGTCCACTGCAGAACAAGAGCACTCTTATCACATGCTAGCCTTGGGTTCAAAACAGGCTCTATGGTTGAATCCTCCCCAACAGAGCTTTCTGGTTGCCTCTGGAAACTGCTGTTTCTGCCCCTCCTGCCATTGTCACTTGCAGCTCTCAAGCAGATGGATGCAGGTTTTAAGAGGTCTGCAGGTGCCAAGCAATACTACAGGGAGTTCAATGCCCAGCAGTGCCCCAGTATCCATGGGTTTTATTCACCATCCTGCAGGAGCAGAATGGCCCAAGTCACGTTGAAATACCCTTAACTCAAACAGCCACAAACTGTGCTATACAAAAGGGATGTTCATAAAAAGGAGAACCCAGAACACCAGTCCTCCCCTTGAGATATTTCAAGTTGTACTCATCAACATGCCCCTCTCCATCCCAGTCAGGATATGGACACAGAACACCAACCAATGCCGCTCATAGCTAGAAAGTTACTCCAGCCTCTCCAACCTGCTTCAGGGCTGTGACACAGGAAAACCAACACATCTGGAGTTAAACAATGAACTGCAGAACCACAACGCACAAGGACACCCCTGTGAAAGGCCACTGCACCCTCGATTCACTTAGATTCATACACAGAGAAGGCAAAGAGCATTCCCCTTGGTCCCAGAATCTCAGAAAGGAGTCTGAAATCACCTAAAATTCATAAACCAATCTCACATGTCATCCTCCTCCCAGGACTAGGAGCTACCCATGCTCTGCTGACAGCAGTGCTGTGCCCCAGCATCCCAGCTGCATCTCCCAGAGCACTGTGTGCCTGGCTGGGCAGCCACATGTCAAAGCTAAGCTGCTCCTCCTGCTCCATCTTGGCAGTGTGTCTCTAGGACAGATGTAGATGCCTAACCTCATCCCATCAAGCTGCACCCTCTCCCATATGGAGGAAAGGTATTTACAGGAACAGCTTACAGGCCCCAAAAGCTGACTGATCAGACAGAGAACTATAATCCCCAGGCAGCAGTGTGTGACCGCCCAGTGCTATTTTGTAATAGGAAAAACACATCAGCCCTACCCTAGACCTGCAGCAGGACCCCCATATAAATTAAAAAAATACCATAAAATGATTTGGGTTGGAAGGGACCTTAAAGCTCACCCAGTTCCAATCCCCTGCCATGGGCAGGGACACCTTCCACTGGAGCAGGTTGCTCCAAGCCCTGTCCAACCTGGCCTTGAAAAGGGCCAGGGATGTGGCAGCCACGGCTTCTCTGGGTAACCTGTGTGTCATGGCTTAAGCCCAGCAGGTTAACTCAGAATCACACAGCCGTTTGCTCATCCCTTCCTTTCTTTCTCCCCCAGCTCCCAGAGGGATGGGGAGGAGAACAGAAAGAATCTAAATCCCTTGGGTTAAGAATAGTCCAGTAACTAAGGTATAACACAAACCACTGCTGCTACCACCAATAATAATAATGATGAGGGAAATAACAAGGGGTGAGAATACAGCTGCTCACCACTCTCCAACTGATACCCAGCCCAACCCAGTAGTGATCTAACCCTTCTGGGTAACTGCCCCCAGTTTATATAGTGGGCATGACGTGCTGTGGTATGGAACACCCTTTGGTTAGTTTGGGTCAGGGGTCCTGCCTCTGCTCCCTCCCAGCTTTCTGTGCCTCTCCTCCCTGGCAGAGCATGCGAGACTGAAAAGTCCTTGGTCAGAGTAAACATTACTGAGCAGTAACTAAAACAATTGGTGCTATCACCGCTGTTCCCAGGCTGAGAGTCAAAAACACAGCACTGTACCAGCTACTAAGAAGGAGAAAAATGACTGCTACTGCTGAACCCAGGACACTGTGCCAGGGCATCACCACTCACACAGGTAAGAACTTCTTCCTAACACCTCACCTCAGTCTCCCCTCTGTCAGGTTAAAGCCATTCCCCCTTGTCATGTTACTACATGCACTTGTCAAAAGCTCCTCTCCAGATTTCTTGTTGCCCCCTTTCAGATACTAGAGGATTGTTACAAGGTCTCCCTGTAGCCTTCTGCTCTCCAGGAAGAACAACCCCAACACTCTCAGCCTTTCTTCATGGGAGAGGCACTCCAGCCCTGTGATTGCCTTTGTGGCACACATTGCCAGGTCACAGCGAGCTTCTTGTTAACCAACACCCTAAGTGCTTCTCCTCAGGGCTGCTCTCAACCCAGTCTCCACCCAGTCGGTATCTGTGCTTGGGATTGCCCTGACCCAGGTACAGCACTTAACCAGGACTTGGGGAAAGAGCTGCTTACCAGTTGGATACAGATGCTGCAGTATCCCATCATCCACAGTGTGAAGATCCTTCACGTTAAAAGAAGGGAAGAAATACGAGCGGAAAAACTTCTCTGGGAAGAGTCCTTCCCAAGTGTCGTCACCCATGAAGACCACTCTTCTTCCTGAATAGCAAAAAAGGAATTAATGAGACCAAGGAGCTTGTGCAAGTCATGCTGTTATCCAACCTAGCGCAAAGAGCTTGGGCAGATGCAGGTCAGGGCCTGAAGCACTGGCTCCTCTTCAACCCACACTCAAAAGTGACCTAAAATTAAAATACCATCTGGCTGATGATAAATGAGCTTGGATACAGCCAGCAACCAGCCCTGTTTCTGAGCCTACCAGGGCCCCCCCACACCAAGTCCACTTGCACCAAATACACCTCTGACACATCACCCCAGCAGAAAGGCCAGTGGGCTGAACAGGCCAGGAAGGAGGCCTGTTAGTACAGTACCTGCCTATACTAATGCAGCACTTAGGAAGGTTCAGCATGAAGCAGACAAACTCTTGCTCAAGGCCCCCCGTACAACACAAGGCAGTAGAAAACTACTGATAGGGGGTGAGTAGAAGCCATGAGCCCTGCCTCCAGCTTATAATACTATGATGGTGGGTTTTCCTACACAAAAAAGAGAAGGCAAAAGCACAGGTCCTTCCCACTGCCTTCACTTTGCTTGCTCTGCCTGCCACCACCAAGCCCTCCTCATTTCCACGCAGCCTTTCCAGCCTGGGAGCAGAACTATTTCCTGTAACGCTGCTGCTCTTCCACAAAGTCTCTCTCTGTTTTTTGCCTTGAATGATTTACTCAGTTTGGCCTCCTCACTCGCACACAGGGGAAGGGACAACCCAGCCATGTTACCTCATCCCAAGCACTAGTATTTGCGTCACTCTGAGCCCTGGAAGGGAATCTCTGTGGATAACACTGACTGTGTCCCATTCCCTTCTCTCTGTTCCATTGTCCTAACTTAATAAGCCCTTTACAGCTCCACTAAGCACCAAACACCACAGAAAATGCAATGAGGTTGCTGCCCAACAGCCACAGGCAGCCAGCCAGGCACGCTTGTGCCTGAATGCCAGCCCCACAGCACACTCCTCCTTGTAGGCACCAGCTCCTCCCCTGTAGTGCAGCTCACCTGAACGCAAACATGACACGACCGACTGCCCTTGGCTCAGTGCAGCCATTCCTGGAAGTGACCTTGTGGCAGTTACCATCAGCACAGACACTTTCACCTGCTTTCTCGTCATCTTTGAAGATGATGAAGCCATGATCCTAACCCCAGTACGAGATGGAGAAACCCTGACTACACGACAACTAGTCACCTGAGTAGGGCTGAAGAGTTAGCTGATAGGGTGGAGGTGTTGTAAGCAGCTCCCTTCAAAGGAGAGGGGAATAAAGGTCCTGTGTGAGCACTGGCCAGTGATTTGCCCTGCTCCCGCGGCACACAGCTCCTGCCCACCTACCGTTCTGCACCAGCTGTGCCAGCAGGTTGTCCTCCTGGATTGCGTAGGTGGCAAAGTTGCTTCCCACATCGATGAAAGTGGGGAGTGACCCGGTGGTGAGGCCCTTGATGCGCTGCATAGTGGCAGTGGGGGGATCTGCTCGGAAGCGGTAGAGACGGGCATGGCGGGGCTGGGAGGTTGTGAGGTGGTGCAGGAAGCTCAGCTTGTTCTCGTAGGGCAGCGGGCTGGCTTTGGCTGGGTTGAAGTGAGCAAACTCGAAGCGGAGAGCGTCAATGATGACAAGCACGGCCTTGGAGAAGCGCTGCGGCGCCCAGCAGGAGCCCGGCGGGAGGCTCTGTCTCTGCCAGGGTGGCGGCAGGAGCGGGTCAGAGCAGGAGCTGCTGCTGGCGAGCTCGATGCGGGTGAGCAGGAAGCCGCTCATGAAGAGCCCGATGCCAGCAAAGAAGAGAAGGCAGACCCAGGCCAGGAACAGCAGCACCGGCCACCGCTGCATCCTAAGGGGAGGACAGGCAGGCTCGGGCCCGGCACCACCGCATACCACCGGGCCCCGGTACCCCGGGACACGCCGCGGCCCAGCTCGCCGCACCCCGACTTATCGGGCCACCACCTCACACCCGAGCCCTTGGACCCCTGAACCCCAGTCTCTCCTCCTGCCTCCCAGCCCCTCACACAGACCCCCGCGCCCTCCGGACCCCTCCGAACCCGCTCCCGTTCCGTTCCGGTCCGTTCCGTCCCGTCCTACCTGCGGCCGCCACGGCCCCGCCGCTTCCCCCCCGGAAGCGCTGCGTGCAGCGCCGGCGGCCCTAGAAGGTCGGCGCTGGGAACGGCAGCACCCCCTGGAGGACGGGAGCCGCCGAGCGCCCCTGGATTGCAGCGCCCCGTCTCCACCGCGGCGTCCCTATTAATTAATTAGTTGATTGATTGCTAGGGGTGTCCCCTTCCTTGCACTCTATACAGGAGCCGCGCCCTCGCAAGGGCAGCCAGTGGAAGGGGACAATGAGGATCCCCAGGGGGGACTGGAGCAGCTCTGCTCTGGAGATAGGCTGAGAGCAGTGCTGGCTCAGCCTGGAGAAAAGAGAAGGCTCCAGGGACACCTTAGAGCAGCTCCAGTGCCCAAAGGGCGACGAGACATCTGGAGGGGCTTTTGACAGGGCCAGGTAGTGACAGGACAAGAGGGAATGGCTTTAATCTGACAGAGGGGAGGTTGAGATGAGACATTAGGAAGTTCTTCCCTGAGAGGATGCTGCGGCCCTAAACAGGTTACCCAGAGAAGCTGTGGCTGCCCCATCCCTGGCAGTGCTCAAGGCCAGGTTGGACACAGGGGCTTAGAGCAACCTGGTCTAGTGGAAGGTGTCCCTGCCCACGGCAGAAGGTTGAAACTGGGTGAGCTTTAAGGTCCTCTCCAATCCAGCCCATTCTGGATCAGGCCTCTCAGCCCTGGGACAGGGCTGCCCAGCTGCTCCTGTATACCATTGTCCACCTGTGCAAGCTCCTGTTAAGAGCCTATTTAGGAGCAACAGCCCCTCTTCACCAGCCAATGGTGGGCCCAGGGACCCACTGCAGCAGCACTGGTACCATTTATTCCATGACTGAAATTCAAATACAAAACAAGGACTGAGGGAAAGAGAAGAACACCTGATCAGGGAAGACAGCAGAAGAGGACTGCCGTATCCCAGCAGGTCTGGAGCGAGGGTGAGAGATGCTGCTGGCCCTGCTAGCTTGAGGCAGCCTGCTCTGCCTTAAGCACCTCAGTGGTGAGAGGCTGGGGCTCTTCACAGGCTGGAGGTGCCTCATCCTGGGTCTTCACAGTTTGTTGCTTGGTCAGCGTTGTGTAGATGGCCAGGGCCTGGAGGGAATGAGAGCACCATGGAGGAGGAGATGAAGAGAGGAGGGGACCAGATTCCACAGGGCTGCTGCTTTCACACACCACCAGGCAAGAAACAGGGTCCTTCCAATCACACTAACCTGTGCGACCATGTTGGTGACATCGCCAGTGTTGGAGGGCAGCAGGAGGGTGTTGGAGTCTTTTGCAAGCTTGGAGAAGGCATTCACATATTGCTCTGCCACTGAGAGAGAGGCGGCGGCACTGCCATGCTGTGGAGAGAGAGACAGGGTTCAGCACTGGGTCATGTACCACCAAGGGATCACCCAGACCCCCACCCCAGCTCATCATGGTCCCCAGGACAGCAAACCCCTCGCTCGCTGCTTTTGAAGTGCCCAAGAGAAAACCAGGTACCAGCCATAGTTCTGCCTGCCAGGCACCAAAGCAGTGGCTGCCCCAAGGAGCCATCACTCACCTGCTGTGCCAGAGCAGTTGCCAGTAGTTGAATAGCCTCTGCCTTGGCCCTGGCCTTGACCAGCATGGCGTTGGCTTCTCCTGCAATGAACCACAGCAGAACACATGTCAGAACTGCCACAAAGTACTTGCAAGGAGAAAATCACGAAAATTTCACATATGCAAAACCTCCTCCTTCCCAATAGCAGTGTGGCTGTGCTCCTGCCACACACCTCCTGCTGCCCCAGGCTGAGACAGCCACACACACAGCTTGAAGGGCCCTGCAGGGAAGGATCAGCATGGCTGAGGAAGCCTGGTGCACAAACAGTGATGTGGTCTCTTCCCAGGAGCATCACCCCTCAGTGCAGATAGCTATGGGCCCCCAAATCCTAGCCTAGGTGCGCTACCAGCAGCTTTGTTGATCTGTTCAGCTTTCTCAGCTTCTGATGCCAGGATCTGGGCCTGCTTCTGCCCCTCAGCCACATTGATAGCCGATTCCCTCGTCCCCTCTGACTCCAGCACTGTTGCCCGCTTCCGTCGCTCTGCCTCCACCTGCAAACACAGGACAGACACCATGGCCATGCTGGAGAAATCCCACCCATGGGGCAAGACCAGACTTTTCCCTCTTGCTCCAGACCACCCTCCTAGAGAGCCAAACCTGCATCTGCATAGATTCTTTCACACGTGGGGGTACGTGGATGTCCTTGATCTCGTACCGCAGGCATCGGATGCCCCAGCAGTCTGAAGCCTGGTTGATGGCATCCACAATGTTGGCATTGAGGGACTCACGCTCCTGGAGGCACAAAGGGAATGGCAGAGAGCAAAAAAGAGGTGCTTAGGATGAAACAAAGATCAGGAGGGAAACAGACACCATCTCTCACAGGCCAACGACAGCCAGAAAAACCCATCTCCACAGGCATAAAGCAGTGTCACATGCCTCCCATATCTCTTGAAGGGGTCACCATTTCCTACGGAGGGCAGTGCCCCAAACTGAAATTGCTGGGATATAAACACTGTGCAGGAACACCAACAGCTCCTGTTCATGCTCAGCAAACACAGCATGAGGATTACAGCTCCCATGACACAGGTCAGCCAGGTCATTAATTCTGGGCTTGAGCAAAGTGTCACGGCCTCAAGAGAAATGCAGCTGGATCAGCTGGGTCTGGGCACATGCCACCCCCATCAGCCTTTCCAACTAACCCAGGGCAGGGTAAAAAAATAGCTTCTGTCAGAAAAAAATAAGCGAAACAGGACCCATTTCAAACAATTCACTAATAGGTCAACTGGAAACAGAAGCCAGAAGCCCTCTAAGCAAAGGCTGTTTTGCTGTTAAGCCCATCAGCCTGCCCCGGGGCTAAGGGAGAGACTGCTTCGTGATCCGCCTCCCCAGCTCACCCGGAAGACTCTGTCGAGCGAGAGTTTGCCAAGTTCAGATCTCATGGTGGTCTGGGCCAGCTGGGTCACTGCATACTCGGGATCTTCCACCCCATAGCTGGCCTGGAGAGCAGGAGCAGAAAGCAAGAGTCAAATGGCAGTGCTGAGAAGGAGCCCCCTGAACAAGGCAGGATGGGAAAACAAGAAACCTGCCACACACACTCCTGCCAAAGAGAAGCGGAGTCTGGAGCCACAGGAGGGATTTGGGTGCTCAGCCCACCCGCCTCACGGGGCACATCAAGCCAGGCAGAGGGTAAGGTGTGCGCTGAGGGAAGAAGGGAGCCAGTTGAGCAGCACATCACAAACAAACCATGTGGGGCATAGCTCAGAGGCTGCAAGTTTGGCAATACCTTGTAGGGGTCCATAACCCGCAAATAGAGCACACCATCGATCTGGAGGGTGACGTTATCTGCCAAGAGAGAACAACACATCCCATTTACTGCAGCAGCAAAGACAAACCACGGCAAGTCTCTCTTCCTCAGCAGAACCAACAGAGCTGGGCAGGGTCATCTCTTTCCTTCCTGGTGTAAGTAGCAAGGCACAGAAGAGGGACCAGCTGAAAACAGATCTCCTTATCTAAGAGGCTTTGTAAAAAGGATGTTCCTCAGAAAACACTGTATATTGACTGTTCTAATACACAAGAAGTCTCAGGTTTCCAGAGCAAAACATTTCATGCCCTAGTTACCTTCATAAAGACAGAAAGAGAAGAAAACCAAGACAAAACAAAACCATAACACTAGAATTTTAACAGAGATGCCCATTAACCTGACTGAAATTTTTTTTTTTTTTTTTTTTTCAGAAACACAGAGGGGTTTGTGTGGTGCGAGACAGGAAAACATCTAAAAATCAGACTGCTACCTTAGTACATTCAACCCAGCATGAAGAGGCAGCTGCAGCCCCAAGAGGGAAGTCAGGACCTCCTGGGTCCTGCTATACTGCAGTTGGCTATACTGCTGGTCCCTGCTCAGCAGCAGCACTATAGCCAGCCCAGGAACAGGGCTGAGTGAAGGAGCCTGGACCATTTCCGCTTGTCCCCACACCATTCTCTGCTTGCCCCAGACGCAGCAGCAGGAAAAGGGCAGGACACAGAAGCTGTTCCTTACCCAAGGTGACAGCTGACTGCTCTGGGACGTTAATGACGATTTCTTTGAGACTCTGCACATAACGAATCCGATCCAGCAGAGGGATGAGGAAGTTCAAACCCTGGGAAAAGGGTGGGATTAGATGGCTGAGCCCTCTGATCTGTTCTCTTTTCCCCCCCAAAAAAGCGGTGCAAACAAAGTATGCTACAAGCTGCAGATACTGCAGGCAAAACAAACATGCTTTACACATGGGGGAAAATTAGGTTTCTCAGTGCTTTCAACACCCCACCAAGGGAAATTAGTCTACAGACAGATCTGGAAGAATAAGCTTGCCATCCCTGAATCCCGGCACAAAGGACACGCCTCGCTACAGCTTTAGGAACCTGCAAAATACAGAAGGGGAGAAAAGTGTCTCCTTACAGGCTCGAGGATTCGGTGGAACTTGCCCATCCTCTCCACCACCCAAGCCTCTTGCTGTGGCACGAAGAGCACCCCAATATTCATAGGCAGGCTGGAGTTCAACCGGTGCGGAGCTGGGGCCAGCCATGCTGCACGCTTCAGCTGATGGGAGCGCTGCATGGAGGAGGAAGAACGGGATTGAGACCGGCTGCACCTCAGAGCCCCGCGCCACCCCTGCCTTCCCATCTGGGATCACTGCCTATAGCCCTAATACACGAGGACAGCTCTGATGCCCCCAACAAGCCCACCCATGCTGGGTGAGGAACATGGGCTGCCCCCACAGGGATCAGACCTGGACCCCAAGGCCAGCGTGAGTGTCCCTGGGCCGCCTCTGCAGGCACGGGAGGGCTCACCCCCATGCTGGAGCTTTCTCCATGTCTCCCCTTCCCTCACATCCCCACCCTGGGGGAGGAATAACACCTCCCTGACACAACCAGAGCGCGTGTGGGTCTCTTCTGCCCCACTCAGCCCCTGTACCCTAGAATCACAGAATGATTTGGTTTGGAAAGGCCCTTCAGCTCATCCAGCTCCAACCCCCTGTCACAGGCAGGGACACCTCACACTAGACCAGGCTGCTCCGAGCCCCGTTCAACCTGAACACTGCCAGGGATGGGGCAGCCACAGCTTCTCTGGGCACCCTGCGCCAGCGCCTCAGCACCCTCACAGGGAAGAGCTTCTTCCTTATATCTAACCTGAATCTCCGCTGTTTGAACCCATCACCCCTCGTCCTATCACCACAGTCCCTGATGAAGAGTCCCCCTCAGCATCCTTGCAGCCAGCCCCCTCAGACCCTGCAGGGTCGCCATGCGGCCTCCCCGCCCAGACCCGTCCTCTCACCCCACTTCCCCTGTCCCTCCCCACCTCCTGCCCCGCTCCAGGACCCGCTTCCCCCGGGCGCTCCCTCAGCAATCCCCACTTAACCCCTCAGACCCCCATCCCACCCCACCGCTCCCCCCCAGCCCATTCACCCCCAGGCCTCACCTTCAGCAGCCCGAGGCCCGGCCCGCCCCGGAGCGCGGCCCGCGCTAGCATCGCTCCAGCCGCCCGCCCTCCTTCCCTTCCCTTCCGCCCCTCTCCGCTCCGCACCGCCCCGGATGGCCTCCGGGAGCCACCGCCCCTTCCGTGTGCGCCGGCCGGGCCGCCGCGCCGGCCGCTGCCGCAGGTTCCGCCGACAAGAGCCGCCATCCGGATCGGTTTCCATACGGGTGTTTATTAGATTTAATCAAACACGGGAAGCTCCCCATGCTCCATGTATCCCCAAAACCCCGCAGGAAGGTCCGTCCCGACTCCTGGTTGATGTCCCTTCTTCCCAGGGACTACCCAGGGCTCCTGACCGCCCTCCAGCACCCTCCAGCGCTGCCCCGGGTCCCTTCCTTGCATCACGCAGGGGTGCAAGGCCCCGGTTCTTTGGCAATCTCCACCTCATCCCAGAACACACATGCGGAGAGCCCAGGCCTCCCTCAATGTCTCTTTGCCCAAGGACCGCAGCAATGACCACATCCCTGCCAGCCACAGCCCCTTCGGGGTCTGCCTTGCCCTAAAAGGGGTCCCCTGGCTACTCCTGGTACCCAGCAGACCTCAGCCTCTCGGGGGGGGTTAACGCAGCCCCAACACAGGAGCTGCAGCCCGGCACAGTCACCCTCATGATCCCTGCCCCAAGCCCCGCGCTGTCGGGGCCTCATCCGTCACCGACAGGATGGGGAGGATAACAGCACAGCACCTCCGATCCTCAGCGCAAGCCTCCTCTGAACTCCCAGCAACAATAAATACTAATAAATACAAACTCTTCCACGCTTTCTGCTCCCAATCCCGGGCCCAGCATGGGCAACCTCATCCGGAGCCCACAGCACAACTCTCCACTCCCCCCACAGCTACAGCCAAATGTCCAAGGTGGGAGCAGCGCTGCCGGAAAGGCTTGGGAATGTCCCTGGAATGCCATGGCCGCCCCACAAGCCTGGTTGGTCATGGCAGCCCTGCTGCAGGGCACAGTGTCCGCACTGCTTAGAAGCACAGCGGCACTTGGGGTGGGTGATACTTCAAGGCAGTGCTTGCTTGCCGGCCCTTCACTCATCACTGCCCAAAGTGCTGGGTTGGAGGCTCCCCAGTGGCCCTGGAGGGTGCAGAGGGTCAGGCCCGGGGTGAGTAGCAGGGGTTCCTCGGCATCTCCGTGAAGGACTTCAGTTCATAGGGTATGCCTGAGTCAACCTCGATCGACTTGCGGGAGAAAAGCAGCCGGATGTCGTCATGAAGGTAGATCTTCCCTGACTTGGAGCTGTGAAACCTGCGTGGAGACAAGAACGGGGACATCAGGATACCAGGCACGAGCAGGAGAGCTTCGGTGGGAGGCACAATCCCCTCACCTCCTTTAACCCTGGTCAAGGTGACCATGCTCCAGTTGCATTCAGAGGGACAGAGACCCTTGGGCAGGGTCCCTGCTCCTCCAGGGCCAAGGGAGGGTCTCAGGCTGCCATCCCCCTTGCTTTGAGCTGCAGGCTTTGGGGAGACAGGGACACATGGGTGAGGAGACATGGGGTGACCATGGGGCAGGCACGCATCCCTCCATGCCCTACCTTAGGTGCATCAGGTAGCACAGGACCCTGCGCGGTGGGCTGGTGCCTGATGGGTCTCTGGGGGCCATGGTGGCCCCTTCTTCCTCCCCCACGGGCACCAGGAAGATGCGGTGGCGTAGGAAGGTCATATGGTTGGCAGGCATGTCCTGGAAGTCGTATGTCACCAAGAACATCTTCACCACAGTCTTGTTGGGGTTAAATAAGGTCTGGGGGCAGAGGGGTAGGGAGTGAGACTGGGAAGGATATAGGGATGGATCCCTAGGGCACAGCTGGTGTACCTGGGGCCAGCGCCAGCACCAAGGGTCCAGAAAGCCCCGCACCACCCCCAGAGGGCACAGCCTGAGCCCACAGGTCAGTCCTTTCCACTCACCTCCACTCTTGTGATCCCATGACATTCCACCCCCGTTGCACAAGACCCTGTCCCTCCTCACCATCCTCCTCCTTCCCTGCATCTCCCATCACCTTGTCTCCCTGCCAGCACCCTAGGGACCCCATGCTCCCCTATGTGGTACTGTCTAGGTAACCACATATCATAGAATCACAGACTGGTTTGTGTTGGAAGGGACCTTAAAGCTCATCCAGTTCCAAACCCCTGCCACGGGCAGGGACACCTTCCACTAGAGCAGGGTGCTCCAAGCCCCATCCAGCCTGGCCTTGAACACTGCCAGGGATGGGGCAGCCACAGCTTCCCTGGGCACCCTGTGCCAGTGCCTCAGCACCCTCACAATGAAGAACTTCTTCCTTATATTTAACCTGAATCTCCTGTGTCAGTTTAAAGCCATTCTCCCTTGTGCTATTACTAGAATATTCCTCTCTAAAACATCCCTCTCCAGATTTCTTGTAGGCAGACTACCACCTCTGCACAAGCTTTCTGACTGCTGCCCTGCCAAACAATGTGATGGAGTATATCCACCGGGGGGGGAGGGGGCGAGCAGAGCCCAACCATTGCCCTCCCCACTGCCGTGGAGAGAAGAGGAGAGAGAAGAGGGGAGGGGAGAGGAGAGGAGGGGAAAAGAGAGAGGAGAAAGAAGAAAGGAGAAGGGAGAAGAGAGGAGAGGAGGAGGCCAGGGAACAACTCACCACTTGGATGGTTCCAGCTTTGGGGACACTGTAACCCTTCTTTCCCAAGGCTTCCAAGTCAATCACTCCCTGGGGCAAAAGAAAAAGGGAGAATTCTCACTGGGAGCCCAGCATGGGGCTAAGAGCTCCCCTTGCTGGGAACGCCTGGCACAAGGCAGAAAGGACGCCCATCTCAGTCCCTCTTCAAACCAGGGGACGAACAAGCAGCAATAGAGAGGTTATGGCGAAGCAACAGCCATGACACGGCCGGGCAGCAGCCTGCCTCTTAGTATGCCTGCATGTCCTGGTTTTAGCTGTAACAGGGAGGGTTTTCATCCTTCCAGTATCTGGTGCAGGGCTCTGTTTTGGCTTCAGTAAGAGAACAACAACGCTGATAACACACGGATGTTTTGGTTGTTGCCAAGTAATGTTTATTCTGATTGAGGACTTTTCAGTCTCTTATGCACTGCCAGTGCTGTAAACAGCCAGGAGGGAGCAGAGATAGACACACGACCCAAAGTAGCCAAAGGGGTATTCCATACCACAGCACATCATACCTGGTATAGAAACTGGGGGGAGTCACCCAAAGGGCAGATTGCTGCTCGGGTTGAGCTGGGCATCGTTCAGTGGCTGGTGAGCAATTGTATTGGGCATCACTTGGTTTATTGGTTTTTTTTTTTCCTTTCCCCTTTCAGTTTTATATTCTCTCCCCTAGTTATTTTCATCTATTATTATTGTTATTATTATTATCATCATCATCAGTAGTACGAGTAGTTTTACATTATACCTTAGTTACTGGACTGTTCTTATCTCAACCTGTGGGGTTTACATTCTTTCAGTTCTCCTCCCCATTCCACCCAGAGGTGGGAGGGAAGAAGGGGGAGCAAATGAGTGGCTGCATGTTTCCGAGTTACTGGCTGGGTTTAAACCACAACACTGCAAGGGGCTCCCTCTTCTTTCCCTCTTTGCTCCTGTGGGTTAAGCACAGCTGGTGGCCTTCTCAGGCAGGTGGTTTCTTGAGCCATGCTATCCAGAGAGGTGCATCCCCAGGACGCGTGGTGCCTGGGTACAGCCCCCACTCACATCCCCCATGGTCCCAGACCTCCCTCATCTGCATACCAGGAAAGGAGAGGGCGCGCTGTGTTCGGAGACATCGAAGTAGGTGACATCGACGGGCAGCGTGGCGTGCTGGGGGCAGTAGGAGCCACTGGCGCCGATCTCTGCTGTGAACCCCTCGATCCTCCCCGATGGTGCAAAGCGCCCTTTCAGGATGGACTCCTGAGAGAGGAAGGCAGTGTTAGGGACCTTCAAACACCAGTCCTGCCCCTCGCCTCGAAGCTGCTGGTGAGATCACCTCCTTCCCCCTGCAACCACAACTCTACTTGCTCTCACGTGTCCAGACACTACCAGTAAGGGGCTCTGGCTGCTGGCTCTGACACAAAGCCGTCCATCTCACACAGAGCAGCAGGAAGAGCAGCAGCTATCTCAGCAGGGTCCAGGTACCCTTTATTTCAATTATCAAACTGTGGTTATCTGAACTCACAGGTTTTACCTTCCTATGATTCTCCTCCCCATCCCACTCTGCGAGGGAGAGGGGAGTGAGAAGTGAGCGAGTGGCTGCATGGTGCTTAGTTGCCACTGGGCTTAAACCACAACAAGGCTTTGGGGACACTCAGCCCAGCCCCACACCAGGGCTCTATCAGGTTCAGCCTCTCATGCCCATCACCAGCCCAGCCTGGAGCCCCTGCGTGGGTGCTGTTACCTCAAAGTTGCCAAGCAGAGCATGGCTGATGGTGGTGGTGGCCCAGGGCGCTGAGGAGGACCTGGTGCCCCTCCGGAGGCTGCTCCGGAGATGTCGCCTTTGAAACAGGAGAGAACATTTATGTTGGACTGGAGAGCTGCCCATGTCCCTGGGGGTCCTTCTCCAAGTCCCCAGACCCTTTCTTTGGTGGAGATTAAACACACCTTCCTACCCCTCAGGAGCAGAAGAAACTCCCCACTGCCCCATAGCCTGAACCTCCCATGGGGCTGCAGGGTGCTGGGGTGTCCGGGCATCCCGAGCACCCATGTCCATCCCACAGGGCTGCCAGGACACTCACGATTTGAGGCGTAGCTCGCTCTTCAGCCTCCTCCCGACTGCAGTACAGTCCACAGAGCTCTGGAGGGGACACAGAAGTGAGAACCACATTAGGGCAGCAACCAGGGACTAACCCTGGGAGGTGCCATCAACCCTTGCCTTGCCTCACAGCTCCAGGAGGATGGGACAGGCTGTCAATCATGGGGAGCTGCCACTGGCCTCTGCAGGGGTGGTGTGTCTGGTGGGGACATTGGGCTGCCCAAACCCCAGAGTGGCTCTGCTGGGGATGAAGGTGTTGGTACCCAAGCTGAGGGTGCATCACACAACTCCCACCTTGCAAAGCAGATCTTCGGACCAGCCCCAGTGACAAGACACCCTTGGAAGAGCCATGCAGGGACACCCTTTGTACCTCCCAGGAAATGGTAATACATACAACGAAGGTCCCCCACCAGCCCAGGAGCAGTCCTGTCCCTGGAGATTCAGGCAAAGTAGTGTCACCAGGCAGAGGATCATGCTGCCCACCCCAGACTCCTACAGCTTTAGGGTGTGGGGTTAAAGCCAGAGCCACGCTGCAGCCTCCTTTTAAAGATGTCCCCTTTTCAGGGTTTTTCCCTTCTGGAAGCCACACAAAGGGCAGCATAACACAAAGGGATGATGGCGCTGGCTGGCATGACCAGGCAGGAAAACCGAGGGAAGCTGCTGGAGGGCAGTGCTGGGGGCAGCCAGGCTGGGGGACGGGCACCACAAAGGGCACATGGGCAGGGATGGAGCTGTGTCCCACAGATGCTGTATCCCAGCTCCAAGCCAGGGAAGCTCTGCTGTTGGTCCTTCCGGGGGTTGCCAGCACTGTGGGATGCCCCAGGGAAAGAGAGAAGCGTGCCAGCTCTGGCATAAGCCTGCTGCAGCCTCAGCCAGCAGCACACAGTGAGGGCAAGGAGCTGGTCAGGAGGGGTGGGTAAGCAGGGAGGAATCAAAGTCAGCTCCTTGACTACCAGGCTGGTTGCAAACCTCTGGAGCCTGCCCTGTTTCCGAGAGCTGGTGGCACCCTGGGGATAAGCTATGTGCACCCCAGAACCACAGAAAAGACAGTGGCATCTCTGCACACAGCACTGGGGCTCACACTCCTTGGTCAGAGCATGTCCCATCCCGCTCCTTGCCATCAACCCTTGTCCTGATGGATATCATGGCCAGGGACTCAAGCCATCCCACACCTCTACCTTCTCCCTCATCATGTAGACAGAGGACAGACACTCTTCCCAGGCCTTCTGGTAAGTCTACCTTAACATGCAGCTGTCAAACACTGACTGTGGCCCACACTATGTGTCCATGTGTCATGAGGGGGTCATGTCCTGCCCAAGCAAGGCTCTCCAGGCTAAAGAGCTGGTTGCAAGCAGAGGATGCAGCAACTACCAGGCATCAGAAGCTGGTGATAACCTACAGACTGTGTGTGAGCTGCCCTGCTCACACCAGACAGGGCATGGTGCCACAGTGGCCCACACTGCCAGGAGGCCAGTGCTAAGCTCTGGGTGTCCTCAGGTCATTCCCTGCATCCCCTCATGAATGATGCTCACCTTGGCCGTGGGAAGCAGGTGATTCCAGAAAGGAGCGCCCTTGGCATCAGTGCTGCGGCAGGCTGTGGGCACAGGATGGCACGCCAGGACCCTCTTCTTCCTTACTGGTGAGGACAGGCTCTCATCCTCGGAGCAGGAGTCAGCCACAACCTCATCAGCAGGCAGCAGCTTCCTCTTGGCTGGGCAGCTGCTAGCACTGAACTGGCTGATCTCGCAGGGTGTCTTGTCCAGGGAGCCCAGGTTGCTGGGCTCAGGGCTGACTGCTGTCTGTGGAGCCGCAGGCTCCTTGCAGCCATTGGGCACTACTGACCATCCCTCTTCTCCACTAGCCCTGCTGCTGTGTGCCGGGCTGCTCCCCAGCTTCTCTTCCTTCCCACCAGAGTCCAGCTGGGCTGTGTGTGCAATATTGTGCAAATCAAGGTGAAGTAAGCTGTGGCCACTTGCCCGCTCTCCATTCTGCCCATAGTCTATGGGCTGATCCCCAGAAGAGACAGGGCAACCGTCTCTCGTGTGCAAAGTACTGCAGGCAATGTGCTGGGGCCAGAAGGAAGAGGAGACGTCCTGCGACTTGTCCTCTCTGCTGGCCTTGGGGCTGTGGATAGGGCTACTCTCACACCGGTGCTCCACTACCCGCAGCCCGCTGTGGGAGAAGTGCTGTGCAGAGCCGCACAGGGAGAGCTCCTCCACCAACAGACCATCCTCAAAGGTATCATCATCATCATCCAGGGAAGCCTGCTCAGGGTCCACATCGCGTTTGCCATCCACCCCTCCGACACCCCATTGAGTTCGTTTGGGGTCTCGCCCTCCCTCTGTAGTTCGCTGCTCAGGATATCCCCTTTTGACAGCCGTCCGGCTGCCTGCCCTGTGCTCTGCGCTCCCCGAGGAGCTGGAGAGATGCGAGAAGATGGAGACCTGATAAACCTTCTGGCGCTTGATCTCTGTCTCATTGTAGCCCATGAGGATGCTGCGGTGGGTGCAGTGCTGCGAGGAAGCCTCCAAGGGTGCCTCTCCACTGGGCTGGGACAGGCTGGGGTCTGCACTGCGCTCCGGGGGCAGGGACGTCTCCGCGTGGATGTGCCGCATGGAGCCTCACTTGCCTGGACTCCGAGCGGAGCTGGAGTCACAACAGCCCATGCAGTAGCAGAAGGGAGACTGTAAAGTGCTACAGGTCAGGGTATGAAGACAGGGGGTGGGAGTTGAACCTCCTCTCACTCAGGATGCCTGGGTGAGCCCTCCACTATGGGACACACTGCAGCACAGCATCTGGAAAGAGAGAGCAGGAGGACAGAAGTCAGCCTCGGATATCGTGCTTATCTGGGCTTTTGGCCATGAGGGACTCACTGTGGCACAGACAGCTCCTCATACAGCCCCACTCAGACCTCCCTCTCCTGGGAAGCGAAGAGGAACCAGGCTGCTGTGGCTCTCCAGGGAGCCCTGCAGCATCACCCACCTGCAGGATCAGCACTTCCGCCCCAGCCTGGGCACACACAGGAGGCTGGAGACTATGGGGGACAAGTCTGGACAAGTGGGGAGAAGGAAGCCTGCCCTCTGCCAGGGACGTGCTTGTGCTGTTCCAGAGAGCAGGAGTCAGTCAAGTCAGACCAGTCCCAGGGGCTCCGGCCTGTAATCAGCCCTTTGGGCAACAGCAACAAGATCTTCCCATGCTTGCCAAGAAGACCTATCCTGGCCACATGAGCTGAACTAGGCAGGGCTGTACCCCCTATGCAGGGGACAGGAACCTGGCATAACATCACAGTTATCTCTGTCACCTTGGAGCATTGGCCTCCACCACCTCAGTCAGCATCTGGGAGGTACCAGGGGCTGCGGAACCCACCATGGGCTCCTGCTCTGAGGGCCTGACCTCCCCCATGAGGCATAGCCCCTCACTTCTGATTTTCAGGCCAGTTTGAGAGCTGTGAGGAGCCTGACCATGAGCTTTTCTGGCATGATAAGTACTGAAATGGCTGCAAGAGCTGAGGAGATGCAGCATAAGTCACTGCAGACCAAGGAGCTCCAGAGCCTGACAAACTGCCCATGGCAGCTGCGCCCTTTGTCCACACACCTTGCCTGCTCTTGTGGAGCAAAGGCTTAGGGGCAGGTGAGCAACAGGGAAATCAGCTCTCTGAGTGGGTCAAGGCTATCTGGTTCAGGCTGTGCGTGGTATTTTGACTCCACCTCGATGGGGATGGGTAAGTGGCAGGCCAGGCTGGATATAAATCCTTGAAGGGAGGGTGCAAAGAAGATGGAGCCAGGTTTTTTCTAGTCACGTCCAGTGATGGGACCAGAGGCAGTGGGCACTGGAACACAGGAGGTTCTGTCTGAACATCAGGTAACATGCTTTGTATTGTGAGGGTGAGCAAACACTGGAACAGGCTACCTAGAGAGGCTGTGGAATCTCCATCCTTGGAGACTCCAGCTCTTGGTTCACAACATGAGAGGGATGTGGAGCTGTTGGAGTGAGTCCAGAGGAGGCCACAGAGATGATCCAGGGGCTGGAGCAGCTCTGCTCTGGAGCCAGGCTGAGAGCTGGGCTGGGTCAGCCTGGAGAAGAGAAGGCTCCTTCAGGGAACAACTGAGAGCAGCTCCAGTGCCTAAAGGGCTACAGGAAAGCTGGAGAGGGGCTTTGGACAAGGGCCTGTAGGGACAGAACAAGGGAGAATGGCTTTGACCTGATAGAGAGGAGACTGAGATTAGACATTGGGAAGAAATTCTTCTAAGAACTTAGGAATTTAAGAAGTCCTTCTCACCGCTCTCACTTCTTAGGAAGAAGTGAGGGTGCTGAGGCGCTGGCACAGGGTGCCCAGAGCAGCTGTGGCTGCCCCATCCCTGTCAGTGTTCAAGGCCAGGCTGGACAGGGCTTGGAGCAACCTGCTCTAGCGGAAGGTGTCCCTGCCCGTGGCAGGGGGCTGGAACTGGATGAGCTTTAAGGTCCCTTCCAACACAAACCAGTCTGGGATTCTACGCGACACTCAAAAGCTGTCTGGACATGGTCCTGGGCAACGGCTCTGCGTGGCCTTGCTTAAGCAGAAGGACCAGACCACCTCCAGATATCCCCTCTGTGTAACCACACAGTGCAGCCTGTCCTGGCTGCCCCACACTCACCTCTCCGTAGCAGAACCCCAGGTTGCTCCGGATTAACTTCCCTGTCCCGCAGGGGGTGGCTGTTGGCACAATTAGCTGAAGACACCAGCCAGCCGGGCACCCCCCAGAAGCGGCGTGGCTGCCGTGGAATGGCTCCCACCATCACGGTGTGCCTCTGAACTGCCACACCGTCCTCTCCAGCTCTTCGGTTTCCACAGTGGCTCTGAGGGAAGGAAAGCAGGAGGTGCAGGGCTGGGGCGGTTCAGATGCTTTCCAGAAGGGCAGAAGCGTGATGCCTGTTTGCAGGGTCACATAGACAAAGAAGGCAGCCTTGAGTCTCAGTCTCTCTCAACATCCCAAATTCAAAGGCTACATACATCTTGGCCATCTCAGGCAGTGCTATCACCTTGATTTCCATTTAAACCACAAATACTTTGAGCTAAGCTGCATACTCTTATACCTGGCTCATATTTTAAATCTGTTTTTCACACCTTCCTATATGAAACATTGTGCATATGAATGGTTTCTAGCAACCATTTTCATGCCTTGCTTCCCAAGATCACCAGCAACCTCTGGCCTTCAGCTAGCGGCTGGTCTCATGTCCACCTCCTGCCTCTCGCACCCACAACATCGAAGGGTGCTTTCTGGCCCTGCCAACAAGAAGAGCTTTGCAATTGTTTTCTTCCAGTTTGAGATGCCTGGTAGGGAAGGCAGAACCCAGGAGCCTGACAGCCCTAAGCCATGATGGCCCCCCACCAGCTTCCCCCAGCACAAAGACAGAAGTCTTTTCATGTGCACAGCACTCACCTGCTCAGATGTGTCCTTGATGCACAACAGAGATCTGCAGATTCAACACAGCTCCCCTGCAGTCACAATCCACCAGCACCACGGCTTTGATGCCTGGAAGAAGGCAAGGAGGAGAGTCAGCTTGGGCAGCAGGTTGTGGTGCAACACCCTCAGGCTGGGCAGGAGCCCTCAGGCACTCCACGCTCAGCCCCTCTGTGGCAGGAGCAGCCCATGAGCTCTGCTGGCCCAGGAACCTCCATTTGAAGGAGGAAATGCTGCCCATCCTAGCGACCGTGCCCTCCCCTCCCATTAGCCTCAGTGTCCGTCTCACCGCAGCAGCCATCCAGAGCCAAGCCACCGTCAGTCCCACTGGGCATCCCACCCCAGCAGCAAGCACTGCTCAAGGCTGGAAACAGCAGGGCCAGGCAGATGATCAAAATCCCTGAAGGGATTCTCAAAGGCACCGATCCCCCACGTGCAGCCCCTTTCTGGTACCTTGCTCAAGTTCTGCATCCCATCATCTTGCATGTGGGAAGACAGCTTCAGTAGATCACTCACTGTGCTCACCGCCTGACCTCTCCTGCCCCAGGAAATGGGCTGTTCTTTCATTACATTTCCAATGGGATTTGTAATCAACAGATAAGCATGCTCAAAGTCAGCCAGCCCAAAAGGCATCAGCAGTACTGGTGGTGTCATAGTTTAAACCCAGCTGGTAACTCAGAACTACACAGCTGCTCGCTCATCCTCCCCTTTCTTCCCTCCCACTTTGGGTGGGATGGGGAGGAGAATTGAAAGACTGTAAATCCCACGGGTTGAGATAAGAACAGTCCAGTAACTAAGGTATAATGTAAAACTACTAACAGTAATAATGATAAGGTAAATAACAAGGGTAGAGAATACAAAACTAAAAGGGGAAAGGATAAAACCCAATAAATACAAGTGATGCACAGTGAAATTGCTCACCACCCTCTGACCGATACCCAGCCCAAGCCGAGTAGTGATCTGGGCCTTCTGGGTGATTCCCCCCAGTTTCTATACTGGGTATGACATGCTGTGGTATGGAACACCCTTAGGTTAGTTTGGGTCAGGGGTCCTGTCTCTGCTTCCTCCTGGCTTCCCATTCTTCCTGGCAAAGCATGAGAGACTGAAAAGTCCTTGGTCAGAGTAAACATCACTGAGCAGCAACTAAAAACATCGGGTTATCAGCTCTGTTCCCAGGCTGAAAGTCAAAAACACAGCACTGCACCAGCTGCTAAGGAGAAAAATTGCTGTTACACCTGAACCCAGGACAGATGGGAAAGGCAATGCTAGTGACCAACCACAACAGAAACACAATACACCAGCTCCCGAGGAGCACTTGCAGCAGGGGAAACCAACACCAAAAACCTCTGGTCCAAAACCTCAGCAAAACCCCTCTGTAAAAGGTCGACTCCTCATGGCACCCTACACGGGGCCTGCACCAGGGCAGGTAGAAAAGCAACTGAACACCCGAATGGGCAGACACCAAGGAGGTAACAGGCTGTGCTCTGCCTGCCTGGAAGGCTCCTGCTTCCCTCCTCTACCCCTAGGGGAGATTTGTACTGCACTTGTGTGGCAGTCAACTGCTGGGAAGCAACATCAGCACCGGCAGCAAGAGTCAGCACAGTGCAGCAGGAGAAAGCCACATCCTTCCTGCGCACGTCTATGCTGGGACAAGTAAGTGGTTTCACCTGCATTCTTTCTTTGTTCCTCCCATGTCTCTCTGAAGTCACAGACCTTTGCTCCTGAGCAGCAGCAGCCTTTCAGAGGAATGGGTCCAAGAAGAGGGGCTGAGGCACTATAAACACATCCCAGCTGAGACCTCAACACCAGTGGATGCTAGCACTAGGAAGCAGTGCGCTCACCTAGCACAAGGGGCTGCACCGTGTCATGCTGGCCCAGCAGGAACCACACAGCCAGGAAGGAGAGGGGCAGTCATTACAAGAGGGCAAATAATCATCCTTGGTGCAAGCAGAGCACAAGGCAAGAGAAGAGGCAATAGAAGCTGCTGGAAACAGACTGCTTGGAGGATAAATCACAGCTCTGTTGGTTCTGTTTGAACCCAAGGAGAAGGAAAGAAATGTAACCAGCGCAAGCGCAAGCCCAGAAGTTCCCTGGCACAGGCTAAGAGCAGAGCTTGAGAAGCACCAGCAGGCAGAAAGTTTCCATCACAACCCTGAAGAACGGCAGCATTAGCAGCAATGCTGCCATCAGAGAAGGGTTTCACCACAGCATGAGAGACGAGGTATATCACCATGAGGAGAGACACAGACATATGAGGCTTGGGAGTACCTCCAGCACCAGGCATAGAAGAGGTGGTAATCCTGCAGAGAAGCTGGTTAGAGAGATGCTGGAGGAGCAAACTGTGCCTGAAGGAAAAGGTGACCCGCGTGGACGTGGCTCTGGGCAATGTCTGCGATTCGGGTTGGAGAGGAAGGAGCTCACACTTGCTGGAAACAAGGGATTGAGAGAGAGAGGGAGGGAGGGAGGGAGGATGCAGAGGGAAGGAGCATCCCTGCCCCACTCAAGGGCAGGTGCCGCTCTTGGAGGTCCTCAGGAGGCTCCCTGCAGTGCCAGATTTATGCAGCCACAAAGCCTCACTCAGTGCTGGCCCCTGTGCTGACAATGGAGAGGAAGACCAAGACGGGGCAAGAGGCAGTGCCCGTGTCAGGATCGCGAGCTCCTATAAACCACCAGAGACAGCTTCGACAGAGACAGACCCAACACCTCCCTCTGCCCCTTAGCACCCATGTCTGTATTGCAAGGTTCTGTTTCTGCCCTTCCTCCCATCCCATGGGAAGGGACACCCATGGGGTGCAGAAGCCCCTGGGGCCCCTCTCCGCAGGGTACCTTGGCGGGTCTCCAGGCTGCCGCAGGCTCCTGAGGGGCTGAGGTCTGCCCAGCAGTGTTAATGCCTCCCAGCCCCACGCTCAGGTGCCGCAGGGACTGAGCCCTTCCGCTTGGCTGAGCCAGGATAACACAATGAAAGCTCTCCCGGGAGCTCGGGGAGCAGGAGCCGAGCTCCCAGGCTGGGGACTTATCCCTGCTCCCTCTTATGCCTCCTGGCATGGAGCAGCTCTGCGCACCTTGCCCCGGTGCCCCACGTGCCGGCGGCGATGCTGACAATAGCCCGCAGCTGGGAACGACGGCTCGCAGGGTCTGCGGGCAGATCCTGATATGCAACAGCCACCTGTGTATGGCTTTTCCCCACGTCCAAGCCACCCTCCGCACCAGCCAAGCCTCCCCTCCATGCACCGCTGCCCCTCTTCCCGGGAAAGCACAATCAAAGAATGATAAAGCAGCTTAAAACCCAGCACGGCAATCGGGCAGCTCTCCAAAGCAGGCAGCACCCCCCTGCCCACCCAGCACCAGAGCAGGATCAAACCTCAAGCGATACAGCCCTCGGCTGCCCAGCTCCAGCCTTCGAGCCCAGGAAACCCGCAGCAGGCAGGGCAGGGAAATCCCATACAGCAGCCGCTCACGGAGAGGATAGCCCAGGTTGAGGACAGACCTTTGTCTCTGCCTGCCTGTCTCGCTCGCTGGCTGCTGGAGGAGGAAGAGAGGGGCGGTGGGGGACAGCGAGCAAAGATAACACCCCTAGGAGGGATGTCACAGCCCACGTTAATCACTTGGAATTCCATCCAGCACAGACCCGGGCGCCGCAAATATGGGCAGCAAATGGAGATGCTCAAAAGCTCTGAAATAATTGGATCCTTTCAGAAGAGCCGAGCCCAGAATCCAGCACAGGAATTCAGTCCCCGCTGGAAGTCGAGAGATCAAATACACCGAGAGGCAGGCGCAGCACAAGCAATCCTCAGCCACCGCCGGCTCCGGCTCCGCAGCCCCTGTCTCTGCTCTAATCTCAGGTACCTCCTCAGCAGGGAGCAAGGGCGAGGGAGGACCGCAGCAGAGCCGAGCTGGGCACCGGCCCCTTCCCACCCAACTTACTCCACCTGTGGCAAGGTGCTGAAACGCTGCCAGCGCAAGAGAGGGGTTGTGAGGAGGAAAGCGGTGACCTCGAAGCCTCGCTCGACCGGAGGAACAGCCCATGGAAAGGAGACCCCTGAAGGTGCCGAGTGGGCGCCGAGCCCTGCGAGGGAGATGCCCGTCCCGGCAGGACTGCCCGCCCGCATCACGCTCCCGGCCAGGCGCACTCACGGCACATGGAGGCTCCCGCTTGCCGCCTCAACGGCAATGAAAAGGCACAGAGGCTTCTGCCAGAAAACAAAGAGGCAGCGGCAGAGCTGGGGGTGGGGAAAACTCCGCTGCCCAAGAGGATCCCTGCAGAGGCTGCAGGATGCTGCTGGGCTCCGCTGTGGCTATTCGGCCCGAGGTGGTACCCGCTTGCCCAGGGCAGGGAGTCCGGAGGGTGGGCCAGTCCCGCTTCCCTCCCCTGGGTAGGGCCGGGTGGGAAGTGCTGGAGGACACAAGCCAGGCCCAGGAAAACAGCTGGCCACACATTCCTCCAGGCTGGCTCTGCTTCACGGAAAGATGCGTGTTTGCACCTCGGGGTTTCTGCTGCTGACACCGCTGCTCCCGGGGGAAGGAGCACTGAGCCTGCAAGGCTTTGCCACCAGGGAAAGCTATGGATGCCAGTGCTGTGGTCCTTGCAGTGCTACTGTGGCCACAGCATCGCTCCGGAGCAACAAAGAACATGCACAGAGTGAAATAAGCTTCCGGCCACCCAGGGACAGGGATGTGTCAGCCAGCTCCATTCCCGTCCTCCCGACCCTCCCCGGGGGCAGTGTCCTGAGGGACATGGACCTTGGGCACTGGGTGAGGGCACAGAGCAGCTGCTCTGCTCCAGACCTTGGTGGCAACTGCCACCCATAGAAAGTTTTCCACTGCTGGTGATTATAGCCACGTGCCTGTGCCGCCAGTCACAGGGTGGCTGTGAGAAGGCAAACAGGTCCTGGCAGAGGGGCAGGGACCACTTCTGCTCTGTGCTTGTACGATGCCTTGGGTCTCTGGCCACAACCAAGGCACCAACGCACATCATTTTCTGACTTCAGTATGAACATCTGTCCAAGAGAGCCATGCTCCAGGTCTAAGTAGGACTAGACCCCCACCACACTGAGTGATGTCTAGACATTAGTATTAACAGTCTCTTTTATCTGGTGTCCCTAGAAGAGTGATGCCCTGGGGTTGGTGTCTGAATCAGAAGCCCTGCGAACCCTACCCCAACTGGTTTAACTCAACACCAATGGAAAGACAACCAACCACTTGCTGGTAACTCGCATCCCATCAGCTCCCTGTGCCAGGCCGTACTATGTGGGAAGTGTGAACAGCCCAGCAGGCTTTCCATCTTTATGAGCCAGTTACAGAAATATCAGCCTGACAGGGAGCTCCAGCAGCAAGGTGATGCTGTGTGAGCAGGGAGAAGACAGCACAGCAATCAGCAAGTGATGGGACACCTCCTGCTCCCACTTCTGCTGTCTCCTCTCCAGTCACCACCACATACAACCACAGCCATCCACAGCCACATCTTTCCTCCTTACCAAGACAACTCTTTCCGTACCCTGACCCTGTAGCTGTCCACACTGCCTGATCCCAGATGCACAATACTTCACATTCCCCACATCCTTCACAGGGCAGCTGGGCTTTGCATCCTCCTATCTGTTCCCACCCCATCCCCGTACAGCTCTACCAGCCCAATTGCCCTTGCACACACCATACTAGCAAGTCCCTGATGCCCATTTGGAAGAGCCCGCAGCAGTGTCACCTTCCCATACCTCCCAGAATGGTCACCAGGGCACCGCAGAGTAGCGGAGAAGGTCCCAAGGATGCTGCATTCCCCAGTCACCACTGGGCACAGGCTCCAAAGCCATGGATGGGAAGAAGGAGCAGGTGAAGTGCCTGCAGTGAGGAGGGCAGCAAGGACTGTGCTTGCAGCATTTGCCCCGTGGGAACTGCCTGTCCCCACCGCAACTCCTCTTGCGACATGCTTCCTTTTACCATAAAAGCCCTCCAAGGGAGGTGCTTGGGCACAGGCATCAGGCCCTGGGCTTGGTGTTACCAAGCTGCAGCCTGCAGATAAGGCTGCAGCAGCCGTGGGGACATTCAGCATCTTTTCCACTCCCTGTGGTAGACATCTATGTGTCACAGAGGGAGGAGATACCACACACACACACACAGAGCCATGCCCACCCACCCAACTCTTCCTTTCCCAGCAGCAGTTTAGAGAGGCTCAAGCACAGGCCAGAATGGTGACACGGGTCAGGCAGGGATTCGAGCCATAAGGATAGGCTTTGTCCATCTTTGAGTGTACAGAGCTGGCGGATGCTGCCGGGAAGGGGGATTCATGATTTCAGTCCCTGTGCCTTGTCATGGAAATAGAAAACCTCTCCTTTTCATGGGACTGAAGGTGAGAGAGGAACATCCTACTGGCATTAGGAAAAGGATGCCACAGCTGTCACCTAAACATACTGCTACCCATAATGGAGGCAAATATATGAGTGCACAAGCCCCTTTGAAAGGAAACAAAGGGGTAGAGGGGACTGGCATGTCTGACTGTAAGCATATCCATACACAGGGCACTGGGAGACACAGTTTGGCTCCTGTTTCATCCCATGAAATTGGCAAAACTCCCGGTCCACGCACCCTGAACCGTCTACAGTGTCACTACCAACAGCAGAGCCCTCTGCCCAGTGCATCCACGAGGGCTGCCAACGAGCAATGCACGCAGCTAGGGATGCCCTCCAGACACAAGGGGGAAACCACTGGGCACCTGCATGCTTCGTGGATATGGAGGAAGTGAAGGCTCAGCTAGTGCTTCAAGTCAAGAGAAGGCTGGAGAGGACATGTCCTCAGGGCTATCTGGTGTGTGCAGCCTGCAGGGACGATGCAGCACCAGGGCACCGGCATATCAGCACCCTGAGTCTTCACAGAAGCAATAGTGGACAGGGTCGGGCTCCAGAGGCAGATGCATCCCCAGACAACCCCCAGGCACTGGACATGAGTCCCCATGTTGGTCCCTGCAAGAGGCAAAAGCCCCCGGCGCAAGCACTGCTTGCTGCCACTGTGCAGCCCATGCTTTGCTGTGCTGCTTCCGCAGGAGCACACAAAGCTCAGAAACATCAGAAAACAGCTAAACTACAGCAGATGAGTCCAAAACACCTTAAACCTTGGTGGCAGATGCGCTGCTGGGGCAGAGGTGTTCCCTGAGACCTGATCTTCTTAGGGAGACACCTGAGAGCTCTCCATGGGCTAGCAGGAATCAGCTCCTCCTGGCCACACAAGGATGCGGCTGTTTCCACCTTTGCTGCTAGATACAGACCCCAGGGGCCTCTTGGTTCAGGTCACCAGTCTCTGATGCTCTTGATGTGTTCAGGTGGTGTAACGGGGATATCCAAGTGACACAAGACTGCCAAGAGCAGCATGGGGTAATGAGTGGACTGTCAAGGAAGGGAGAACACGAAGGGCTTGGAGCGAGACAGCAGCTCAGCATCAATGAAAACCAAGGGAAAGGCTAAGAGGAACAGCTTTGGAAGGGATTTGGAGGCTAACACAGGCTCACGGGAATGTCCTAGACCTTGAAAAACCACATAAAAGCATCTGGGGAGCCTGGACATCGTCCCAGCCTCTGACAGATGGGGAGGCAGACGTAGCTACTGCTGCAGGTCAGCTCTACCCAGGCACCATGGCTACACACAGCCCCCTTTGCTCTGGTTTATTACTCTCACACACGGGATGGGGCGAACACTAAACCCCTTTTGAGCGCTCACACACCAGACACAGGCTTCTGCAACATCAGGCAGCAGGGTCAAAGCTCGGAGGCGCAATAAACTGCTGACCAAAGTTTTTTCCTGAAGACAAGGCTGATAAGGCTGCCAGCAGCCAGGCAAGCAGGACAGGATCAGGAAAAGAGCAGAGCAGCCATGAGAATAAAAGGCTGGCAAAGAAACAGAACATACTGAGAGCAAATAATTCTTTCCAGACAGTCTTTTGGGCTCATCTCAGCCTCCATGTGCTCAGGATGGACAGGCAGCTGGGGCCTTTAAAGAGGTGACTTCCTCTGCAATTGCCACTGCCTCTGGGACAGACAAGAGGAAGATAAACCTGGAGCCCCTCCAGCCGGAGGGCTGGGGGCCAGAGTCGTCCCCAGCATCCCAACAGCACCAGCACCCTGCTACTGATCACAGCTCTGCACTGCCAGCAGAGCAGGATGAGTGGTTTACACCCCGAGCTTCACTGCCAACTGGCTCATTGTGCTCACACAGGGTGGGAATGGCAACGGAGAGGTGGGTGCTGCAGCTCTGTTTGATTTGAGAGCCTATAAGTTTAACTAAAGGAAAAGTCAAAGAACAGGGGCATCTACGACAAAGTGATCCACAGGCTCTGGTCCCTAGAAGAGAAGGCCTACCTGTGTTTGATATAACTGGAATATTTTTCATTCCTTGCTTTCATTGTGCAGATTTTATTTAGGCAGTTCAAAATAAAGCTTGCCTTCTTTCAGGTGATATTTGATTTCCATCTTGAATGAATAGACTCATAGGACATCCAAACATTCTCTCTCATTCAAAGAGCTGAGCAATACTGCTAAGGCAGTGCCTCCATCTCCCTGCACTGCTAATACCGTATGGATGAGATTAACCAAGCGAGGAGAGGCGGATGGACAGAACACCCCCACAAGCTGGTCAATCCAACATGAGATGTTACATCACCAAGCACCCCAGGAACTGCAGAACTTGGGAATAATAATGGTGGGAAGGGACATCAGGGGGTTTGGTCCCAGGGCCAAGCTCAAGCAGGTTGCTTAGGGTTTGCCTCTGCCAAGGGTTGAGTGTCTCCAAACGTGGACGCTGCCTTCTTTCTCTGGGCTCTGCTCCAGAGCCCAACTGCCCTTTGGGGAAATATTTGTCCTAATATCTAATTGCAATTTCCCTTCTGTGCCATTAATGCTCATCCTGTGCCTGGGCAATTCCCAGGAGAGCCCAGCTCCGGCTTCTCTCCAAACCCACAGCCTCTGGCAGCAGTGCCGTCCCTTTGCTGCCTTCCCTTTCCCAGGCTGCTTGAACCCAGTGCTCTCAGCCTCTGCTCGCTGCAGTACAACAGAAGCCCCATGGCAGAGCATCTCTGGAGGCTGCTAGAGCCTGTAAGTCTCCATCCTGCCCAGCCAAGGGTGCCAGTAGGGTGGACAGGAGGTACCTGCACGTAGCAGACACTTGCACATCTTGGGGATGTTCGATATAAAGAGTCATCTCAACACTGAGACCAGTGGGGGCTGGTTTTCACGTATATGATCCTCGCTCTGGTTAGTAGAAATAACAAACCTACAACAAACATAGATTATCCTGAGCATCCCAGCCCAAATACCGGCTGTGAGAAGTTTGGTCCTAAATACAGAGAGCTCTGGCTTCAGTGCTGTAGTATCTCCATCATGCCCAAGAGTGATAAGCAGGACCATCAGCAGCCAAACTCTGAAGAGACCAACAAAGCTAAACAGAAACAGAACAGCCCAGGGGCAAAGATCCAGCCCATGCACCGGTGGCTGGGATAGCTGGTCACTGCACTGCTCCCTTCTGCTCCTCTTTGGTCCCTCCTGCGAAGGCCTCAGCATTGAGGATGCCTCAGTTCACTCTGGGACAGCAACATACCCATGGCTGAAGATGCCCCTTCTCCCAGCTAATAAGTGACAGGACAAGAGGTAACGGCCTCAAGCTGAGCCAGGAGAGGTTTAAATGGGATATTAGGAGTGATTTCTTCACCGAGAGGGTGCTCAGCACTGGAACAGGCTGCCCAGGGCAGTGGTGGAGTCACCGTCCCCGGAGGTGTTCACAGTGTAGATGAGGCCCTCAGTGACATGGTTTAGTCTTAGCAGTCCTGGGGAAAGAGTTGGAGTCAATGACCTTGAAAGTCTTTTCCAACCTGGTTGATTCCATGCGGGCAAGGAACAAGCTCGGCACATGGCTGAGTCAGATCCCAGCCCATTCCCAATGGAATGGGATCCCAAAAAATGCCCAACGGGCACTGCTTCAAAACGCTACGTCCTCTGGCTTCCCCAGCTCTCCTCCATCCCCTACCGCATCACTTGGGAGACCCAGCACTCTTCCAGGCCTTTGGGCTCCCTTACAGCCCACCCCTGGGTGAGCACGTGCCTCCTGCTGACTCACGGCCACTGGTTCACACCCTCCTCCTGCCTGACTCACCCCTTGCTGCCCCAGCCCTGCGCACGCACACGCGTGCCGCTGCCTGCGACCCGGACGCAGCTCTCCGGCGGTGCCACATGCTCTGCAGGGCAGCAAAAGGAGCAGGGAGCCCGTGCCAGAGGCTCAGTGCCTCCAGCGCCCACGCACAGAGCCACGCCGGGTCAGGTCCACTGCGGGAGCCGGGGCAGGCTGGGAGCACTGCCCTGTGCCAGCACTGCCGAGATAAGGAGCGATGCTGGGGCAGGGCTTCCTCCAAGGCTGACTTCCAGGCAAGCCCGTGTGCTTCACCAACCCTGCACCGCTGGTTGTGGGAAGGTTACCCGGTGCTGCCGCAGCCTGGATCCACACCGCTAACCTGCCTTCGGGTACAGCCAAACATGCCCCGTGGGGCTGTGCCGCTTCCCAGTTTGACTGAGGGCTTCTTGGAGGACAGAAAGGGTTTCCTTCTAAGCACGGCTACGGTGGGTACCAGCTGGTGCCACTGCACACGCGGGGTTTCCTGAGTTCAGCTGTGACAGCTACTTTTCTCCTTCCAGTATCTGGTGCAGGGCTGTGTTTTGGTTTCAATCTGGAAACAAGGCTGATAGCACATGGATGTTTCAGTTGTGGCTCCGTAATGTTGACTCTGACCGAGGACTTTTCAGGCTCTGATGCTCTGCCAGTGACACAAGAAACCAGCAGGACGCAGAGACAGGACCCCTGATCCAAACTAGCTAAAGGGGTATTCCATACCACAGCACGTCATGCCCAGTATAGAAACAGGGGGGAGTCACTCAGAAGGCCCAGATCACTGCTCGGGTCGGGCTGGGTATCGATTGGCGCGTGGTGAGCAATTGCCTTGTGAATCACTGCTGTTTATTGTTTCTTTCCCCTTCCCTTTTTAGTTTCATATTTTCTCCACTTGTGGTTTCCCTTATTATTATTATTATTACTAGCAGTAGCTTTATATTATACTTCTGTTACTGGACTGCTCTTATCTCAACCAGTGGGGTTTACATTCTTTCCATTCTCCTCCCCATCCCACCTGGATCTGAGGAAGAAGAAGGGGGGATGAGTGAGTGGCTGGCTGCATGGTTCTGGGTTACCAGCTGGGCTTAAGCCATGACGAGGGCCCACAGGCTTGTACAGTCCATTTCCTAGATCTGGGTTGTACAAGCCACACACACAATGCCATGTACACACATCCTTTGCAGGCTGCTTCCTGACTAGCAAGCCCCCTAATTCTAGGAGCTGAAGCCCAAACAGGCTTCACTCCGCATCCTTTCCCTTCACCTCTCCCCCAGCATCACAGGACCACAGCAGCAGAGGTGACAAGAGGCAGACGGCACACTGCAGCCATGCTGGAGCCCGTTGAGAGCTGCAGCACACACCTCCCAGCCGGCGAGCAGCTCTGCATACCACAGCACATCCATCTGTGTCAAGGAACACACGAGAGCGCCGGCGCACGCCTGTGCAGCACACCCCGTCACGGACCTGTGCCTGCGCCTGTTGGAGCTGGAGGACCCGTTTCCCATTGACTACAGGAGGAAATCACTGGGATCAAACACAGGCTCTTTTCACACCCTTTCCTCTCCACATCCCACGTGTCAGAGTCACGCTGGCAAGGGGTGGTTATGGTCCCTTCCAATCCCTTCCACCCAAGAGCACTTGGCCAGCTGCAGCGTTTTGCCTACACATGGAATTGCTCACACAAAGCTTGCTGGTGCTGCAATAGGACAAGTCACTCAACCATCACATCTCCAACAGGGTCACACAGCTCCAGCTGGGTCAGGAGGCCCTGACATCCAGGAATTAAAGCCAGGCTGAACTGTCCTTTAGCCAGGGAGGAGGAACAATGTTTTGGGCTGGGCTATCATGCATTAAAAGGGACAAACCCCAATTTTCTGCCAAAGCTCAGGACTATATGTCAGAACTGCTGATTCTCAATGGATTTTTACATTCCTGACCCTCACCATGTACAAACAGAGCCTTTCCCCCTTCTCTGGGCAAAGAAAACAATAGTTCCCCTGCACACCACCCCTCCTCTCTCGGGATGCCTCAGTCCCTGGGGTCCTTCTAAGGATGCTGGAGGATGGGGGGTCCATCGTGCTCACCGTATGGGACAGACCAATTTGAGACAGACCACAATGATTTCCTTTCCACACCCCATTTGTGACGAACAGAGGGGTAACACCCCATCTGCAACACCCGGAAGAGCAGAGAAGGGACAGTCAAGCTGCTCTTGCTTCTGACACCCCTCTCACACCAAGGGAATCCCCTGCCACTGCCTTTGGTTCCCCTTCTGCAGCCCAGGGGCTAACAAGAGTGGCAGAGCATCCCTCCAAAGTACAGTGACAAGACCTTGCTGCCTTCAAATAGCACACTTCAGGTCAGCAAGCTGGGACTTGTCAGCAGAGAGGAGTTTATTCACTCACCTTTACGTTAGTGGCATGCTTCTGCAGCACAGGTGATGCCAGAAGATGGGGTTGAAAGAGAGGATTTTGGGCGACAGCAGATGGAGAAGTTCAGGCTTTCTTAATATCAATGGTAAGCAGCAAGAAGTATGCGGAGCTGACACTTGTGATGAAATGGTTCGTGGTTGTAAGAACAGGCACACAGTGCATGAATCTGACAACAGGCCATCTACCAAGGGGAGCCGAAGGTGTTACGGTCTCTGAGAGCCCTGAAGCCTTCCATTTCTGGGTTCTCCTTCTCAAAGCAGCTCTGTGCTCCCTACAGTTCTCCCTTGGTGCTTGAAGAGTAGAGCAGTCTCCAGGCAGCTAAGTCAGGTGTTGGATGCAGTGGCCCTCATGGAGTATTCCCTGGGATCAGCTCTCACCTCCTAGACAGAGCCCAATGAAGCATCAGCCTTTTGCTCCAAAAATCACATCCAAGGTCATTTGATCCAACATAAAGACCAGATGTGGAATTTCTTTACATGGAAGCTTAGATGGGGGAGCTCCATGATCCTGTGCTGGGGGATGGAGCTGAAAGGACAAGTGCCAAGTTTTAAGGACTAAACTGCCTTTTCAGGTTGGTAACACAAATCCGAGTTGGCTAAAATTGGAAAGCCCACCGTGTGCTTCACAGCTGGTGCTCATCCTTCCTGCAAGCTGGGAGCCCTTATTGTTCCACAGCCCTGATCAGCTCCCCACCCTCAACAAGGGGATGCTCTTGTTGACTCAGCACATCCTGCAGCCCTCCATACAAATCCTGGGTGGGTCGGCCGGCTGGCTCATGCCATCTGAAGCTGGAGATGGAAACGGGCTGTGTCCTCTTCCCACCTTGCTGTGGGAAAGGAAACAGATGCTTCTGCCATCCATCCCTTCCCTAGCTTCTATTGCTGGACCCTCACACTGCACCCTGAATAGATGACGTTAAGCAGAAGGGCTATAATTGGGCTTTACTCCTTAAGTACACATGAGAAATCCAGTTTTAGCTTGGGCAGGCATTGAAAAGTCATTGAAAAGACTCTTCTGTCCAGGCAAAATGTGCCTTTAGGCACCCAGAGCTGTCTCCTCTGTCTGTGTCCTGGAGAGATATTCCCTTCCAGGCATTGCCTTTTACTGTCTGCAGCCTCTGTCAGCTCAGAGCCGGTTGGAGAGGCCCAAGAGCTGGCTACAGGAGCGATGCTGCGAATTCACATGCCATGTGTGAGGGCAGCTGCAAATGCTATATGGAGGGGGAAAACAAAACCAACCCACCCCAAAATCCCAGGGCAGAAGGCCTGCACAAAGCCTGCAGTCCTGGCCTCCTGGCTCCCAGCCTTGTGTTCACCACTCATTCATCTCAGGATACAATTCCAGTTTTCACTCTGCTCTTAAAGCTCCCCATGAAGTTGTTCTCACTGAGTTTCACAATTTCTTTTCTCTCTCTTCCAGCAGCGACCTCAACCACTGCTGCCTCCCAGCAAAAGGGTCTCCATGACCTTTGTAATTCAACACACTGGGAAAGGCCCAATCCATTCCCTCTATTCCCAGCCCAACACAGACCTTAAAAGCCCTCTTTGTTCCTGCTACAAACCCTATCCCACAACTGTGGCTTAACCCTTAGGGCACTGCCTCAAATAAAGACTGCTTCAGGGAAGCAAGGCGGGTTGCAGCATCTATGGGAAGCTGGACCTACGGAAGAGCTGTGCTGACAGTCTGCTGGTGGCTTACAGGACACATCGGATACACACAATGGGCGGCGGGGGGTGATGCTCTGACCGTCCTCATCATCAGTACAAACTAGTACCAACACGTGCATGTGGGGACCGTGCGCCCCACACTGCTGCAGACACATGGGTTGAGCTCACAATGTTTTACAGCCTCCTGGTTTTACTCTGCCTGCCTTCAGTTCAGCAGGTTTATTGCAAAACACGCTTCATGCAGGCAGATTTGGGGCTGCAAGGAAGGAATGGGAGTGAGGAAAGAAGCAGATAGGATCGGGAACTCCTCTGCTCCTGTTCCCAGTTACAGCCATTGCTCCATGCCCAAAGCAGAGACAGCGAGGGAAGCCATGCTGTTACCTCCACAGCCTGCACACAGGTAAGTGTGGTGACAGCACTCCAGATTCTTGCTTTGTCTGAGACAAGCCCAAACCCATGTCCTGAGCAGCAGCCCATAAATCACATGAGGGAGGAAGCAGTGCCATGGACTATCATGATCATATGCCCTGCACATGGGAATGCAGAGGGGATGGAAGGTGCAGCCAGCCCTCCTTCCCCTAGCATGATCCCTGGCAAAGGAGAATACAGTATGCAGCAAGGACTGTTTTGTGGCACCCCAAAATGATGGAACAGAGCTGCCCTGCAGCACCCTGAAACACAGCTCCACAGCAGACAGAGCAGGCTCACACCACTGCACCCCAAAACACCACCTCTGCAGAGAGGGTGGGGTAGGGCCGCTTTGCAGCACCCCAAAATGCCATTTCCCACCAGCTGCTGTAACTTCCCCTCTGCCCCTTTCCGGTCCTGCTCCACCCCAGGCCACAGGGAAACTGAGCCACAGTGAAAGGACAGAGAGCAGGGAGGCAGCACCCAGCACAGCATGGGGAGTAGGGCAAGGATGGTACCGACGCCTCTGAAAACCCCATTGATGGGCAGAGAGAGGGATACCCACATGCCCCACATTAATCATCTATCTGAATTACAAGCCTCCTCTGTTCCACCTCTCTTGAAGCAGAAGTTGGCCCCACTCTGCTGCTGGCCATTCGGACTGCACCAAGCTCTGCTGGGCTACAACTGGTCCCACAGACTGACTCACATGCTCCCCGGCACCAGAGAGAATGGGGACGTGCAGGGTCCTGCACCAGTGCATGTAATTTAGCACGGCCCAGAAAAGCACGGTATGTCCCATAGGAACAAAAAGCCCCAAACCAAACCCAAACAAATTAAAGAGCCAGATACAGCATTATCAACCAGAAGAGTGTCCTGGATCGCAAAAGGCTGGTAGGGGACTGGATGCTTCTTGACAGCAAGTGGTTGCGTTCTTCACTTGAAAAGATCCATGTGTTTGAGTAACCTCTTGGATATTCTGGTCCAGCTCTAGAGCTGATAAGTTTCCGGGCACTGATGATAGCCTCACTGCTTTCACCACACACCTCCAGAAACCCTTCTGAGGGCCTGCTATCCAGTTAAGGTCTCCACAACAGCGCTCACCCACTCCAGCATCCTTTAAAATCCCTATGTCTGGTGCAGTAGCAAATCACCACCCATTTATCTGCCTTGTCGGCAGAGAAGCTAAAGATTCGCTCATTCAGGCTCTGGGTTAGACATGTCACTACTGTTATTAAAGTTAAGGGTTTTTTTTACTGCATTTCTCAAGATCACAGTGAGGTTAAGAGCCCTTCTGGGCCACTGAATGGGGAAGCAGAGATCCAGCCGCAGAAAATAAACAGATATTATACCCTTCTCATCTGAAAATCTCCGGGCATCTTTACCCAGGCTCAGGTCTTTTGGTTCCTTTACTCCACCTTCCTGGGGACCCTGAAAGCAGACCCTTCCCCAGGGAAACATGTTAAGGTGGCGTTTTCTGTTGTTACCACAAAACCGTAATGCTAGTGCCAACACCCTTGCCCCAGCTCCGTCTCCCACGGCAGCATAACAGAGATTAAACTCATTATCCCCTATCACTTTATGGCGCAATCTTTTCATTTCTCTGTTAACGCACATCTGAGACGTATCAAGTGTCAGGCAGGCTCATTCCAAAGGAAATTCCCTGCTCTTTCCTTGCAAGGATTTGTGCAAGTAATGCCTTTTCGGTAGCAAAAAAACCCACCCCAAACCAAATCAAAACACCGCCATCAAGAACCACCTCCCCCCAGACAAAAACCACTCCAAAACGCCCACTTGGAGGTTTGATTAAGGACAGAATCTGAGTTTTCTTTCAGACTACAGCTTTGGTGAGACCTTTCCCAGGCTCTGGAGGGAAGAACTGAGTGTTCTCAGTGCTGCTCACACTGGTGCAGCTCCACCACCAATGCCTGGGGTTGCGTATTGAGGAAGCTTTCAAGTGGGAGATGCCTTTTCCTTCCCAAAAGCGACCAGCACACGAACACAGGCATTTCCTGGTAAGCTGCTCCTCCTTGCTTCCAGCCTCTGCTACAGAGGTGGCCTCTGGCAGCAGCCTTCCTCCGGAAGCACTACTGTGTTTTGCTCCACTGCTCTAACAGTATGATAGTGAAGGGAAACAGAATTAAACAGAGCCGTGATCTGTAATAAATCATTCCTACTGAGCTGCCGGGGAGATAGCTGCACAGGAGAAAGACAGGAGCTCTGTTTCCCCAGCAAATCTAAGCCATGAAACAGCCCTCCAGTTACAAGGAACAGGGACAGCAGCAGCAGGAGCACTTTCGGGGGGCCAGATTGATGCCGCTGATTTTTGTGTCCTCCGTGTCCAGATTTATCATGGGGCCAGGACAGATCATTGTCAATACCTTAAGATCTCAGACCGTCAGCCCAGGGAGGATGTCAGCAGACCAGACACAGACAAAAAGCCTGGGAACATTCCAGTTCCTCAAAACCTGCTCGTACCTTCAGCTGTTGCTGCTCCTAGAAGATGAATTAGAAGCAAAGCTCAGACCCAGTACTTGATGCCACAACAGCTTGGTTTTGCCAGATGCCACAGCAGTGAGGACTTTGAGCTTACCCTCTCTACACCACCGGCCCAGCTATGCTAATCTCACCAGAAGTGCAAACACTGGTGCAGAAAGGACCCGAGTGACTGTGCTAACCTGCCTGCGCTGTGCTCTCTGCACAGCTACAGCGCTGCGGACCGGCAGCAAGAAGCCCCCATTGCACAGAGTCCAGGCATCTTCTCCACTTCCAAGCTGAGCAAACAGTTGGCTTTTGCAAGCTATTTGTTATGCATCTTCCAGACGGGGCAACCCATACAGCACTGCTAGGCTTAGCTATCTTCTCACAGGCTAGGGAATGGAGGTAGAAACATCCACCGAATCAAAGTTTCCTCTTGGTTCCAACGATCCATCATCTCTCTGCTGTAATCCCCAGCTCTCTTTCCACAGCAGCAGCATTAAGGTTGCTCCTGATGCCCAAAAGGACACTGGCCATTTGCTCAGCACAGTATCCCCACTGTTAGCAGGTTTGCACGTCCACAACTTGCCTAAGGCGATGGCAGCAGTGAAGAGCAGCAGCACGTAACCCACACAGGACTTTCCAAGCTTCAACACTGCAGCTCAGCCAGGAGGAAATCTCTCTTGGCTGCCTCTCCCTAAATGCTTATTCCAGCACTGCCTGTCTTAAATACTCCCCAGACTGGGAGAAGAGTATGTGACCCCACCACCTTCAGGCTTCTCTGATCCTTTGTGCTGGAAGTATGAACAGGCAAGGCAGAAAAAGAGGGAACAGCACTTCAGAGATGACACAGTCATACCCCATCAGGTCACAGCACCCAAGAGCTGAGTCTTGGGAAAGGTGCTGTACAGATGGCAAGAGAGAGAGCACCATCTGCCCTAGAAACCAACATTCACAACCCAGCACACATCCATAACCCAGAGCCCTCTCTGATGGGCTCTGCATCCACTTCACGGTATGGTTCATAGCACATCTTAAGGCCATGGTCTGGGGGGCAGATGAGAAACAACAGGCTGTATAAGAGGGGTAAAAGGGAAGTACAGTTTGGATTCTGACCACGCTCCACCACCATCCATACCCGTAATATATTATAAACACCAGGTCACATACATGAAGAGCAGTGCTCAAGCTGCTGGCTTGGAATTGCCTTCAGAGTCAGGTACCAGCGTCCCAGCTTCCTCCATGGGAAGCAAGCTGCTCCCTCCTGAGAAGGGAAGGAACCCGCAGGAAGTGTGAGGGAGGGAGGAAGCACACTGCTCTCTGCTGCAGGCAGTTTTCCCTGAGGCTCCATGTTCCAGCTTCCACCTCCTAAATAAGGAGGTGTTCTCCCCTGGGAACACCAGGGTCTGGAGGCCAGGGCACGTTTTACAGACACGTTTAGTCTGTTTGGGAGTTCTAATCATAGAATGGTTTAGGTTGGAAGGGACCCACAAAGCTCATCTAGTCCATTCCCCTGCAATGAGCAGGGACATCTTCAACTAGATCAGGTTGCCCAGAATCACATCCAGCCTGGCCTTGAAAGTCTCCAGGGATGGGGCATCCACCACCTCTCTGAGCAACCTGTGCCAGTGCTTTACACCCTCTTTGTAAAGAATTCCTTCTGCACATCCATCCCTCTCTTTTAGTTTAAAACCACCATTCCTTATTCTATTGCAACAGATCCTGCTGAAAAGACTCCCCCCATCTTTCTTATAGGTCCCTTTTAAGTACAGAATGGGTGATCTGGAACTGCAGCATTGCACAGTCTACACAGATCTTATAATCACCCTAAACAGGAGAGGGACTTGATGGCAGACTTGGAATACTGAAATGGTTTTCAGGGGAATTTCTGAGGCTTCGTACCCTCGTTCAGGGCTGGACGGAGAAGAAACAGCTCAGGCTGTGACATTTGTGAGCACAGGGCTGATGGGCAGCTCACAAACAGGCGCCCTTTCCTCCCCAGTTTTGTCGGAACATCCCAGCCCCAGACAAACTGATCGCAGGCACCACAGCAGCAACCCATGGCAACCCCACACATGTGAGCTCAGAGCATCCTCTGAAGGTGGAAGTGGTGGGGGAGGCTCCTTCCCCTCTGTTCTGGGTGCAGAGCTGCAGGCAAAGCATTGCAGCTCTCTGCGAGCACTGACCTTTGGGAGGTGTAATGAGAGAGCCCTACAGATCACACAGACATCCACACTGAGGCGGGCAAACTGCGCTTGCTGCCAGCCCGTCCCTTCCCCTGGCTCACACCCAGGGCTTTAGGCACACTGTGGATAACGGGCCAGGTCACAGGCACACAATATGGCCAGGCTGGAGCTGGTTTCCTGACCTATTCTCTCTGCACAGCGGGTATCACGATGTTCCCTGCTTCCTTCAGCAACAGGAGCCAGCTCTCCACCAGCACGTGGCAACGGGTCTGCCCAAAGGCAGCTTCGGAAACATCTAACCTCTCCTTTACCTGCCCCAGAGGGTGATCTCAGGCCACATCAGAGGGCTCACCAGAGCTTCTGCTCTCCCTCACAGTATGGATACTCGGGAGCAAGGCAAACTGGCTGTGAGAGGTGGATGGCTCTGTACAGGGCCAGGCATCCTGGGAAGATGCATGCATGACTGGAGCCACTTACATTGATTAACTGAGGATAAGCAAGGGCAGCAGAATGACTTGCTTTCCTTGGTGGTGCAGTGAGAGGGCTCAGGAGACTGGTTTTCTTTCTGGTTTAGCCTGCTCTGCAACTCAAGCCTTCAAACACAACAGGTCTGCAAACAGGAGCTGCCTGACCCTTCCCCAGTGAGGGGCGAAAGAGGGGAGGAGGTGGACGGAACACCCTGAAGGCTGCTGATGGAGCAGAATGTCTCTGGATGCTAGATTGCCACGCAGGAGCCCAGCGGTGCTGAGCCCATGGCGTGGCTGGGATGGGGCTGCATCAAGGGCTGTGGCAGGCTGTACATTTGCCCTGACTACTCCTTCATCGTGCGCTGTGGAAAGCACAGAGCAGCAATACTTGCAGTGGCAAGTTGCCATAGCAATCCCCCCCAAGCATGCTCCTGCCTCCCTTCTTTGTCTCTGCTCCCCCAGCCTTGCTGTCCCCTCCCCGCTCCCCTACATATCAAACCTGCTGCACAACGTCCAAATGCCTCAACGTGCTCCTGAAGGGCTGTTCCTCACCCTGGGGAAGGAAGGGAGCTGAGGGGGAAGCACACTCCCCAGGCCATCACCCCCACATGCTTCTTGGGCAAGGTGCCTACCCTCTACCTGGTGCCTCACACCCTGCTGTGTCGGGTCCTAACGCATGACACAGCAGCCAGACTTGAGGTGTAGAGGCCCCTCCAGCTTCAACCCCCATTGTGCTGTGGCAGGCAGGGATGCTTCAGCACCATTGCCTGTCCCATGCTGCCTTCTCTGTGGTGGTGACACACAGCCCCTGCTCAGCCCAGCATAACACATCTGCCTGCAGGTCAGGAGCTCTTTCCACCTTGTCTCAGCACCAGCATTTGATGGAAATGGGGGTCCCAGACTCTTCTTGCTGCAGCCTGGCAGGCACCTCCTGAGTGTCTGCTCTCCAGTCCCAGCCCATTCCCACTTCAGGCTGGTCTGTTCTGCTGCACCGAACCTCTTTGTGGCTTGAACCAGAGACAGGATCCTGCTTTGCTTCCTGTCCTAAAAGCTGCTGTCTACCGTTGCTATGTGCTGCTAAACAGTTACCTAACATGGTACGTAAGCAGAGTTCCTCTTCACCTCTTCCATATGGGCACAACATACAAGGAGAACAAAAAGGACCCTGCTGAACCACGCTCACGTGTGATATCTGGTATCTTTCAATTAATGTATCCAATGACTTAATAGAACGGCTTGAAACCCCAAAACCTTCTAAAGCACTGCTTCCCTCTCCCTTCTGTCCTTCCCCAGATCCAGCAGGGCCCATCACATCCAGTTACATCACTTGCGGGTTATAGCAGAGGCTATCGAAGCCTCAGTCCTGATCCAGCATGAGTCACAGAGCTCAGGAGCCTGTGCAACTTCCTTCTTATATCACCAACCATGTCTTACATGGGCTAAAAATAAAGACAGGCCAAAACTGCAGAGCCACATCTTGCCTTGACATAAAACTTAGCAAAGCTTAGCGCTTAATAAAGCTCCACTTGAGTGAGTGGAACACAGAAAGTGCAGAGGCCAAAAGTCTTGGGCGTACAAACAAGACAAAGGCAAAGAGGTTTAATTCACGCTGTGCTAGGCTGGAGAATAGAGGTGGCAGATGCCCAGCAGCCATTCAGCAGTACAGAGAGGGCTGGAGTCGGGCTCTCATCACTCCTGGCTGTGGGCTTTGGGGTATTTCCATACCCAGAGGTTTCGTAGCACCCGTCCGAGACAACAGGAACTGAACGCTGCGTTTTTAGCAGTAAAAGGATGGAAAGCTGCAGCCTGCTTCCCACCATACAGTGTGTGGGCACCCACAAAGCAAGGTCCAAAGGGTGCTCGGTGCTAAGGCTAAAAAAAGGGGTCACACATACATCTGATATGGCTGAAACACTTTGGGTAAGTGAGGAATTCAAAGTTCTTCCTAACCCCTGGGACACGATGCTCCAGCAAAGCCTTCATACACAAGGGTACGGCACTCTCACATAGCTCTTAGCAGGGAGCTGTGGGATCGCACACAAATAGGAGCTCAGAGGGACACCGGCAACGTTTGGAGACCTAAAATTAGCCTCAGCAGATGATCCTCTGCTCCATTCTTGGGAGCAGCGAGAACCGAACAAGGATCCAGCTGTCCCAACACTCCCATGAACAGCGTCTTTGAATGCCCGACCTACTTGCAGCAGAGATGGTAGGGCAAAGAGGGGATTCCTTGCATATCTCCAGTGCCAACACTCACATGGGACAAAGGACCCCATCTCTGAAGGGGAGGGCAGCATTTTCTTGGGGTTTCCAGTGGGAGAAAGACCTAGTCCTAGATGAGCTGGTCGGACCAAGGAGTGATGGCAGCCCACACGCGCTAAGAGCAAGCTGAAGGATGTTAGGTTGACCACTTTCCATTGGAGGTATAACCTCCACTGTGCCCAGTCTTTGAGTTTGCCAGTGAAGCATCCCATCCTATTCCAGACAGGCACTGCAACTCTGTCCAAGGGTGTGCAAGTGGTACCAGCTTCCAAACCACTGCCAGCTGCACTAAACTGAACGAACTTGATTAATTCGGCCCAAATACAAGTTCACTAATATTACCTGGGTTAGGCGATATCCCAACCAGAGAAGAGGTCCATGCCAAGAACACGTAATGGGAGAAGCTGCTGCATTACGCATATATAGGAGATCTGTTGTCCAATACCAGGCTGCTTGCTCAGAGGGCCAGGTTGGGGGAAGAAAAGCGGATCCAACACGGTGAGCCTTGTGTTAAAATGCCTCCTGTCAAAAGGCAGGGGAACCCTGAGAGGGTGCTGTGAGCTAGGTGGAATGGGATTTGCAAGAAGCTCCATCAGAACAGAGGGCAATCCTTTTATCTGTTCTTAGCAACATAACATGTCTCTTTACCATCACAAAGAGACCACTGAGCAGGTATTGGTGATTAGTAAGACCTCACCTGGAGTACTGCATTCAGCACTGATGACCCAAACACAAGAAGAATGTGGACCTGTTGGAATGAGTCCAGAGGAGGCCACAGAGATGATCCAGGGGCTGGAGCAGCTCTGCCATGGAGACTGAGAGAGAGCAGACTGAGAGAGTTGGGGTTTATCAGCCTGGAGAAGAGAATGCTCCTTTAGAGGAGACCTTAGAGCAGCTCCAGTGCCTGAAGGGGCTACAGGAAACCTGGAGAGGGGCTTTGGACAAGGGACTGTAGGGACAGGAAAAGGAGGAATGGCTTTGAACTACCAGAGGGGAGACTGAGATGAGCTCTTAGGCAGAAGCTCTTCCCTGTGAGGGTGCTGAGGCACCGGCACAGGGTGCCCAGAGCAGCTGTGGCTGCCCCATCCCTGGCAGTGCTCAAGGCCAGGTTGGACGCAGGGCTTGGAGCAACCTGGTCTAGTGGAGGGTGTCCCTGCTCATGGCAGGGGGTTGGAACTGGGTGAGCTTTAAGAGCTCTTCCAACCCAAACCATTCCATGATTCTGTGATAGAGAGCAAGATCATGTCTGCTGCGAGCTCTGGGTGAAGCCTTAGCTCCGTTTGCTCAGGTGATGGACAGCAGCCAGCAGAGACCAGCAGCTGGGATACGCTCCCGTTCCATACAGTCACTACGCAGAAGCACGCGTGCAGCAAAACAGCACAGCCTGTGCGTTCCCAGGGGCTGTGCGGAGGGCTCAGCGGTCCTGACAGCACTGGTTGCACACACCCCGGCCCCCTTCACATACTGGGCTGTGGGAACACCTCACCTGGCTGACACGTACTCTGCAGAGCTGTCGCTATGGGCCACAGAGAGCAGAACACGGGGCTCCCCTGCTTCTTCAGACAGCTCTAGAGGAGGAAGAGAAACCAGTGATGACGGAACGGGTGCGAACCTTGGTGTAGGGCTGAGGCAGAGGGGAAGAGCAGCTCCCAGACGTCAGCACCTGCAGTGTGGTGCTGGGGTTGCTTGCTTTGGCTGCTTGTGTCACCTGGAAAGATAAGTGCACAGATACACATTCAGCTTGGCTGGGAATACCCTGTCCACACAATAAGGCCTTCCAAACACCGGGTGGGCAGTAACTGCTCATCCAAGCCAAGCGAGTTAGAGGCCTATGCACAGAAGAGATGGACCCTGAGCACGGCAGCACCATAAATATCCCACTACATCTTCCATCAGTGCTGAGGCCGCCCATCCAGCTGCAGCCCTGACTCCTTCCCGGGGTACCGGTTATCACCCCAGCTCCCTGTGTAACTCCGGGTGGGCGCCTGGTTGGCACCCAGGGAGGACTGCTATGGTCATGTCCGCCACCTCCCTTCCCCAGATTCCAATGGGAAGCAAAGGCCTTCCCATGTTTGCTTTGTTCTTCTCCACCCGCTGTACCACACAGGCTTTGCTGGTACCCAAGTAGGTGCCAAAACCAAGCTGTGGTCCCCACAAGCCACCCATTAAACCACCTCACAGAGACACAGAGCCAGGGCAGGGAGGGCCAGCATCACTGCTGGAAAGACCCCAATGCCAACAGCTGAAACACACCAAGCCAAATCCAGCACTGCAGCGTTTCCCAGGCTACAACAAAGGGGGAAAACGACAACTGCTTAATAGAAATCTCCAAGGGGCCTGCCAACACCGTCACAAAGATGGTGTTTAAGCCTCTTCCCCAGGCTCACAATGCTGTAATTACACACTACTGGAGACTGCACTGTGAGGGCTAGGTCCTCGTGCCCAGGAGGTCCTGAAAACCAGGACGGGATCAGCCTCCCCAAACCAGGTCTGACGCTGCCCTGGCTGCAGGCATGATGAGATAAAGCTGCTTAGGGGCAGACCCGGCTCCCCAGCCTGCCCTCCTGTAGGGGCAACCACCCTACAGCAGCATAGCCCAGTGCCCTGGGCTCAGCTGCAACAGCTGTGTTTCTCCCTCCCAGTGTCTAGCGCAAGGCTGTGTTTTGGCTTTAGTCTGACAACAATGCTAACAACACACGGGTGTTTTTAGTCGTTGCTCAGTGGTGTTGACCCTGACCAAGGAATTGTCAGTCCCACGCTCTGCCAGGGAGGAGGGGCTCAGAAGCCGGGAAGAAGCAGAGACAGGACACCTGACCCAAAGTAGCCAAAGAGGTATCCCATACCACAGCATGTCATGCCCAGTATAGAAACTGGAAGGCCCAGATCACTGCTTGGGTCTGGGCTGGGTACTGGTCAGTGGGTGGTAAGCAATTGCATTGTGCATCACTGCTGTTTATTGTTGGTTTATTTTCCTTCCGTTTTTAGTTCTATATTCTCTTCCCTTGTTATTCCCCTTATCATTACTATTATTGGTGGCAGCAGCAGTGGTTTGCGTTATACCTTAGTTACTGGACTGTTCTTATCTCAACCCACGGGATTTACATTCTTCCCATTCTCCTCCCCATCCCACCAGGAGCCAGGGGGAAGAAGAGAGGGAGAAGTGAGCATGGTCCTGAGTTACTGGCTGGGCTTAAACCGCAACACCCAGCTGTGACCAGAGCCACCTCACCAGTGAGCAGACCACAGCATCTACATGGTGAATGTGGGGAGGCACTGCCACAACAGCTTAGTGGCGCACCAGCCCTTATCACAGTCACAGAGACACCCAGGAAGTCGGTGCTCCATGTCACCCACACCTACACAGCTAGCAGGTCAACCTGCACCGGGGTCCAGGAGAGGATCCACCTGCAATCTGTACCAGCTGGTCACCAGGGATATGTCTTTGGAGAGCTTAAGCAGTAAGTGTTGCACGTGTAAGTGAAAATAGAGATATATAAAACCTTCCACCAATTCCCTGCTCTACCACAGTACCTTCTAGAGAAGGCTCAAAAGGCTCTAAGCCTGAGCAGTGACAAGAATTGCTGTGGACATGGCTGAAGCACTGCCACACACATGCTGCTCTAGCTCAGGATGCAACGGCAACGTATCCAACAGGACTGGGTTGAAAACACTATGCAGGAAGAATGCAATTACCCCAGATGGGCTGAGGTCAGGGGATCTGGATCATCACCTAGGCTCTTGCATAAAGGGCTTTGCATCTTTGTTCACTTCCAACAGGAAGAATCACAAGGTTGACATCAGCCCTGGCCAGGGACACTGATTCATTACTAGAAAGCACTTCCAGCTGAATCACTGGCTCACACAGCACTCCTTTGAAGGCTTCCCATCCAAGTATTGTTCTACCACCATGCTGCTTAGCTGAGGGGTTGTGCGGGCCACGGCACAGGCGAGCGCGACTGCAAACCGCTGGCCAGTCCTGAAAAAGCTCTCTGACATGCAGAGCATGTGAGCTCAGCTGCTCTTCATTCAGGATTCACAACCAGCTGAAGACATGGAGAGAAACAGGGGGAAAACATGGCAATTGCCAGCTGGGCATTCAGGAGGCCAAGCAAGGGAGACTGTGGAAGAGAGGAGCAAAGCCAAAGGGAGAATAAAGACTTGCAAAGAGACATACCAGTCAAAGAAAACCATTTTTAGAGCAAACCTCAAACTCCGTGGGACCAAGCTCTCTACAGGGTACATTTACCTGGCTCGCTTGCCCACGAGAGAAAGCAAAATGGGAAAACAAAGGAAGAGAGCTGGTCAGAAAACAGCACTGCAGACTGAAGGAAGCATCAGGAACACATGATGGTGTTAGCAGGATGCAGGGACCCCACAACTCCCTAGAGGAAGCAGTCCCTGGAAGTGATGCGAGGTGGGGAGGGTTGAGGCAAAAACCCTCCTACGGAAAACTCACTACTCACTGCCAAGTAACCTGCAACAACACCCTCCACGAGCCACTGTTAATGCACACGTCTCCCTTCGGGATTTCTCCCACGTTGCCTTGTCCTGCTTCAAACCTGACTGATTAATTCCTCCAGCCACGGAAGCCTCTGAAAACTTGATTACAGCTCCATTGACCGTGTGCTGAGGACACCGCTTTTCTAAACAAATGGCTGCACTTTTCTCTTTCACATACCTACAAACAACAGGTTTTCTTGTTCTGCATCCAGGAAGCGACCTGGCCCCCAAACACCGCGTATTCCCACACAGAACACTTATGGAGCCTACCAAATCTATCAGGGGACAAGTGTGGGCAGAGCCAGAGCAGTAAGGGCGCGAAAAGGACTTGGGAAGAGGGAAGATCCATTGACTTTGAAGAGTCAGATCAATAACTATCCCCTTGAACCACCCTTAGAAGCAGTGAGGAAGGTTTGGACATCTCTGGCCTCTGCTACTCAGCATGGTCATACAGAAACGTGCCAGGGCAATCAGCTGGTAGGAATGAGCTGATCAGGGGCTCAGATGTGCTTCTCTGCCCTCAGAAGTCCCTTGAACACAGCGAAGCAGCTTCCTTTCCTCCTCCTGCTCTGATTGCTCAGAAGACCCAAAACTGCAGGAGGAACAGAGGCTGGGAAAGCTCAGCACCACAGGAGACGGTGTATGGACAGGGGGCTTAATCTGCCTTGGAGGAAGCAATGAGGAGTGAAAGAACAATGCTACCAGTAAAACTACAGTGATTTGTTATCCATTCCTGGAGGGGGCAGATGTGAAGAGCAGAGCATTGCGTGCTGCTCTGCCCAGGCTGCTGCAAAAGGCAGGGTCCCTAATGCCAGTGCAGAGCAACCCCCCCCCCCAGCTTTCCTTCCGGCAGTAAATCATCTCCCATGCAGGGAACACAAACAAGGTGGTGAATGGCAGAGCTGCAACAGCCCCAGCCCTGCCCCACTTGCAGGCCAGACCTCAGTCCACAAGCTCCCCAAGGACCACAGCTCTACAGCTGAGGCGACAGGAGGGCTCTGCTGTGCCCACACACCCTGGCCTCCCCAGGGTCCATGGGGAGAGATGTGTTTGGGCTCCGTGAGAGTCAGCGGGAGCCTATCAGAACACTACGGGAGCAGAGGAGCCGAAGGCGCTGTCTCCTCTGCAAAGCATCACCCCTTTCCAACCCAAACCCCGCAGGAACCGCGCTGCCCTCAGCACACGCGGAGCTGCCAGGAGGCTGCAGCTCCCAGCCTGCTGTCTGGCTGCGCTGGAGCTGCATGCCGGGACGTGTAGTCCCTGCCAGGGCCCCACCACTCGCTCACGCCGAGACCCGCAGGGTGGGAATTGCTGCTGTGCAACAAGGCGGTGACAAGGCTTCACAGGATGACTTAATTCTCCCCATCCTCAGCCTCTTGCCTACAAAACAGCGCAGGCAAAAGCGACTCCAGCGCTATGACGCTGGGAGTTTCCCCCTGTTTCACCTGCCAGACCTTGTTCACCTTCTGCGTGTGCTACCAAGTTTGCTCAGACTCCCCTTTGTGCCAGGTTCAAGTCTGCTGTGCTCTCCCCAGAGTCCCAGATTCCCCTCTTTGCTAAGGCTCGCAGGCACAGTTCAGGCAGAGGACAGGTCCGTCACCAGATCTCTGCTTTGTCTGATGCTTTTTAAAGCAGCACCGAGGGGAAAGTGACTTTTAAAATGCCCAAAGACAACAGCACAGCATTCTCCTACCACAGGCTTTTATCCAGCAGCTCCACAGCACACAACTTCCATAAGATATAAAAGGAGCCTGTAAACCCCCGATGAGACAACCCTATGCCCCCCATCCACACCATCTGACGGATCACGTCCGTAGGTGGGCTGTGAGGAAGCCCACCGCCCCAGCTCCCATCACGCAGCTCCCATCACACAACATCTGGCACTGCCCAGAGCACGATGCGTGATTTATGTACAAATCGGGTGCCCCGCCCGCAGCGAATCGCTTGAAACCTTCCCCCCCCCCCCCCCCCCCCCCCGGTCTGTAACTGCAGATGTCGGGTGGGTAAATCCCCCCCCCGCGGCCCCTTCCGCCCGTGGCGGCTGTCACCAGAGGGCAGCAGGCCTCTCTGCCGTCCACATCCGCTCCAGCGCTGTTTTCGCAGCCCCGCTCGGAGCCTGCGGTTCACCCACCGGGTGGGCAGGTGCCGGCCGAGCAGCGCGGGGGGAGCCGCGTCTCCCGCACCCCCCCGTGGTCTCCGGCATGGCCCCACCGACACGGACACCCCCCACCCCCGGCTCCCCACCGAATGCTGCCGGGGGACCACAGCAGCCACCGAGTCCCAGCCGGGGTCGGGCTTGAGCCCGGAGGAGGAACAGGGCGGAGGGAGGCCCCATCCCGCAGGCACAGCCGCGGCAGGCAGTGTCTGCCCGTGTCACTGCGGAGGGGACGTGGCCGGGGAGCTCGGTGGCGGCCGGGAGCCAGGATCCGGGGAAAACGGGGGGGAACACCCCGCCGCAGTGCAGCGCCCCCCGGTTCTCCATCCCTGCCTCTGACAGACCGCCCCGACACAGCCCCCCCCGCCCGCCAGCACCGACCCCAGCGGGGGGGGCACCCCGCACATCCACCCCCTCCCCAAACGCGCTCTGCGGTCACGCCGCCGCGTGCCCCCCTTTGGTACGCTCCTCCCGCTGCCGGGTACACCGCCCCGGCCTCCCCCCCGCTCACAGCCCCCATCTCGGCCACTGCCCGCCTCAAGCTCACAGCCCCCATTCCCGTCCCTGTCTCCCCCAAGCTCAAAGCCTCCAATCTCTGCCACAGACCCCCCCCAGCTCACGGCCCCACAGCCCTGTCACTGCCCTCCCAAGCTCACAGGCTCCCATTCCGGTCCCGAACAACACCCCCCCCCCCCAAGGCTCACAGCCCCCAGCTCACAGATTCCCATTTCGGTCACCCCCTCCCAGCTCACAGCCCCCCCATCCCATCACGACCTCCCCGGCACTACGCGGTGACGGTCCCCGCGGATCGTGGCCCCCCCCCCCCCCAACCTCCTGGATCCCGGGGGGGGCCGTTAGCGGGGACAGGGCGCACCCCCGCCTCGCACACCGGACAGGCGGCCCGGCCCCTCGGTGCCCGTGCCCGCTCCGTGCCCGGCCCTGCCCGCCGCGGCCCCGCCGGACCCACCAGCGCCCCCTCCGCTGCCGCCGCCGCCGCCGCCGCCGCGGTCCCGACTGCTGCGCGGCTCCGTCCGCTCCTTCCGGGTGCCGCCGTGGACACGCCCCCTGTGCCCGCCTGCTCCGCGCTGATTGGTTTTCGGGGCGGGGCACGGCGCGGGGCGGGGCGAAAGCGGAGGTGCGCAGCCAATGGGCGGGCGGAGAGGCGGTGACGCCAGGCGCCTTCTCTCCGCCCCCTCCACGTGCGGGTGTGTGATGACAGCGAGGAAAGGGGCGTGGCCACGCGAAGCGGCTTCTCATTGGCAGCCGGCGGAGGGGGCGTGGCGTGGCTCCGCGCCGGGGCAGGGTGGGGTGGCGTGGCCCTGACCCCAGCCCGGTTGGGTCGGGGCCGCTGGGCCGGGCCCGGGGCGCTCGGGCACGGTACCCGCAGACCCGGTGCCCCCGGTGCCGGTGTGGGTGCGTTAATGGCTGCTGAGATACCCCCGAGCAGCAACGGGGCTCTGTGCGCCGGCAGCGCCCCGAGGGGCAGCGCCGCTCGGGTCACCCTGACTGCGGTGGTTCGGGGTGAAGCTCCCCCCGGCTGACTCACCTCGCAGCTGCAGCGCTGCTCTAAAAATAGCCGGGGCCGCCAGATGATAAATGTAAACCGAGATGTCTCCTGACGGGGCTGGCGTGCGGGGAGCCCGCGGGCAGGATGACGCCCCTCTCTCGCCTTGCCGCCGTCCTGGGGGGGGGTGTGTGTGTGTTTATTACTGGGGGCACCATCGTGGATAAAGCCGCAATGGATGCTCTCTGGGAATAGCATGGGGGCATCCAGTCCTTTAACACCCCAGCCCTACACGTGGCTTTCTGCAGGGAGTAAATGGTGCTGCTACGTGGCCATGCAGTGGGTGCTGACCTCACTGCCTCTCCCAGGACCTCAGCCTGTTGCTGGGGGAGATTTCCTGCTGAATGGCCACTGGTGGTCCCCAGATTCGGGGTTTGGGCCGTTAAAGGGTATTTAATGCATGGAGTGTTTTGATTGCTGAGTGTGATGATGGAAACGTGCACTTGGTGGTTTAGGAGCTGGCGCCTTGACTGCGCATACGAAGGTGCTGGTTTCAAGGAGAAAGAGACCCAGAAGGTCAGTTTGCCAGTGACCCAGCTCCTCCCTCACAGCACAGTACGTGCTCCCAGGCCGATACTGAGCTTTTCTGCCCTTTGGCCCCGTGTGTCATCTCTGCCAAGCTGGTGAGATGCTCTGGTGTCCAACCAGGATGGGAGCAGAGGCCCTGGAAACCACGGGTGGGCTGAAAACGGCCCAGTCCCCATTGCATGGCTGCCTCTCTGGGCTGTGTTTTCGGGCTTAAGCTGGCTGAAATGAGTTCAGGGTTAACAAACGGTTAATGAACCATTATTGGCCTGAACGGGAATTGAACTGGAACAGCTTCAGTCGCAGCTGAACCCGCTGTTGGGGCTGAATCCAAAAGATTTGCTGGTTCAGCTCCTCGGCTACAGGGAAATATGGGCTCCTTTGTCCTTGACAAGAATAATACATTTCTGTTTATTGTGTGGGCAGCGAAGGAGTAATAATATCCCAAATTATTTACCTCCTGCTTTTGAATGCCGAGGGTTTGCGAGCGATGCCCCTGCTGAGCTCACTGTCCCTTAGCAACCTCTCCTTGGTTTTTAAAACACATTCTCATTCCAGAAACAGGATTAGGGAGCAGGACGTGAAAGCTCCTTTTAACAGTCTGGGTGGGGTGAGGGTGCCCCTGCTCCTCTTTGGAGCAGAGCAGAACCTCAAGCATGGCCATATGGTAGGGAACAGTGATGCAGGTGGAAGATGGTGCTGGGTTAGAGAGTATCTGGAATACTTCCTGAGGCTTGGAGGGGATGCGGGGAAAGTTACTGCCAGAGCCATACAGGGGGACAGCCCACCTAGGGCTTGCCAGGAGTGAGCTTCATCCACTCCCTGCACATGATGTGATCTTGTGAAGGACTCCACAAGGGTCGGTGGAGGCAAGCATGGAGGTTTAACCACATTAATCCGGGCTCTGCACCATGGCTGGCCACCTTCCAGAGGCTGTCCCGCCGGGAGCGCTGGGAGGAGGGTGTTTCCCCAGGAAGATGAGGTGTCCAGAGTGGTGGAATGACGTCCTTCCGCGATGAGCTCTGCTGCCTGCCGGGCTTCCCTTTGAAGGGTGCACTGGTGAGGTGACTGGGTGCTGGTGAGTTCATCGCTGGGTAAGCTCCATCCCTGCTCGGCCTGTTTGCCAGCCTGGCTGCTCCCAGTGGAGAGCTCCAGCAGGCTGAGAAGCTGACACCAGCAAGGTTCCTGCTGCAGTTTTAATTGAATCCAATAGTTTTCATCACAGAAGGGTGACGTCCTCGCGTGCCTTTTTTCGGTGTGGGTGGGTTTTGCAATAGCAAAAGCGCCCTCAAAAAGCACACGCATCATCTCCCAGAGATGATGGGGCAAGATGTGCCTCCGTAAGGGTGATGCCAAGCATGCATCACTCGCATGCTGCCTGCACCAGCAGGCTGGCCCACGCTACGCACGCCCAATCCAAGTCCGTGTAGGTAAAGCAATAAAGGGTCTGTGTGCAGAAGCAAGGCTGGGAAGAGCTGGAGCCCTGCCAGGGAAAGATTGCAGGGAATTTTGAAAGGCCCTTGGAGGAAGCTGATGGGAATTGGCTGTCAGGTTGCTTGGGGGCCCCTGGAGAGCTGTGCCAGCCTGTTGGGGTGTGGAGCAGCAGCAGGGCTGAACCAGGCACCCCGCAGTGACTCATAGCCTCATCTGGCAAAGGAGATGGAGAAAGCCCAAGGGGCAGGCGTGCGAGAGCAGCGTTGGGTGTCACTTCCCCTCTTAATAGCGTGCTGCGCAGGCATCTCTTCATCAGGCTGCTGCAGAAAGGCTTCTTTATCTCTCGCAGCCTGCAGAGGCTCCTGCAGTGCTGCCTCTGGGGGTTTTCATGCTTCCGTCCTCCTCCTGTTTATCAAGGAGAGGAGGAACAGGCCAAACCCTGCTTTTCTTTCCCCGTGGCAGTCGCAAGGTGGGGATGCATCCCGGTGTTCCACGGTGCTGCGCTGGAGGCAGGTGATGTCCCCAAGGGAGCACGAGCTGGTGCTGCAGCACCTTTCCCCCACTGGAACCTGTTTCCACAAGGTGCTCGGTTTACCTGTTTGACCGAAACGGCTGTTAACCTGGAGATATGAATCATGCTGGTAGGGTTTCCTGCTGGAGGAGCCCTCCGCAGGAAGGCTTGCGGGGTAGGGGTGGCGTTCCCTCCTGGCACTGCAAGAATCCTGCATGTCTTGGGATCACAATAAGGCTGAAGTCACTGTGATGATCCAGCTGAGCCCTGGTGCCCACTGATGCCTTGACCCAGACTGGGGGTGTCTGCTGGGATTCAGAGCCCTGATGGGAAGGGGATTGGTGACAGCACTACGGAGGATCAATGGATCTGATCCCACTTTAATGAGCAGTGGTGGTATGATCAGGCTGTCTGCTCTCTTCCTCCACTCTTCCCACACGATCCTCAGAGCTCCAGTGTTGCCTCTCTCCCATCAGCTGTTTCCCAGCTCCTGGCAGAGGAGGGTAGTGGCATGACCTCCATGGGACATGGAGGGACTTAGGCTCCAAGGAGCAAAGGGACTTTACAGGCTACACAGCCAGATGCAAGTCTTTAATCCAGAGCTGTATCTACCACATTTCACTGCTCCTTTGTTTCTGAGATGCACATGGGGCTTGGCTGTGGGCAGCACCCAAGAGCTCCACACTGGAGCTGCTGGCAGGCAATGTAATGAGGGGTGAGGGCTGCTGGTTGCAGCTTAGGAGGCTGAGGATGCTCAACAGGAAGAGTTTCTGCATGGGAGATGTGCAGCTCCATACAGGTACCAAGCGGAGGGATCTCCACGCCTGGGGGTTTGCAGTAGGAAGCCATAGTAGCTCTGACACATATTGGTTATATCCTGCTCGAAGCAGGAGGTCACATTGGGGATGTCCCTGCCAGCAGTGCTGAGGGGATGCTCAACTACCACCCTATATCCAGTGCTGGAACAGCACCTGGCGACAGCATGTGCCTGCTTAGGACCAGGGAAATAATCCCTGCTCACCCCTCACTGTTGGGCACACAAATTTCCCTCTGCTGCTACTTCACCCTTTGAGGTCACCCATTGCTCCAGCCAATTTGGCTTCACTCAATGTCCCTCTGCCCTCACCTGCAGCTGGGGGATTGGGTCATGTTTAGGATGGCAGTGGGGATGGGCTCCAAAGAGGATGCTGCTGATCTGGGCAGGCCCTGGGGAGAGATGTGCTGTGCCCTGGTGCTGGATGTGGGAACAGGTCCCTCCCTTGTTTCCAACACGTAAGCTTCTCTCACTGCAGTTTCCCTGCAGAAACGTTCCCTTTCCTTTGTGCCTGCATTGAACAAAAAAAGAAAGGGAAAAAAAAAGAGAGGAACTGATAAACTCCGTTTACCCACCCAGATAGCACTGGCCCCATACAGCCGGCTGGTGTGGGCTGTGCCGGAGCTGGTGAATGCTGTGCTGCCCTGAGCTGAGCACTGACATCTCGGCCTTGCTGCTGCCCTCTGGACAAGCTGCAGCTTTCACTGACGCCAAGTGTGTGAGCCAGGGCTGATAGCAGAAGGTGAACATATCTTTGGTGTCACCTTGGCCACCCAGAAATGCATCCCACCACTGCAGGCGACCCCAGGGCATGAGGCTGCTCACCACAGGCACCAGATTCCACCTAAATTTTGGTGTTTCCCCCTCGCCATGCCAGGACCTGAGTTCAGGCTGAAACAGGGGAGATTTAGGTTGGATATAAGGAAGAAATTCTTCTCTATGAGGGTGCTGAGGTGCTGGCACAGGGTGCCCAGAGAAGCTGTGGCTGCCCCATCCTTAGCAGTGTTCAAGGCCAGGTTGGACAGGGTTTAGAGCAACTTGCTCTAGTGGAAGGTGTCCCTGCCCGTGGCAGGGGGTTGGAGCTGGATGAGCTTTAAGGCCCCTTCCTACACAAACCAGTCTGTGAGTCTCTCTGCTCAGTGTTGGAGGCTGAGCCCTTCCACTGAGTTCTGTGACTCAGAGCACTCACAGGGATCCCGCACCCCACACAGTGCCATCACCCTCGGGTGCTACACCCCAATCTCCAGCACCCAGGCATGTCCCCAGGGATGTGGCTGCTGGATGGCAGGATCCCAGCCATGGGATTTTTGAGCCCTTAGGTTGTGGTTGAAGACGGCACCAGGTCTGTGTTCTGTGGAGGGACAGCAAAGCCCCTTCCCTGCTCCTGCTGCTGGGGAGGTGCTGGGCTCTGTGGGGTTTATCTGGAAACTGTCATCCGGGGCTATATCCCCGTTTCGGTCACTGAAAATCGGGGGTGATGGAAACCCACCTCCCGTGCCTGGCTCGGTCAGTGGATGCTGCGTGTTGGCACAAGGTGGCAGCCCAGCCCAGCTTATGTTCAGCAGGGCCATGACCGGCGCCTCTCTGGGGGCAGCCGGGCTTGGGAACCCCTGTCCCCACAGACGTGGGGTGAACACATCCCTGCGGTGCTGGCTGCACCCTGCTATGGGTCAGTGGTAGCCAGTTGCAAGCCCCACTGCAGGAGACAGCCCCACTGGGCATGGCCTACCTTGGGTCAGCTGGACAGAGTGGCCACGGTGGCACAGATCCCTGTGTCCAGAGGATGTCCCTATGTCCCTGTGTCCTTATGTCCCATTCCAGCTCCAGGAAGCCTTGCAGAGTGTGTCCACTATGGGCACACACCCGGCAGTGACCCAGACAAGTGCCTGCCTCGTACCTGATCTGACGTGTTCAAAACTGTGTAGATGAGGCCATCAGTGACATGGGTTAGTGATGGCCTTGGCAACCTGGAGCTGATAGCCTTAAAGATCTTCTTCAACCGGGTTGACTCTGATTCTGTGTTCCTGGAGGAGGGCTGTGGGGGCTGCACCCATGTCACTCAGGCTACCCCTGAGCTCAGATGTGCGGCAGTGAGGACCCTAAGGCTTGGGACAGCCCTGCCCATGGCACCCATAGGTTTCATCTTGTCTGTCCTGGCTCTGCAGCACCTTCTCTCTGTGAGGGGATGTAGGGACAAGGGACATGCTGGTGGGCTTCAGTCCCACAGCTCCTGGACTAGAGAGCTTGGGATGAGGCCACAACAGGTACATGGTCGCTACCAGGATCTTCTTTCAGGGTCTTTCTGAGCACGAATGAGCAGTGTAGGCATGGGGGAAATGAGCCAGCACAACGATAGGGAGTGATGGGCTCTTTTCTTCCCTCATGGGGAGCAGGGACACCCAGAGATCTGTGACAACCAGCCCAAGGTGCGGGTTTTAGCATGCATTAAAAGTGCTAATGCGCATCTCACCCTGATGTGTCCATGCACCTCCATCAAAGGGATGGAGAGAGATGCTTTTACAAAGTCATGATGCTGTGGGGTCTCCAGTTCTTTGACATCAAGTTTCACTTCTTGGGGTTCGGGGTACTCCGGCATCCTGTTGTTTCCCTCTGCGTGTTGCATGTTGGAGGCTGGCTTGTGCCTGAGATTCCTTGTGGATATATTCAATGGTACAGCCATGAGGAGGCATGGCAGGCTCCCATTTCTTCTCTCCACCCATCCACGCATGCTCTGCAGGTGCATTTTCGTTAGAACAAGAAAAGCTGAGAAGCTCCTGCCATGGGATAATTCAGTGGATATTCCTGATGGTGCCTGCTTCGGTTTACCTGTGTCCTCTGAGGTCTGTAGGGAACTATGGCAGAAAGATGCCTCACTGAACAGTTGATCTCCACCTCTGTGCATATTAAGCACATCTGCATTGGTAGAGGAAGCCAGGTCAAAAGGAGCCCATGAAAGCAGAAGGGCAGATGTGAAGGAGGGGGTGCACTAGCTGCCATCATTGTCAGGCAGGGCTGGGCAGCACGAGCAAGCTGTGTGTCTGTTGGCATCCAGAAATACCCTGAGCATCCACCCGCATACAACTGCTCTCTGTGCTCAGATGTGCAAACACACACAGGCCCACCGCATGTGCACCTCTGTGCTCAGGGGGCAGCCAGTAGTGGAGAGGACAAACCTTCCCACCCCAAATCACAGCTGCTCACAGCCTGTCACGTCTGCTTGCACTGAGCTGGAACCCTCCCCAGTGCTTCACCGTGCTGCTTGCGGGCAGGATGGGAGCTGCTGGCTGTGCCACTGGTTTGCTGGCCAGAGAAATGCCCACTCTGGCTGTTGCTCCTCTCTTGGCTTCTCCAACTCAAAGGGTTGTTTGGGAACAAACTGCTCTCGTTGGGCCTCTTCAGCTCCTGCGCCTGGATCTGCCCCTCTCGCCTGCCCTTCATTTCAGTGAATGTACTCAATCCCTCACCAGGCTCTTGGGAGGATTGAGAATTAAAGGATGCAAAAATCCCTGCCAGCTGCCCACGTGGGGCTCGATGGATGAGCCTCGCCGGCTCAGCGCAAGCAAACCAGGTCATAGCTACAGGGGAGGCAGGAGCCTCAGCAGATCCCCAGCGCTGCACTGTAGAGGTGTCAGAGTGATTTGGAATGCGAGCAAAGCCTTCCGGTCTGTGGGCTTTGCATTGTGCTGGTGGAAGATGCTGGCAGGGAGACCACTGGACGGATGGGAATTGGAGGATGCTTGAAGTGGATGGAAGTGCATGGGAAGTGTTTTGGGGCTCTCTGCAGCAATTTTCAGCCCAGGTGATGTACTTCCATAGCTTTCACACTTTGATCTGCAAAAAGAAAAACCCCACTAGCAAAGCTTATTTGATTTTAGTCCAGAGGCAGAAAAAATACACCCCACATGTGTCCTAGCGCTGATAAATGTCACCCGCTGATGCACCTTATGCCATTAAGTGAGTCCTTTGGCAGCCATATCCATGTTGTGAAAGCAGAAAGGCACAAGCAAGGTAGCTTTTATCAGCAGAGCTCTCCAGGGTGAGAGCGCAAGGGCAGGGTCAGGAAGAGATCACAGTTATCTCATCTCAAGCGCAGGTGGCTGCACTGCAGTGGGAGCCACTTGGCTACTTTTGGGGTATCTGTGCTATCTGGATATGTTCCACAGGGGTGAGCTAATTCCAGAAGCTGGCTTCTCATGCTGACAGGGCTGGCCCTGGAGCTTCATCTCTGCTAGCTGCAGCTGGAATAAACACACAGGGGAGCACAGGGGTGCGTGTAGCTCTCATAGAAGTGCTGTTCTGCAGCCATGCATCTACTTTGCTGGCAAATGGGTGAGGGAAGGAAAGAGGATAATGTTTGTGAATTAAAGTTCCCTTTCCTCCTCCATTACTAATCCCTATTCAGATTTAATCAGGCAAAGAGTGCATTTCAGTCCTTGCAGTCTGAGTTATTGCAGCAATAACCTGCTCCAGAGGGGCTGTCCTTCAGCTGCTGCTGTGCAAGCTCACAATAGAAAGACAAACCTGTCTCTGAGGGGTTGTGATATGAAACACAGCAGCACATAGAGACAACACCAAGGGACACTGGGGAAAAATAAGTACACTGGGGGCATCCAACCTAGTTTTAATGTGTATCTGAGGGTAAAGGGAAATGTTCCCAGTAAGTGTTTCCATGGATTATAAAGAGGGACCCAGTGGCAAGAGCTCAGAGAAAGACGCACATGCTATGGACACCTGCATTTGCCCAGCTAAATCCCAACCCAGAGAGAATCTCACAGGAAGCCCCAGGGGATGCCTACTCTAAGGACACTCCGAGGGAACGACCAGCGAGGACACCGAATATGAAGGAAAATGGGTTCTCCAGGAAAAAACGTGTTCAGTGAACCAGTGGTGACAAATCAGGGAGGACAAAACATCTGCTCTCCCTCTTAACACTGCAGCAGGACAGCAGCAGGACTAAGAAGGGGCTAGAAAATGTCCTTGGGAGCTTTACAAGGGAGGAGGGCAGTAGAACAGGCTTGCACAAACTCACTGTCAGGGTAAAGTGATCACTCCTGCTTTTGCTTCGTGTCCAAGGCACTGGCACATCTCACTCTGCCTGTGCAGCTGTATGAACACCCAAAACGTAGAAATGACGAGGCCGAGAGTATTCAGCAGCGGTGGCCTCGGAGGAAGGAGCAAGGATGAGTTTTGAGAAACCCCTGCGTGAAAAGGGAAAGTTCCTTTGTCTTGGTTTGCTTCAGTGAGGGAGCTGAGCTGCCTGCTGGGCTTTTGGCAGAGACTCCAATGTGCAACTGCCTTTTCCTTGCATGGTCCACGGCTGATGGTCCAGCGCACACCGAAAGTGCTAGACCAGCTCTGCTCTTCCTCTCAGGAAGCTGAGAGGGTATAGATGCTACTTCCTCCATCCCCACATGCAGGTGAAACTCAGTTCCTAAGGGGCATTTGTGTTGCCTTCACAGCATCGTTTAGTTACAGATTTTGGGCTCTAAAAAGTCACTCTATCAGCACTAAATTGGTGAGCCCACAGTGAGGAACTTCCCCTAAATAACATCAAAACTGGGGAGTTTTCTAGTAAAACCTCAGATTAGAAGTAACCCTGAAGAAACACATTAGGTTTGACCTAAAGGGTTCCTTGGTGCTTCCAGCCTCTGCTCTAAAACCTCCAGATCCTGCAGAGAAAGATGCACTTTATCGCTGCTGGATGCTGTCTTAGCAGATCTTTGCATATAAAAGCAGGGCTTGGGCTGCTTGGTGGTTCCACGGGAGATCTCTAGAGAAACTTGGCTGCTTCATGGGAAGACAAATTCACATAGAGATGCTTTTCTTCTACATCTGTGTTGTCTCTGTAGGGGGCTCTGGTGCCAGAATATCTGTCTTTTTGCAGTCAAGCTTGGCATGGATGCTGCAGGCTGTAATCATTCTCAGGAACTGGGCTTTTCCCTGAGGATGTGTCAGACAAGGTTGGGTGTAGGGACCAGTGCCACCAGATGGGAACAGGAGGTGATAGCTGGCTGCATAAGAGCCGCAGACCAGAGAGGAACTTCTGGGTAGCAGAAGAGACACATGATGGATAAAAGATCTTGTGATAGAAGTAAAAATCTTTCTACCTGGTATCTTCTAAGCCATCATCATTGTTGTACATATGCAAATATCCCACGGGACATAAATGGATAGCAATTAAAGATCAAAAGACAGGGTAAAATTATGGGACTTGCCTAAAATTTCCTGCATTTTGGATGCTGACTTCTTCTAGGTTTGTGTGGTTGCCAGTACTCAACATTTTTCCAAGCAGAGTATTCTATGTTAATGTGTGTAGCTCTCAACATGAAAGCAAACAGCATCTGGAAGCAAACTGCTTATAATGAGTGCCATTAAGAATTTCAATCTGCAAACCACAAAATGATCCCTAGCACATGTAAATGACTCTGCCAATCTGTTTCTTTCCTACCCACTGAGCATAACAATGACACTAGGTTTCTTTTCCCAGTCGAGGGTCTTACTGCTCACACCTCAGCCCTAGGAGCAGGCTCCATCAGCATCTCCTCTGATGACAGGAGGACCTCTGACTACCATGGGCAATCTCCAAGGCACACAGGCAATATCCATCCTACAGTCAGGCCTCTCACAGTGGAGCCATTCTCCGAGCTCTGACAGGATTTAGTTTCCCATTGGCAAGGGAAACAGCCTTGCTAATGACTAGAAAGCCCCACAGCACCAAATAATTCAGAGCCAGGCTCCACAGGGAAAGAGAATGGCACATACAAGAAGTTACCTCATCATGGTCTAATTGCCCAAATGCAGTTTGGCCAGGATGCTGGGACCAAGAGCAGTACTCTAAGGATAAGATTTTAAGGTCTCCAGTGAGTGCATGCACTTGGGATCTTGGCTTTATAACACTGAGTGGCAAGTGTAAAGGAATAGAAAGCATGCCTGGTACTGGCCAAAAACCGCTCTGGGCTAAGCAAACGCTATTGCAGGTAAATTGCTTCTTCATGGCTTCTTATTTCTAGAAATTAGGCAGCCACTTCTGCCTCCTGTTAGATCTTAGACCCCCCAACTCTTAATTGGCCAGGGTAAGTTTTGGTCAATGATGGACCCCAACCTAACCTTCTGCTGGCTGTCCCTGTCATGATCCCATCAGCTCATATAGATGGATGTTGCTAGAGGCTGTGTGGTTTCAGTGCTCATATGTGAGAAACTGCACAAATGAGAATAGGGAATTCCATCTCAGCAGGCCAGGAAAGTTCATGTCCCATAGAGCATGGGAGGTTAGACCCAAGCTGCTCTCCAGTCCTCTGTACACCACCCTGCTTTCCTGATCTCAGTGCCATTACTCTGTCAGTGCATTTATCTCCAGGGTTGTTGTTTTGATTTTGTGTCCCTTTCCTCAGTAAGAATCATCAGTTACTTGCTTGAGACAAGACGTGTCAAACTCATGCCAGCATGAGTCATGAGTTGGTTGTAGGCCCTATTCTGGTTGTAGGTTCTGAGAGTTAGAATCATAGAATCATAAGGCAGATGGGAACAGAGGAGAAACCAAAGCAGGGAGGGAAATGACAGCCCCAAGGTAATGTAGGTGCTGTTTAGGGTGGAGACAGGGGCTGGAAGCACTGGTGGTTCCTGCTCCTTTCCTTTGGTTGGGTTTGTTTAAGTGTCTCAGGCATATAATGGTATCTTGCAAAGGGTACTGGGCATCGTGAGGAAGCGTAGGACTGTCTGCCCCACTGCCATGCTGTTACAATCTAGTAACCAGGGACTTTACCCCTCAGCTTTTACAGCTTGCTGCCAAAGCAAACCTCAACAGTGGCAGGATCCTTGCAGACCCCTTATCAACAGCCCCAGTGTTTAAACAACCACATCCGTGCCAGGCTATTTCTCTAAAACCTGTGCTAATTTTCCTTAGCAACTTTATGTAAACAGCTGGGTTGGATTTCCATTAGTACAGAGCAAAGGCTTATTGCCCTTTTTTGTTGTTTTATGATAGAAAAGAAATTTAGAAGAGGAGTATTTTCCTCCTTTTAAAAAATTTTAGTCCTTTTTATCCTCAACTCCAAGAAGAGGCTCAAAGAGCTCGTAAGTTATGTCTGTTCTGATTGCAACATAAAATGCTAATACCCAGCCAAGAAACAGAGGAAATATGTGATTTTTAGCCACAGTTTTGAATTTTGCTTTTTTATTTCCTTTTTAGCCACTAATTTAATTCAGAGATGTATCAAACAGTATTGACAAACAGTCCCTAAGTGATACTCATCCTGTTCAAACAGATGTTACTCCAGGCTTTCCTGGGGAAGATTTCAAGAGGATCCTCTATTTTTGTTACTCTGTCAAAACCCACCTCTCAGACCTACCAGTAGGGATGCAAGGTGAAGTTCAGCAGCATGGTAATGAAGAGTTATGGTCCATAAAAACAACAGCTTTCAGGCTGCAAAGATACATCTTCTGTGGCTTATCTTCACCTGCAGCTGCCTCTGTTATTAAGGAAACCATGCCCCACAGCTGTCAGGCTGTGCATTATGGACACAAATAAGTAAAACCTAGAGAGTCCTTAATTTTTATTTTTGTTGTTTAAAAACAGGGATTTGAGGGAGAAATGGGAAAAATTACAATCTGGACAATGAGGTGCTTCCTGCTTATTAGTTATTCATTGTCTTAAACTGCAACAATCAGCAGCACAGTGCTAGACATTGCACAGGCATTTAATGAAACCGATGAGCTTCTCTTATCTTTGCATTTTGAATTCTTTTGAAAGGGATTTTTCTAAATCCTTTGGGAAAGGAGACAAGAAGGAGAGTCAGAATGAGAACCAGAGAGACTCATGGGTGAGTCGGGGAGGGCGGAATTGCTAAATACTTGCCTTTGCACACCCCTCAGAGAAGGCTGGTGGCAGAAAGTGTTCACAACAGGGCTTTTATTCTGCTATCGCAGCTTTGAAAGCTTGATGTGAGTGCCTGGGGGATGGTGAGCCTGCCTGCCTGCCTGCTTTCCCCCTGTTCTCACGTAGCAGGAAGGCATGGTACACACACACGCCACTGGGACTCTGGCTCCTATGGAACAACTTAGCTGGAAGGTTCAACAGCCTGTTTGCATAGGAAATATCAATCACTCGGCCACTTCCAGAGGTGTGGAGGCTGTGCTAAACTGTGCGAGGTTGGCCTTTTCTTGCAATGAACTTTTTATTCCTCCAGAAGGTAATTTTACGAGGGCACTATAAAAATCCTCTGACAAAACCCTATGTTACTCACGAACACAGTCAAATACCTCACTGAGTTATTTTTTGTTTTAATGCAGAAGCTCCCCTTCTCTCCCTGCTGCTCTCAGATCATAGATAGTCTAAAAATCACATGGATGGGGAGAAGCTCTGGCAGCAGCTCCACAGCAAACTGAGAGGGATCCAGTGTTTCCAAGGGGTATCATGGTTTCACTTAGGCCTGTGATGCTCTTTGCTAGAAGTTGACTGACTCTGTGACTATTGACTCTGTTCTTGTGACGGTGAAGCAGGCCAAGCAGACAGAAGAGTCCTTTGAGGTCTCACAGTGCTTCTTCCTCAGAGCCCATTGCTTAGGCTGCATTTGCCAACAACTTTAACTTTGACAAATAGCTCCTCTTTTATCTCTGACAAATGTTTCTCTTCAATGAATAAAAACTACAAAAGCAAGAGAAAAGCTATCCCCCTAGGCTTCTCTATTGAAGAACAACCTCCTGCACTCCTCAAATGTCTGTTCATGTGAACAGAACAAAAACTAAACACAGCTGTAAGGCAGGAAACAAGCCTGGCTGGGGTGAGGGGTTTTGAACCGTGCCAAGTTAAAAGTGATCCCTCTTGAAAAGGCAGAATACCTGATTTCTTTAAAACAAAATAGCTATTCCCTCCCTTCATAAAAGGGAAGCCATGGCTCAATTTAAATACGAATCCAATCAAAGTATGGAATAGCAGGACGGGTGTCGCTTATGCCTATAAATCAGAAGGTGACTATCTCCCAGGACTGCATAGATCTGTGTAGCTAATCTGAGGCATTAACGTCGGGAAATACTGGCCTGATCCTGATGTGACCTGCTGTGCACAGTATGTGACATCCAAACTTGAGAAGTGTTAAACAGTAAGAGCTACAAATGGAAATCATACAGAGACAGTGATCTCTGGGCTATTTGAAAAACATGCTTTTCTTTAAGTCTGGCAAAGCAAAATTAGTGAGGGGATGGGATTGCTGCCTCATGGCTAAATATTTGGAAGACAGAAACATTATTTTAGCTGAAAAGTGAAGCTGGCAGGAGGATGAAGAACATGAATATGTTGGAGATGGTGGCTGCTGAGGGGTTCCTGTAAAGTACCAGAGCAACCCCTTAGCTGTTTGTGAAAGAGACAGGGCTGGGGAGAAGGGGGCAGTGGGTCTGTAGGGACAGGGCTTCTGACCCCAGAGTTCTCTTCAGTCCTGTGTGCCCAGGTCCCAAGATCCTGACTGCCTGACAGCAGGCATGGGGATAGTTAAGGGTAGAATGTAGTCAAGAATAAATATTGCTCAAAGGACAGTATCTCTGCTGATCAGAAAGATCACTTTTCAGCCTAAGGCAGAGGCTTTCAGAGCACCTGAAAATCCTTCAGCTCACGAATACGTTACAGCACCTGCTCTTGGAGGAGCAGCAATACTGTGAGTATCCATGCTGGCCAAGCGAGGGATAACTACCAGACAGAACCACTGCTAGCATCTCCCTGGCATCATATCCCAGGGGAATAACCCCTGTGTGGTCTATTCTTCACACAAACCCTGTGTTGCCCACTTTGCTGCTCACTGCTTGGACAAATAGAGACCCCACGCTGCATGAACATAGCCTGCAGTGCAATCCCACTGTGTTGCTCAAGGACAAAGAGCCCCAAGAGGAACAAGAAATGCTGTATTTGGTACACTAGGGATAACTGCATGAGAAATGGGTTCAGTTCTATCAGCTCTGGCATGGAGCAGTTGAAAGACTTCTCTGCAGAGCAGCTGTAATTGAAAGGTCAGTTCCCATGGAAGCTGCCCTCTTATGCAGTAGGCTTTTTCCCTGAGATGAAAGGATGCTTCTCTCCTCTCCAGCCTTTTGAACATGGAATTGTAATCTGAAAGATGGCAAATCCCTTTGTGCTGTCTGTTTTAAATAGTTATTTGGTGACAGTGTCCAAGCATCTCATCATCGCTGATGTATTTATGGTCAGGATACCTCTTACCTTTAATACATCCTTCCTTGAAAAATTACAACCTCTATTCTGTGGATGGAGAATTAAGGCACAAAGACTAAACCCTACCCAAGCGCCCATGCTACGTAGGGAGGAAAGCTGAATGGCTGCACAGAGTTCCTGAGCACTCACAAAGTAAAAACTCAGCATAGGGACTTCACTGGCATGGTCGAAGTTTGGACGAGTCAGTTGCAGATTCTCTGATTCAAAAGGCAACTAAAATTAAGGCATCTTCAGTAAAATTAATGCCTTCAGTTGGCAGAGCACTGTCACTTCCAGGTGTCGCCAGTTTTTAGGAAAAGCCAAGATTGGGACGCTGGAAAGAAGATGCCCCAAGTTGCAGCCCAAAGTTTTTCTGGTTGTTCAGTGGGAGCTGCTGCCCCTCACTGCCCTCTTCATCTCTCCATTCCTGGACCTTTAAAATTTCATGGGGATCATGCTGTTTGAGCATGTTGAGTGCTAAAACCAACCTTCTGGTTTACGTGTAACTGAGGGGATTGGAGGCTGCTTTCCCTGCAAGTTTTGGTGCATGCATACGGTGTTCTTCAGGTAGTGCATCGATTATCCGCTGTGATCTGCTCCAGAGGTAGCTGCATTTCAGGATGATACTGAAATATCTCCCACACACCAGATATCATGCGGTGTTGTGAAAAAGATCCTGTGACCCTCTAACTGTTTTGTAAATGTTACATTTTATTACCAAGCAAACAGACCAGAAATGCCAGTGAAAGCCATTTCAGTAGCCTGTTATCTTTACAGCCAAATCTGAGGGCTGTTTCCCAATATCAGAATATCCATCAACTTAGTCTACATCCAGCACTCAATTCCTGCCAAATGTCATAGGGTAAATTAAAAGCTTTTTTTCCTTATCTTTAGAGCTTAGCCCCAAAACCAAGGTCTGAGATGACTTTATTTTTTTTGTCAGTTGCATAACAGGAAAATAGTTTAACAGATCTAAACCCTTTGATTTAAAATAAAGCCCATGTGGATTTGCTATATATCAAGTTTCAGCTTGAGCCATTCTCCAACAGCAGAAATACAGACCTCAGAAAAGGCAGAAGAACAAGAATAGAAGAAGAAAACACCTTTCACTTAGACTCCAAATACAGCTACATTATTGCTCTTTGAGTAGGGAAACTACAGCAAATAGGCAGGAATAAAACAGCTGGCAAGCTGCAGTGAGTGGAGGATCACCCATTTATTACTTTCCTATCCAACAGCAGGTGAACCGAGACCAGTGGCTGGGGTCTGGGTAGCCAGTGAGAAATTAACTCTTGCTCTGCAGAGAGGAAAAACTAGGTATCCCTCAGGAGCTGCAGCAATTCCCTCTTTTTGAGTTTGTGGAGTTCTCTGTTCAGAAAGGCATAGTTCCAGTGTATGGAGGTTACTCTACTGTATTCACTGCATTGTATTTTTCCTCTTTAATTCAGTAGAATTCTCCATTAGAAAAAAAAAAAGAAATACACCGCTGACAGAGTGTGCTGCCTGTGCTTCCAGAGCATGCTGTCAGCTGCAGGATTCAGATCACGTCTGCTACAACAGGATTTGGGGCTTTGCTTGTAGTTAAGTATTTGTGGACCTGGCTTTTCCTTTTGTGGATTTATAGGAACGGATCTGGAAAGATCATTAATTTTTAAAAGGTTGAAGACAGCACAGGAAGTGGTGTTTGTTATTTTTTTTTCTTCTTTCTATTGCAGCGTTTTTATCACTAAACTATTTTTGTATTTGTGACAACAGAGGAAGAACTAGAAAAAATAACAGAGAAAGATTATTTTGGGGAATGCCACTTCAGCTGGGGAAAAAAACATAAAGAATTTGATTTCAAGGCACAAGTATAATTTAGAATAGGGTAATTCTACCTTGCAAAAGTTTCTCAGTTGTGGCATGGTAATTATTCCAGGCTATCTGAAGTGGAAAGGAGACGAGGGAGAGATAGACACACAAGTACCAACTGTATATGGGAGTCAGGAGTTACACAAATAATCTCTTTTGATTTGATAAACTCTTGCGTCTAATGAGACCTCATAACTGCAGGGAATTCATAACATCCGTGATAATCGCTACTTTCACAGTAACTGCTGGTAGTAAGATATCTCATGCTAGCTACAAGATGCTCGCTTGATTGCCACACTTGCTAATAGCATGTTACTATGATCTTAAAATGCGTATGACATCATCTGCCCTTGATGAGATAATTTCTGTATCATGGCAGCATTTACAAGCTGTGGGCAAGATAGGGACTTGCTGTACCAGGTGCTGTGTGATGCAGTAGGTGAAAATCATGTCCTCAAAGGCTTTAATTTTTAAATTGGGATGGGCAGAGCTATGGGGCCTGGCAAAGGGAGGGGAGCAGTCACAAAGGGATGGTGTGGCTACGGCAGAGATTAGCTCATGCATAGTTCAGGAGCTTTTGTCTGCAACAAGACTGCAAAGGAAGACGGGAAAGGAAAGGCACCAGAACAGCTCAGGGACGCCTGAGCAGATCGTTTGCTGATGAAAAACTCTGAGGCTTTGTGGATGTGGTGCCCTACCCTAAGACACATGTGAGATAAATAGTAAAGGACTTGATAGAGCAAAATCCTAATGTCCCCTCAAGTTAAGTGAAATCCGGTGTTGTGCCCAGCTCACAGGTCGGGCAAGCTTTGTTGATGTGCAGCCAAAACACAGAGGTCGGTGTGCCAGAGCCCTTACAGCCCGCCACTGTTACACCTGAAAAAGAAGCAAATCAGAGCTTTTGAGGAATTTAGTAGAACTTCAGCAGAACTAAAGCCAGTTCAGGGGCAAGAAGAGGAGATTCCTTCCCTGTCTGCCTCAGTGTTGGCACTTGCAGCTCCCTGCAGTGACAGTTCCCATTCACACTGCTAAGTGGAACTGTTCCCAGTCCCTCAAGACTGGCTCCGTTAACACTTTTAGCACACAGTCTGCCTGTTTGTTTGCAGGAACATCATGGTTTGTCCTTTCAAGTCGTTCCTCTTGTTATCTCAGAGGAGCTGTATGTATATTTTTGACACATTTCCTTGACTGATACACTTCTGCGAAGCAAACATAAGGGAGCTAAAACACACTGTGGTGGACAGGGCAGAAATCAAATCTCTCCTTTCTCTGAGTTTTGGCAAGGTTGGTTGTCTTTGAAACACCTATCTAGGAGTACTCTTGTAGACTCTTCAGTTATTCTAAACATTAATAGAATAATAATCACATTATATCATAGAATCCCAGACTGGTTTGTGTTGGAAGGGACCTTAAAGCTCATCCAGTTCCAACCCCCTGCCATGGGCAGGGACACCTTCCACTAGACCAGGTTGCTCCAAGCCCTGTCCAACCTGGCCTTGAACACTGCCAGGGATGGGGCAGCCACAGCTTCTCTGAGCAACCTGTGCCACCCCATATGAATTCCCACCCCCATAAGAAGCTCAGCTGATGCACAGCAACTCACCCATATACCTCCATGGTAGCAAAAGCCGTAAGCTTTCCATGCAGACCTTACCACCGTGTTCCAGTATTCAAAGGGTGGCTACAAAAATGGAGACTCCCTTTTTACAAGGAGTCAGGTGGAAAGAACCACAGATAATGGGCACACATTACTGCTGGGGAGATTCCAACTGGACACAAGGAAAAGTTTTCACAATGAGAACAGTCAGCAATTGGAATAACCTCCCCAGGGAAGTCGTGGATTCCCCAGCAGTGGACTCTTAATGTTCTGCTGTACATGGTGCTGGGACATCAAAACTTGTGCTTTGCCTGGAAAGGTTGGACCAGATGATCCTCAAGGTGACTTCCAACCTGGTATTCCCATGGCAGGGGTTTGGAATTAGATGATCTTTAAGGTTTCCTCCAACCTGTTCTGTAATTCTTGACGAACCAGAGCCTGACCCAGGGTGGTGGAATGTGAATGGCGGGAACGGCTCCTGCAAACACACACGCAAGATGTGACTTACGCAGTAAGTTCCGTCAGCAAACAAAAGTGAGAAAACCAGGAAAAAAAAAAAAAAAAAAGAAAGAAAAACCAAATATGAATAATGATAAGAAAAAGAAGCAAAGTACCAAAAACCCCAACCAAGCCCAGCCGCCCCTTCCCTGAGGCACGGACCCCGCGGCGCTGGGTCCAGCCAGCAGGAGGGGACCCGGGCTGCCTGCCCGAGCCTTCCCCCGAGCACAGGACGCCCTCGTGTCCCGGTCCGGTCCGGCCCGGCCCCCCGCAGCCGAAGGGGCGCTCGGCCCCGCTCCCTCCGTACCGGGCCGGGGGTCCCACCGCCCAGGCCCGGCCGGTTGCCGTGGTGACGGGTGGGGCGGCAGCGGCGCCCCCTATGGGGTGGCTCGGGACGGCAATGGCGGGTGCCCCGCCTCTCCCCTCAGCGGCGCGGACCCGCCCCGCTGTGGGTGCCGCCGCCGCGCCCGGGCCGTGGAGCGGGCGGCATGAAGAGCGGAGCCGGGGGCGGCTGCAGGGCCCGCGGCTGAGGCTGCCATGTCGCTGCTCTGCGTGCGAGGTGAGTGGGGCGGCGGCTGCCGGGGGCGGCCGGTGCCCCGGGAGCGCCTGACACCGACCCCGTGCCCCGTGAGGTGCCGTGCTCACGGACGGCGGCTGTGGGAGCGGACGCAGGCGGGGGGTCGGGAGCGATGCCGGGGAGCAGCGGTCCCGCCCGGTGCCGAGCCACGGGAGGAGTCGTGTTTGACTTTGGAGGTGGTTTGGAGGCGAGCTGAGGCGCTGCCGCTGAGTGAAGCCGCGCTCGCAGGGAGCAGGTTGCTGTCACGGGCTGCAGGAGTTGTCGCTCTCCATATACTCGCCCATCACATGCCTTACTGTTTCAGATACACTGCTGGTTGTATTCCTGCTACCAAGCTTTGTTCCCTTGCAGAACCGGTTACTGAAAGGCATCACTTTCTGGATTACAGCGCTAGCGGCTGCTCTCTCGTCTGCGGTTTTCAGTTTCTCTCTCTTTTGTGCCAAAGAAAAGAGTAAGGTGGAGAAAGCCACCTGCCAGGACTCAGGGTGCTGGGACGTGCTTCCCGTCAGCGTTCCGTGCTGAACACCGCGGTCACAGGGTGTCCCAGGGCGCCAGCCGTGCCCTGCGGCTTTAAAGTGTCGTGTTAATGTGCTCAACTCCTTTCCCAGGTATGATAGAATAACTGGCACCCGTGTGCTGCTGGCGGTTCGGCTCTTCTTTCGCTTGCATCAGGTGGTTTGGTAGCACCTCTTCGCTCAGCTGCTTGTCACCGTTTTGAATCAACCCCCCCTTGTTTTGCTGATGGTGTTAATGGAGTATGCTTGAGTGTGCGTTATTTTGGGGAGAGCGCTTTTAAAGTAACTTTCAGCCCTTTTGTTAATCATCATTGTGTCTAAGGAGTTAGGGGTGTGCAAGTGTGAAGTTTATCATGAAAATGCTTTTGATGCCGTTCTGTGTAAACTGCGAAGTGCAGTTAGCATATCTGGTAGATTTGAACAGTTTGCTTTGAAGGCTTTGCTGGAGTATCTTCATTGAAGGTAATTCTGAATGGCTCAGAGATGCTTCTCAGTTACAGGTGTTTCTTCACTTTTTTTGGTGGTTCGACCTCAAAAGGTTCTCAGGGTGACCTCTAAAGAAATGTGGTGTTTAGAGCCATAGAATGGTTTGGGTTTTAAAGGACCTTAAAGCTCATCCAGTTCCACCCCCTTGCCTTGGGCAGGAATACCTCAGACTAGACCAGGTTACTCAAGACCCCATCCAACTTGGCCATGTGAAGCTGACAGTGTTAAGGATGTGTACACCATCTACTAAGAGTAGTGAAAGAATGTGAGATGGATGATTGAGTTACTGGAACTGTCCTGCCTTTTCATTAAGGTTAATTCTTGGTCTGTAGAGTCTTTGGGACAAAAGCATTTTAGCAGCTTGGAGCAATGTGCTCTCCTGTTTGGTTTTTTCTTTGGTTATGTATGTGTGAAGAGCTAAAAAAGAAAGTTGAGGTGGCTGGTGACCATGTGTGATGGAGAATTATTGTGAAAATTTCATCTTTCATTTCCATCTGCTGTGCAAAGACAGTAGAAGATACAGTAATTTAGATAGATGATACTAAGCAACTTCATTGTAGGAATGCAGATTGCACTCAGTTTACTGAACTCGAAGAAATGTGTTTTTTGAAATATCTGTGACTGCAAGAACAAGCTGATGAGATCTCACAAATGTGAACCATTGAACATGAAACGGAAATGTGTTGAGGTAGAGCAGTCTGAAGAACAAAGCATGTACCAGGATAATGGATACAAGGAGAAGAAGGCTTAATTGTCACTTCTTTGGAAAAAAAAAAAAATCCCCATCAAACTAAAAACCATATCTGTTGTATTTTCTCTTCCCACCAAAATGAACTAACCTTTCTGAGAAAGCACTGCAGCTACTAAGAAGACAGCTGGAAAAGCTGCTTTTTTATATGAATACGTTAAAAGTGGTGCACATTTAAGGCTGCATAGTAGCATGGGGTTAGATGCTGTAGACCTGGGATTAAAAAAAGAAAGACAATTAAAAAATCTTGTGAAATAAATGTAGGCGATTGGGACAGTGTTAAGAGCCTCTGAGTTGCAGTCTAACAGATAAAGGGAAATGTGGAAAAACCCCTAAGTGGCAGTGTAACAAGAAGCCTGGCAGACAGAAAGATAAATTCACTGATTTATTCCCCCCCCCCCCCCGACTTGAATTACGCACATTAATAGTATTTTAATGAATGGCTAATCTAAAACAGCACACACCAAATGTGTCTGGGTGCTGCCTTTGTGCCTGAAAACGCAGCTAACGTACATGGCTTCTTGATTCATGGTTAGTGGTACATTTCTTTTACATTTTCTTCTTAGAAAACAGGTTGGCTTTGTTTCGTTTTGGGCTTTGGTTGGGTTTGTTTTTTTTTCAGAATCATTGAGCTATATTTGCCGTAGAAGTACCAGACAGAAAATCTAAGCTCAGAGGAACTGTGAGTTTGAGCTCACCTGCACATCTTCAGAGGATGTCTAATCCAAACTAGTCATTTAGGATCCTGTAATAGCAATGGAGAGAAATGCGTCACTTACAGCAACTTCAGAACTTACGTTGGGATAAGAAGAATTTCACTGGGGAGCTGCCTTCTCTTCCCAGTAACTGTAGGGGAAATCTAAATGAATCGGGATCAGATACCCAAGGTTGTTGTGAATGCTGCATCCATGGCAGTGTTCAAGGCCAGGTTGGACAGAGCCTTGGGGGGCATGGTTTAGTGTGTGGTGTCCCTGCCCATGACAGGGGGTTGGAACTAGATGATTTTACTGTCCTTTCCAACCCTAACTATTCTATGTGTGAAGTGAGCCGGTGATAACAGGCTGTTACAAGAGCAAATTAAAGGACTCTTGGAGTAGAAAAATATGCAGAGGGTGTAAGTGAAGTAAAGGAGAAAACCCTGCATATTACATGACTGAGGCTTTTACGGGGGACTTCTCTGTCTTTTGATTCTACTGCTAGAGTGCAAAAGAGATTGCATGTACTCCTGTTTAGAGCAGCTGTGTCTGGATTATGTCTGGTAATCTTCTCTGGGCATAGCTTGCTTTATTAGTTTGCATTTAGTGTTGTATTTGTGAAAATAGTACATATTAAATAAAACTGTTCCCACTGAAGCGGTCTAGTCTTTCATACCAGTCTTGCATTGTTAAATTTCCTTGGCCTTCTCTTGGAAGTCTTGATTTTACCTCAGATCTCAACTTAATGAAATTTATTCTTCTCAGCACAGCTTGCAACGGTCGTAGCAATGGAGGACCCTGCTGGAGTTGGATCCCCCCATTACGCGTGCTCTGTCATCTGTTCCTTTGCTCCTTTTCCATTGTTTTCCTGAGACATCAGACCCTTTCACTTGCTTACTTTTATTACACCTTACTTTGTCCACAGCTCTTGCTCTCTCAAGATAACGATGGTTGCCTTCTATTTTGCCTCCTCTTTATAACAGTTTATGCTGTCTCTTCAGTGCCATTGTATTCCTAACTTCTTGACCTACCTTATCCATCTGATAACTGTTGTAATAAAAACCATGCATCTCTGTCTCATACCTTGCCTGTCATCTTCACTGTGTCAATGTCTGAAATCCTTTGCTGTTGCAAAGATATTGGCAGTAGGGATCTTCCCTCATCCCTGTACATGGTACCTGGCTTAGCTCCCTGAGGGCATAGTCCTTTTGTTTAATGTGCTTTTGTCTTGGGGCTTGATCCGCAGTATCTGTGTGAGATTTGGCTGCCTGAGGTGTGTAGGAAGCTGAGTTAGGTGATCTCTTCTGATCTTGCACTCTAAAACTTTAAATTAATGACTGGTGTATGAAATTGGAATGTCCGGATGTCTCAGATGCTATTTTTTTTTTTAACCTACTGTTTATTTTGCTGGTGCTCTGAAGAGTTAGAAAGGCTGTTTATTCAGCATCGTTTTATCAGAACAGTTGAAGTGTTGGAATACTACTCAGTGAACTTAGCTGTGCATTTCTATATTGCCCGCAAAATTCAAGTTCCAGTGCCTCTCCACCAAATTCAACTCTGTTGACATCCAAGTGGAAGGAGTGAACAGGGAAAATGGAAATGGATGTTAATAATAACAGAAATGAAAACTTGTTCATCTTGTGGGGTACTTAGGAATATCCATTACTAGAAGCTCGGTATTAAAACATCAGGGATTTTTCTTTGTGTTTAAAGGATTTTTTTCTCCCCTGATGCAATAATCTCAAGCTTACCCTGGTATTCTCTGTAAGGGTGAATGCAGTGCCTCCAGCTCTTTCTGTCTCAAGAGTGAAAGTCTGTAGCTGGAACTGCCTACATTGCACAGAACTGGAAAGGAAACCCTGCTTGTCTTTATGTAGATCAAAATGGAAAAGAACAGAATTAGACATTAAAAGCAGTAATAGAAGTACAGGTTATAAAGGTAGGGTATTAATAAAAATATAATGCTTCATGAGTAGTTTGCTATTTAAATGTTATGAACTCATTTTCTCTAGCTGTAATTAGTCAGGAAGCTACCGGTTTATGTGGAGTTGGAACAAAATAAAATGCATTAGAAATCTGGATAGTAACACTAACATAAAAGAGTCTTTGCTACTAAAGGACTTTCTTTGCATTGAGACTTAAATTTGGGGTTTGTAAATTTGTAATTGGTGGCTTAATTGTAGAGAAAACCTTTACACTTTCAAATTGCTTCTGTTGTTAAATAGGAATGTTTGAAACCTACAAACCATGTTTGGCTTGTGGTGCATGGGCAGTCATTAAGTTTCCTGTTTCAGATCATTGCTCCTTCAGTTTTGGATGCTGTTGTTGCAAAAGCTTCAACAAACAGTGTGGAGTCTTCGTTTTAAATATTTGGGCACTAAGAGCTACTTGATCCTCCCTTGTAATTTTCAGTGGGATGAAGGAAAAGTGCAGGAGTTCCTGAATTTTAATAGCGTCTGCTTTTTTTAACTCACTTGGTGTCCTCTCAGTTGACTCCTTTGCTTTGGGATCTGCCAGGTCAAACTTTAATTAAAGTCATTAAAGTACTTTTTTAATATGCAACGAAGTGCCGGGTTTAATCTAAATGCTGAAGGATCCTGTTTTTGTACTGTAACAGCCTGAGAGCTAGCTGCAATTTACGTAATGGCATATAAAGTCCAAGCAAGCGAGACTGCTCTTTTTAAATCCAGGACCTTATTTCAAATATTTGACTTGGAGGCATGTGAAATACATATGACTGGTGGCAAATGATCCTCGTACAATTTTCCTTCGAAATTTCCTCCTGCCTTTTTCTTCTTTTTTTCTTTCCTTTTTTTTTTTTTTAAATGCCTTGTGATCATATTTTACTCAATATTTTGAGAAATACTTGAATCTATTGATGAAAGCTGTTATGGGTGCTTTTCCAGGAGAGCTTAAACCAGAGTAATGTGCCTTGTAACTCTTGCTCTCTGTCTTTTTCAGGTAATTCATTGCGTGGTATTGTGAATAGATTGGGAGCTGCTATCGGGTGTTCCTCTGCCTTTTTGTCAGGTTAAAGTTTGTACCTGGCATTCCGTGGTGTGAAAGGGTGTGAAAGCAACTTGCTGTTCTTGTCTCTTGTTTGCAAGAAGGACTTATGTATTTTGAAAGGCTTCTCTTTAGCTCTTGAATTTGCTCTTCTCTGCAGTCGTTATTTTCTGACCATATTTATAGAGCTTCTATAGAAATGAAAATTGCTTTTAGTATTCTTGTGCTGATCTCGTCATCATTAAGCAGAGAACTGAAACCTGCTTTATTCCTATTGCCAGCTCATGCTTATCTTTACATGCATTAGCCATCTTTGCCAAGGACTTTGATGAAATAATATTTTGCTTGCCTACTGTGACCTGTAAAATTTGGCAGATGCTTTCTGTGGTATGGATTCCTATTCCGTAGGTATATCCCGGGTGTTTGGATCAAATCTATCTGCATTTAGCAGGTTTTCAAGCGGGTTTTCTTTTTCTCTTAGGCCCTAGTGTGCATTAATGCTGCTTTTATTATTTGCCTCTTCACTGGCTGCTGTGTCCTGCTTGATTTTTTTATTAATGGCAGATGCCCATTCTAGGAGCAAAAATGTCAAAACAAGGAAGCATTTGCTATGTGACACCCCACTAATCATGGCTGGTTTCTCAAGTGGCTAACCATTGCCCTGTTTCACTGGCTTTCCACCATATTATGTCATTTATGTGTTAACGAAGACTATCCTGTACTAGCAAGTCGTATGTCTCAAAAAATTCTGCATATTAAATCTGTGCAGTATAGATCAGCCTTTCTAATGGGTATTGAATAGTAGGCATCACTTTGTCTGAGCTTTAACTCCTTACACACTTCAGGCGCTTGTCTGGTATTCTCTCTGATCTGCAGGTACCTGTCCTCCTTGGAGCCTGTTTTCTATTCTGTCAGGGTGCATTGAAAACAAATGTCACTGGGCTACAGACTTTGCCATCTGAGTGGCAATTATCTAGCTTTTCTGATTTTTATTATTTCCATCTTGGATGTACTGTCATCTTCACTTACCGATGGGCTTGGAAGTATGTGGTCTCACAGATACTTGCCTCCCCATGGGACCAGGGCATGAATGCCTGTTGCTTATTCACCATTAGCTGTAAAGTCAATTAATGGGATGAGAGGGCAATATCCTTATTGGTGTTTTTTTTTCTCTAACATAATTTTTTGTTATATTTAATGCTTTTCCTTCTACTTGCAATTGATTTCCTACACCTAACCTGTGTTGACACTGTTTCTTTCTTGTTTATTTTACCGTGGATTATAGCTATTTGAGGTGGAATGGACTAAAGCTGTACTTCTTGCTTGAGGATTAGTTGCTTTTTGCCCCCCTAGAAAACTCTGAATAAATGGTTCCAGCATCTCATATCTCAGTTTCAGTAAAAATTTATTCTCCTCAGTCATTTTTTTAATAAATACCCTTAGCTTTATGAAATTCACCCCCTCTGAAATGTCCCTGTTTTGTTACTCGGTATTGTCTTTGGCACACCATGTTCCATTTGGTTTGATCACAAGAGATCTTCTATATAATTGTAATGTGGATCCAAAACAGTTGTTCTCCTGTTAACAGTTTTTGAGTTGGAATGCTTTTTACAAGTTTTAGAGGAACTGAAGAAGTACTTGTAGGCATATGAACTCTGCAGCATTTCTCTGTTTAACTGTGTTTATATGACTAATGCTGTCTTCTGTGATGAGTTCACAGATTGCAGTTAAATACAGAACTGTAAGGGAGTCAGCTACCTGCATTCAACGTGGAAGCAGAGACTTTTAGCTTATGGAACTCCTGTGTTGAGAGAAAACGAAATCAAGGTGTTGCCTCACCAGCTTTGTTCGCAGAATTCACTTTTGCTGGCCAGGCTTAAATTTGTCAAAGTTTTATCATTGCTGGGCAGAGTAAGTGGGTTAGAAACTATGTTAAAGGGATAAAAAAACTGGGCTTTTTTTGCATGCCTTTTCCTTGCAGCTGAATGTCCCGTAAGAATGGAAAGTGAATTGGACCTGATTGGCATGTTTGGTGGCAGATGAGAAGAGGTGTCTTTGTTTGAGATAATCTCTAGCCTAAAACAGTTGGAGTGTTTTAAAAGAATTTTGGCTTCCAGCCTTGATCATGTCCCTTTAAGGAATACTGGTTTTAACCGTATTACTTAAAGCTCCTGTGACTTAACTCTCTTAATGCTTTACAGCTAAATGCTCTGCTGAACAGGCTCCAGCATTTCCACCAGAGACATAATTATTAGGTTTAAGATAACTGCAGAACTATACTTTTGATTATTGGCGCACTCGATGTTTATTTTCTCAGCTCAGGACAATGTAGTAGTAGTTTAAAAAACATCATTAAAGAAAAAAGAATAAAAAAAATAAAATTAATTACATGACTTCTTGGGTCACTCCTCTGTCCAGATGAAGTCTGCAGCATACCTAACCTGCTGTTGTCTTTATTGGCCTCTTCTGAGGACAGGAGTTTGGAGCTGAGTATGGTGGCCCATTAAACCTTCCATTCTTGTGAGCTTTTATGGCAGCAGAGCGGTACAGGCCCTGTGGCAGGAATGCAGCTTGCTTAAATAAGGCAGTGTGAACTGATGAAGGGACAGCATCACCTGAAACGTGCTCTGGAGGATGATACAGGGCTGTTGTCCAAGGCCTGTGCTGGGAGATGGTTGTTTGGCTTGAGAACAGACGATTTGTTGCTTGAACTTCTGTGATAGCAGATCTCTCCTTTCATAGGACTTGTGTCTTTCTTGGCTTACCATAATTTTTAGAGTTGTCATAGATTTATCTCATTTTTTTTGCCACTGGATGCCTGATCGAGGACAGACAGTTTTATAAACTTCTAGCGTAGGGAGCTGTATGCTTTATTCTGCTCTGTACTGATTGTTGGCATCCTGAATATCACAAGAAGATTACTTACCATGAGGCTTTTTTTTTTATTTATTTTTCAACAAATCCTTGACCAGATTGTTCAAAAACTGCTGTGCAAATTGAGTTCTGTCAGAGTGCTGTAGATTTTTTCAATTGCTCTGAAATATGTTTTAAGGATATTTCGAAGCAGTTCCATATAGTCAGGAAGTGATGGAAAGCCCAGGCATGAAGAAACTGTGGGTCAAATCTCACTCCAGCTATATTGTAAACTGAAAATGCCTGCCTAGCAAACAGCAGTTTCCAGGGAATCAATCCATTCATATATATTCATATATGAACATGTAGTAATTTCAATTTCTAAAGAGAAACCCTTTAGAGATGTTTCCCTTTCCTGGGGGGTTGTATAAACCTCAGAACACGTGTTCAGGAAATGTCAAGGGACTTCAGACTTCCAGTACCTGTGATGATATGTATTTAGTTGACACACAGTCTTCTTTTGTGACAACTACAGTCCTTTGCAAACGAAGTCCCTGTGGAGTGTTATGACTACCGTTATACACTGGAGATCTACAATCTGTAGATTCTGGAAATCTTTAATAACTGCTTTTTCCTGTGGGGCCAGGAAGACCAGAAGCAAATTGAGATAATGCCAGGGAGCTTATCACCTTGTGAGTGAGGAAGGTATTTGACTACTGCTGGGTAAACTACTATACACATTTTGTACACCTTCCCTATTTCATGAGTTATTCTTCATCATGAGAACTCCTTAATGGCAAGCAGATGGTGTTATTCATAAGAATATTTGGCGTCTGTGGAAGGCGCACTTCATGTGGCTCCTCTTTCAGAGTCTGAGGGGCCATAAGCTACTAGAAAGCTGAAACTGCCTTCATTTTTTGATTTTGGAGTTGTAATGCTACTGAAATCGTAATGTATTTCATAGATTAATAGAGTCTTGTTTTAACAAAATATGTACTTGTTATTTTCTGGTTCAAACATCCCCCAACCTTGCACTCCTGATCTGAACCTTAACTTGTGGTATATATCTTGAATTTGGCACGCAACATGGGTATGGATTGGTGGGGAGGGAAAAATGGATGTGAAACAGTAATTTTATTTTAGCCTTTTCTACCTGCTATAACTTGCTGAGTGTGGAAAATTTAATTAGATTTTGAAATATGAAATTAAGTAAGTGGAGTCTGTGTATGCTCCATTCTAGTAGGAGATTTTTTTAGGAGATTAACTGCTTATAAACTCTATAGTTATAAGGGCAGACTGGATTGTTGTAATAATCTAATACGTATGACAGACTAGATGCAGGCCATAGTATTTTTTTAGTATAACAGTGTAGAGTCTTCTACAAAAATTATCAGATTCTGAATTAAAATCAATGAAGGGTTTTCTATAGTTTTGGCAGCTTTGTGTCATCATCATGCGGGACAAATTTATGCTTTTTAGACTGAACTGGTGTTCTAGCTTCATCATCATAACAGCAGAAGTTGGTTTGCATTTCCTTAGATTGGAGAATATGTTACAAAATTTGTGCTCTTTGCTCTGTGAGTACTTAAGGGTTTGGAAGGATGGAGTTTGTTAATGTCTGTTACTTGAGTAGAGAGGTACGTGGCTGTTGTATTATGACTAATCTGACTAGAATGACAAGTGTTTACGTATTTTTCCAGGACTAGAAAGAGATCAAGACATGCCATGACTTATCAGATCGCAGTGTTAAATCAGTGTTTTGTTAGCGCCTTGCTGGGATTGGAGGAGCGTGGTTTAACAGAGCTCTATCGACAGAGCTTCTACTTCTGTTGTAAACTTGAGTTTGAAGTTACTGGTTTGACACTTCTGACAAAGATGTAAAAACGTGTTCAGGCTTTATTGGAGCAGATCTGCAGGTGGTAGAAGTCTGGATACAGATGAATTAACCCCATGTATATGCATTGTATTTTCTTTTAATCATAGAGCATCAGGAAAGAGCTGGTGTTGTGATGAAATAGGGATTACATAGTCCTGAAATGACAAGTGACACAGTTACATAAAGTAAACATTAAAAAGCAATTTAATTAGTAGTGTTGAGTCTGTTTTCAGGAGGTTGCAAACACATTAGTGTTATAAAGCAGGATGGGGAGCTTGTGACTTAAACTGATAGGAAGGGGGCTGTTGGTGTAGGACTAGGAACAAGCCCTCAGGGTAAGCAGGAGCCATGAGGAACAGGGCTTATAAGGGGAGCAGGGGTGTTTTAGGGGATGTCCTGTTCTGAAAAGAGAGGAATAAAGGTGACTGGGAAAATTCCACTCTGTGTTGGTGATGCAGAATTGTAAAGCAGCATTAGTGTGGATAAAGGAGAACCAGCTGCGCTGAAATTGCGTTGGGAAGAGCTGATCAGAGGTTTTTCTGTGGTAGCACGAGAGACCTGCAGCACGTAGTTCAGAACATAAATGTGGGTAGAAATCCTGTCATATGGTTATAGGGAAGTACCTCTGGGTATTGTCACTGTGAGAGACTAACTTCCTACGCCAGAGAATGAATGCTCTTGGTAATGGCTGGGTACAGAGGTCTGTTTTATCTGGCAGTTATGTCATCAGATAGTGACTGGAGCCATAAAACTGATGGAGTTGACTGTAGACATGGCTTTAAAAATCACAGAAGATGCTACAGGGAATCTGGGCTTAGAAATTAACTTGGTTTGAGTGATCAAAACTTAAAGTAAAAGGTAAACAGATAAACATGTAGACCATCAGCTGTCGAGCCACTAAAAAGACTGAAGAATCTTTCTGGTGAAGCGAGGAGCTTGGATACAGTGGAAGGCATGAAATACAGTGAAGCTACAGGGGTAAATATTAGCATCTCAAATAACAGGAGACTCCACCTAGGAAATAACCCCAGAGCTGATGATTCACCTGATCGTTGCGTCAGGATCTGGTGAGCAAACACAGAACCTCTGAGAGGTGTGGGCAAAAATCAGTTCGTAAAGTAAGGTGTATCTTGAGGATCAGGAAGTTCAGGGCTAAGGCTGTGGATTTCACCTTGGCAGACAAGGTGACATGTTGCAAAGGGTATTAAAACAAATAACAGAAGGTGCTTTGGTCACATGGAAAGGAGAAACAGCCTGTCCCGCCAATGAAGGCACTGGACTGCTGTGCATAGGGACCGGGAATTGAGTGAAGATGATCTGGGTGTGATTCCTGAACTGTAAATGTCTCTTTAGAGGATGACACTGAAAAATAATGCACAGATATATATGGGGTAGGAGCAAAACTTTTACTACCTTGAATTTGAGTCTGATAATCTGTAGCCCAAAGTGCTAAAGCATGCAACAATTTGAATCTGAGCTCCCTTAGCAGACGTTTAACTCCCGCTGTAAGCAAGCAGTGGCATTGCCTAACTGGAGAACAAGAAAGGTGGTGTCTGTGGGTTGGTGGGAAGATAAGGAGATGGGTGATGATAATGGGTAAATATGGATCTTCCAAAGCAGGCAAGACAGTGATAGAATGCAAGGTTTAAAATTTGAAAGAGGGAATAATAAAAACTTTATAGACTGGTGAAAGCAGTGTGGAAGGTCACAGGATATAAAATAAGGCATGGGTTTGCAAGAAGAAGACTGTGGTGGGATGACCTCTTGTTTCTAGATGAAAGCATACATCTGTTTGGACTTTCATAGTATCTTACAAATCGCCATACCAGACATTTCTTTCTGAAGAAAATAGGGATTGACAAAAGCCATGTAAAGTGTACAGAGAACTGGTAGGAGAAGCAGATAGATGTCTTCCACTTATAGCATGGTAAGAAAAGAAGGAACGTGTGTGTCAAAGTTGGTTTTATGACAAGTCATAATGGCACAACCAGTTTGGAAGTAGATAAATATAATGTATGAAGGATTCAATGACCCTGAGGACAGCAATAATGAAAATGTGTTTATATTATGTGGAAGAGCTATTGTCGTTAAACGCAAATGATAAAAATTTCTGAAAAATGCAAAGCTGAGTGAAAGGAGAGGTGTTGGAGATGCCCGATGAATCTGAACCATGGTGCCGATAAACAGAAATTAGGGGATATGTGACTTCTGTCCATTAAGACCATCAGGAAATTAAACATGGGTGAGGATAGTGTTGATGTAAGATACAGAAGGTTGAAGCGTGCCATTAATTGAAGTGTAAGCTGGAAGTCAGGAGTGATTTTGAATGTCTTTAAGTGGTCCAGGTGATGGGAGAGCCAACATTAGAGATGGTGACTCCAAAGGGCCTTTCCAGTCCTATGATCCTCACAGTACTAGCTTTGTTAGGATGTGAATTACTGCTATGACAACTATTTGCTGTAGATAATTGGATGTTAAGGTAAAGTTTTGATGTAGCATCTTCCTTAATTACAAATTTTAATGGCAAAAAACTCCAAAGTACACGTAAGGGAACTTGCTCATACTCAATTGTTACCTAAGGCTGTTTATTTTAGTTAATGGTTTTGATTCTAATAGAATAGCCTGGTGGAATTTTCTCTTTAATTTTTATAGAGACCCAAATGCAAGCAAACAGCATGGGTTTCAGGAGAATAGTCTTGTGAATAATGCTTATTGTTAGTAAGATCTGGTTGTGGTTCAGTTCTCTATGCATGTTGTGTTAAAAGTATTGGCAGCTGAGTGCTGATATGTTTGGGAGACTCAGCTCCTTCACATACTCTGCCATGGGAGGCAGCCATTCGGCTGCTTCTACCAGATGGAGTTAAACTCGTGCTTCCTTGGGTGGCAGTCTCCAGGCTGGATTTTATAAAACACATTCTGTCCTTACAAACTTAACTAAAAAACCCAAACACACCCAAGCCATCATTTTCAGCTTTCTGCTTGGGGGATGTTGTAAGTGATTAATGTCCCAAGACCATAAGCAAAAAAACCCAAACCAGCATAATGCAAAAATATTGCTGCCAATCTAACCCTATTTCTACAATCTGTGTGTGTCCTCCAGGGACCAGCATTGTGTTAGCAGTCTGTGAATGCTGAGTAAACTCAGGCTGCCAAAGAATTATTCTGCAGTGTTCTGTTAGATCTTCTGTGCCTGGGACTTCCATTCAGTTCCTCTATAACTCATATCCTGAACATTTCTTTTCTTTATTCTTAATGCTTGTAGTCAGCTTATTTCTATCTTCTAGATATTAATCTTTTCTCTGGTTTGTGAACTCAAGCAATTAAATATTTAAGTAACACAATATTTCATTAAAACTGTTTTTCAAACTAGACCAGTCCTGCTTCATTATTTGTTACAGGAAAACACAGGTGCTGTTTTTTTCTGGAAGCTTATCATTTGCAGTAGTATGGTGGGATGGTTTTGCTTTTAAAAAAAATAAGTAAGAGTTACTGAATCCACCACAAATGTGCTGTTGGTTTGATTGAGTTTCTCTTTTGGTGAATATGCTAGACTTCTGAAATTGAGCAATGATATTTGCTAATACCAGTTTTTGCCTCTATGCTTTTCAGGGCAAGCTGGTGCTCAGTCCTGCTTGACAAGTAGCCCCTGTTCCAGTTGGCTGATTGACTGCAATCCTGTAACTTAAATTGAAACTACCAGAAAATATCCCAGGGCTGTGATTAGGTGGCGATCACCTCTGGTGTGGTTAGTCAGCATCTCTTGTTCCAGGGTGCATCTTGCTTGAACTGAATTTGAACAGGGAGTGTAGAAACCTGAGTCATTCAGGATTCTGTACAGATGACTTCAGTGTTCTTGTTGACTTGGGGAGAGAAGCACATGCCAGCCAAAGGGAAAGCACACAAGTTGTTCTGTCTGTAATTCCTCTTTTTTATTCCTTGTTTCATGCCAAGGGATAAATGTGCCTTCTAGCAGCTGTTACCTTGCCATGACCAGGCTGTGCGATTTGACCTGATAACTGTGGCAAGATTCAAATAACTTAAGTGGCCTTTTACCTGTATGTACAGTGCAGCTGCATATGCTTTGTGTCTTGGAGGAAATTATTCTGTAAAGACCTGAGAGGTATATCTTATTTTCAAAATAAAAACCAAAACAACCTTGTCCTGGGTTCAGCAGTAGCAGTCATTTTTTTCCTTCTTAGTAGCTGGTGCAGTGCTGTGTTTTTGACTTTCAGCCTTGGAACAGCACTGATGACACCAATGGTTTTAGTTGCTGCTCAGTAATGCTTAGTCTGGCCAAGCGCTTTCTGAGTCTCATGTTCTGCCAGGGAGAAGGGGAAGCCGGGAGGAAGAGACAGAACACCTGACCCAAACTGACCAAAGGGTGTTCCATACCACCGCACGTCATGGCCAGTATATAAACTGGGGGCAGTTACCCAGAAGGGTTAGATCACTGCTGGGTCAGGCTAGGTATCAGTTGGTGGGTGGTGAGTGGTTGTATTCTCTCCCCTTGTTATTTCCCTTGTCATTGTTATTATTGGTGGTAGCAGCAGTGGTTTGTGTTATACCTTAGTTACTGGACTGTTCCTAACCTGTGGAATTTACGTTCTTTTGATTCTCCTCCCTGTCCCTTTGGGAGCTGGTGGGGGGGGGAAGAAGGGGGAAGTGAGAGAGCGATTGCGTGAGTTACAGCTGTTCTTAAACCACGAGAAACCTAAACAAATGAATTTTTCTACTGATCCAGTTTCTGAATGAGGTTTGGATTTTCTTAATTTATTTTTATTTTCTCCTCTTGGGCTTTTGTTTGTTATGTTCAGTTTTTGGTTTTTTTTGTTTTGGTTTTGTGGGGTTTTCTTTTTTGCACTGAAGCTTTTCCTATAAACTAGCTGAACCATGGGTTTGTCAGGAAAGCCAGGTTACCTACTCAGACTGGCTCCCAGCAGACTTAATACATTATCAGTCTGTATCTTTTCTTGCCTTCTGGTGCAAGGATGTGGCTTTCATTATGCATATTTCCTTAGTCTTTGACAGCTGGGGGCATATATGAGTTGAAGTCTGCTTTGTGTAAAATTAAGTAGTGTGGGTTTTGTTCCCTTACTCAACTAAGGCATTTCCACTAACTTTAAATAATGTATTCCTGAACCTTACCGAACTTGAAAGAAGGAAAATTTTTGTCACTGAAAATTGGAAGCCTCCTTTATTGTCTGCCCAGTATTATTTATCTTCTATATCTAAAAATTCTGAAAGATTTGATGGATGTATAATTTCGTTTTTCCTATTCAGGATCAGATTCAGGAGTAAAGTTGCTGCCTCTTCCGATCATGAAACAGAAGTTCAGGAGAAATCTGTAACGTGCAGGGAACTCCTTAAAGCAAAGTGAGCGAAGCATAGTCTATCAGAATATGTTTTCTCAGAGAATCACAAACTCAGTCACTCACTCCAGTACTCACAATACACTCCAGTAACTCACTCCAGAAAGCACTCTAGCTGCTCTTTTGGTAAGAAAATGAAGGCTGCAACAAGATGTTTGAGGGAAGAGGTAGCTTGGATTGCTGCTTATTTCACCTCTTGGTTGGGGAACCAGGTCGCCTGACAGGGCTGTCCATGTTGCCAGCATCAGGATTAACTTCTCATAATCTCTGTGATTTGAATAAGAGATTTTGTTCGTGTCCTCACTGCTCAGTTCAAAGCACCTGCTGAGCAAGGACTTCAGTGTATCTGCAGCAGCATTTCTGTGTTGGTCAGCCAAAAACCAGAAAGAGGCGTTAGAAGATTTCTCCTATCTCTGCTTTTTATCAATTGGTGTTGGTGTTTGGATGGTAAATGTAAGTAGATGGAGCTGTCCTATTTAATCAGGGAAGTTGGCTACATTCTTGGTTTCCTTTTTGTTTAAAAACTGTTCTGTTACACAAATAGTATCAAGTCAGTTTCTCTGTCACCATACTCTGCTTCCCCATCTCACTTGGAAAGCAAACTTTGGACAAAGGCATCGTCTCTTGGTGTGTAATCACAAAACGAAACTTCTGTGTGTGTACTTGTTTTCCCACTTCTCAAGGAAAGTGTAACTGATCTAGACCATTCAATTGGAGGTGATGCTCACCTACCTGTGCTAGGTGACTCTGTTTGCTCTGTCAAACAGGTAGCAAAGCATCTTGCCTCGTCTTATGAGTCCCTTTCTTCTCAGTGGAGAGTCAAATAAGTTTGCTTGTGTTGTCCGCCTACTTTAAAACAAGTGTCAGCAAACAGTGTGTAGCAAAGAAACTAAATTGTGAAGCCAGTTATCTGAAGTGTGTGCTCCTCCTTGTTGTTGAAGAAATATCCAAGTGGAATGTACCTCAGATTGGCTGTTGGCAACCTTAAGTTGTGATTATATTGGGAATAGAGGAGATTTGATGGTAAAACAGACTGTGTGAAACTCTGCTTCCAAAAATGTCACCTCTGGGTCCTAAGCTTAGAAGCTGGGGGGATATTAATGTAGGGAGTAGATACTGCTGGTTTGCTGTTTCCTAGGAACTAACTGTCTAGGTGTTTGTATGGGCAAGATACCCGGCTAAAGGGGCTTTCACTGCAGCCCTTCTCATCGTGATAAGGCCTCTTTTAGTGCAAACTCCTGCGGAAGGTGTGCAAAGGGCCCCTTGGTCAGCAGGGCAGGAGACATCTGGTTTGGGACCGAGGTGTGGGACTGTCACTGATGCCAAAGTGGCTCTTGGGGAATTACAGCATCCAGTTTGAGCAGTGGGACTGTCAGCCTTACTTAAACAAAAGACATTTTGGAACAGCGGATTACAAATCTATCATGGTGCTGGTGAGGGAGGGGCAGTAACCACAAAACAAACATCTGTGAGATGGCAGAAATGTCTTTGTGGGGAGTATCGTTTGTAAGCACTCTTGTGTGACTTTGTTGCAGTTCTTGGTGGAGAAATAGGGCAGCAGAACTGGCACTTCCAGGCCCTTTCTTGGTGAAGAAAGCCATCTGAAGATAGATCAAGTGCTCCACAAACTGTGTCTCAGAGCATGTGCCTTCAGTTTTGACTTGCAAACAGATGTTGAGGTGACAGGTAGGAGTGCAGTTATGTTTTCGGGAGGTGTTGACAGGTCAGGGTGGAGGTTATGAAGGAGCAGAGCACAATTCTGAATAAGTATCTGAGTATGCTGGCTCTTGCCTCACTAGAATTAACTTGTCAGTTTGCATTGAGATCATGATTATTTTCAGGTAAGTTGGAAAGGTGAGTAAGGAAGTAAAGGGCTTTTTGGAGAGCAGCACACATACTTGGTGTATCTTTGAAGCACCTTGTATTCCAGCTCGGGCTGTGGGGCTCCTGAGAACTGAAGCTTTTCTGTGCAGCCTTTAAGGATGACAACGAGGTGCATTGCTAGAGGAAGTACTTTTGTCTGGGCACTGGAAGGCTGTCATTTCAGCAAGTCCTAAAGTGTGCAGAAGATGGCTTATGGTTTTCAACTTGTTCTAGTTACCTGAAAGGTGACTTGAGCTTAATGGACTGATCTGCTTTGTGTTGGCTGGGAAAGTGTCCTGTGACTGCCTGCCTGCCAGCTGAGCCATGGGACCATGCAGGCAGGAGAAATGGGCACAAATAGCCCTGTAGCCTGAAAGAGTATCTGCAGTAATGGGAATTCCTGACAGTGTCCCGGTGTTGGGAATTCCAGTGCAACATGTTCTACTTCTCACACTGCTGCCTCCTCTCTCCTGTGCAGTGTTTAGCCACACAAGCTGCCTGGAAGTAGAAGCTTCTGCAGTTCTTCCATTCCCAAGTATATTTAATGTGAAAGCTGGAAAATATTTTATGGGCTGTTGGCACTCTAGATTAACTGGCAGTACTAATCTGTTTCAGGAGGTTATGAAGTTCAAGGCCTGTATGTTCCTACTTTCCTTACTGCTTCCCAGCATCTGTTTCTAGGGTTTTTTGGCTGTATAGTTCATGAATATGCCTTTTTTTTTTTTTCTTCTTTCTTCCTTTTCCTCTCTCTCCAGACAGAAGAAACAATATTGTCAAGCTTATTTCAGCTGCTGTTTACCTGAAATCAATTGAATGCTTCCTACTGTAATGCAGAGGAAGCATTTTCTGGGATCAGCTGTAAGTAAATTTCTTGCAGCTTCCTTAATGCAAAGCAGAAGTTTCACTAATGCTTAATGTAATAATAATTTGAGCTGTGGTTTATAAAATAACTTGTCAATGTTTTAAGCATTTTATTGGTAAGACCTCCTGAGGTTTTTAACATTTTGGAATCCTTTTGCAGTACCTAATGGTCATGGTATATTGATTGTATTTTTCCAGCGTAGATCCTGTTCTGTGCTAGCTTTTTAGTAGGATCACCATATCCATTACAAGTTCAGAGATTAGGGTAGTTCTCGGCTTTAGAAGAGCAATCTGATGTCTATCCTAATATCAGCGAAGGGACCAGCTGTAGACCTCTTTAGTTTTCCTCTTGCATTTTATTCCCTGTTACAGTTGCTTTCTACAAGTTGCATGTATAGTTTCATTTCCATTTTTTCCTGTCCAGTAGTCTCCTAGTAAGACACTTTGTTTTCAGCTTGTGTTTCTTTGAGATACAGGTTTACAGCAGCATTTCCCATGGGGTATCTTCTGCAGTACTATTTATGTATTTTTTTGAAACTGTTACAGCATTTTCTTCATCTGTGAATTTCTGTTGCTAAAATAGTTCAAGCAGTATTTCAGGTAGGTGAGTGCTTGAGCTAAGCAACAAACAGGGATGCATATAGAACTCCTCAGTTCAGGAGGTCGAAAACCTGTGTAATGTTAAGTCAGTGTGTCAAATCAAATCTGGTAACAGATTAATGTGTAAGTAAGGCCCAGATGTCTCTCTAACTGTCTGAATCTGATTTGTCATTGAACGTGTTTAGAAGATTACTTACATTAACTGCCTACTACTTTAAGGCACTGCAGAAAGTAAACTGAATAGGCACCCTTTCTGTGGCATGAAGTACCTTTCAGAAAATAAGCATCTTTGAAGAGAAGGCTTGTCTTGCTGATGAGGACTGAGTTTTACTGAAAAAGAACAAACTCCAAAACCCCAATTACCCCTTGCCAAAGTGTCTGCAAAGTTGGTCCCCTGTTCCAGGTGTAGTGTGAGAATATGTTTTTGACTGCAGTGTTTGCAGCTGCCAGAAAGGGTGTCCTACCAAGGTTTTTAATTTACTCTGTTTATATAGTACCTTTGGTAAGGGTAGAAAAAGTGGAACATTATGAATCTTTGATGCAAGCTTAGCTGTGCTGTGCACACTTACCATGTTTTATGCAAAATCTGACCTGATTTTGCCATGTTTTATGCAAAATCTGAGCTGAGGAGGTGTAAAATTACCTAGTTAATCAAGGTGACCAAACTTGATGGTTGAGCAAAAGAGTCACATGTGCCTTTAATTAGACAATTTAATGAGATACTGGTTCAGCACAGTATATTAACTTTGGATTTCCTCAGTTTTATGCAGATCGGCCATCATGATGTTGTTCTAGCTCTTCCACCTTCATATGAACGAAACAGTGGGGAATATTCCAGATATTCTTTCACTGTGCTGGTTACTTTTGTGCCCAGTAGAGCTTTATACAAGACAATGATTTACAAAAGCTAGGGTTTTCTGGGTAGACTTCAGCACTTTACTCACCAAAGTTTGGGCCGTACAGGTGATGGGATGCTGAGTCTGGGGCTGTGAAAATCCTGGCAAGAAACAAATGCTGGGGTGAAGCTCAGCAAGCAGAACCAGGTGCCAGCTGCAGTGACCCGTTGGGACTGGAAATGTCTGCCAGCCACAAGTTAGGAGGTGTATGGGCTATGGAGGAAAATGAGGAGGGTACTATCTACCTGTGGGTTGCAACACTTCTGTGTATGCAAGACCTGAGTCTTAACTGATCTGAGAATTTACAGATGAATAGTGGAGCTTCTAGTGAGGTTTGGCTGCATGGATGGTTATTGGGATGTCTACTTATGTACTGCTTTCCTGTATTTTCTATATGAAGTGGTGCTGATGTTAAATGGTGTTAGTATTAGAGTGTGTCTCCTTTTAGCACAGGAATCTGGAAAACCCTTCCAAGCAGCCACATATGTCCCAGCTGCTATCAGTCACTGTCCAGTAAGCAGAAAGGCTGGAGTGACTGGTAGAAAGCTGTTTGTTGGAAATTGTATTGTAAATCAAATAAACTTAGTAGCTTCGTGTGTCTCTGGACAGGGCAATGAATTTGCGGATCATCTGAGCAGGAAGATGCTAATTCATGTGAATTAGGAGGGATTCTAATTCATTCTCAAGACATCTGGCAGAATGGAAATCCCTTGGGTAGATCATTTCTCTTCCACAGGCAACAGAATAGAATCTCTCTCCCCCCAACCCCCTTCCTGAGAAGCATCCAAGAGTGATGGATAGATGCTTTTTAAATGTGATTGGTTGCTGAAGCTAGCATGCCTCCCCTTTGTTTGATGTGGTTCCCAAGGCCTTTCTCAGGTGAGTCAGGTTGTCCTGTGGGCATTTAGAATGATCACGTTGAAGAAAGCTCTTTGCTACATCAATGTGAACTGTAATGTAAAAATGGGTGGGTTTTTTTTTTGCTATTTTTTTCTTTTGTGGTTTTGTTTCTTTTGTCTTTTCATTTTGATGAGCTATTAAAAATTAATAAACTCTCATTAAGTCCATTCGATTTATTCTGGGCTACTTATTAAAGCAGATCAATCCCTTGGTTCAGTTGAGGTGAATTTTGTGGTACTAATGGCTTGCTGCTGAAGCTGTCTGGATTCCTCCTCAGCTGTCTCAGTCAAACGAGTGATGGATTTTTGAAAGACTATTTCAGGTACCAAGGCAGAATAATTATGCCCTTACAACCTTAGTTCATAAGGTACTGATGGAAATCTGTGCTATGTTCCTGCTCCCTGGCAGTTACCAGGCAAAGTGCAAGCCATTTCACAGTGGCTCTTCATTCTGGCAGCAGAGGAGTTCTCTGGTCAGCCCAGCTCTCCCTTCACATCAAGCAACAACAAAATGTTATCCTCTATTTACTGTGAATGCAATCTCAGCTTTTATGTCTGTTGGTACATGAAGGTACCCGCTGTGTTTCCATCATGTCATTAGTGCTGGGGCATAAAGTGCTCTTTTCCCTGCTTGGAGTGGAACAGTGTTCATATGTAAATCAGTGGTTTGTTTTCCCTGGCAGAAAAACAAAGTATAAAGTAGTAAATGTGATTTCAGTCTCTTGTGTCTCAGTGGCCCCTGGGGCTGCATGAATCTCTAGGCTGCATTAAGGACCCCAGCTCAGTAGGTCTCTGCTACCAAAGAGGAGATGGAGCTCAAGCAAACTCTGGATTGGGCTCTCTGTAGTTCCAGCAGAGGCTGTGGAGGTGCTGCTGAGTGGGGCTGGTGGGTCCCTGGGCTTCTTATGCAATTACCCTTAGTTATGCCTTCTCTGAGCTAGTTCAGGGATATCTTTACCTTCTGAATTTATGAGTATGCAGGGGAGCCTTTCTTTTTGTACCTGTCTGATACTGGGAATACCAAGAAGGCTGTAACATGTCAGCTTTTCATAACAGGCTTGGAAAATCATTAAACTGCTGTTTCATCCAGTTATTTCTTAGAGTTATGAGGTCATGAGAAGAGTTTCACAGCACAGTCACTACTGCTGTTCTGCTATGGCACATGTAATTGCATTTAGTAGTGTACCTCTGTTTTTGTTGGTCTTCTACAGGGATCATGTGAAACAAAACAGTGACCTGCATTAAAATCAGGGTTCAGGTCACTGCATGGCCTCTGTTTTCCTCCAGCTTGGGGCACCTTTTGCGTTCAGGTGGTGGGAAAGACAGGGGTTCCTCATGCTCAGGTGGGAGGTGAGGATGTGCAGGGGCTGTGCATATATAATGTTTTGATTTCTAGGGAGGGAGAGGTCCCTGTGTGTCAGGGCTGGATCGCCAGGGACCCACAAGTCCTTGTTGGATGTGTCAGTCTTGTGCCACATGCCAGCCTGTCATGGGTTTTATAAACAGGTTTCAGAGGTAGTGACTCTGGCTCTGCAATGAATACATGTGCTATAGCTGTCGATGCAAGGTTCAGACAGCAAAATTATTACCTAAGGCTCAGCTACAGAATGGACCTGAAGGGCTGGAGCACTGCTTACCCAGGGCTTCCCTACCAGAAGGGATTCCCCTCTCTTCTGTGTGTGTGCTGCAAGGCATGCATGCCATGAATTTAGTGTGCTGGCTTAGTCTTGGGCAGTATGAGTGGCTTGCTGTGGTCTCTTATTTATGTTGCTTAACGAACCTTTGCACCTAGTGCTACCTATCACTGTGCACAGAAGTCTGAGCACCTGGGAAAGGTGGAAAAAGCACAGAGTGAAGTGGAAATACATATCGATTGTGCTGTTCAGCTGGGGTCAGTTACTGTAGGAGTTGGAAATGGTCTCGAAAACACATTAACCGCATTCATTTCACAGGGAAGAGGAAGCTCTTTGCCAAATTGCTGATCGTGAAAGTGCACTCTGAATGCTTTCAGCATTGCATTTCTTTAACAGCTCTAATTAAACTGCTTCCTTTCATTCTTCTGATTTCTCTCACAGCCCCTCCATGGCACTTCCATGTGTAAGGACATAGTTGTTTTGGTAATGTTGTGAATGACCAGCTCGTGAGTCATGGGCTGGATTTAGTTAGGGTGTAATCTTTGGGCCATCTGCTCAGGCATTCCCCATGTCTGTATCCCTCTGATTTGCAAGCAAATATTAAAGGTGATCCTGAATCTGCAGATATTGAGAACGCCCAGGTTCCCTTAAGTGAATATGAGTGTGATCCCACTTAGGAGGTTTGGGCAGTGTGTTGTCTGAACCTCAGTAATCTGGCATGCTTGATTTTGATTCTCTTGCTGGTGTACGGAGCACCTAGTCAGGAAAAAAATTGTCCATCTGATTGAAAAATAAGTGAATAGCAAGAATTTATCTGTAGAACTGAGTTTAAGAACACTCTGATCTACGTTATGCTGTTGTTTTTCCACACTTCTACAGTGATTCTGGACCTTTTTTGCAATCTCTGGCTTATGTTTTCTTTTTCTGGTCTTCAGGAGTCTGTCTGACTCCAGCCTTTTGTAACTGACAGCTATAGAGCATCTGGAAATCCTTTTGTAGCTTGTTCTTTCAAGTTGCATGCAACATTTCAACTTAATTTCTCCTTGTCTCTTTATTTAAAGTAATACCAAAATGATGAGAGATTCACAGAGGAAATAAAATCTCTGGATGAATTGAATGTTTACATCAATTTTCATTGCTTTTATATCTGTCTGTCTAATTTGCATCTGGTTGTTTCAGCACAACCCATGTGCCTTCTAATAGCTCCTTGAACTGAAGTGTAATAGCTGCGTCTCTGATATGCCTGAGTATCTTTTAGTGATTGAATGAGTCTTTGTGTGCACGGCGAGAGCAGGTGCATCTCTGTGCATCTGTACTGTACATTGCTTGTACAGGGCAGTGCAAAGCACTAGGTCACACTTTCCTTTCTAATTTTCCATCATATTCATTCTCACCCTGGTGTCCTTCCAATACGGTGTTGCTGGTGGTGTAGGAGGATTATGGGTCAATGTAGTTCAGTGTTTGCCTCTGAATGGATTGACTTTATGTGCTGCTCAGTTTGCTGAGAGGAGCCATTTGAAACTAAATGGAATTTAACACTTCCAGATAGACTAAAAATGCAGCTTGCCCAGAAGTGCCTATGGGATAAATAGGAGTGAGTCGGGAAATCTCTCATCTAGACCTTTGACTGACTTTGTCTTCAGGATTTTACTTTGTGTCAATGCAGAGGCAGAGGTATCTGTAAAACTTGGTGTTGCTGAGTGTTACAGAACTTCTTCCTTTTGTGATACAGGTTTTATTTTGTGAGATGTACTGTTTCACATGGCTTGATTTCATCCTCCTGCTGGAGTAGCAATGAGTTTTCAGCCTTTGTTGCAGCACTGTAATTAACTGTTAATAGGTCTGGCTTCTTCACGACTTCGCTAGTCCTTTGTGTTCCTTCTTAAGCACTTAGCATAGAGGAGGTCTAAGTAGACAGAAGGAGCAGGTGTGGGTACAAAAGTTTCCCTAGGGAAACTACCCTTACTGTGGTCCTTCGGCAGTGGCATGCTGCGTGTTACACCCTACCTGTGAATTCCCTGTGCTGACAAGCAGGGGCCTGGCAATGCCTAACAGCTCCTTCCAGCTCTGAACTCCTGTTGTGCGGGGAACCCCTGTGGTTCTCGTGGCCACTCCTGGCCCTGCAATGTCATGGGAGCTGCACCTTTGCAGTGATTTTTACACACACCCATAGGAAGTGTTTTCTGGTGGGCTAACAAAATGAAAGCATGTCCAAATCGCTTTTCTTGGGAGCATTTTTGGACATGCTGTATAAACATGCAGATAAAACAAAGGAGTACTGGTGAGATGAGACTCCCAGGTCTGTGATCCAGCTCTTACTTAAATGCTTCTGCAAGCTAAAGTTGTAGCTTACTACGTGCAGATTGTCCAGAGGCATGGGGTTCATTCTTCTTTGTTACTAGAGATAGAACACGTTGTTATGTGGGTCTGTATCAGGCTTGTGATCTTCATTTAGCCTTGGTGCTGCCTCAGGTGACGTCCCTGTTTCTGTGAGTCATGGAATGGCTCTTGCTGAAGCCCCTTGCAGGCACAACTTTCAGCATGCCAAGGCATTGCTGGGTTTGCTGCCTTTCGTCAAATGAACCTCAATACTTAGGGGTCCAGACTACAGGCGGCATCCATCTATTAGTTTGCATATCATTTGCTGGCAAGACATCATCTCCTCTCTGTGTCTAGAAGCTATTGGCCCACTCTGACTGCTTTTTTTGACAAATAATGCTGAATTTCCACACTGGGGTTGCCTCTGCTTCCCTGCTAACAGCAGTGGCACTTGATATGAACAGGAAGAGGGACCTGCTGGGGCTTACTTTGCATCCCCTTTCCTCAAGCACGTGCCTTGGTTTCTTTGTCTCCTGCCTCTTAAAGAGGAGGGAGAGAGGGGAGGATCAGGTCTGAGCTGGTGTCTGCCTACTCAAGGACAGCATTTCCTGAAAGCCTGTTTTGTGTGGAATCCACAGGCACCTAGAAAGTGGGTAGATTGCCTGTTTCTCAGTGGTTAAACAGGCTGGTTGATTTGGAGATTTAAAAGGAATCTGCATCTTCAGTCAGCAGGAGCGCTTGCCCCCACCATTGTATGTTTTGCTTGCCCCATTAGGTTTGGCATCAGGAATGCTTCAGGCCCTGAACCTGGGAGAAAATGAACCTGTTTCTTTTGCACCGAAAGGCATGTGGGCCTTGGCAGTGTGTATAAAAGCTGCAGCTCTTCTGACTTCTGCTAAGATGCTTCTGGTTCATCCTATACCTGGTACAGCGTTTCCTTCAAGGAAACATCCACCTGCACTGAAAATGCTTGCAAAAGAGAATGTCTCAAATAGCAAGGGTGTTTACCAGCGTCACACACCATGGCAGCTGTGTGCATTATTTTATTTCATTTTTATTTTTTAATGTTCCTTTCCAGAACTTTTGTCTTGGAAGTTAGGCCCTGTGAGCCTTTAGTAAGTTTTGTGTGCTCTGTTTTCTGGAGGAAATCTCACTACACCAGTTTTTAAATGCTTTTTCTCTCTGGTGTATTGTGGTTCCTAGCTTGTTAAGTGTTTTCTTGTTAGTGTTGGTTTTCCACTGAGAAAACTAGGTTTAGCCTAGAGATGCCTTCTCATACTTAGTAATACCAGTGAGGATATGGGCTTGCAAAAGAGAAAGGTAAACAAATGCTCCACTAGACATGGACATTCTCCATCGGATGAGATAGGAAGCTGTGCTGTTTTAGCCTGTGTTTTTTATAAATACTGTCCTGGAATTAAATAAACAGAGGAAAAGTGACGTTCAAATTTAGACTGCTGCTTGTTTGCCATGGTGGGTTAATTTGATTTACAGACATTCTTCTGTAGAGCTACTGTTCAGGCAATTTCGGTTGGAAGTCTGCTCTTCGTTGTTGGGAGAGATTAGTTTATAAAGAAATGTTAATTTCTTCTCAAGTGTAAATTTGTAAGTGAGGTGGCATGAAAGGGCGCCTTGCTAAGCATCAGTAACTTCTGTTTGCAGAGGTCTGGTTTTGAAATTACTGTGTGTTAGCAATACGCCATTGCTTCCCAAACAGTAATTCTGTGATTATTCTTTAAATGCATCAAGTTAGAGAGATGACATGGGGTACAGAAGAGGTTTTTCTCTCTGTATCTGTTAAACTGTTAAAATGAGTGTGGATTTCCAGCTACCAGGACTCAGCTGGGGTGTTGTCCAATTAATGAAGTTCCCTGTGACACTTTGACCATAGCAGGACATAATCACTAATGGCCTCTTTTTTTTTTTTTTTTCTCTTTACAGTAAAGAAAGCTAAACTCCAAGGACCACCAGGTAAGCCATGCTCTGCTGCTTGTTCACAACGATGGGGGTACCTGTTTCCGCTCTCCTGCTCATGTTGCTCACTCCAGTTTCATCTACCTCCTCTCGGCTCCTCCATGTTCTCCTTAGGAGTGACAGACTCTATCTACCCTGAGAGTCCAGGCAGCCTTGAGTTAATAGAAGGCTTGAGGCTGTGACCTGGTGTCACAGTGCTAAGGACCTACCTGCTCACCTGACCTGGTGATGGGTGAGCAAAGATGTTCCTTTACTGTCACCAATTCCCACCCCACCATGGACTTTTCCTCTCATCCTTCATCTGTTAAAAGGCGTTAAAAGAACCCTGTTAAAACCAGGATATTAGAATGTCTGCCATGCAGAACTAGTGCATGCCTGTATGGATTCAGTGCTGCCTCGATCCTGATCGGGGTTGCTGATGGTGTCTCAGAATTGATTCATTCTCTGGCAGTCCATAATGTCCCTGCTTGGGATTGAAATCCTGTCTGCTAGGTTTTGTGTCTGTGTAATAACATAAAAACAAACAGCTGGTGACACCCAAAATTTACAGTCTAGGCAGCTATTTCACTGTGGTTCAGTAGCTAGCAAGGAATCCCTTAGCAGGCAGGCACGTTTATCGAATGAAATTTGATGTGCAGTTTACAGAAGAATAAGCAGTTTACCTTTGGAATAACACCTACTCAGATGCTTTTATCTGAAGCAATTACACAGCTGTATTCCTGACTTATTTGTTCAGCTTTATTATCTTGATCGAGCTGTCCTCTGGTTATAGTGGAAAGTTTTCCAGATCTCTTTGTCTGTACACCATGTCAGGTCAAGTTCTGCGTGTGCACTAACCTTGAACCCATGCAAGGAAAGCAGAGTGCCAAGACTGGAAGGAAGATAGGGTGTACCTTATCTTTTCTGTAATCAAGAAGCCTGCTCACAGCTGTGTGTTGCAGTCTAGGTTTAACTTAATTGAAGCCTGTGATTTCACTGACAAGTCCAGTGTCCTGTGAAGATGCAAGTGTTGTGGCTAGATATGAGGGAATCTGACTTGCAATGACTTCCACTTCTTCCTAAGCTTCTGGGTCATGTAATTTCTCAATTTCTGTTAGGGTGTTTGAAACTATATGCTAGGACATGTTATAGTAACCTGCAACAATGGTGCATGCAAATTTTCAGAGTATGAAAATGGACTGTGATCTATCTTATGCTGGAAATAAATATAGCAGAACACTGAAGTATTAAAATATGTATGCTGCTTTCCAGCTATGTAGCACATGTCTTGTTCCAGGCTTGATTAAACTGATAGATAGGTCTGAGGTGGTAACTCCTCTTAGAAAGGAATTTGTTCATTCTCGGATGCTGATATTCAAACTTTGTATGTGTCTGTGCTTGGCTGCTTTTGGTTTTATTAGCAAAAAGATAGCAGCCACTAGGAAAAAATATGTTCCAGGCTTTTTCTTCAGATTTAAAATAAAAAGCAAAACATCAAAGCTTGCCAAAATGTGAGTGTAACCTGGTTCTTATCTATATTGCTTAAACCAGCTGACCTATCAGTTTTAGTACATTTATCATAAATCACTGCATTTTCTTGCGGATGCAGACTGGTCTGTAAAGTTCTTTATAGATTCATGGGTGGAAAACCAGGTTGGAACTAGGAGAGCCGTTGGGTCAGAAGGGAAGAGATGATACATATGATCAGTCCATCTGCTTCTTGCATGTGTATTTTGCAAGTTTGTTTTTCAGTCTGCTTGATGGGCCCTGTTCCTTCAGATTGTCTTCTCTTTCTGTTGTCTGCATTTTAGTTACAGCATCTTTACACACAGCTTGTCTGTGTTCTTCAGGATTTCACTTTCTTTCTCCCTGACTTGCTGCAAGTGCTTAATTGAGTGTTTTTATTTGTTTGCACATGAGTTTCTAAGAAACTGTGATTGAAAATTTGGTGGTAGGTAAAAATCATTCTAACATCAAGTAAAAAACGTCCTGGGTCCCTAACTCAGTGTCCATACATATGGGCTTTTCATTTCAGGTTCCCTGAGGTGCAGCGTATGGACTGAAAACCTTTCAATGTTGCACTTGTGTGAGGAGATAACTTTTTGCTTCCCATTCCCCAGATAAATTCAATACCTATGTGACCCTGAAAGTGCAAAATGTGAAGAGCACAACAGTAGCAGTGCGAGGTGACCAACCCTGCTGGGAACAGGACTTCATGTTGTAAGTATGGTGTTCTGCGGTGATGAGGGGTGCTTGTGGTTGAGTCTTTCCACAGCACCAATGTTTATATGGAACTGCTATTGCATTGTATAAGTTGGTGTCCTTAAGTAGGTAAAATGCACAGCCTGGTAATAGCCTAAATGCTTTTATGTTGTACGCTCTTACCTAATGACTCGTGTATTGCATCTGCTTCTGTTTCTATAGCTTTGTATGACAAAGTGAACTGAATCTACTAAATCTTGAGCTCCGAGTGATTTTCGCAGAACTTGTCACGGGCACTGCTGTTGCAAGGGAATGATGGCGGAGTATTCGTCTTGTGGAGTCTAACATGAGGTGTTTACATGGTATCTGTAGCAAGAGACCCACATGGGGTTTTGTGAGCGTGTTTCCAAATTCAGCAGCAGTTGGTGGAAGCTTTTGTCTCTGGTTGAGGAGTTCACCTGCAATCAGTGCAGTACTGCCATCTTAGCTGTGCTCCCATTTCCTTTGTTTTGGTGGCACACTGTTTTTGGAGCAACACGTGAGGTGTGTGCTCCTGCAAAGAGCCTGGAGCCTGTCCTTTGGTGAAATGTGTGCTGCTGAATGCCACCATCTTCTCGCTCTGCAGTTCCTGGTCAGACAGAGGCTGTGGCTATCACTGATATAAACCATGCAGGACTGGGATAAGGCTGGGGTAGGGAATTGTACCTGTCTGCCAAATCATATGCCTTGCTCATCCTGTGGACAGGAGGAAAAACATGGCCAGCCTCAGAGGAGGCTGCTCACCAGTGATTTAAGAATGGCACTTCGTGTTCAATGATGGATCTCACAGTCGCTTCTCTTCCTTCCCCTCAACTAGACCCTGGAACTGCTCTCTGATACCAGCTGAGAGCTTAGCATGCTGTAAGGTCAGTGTGCTGCACTGTAATTAGTTGCTAGGGGATATGAAAGCAGAATATTAGCTGAGCTACCTTGCCATTATCGTCTCTGCTTTAGCCAGGCAACAGCACAGTTATGATGTTTCTTTATAATAAATATGTTGCATGTGGCAGGGAACACGTTTTTCATGATTCTGTGTATGTTAAGTTGTCCCAGGCAAAATTACACTGATATTCCAATACTACTATTCACTGCTTTGATCTTCTTCTTTGTGGAGTTGGAAGAGGCTTTTGAGCACAGTAGTTTATCCCTGAGGGAAGGATGCTTTTACTGTTTGTGTTTATAAGGCATAGCAGAAGAATGGGCTACAACCAAGAAAATTCTTTCTCTCTGTGTCTGTTGTTTTTTCTTCCTTGTGAGACATAACACTTCAGAATTTGGGGCTCTTTGGTTGTTTCAGATTTTCTTATTTGCCTGACCAGTAAAGCACTTTAATGTATTCTTTGGGGACATTTTCTAATTTTGAAGTAGCTTTAAAAGACTGCACATTTGCAGCAAACACCTCTTGAAAGTGCAAACTGATGTTTAGAACATGATGGTTAAATCGGTGTTGAAATTCTTAGGAATGTCTTTCATTTAAATTCTGTGTGCGTGTGGAAAGGGAGGGACACCAAATTCCTCAGTTCTTTTGTTCTTTGAAGCTGTTCTGAGTCTAGCCAGAAGGTGGAGAAAGGGAGATACGAAGGCAGTCAAAGCCACTATGCTGAAAATCCTTTTATTTTTCATTCTTATGTGGTGGCCTGTCCTGTGAAGTTCTATACAGAAGCCTGTCGGGTGTTTTAAGAGCAGTGGCTTGCTCTGTCAGTGTATGTTAGAAGTAAAGATTGTATTTTTACTGTGTGCCTGAAAATAGAGAATGTCTTCCTTCTTCCTTTCTGGCCTCACAGTAGTCCAGCCAGCAGAAAATCAGTCATTTCTGTTGTTATTGCAAGTTAGTGCAATCAGTTATTGCATCTTCCAAGAGGCAAGCGGTGGGAGGGCAGATCAGCAATGAATGGTGCAGGTGCATAGTTGTTAGTTTGGCCTTAATGAGTAGCCATATCCAGCGGAAGCTGGAGACTCTATTTCAACAAGCTAGCAGTAAACTTACAGTAAGGCTGTTCAATAGCTTTTGAACTATGTAGACAATGAGTCATGCTAGTACTGGACACTCCTGACCTCAATTCCAGTGTCTTAAACAAGAACAGAAGCACTTGGGTTTAAAATAGACACTAATGTGCTTTGCTGTAGCTGTAGGGTTTGTCTTGGACCTTGTAAATACAATATTCTCTTTTAAAGTTGTAGGAGGTCTCCAGGGCAAAGCTCAAATAGATGCTGGGATTTCAAGCAGTGCTTATTTTGGCCATGATTGCAGTCTGTAGAAATTAGCAACTAAAATGCTTTTAAATTCCCATGATAAACTTAATGTGGGTACATCTGGACAGGCAGATTGCAGCCCTGTGTCCAAGATAACCTGCTTTTGGGGATTAGTGGGTGCACTGAAGAGAAGTCCTGAGCTCAAGAGGTAGGAGCAATAGTCTTCCTTCATGCTAAGACAGTTTGTATCAACAGACAGCTCAGGATTCTTCTTTACTTTGTTTTTTACACCAGCATTTGGGCTGTGTGTGTGTTATGTTGTTCTCAAGTGGGCATGGAAAAGGGAGCCACTAATACTACGAAACATTTGGAAGAAGCGATTTTGAGGTGCATCCTTACCTTACTAAGAGGAAAGATATTTGTGAAAACCCTCAGATAAGTATTTACAAGAACTTGGCACTTGATGGTCCTGTGGCTGTTTTGCCGCTTGCTGCCAGAGATTCACATGGCTCAAAGCCTTGTGGTGTCCTGCGAAGGAAGAAGCTAGTGCTGGAGCAGAAGCAGTGCAACACAGCCTGGAGCAATAGGCAGTGCAGCTGCTGAAGTTATGCTGGGTTTGGGACTGTTACTTTTGGCATGTGGCAGCTCCACTCACAGGTAAGGATTGGCATGTTTGAACCTGCCAGAGCATGGTTGTGTGGCTGTTCTGCCAAGGGAAAGAAGACACCCACTGGTTTGAAATGGGATGCCTGATGACAAAGAGCAGCTCTCCTCTAAGTTTTGGTCTAAGATACACTTCCTTCTCCTGTGTACATAGCTGCAGATGCAAGTTCCCACCTGGCAGTTCATGCATAGTTCAGGGGTTTAGTTTGCAGTCTTTGTGTAGTTAATGTTAAACTGTGAGAAATCAGTCATTAGAAAATAGTGTCCTGTGTTGAGTAGGAGCCACCTCGACCACATGCTTCCAGAAGCTCTCTGTAGCTTGACAAAGCCGTGTGGAAATTGTTCACTGGTATAATCATGGTGCTAATGCAGAACCTACGGAAGAATTTGATTGTATTCTGCTCTTTTCTCACCTGTGCTGCCTTTTCTTTTGTTGCAGTGAGATCAGTCGGTTGGACCTGGGCCTAATCGTTGAAGTATGGAACAAAGGACTGATCTGGGACACCCTGGTTGGGACTGTGTGGATTGCTCTGAAGGCCATTCATCAATCTGATGAGGTTAAGCTGACACAGAGCTTTATTTTGACAGCTGCAGTGTCGATAGTATATGGGTTACAAACCTGGCCGAGACTTTACGGCTCAGCAAAACTTCCACTTGAGAAGTCAGGAAGGCTGGCTGGGTGAGGGGAGAGGGATGTTGGCATCACATTGTTCTTGTTTTTGAAAGAAATTGCCAATAGTGACACCAAAACTGGGCTTAAGTAGAGGTCTTTGGTCTCACTTCATGTACATGGACTCAGGAAGCAGGGCTTAATCTGCTTAAGGAATACACATAATTAACAAATATCTGAAGCCTTAAGGACTGCTTAGTTTCATGCTCAAATTTGTATGAGTTCCTGCTAAAGACAGAGAGTGTCCTGATAATACAGGACAGCTTCTGAGGTACACTGAGAGCATATCTACATCATCTTTAAGATTTTGGTTGTGGTGTTAGAGGGTCTAATGGTGTTAATATGAATTGAAAGAAGTAGGAGATGGCATGTGCCAATGTGTGTAACTGCCCTAACATGCAGCTAGGCAGGACATGTTTGTTTTTTCACTTCAAATTTCAGGACATTTATTTGAAAGATTATTGAATTTGAGCAGGGAGAGACAGCTTATGTGTTCCATAGAAAGAAAAGAGTGGAATGCCCAGCAGTGTGGCTGTAAGGTGTAATTGATGCTGAATTCCTCTGGCTGTCCAGGTACTCCTTGATGCCTGCCTTTGAGGTCTTACCTTTGCAGTGCCACTCAGAAGGCAGTAGTTCTGCTCGGAGGTGTTTGCGGCTTGTTTTGATAAAGGCCTTTTGAGATTTGGAAGAAAAGCTGCCAGTGTGTGCTGAATTGGTGTAATTTGATGTTAAAATCAGTTACCAGGCCTTGAGAATACTGTAAGGCTTTTTCTGAAGTCTTTCAGCAAATGTGTGAGAGTTGCTGCATAGAGACCTGGCAGACTTGGAAATTCATCTGTGGCTTGTGATTCACAGGAAGGTCCTGGGGAGTGGTCTACGCTGGAGGCAGAAGTTGTAATGAAACATGATGAAATCTGTGGAACCAAAAACCCAACTCCTCATAAAATTTTGCTGGACACAAGATTTGAATTGCCTTTTGGTGAGTACATTTCAGTAACTTACCCACGGTGCTGGCAGTGGAGAGAAAGTGTTTGAGAGCAACTTAAGTTTTATAATCCATTTATCCTCATTCTCACTTCAGTCAATCAGTTCAGCACAATCAAATTGCTGGTGTTTATTTCTTGATGGTTTTCTTTCTAACAAGATCAGAATAAACAGGAAAGGTTTGAAGGTCTCCAAGTACTGGAATATTTGGACTAGCAGCAGTTTAAGAAACTATTAATACTATTTCAGAATTGTGCTGTCACACATTTTGTTCCTGAGCAGGGAACATTAACTTCTTTGTGACTAGACAAATTTGGCTCTAGGAGAGGTCAGGTGCGTTGTTACAGCTGGTGGGTGCACTTAAACCCTATTAGAAGCATGCAATTGAGCTAGTGAAACGTTAATGCTTAGTGCTCCTCAATATTATCATTAGCAGAGGATATAAATAACTTGGTGTTACAAAAAGTGCCTCTCTGGTAGTTGCTTGTGTTTGAAAAGTACAGAATGTGGAAAAGCAGCTAATTGGAGCAAACCCATCTCAAGTGAAGTTTTGTGTGATTTTATCTATTTTTCTTTTTTTTTCCCTTAATTTTATTTTGCATTAAAAAAAAAAACGCCATCAAAATCCATCGAACAAATGAACAAACCCCAAAAGTGAGTCCTTAGCCAGATTGAATCCAAGGCTTACATAGATTCTTTCCAGCTCTTAGGTGACTCCTGGGACCAAGAACAGAGATGATGTGTTTGGGGCTCATGCTATTTTTTTTTTCCTGAACTGAGTATTGATGTGTTTCAAAGGTGTTTGCGACTGCAAGGCTCATCTCTCCCCCTCTGCCTGTTGTTTATTCTTTGCTGCCAAGCCCCTGGCAGTGTACGCAGTTCCTATCATGCTCTATGCACGAGTGCAGCATTTGTGCACCTGCTGGCATTTGGCCAGCAACTGTCAGGATTGCCATCTGTTGTGGGAAAAAGTTAGGTCATCTATTAGTCTTATACCTCCATTCTGGATGCCAGGGAGGATGCAGGCTTTGGCTCTGCAGCACTGCAGTCAATATAAATTGTGTCTTGTGCTCTGAGCGCACTAATTTGGAGTGCTCAGTCTGCCGGATGGTGTAATTCAGGATGAGTGCATCATTTTATAGATGTAATAGGCACTGCTCTTTAACTACAGTCCAGTGCGTGAAGGGGAAGAGGTATCTGACATCTTGGGTGTCTTGACAACAAAGCTGTCTAACGTTGTTCTGGAGCCATCCCTCTTCCTCGTGAAAATGCCCTGGTGATTCACTGCTGTATCACCCTATCAGTGGGACATTTATGACTGAAATTGCTTGTAATGTAAGAGGGGGAGCAACTCACTTGATTTCCTTGTGAGCTGAAACACTGGTTCTTTGGGTGAGTGTTCAGGCTTCTGGGAAAGAGCACATGTAGCTAAAAGACAAAGCTTGTAGCTGCTTCCTTCTCATCTACGTTAATTCTGACATGCTTGCTTGCAAACCCTCTCTGCTTAAAAGGAGATGAAGTTCTCATCAATCCTTGTATTCAGAGAGTATCCAAAAGAAAGTTTGCGTTCTTCTGCAATTCATGTTTTGGAGTGCATTATGTTTGTGATTGGCTTTTTTTTTTTCAAGTACAGGAAAACAGACTCCTGTAAAACATTGTGTTAGAGCCTCTGGATTTAAAAAATAAAAGAATATTTCATGTAATAGTGTTTTTTCTCCCTACTACTATACTTAAAACACAGGACTATTTGTTTGTTTTGGTGGTTTTTTAACTACTGTTGTAAAATGTGTGATATTCTGTAGAGCATAGAATGCTGAGAAATAGCCTTTAATGCAAAAAACTGAAAACATTAAGTAAATAACTAGCTTTTTTGTGGCTCTTCTGTTTTTAACTCAACTGATCATTTAAAGCACATCTATTACTTTATTCCTTTGCTTATTATGCCAAATACTAAAATAACAGGAACTCCACTCTGCTGTATTGAAGGTCTTTATTTTAGAGTGTGAAAAGTTGTGTGTCCAGTGTTCCATAACGTCCAGGAAAAATGGGTGTATCAGTTATCTCTTTCAAGGCTTCTGCTGCTCTCCATTTGAAGACTGCTGTAGTTTTCCTTGGATCTTATCCATTTTCAGTCTGTCATGGCATGGCAAGGTCAGAAACAGGTTATAAAGTGGTAGGCAGTAAGAGTGCGGGATATTCCTCTACAAGATAGCATCTATCCATACCACTTCTTCAGGAGTGCTTCCCTTCACACCATGACTAAATGTCTCCTGCCATCACCTCTAGTGTAGAGAAGGACCCTGCAAGGTGGGTTAGGCTCTGTCTCCCTGCCCTTGCAGTACTGTGAGACTTGGAGGGATGCATGGAGGTAGCTCAGCTCACAGCACTGTCTCCACATCTCTCCTGATAGATCTGTAGGTCAGTTTCCCTTTAAGGGAAAGGTAGCAGTATGGACTCTTAGTGCCCTGCATGTTAAAGACTGTGTGGTTGTATGAGCTGAGAACTGCTGGTTTAAACCTACATGGAGAACTAAATGGATCACTGATCTGCTGTGGAAGTTCTCTAGTCAGCAGCTCTGTTGCTGTAGAGGTTATGTTTTAATAACTGCATGTTTGGAGTGACGCTTGGGAACATTGTGTATCACATTTTGTTTCCCAGGTGAAGATCTCCTGGCTATTGTAGGTACATGAGAAGCGGAGCAATATGTGTGCGCATGTAGAGCTGGTGCTGCTTTTCAAGTCTGGTAAAATACAGCTGTCTGGGATAGCAACTTTAAATAAAAAACAGTGTTCTTCTGTTTGGCTGTTTCTCTGTGCTTTTCCTATCACTTCTGGCTGCTCAGTTTCATTTAGATTAGTTGAGGCACATGGATACCGTACTCCAGGTTATTCGGTCTGTGTATTTAAAATATCTTATTGTATTTAGGTGGCGCTTGAGAAGTTTTCAAGGGATTGTGAAAGATTATAAATGAATTTGAAAACCAGAAGGGCTGAAGTCCTTGGTATAAAATATGATCAATATGCAAAGAGGTTTAGAAACAGGTTTGTTGTTTGTACTATATTTATCCCGGATTAATTTGCTGCTTCTGCTTCCACCAGGATTCTTCCTCCCTGGTACTTTGAAGACTGGCAACAGCTAACGCTGAAATAAATGCAGAACGTGCTTATGTGGTAGTGGTAGTACATGATGAAGGCAATGCAGATATATTTCCCCTCCGCCCCATATGAAGTTGTTTTTAGGTGTTTACCTGGCATGGAGTTGGGACGCAGTCACTTCCTAACAGTCTGGTGAGAGCTATAGTCTTTGCTCCTGGTGTTATAAAATAACCTTTCCTGAGGTCTTCCAGGAGTTAAACCTTGTTAATATCCAGATGTCTACCAGAACAAAGAACATCCGTGGTGGCCTTGATATAGGCTCCATGTGTCCCATTGCATGTTCCAGATGCCGCTCTTGCATTGCTCTCAGCAGTGTTGTTAGCGTGACATTAGCTCGTGGTGTACAGGAGAGAGAGATTTGTGGATCTTCTGCAGTGAGCATCTGTGTGAGATGGACTACGCTGCTGGGGACCAGACTGTCATCTAATATTCTCTGCCAGCCCTATGTTCTTAAATGTTTAATCTCGCAGAAACAGAATGACTGAAAATCCTCTTCTATTAAAGTGCAGCAAAGCATGAGCATTTGAAATGTGAAGTGTTTGTGAGAGTTGATATTAACCCCTAGGGTGCAAAGCATTTTTATGCGTGGCAGTCTTTTAAAAATGGCAATAAACCAACTGCCTTCTGAATGGAAGGAAGTGGTTGTTAGTGAAGACAGGCTGGAGCAGCTTTCTCCACTGATCATAACCTGTTTCTTTTCAGGATCAAGACAGATATACCAAAGAAAGGAGACAACTACTCTTCTTGGTATTAGACAATTTGGCAGTAGGAAAAGGACAGTCTTGTTACTATTTTCCTGATGTAGTGAATGTGTGCTGGCACAGACTTTCCAAGATGCTGCTTTTCAGCTGTAAAATTGTGCTGTTCAAGAGCAATTTTACTCTGTCCCCCTCTTTTTAGGAGCGCAGTGGCTGTGTGCAACTTCCTCACAGGATAGAGAACTCAAATATGCTTTTGGCTCCCAAACTACAGCAGTTTGGGTCTGTGCCAGGCTGTTTTTATAGATCACTGGAGTGAAAATGCTTTTAGTGTTCTCGCCACTCCCAGGCTAGGAGCATGCTGATCTGCATCTAGCCATCAGGTGGAGTAAATGTGCTTTGTTGTTTTATTATCTTGTGAGCTGTACAGAAAGGGAAATGCCCAGCACCATGAAGTTATTTCAGTGAGAACCTATGAAGATTCCTGTACATCTGGAAAGGGGAGGAATTGGGTCTGGGAAGAGAGGAAGCCATGTGAAGGCTTGTAAGAAAGTGGGGAGAGAGGGGGTATCACTTCTACTTCCAGCATTTGTTTTCACTCTTGCCAATGTGGAGTGTGCCCCAGCCCAGAGCTTGCTGCCTGAGAAAAACTCAGGTGGCGCAAGGTGAAGTGCAAGGAGTAGAGCAAGGACCACCAAGCCTGTGGTGAAGAAAAGATTTAAGGCTGAAACTCCTGGTTATTGCCAAGCTGCTGATCTCTAAGTGGGAATGTTTAGGTACCTAAGGGGTCTAACTGAATGAAGTGGTCTGCACAGATGAGGCAAATTCTCTTCTAATTCTTCCTCAGTCTGCTAACTTCCTGTACTGCTGTGTCCCCGTTCTGTGGTGGTGTAGTGCATCCAGGTGTCAGGGCCATGGGTGCACTGTCAAGTCTTAATTGCTCTGAACAGGCTTACCTGGGACCACTCACACCCTCTGCTCATGGGCCTAGGAGCCCTGCTTCAGTTTAGCTCTGAGCCTTCAGTCCTGAGTGATGCTGTGGGAGTTACTGGTACCCCACCTCAGCCATTGCCAGGTCTGTGCCTGCTTACGAAACCCACAGAGCCAGGCCAAAATGTGGACTGACTTCCTGGCTTGACCTCTGACCTGCCTGTGGATGTGGGCTACTGGTTGAACTTGGCCATAATCTCTGTGCTTACCTCCCTCAGGTGCTGTAGGACGGGGCCCTGGCTGGCAAGTTGTCTGCCCTACCAGCCATGGGATATCCTTTGCCTCTCTTCCTTTAGGGAGCATCCAGACCTTACTGCTCCCTGACACCAGGAGCCCATAGAAGACATTGGGTTCAGCTTCCAGCTGAAGATGGCAGTAGGAGCCATGATAATAAAGCTTTCAACATTTCCATGTTGGTATCAAATTAAGCTAGTGAACTTACCTGCTCATCTCCTCTCTGTTCTTGTTCATCAGTTTTGTTTCACTGACGTATGGCCTTGCTCCTCTGTTTACGAAGCATGATGTCAGCAGAGTCACAAGCTGGGATCAGGTGGCCTCTGTTTGGAGTAGTTCAGCTATTTATCTTGTAAGCAAAAGTTAATGTAGCGGAGTAAGTTGTACTTATAATCAAAGCTGAGCAGTGACGTGGGAGCTGGCCAGTGGACGTGGCCTTACAAGCAATCAGTCTGTGATCTCTGCCACAGGGATTTTCATTCTCTGCATTCCAAAGAACCGGCTTCAACAACACAGCTGACTGAGATGACACAAAAATGGATGATGAAACTGAAAAATAGTTATAAACTGTTTCCTCAAAAAATAGAGAATTCTGACTCATTGGGTGTTTCTTTTGACCAGGTAACTTGACTCAAGTTCCTAGGCCAGTTGCTGTTTTAAGGTTTTAAACTTTCATGTTAAAGGTTTCTTGTGCAGTAACTGTACTGCCATTAGTATTGAAGAAAAGGGTTTCTCTAAGATCAAGAAGATGTCCTTAAGGCAGCCAGTATCTAGGCAGTAGTAGATTTTTATTCTTGTAGGTTTTTATTCTTATAGATTTTTATCTCTGACTTGCATAGGAAGCTATTTCAATGGAATAGCAACAATCCTGCACTGAAAATCTGATAACTCCATCTATGGAATGGACACCTTGGATGGAGCTGTTATTCCTATCTTGTATCTGAGAAAGATGCTGCTCCTTGGTGCCTGGGCATGCTAAACTGTGGCCTGTGGGTAAAGTACTGAAGCCTACACTGAAGCCTACTCTGAGACAACTGCATTTGCTTTAATGTTGATGGTAATCCATTGCTTCATCCCACCTAGATCTACTTGTTTTTAGGCTCCAGAGTTGAGTTGTTTTGACTCTGACCTTTAGTCCTTTCTTCGTGAGGGGTTTTTCATCTTTTAGAGAAGTGATGGCTTTCAGAGATAAAATTCTGTATGCTTTCCTTTAATGTTTGGCTTGCTTCAGGCGCTTGTTGGGAGTTTGTTCTTCTAAATCTCCTCAAGTTGTATGCTGATAGCCCTTCAGTTAATTGATGTTTTCCTTCTAGTTAGTTCTGTCCAGATTTCTTTTGAATCCCATCCCTAACTTGTTCAGAGTTCATCTAATAAATCTGTCCAGCTGTGATCCACAGCCCTGGTGATGAAAAACATGTATATTTTTCTAGAACTCCTGTAATTGTGAAAGACTTATGTTTCTCTTGTTTCTTAATAGCATGCAACAACAAAGCAATATACTGTGCATTAGAAAGAGCAACTAGCTCTGCATGTTATGGCTAAAATAAATTATTTTAGTTTCCCTTCAAGGAAGGAGAAATAGGTTATCTTTTTTCCTACTTAATCCAGTTTTTCTAGAGCCAGGTTCTAATTTCCCAGATCCCTAAACCCTTCTCAAGTGGGGCCTGTTTTATCCTCCTTGTCTGGATGAGGCTAGCTGCATAAAAATGCAGTGGTGTTTGCGTTACAAAAGTGTAGCCATTAATTTATAGTCCAAAGAAATCCCTGCTTTTGAAATCTCAAATTCCACTAAATCTGGCGCATTCCTTGTTCTTGTTGAAAGCAGTTTGTGTTCTAGCATTCTGGCCGCTATTATCTCCAGCTGTTTTGGGGTCATTGGCTTCATAAGATGATGATTTATGTGGCTGAGAGAGGACATGTGTAGGACAGGTATACCACTTAAGTATAAGAAAGCATTGTAGGTCCCAATGGAATGCTTACCTGCCAGTAAGTCTTGTTCTTAATTCTCTCAGGAGCAAGAGTGGATGTAACTTTTAGAACCACCTTTTCATCAGGAGACCATTCCAGCCTACTTCTCCCATTCTTGCCAATGCATAGCTTAGCATATGATTACAGCTGTGTTCATGGGATATGGTTCATTTCAGGAAAACAAACTTGTTAAATGTAAACTTCTTAGCTCTTAATGAGGCACCTAAGAGTGTAAAGAGTTAAAAGAGCTGGGAAAACTTGCTAAACTGGTATTATACTCATCCTCCTTTGTCAACTTGCAGGGTTGGTGGTGTCTAGTTGGAGCAGTCCCTCCACTTCCTTCCTGTTTAAGCTAAGTTCCTGCATTGGAGTATTTTTGGGCCATAAGAAGCCAAATTTCAGAAGTCGTTGCAGTCAGGAGGATGTTGAGTGGCTAAAAAACCAAACCAAACCAAAAATGCCCAACAAACAGAAAAAAATAACAAACTTTTTTCCCATCTTTCCAATGATTTTATACTGTCCCATTCCTAAATAATTTACTTAGTTGTCGTGGATTGAGAGCCTGGCTGATGTGTGTTCTCTTTCAGTGGGCTATTTCCCTTAATGCTGCGCACCTCTTGCGCTATTCCTTGAACAGTTTGTACCTAACTTACCTTGTGTTAAGCTTTCCAAAGCAGTTCATCTGCACTTCCAAGGGTGCACTTTGAGAGATGAATCTTATTTTGGCAGAAGTTTGTGCTTTCTTCAAACCATTTAGGACAATGTATTACTTCAAAGTGTGTAACAGAAAATAGTTACCAAAATAAAAGTGATAATGCTTTCCATTTGGCTGTCAGTCATCAACTTGGCAAATCTTCGAGAAGGTAAAAGGGTGGTTGTGATTTCATTTCACAATGAATTGCAGTGTGGTGTAAAAATATGCTTTTGTGTGAATATGACTGCCTGTAACACTGATCATTACCTCAAAAGATTTGACTTATTGCCTGCAAAGGAGTACAAGAGACCATTTCTTTTTTGGTATTTAATCTGTGTTACAGCAGGTATGTGTGCATGATGTGTTGTTCAGAAGGAGCCCTGTTCATTTGAGGTTGTAAAAACCTCCAGAAGAGGCTCTTGATCTTGCTATGTGTCATCAAGCGGATAGCAAGCATATTAATGTAAGTGTGAAATAGCTTTTAATAAACTAAGAGATGAATTGAGTATGAATCAGTCTGACTTACTCCTTCCTACCTTTGTGCAGTGTGCACCTTTAAACAAGAAAGCAATGTAAGTTCTTGAACTGTTACTGTCTACAATGGTGGGTTGCTTTTTTTTCATCTGTGTGCTGACACAAGACAGTCCTATAACTTTAAACTGTGTGTGGGATTTTTTGTGGTGCGATCTTGGAATACCCTCTCTGTTTTAATGCTGCTGGTGCTTAATGCAAATTTACCTGGTTAATAATGTGGTGTGATTTAACTTTTTTTGGTATAGATATCCCTGAAGAAGAGGCCAGATACTGGACCAGAAAATTAGAACAAATAAATTCACTAGGAGATGATGAGGTAAATATCTAAATTGAAAGATGAATGTAGCCCTGAATACCTTATAACTTGCTTTTAGCTTTGTGTTGAAGCCCTGTGATTAAGGTAGCTACGGAATGTTCATTATTTACAAGTCTTCCATAAACCTTTTATAGTTCTATTTTCTCAAGTGTACTGTTCGTATTAGGAGAGGGACACTTACTTGCATGCTGGAAGTGCTTGAGTATTGAGAACAGTTTTGTGGATGTGTGTACGCTCAAAGGAAAGGTAATACCATATTTTCATCGTGGAATAGGGTGAAGCTGTTTTTGACAGGCTGTGGTAGGTTCTCATCACTTGTGAAATCACGTCAAAAAGGACATTTTTGCAGTTAGCCATTTCTAGGAAGAAGACGGAGCAAGTAACTGAATCAAAACTGAACAAAGGACTGTTGGAGCTGTTGTCCTTGTGTCCTTAGGAACTTGTGTCCTAATCTGGTTGTTACTGGCTCAGTTTATATGTAACTTGTAGTATAATACCTGCCAGCTATGGCTTTGCTTTCTTTCCTAGTGTGTACTTGGCTAAACAGTTGTAAAGTAAAGGTTGATTTTTTTTTTTTGAGTATGTTATACGATTTAAAGATTTCTTTACAGTTCCTGCTGTTTTCAAACTAACATTTTACATACCACCCCCTGCCACAGGCAGGGACACCTTCCACTAGACCAGGCTGCTCCAAGCCCTGTCCAACCTGGCCTTGAACACTGCCAGGGATGGGTCAGCCACAGCTTCTCTGAGCAACCTGTGCTGGTGCCTCAGCACCCTCACAGGGAGGAACTCTTCCTAGTATGCAAGTTCAGCCTCCCCTCTATCAGTTTAAAGCCATTCCTCCTTGTCCTGTCCCTACATGCCTTTGTAAAAAGCCTCTCTCAATCAGGATTTCTTGTAGGCACCCTTTAGTTACTGGAAGCTGCTCTAAGGTCTCCCTGGAGCCTCCTCTTCTCCAAGATGACAGTGTCTTAGGAGCTTTTTGTCCTGGTATCCTTCATCTATTTGTTTCTGCTCCTTAAGTGAGCCATTCAGTTTACTGTGCAGATGAAGAAAAATAGGGTAGGTTTTCTTTTTGACTGAGGACGCACCGATACTTGGGTGGATAAAAACATGCCTGCTTAAGGGCAACCTCTCCTGACTTCCTTAGGAGTTTGAGCGCCACTTTGTGTTGATGCAAAGCTCGGTCTGTAACGTGTCCTGGTGGTGATGCTGCTGTGGCGCCTCCCTGCTACTGTGGACTATAGCAGCAGCCTGTGCCAGGTACTTCAGTGAAGCACAGGTGCCCTCTAGTGCATCCCTGAACTGGTACTGCTGAAAAGCATCCTGAGCTTTGTGAGGCCCACCTTTCCCTGGAATGCCATCCATCTGTGTGCTAAGTGTGTGCTTTTATTAAATCCTAGTAATAAAATTTGACCCTGTATTAACGACTTACTGATCTTACATTTATTATGGACGTCCCCTGTCACCAGTGAGAAATGAAGCAATGTCAGAGTACCCATGCAGGGCCTGACCTAAGGTTCATCTTGTCCCATGTCTGACAGCGACCCAGAATGGGGATGTCATCTTCATTGCATATTCCCCTCATTTGCAACGATTTATAACTCAGGAACTTCCAGAACAAGAGGGAGTATCTTTAGCAACACTCAGTCGATTTTTCTTCTGTGGATGTCAGCTGCCTTTTGAATGAATGTAGGTCAGTTGTGTTGTAGCAAACACCACAGGAATTCAGCACCTTAATTGTGCACAGCCTGAAGAAATATCTTATTTGCTCTGAGCAAACAAACCTGAAACCAGCTGCGGGCAGGTTTATTTGGAGAAAATGAATGATTGATCCTCATTCATTTACTCTGTGCCACTTGTCTTTAGAGACTTTGCCTTCTTGTATGGCTTTTGGGCTGCAGTGTCCTAGTCTGCCTGATGGTATTTAGTACAGGACAACTTTGTGCCCTTATCTTATTTTCTTTTAAAGTTCAGCTATCTTGGTTTGAGTCAATGGACAAACAGAAGCAGGTTCTTTTGAAGTTGCTTTCCAATCTCTATTCTTACAAAGACTTTAATATTTTACTTCTTCTTTTTGGGACTGCTGGTGGCCATTGGGCTGATGCCTGAAAAAGAACGAACTACTGCTGTATTTGAATCTCTGAGTATAATAATTTGGAGCCCATTGCTGTGCTGCTGAAATTGCTCATCAACAGACTTCTTCTCACCACTTTGACAAACAGTCAGTGCTGTGAGATCCAGCAGTTCTTGTTTTCACAGTCCTGATTGACTCAGTGAGTTGGCAGTTTGTTGATGATAAGACTAACCACCTTTCGGGATCACTTGTGCATTTTGAATAGCACGAATTGGAAGATAGCCATGACTGAAGTCTGCAGATTGTCACCTTCCATGTAATGAACTGGTCATTAGGCTTTACCAAGTCCAGGCAGGGGCTGTCGGTGGCTCTGTTTGCACAGACTGCAGCACTTTTGCTACTTCCTTTGTTATCAGACCTTTTTTTTCATAGCGAGACTGTTCTCATTATTTTGGTCAGTTGTCCCAAATTTCTTGCATCTCTGTGTAACATGAGACAGAAGAGAAAAACAAAACAAACCCACTGGCATTCCTCTAGGGAATGCTTTGATGCTGTAACAAACAGCTTTGTAAAAAGTCAAAGCAAGTTAATTGAAATATGTCTATGTTCTCTAATTAGTATTAAATGAGATGAAAAACTCTTCACTTTGGTTGTACAGTGGATCACAGGAGAGTTTGTAAGTGTTGGCTGGGCAAACATTGTGTTACTGCCCTGCTGGGCATGCTAATTACCTAAACACTTCAATCTCCTACTGCAGCCTTGCTGTGAGGCAGTATGAGTTTTGAACTGTTGAAGCCGTGCTTAAGGGTCTAAACATAAACAGGCTTATGAAGTGCTGAGGTTCCCATCACAGTGACATTGTGGAGTGGAGAATTGGATCTTTTAGCTGTCTAATTTGAGGTTTTAGCAATTGAGAATAGGACCTGTGCTTGTACTAGAACAGATCTTACTTTAACCAGATGTGCACATCTAACAGCTGGTTTTAGCATGAAAAAAGGGGACGCTTCTGGGAGTATGTTTCAATATGGATATTAAGGAGAATGTTTAATGCTTTACTACCGGGGATGTTTTCTCTGATGTGTGGCATGCTGTACTCCGAAAGCTGTTTCTTAAAGTTACCCTTTATGAGTTATCATTTGTTTTCTTACCACTCTGTGTTCCCCTTTTTTTTTTCTCTCTCTTTTTTCTCGTTTAGTATTCCTGTCAGGAGGAAGTCCAGAAGAAACCGTTGCCCAGTGCTGCCTCCCAGTGTTGTAAGTTAGATTTCATTTCTTAGCAGTTTTTTTGTCTTTCAGTGTATTTTATTTCCTTCTCTGGTTAGTTATCAGCCGATGGTATCAAAACATCTGAACAATAGTTTGTTGTTGGAAACATGCAGATCTATGTGAATCCAATAACTTTTGTCAGTCATGAAAAGCTATGCCCCTCAAAATGTTGGTCAAAAGCTTCTGATGCTAGAAAGTGAAATCTGGCCTTGAGTCTTCAATCTGCATCCTAGTGTGCAGTAGAAAGTCAAAATGTGTTTAAAGTCACCTAGATTGTCGGAATTTTGAAATACTGGTGTAAGCAAGAAAACGCCATTTTTTTTTAATCTAATTTAAGTTAGGCTATGTTCTCTTTGTGCATCATGTGTTGAATATTATTTTAATGACTTTTTAAGAGGAGGAAAATAGGTGGTGACATACTGCCTGTAGCCCTTTAAAATGCACCAGGGGCTTGTGTACTTGATGCCTGATTTCTTTGATATTACTTCTCAGTGCTGTGATGATGGATGAAAAATATTTTTACTAATTTCTGCTTATCTCATCTTGCATTTTTCTTTATGCTTCTGAAAACATGGATGGAAAAATAACCTAGGATATACTGTATCTGATGGCCTGCAAAATTAGATTCCTGAAACGCTGCTTTTATCATACAGTAGATGAAAACTCAGTGATGTCTGTTGTGAATGTCTTATCTTCTTTGGGCATAACATTAATAAAATTCAAGTCTCATAATTTAAACAATCCTTTATCCTCTACTGCAAATCCTATAAGATGTGCATACACCACTTTGCAGGCTGCTTATCCATTAGACTGATTATAGGATCTCTACAAAACAATTCACATTAAGAAATGTTAATTACTGTTTACCTTTTTGAGTAGAATTAATTTTTCTGTATACTGTTATTATGTTATCCAGAAACACTTCAACAAAACATGGACATGAACCAGTTGCCTAGAATCAGCAATGTGTAGCTGGAAAGTTATGTGCAAAGTTATGTGAAAGTACTCTGACAGTGGTACCCTAGCTAACACGAAATGTGTCCTCCCTTTTTTAAAAAGGTGTATATGTAAAGAATAAAGCACTTTTTTGTTTGCTTGTGCTTAAGTAATCAGAAGGGTACAATTGATTTGTAAAGCCTACAAATAAGAAACATTGTTAGAGAGGCTAATATTTTACTACATTGTACTAGTGTAGTATGGAGAACACCTATTGTCAAAAGCAGAACGGTCTGATACGAAGTGTCCAAGAAATGAATGTATTATTTGCTGAAACGAGTGCATGCCCTGGGCTTTGCTTTGGTTCAGGAGAGGCTGGTTTGATTGACTCTTCTTGGTACTGAGATGTATGAGTAAAACAGGAGAAATGCTTCTGTGTCAGGAAGGTATCTGCGCCTGCTTCCACAGCATTCTGTTTTCATCCTCAAGCTCTTGTAGCTGGTTTCTTCTTTGGAGCACAAGCTCAGCTCTTCACAGTAGGCATAGTAAAGAGTGGAACAGCAGCTGCCCTTTTTTTGTTGCCTGTTAGCAGCCTGCATCTTGCTAGAAAGTGACCTTTTAAAATAATTAATTGAAGGCCCCCTGTTTGAACAATTAGTATCGTGGAAGAATTAATTTAATCATTCATGGGATTAAAACACTCATTAGAATTGCTGTTTAACATTCCATAGCAGTATGTGGTTAATGTATTTAAGAATTTTCTAGTAATTCAATAAAGCTTATGGCACTGTGTGTACTTTTGCTTGTCTACTGCCTGCAAGTACGCAGCATCTATAAACATCTAATTACTTACATAGACAAATACAAAATAGACATTTAATGTAGAAGTATTTCTGAAAAATGAACTCTGTCTGCATCACTCTGTGCAGAAGATTGCCTGAATGTAGTGTAGTCCTTTGGAATTCAAGAACTCAACCCAGAAAGATGCATTGATTGTATCTCTGTTGAAAGCTGATCTGACCTTTGCGTATGACACAGGAGCTCAAACCCGTTTTGGTAGGGGTAGGGTGGGTGTCCTTCCTTAACAAATACAGTAAGTAAGTGTTCATGATTACAGTGTGGGCAAATAACTGATAGATATATTTTTAGATGTTATAAAAATATTCTTGAGGGTATTTGTAACCCTCATCCAGTTTTCCGTTATGATGAGATGTGATCACTGGGAGCAGGACACAGTCAGCTGGACAACAGATTACACTTTTAGAAGGAGTAAAAGACCTCATCAGTGTCAGTATTTTTTGCCCCACAAGAATATCTTCCCTAATCCTAAGAAATACAAAGTTAACTTAAAACTTGGTGTGCTATAGAGCAGAAGTACAGCAAAATGCTTCGTACAGTGTACATGCCACTGGTGTCCTGCTTAGCCTTCTTGCAGCCCTTAGAAGACTCTTCTGCCGTCTTCACTCTCTTAGAGGAAATCCTACTCCAGCAGGCAAAGTCAGGTTCATTAAATAGGGCAATGCGTGTCCCTTATATGCTAAAATTGGTTATACTTCTGGCCTGTTCTGCTTCTGTATTTTCCACACATCTGTTCCCTTTCCTAAACCCTCTTTTTTGCATGGTTGTTTCCCCATTTCCTGCGTAGATGCAATTTGTTCTGTTATCGCTGTCGAGTAGAGAGAGGAAGGACAGATCAGGATGTGATAGAAGAGAGATGGGCCATGTCTGAAAGCCAGCATCTGATCTGTGAGGGTGGGTTTTCATCTCTGGTCTTGTGTAGGCTGCTGCCTTGGCATTGTGCCACAGGAAATCTCAGCCCAGACGAGGTGTTCCAATTTTTCATGGAGATTATGGAGCTCTCAGCCCACTTTCACAGTCTCAGATGCTGCTTTGTTCATAGATGAGTCTGACCATGATTTCTGAGGTAATGCAGGATTTGGGCTTCCTACCTACTCTTAGATGAAGCAGGTGGCTCTGTTTTTGTACATGAAGTCTCTTCTAAGCCCTACTGATTTTAGCATTTCCTGTCTCTTCCTTCATCGTATTTAGCCATTTCATTTTTACCTCCCCAACTTGTGTACTTCCCTATATACTTCTCCTGCCCCAGAAGGATCACATGCTTCCAATTTTGGTGATCCCAAGCAACAGGCAAAGCACAGGAGTGCCCATGAATCCAGTTTTGTTTGTATTTCTATTAAATGTGATTGTAATTCTTAATTTCTTCATACCTCATTGTTGGATAACTGCACCATCCTTTTATGGACTTTTACTCACAACCTGAAATAGAATGTAAATAAAAAAAGGAAAGCAAGCTCCCTACCCTGGAACTCAGGAGAGGAGAGTTTGGCCCCTCCAGAGATTGGCATGGTAAAGTACCATGGGACAAAGCCCGGCAGAGGAGACTGAGAAAGCTGGTTAATATTAAAGGATCACCTCCAAGCTCAGGAGCAATTGTCCCAACAAAAGGGAAGTCAGGTGAAAACTCCTGGAGGCCTCTGTGGGTGAACAAGGGGCTCCTGGACAAACTCCAACACCAAAAGGAGGTCTGCAGATGGTGGAAGCAAGGACAGGTATCCTGGCAGGAACACAGAGAAATTGTCTGAGCTGCCAAGGATGGGGTTAGGAAAGCTGAAGCCCCGACAGGGTTACATCTGGCCGTGGAGATCAAGGACAGCAAGAAAAGCTTCTCTGGGTATGTCGGCGATAAGAGGAAGTCAAGGGAAAATGTGGGCCCTCTCCGAAAGGAAAGGGGAGGCCTGGTTACCCAGGACATGGAGGAGGCCAAGGTACTCAATGACTTGTTGGCCTCAGTCTTCACTGGCAGGTGCTCCAGACAGACTGCGCAGTCACAGAAGACAAAGGCAGGGACAGGGAGAATGAAGAACCCCCTGCTGCAGGAGAAGATCAAGTTTGAGACTGTCTAAAGGAGCTGAAGGTTCACAAGTCCATGGGACTTGATGAGATGCATCCATGGGCCTGAGGGAACTGGTGGGTGAAGTGGCCAGGCTGCTCTCCATCATGTCTGAGAAGTAGGGCAGCCCAGTGAGGTTTCAATGACTGGAAAAGGGGAAGGAAGCAAGGAAGACCTGGGGAACTACAGTTCCCAAAAAGGTCATGGAGCAGATCCTCCTGGAATCTGTGCAGAGGCACATGGACAATGAGGGGGTGATTGGTGATGGCCAGCATTGCTTCACTAAGGGCAAATTTGGCCTGACAAGTTTGGTGGCATTCTGTGATGGGGTGGCAGTGTTGGTGGATAAGGAAAGAGTGGCTGACGTCATCTATCTGGATTTGTGCAAAGCATTCTGACACTATCCTGCACAACATCCTTCTCTCTAAACTGGAAAGACATGGATTTGATGCATGTACCACTCGGTGTATAAGGAATTGGCTGGATGGTCAAAGTTGCTTGATGTCCAAGTGGGGCCCAGTGACAAGTGGCATTCCTCAGGAGTCAGTGTTGTGAGTGGCATTGTTCAACATCTTTGTTGGCGACATGGACAGTGGGATTGATGCACACCCAGCAAATCTGCTGATTTGCTGATGTCACCAAGCTGTGTGGTGTAGTTGGCACACTGGGGGAAGGGGATGCCATCCAGAGGGATCTTGACACACTAGAGAGGTGGGCCATTGCCAGCCTCATGAAGTTCAAGAAGGCCAAGCGCAAAGTCCTTTGCCTGGGTCAGGCAATCCCAAAACCAAATACAGTCTGTGCAGAGAGTGAATTGAGAGCAGCTCTGAGAAGGACTTTGGAGTGCTGATTGATAAAAATCTGTATGTGAGCCAGCAGTGTGCACTTGCAGCCCAGAAAGCCAACTGCATCCTAGACTGCATCAAAAGGAGCGTGACCAGCAGGCCAAAGGAGGAAATTCTGCCCCTCTACTCTGCTTGTGTGAGACCCCACCTGTTCAGCTCTGGGTTCCCCAACACAAGAGGGACGTGGAGCTGTTGGAGCAAGTCCAGAGGAGGGTCACAAAGGTGCTCGAAGGGCTAGAGCACCTCTCCTATGAAGATAGGCTGAGAGAGCTGGGCTAGTTTAGCCTGGAGAAAAGAAGGCTCCAGGGAGACCTTAGGGCAGCTTCCAGCGGCTAAAGGGACTACAAGAAATGTGGAGAGAGACTTTCTAGAAGGACATATAGTGACAAGGCAAGGGGGAATGGCTTACACCTGTTAGAGGGAAGATTTATATTAGACATTAGGAAGCCATTCTTCCCTGTGAGGCTGCTGAGGCACTGGCCCAGGGTGCCCAGAGAAGCTGTGGCTGCCCCATCCTTGGCAGTGTTCGAGGCCAGGTTGGACACAGTGCTTGGAGCAATCTGCTCTAGTGGAAGGTGTCTCTGCCTGTGACAGGGAGTTGGAACTGGATGAGCTATAAAGGTCCGTTCTGACCCAACCATTCTTTGATCTTGTGGCACCATTTTATCATCTGGAAATTCACTTTAAATTAAGCAGATAAAAAACCCCAAAACAAAACCAAACCCCATTGATTACTTTGGCATTTATTGAGTCAGTAAGTTCAATGACATTTATTGTGGTAGATAGAGACTTACTTTCCTTGTATGCTGAAGATCATTTCTGGGATAAAAGAACATAAAAGTCCATTATAATCCATATGTGAGTCACACTGTCAGTATTTAAGATGCATCTCTGACTTGGAGGAGACAGCGTGCAAAGTGGGTTGAGAAGGGTATTCTTCACCTATGTGGAGAAAATTTGGCAGTCTTAGTTGATGCCAACTACTGTAAATAGTGCCCTGTACCTTTTGTGTGTCAGTTTAAAATCTGGAAGACAACAGGTTTGCTCAGTATGATTCTCAGAAAAGATAACCTGAGTGCTACTGAATCAATCAGTTGTGTTTATTCTCTTTGGTTGATAATCTTTCTGAGAGTGCTTTGCCCTCTCTTCTCTGCATATATTTTTATTCGCACTTCCTTGAGTCTGTGGTGTTGCTCTTTTCACAGTAAGGGCCTGATGGACCACAGCGCACCACAGCCTTGCATGTCCTTTGCTCTGTAAAATTCCTGTCTACTACTGCTGTCAGGGATTTTTTATTATTGTTTTTATTGTGGGTTTTGTTGGGTTTCTTGGAGCAAGACGTTTCCTCCAGGAGAATAAGAAGGAACCCTAAGTGCTATTTGGAATGTTCCAAAGACAAAAAAAATTATCAGTCTTTTAACCACTGAAAAACTGGTGAAATGTTTAATACATGCTATAGGAAGGGGTGTCGTTCGATACCAAATCAGATTGTTGCTTTGACCTTCTTTCTCACAAATATTTGAAGAGCTGTCTTTCTGCAAAATGTGTAAGGCAAAATTCAGTTAATATCTATGCGTGCATTGCTGTTTCAAAAGTGCCAAAGGCTGGCTTTGAGAGGTTTCATTCCTGATGACCATTAGTTCTCTTTTTAGGAGGTCAAATGCCACTGATGCATCAGAGTGCTTCTATGTTCCTCTCCATAGGCTGACTGTAATGCTGAGATTATTGTGTTTTCCACGGCACTGATGAAGAGCTTTCTCTGTTAAAAAGACAGATGACTGCCTTCACTGCCCCCAGCTCCCCAGCAAGCACTGAAAACATCCACAGTGACTTTGTGCTTAGGATGCTGCACTGTTGATGTGGACATAGCATCTTTATGCCGCCGTTAGTGTGCGCTTGGGTTGGGGCTATCAAACCCTGCTGCTCAAATTCCCTCCTCACAGATGGTGTGGCTGTGGGATAGAGCAGCAGCACTGAGATCTGGATAGGTTATGGGTCCAAGACAGCTGGGTAAAGCTCTTGATTATAAAGCTTGGTTGTCAGGGTATGCCTTGCAGCCTGAATGAAGTCATAGCCAACCAGGGTTGCATGTGCACTCATTTGAGCATGTCATCTCGTGCTGTTGGTTATTTCTGTGAATTATTCTAACAAAAATATTGTTGCCTGCCTTCCACCAGTGTTGAACTGAGCAAACTGACCCTATGGCAGCAAATGTGCTGAAATTACATCCTATTAAGACATTATTTTCTTTTCCCTCTCTGGTAACAATATATACAAAAATGATCTATACTAGATCATTGCTAGGTAGCATCAAAATGCTTTTAAGCAAACCACAACTTGACCTTCTTAATTGTTCATAGAGATGTGTGATCTTTAATGGTGCAGTGGCAGGCAGCCTATGGGCTGTGATTGCTGGGCGGTGATAATTACTCTCTTTGTTCTTGAGATGTATGCTATACTTCTAGCTATTCTTTTTGATGGTTAGAAGCCTGCTTCTGCACTTAGAAACAAGAGAGATAGCAGCTACCTACAGCATCTCTAGACCAGGCCAGCAGAGGAAAAGGTCAGCGATTATTTTACCCTTCTCAAGGGTAGGTGACACCAAAAATCCTGCTGCAGTTATTGGAAAGCCATGATCCAGTAAAACTACTCACCACAGTGCAAACAGTAACCTAACAACAGTCCTCAAAAAAGCCCACAGTGTAAGTGCAGTTCAAAACAGGACACATGAATGACCTTTTTTGAAAAAGAAGGAAATTGAGCTGGGCAGAAGAAAAGCTGCTCTTGTCTGTACAAGTGAAACCATTGTATAAGCTGTTTTGTGGTAGTTTGCTGGTGGGCTGGGAAAGCCAGCTCCTTGGCCTTTCTGCTTCTGGGTAACTGGCAGTTCCTGTCCTTATTTGTTTAGGATAAATTCCATCTGAGAGACTTGCTTTCTTGTGGCTTTGCAGCACTGACTGCCTGTGCTGGCTGAAGGCAAGATAGGTTTGCTCAGAGGAACACAGGGTCTTCCTTTAAACTGACTGCCTGCATTTTTAGGATAAAGGTGCTACTGGAGGACTGGACATGTCTGAGGAAAAGTACTCAACAAATGGAAGTTAGAAATAAAAGTATTAGAAGATTAAATAGTAACAAGGTTTGACTTACTGCTGAACTCTACAGACTGCAGAAGGCAATCTGTGGTTTTGTTGCTGATCCTCTAAATGTCTTTTGTTAATTGTTTTCAGGAGTACGTGCTGTATTCTGAAAGGTGTTGACAAGGAAATAAAGCGTTGGGTTTTAAATAATCCCCAGACCTAAAGCTCTTTCTCACTGAAATGCTGAACAGTGCTAATAGTGACCTGCATCTCTACAAGCAGTGATCAAAAAAACTGAATAGCTCAGTTAATCACTCTAGCTTTCGTAATTGTTTAGTCCTCTTTGTGTGTGCTTGTTTTTTTTTCCTGGTTAGATTTTTTTTAAGGACCCTGAACCTTTATTATTCATCCTTTAATGTCATAGCAATAACAGAAAATTAATTTTGATTTTGTTACCACAATGGAATATAACCTTTAAAAAAGTTAAAGTTTTTAAACTGATAGAAGTATTGCTCAACTTTATGCACAAGTCACATAAATATGTGTCCTTGAGCAATGAGGCTTATACTTAAAGTCCAAGATTGAAGATCAGAAGGAAAAAAGGCACCAAAACTTTTATCTCATCTGCTGTAGAACACTATATTCCTCTTTGCTATTGCACTTGCATGTAACATGAGGTGATCCACTGTGGTGCAAAATTGTGTCTTATGAAGAGTGTATAAGCGTTTAGTTGGTTCTTGTGTTTACATCCTTTAGCCAAATAGTCTATGTGACTCAGTAGCCCAAAAAGTTGTAAGACGAGACAGCTGTGTTAGGTGCTAGTGTAGTGATAGAGATGTTCCCCTTTTCCCATAGTAGATAAAATTAAGTGGCACTTTGCCTGATTGGTTTTAATTAATGACTTGCATGAGCTTGTGATAACTTAGTGGATACTCTTGATGGTTTGATGGTGATCCAAGCCCTGCTTAAATTCTCAGCTCTCAATGTGATTTTGTTCAGCCATAGTAAAGGTGGCCAGAAGGGTAATTTCCTTTAGTGAAATAACATACTCCAAAATTTCAGCACAAGCTGAATGCTAAACTAGAATAAATTCTGGTGGAAAGAGGGCGTAGTGAGTGAGGAGAGTACCCTGGTGTTGTACTGTAGTGCCTGTTCTTATCTCTGTCAGGTCCTTCTAGCTCATTTCCCTCTTGTGCCTTCTTATCTACTGAAGAGTTCTTAGCTCTGTTCTATGGTGTTCCAAGACTCAACTGGAAATGGTGTTTCTTGTTATGAAACCCTCTTGGTCATGCTGCTTACTAAAATTTTGGCTTCGTTCTAAAAAGCTATTCTACATTTGTTTTGTATTTTAGAAGCTTATTCCACTAAAATACCACATGTTTCATTTTGGGAAGTATATTTCCAGTATACTGGAAGAATGTACATTTTTATGGAATCTGGAATCTGTGAGCTCTGTGTTGAAGGTCTTAGTGAGAAGGAAAGGAGTTTTATTAAACCTGGAAGAAAGAACTGACCAGTATCTTCCCAGCTCTGTTTGTCTGCTATAAACAGTAATTTATCAGCACCAAATATAGTCTGATTTTCTGATCTCAGTTTACTTTTATAAATTTGTTTAGATGCCCTTGTCTTTCCTCAGCATGGGATATAACAAGAGGATTAAAAAATTTACCGGCATAACTTTAAGCAGTGGACAGCAGTAAATGATAGTGTTCTGGTGGGGAAGTATCTTATCTCTCTTAGTAGATCCAGCCACTCTCAGAGACTTGTAAACAGAACAAAATGGCACGCAGGCAGTCTAATTTGACTGCATTAAAAACTTGGAATATTCTGCTTTTCTACAGTGTCCCTGCTGATCAAGGCTTGACAGTGTGAAGTGGGGAGGAGGAGTTCCTCCTTGAATAGTTGCATAATTGAGACACAGAGCGAGCATATGTTATGTTCAGCTAACTGTGGGAACTTAGATGTGCTTTATAAAATGTGTTAACGACAAGAATGTTGTAGCTTCCAAGGCACCAGGCTGCTGGCATCGCTTAGTCCTTAATTGGAGGTTTATATGAAACCTCATTTTTTGAGTACTGAAACTTACGAATACAAAATAATGTGATAACCAAGACACACGCTGTTGGGTATTTAAGAGCACATGGAGTAACTAGTCTGCCTTGTCTGTATCATCTCTTCCAGTGTTAGTGTATGTTGTGGTTTTGTGTTTTTAGAATTACCACTTTCCATGTTCTGTCTGTCTGGACTTCTTGGTGTTTTCAAGTTCTTACAGGCTTAAATTTGTTCATAAAGGTGATCCGAATGGGATGTTTTCTTAACAAATTGAGGTCATGCACGTTATTTTTATGGAGCAGAAAAGCAACTTGAAAAGGCTAAAAAGAAGTTCTGTTTTCATTAACCTTCAAAATATCAAGACTGTCAGCCCAGGTCTTCTGCAATGATGCAGAAGGACCGAGATATATGCTGTTAGCTCCTGAATCTTAAATGAAGCAGCATATGTGTTGACTCTTTAATAAATCCATCTTTTATCCAAAATGCTAGATGCTGAAGTGAAGTGGGTGTTAGTAAAAACAAACAAAAGCAGAGTTTTGAGATTCTGGCTAAAAATCCCTTTGTGTTACTGCATGTCTTTCTGTTTGCTTCTGCAGTATTACCTTCCTAGTTACCCTCCAGTTGTACCCAAGACCCAACTTCTCAATGTAAGGAAACTTGCAGGGTAAGGAGCTGGTGTCTAAAGGCAGCTGTTCTTCTCTCCACCCATGGACTGTCATTTGTCTTAGGCATGGAACCAACAGTCTCTAATCTGCTTTTGAAAGTTTGTGGGGTTTTCCTGCTGTTCATAAGGAACTTGTAGCTGTAAGGTAGGCAGATAAGTAGCTGGCTCAGGGATATCACTGTCTCTTTGAGGACTCTTATCTATTGGAAGTGGTAATGGTTCTTCCAGAAGGAAAGAACTTGTGTTTGCCAGGCTTGATTTAGCTTTTGGTGGCTTTGTTGCAGTTTGAAGCTGTGGGTAGTGTTGTGCCAACCATCGGACCATTTACTGTCAAGGAAACAAGGGCAAGGAGAGTCTGAGGTGGCTTCAGGGGTCAGGCTCCCTGTTTTCCCTTAAAGAGCCACTCACTCATTCCCTGGATTAGAGTGGATTGTGCAGAGGCTGTCAGTCTTGGGAGTTCTGTCTTTGGGAAAAGGTGCAGGACAGGTATGCTCCATTTCCTCTGTAGTTTTTCTGGTCTGCATATTGATTTTGGAAATTTACAGAATCTTCTGATATTTCTTCCTCAGTTGCTCTGGGATGTTACATGTGCATTCATTTGTGACTAATGACGTGGGTTTAACCAGCAGGTAATCTCAGTGCAACAATGTTGTGCCACTGCAGAGTTACTCTGGGTCATTAATAGTAGTCAGGGCTGCAAATGCCTAAATGGTGGCTTCCTTTGCCTCTCACTGTTTACCTTGGATAGGAACCTTCTGATGGAAGGAGGTGCTGAGGTTGCTAATCCCTGTGTTACTTGCTTGAGATTTTCAGGAATGACATACACATAAGCTGTTGTTTGACTTACACATTAATAGGAAACTATCTTCTTTTTAACATGCGCTATTTGTTAGAGCAAGTTAAAGCTTGTTGCACAGTTCTGTCAACTACTTGCTCTTTTTCCTCAGCCCTTTCTCCCTGTCTCTCTCTGATGCTGTTGCTGTTCCTGCCTTTTGTTTCAATACCCTTTCTCACTTTCTTCTGGTTGTCTCCTCATCTCACCTCTCTTTGCCACATGGTTTTTGCCTTGTTTTCTTTGCCAGGTTGGTGGCGTGTTCCTCTTTCTCATCTCCTTTTCCCCTGAAAAACATTCAGGCCTCTGTCAAAGCTGATCACTCGGCAATCCATGGATTTTTATTGTAAAAACCAAGCCTGAGATGAGAGCCTGGAGTACAGGGACACTGAAGTACTGACCTGTATCTGGGAACCTGCATTGCTTTGTAAACCTTTTATGTCTGAGAAGAAAGGAGCAACCTGGTTGTGGCTCTGATGCACCATTATTTCCCACATAGGGAGAGCAGGTTAAAACCTGATTTGCCTTTTTTTTTATGATTTTTTTTTTCCTTAGAGTAGTCCACATCTGTGCTTATTTTTATTTTTCCTGCCCACCTTTTCTTCCCCAACAGCATTGAAACAGCAGGAGAGCCCTTCTGCAGTACATGTGCATACGGACTAAAACCTTGGGAAGCTAAGTTGCTCACCAGAACCAGTTATTGCTTACTTAAGTACTACTCTGGTGGTGATTTTTTAAGACAAAGATTTTTTTTTCTTTTTTTTTTCTATTAAACTCTTTTTTGCAGTTTTAGCTAAAAGCAAGGTGTCCATTCTAACTTAGTGACTTTTGTTAACAAGGGCAGGGAAAGGGATTTGTTGAATCTTCTGAGCTCCTTGCGTATAGCTAGAGATGATGCTGGTAGGCAGGGCAGAAAGCACTCCCTTGCTCTCTGCCAGCATGTGAAGGATTTATTGCCTGCTTTGCACATGCATCAACACTCCTGTATGTAAACTTCACTTTTTGAAGTGTTCTTACAGTCCATTTTCTAGGTATGCTGGTTCTGAAGCTTTTCTTGGGGTTGCAAGTTGTGTGCATGCCTCCAAAGTGCTTTGAGGGTTGTATGTAGTAGTTAGTTGCCTTCATCATACTAACTATGACCTTGGGGTGACGACATGATTATCAATAAATAATTACTTGGCTGTCTTATCAACTTGTAGTTCAGATAAAGTTGTTACTTTTAATACTAACATAGTGAGATTTGCTTACAGATAGTTTTTCATGCTGTATTACTGATGTGGTGCTTTTGGGTTAACTTTGTTCTGGAAACAGGGCAGAAGTGGAAACATGAAGCAACTTTGGACATGACTTACACAGTTTAGCGTAGAATTGGATACTGCTCTGAATTGAACTGAACTAGGACATAACAGTGTTTTAACTGCTCTTGCTTAGTGTGTTGATAAGTGTTTTGTCTACTTGTGTAAATAAATGCATGATTGCTTAAGAATTCCTAGAGTTTGTAGTGATTTAAATATTCAGAATGTCTTATAAACAAACTGGACAGTTACGAGTAAGCCTCCAAATAAATTTAATGTTGTATTCATAAAGCAAAAATAATCATATGTTTTCAAACTTGCAACCTGTAAGGCATTTTAAATACATGAAAAGTATGCTTGTGGTTTGTTTTTTCTAAGCTTTTTTCCACCATTCCTATTCTTTGCTGCCATTTGTGTTACATGCAGGCAACTGGAGTTATTTCGGATGGGGAGAGCAGCTGAGTACGTAACAGTTTGATTTCTTGCAAGTTTCCTGATCCTATAGTGGTGCAGCATGCTCTGGTGTAAGGAAAGTGGAAATATTCATGCATATAGAAAATTTGTTCCATTACATTTTCTTTCATTGAATCTTCATATTTGTGTATGAATGGTTGTTCATTTTTTCACTGTTCAGCTTTGTTTTAGCCATGTTTTAAATGAGTTGTTTGTGCCTTCTATTGGAATTTGAGGATAAGATGGCAGAATTGGACTGTTTTTCCTTTAATCAACAAAGTTGATTCTATTTTTATGGTTGTATACATCTTTTGTGTTGGCCTTCGTACCTGTGTAAGCCCAAATCAGTCACTGGAGTAACTGAAAACCACAAGTGAATCAGTAGTAATTGTTTTACCAAGATGCAAAGATATACAGGAAGTGATCACAGGAATTCCAAGTACTACAACTAAGAGTAAATCTGAAAGCAGAATTTTGCTTTCAGGATCTGAAAGTAAAATCTGAAAGCCTATTCTAGATCAGGGAGACAGTACCATGGCAAAAGTGAGACGGGTTTGCTTTAGCTAGAGCTTACCGGCCTTGGAAAGGTAGAACTCAGATACCACAGCAGTGTGTAATCTGCGGAGCTGATGTCTGCTCCCAGAGACTCGTGTGATAATTTTTGCAGAGGCCACAAAATTTTTGTTAGTTTCAGAAGAGTGTGCACGAAGCATCTTCACTTTGTTGGAAGTCCTACAGGTTCCAACAGGCAAGGGTTCTGCTCAAGATACAGTGCATGGGTTTTGCTACCTGCAAAGATCGATCCATCAGTCTTAACAACAAAGGTATCTGTTTCCTGTGTCAAAACCAAGAATGAGGTTTCACACAGAGTTTTACATGGGGAATGTGCTGAGGGGAGCATGCAAAGAGTGAGCACTGTGACTGCAGCCAGCAGGTAGGAGATTCTGTCCGGTCCTTTTCTATTTTTGACGCAATGGAATTTGGAAAGGACACTCTTACTGCAGCCAGGTAACTTAGGTTTAATGTCCAGCTGATGCTGCAACGCATTTCACACATGGGCCTGTTCTGCATTTTTGAAGTCTTCCACCAGTGACTTCCCAATTTCTCCTCCCACAACATGTTTTGTTCTCCTTGTTCCCCTGTCTTCGATCAAACCACATGTTCTTTGGGCATCGACATTGTTGATCCAGCTTCTCATGCTGTCATTATTGTTTGTCTTTATTGTTCGGGTGTGATAAGATAACTGAGAACTAACTGAAGTTTTGTATAGTACTAAAACAAAGATCAGTGTCTTAGCTTTCTTCTATTATCTAATTTTGTGTGTTTGAGGGGGAATTGGGGTGCTTAGGCATTGGGCAGTGAGAGATTTAGGACTGTTGTGCAGAGGTTATTTCTGCTGTTTATCTGTGGTGTTGGTGTATGGTGTTTTTGTTGTAAATGGTGCTTGTATTCATGGAGTTCCCTCCCTCCCTGCCTCTACTTCATCTGTCTTGCACTGTCCTCTTTGAAATCACGTTAGTATACTGATAAGCAGGCCTCTGCCTGTGCTGATGATGTTTACTAGTGAACTCCATTAGCTTGACAGTGTAATAAAAAATATACTTCTAATTGTAAACTTAAAACAGCAACTGAGAAGGAAGCAGCAGAAACAGCATGTTGGTAGATGGAAGATTTTGCTGGTGGAAGCTTCTTGCAAGAGGAGTGCCGAGCCTTACTAATTGGGAAGAGGGGGCTTTAGAAAAGGGGCAGCTTTCCTTAAGTTGTCCTCCTGATGAATGAAAACCTGGTTTCATTTAAGGAAAGGAAAAGACTTAAAGAAGTAGGGTATATGTGCTTTGTACTTCAGGCCATCAGTCCAGCTGTTGACTTTCAGCAGCAGAAAGTATTTTCAAGTGGAGAAAAAAGGGTTATGAATGCTCTGAAACTGATGACTGGATATTGCTAACTTGTTGTCTAAAAATTATGCAAATTTCTGATGTATTTTTAACTGATGAGGGCAATAGGATGGACTAATGAATTTTAAAGGTGCATTTAAATAATTTCTATGAATTTTGATGGTAGATACAGAAGATACTTAATATGCATTTTGATCATAAGATTTCAGAAAGTGCACGTGATTGTCGGAAGTGACCAATGGTTGGGTCGACAGTGGAGTTTTTGGGTCTGAAACTTAAGGAAGAAAGTCATTGGCAGCTATTGTGAAAAAACAATTTAAATGGATGAGGGGTGGGGAAGCTGTGTTGCAAAGGCCCTGGTGTGGAGCTGCCAGGGATTTCTTCTGGAATCGAGGTGGAAATCATAGCTTCAGTTAGTACACTTTCTTCTCTTCTCTTCTACTATTACACAAATAGACAAGAGCTGTGAAAAGCTCGGTGGCTTATTTTAGAGAAGTAGCGGGATTTTGAGATACAGAACCTTACATGAACCTCCTTCTTCCTGAGTGTGCTGCACTTAGTGCTTTTGTCCAAGTTTTTGCTTGCTTTTGTGGAGGATAAAGCTTAGGGACTGGACCCCAGATCCCATGGCTGATGATACAGTTAGAAAAGCAGGAGGCAATTTTAGCTGATTGCAGCCTTGAGAGGAGCTCCTGCTGTGCATTGGGACCTTAAAACAACAAAACCACTTCTGAAAGTGCATTCATCCAGCCATCTGTGATAATTTTGCAGTTACCTTTCCTTCCTGTCCTGAAGCTTTATGTAAAGAAAGTTGCCAGAGGTTAAATGTGACCAGCACAGTTAGTGTGACAGAACTGTGCAAAGCGGTTTTGAGGTTAGTATATTAAAAGCTGTATGTGTTCTGCCCTGCAGCAGTGGTGTAATCAATTCTGGAGGTAGGAATGGGGAGGAATAACATGGTTTCCAGGAGGCAGTTTGATTCCGAGAAGCTACGTCCCTTCTTGATTTTCCCCGCTCTTTGTAAAATCCTGCTGTGTGATGTGACTGTCCGATGGGTTTTCTTCTTAAGCTGCCTATATGCATGAATATTCAATTATTAAATACAAACAGCATGCTTCTGCCCTGCCCCTTCAGCCTTACCCCCCACTCTCTACACAGTGGGTCCAGTGACAAAGAAACTGTTTTCATCCTTTGAGAGCTGTTTGGTGTATGTGAAATTTCTTAGAGTGGGGTAAACCAATTATTGACTTTTTATGTTTATTGTTACTTATGTTCTTATTAATTAACTGATATTCAGAGGCTGAGGCTAAGCTGCAGTTTTTCCTTATGGAAGACTTGGTGTATCATCTGTTTGAAGAATTTGAAGATAATGCTTAAATTTGTCAACCTACAATGTGTGTTGTGAGGGTTATTTTGCTGAAACATGGACTGTAATGATGCCTGACCCCTCCTTTTGAAGGGATGCTGCATCCCAGAGCTGCTCTGCAAGTTCTTGTCAGTCTCTTACTTAAATAAAATTTAAGTGTCGACTATGTTAATGAATGGGACCATCACCGTGCGCAGGAATTTCACAGTATACTTTCTTGCAAAGGTAATATGTGCTGTAAGCCACATATGGGCCAGGTTTTGGTGTCTTTAATCAGACTGAGCTATGTCTTGATTTGTGAATGCTGCTGTTGAAGCGCAATTGCTCATAAAAGTAGGTGAAATTCAGTACGAATTAGAGTTTCTGGAGTTGGGCTTTATTTATGAATCAGTTGAGGATTTCTGCCTGGTATTAACATCTATGGGTGCTGTAGGTGCATATATCAGAGAAACAATGTGCTCCTGCCTCATCGACATTTGTGGTAACTGGAGCCTTGCATCCTTCAAATACGTCATCAGGGGTGCGTTTTGTCTTGAGACATCTAAGAGACTTCCTTATGCTAAACACCAATAAGAACTGGAGAAATTCTTTATAAAGAATGCCACCTTGTATGAACATATATGCTGTAAATGTTTGATTAACATTTAAGCCATCATAAGGTCCTTTCCAACCCTCACCATTCTGTGATTCTATGTGATTCTATTTTCAGATGTTGCTTAGAGATTCTGTGCTTCATATGAGAAATCTTCATTTGATAGTGCAGAGGCTAACAAATCCAGATAGTGCTTTTGCAACAGTCTAATTAGGGAATTTGAAGTCTCTTGAGCCTCTCAACTGGGCATAGTTGCTGACCCAGAGGAGCTGTTTCCTGCTTCCTCATTACCATAATTGTATAAGTCTTTGCACACCCTGATACTGAGTTTAGCCCAGTGTCAGTGAGTTACTGCATTCACTGGTTTTCTGACCCAGATAATTGTACTACAGATTTTTATTTGTTATTGCAGTGTTGTGGTGGGATAAATTGTTTCTCCCTAAATCTGTTGGTCTGGTGTCTTCTGCCAGATCTAGAACCTGTAACTCAGCTGGGCTAATTTCAGCTCCTGCAAGTTCTTACAATGGCTGTGCAGCCACAGCTGAAGTACTTTAAATCATACCAGAGTTATTTAGGCTTTACCTTAAATGAGAGTTACATCTGATGGGAAGAAGAAATCAGACAAGCACCAAAGTGAGGCATTAGAAGGCGCTTTGAAATAGCATTTCTGTCCAAATAAAAGGAATTATTGTGGCTTGGGCAGTAATCCCTCAAATGTTCAGCAATGACATTGCTCAGATGAGTAATAGCTCATTGTCCCTCTGAAGACAGCTTGTGCCTTGTGATCTACAAATAGATCTGTCCTGGGTCCACAGGCTGGAAATTTGGTGGTCCTTTGGCACATCAAATCATTTTCTTGTATCACATCTTGAGTGTTTCTTCTGTGTGCTGAACTGTATTTAAATTGATGGACATTGTGCTTTTAATACAGCTGAATAAAGCAGTATATGATTGCTGTTCATTTATATTCAATTGCCTAGAGACTGACAAGAACTCTGCAGCATTTAAACTACTAAAAAGCAGGAGGCTTAACTCCATTTTCAGTATGGACAATCAAATTGAATTGATTGTGATTAAGGGGGTAGAGCCAGGCTTTTTCAAGTGGTTTGTGTTCCGCAGACGTGTTTTCTGCTGGAGTTGTTTTCTACTCTCCATCCGCTTCAGGGCACTGATAGAATCTTAGTTGGGAAAGAACTGAAGATATTGCTAAGAACAAATTCTGCCTTGGATTGAAAACATCAAAATTGAATTGGAGGTTTGGGAAGTGCCAGTAGAAGAGGGGTGTTTCCTGGTGCTGCATTCCATCTGCTCGGAATTTCTGCAGTTAAATTCAGGTTTCTTTAAGGATCTGGCAGGAAACCAGCACTTTCACTTTATTGTGCAGCCTGTGGTGAATTGCTGTGTAGGACACACACCATTGAATAACTTACCAGAGGGGGCTTTAATTTGATTGTCCTTTTTACAGGCTTTTGGTGGGAGAGAGAGTAAATAATGGCTGATCCTTATTTCCCTTTGTTTCAAGCATGTTAATGGTGCACTTCGCTGCCTTATGGTGTGTGTATTTCACTTTAAGCTTGCAAAGATAACCTTGCATCCTGCACAGCCAAACACCACTATTGCATTTTTGATACCTTTCCTCAGGGTAACTGCATTCTCTTTTCCTGAAGGGTTAGCAAGCAGAAGTGTTTCTGCAGGGAGAAGAACTCACTGGAAAGGAGCTTTTTTCCTTTGTGAAGGTTGTCATTAATCTTTCGCTGCTAAACTTAAGCTAATGTACCTCTGGGTGTGTTAAATGTAGCAATTTTGCTATATAAGAAGTAACCTAACCAGTTACAAGCCCGGCTACTTTCCCAGTTCTGATTTTCCTACTGAGTGCTTTTCATTGGCTTCTCTTAACTTAAACTAATAGTTAAAGAAAAGCCCAGAGAACTTAAAAAAAAGAAGGCACTAAACAAAAATAAATAAATCCAGAAGCCCAAAGTACTGGTAAAGATGTTAAGAAGAACTACTATTACAAGTTGAAAAGTTCCAGGAAAATGCTCCTTTCCATAAAGGAATATTGTGGGTTGATTTTTTTTCCGCCCAATGTATAAATGTTGATTTTGGCAGCAGTAGAAAACCTAACATTTTGGGTGTTGGGGTGTTTGTTTTAAATAAAAATGTCTTACTCTACTTATTAGGAATGACTAAAGATAGACAACCTCCTATGATAGGAACTGGGAAGGAAGTGTATGGAGGTGATCACTGGAATTCCTTGGCACACACTTGAGAGAGCTGGAGGTTATAACCAGCTACCAGATGGAGACACATCCATAGCAGAAATAGAGCGTTTTGTCATTCTTTAAACTAAAAAAAGCCCACTAAAAACTAAGTGGGCTTCAGTGTCCCAAGCAAGGCAACTTGAGGGAGCCATGCCCTTAACTGCTTTTGTTTCTTAGCCTTTGAAGATGCTGACAGCGCTGTGGATGATCGAGATAGTGACTACCGCAGTGAGACAAGTAACAGCATTCCTCCTCCGTACCACACGACTGTGCAGCCCAATGCCTCTGTGCACCAGTTCACTGTGCCATCACGCCTGCAGCAGCAAGGGGTCTTGCGGGAAGCCTGTGCTGTCTCCTTACAGAACTATGATCTGGATTATCAGGAGCACGTGGCCATGAGGTAGGTGCTGTCTTCTGGGCAGCTGTTCTTTTCCCATTGATTTTTGCCACAGCAGAGCCTGAAGGTGCGATGCTGGCACAGGAGGGCGTTTCGAGGGCTCTGAAAGGAAGGTGTTACGTATTTTGTTAACACTGTGAGCTAGGAAAGACCCTTTATACAATGTGTTACTCCAGATCTGGCAGTTTAGTGAAGTCCCTTTTAAAGATGCGCTCAACTGAGCTCATTTAGTCTTGGTCATACCTTGCCTTTGGAAGGCCAGAGCACTGGGTAATTGGTTGTTCTGGTACCGCTGCATGGGTATGCCTCCCAAGCCAGTTAAACATGGTATAGCAGAGTTATTCTGTTAGGAGTTTCTAAATGTGGGGCAGATTTACCTTCTGTTCTGGGTTGGCTCCTATTTTATCAGCTCTGCCAAAGCAGTATATTCAAGAAAGTCTGTAACGAATTATTTTATTATTTTTTTATTTCCTTACCTAGTTACCATCTGGAACTGTAGAATATTGGGGATTTATTCTTTTGGTTTCCTTTGAGCTGTATGAAAGATAGTTTACTTGCTTTAAATTAGCTTTTTGACCATACATCAGTAGTTTTGCAACTGCTTGTATCATCGTTAAGTATTAAGTGTTACAGCACTAACTTACCTAGATCAATGGCTGTGAACTAGAGCTGGTTGTGCTGGGAACTGTGGAAACTTTACAAAACCATTGTTCCAAATAAAGAGTTAGTTAAGTGTAAGGGGGAAGCAGAAGACCTTAAAAGGTTCTGGTTGGCTTGGTAATAATGGGTGTGTAGTACCTTCATGCTGCTGCTTCCGCATTTGATGTGGAAGGAAGGGGCAGTTGCTTAAACACTGTTGCAGTTAGAGATGCATGACTAATTTGTTTTACCATATCCCTCTTGGCAAGAATGATCTAGTTTCCTGAAGCTTGAACCTGTGTTCAGTTGTCCTCATGGGTGTAAAGCTGAGGCTAAATTTTACTCTTTTTGCCTTATGGTCTTTAATGGTAAAAGCTGAATTTCAATGGTAACACTTAATGTTGTTACTGTTATTGAGATTTCAAGAAAAAGAGGCAAATGTGGCAACAAAATGCATTTACTGCAGTGTAACATGTCATTCTTAGTGCCCTTTTCCTAGTCTGTTAAATATCTTATATGGACGCATTATTCACTTTCCCATGCTATTCTGTTCTGCTGGTATGCAGTGATAAAATTGCTGAAGACCTTACTAAGAGCCTGGGAAGTTGAGCTGAAGCTTTTTGTTCATGGAAGAGCCAAGCCCAACAGTGGTATTGGGGAAGCTAATGATGGCTTGGTGTTTTGATAGTTATGTGACTTCTTGGTGTGGTGTTGACAATACAAATAATCTTTTCATAGCTCACCTTGCTTGGAGGCAGGGGCTGAACTTTTAACTCTAAGTGATAGATAAATGTGTTTGTAGGGCCTTCCACAAAAGGCACTTATGGTTCTAATTGTTGAAGAATACTAAGATGCAACATGTTTGGCTTTGTTGTTTTTTTTTTTTCTGATTTCCCAAAAGTGTCAATATAAAAGGATCCGGATGGATAAAGTTTACTTAAAAACTATGAGCTTTGTAGTCTGCTCTGGCCTAAAATTACTTTCACTCCAGGAAGGCAAGTCCCAAATGGTAATTCTCTTGAGCATTCCTGTTCCCATGTGCATTTTCCACATACCCAGCAAGATTTTCTGCCACATATTTAATCTTAAAACTTAGGAAATGCAAATAAGCCTACCAGAGAAGCTACGTGGGATTCTCTTTCTTATCAGAAATGTATTTCTAATGAGAGCTGGCTGAAAAGAAGCATGTGGGAGGATCTTAAATATTTTCAAAACACTAAGTATTGCACAACCAAATTGTGTTTGCCTTTCTCTCCTAGCAGCTCTAAGTGCTGTGGACCAGGCAGGACCTGATGAAATCAGTGTTCCTGGCAGGTTGCAGTTGGTAATCACTGAGGAAATGACAGCTCGTAGGAGGCTGTCCTGGGCAAACCCAGAGGAAACAGACAAGGTTCTGCTAGATCCTGTCTTGAATTGGACAAAAAGTTGACTTATGCCGAAATGCTTCAATTGAACATGGGTGTATTAAACATGGGGTTGGTTTTTTTTTTTGTTGAAACATTTGAGTTTGGCTGGAAAAGTTCTGATTGTTATTAGCTGTTACATATGATTGTATTCTTTTGGTAGAAATACATATATGTTATTCCCCCCTCTCCTAAGGATAACAGCCATTAGTCTTATTTATCCCTGGAGTGTGTTTTACTGCCAGCAGCCAATTTGACTTCAGAGTAGCAGACATCTTCCCCTGGGGTTTTTTGTTTTAATGCACTAACTTTTCTTTGTAATGTTCATTTTGTGTAACTGTGTGTCCTCCATGTCTCCCTGCTCTTGCTCTATTTGCTTCCAAGGCGATATGATAGCATAGATTCCACTGTGAGTGGCCGAACTGACCTAGAGTCCACATCTGAGTCTAGTCAAATGACAAGCCGCCAATGCTCGATAGGAAGCAGGCGCTCTCTAGATCGGTCTGATAGGTGGGTTAACCTCTTTACAGCCTGTGTGCCTGTCTCCTTGATGTTGCTGCTGTGAAGTGGTCTTGTGATACGTTTCAGATGATACTCAACTCGCTGTTTGCCTTGGCTCTGTTTCAGATCTGTGGTAGTTTAATGCCAGGCTGATGTTGTCATCTTTTTCTCCTCTCTGGTGTTGGACTTCTTGTCATCACTTCATTTCTAGTAAATAGCAGGAGAAACGCAGTGGGTGAGGTGCTCAATTAGGAAGAAAAGTAATTTGCTTTATGCCTAAATTAGTCAATTGTTGATTCAGCATTTACAGTTAATGGCTCTTCAGGCATTCATGTAGCTCCCATTGCTTGCAGCAGAGATTTGGAAGGGCTCAATCCAGTAACTATAGTGGCCCTGGGAATCTTTTAAATTTCATTAGCTTTTTCAAGAAAATTATTTCAATTACCAGCCTAAAGTTGCAAGCAAGAAGTGTAGTAAGCATTCTGAACTGTGTACAACAGGGCTCGTTTAAAGTAATGAGTATCTTTCCAATTAGCGTAAATTAACTAATACTGGTGGAAATGAAGTACTAAAGCAGCAGTACTGAAAATGCAGTGAGCTATTTCTCTTTCAGGGCTATCCCATCAGTATCTTAAATTGGGGTGCCCCAGGTACCTCTCAAGGTGAAGACTCTTGTATTAGCAGCATCCATACCATGCCTTTTGCCCTTTCCCTTCTCTTGCCCTACTCTCATGGGGTCAGGGCATGTGTGCCCTCATGCTCCTAGTTCTCAGCAATGATTGACGTGAGACAAAGCTGCAGTGCATCTTTCAGATGAGCACTTGGATTTTTTTGCATTCTAGCTGTTTATTTTTATGCAGCTGGCAGGAGCTCTTCTTGTGAGACTTATCAAGAGAGGAAGATTTCTGGCTACTAGCCTTCATGTGGTTGAACAATTGAGATAATCCTTCTGATCAGCATCTGGGAACTAATCCCAGAATCCCCAGGGTCATTTACTTGGGTTTCTATGAAGCTTCAGATCATTTGATAGCAAAACATTAACTGCTTTAATTAATTCTCCCACAATGGACAAGTGTGGATTGCTGAATGTGCTTAGATGTGTTCTATGTGGGAAGTATAGATCCTGAAAAGCATCTGAGGCTTGTAATGGGCTAATATCCATAGCCAATGTTTTGTTCTGCTTTCTGATCAGTAACAGCTCTGAGGATCTTCATTTTGTGTTGGTAGGAGCTGCCTGAGGGCATTAGCTACAGCAAGAGCCCTCCCAGCAGAGAATCATAGAATCAACCAGGTTGGAAAAGACCTTTAAGATCATCAAGTCCAGCCTTTATCTCAGGCCTACCAAGTCCACCACTAAACCATGTCACTGATGGCCTCATCTTTGTGGTTTTTGAACACTTGAAGTCTGGAGTAGCTGGAGCTCCTCATGTTGTTGCTGTGCACAGTTTGCATTTTGTCCCCCATCCCCACTTCCCTGGAGTCCAAAGACTCCTGAGTCTCTGCTGTGTAGCCACCCTTAGGAGAAACAAAGTGCCTGTGTGCTTTATGAATACTGATAAGGCAAATTCTGCAGCCTAGAGTGACCAAAATGCATGCACAGCATAGTGGAACATTGTGCGTGGGCTCTGTATCTCAAAGTAGTCCTGTTACTGTAATAAGTGACTTTTTTCAGCATGCCTAAAAAAGCAACAGCAGAGCTCTGATACAGCCAAGGCTGTGTGCCCTCACTTGATCACAAAAAAAGCTCTTCTGCCGCAAACAGGCATTTCTAAATTTTCTGCAGCTCTAACTGGTGGAATATCATAACCCATGCTGCCTTTTTTTGACTATTTGATTGAAACGTAATGGTGGTAGATAGGCAAGTTTTCAGTTTTGTTATCTCTGGATGTTTCTGATTTTAGTTTTTCTTTATTTAATGCATGGTTTCTCATTACTGTTTTTTTTTCCTGTCCTTTCTAGATATTTTTTTTAAATGTTATTTTCTTTTTTTTTTCTTTTCTTCCCTCCTCTGCCTCTCTTCCTTTCCCTTCTGCCCTCTTTATTTCTCATCTTAGACAAGAATCTCTAGCTAGAAATGAAAGAGTCAGGATTATTCCATTTGACTGTGAAGATGGAGAAGAAGAACAGGAGAGTAACTATGAAGAACTAGGAAAACTGCTTATAGAGGAATTCTTAGAAAAGAGTCATAAAAATAGAAGTTGGCAGGAAACAAATGTAAAAAAGATGCCAACTCTCTCAAAAAGAGAAAATTTCAACCACTGTGAAAGATCAAGGTGCTGCCAAAATGTGTGTGTGGAGTCAGGGTCTGTAGATGTCCCTAGGTATCCTCAGGAATATGACACAATAGATAGGAGAAGGAAAAAGAAGCTGCGATACCATTTTGAAGAGAGTGGACAAATAAACTTGCGAAGTAATGAAGGTGTGCAGTTTCCTGGAGAGAAAACGGTTTATTTCAATGGTGTGGCAAATAGTTCTGAACCTAGTGATGATTTCCCAGTATATGATAGAACTGGGAAATGTACCAGTAGCTCTGAAAGTAAGGAGCAGTTGCCTGCTTATCCCATCCTGCGTCCATATAAAAATGGTTTATTGGTTAAAAGTGGCAGGTTGCTGAACAAGCAGGGAGTGAACCATGAGGGCTCACTTCACCTCAGTAACAGTGACGATGTGCAAGTTGTAGGCATGGCAGATAACACTTTTGTGCCTGAGGATATCCTTGAGGAATTTGACAGCAGTGCTTCCGATGAGTTCCAGTACTCACCTGTTTCAGATGATGAAATGGAGGAACTGGCTTCGCTTTCACAAACATGGTCTGATTCTGATATCAGCCATTTGAGAAACTTCACTGTTAATTACCCTTCAAACTTGGGCTCCCAATTGAAAGCTAGCTGTGATAAAAAACATAAGGCTAAAGGGAGCAAGCATGGTCATCCTGTGCAAGACATAACACTCTCTCCTGTTGAAGAGCCCAGTGAGGAGTACATAGACACGATGGATGAACTGCAGTGTCTGGTAGAATCAGTTTCAGAATACTTGGCTGAAAAGGAGGAAGAAATCAACAAATTTGGTACATTGACAGAGACCAGAAAAAATGTTGAGAACGTGTCAGTGAAGCAGGATAATGCTGATAATTCAGTAGAGGGTCAGAAACCTGAACAGACCAAGCATCCTGCTGCTGAGCAGAGTACCAAGGTCAAATCTGAATCTCTCCCAGACTTGTCAGGTGTGAAAAATACAGTGAATTCCCTATTCAGCTCTTTCACTGAAAAGGTGGGGTCAAGCACAAAACAGCTTACAGCCTCTGTTGAAAAGCTTGTTTCTACCACTCCAGAGAAAGCAGAAACCAGAAACTCATCAGAAAGTGGAATCTCAAATGTTTTTCCTGGTAAGTACAGAAGTGAGAGTTCATCTTCTGGAGTGACAGCAGATAATAAAGCTGACACCAAGTTCTCCATTCACTCTTTGCTACCATCCCAGGTGAGTGGTGATAAAAAAACCCAGATCATAAACCCCAACAAGCCAGAAAACACTGAGGTGGACAGTAAGGCTTCCACACCATGTGATCTTGGGCAACCACAAGGAACAACCACCGGCAGCCAGCAGAACAAACATTCAGTTGTGAATTCTGTTTTAGGCATGTTCAATCCTTTAAAGATCTTCTCTGAGAAGGAAGTGCCAAAACAAGAAGTCATAAAAGAGGAACACACCAAAGAGGACAGCCATGCTGTGAAAGTTGATGAGGCAAACAGAAGTGAGAAACCATCTGAAGAGATGGCAGCCAAGACCAACAGCATCGTTCCAGAGACACGGACAAGTGAGACTAGAAGCGAGGCAGAGGTGAACGTAAATAGCACTTCCGTGTCTTCTTTCTTTGGCAGGCTCACAAACTCAGTCAGTTCCTTCAGTCTGAAAGCTAATTTTGATGGTCTTTTGGCTCCCAAGCAGCAGGATGTACCGCAGAAGCAGTCAGATTTGCATCATGTTACAAATCAGCCAGATGCCACTGTGAAAGGTGGTGCACCCACTGCTAGGGAGCAGCCTCCTGAAAATCGCTTAGGGGATCAGCATGCTACAGGTCATGGACCAGGAGACAAGCAAAACAGAGATAATGTGGAACCTAATTCACAGCCTCAAGATCAGAGTACAACATCTGAAAGCTTTTTCAGTCCACTGAAAAAGTCTTTCAGTCAGTTATTGCTTCCTTCTGCTGAACAAGGGCAGAAAGAAAGTACCTCTGGGCATTTCAAAGGCCATAAGTCTGAGGAGGATATAAGACAAAATAGTTCATCGAATGAACACTCATTTCCTTTCGCTGGGAAACTTTCTTTTCTCAGTGGGTTGGGTTTTTCGGAAAAGCAGGAACATAGGAATGATAAAGGAGGCTTTATTCCTTCGCTACTTAAATTTTCTTCTGCAGAAAATCTAGCACCTTCACAGGACCAAAGAAGAAATCAGAATCCTAGCAGCATGGCTTTGCATGAAGATGGAAAGAATAATTCAGAAAATGCCATTTCATTAAAGTCTAGCTCTGTTCCAGATTTATCAGACCGTAAGGATGAACTTGTGCAAACAAAAAACATGACTAAGAGAAACCTATCTTGTGCCCAAATAAATACTAAAAACCACCAGGAGAGTGCCTCTGCTACCTTCAAGGCTTCAAGAGAGCAGCAAATAACTGAAAGTACTCAGGAAGAGCACAGAAGTGTAAAGGGAGGATTGATGAGAGAAGAATTAAATGCACCAGGCTTAAATGACAGCTTAGTTGAATCCACCTCTTCAGCCAGAGGACCAAAAGCTGCAAGTGCAGATGATGCGCAGAAGAAGCGCACACCAGGTTTTTTTTCTGGGTTTCTTCACATTCCTTCCAGTGAAAACACAGACAGTAATCAAGACTTGGCTGCTAAAAGTGAGAGTGATGGCCAGAAAAGCACTTCTCCTGGATTATTTTCTAGCTTATTTAAATTTGCTTCAAGTGAAAACTTGTCTGAATGCAAGCAAGAGAAGGTGAAAACAAACTCTCTAAGCATCATGAAGCTTTTTGATAGAGGTGGAGATCCTAGCTCAGAAACAAAACCCAGCAATTCAGGAATGGCTTCTAACACTCAAAGCAGCGCTGGAGGAAAGCAGGAATCTTCCAGCTTCTTGAAAAATCTCCTGCCCAAACCAAAGGAGAAACTGGATAATGTGAAAACTATGGAATCTTCCAAAATGACTCACCTCCAGTCCAGTGCAAGAGTGAATGAAACACCTGAGCCCAGTGTTCCCCAGTGCAGGCATCCTGTGCTCCCTGATGCTCTAAATCTTCAAGACAAGGCACAAGACTTATCTGGAAAGCATGTAAATGGTAGGCATATCCCCTATCAGAATGAAATATCTAGAGTTTTCCCAACTCTTTTAAACAAAGGATCAAATGAATTTCTCAATTTGACTAATAAAAGTTATAACTCTACAGAGCAGTACTCGGCTTATCAAGAAACAAGAAGTCATTCTGGCTTTGAATGGGAATATGAAGTGGGGGAACTGGCTGGCACTCGTGAAATAGCTGTACCAGTTTACTATGTGTTAAACCAGAACTCTGTTCTGCCCGCTCAGTTTTTGGACTGGCCTGAAAATGATACGGTAGTGAATCTCTGCAAGAAGGATGGGAATGCAAATGTGATGGGTTGGCAGAATAATGCCAATTTTGATGGACAAAGTTTAGATTTAAGTGTTATGTCCTGTGAGTCATTTGACCAGTTAATGTTTCAAGATGTTTGTTCAGGAGAAAATGATGCATGGACTGCTGATTCTGTCAATGAAAGTTACCATAACTTTTCACCATTTGAAAGAGATGGCAGTTACTCATTAGAAGAGTTGCCCATGGATTTAAGCTACTCCTCTGGCTGTGATGGAACTATGTGGACTCTAATCGACCAAGAGACTTTAAGTATGGATGAGAGCTTTATGTACTCATCCTATAGCCAGGAGTATCAGGAGTGGCTGATGTTGCTTGAGCAGGGTATATGGTGGCCATCAGAAGATGGTGACTGTGGATATTACATGTACAGTGATAGCCAATATGTGTATTCACTGCTCACTGATCCCACTGGACAATATGTCTATGTGTGTGCTCCTGAAGCATATTCCTATCCGGACTGGTGGGATTATAATTTTCATATGGATTCCATTCCAAGTGCTGTGCTAGAAGACAACACAATTGCTGTTTGTGGTTTTAAAGTCCCTCTTGGCAGTGAAGATGAGCTGTTTTGGTTTGCTGAAGAGGAGTCTTTTGGTGATTATACAACAAATAAGCCCCTGGACCTGTCAGTAGCTTTGCAGAGGAGCGATCAGCTAATGAACATGAATTTAGAGACCTTTTCACAGATGTTTGAAGAGTCCATTTATTATCAGAGAGAACAACCCTTAGACTTCTCAGGTTATAAACTTCAAAAACTCAAAGTAGATTTTAGACCTGAAAAGGAAACCCTGAATTATTCAGAGGAATCTCCGCTAACCCTTGATCTCCGAACACATTCCAGAGCAGCTTTAAATAAATCACTGAGTGAGGAAGTTCACACTAAGGAAGCAGATAAGGCTGTCCCTGTGACGACTACAGGGAGTGGCTCATCAGGATTCTTTGGTTTCCATCTGTTTCAGTCTACTCCTAAAACTGAAGAAACTGTGGCAGCTAATGAAAGTGTAGCAGAAGCAAAAAAGACTGAGGAAGATAAGAAAACCCCAGTGAACAAAGTTAGCTCTTTATTTTCCGCTTTGGGTGGACTAATTGGAAAGTCTTCAGGTCCTGACCCTGAGACATCAGGAGATTCTGCCTTGAAAAGAACAGACACACAGTCGGTGTCATCTGAAAATAAAACTGATGGTTTATCACTTGCACCAAATAGAAAATTAGAGAAGGCACAAGCAGGGCAAAAGTTCCCTGTTACGTCAGAGCCAAGGAAAAATACTTCATCAGAACTTAATCTGGAGGCTGCTAGAAATGAAAAGCCAGACTTAAATCAGAATGAAAACCTTTGTGTTAAAAAAAAGGGATTAACTAAATCTCCTTCTCTGCTGAGCCAAACTGTTCCAGATGGCAGGCCCATACGAGAAGAGAGACCTGTTAAAGCAACACCAGCTTCCAGGCATCTTGAAGAGCATGCAAGTATTAATGAATCGAGTCAGTCACAGCCAAATCAGAGCCAGCCAACCACTGAGCCTGAGGAGACATTATTTAAGAGCGCCCTGAAGTTGTTCAGCCTTGGAGAAGATTCTCCTGCAAGCTCCGCTGCCAACAAACCACAGGCTTCTGGCTTTTTTGACTTCTTTAAAACACAAGTAAGCAAAGCCCCACAGCCATCACCAGATTTGGGAAAAAGTCAAAGTGATAAAGCAGAAAAGGTGGTACAGCCAGAGCAGAAGGAGACCTCCAGCTTCTCATCATTATTTGGATCCCTTGGAGATCTCTTCAAAGTGGAGCCTGTGCCCCCTCAACCAACTTCAAGTACCCTCCCAAAAGCCGGTAGCAGAACTGAGTTGAGGCAACAGAAGGAGAAGTCTGGGGGTGTTCAGAGTGCCAGCATGCCATGTCTGTCCTCCAACCTGAAGGAAGGGGTGAGAACAGAGGGCACGGATAGGCAGGTTTCTCCTAGCCCTGGGGTGCAAATGGAACAACGAAGCAGAAAAGCTGAGGAGGAGTCTCCTGAGAGTAAAAAAGTGCTTCCTGGGAACATTTCACAGAAGGCAGTGGGTGTACACCCCAAAGTTGGCCAGCTGAGTCAGTCAGCTGTGCAGCAAAGCAGCGTACCTGCGGTGACACCAAAGCAACAGGGAGGAGGTCGTTCAGGAAGCCCAGCCACTCAGGCAAAACCAAAGCCAGATCAACCACGTAAAGAGTCAGGCTTCAGTTTGCCATTCAGCTTTTCTGATGTCACTGCTTCGAAATCACAGCCGGCGCAGCCAGCCAGTAGGAGCATATTCTCCTTCTTCACGGGATCAGATGAGGCAAAGCCTTCACCACCTGCTCCTGCTAGTGGGAAGCAGCAGGAAACAGAGGGACTGTTTCATCTGCCCTCCTTCTTCTCCAGCGGTCCAACTGCTGAGAAGAGCATGCCTCAAAGAAGTACTAGCTTTAGCTTCTTCAATTTGACATCCTTTTTGGATGAGAAACCACAAGCTGCTCCAAGACAGGAGAATAATACAAAACCATCTAAGCCAGTGAACTCCAAGCCATATGTGAAGCAAAATATTGCCACCGACTCTAGTGTCAAAATTAGCAGTTCTGCCAGGCAACAGGAAGCAAACAATAAAGAAGTTGATATTATTGCAGCAGTGACTGGCAAACAAACGATACCAGAAATGATCCAAGAAAATAAATCAGAAGTGCTGGCAGTGGAAATTGTAGAAAGTGTTGCTGAGGTAGCTGAAGAGAGTGACTTAGGGAAGCTTCCACAGACTGATGGCACTGCAGTAACCAATGTAACTGCCTCTGGTCCTTGCCTTCAGACTCCCAGTGTGCAGGGGGGCTCTCAGGGCCAACAGGCTATTTCTTTAGAAGAAGGTACTTTGTGTAGCACAGGGAAAACGGACAGTGTTGCATTTCCTCTTGTTAAAGAAGAGCCTTATTCTTCAAAAGAAGAAACTTCTGAAAAGGAGGATTATAGCATGGCCTCAGGGGGTAAGATAGATTCCCAGAGTCTAAATGACTTAAATAGTGTGAGTGACATTAAAAATGAAGTGATCTCTGAAGAAGTATGCATACAGAGTGAGTTGCCAGAACGTAAATTACCTGAACAAACTCTTGTTGAAGGGTTACAACAAGCACGAGAGCCACCATCTCCTTCTAAAATGCCAGAGGCGTCTGATTTGCAAAACAAACCTAAGGAATCTGAGAGTGATAAATCAGTACTGGATTCTTCAGTTGAAATGTTTTCAAGTTTTATGACAAAAATGAAACCGCCCAAAACATTATCTGGTTTCTTTTCCCAGCCTCAAGCTACTGCACCTCCCACTGCACAGAAGAAAAGCTCCTCTTTCTTTGGTTTCTCATCCCTCCCAAGTGGCCCAGCACCAGCTTTCACAAATGATCTCTTTGGCATCTTCAAAGGTCCAAAAGAATCTCCAAAAGAGATGCCTCCAAAATCCACCCCTAAACCTCAAAGCAGTAGCATGAAAGATGTCACTGCGTCTGTTCCAGCAAAAGACTCTAGAGAAACAGAAAACACAGCTGCAGCCAGAGAGTCTAAAAGGGACGTCACAAGCTCTCTGAAGGAGGATGTATTACCTGTTTCAACAGAAGAGAACTCCACAAAAGAGTCTCCTGTGAAAAGAGAAGCTGAGGAAAACAGGAACTCTGAAACCTGTAAAGAGGAACCTTTGATGATCACTCCAGAAACAGCAGTGTCTACTGAAAATCAATCCCTTGAGATTCTGGAGTTGGACAATGATGCACAGCCCTCTGAGGTGGTAGATACTAAGCCATGCCAGTATGATTTCAGTAATGCCATTGATACAGTGCAGGCTGAGGCCACTGACCAGACCGATGGAGATACATCCCAGCTTGATGTGGGGTCTTCACACGTAACCAAGGAACAGGCTGCTCCTACAAATGGTGCAGCTGTTGACATCCTTCAGACAGGCTCTACTGAGGATCTTGCAGTGAAAATGGAAGCCCCAGCTAACGGGGAAGACCCAAGCCTTTCCCAATTGGATGAGAGTGCTACGCTTGAGTCCGAGCCTGTTGTTACAGGGGATCAGGCCAGTGCTGGCATTGATCAGCAGGACATGATCAGTAATAATGGTAGAGAACCCCCAGCTCCAGCTGATGAGCCCAGTGTTCATGTGCTCGAGCTGAATGAAGAAAAGACAAGTGAGGTAGAACAGCAAGCTGCTGAACATTCAGCAGCTGATGAGGAGCCTGCAAAAGGTACTGCTTCCAAATGTGACTTGAAGAAACCTAATAGTGTTCCTCCAGATGCAAGCAGTAATAAACCAGTGTTTGAAATACCAAGCATGCCCAGTTTGCCAAAATTCAGCTTTATGTCGTCCGCTGATAGTGGAAAGCCGTTTGGGTCATTCTTCTCTCAGCAGCCACCTTCAGTTAATAAAGCAGGGGCAGATCAGGGCCTCATGTCCAGCTTTAAGAAACTTTCTTCTACTCTCTTTGAAGGAGGTAGTGAAGAAAAGGTGGGTAAACCAGAGAGTGCTCAAGGAGCAGTATTTGGGAAAAAGCTAGATTTCTCCTTTCCCTGGCAAAAAGACAACAGGGAGACCTCTGCCAAAAGGGAACCACATGTACCACCACAGGCTTTGTCAAAACCAGATGACAAGGTGTTAGGAACAGTCAGTTCAGATGAAAACTCAGAATCTGCAGTCTCGGCTCAACTGACTGATGCAAATATAGAAGTAAACTTGTCTTCAAGTCAGCCTGACGCTGTAGACAATGAACTTTCTGAAGAACCATCTGGTGCAAGCGCTGTTGATGATACATCCAACAAAGAGCTCAGGGGCAAGATTGATAAAAAGTCAGAAGACCATCAGAATGAGATTTCAGGTGAACTGCAGAAAGAAGATCAGAAAGAAGAGCATGCTCCAGCTGAGCCTGAACTGAAAGAAACTGAGCTTGATTCTGCTCCTGAGGGAGCAGTGCTTCATCCTAGCACAAAGGCTGCAGACCTGAGTAGTGCGGAACAACTGAATGAGAAAAGGCTAGTTACAAATGAAGCATAATAAATGGTTCCAAGTTTTCGACCATTTATAATGCAATACTGCCACTGTAGATACCTTGGTGCCTGATGTTTGTAGCCAGTTCCATCCTCTATTTGTTGTCAAGTGTTTGTAGTATTATTGATATCTGTCACCGAGGATGTGGCAAACTGCAGTCACTAGTTACATATAGGCCTTTAGACCATTTTCTCACCTCTTTCCACTCTTTTTTCTGTAAATGTAATTGAATTTCCCATGTTCTCACACTGTGTGTGAGAGTGCTTTTCTCATGCTGAATGAGATGCTTCTAGTGCTAATTGCATTAGCCTTTCTGGAGTTACATTCCTTGTGTGTTAATTCTGCTTAATGCAATCACTTTGCTTTCTTGTTTAGTGATAATTGTATTTGCTAAGAAATGTGGCAGTATGTAGAATGTATAGGACAGAATGAGGATTTTTTTTTTTTTTTCAAAATGCAAGGTAAAGGCTTTTAATTTTAGAGAGAAATTTGATTTAGTGGTGAAATTTTACATAGCTAATTAGGGCAATTTCACATTATTGAAGATCTTAAAACATTTTCAGAGTTATCAGTGAAGGTATTCTAATGCTTATTCTGCCTAAAATCTGTGCAAAGGTTTTTTCATGCAGTTAGGAAAGCCACTTAAGGAAGTTACTAGTGTTCCATCAGTCTGTATTCAGTCTTTTGCATGTGCTAAGTTACAGTTGCCCTCAAAAATCAAAGCAGAGACTTGCTAAACATATCTCTGCATGATGCAAGAAGTGAAACATGTGCCTGTGTTCATACAATTTCAACACCGCACTTCCAAAACTTCCTATTTGGCTTGATATTCTCCTAAGTGTGCAAGTGAGAGAAACATTAGTGCTACTTAATTCTTTGCTGTAGTTTTCCTGACTGCACGAGAAATTTTGATCCACTGTATTTTGTCTGAGGATTCTAGGAATTCAGTCCTGGAAGGGGTGTCTTGAAATACAGAGATCATGCGCCTGTGGTGAATTCTTCAAAAAGCTTTATCGGAGCCGCACTTGTAGCTTCCTACATTGCTCTACTTTTGTAAAAAATTTTAAGTTGATAGTCTTGACAACCATGATTTTGAATGCAATATGTTTTATCATAAACATATATATGTAAAGTTAACTCTAAGTTAACTGTACTTCTCAATAATAGCTTAAAATGGTTAGGGTAAAGAACTTAGCTGCAGTGAATCTGCAGAAGACAGAAACACTTCCACTCTGAATTGCTATGTTTCCATTGTTATTTCTATCTGGTTATTAGAATATCTTCACTGGCAGTTTCTAGCTGATGAAGGGTGAAGTAGTAGTTAGTTAATGAAAAAAGACCACTGGCATATGTGGTCTGTGTACTGGTAGGCTGTGTGTGAAGTATTTCTGCTGCCTGCCAAATTTTTGAGGTTCAGAAGTCTAGATGTAGTTCAGGGAGCATAATAGATAAATCTGACTTTACAACACATCTTTTCAGTAATATTTAGTGTTCCACTCCATCTGTTAGATGTGCAGATTGCTTTGTGTTTCCCCAAGCCACTGCTTTTTTTCTGATGGACTTTCTTATTCTCTCATAGTCCTGCTGGCAGTAGTAGATATGGATCTTCTTGTAATGTCAGCCAGGGAAGCTCTCACCTCAGTGAGCTGGACCATTCCCATGAAAGTGCCCATGGCTCTGAGCAAGAAGAGGATCACCAGGAAAGGGTCTCAAATCATTCCTACCACAGTTCAGGCAGCTACCAGAAGGATGGTCAGGGATGGCACAGGGAGCAAGAGGAACCTCATAGCAAAGGAGAGGAGGAGAAGATCTATGAGACAGAGGAGAAACGTGCAGACCGTTCTGTAGCTCTGGAACTTGAGAAGCCCAAGGATGTTGATGCAGGAGCCCATGTGAGGTAAGTGAAACTATATTAATAAGTTCAACTAATTCAAAGAAGATACCTCTCTCTGCTATTTCCTGAGGAAGTTACTTACTTTTAGCCTTCTCCAAAAACTAACTTAATGTTGCTGATCTGTGAAGCATCTTTATATGCAGGACCAGTTATTTATGAAACATTGTGTAAGCTTAAACTGCATTTGCTCTGTATGTAAAGAGGAATGAAGCAGCTCATTTGCTGTATTTTCCATTTTTGGTTTGATGAATGTAGTCTGCCCAAATAGCTGCTTCCATTGCTCATTTGTGATCAATCTTATGTGTGAGCAACCAAGAACTACTTGTAGTCATGGTTCGAGCTGCAATAATTCCTTTCTTGTGTAGTAGGCTACCACAATTAGCGTTAGTGTTTATGTAGGTGCAGGCTGTAGAATTACATTATGAATACACATGTTCCTTTGACTCACTGTGGCAACTTCCCTTGTCCTTGCACTTGGGCTTTTCAAGGTGTCAGCAGTATTGGAAACAGGCTTCAAAAGTTGTAATGAGTAAAAAGAAGTTGTAATGTGAGTTGTAATGAGCTGGTTTTTTACAGGAATTTTGGATTTCAAATTTTCCAAATTTCAGATTTGGATTACAAATTTTTGGATTTGGATTTCAATACTTTGGGAGTGACTTTTTTTCCTTGAGGTAATCAAGTCACTGCAGCCCCTAGTGTAAAGATGGGTATGCTTATGTAGGTATGATATTTTTATCTGTTACAGTGAGATCCACAGAAAGATGTCTTTCTGTCTCTGCCCTTTGGAGGATACATCTGATGTCACTGTGCTTGTATGAGAGAATTAACCGCAACAGTTCATGTGTAGGCAACCCTTACACTTAAAATGAGAAAAGGGAAACAGGACTAGCGAGAGTGTTGAACTGCTTGAACTCTGTCTCGCTTTCCTCTTCTCCTTACAGAGCAGCAGTAGTCTGGTCCCAGAACTGTTGGCCTATATTTGTTCACAGGGAGGGTTATTCACATAGTCTGTTTCAGGCTAATTTAGGCATCTAACTTGGGTACTCTTGCATTATTGGCTCCCTTTCTCTCCACTCTCTGGCAATGCTTTACTGTCTCCATGGAGTATGCATGGAACTGAGCTCTTAATGTTGAACCTTGGAGTTGCATCTGAGCTAGCTGTGCAGCATGGATGCATGATGCTCTCAGCTATGCTTTTTTTACACTATCAGCAGGGCTGGGTGCTTTGCAGACAGGAAGATCTTTGTCTCACTGATTTACATCTCAGTAACATATAAAAGGAGTGCAACCAAAAGGCCAATGTATGATGAGGTTATGAAGTATAAAATGTGCTGTGGGGCAGTGAGATGGAGCACTGCTGCCAAATACACATGCCCCTTTGAAAAAAAGCTATAGGAAAGGGTGGAGAGAGAAAGGGGCAGTGAATGAGGGTAACCACAGCTGAGCCCTATGGCCAGTGTTTCCACTAAGGCATCCAGTCTCTGAGGGAATCAGCCACTGTAGAGATGATCTATCACAAGCAGGGTGCCAGGAAAGGACCCATAGATCCGGATGAAATTGAATGTACACGACCCATATGGTGGAAATTTACACGGAATGCACCCTCATCATATGCCCATTCATTGGCAGCAATAAGCTGGAACGATATAGCACCACCAACAGTGGATGAAATGATTCATCAGCTCCGAGAGTTCGAAGACAATATCACCCCTTCCATCATTTCAGCTGTGGAAGAACTGTCTCAGGAGTTCAACAATTGAGAGAGCATCTATATGATCTATCCAGCCCCTCATGTGTACCAACTCACATCTCAGCTACTAAGAAGAGGTGTCCTGCTGCTCAAGAGAGAAGGTATAGGAGGTATATGCCATGGGCCACCCTATGGTTTTACCTGCAGGATCACGGAGAAGACATGGCGAAGCGGGATGGAAAACATACCTCAGCTCTGGAGGAGTGGGTGCATGAATTGAAGAGGAGAACAAAGGTCAAGGATGATCATCCCATGAAAGCTGCGGCTTCAGTCTCTGGTGAGGAGGTTCCCAGATGGAGTGGAAGGGCCGATTTTACTTCAGCTCCTGTGATAAGGAATAGTCCCTGTCAACAAGACCTAAGTGACCAGTGTGATAACTATTAGAGGGGCCCCGCCTCCAGCCAGGTGGAGGTAGGGGACAATCGGATTTACTGGACTGTGTGGATCAAGTGGCCTGGCACATCAGTCCCACAGAAGTAGGTACCGGTGCACAGTGTACCCTGATGCCATCAAGCTGTCAAGGGGTGGAACTCATTTCTATTTCTGGAGTTACAGGAGGATCCCAAGAGTTGACTGTACTGGAGGCTGAAATCAGCCTGACTGGGAGGAAATGGCAAAAACTCCCCATTGTGACTGGTCCAAAGGCTCCATGCATCCTTGGCATAGATTACCTCAGGAGAGGGTACTTCAAAGGCCCAAAAGGGTACCGATGGGCTTTTGGTATTGCTGCTTTGGAGACAGAGGAAATGGAGCATCTGTCCACCTTGCCTGGTCTCTCAGAGGATCCTTCTGCTGTGGGGTTGCTGAAGGTCGAAGAACAACAAGTGCCAATCGCGACCGCAACAGTGCACCGGCGGCAATATCGCACCAACCGAGACTCCCTGATTCCCATCCATAAGCTGATCCGTAGACTGGAGAGTCAAGGAGTGATCAGCAGGACCCTCTCACCCTTTAAGAGTCCCATATGGCCAGTACGAAAGTCTAACAGAGAGTGGAGACTAACAGTAGACTATGGTGGCCTGAACGAAGTTACCCCATCCTTGAGTGCTGCCGTGCCGGACATGCTAGAGCTTCAGTGTGAACTGGAGTCAAAGGCAGCCAAGTGGTATGCCACGATTGACATTGCCAATGCTTTTTTCTCAATTCCTCTGGCAGCAGAGTGCAGGCCACAGTTCGCTTTTACTTGGAGGGGCGTCCAGTACACTTGGAACCGACTGCCCCAGGGTTGGAAACACAGCCCTACCATCTGCCATGGACTGATCCAGACTGCACTGGAACAGGGGCAAGCTGCAGAACACCTGCAATACATTGATGACGTCATTGTGTGGAGCGATACAATGGAAGAAGTCTTTGAGAAAGGGAGGAAAATAATCCAAATCCTGCTGACAGCCGGTTTTGCCATAAACCGGAGTAAGGTCAAGGGACCTGCACAGGAGATTCAATTTTTGGGAATAAAATGGAAAGATGGATGCCGCCAGGTCCCCACAGATGTGATCAACAAGATAACAGCAACGTCGCCACCAACTAATAAGAAAGAAACACAAGCTTTCTTGGGTGTTGTGGGCCTCTGGAGGATGCACATCCCGAGTTACAGTTTGATTGTAAGCCCTCTCTATTATGTGACCCGGAAGAAGAATGATTTTAAATGGGGCCCTGAGCAACAACAAGCCTTTGAGCAAATTAAACGTGACATAGTTCGTGCAGTAGCCCTCGAACCAGTCCGGACTGGGCCAGATGTTAAAAATGTACTGTACACCGCAGCTGGGGAGAACGGTCCTGCCTGGAGCCTCTGGCAGAAAGCTCCAGGGGAAACTCGAGGTCAATCCCTCGGCTTTTGGAGTCAGGGATACAAAGGATCTGAGGCCATCTACACCCCAACTGAAAAAGAGATATTGGCAGCCTATGAAGGGGTTCGAGCTGCTTCGGAAGTGATTGGCACTGAAGCACAGCTCCTCCTGGCACCCCGGTTGCCCGTGCTGGGCTGGATGTTCAAAGGCAGGGTCTCCTCTACACATCGTGCAACTGATGCTACATGGAGTAAGTGGGCTGCATTAATTACACAACGAGCTCGAATAGGAAATGCCAGTCGTCCAGGAATTCTAGAAGTCATCATGTACTGGCCAGAGGGCAAAGATTTTGGAAGGTCACCAGAGAAGGAAGGAGTGATGTGTGCTGAAGAGGCCCCACCATATAATGAACTGTCAGAAAGTGAAAAGCAGTATGCCTTGTTTACTGATGAGTCCTGCCGTATTGTGGGAAAGCGTCGGAGCTGGAAGGCAGCTGTAGGGAGTCCTCAACGACAAGTTGCAGAAACTGCTGAAGGGAGGGTGAATCGAGTCAGTTTGCTGAGGTGAAAGCCATCCAGCTGGCCTTGGACATTGCTGAACGAGAAAAGTGGCCAGTACTTTATCTCTGTACTGACTCATGGATGGTGGCGAATGCCCTGTGGGGGTGGTTGCAGCAATGGAAGCAGAGCAACCGGCAACGCAGAGGGAAGCCCATCTGGGCTGCTGCACTGTGGCAAGATATTGCTGCCCGGGTGCAAAACCTGGTGGTCAAGGTACATCACACAGATGCTCATGGACCCAAGAGTCGGGCCACTGAGGAACACCGGAGCCAACAAGTGGATCAAGCTGCTAAAATTGAAGTGGCTCAGATGGACTTAGATTGGCAACATAAGGGTGAATTATTTTTGGCTCGGTGGGCCCATGACACTTCAGGCCATCAGGGCAGAGGTGCAACATACAGTTGGGCTCATGATCGAGGGGTGGACTTAACAATGGACACTATTGCCCAGGTTATTCATGACTGTGAAACGTGCTGCAATTAAGCAAGCTAAACGGTTAAAGCCTCTTTGGTAGGGAGGACGATGGCTGAAGTACAAATATGGGGAGGCTTGGCAGATTGATTGTATCACAATCCCACCAACCCGCTAAGGCAAGTGTCATGTGCTTACCATGGTGGAAGCAGCCACTGGATGGCTGGAAACATACACTGTGCCCCATGCCACTGCCCCCAACACTATCGTGGGCCTGGGGAAACAGATTTTGTGGTGACACAGCACCCCAGAGAGAATTGAGTCAGACAATGGGGCTCATTTCCGGAACAGCCGTATAGACATTTGGGCCAAAGAGCATGGCATTGAATGGATATATCACATCCACTACTACGCACCAGCCTCTGGGAAAATCAAACAGTACAATGGGCTGTTAAAAACTACACTGAGAGCAATGGGTGGTGGGACATTCAAACATTGGTATACACATTTACCGAAGGCCACCTGATTGGTCAACACCAGAGGATCTGCCAACAGGGCTGGTCCAGCCCAGTCAGAACTTTTACATACTGTAGAAGGGGATAAAGTCCCTGTGATGCGCATAAAGAATTTGCTGGGGAAGACAGTCTGGGTTATTCCTGTGTCAGGTAAAGGCAAACCTACTCATGGGATTGCTTTTGCTCAGGGACCCGGATGTACTTGGTGGGTGATGCGGGAAGATGGAGAAGTCTGATGTATACCTCAAGGAGATTTGATTTTAGGGGAAAACAGCCAATGAACTCAGTTGTATGCTGTTGCCTGCCATGTAGCACTTCTATAGCCCACCAACTAGATGTCTTCAGGTCACCAATGCCTGACTTCCCTCCGACCATCATCCCAACTAAGAATGAACTTTGATGAAACCAGATGAGTTCTGCAATAAAGCAATGATCAGCATCAGCAGGCAACAATTCAACACTGCACATAGCCTCTCCTGCTCTGGAAGACTGTTACAATAGATGGAGCCCGACATCATGGACCAGATGGACTCAGCAGCTTCATAGGGATTGATCCATGCACTAAGGAATGATCTCTCTCTCTCTCTCTCTGTGGATGTATCTCTATATCTCTATCTCTATCTCTATCTCTATCTCTATCTCTATCTCTATCTCTATCTCTCTATATCTCTATCTCTATCTCTATCTCTATCTCTATCTCTATCTCTCTATCTCTATCTATCTCTATCTCTATCTCTATCTCTATCTCTATCTCTATCTCTATCTCTATCTCTATCTCTATCTCTATATGTGAGATAAGAATGATGGTATATTGAAAATGTGGGATCAGAGCATGATATGAATGGTATGGAATAAGGGGTGGAATAAGGCATGTAAATTTCTAGCAGTAGGGATGATCAGCCAGAGGCAGTGGTTAGAAGGGATCTGCAACAGGCATGGGGAAGTAAAATCTTCCGTCTGCCTCTTTGATGTGTGCAGTTATGATACCAGTGTGTTGTGGTAGCTTGATCAGATATCTTGGACGGCTTTCCTGATGTTTTGACCAAAGCCATCTTACTTATGGAGCTGGATTGTAGCCTAGCTTATATCTTTCAGTTCACCAGTTTCCACGATGGTTCCTGTGTATAAGGAAACTTCTACTTTAGATTCTCAATTCCCAGAACGTGTGCAGGGCTGTTTGACTGGAGGCTGTTGGTTAGCTCACGTTCCTGAGCTGCAACTGTGATTGCACTGTGTAACATTAAATCTTCGCTACAGATGAGTGCATTTCATACAGTGATTTTCTGTTTTTTGCCTTTAAGCTACCACGGTGACAATGAGCCACCACCATTTCCTCCAGCAAGAGCCCATTGGATTAGAGCTATTAGCAAAGTTCGACTGCAGCTTCAAGAGGTAGGATGGAGTATTACTTTGTTCCTTCTCTGTGCTACCTCAGTTTTAGATCTGTGCCTAAAGGTTTCATTTCTTCTTCCTTGTAAGACACCTCTCACAGTTTTGATGTTTTGCAGAGAAAAATTTAATCAAGTGTATGGTATAGGACTGCAGCCTGTTGTGATGGTCTTAGAGCTGTCTAATTCTACCAAGCAATTTGAACATCGTTGTGTGGAACTGGAGATGAATATCAGAAAAAAACGCAGTAGCAGAGAAATTAGCTCTGAATTTGTAAATAGTAATAATAATGTCTGGGACTAAATGGTTTGTGTTAAACTGTTAGAAATTAGCACTTTTTCTCAAGGCAACTTGAGGATAGCTTGTTAGCTTTCTTGGAGTCATCTGTATTATTTGTCATATGAAAATGTTCCTTGGGAAACTTTACATCAAATATTTTTATATATACTAATTGAAAGTGGGTGTATAATAAGTCTTGGTATTTCCATCTCATGAAAGTACGATTTAAAAATAAAAAGTCCTGATTTGGGAAGTCAAAAGGAAAAGGTTGTGACATTTTCTTCAGCAGTATAAACAACTTGTTTTAGAAAACAGCGATTAAGACCTAAAAAGTTGTTGTTTTTCTTAAAAAAATCTTCTGCTTTCATCCATCTGTATGCCCACAGAAAGATAACATATGGTGTTCATATTCTATAGATGCTAAACTATTGCCTACTACCCAAAATGCAGTTAATATATTTTATTTGGAAATACTACCTTCAGCTATAGCTCTCCTGTTTCCTTTTCTATAAGGAATTATTTGACAGCATCTTGCTTCCAATAGCCAGACTTTTCTATACGGATTTATTGCAAGGTGTTAGGAAAACAATTTTTATTCTTTTTTTCTTGCATCTGGGGAGGTATCTGAAGTGCCACAGCAGAAATTGTTTATCTGGATTGTAAATTCTTTCCCGTCTAAGAATTACTGTGTTACTTCACTTTTAAGCAGAAGGGATTTGGTTCAAAACTGTCATATTGATGTGGAAAGTAAAATGTAAGTGCACCATTGGTTTCTAAGGACTTCTGTTGTGGTTTTGTAGCGCATGCAAGCAAAACAGTTTAGTTCTGTGCCTTATGGAAGACAAGGCAGAGCATACTAGAAGGGACAAAAGATTCAATGATGCATCTCCCTGTGGATATCTCTCTTTATTTTCCTGAGAGACTACAAGGTCTGTGAGGTGGCTCAGCATCAATCTTCGTGTTTCTGCTGAATTGGAAGGAACACATGCTTTGAGATGACTGTTACAGAGACACTGGTTTAGGCACGATATCATAATATCATGATTTGCTTTGCCTTGACCACGCCTGTTGATCAAAAATTACCTTAACACAAAATCCATAAGATATGGAGCTTTCCAGCAGCCTCCTCCAGGGTTTAGCTGTCTTTATTGTCCTAAAGCTTCCTAACCTCTTCTGCTCTAGATCTTTCTTTTACCATATAAATCCATTTCTCATGGTTAGACTAAGTAGTAAAGGAGCAGAATGGATTCCCTCCCTCTGTAAAACAGTGAAGGGCTATTGCAAAGAGAGGATGAAGCCCCACTCGCTCTTCTCAAGTTCACTAGATGACACTTTTTCTTTTAATCAGCCTGTCCTCTTGCTGCCCGCCCTCACCTTCCCCGTCTTTGTTTTTTCTGAAGTGCAATGTTCAAAGCTGTCTGTAGAAGTTCAGAATGCTCTCAGCTGAGAGCTTGCTCAAGTGCACTACAGAACAATGAAAACTTTGTTCTCCAGGCTGTGATCCTGATATGCCAAGATACGAGCTATCCTGCTGTGATGGTGCATTTTTATTGCAGAATAACACTGATGCATAGTTTGCCTCTTATCCTTTCCAGGACTGAGCTTCCTTCTGAAGAAAGGCTTTGTCAGTTTTTCCCTAGCCTATATTTGGGTTGGATTACAGCTGAATATGGCTTTGCACTTTTTCTTATAGAATTGTGTGTTTTTTCACTCCTTAACCACATTGCTGTCTGTCTCTTCCTAATCTGTTATGCCTACAAATCCTTGAGGTTGTGTGTGAAAAGTTGCACGGTACCCAAGCTGCCAGGCTGTGTGCTACCAGAGCTGCCCGAGGGACCCTGCTTCATGCATGCTTTGAATTTGGCTGCTCTGAGTGTGATTTTTTTCCCAGTGTGTTTGGATCTGTTTTACCAGGTTCACCTAGGCCTCAGGATATAAAACTTTTACTGTTCGGCTCCTACACCTAAGACTGATTTACCTTGTCACAGAAGGAAGTTAAATGGATTTGACACAGTTCTTCTCTTGAAGAAGAGAACATGGCTCGCTGTTATTTCTCTCTTTTTTATGTTCTTGAACATAATAATAATTTATTATTTGTTCCAGTCTTGAATCTTGAATTTCCAGGGGTGTGTGGGAAGAAGTCAGGTTAGTGCTTTCATAGTTGTCCAAGTCCTCCTTTTCCCATTTTTAACCGTAAAAGCTTGTTTTGCCCTTTTTAAATCTTCAAGTGCATTGCCTGTTTTTCAAGTTTTTAGTGCGTTGTGATTTTCAGTGTGCACCCTAGTACCTGAGGATGCAGATTTATGAGGGCCGGCTGAGTTAGAAGTAATTACCTTATCTGTTTGATTTCAAATTTGGTTTTTGCTGTTTTTTTTTTTTTTTTTTTGTTAGTGCATCCCGTTTTTTATAACTTGCTAAACTTTCGTATTCCTTTTTTTTCCTTTACAAAAAGCAGTAATAACTCTACCAGCTGCCTGAATGCAGTTGTGCTTGTCAGTAAAGACCTGAGGCAATTAAGGCATCAAATGTTACAGCCTCTTTAATGCCACCTGATGATAGCTTTGTCTTTATGAGAAGCAGCCATGGTGGGGGTTTTGTCATCCTGTGTGTTCATGGCTAGGTGGGGATTTTTTTTTGCATTGGCCTTTTGATTTCTTCCCTATGCAATCATGCTCATCATTAAAAGCTTCCACAGGGAGAGGCTTCACGCCCTCTGAAGAAGGGGATGGGTCCTTTCTGTCCTCTTCACTGGGTCAACTTGTGATTTTTGTCTCTTAATGCTATTTCATTAACTTAACAGCTTCCTGAACTCCCTGTTCCTTCAAGCCTGTTTCTCGTGAGCTCTAGCTACAGATTTCTGAGTTTTTATTAGTTTGTGTTTTTCTGGCTTGCCTAATTCCTTTCCTTCTACGGTATCAGGAAGACTGTTTTCTCAGATGCATTTGCATCCCTATTTTTCTCTGCTCAAATCCAGAAGAACCTCTCTGCTAGTTGCTTTCTCACCTTGTGCATCATCAGTTGGTTCCTAAGTCTTGTTTGAAAGTCAGTGATATGGGTACAGACTATCTAGATAAATATCAGGATATTAAAGGTCTCTGTGATGGTAGTCTAAACGGCTAATTCCGTTGGCAGTTAGAAAAGGTTGTGTCTCATTTCTGTAATCATCCTATTAACATCTTCCCATCTTCTATCATTACCTAAAAGCTTTCAAGAGGACTATCCTTCTCATTTGTTCCAGTGCTTAGAGCAGCTGCTTATGTCCTTATTCTTCAAAGCGCTGCCCTCAGCTCTTTTCCATGTTCCCCTTCCTCAATGTGTAATATAATTTCATTAATACGTGTGGAGCTCCAGCTCATGTACCCGAACTACTGGATTCCTCTCACATAAACTACTGAAATAGTTCTTATGACCTTAATTGTTAATGATCTGTCTGAAATTTGAAAGAAAAAAAAGGAGGAAAAAAAATACACTCAAGAAATTTCCATATGTGATGGGATTATAAATCCCCCTGGCAATACAGCCTCCTACCTGGGAAGAGATTAATATTCACGTGAATAATATACATGCATCCTACAGCACCATGAGTCAGAGAAATGTTGTACTTTAATTAAGACTTGACAGTTATAAAATGGCACAGAAATTTGTAGCTGTGCATGTTAAAAAAAAAAAAAAGCTTTGTGGTCGCATGCACGTTTTTCTTTTTTTTTTCCCCTTCAGTTCTGCTGTTTTGTTTTTTTCTCCCATGTTTGTGATGAAGAAACTTAATTATGCCAGAATCAAACTAGGGTTCTCAGCCCTGGGAGGAATGACTCAATAATTCTCACCTTCAGAGTTAGAACTTTGACTACTAAGGGGAATTAATTGATAGCTCATCTGCTGAGTCCCTCTGTGAGAGCTTCTTTTCCAGAAGAACAAACACACAGCTATTGCATCTGCAACTTCTTTAACCAAAATAGCCTTCAGCTGGGGACTTGGCTCTGTGACTTTTAAAGTTACACAGATTTGAATCTAAGTTTTGTAAACCAGAAGAATTGGCAGAGTGGAGAAGAGCAAAAATTCAGTCAAACCATCCAGTTGTCTCTCCTACCAGTTCTTTTTGATATATTTAAGTATTACGAGAGGGTGCAGGGTCTTGGATTTTATCCATTTACATTGAATTTGTTTACAGGAGAAGAAGCCTTATGCATAGTTTTTCTCTTTTATGTCAGGAATTTAAATACATCAATTTACTCATTTTCTTTTCCAAACCAAAGTCACCGGGCAGTGTTTCCTATTTGTTTTTTCTTCTTCTAGATGCCATTTTGTAATAATTATTTTAACTTTTGTCTTTCCCTATTAAATAATAGTCTGTTCTTTTTGACTGCTGTGTAACTAGATCATATACTGATGCAGTTCATGATGTTGTTTTTCTGGAATATGATAAGCACCAGCAGTGGAAGGACTAAGTGTCTGTTCTCCTTTATCCTTACAGTACCCTTAGTTTTATTTCCCCATGACTCGTAGCTTCACAGTCATCACTTCTGATCAAGCACCTGCAAATGTCTAACAACCATCAGGGCCTCACTTTTAAAAGCCCTGGTCCAGGGAGGTTGTTGTACTGGTATTTTGGAGTCTGAAGCCCAGTTTTATTTATTTTGGGAAAGCAAGCTGATAGGGAAAACCACCGCTATTTCTGTCTTACATAGCTGTAGGATGCCCTCAAGAGCCCTCTCTGGACTTCCACAGTTAGTGAGGAGATCAGCAAGACACCAGCTGGTTCCAGTTTTGATTGCTAGTTAGGTTTTTAACTTACATGCCTCACCCTACTCCTAATATTTGAATTCAGGTCCTCTGATTTTGAACCCATGTACTGTACAGGAGCCCAGATGGCTAGTGGAGGACATGCCTGCTTTAAGCCAATCACGAAAGGATTGGAAACTGCCCCTTTCCATCTCTCATGAACTGTACAGTCCATGCAGTAGTTTACTTTTAGCATTTTATTTCTCTTAAGCTTTGTTGCCTAGGTGTCTTTTTATCAGTCCCGTGAAGATGAGTAAGCTCTGCATTTTCAAAGCCTCCCACGCAGTGGCAAAGAAACAAACTGAAGTGCTGTGTCTCTGACAGAGAGTTGCTAGAAACTTCTCTTCATACAGGAAAACTGCATCTCCAGTTAAATATCTGACTTGTCTTTCTCCTATTTTCTTTATGAAGGTTATCTTAAACCTCCACCAAAATACTGTCATTGCTAACCAAACTTCCCAGGGATCAGGGTTGGTGGGGACTTGCAGAACACCCTTGTGGTCATGAAATCACTGTTCCTGCACGGGAGGCCTGTGTAGGTAAGGCATGACCCAAAGGTCACTGCTGTCTGTAGGTAGAGACTGTTGTCAGCTGTCTGTGCTCACAAGGCCACTCAAAAATGCTTTCTGCACACCTTATCTAAAAAATGTGTAAGTGGCTTTCAGATCCCTTACAGATTGCATAATGGTAATTATTTAGAAAGCATTTGTATGTAAAAATACAGAAGTACTGGAGCTGTTCTACTGCCTCTGCATACTGTAAAATCTTATTTCCCTATGTTGCATCTGAGTCTGCAGGCTGGCAAGACTTGTGGGACTCCCCAAACCCCATTTTGTCTTTCCCCAGGCAGTTGTTAGTGCAGGGTGACTCCCTGATGCTTGAACAGCCTGTGTCTGTTGCCTCCTCTGGTTCCCTCTCTGCAAGGAAGGGTTCAGCCACCATGCTTTACTCAGAGGAGGAAAAGCTTCTTTTATCTTCGGGTCTCTTAAATAAAATACCTATTCACATCTGTTTGGAATAAAATGCATGTTTATTCATCCTTACTGGGATTCTTTGATATCTACTATCATTTTTTTAACCTGCTTTGCAGCGAAAGTTCACAGTTGCGTTGCAGCAGAGACATGTTTGTATGCACATAGAGGAAAATCATAATATGTGTTCATTAGCTGCTGTTGTGATTTTTTTGAGTAGCTTTTTGATAAAGTTGTCTCCAAAAATCAGCAGGCATGAGCTTTTTAGAGCAGTGACGCTAAAATTAAGAGAAATACTCTCTTGTACAGTAATATGCTGGTCAGAAACACTTTCCATAATGACCACAGCAGCTATGAGCCTGTTAAGGCATCAACAGGATTTTCTGCAAGCTTCTCTGCACATAGCGCTCAACTGGTAGTTCTGACACTCAACTTCTATTCACCTCTGCTATAAAGCAGTTTTGGTGTTGATGGCCTGTATTCCACAGACACAGGACATCTGTCACCTCCTGTGACAAGTTCCTCCGTATCTTCCTGTTGCTCATTAGCAAAATAAAACCAAACAAAATTGAGTTTTCTAGTCATTAACAGAAGTTTGAAGGGCGGTTAGCTAACTTTCCTATAACGCCGTTTTTACTTTTTCACTGCAAACTTCCTGTGGGCTTTCAAGACCAGGGGTAGCGTCCATAGGAAGGCAAAGAATCCTGACATGTTTTTTTCTTTTCCTGATCTGTAGTTTTATTTAGGGATATAGCTTTGCTTCTCTAGTTTTGTATTGTAAACTCCAGACACCTGTAAGTCAAAATTCACAGGAAGCCTTTGAATGGAAATCCAAGCACAATTTACTTTTCTTCCAAGGTTTATTCCATTGCTTTCCTTAAAAAGAGAGGAAACATGTTTATGCAACATCTGGAACATAGTTTACAAACACAGGGTGTTCCACTATTGGGTGGATCTTGTACTTTGTGCTAGCACTGAACGTTAAGTTCAAGTAGATCTGTTTGGCTGAACGGTATGCTTCTCTCCTCTGGCTTGAAAAGGTCAAAATGGAAGGAATACTGGAAGGCATGTGGGTAGTCTGCCATTATATCTGTTCTTTTTTTACTTGAAGCATTTCATGTGTGAGTTTTTGACTTCTGGAGTGAAGCTGGATGGAAAGTGGATACTGGTTTCAAAAAGAGTGGAGTTTTTTTGGGGTCGGTGGGGGTTGGACTTTGGGGAATTTTGACTTTTTGAGACTGACTGGGATATAACAGATGGGAGAGCCCACCATGGAAGAGCCAGCATTTTAAGCTAGACTGCATCTTGAATAAGGGGGGAATAGGACTCTGGTTCCTTATCTAAACTGGGCAATACTGAGATTTTAACTTAGGTTTCCCACAGCTTATTAATTTATTCTAGGAAATCACTCTTACCTGTGCTCCCTCACCTATTTGGACATCTTAGAGAAGAGAAATGCTCCTGTTCAAATTAATCATTGTCCTATAAATCAGATTTTTGATTATGACAGATTGGTGTTTTCTAAAGGAAAATGTGTCTTGGTCACCTTCCTTCCTCTCCATGGAAGCGGTGCCTCTGCTCATCAGGGAGCAAGATGTGGGTAGCAGCACTGGGCTGGCAGTGTGGATAGATGACCTATGTCTTACATGGCTGCCAGGTTCCCAATCAAACTGCATACCCAGGATTGCTGCCTTTTTGTCTCTGGCATCATTTCTCTTAGGGAATCTGGTTACAGCAGTGTCTGTTGTTGTTATGTCCAGAATTGACTTGCATGTTGCAGGCTGAAGGAATTATCTATGAGCTCAGAGCATCTCTGAACCAGGGTGAACTACAGTAAACCCTTTTTCCCTGCCTGGTGCTGCCCAGCTTACATTCCCATGTGTACCAAGACTCATCCAAATACTTTGTTGCACAAGTGCTTTTCTTTTCCTAAGACCAGCTGCTGCAGTTGCCTAAAGCTTTCAGGAAAAATGGAAACCAGATCTGTTTGGAGCATGGACCAAGTCCTCTATATAGTCTATATCAAAGACTGTATGGTAATACTAAAAATGTTGGAGATGAAGTGACCCTTGCCGCCTTATGCATAACTCCCCTCTTTGTTTTGGGGGTGTAATGTCAGAAAGAATTACAGAAGTGTGCTCCACTGATGGAGACTTTTATCTGATGTGGAGTGGGCCACAGAAACCTGTGGTTTCCTGACTGTGGCATGCATGATGCTCATCAATAGAAATCGAGAGAGATTCATCTGGCATTGGAGTAAGTCAGTTCCTCCTGCTCTGAATAGGGGTGCAATGGGAAAGGTGGGTGGGGGGACTCCTACCTGCCACATACGCAGCCATTAAAAATAGCATTGGCTGTTGGGAGAGCCAGACTTCACACTCTTATTTTTAAGGCTCTGTGTGGGAGGAGGGGATATTTCCCAGTGTTGTGTATTACTGAAGCAATCTGTGCAAGAAATGCTGCACTGGAGAGATAGCAGTGGGCTTTGGCTTACAAAGCAGAAGACTTGGGGGAGAAATGAACTAGCTAGCACAGGCTGAGAGCATCATAAATGAAGTGTTAACCCTTCATGCAGTGTTAGAAAACCCTTTGAATTGCATTGTAACTCCATAGAAGAAGGCAGTGGGTCAGAAAAAGGGGTTTGGTGCATGATAATTTTGTCTTTTAGTGTTGTTTTTCCTTTACTTGTTTCCTGTTTTTCAGGCCGCATAGTTACACAACTTGTTTAGGTGCATGCTTCTGAGCTAATTTCTGGAGTCGTGTAAGGTTTGTTTAACTGGAATCTTCCTGTGCTGTGTATCTGTGTTTGAAATGATTGCTTTTCCTCGCCTATTGTAAAGGTGGCATTTGGAAGTCAAAGTCCTGTTATTAATGCTTAACGTAATGTGTGAGGCTAGCAGGACTCCAGTTCTGGCTGGTGCTACATAGATTATAGAATAGAGTAGCACTTGAATTTTATTTTCAATCATTTTAATGTATTTGATTTATAGAATTAAAGCCACTTGAAGGTCTTCTGGTACAGCAAGTGAATGCTTCTCTTTAGGGTGTAATTCTTCGCGGGTGATACAAGAACTTTCTTTGCATCCAGACTCCTTTCCTGGCATCTGGAACAGGATTTTTAAGCCATATCATGGCCACCAACAAGTTGTCTACTGTCTACTCATATTTACAGTCTGAACAATTTTGTGGCATTGTAGAGGACTGACCCGGGTCAAGCTGTGGGTTCATTTCCATTGCTTTGATGGTTAATCACTGGAGCTTTCAAAAGGGCTATTTGGTGGTCTGGTCCCGTTAGAAACCAGTATGTGGTAAAAGTGGGACTGGTTCTTCCCCTCCTTGGCTTTTGAATCTGTAAGAAAATGCCTGCAGCCTTTCCTGGTGGCCTGTGAGCTGGATTTGTAACATACATCCTCTGCTGGAAGGCTCTTGAGAGCATCAAGGTATTGCATATCTGTCCTGCAGGGAGAATTTCCTGAACACGTTGACAGCTTCATCCTTTCTGTGATATAAAGTTAAAGATAATTTAGGCATAAAGCTGGGGTGAAATCCCAAATGTAGCTTGGGATTGTCGCCTGTTTCTCAAGCATGCAGGTACCAGATGCTGGAATGGCTGTTATAAGTCTGAGTGCTAATTTACTGGGGTGCTGTAGGGAGCAAGTCTCTTGCCATACAGGGTGGCTTGTGCCTTAAGGCTTGCAGGATATTGCAGTACCAGGTGAGCTGTTGTGCTGCTCTCTGGCCTATGGGACTGTTCTGCTAAAAACAAGAGGATCCTGTTTAAGCCACTCATATGCGCTGGATGAGGAAGAGAGAAGGAAAGGCTGCTCTGGATACCTCTAGGCTCATTTAGTCTGCCCTCACTAGCGCGGGTGTGGAAACAATTGGGAAAGAAAGTTGCTGCCTGGAAAATGGGAAATTAGTGGAGACAGTAAGCGCATGCTGCTTTATATTCAGTGCTACACTGCGACATATCAGGTGGGCAGTAGGTCTCATCTGCCTGTATTTCCATCATGTCTAATATGCCATGTAGGAAGCCAGCAAATTATGTGAAGAAGATGGGGACTATTGCAAAAGTTAGAGAGTAAGTTAGAGAAGTGGGAGAGGGGACTCTGGAGAGGCCCTGGCAAGGGAGGTGCTGAAGGTGTGAGATGAGACCAAGTAAGTATGGCTCAGCTTAGCAGACTGGAAGCTGAGAGGGGATGTTGCTGCCATGTACTAATAGAGCATGGGAGTAAACATTGGCAAGCTTACAGCTATTTAAGATAAAGGTTAATGTTAGCACAAGAACAGAAGGTTATAAGCTGGTTATGAACAAACCCAGGCTAAAAATCAGAAAGTGATTTTCTAATTGTTAGTGAACAGCTTCCAAATGGGTTTCTTTGCCCTTTCTGTTTCTAATTAATCAAAAATGCGTCTGTTTATGAAAGCTATTGTTGACAGTCACTTGTGGGAGCAAAGAATGGGACTTCGTCATCCAGAAAGTCTCTTAAGTAGGCTGTGAGAAATGTCCATGGTCCCACAGCCTCCATAACTATTTTACACAGCATGGCCTCCCTGTGCTTGCACTGTCCATCTCCCTGCCTTTGCTGCCAAGCTGTGCCGCTCTGCAGGACCCTGTGGGTTTCGGAGCACAACCAGGGGTGCGTAGGAGAGGTTATTTGCTACTTAGATGCTGTCAGTGATGTAGAATTGTGAAAATCACCTTGCAGTCCCTCTTGGATGGATTTTCCATGCAGTTGTGCAATAGATATTAATGATGCTAGACAGCAAGAGGGTTCAAGTATTGTACTTGAAGAACAGTACTTATTAGTGACTCATGCCTGGTAATGAACCTGTCATAGATATAATTTTATTTTCTGACAAATGTTCAATTGGTAATAGTTTCAGAGAATATGGTGTAGTTTGTAAACAGGCTTATTCTTAAATGAGATTTTTAAAATTCCTCATGGGATTTCAGTCGTTTATTTAGACAGTAAATTGCAATTGAACCTTTGTTTATTAAAAGTTTTTAAAACCTAATGCTGGAAAATTATTTTCTAGGAGAGCTTGAAAAGCAAGGGAGTATCAAGACAGAATTGGCCTTGTGCCCTAAAAACGAGATACTGGAGCTAGCTGGGTATTCAGATTTAGCTGTGAACTGATAGATCTATTTAGCCTCACTTTGATTACTTTAAGAAGTTGCATACAGAAATAAATGAAATACAAATAGAGACTGCTTTATGTAAAAGACCAGTTTATTTTAACCGTATTTCCATCTGGTTTTTATTTTTGTTAATGAGTCAATGTTCACCTTGTATTTTAAAATAACACACACATTTTGGAGAAACTGTTATTGAGAAACAGGGAGTGCTAAATTCTATTGCAATTTATTTAGACTTTTCTTTTTTTATTCAGTGTATCTTGTAAGTGCAGCAGATTGAAATGCATGCAAGTGTTTTTGCGATATCTCATATAACGGGTGCTTGAAGGATCCAGTTTTGTCTACACAAAACTGTATAGATTGGCTGGTGTATTCACTCTGAATTTTGTTATGCCTAATTTAAGGAATTTAATTTAAAGCAAGTACAAGTCTCCTTCATATTTAGTGACATGGATACATGTTACTCATCCTAATTAAATCACTCTAATTTTAGCTCGCAGTAGTAATAGCTAGTTAATACACAACAGTGTGCAGCTGCTAGAATCATCCCTTTTTAACCATGTCTTTACATCCACCTCTCTCCAGTTTTGGTGAAGGTGGAGTGTCTTCTGTGACTTGAAAGCAAATAGCAGCGGCAGCAGCTACTGCAATGACCCCGGCCACCCATGCTCAGCATTTGGGTGTGTTTTGGTCAATCTGCTTGCCTGTCCTGTCACAGACTTGCTGAAGGTGCTAATTGGCCTCCCAGACACTGGGCTTAGGTCAGCTCTGTAATCAAAGCCTGCCTTGTAGTACAATTTTCATCCCTTTGCAGATGCTTTCTAAATGCAATTATTTTCAGTTTTTGCTTGCATTATATTTCCTTCCCTGTCCCTTCCAATCAGGGGAGCAGGCTGACTGGATTTCTAGACACAGTTAATCCAGGACCATTCTGCAGAGCCTGACAAATGTTTTACTGGAGGTATGAAAGCTGTGTCTGGACTTATTAATACGAGTATGATTGGTGGAGATCAGCTTTGTCAGAGGTACAGTGTGGCAATGCCCCTTTTTTCTTCTTCAGTGCCTACACTAACAGTATCCTCAGAGACTGACAGAGGCTTATATGTGGTTCTTAACAATTATTTATGGGGTATTTTGGCTTGTTAATCAACTGCTGCCTTCTGCGGGGAATATAAGTACATGAAGTTATTCCCGCTTAAGAGAAAAGCATATTATTTAAGGCAGAAGTCATAAAAAAGAAGGTGGAGCAGTAAAACGTATTCTTTCCCTGCTTTTTGAATGTTGGTGCATCTGTGGCAAATGAGGAAGAAGGTGCTGGTATAGGGCACAATCTGTCTGCAAAGGTAGCTGGGCAGTGCTCTACCAGGTTATTAGTTGTAACTCTGCTGCAATGTTATTACATGATGCTGGACAAGCCATGTTGGCTTTTGAAAAGGGTTTTTCCATTCTCCCTCCTTCAGATCCAGGAATTGATTTCTGGTTATTTGATTTAAGATTCTGGAAACGAGCCATCAGAGCAGTAAGTGAAGTCGCTGGAAGCCAGACTTTGTAGCGTTTGGTACGCTCCAAACATAATTACTCTGAAAAATGAGGGGTTTGTTGTCTTGAGATGGCTGTCCAAACAGAGAAGGTCTTAACCTGACTGTCCTCACTCTTCAGTTGTAATAGGGACTTTCTCACTTCACAGGTATGCTATGAAAACACCAATTAATGCTTGAATTACTTGAGCAATATGGTGATGAGTGCAGAGAACATTCCTTAGCCCACTGCATTGAACAGTGGTGTAACTGCATGTGATTTTAGGGCCTGGCTGTGATACAGTAAATACTGCATGCAGTCGTGCTTTGAATAACACAAAGAAAACGATATTAAACAGTTTCTTGCTCAGTGAGCACTAGAATACCCACCCTTCTTCTTGAGAAAGAGATTTACCTGCACTGAAAAAAGAACCCACGTTTAAGTTTATACTGGGTGCTACCCTGTAGGATCAAGGCACTGAATTCCTGTAGCCAAATCCTTGGATGCTGGACTTGTGTTTCTGCAGAATGCATGAGCAGTTGTCAGAGACCATTTCCCTGTTCTCACTGTCAAGCCCAGGTCGGAGAACATGCTCAAAAGCATTTGAACTAAGCTGTTGTGTTTAGCTGGGTTGTCACGCAGACCATCTGTGGGGAGCAACACACATTCATGCCTGTTAGCAGGTGCATGTGTTACCTTGTGGTTCCCTACCTGAGACAAGTTCTGGAATGACAGAGGTAAGGAGCAATAAAGCCAAGACCCAGGCAGTATGTGAATAGGTTAACTAGACCATCCATCTTCCTCATAAGCATCCCTGAAAAATGCATTTACTCTTTCTTGTTAAAACTGGGATGGAGATTTTGTAGCTTCCACGCTTATTTATACTTACGATTAAAAACTTCTCTAGATGTCTAACCTAGCTTTCCACTTCTGCAAGTTAAGCCTGTTATTTCTTTATCTGTATTTACAATGGAAATGCTTAATAGTTTACTTCCCTTGTGCTTGTCACAACTAGTTTGTGTTTGAAGGCTGTTACATCTACCTGTATTTCTGTCCTGTATCTATCTGTATTTCACAGCATCTGCAACTTCTTCCCAGGTTTCTTGATCAAAAGCAATTACTGCTCTAACCGAGAGTATAATTGAGTATAATTTCAGGTTTTTCCACCCCCAGCACATGCCTATGCTCAGATGCCTTTGCATTTTAGTGATGCTGATTATTTAATTAGGTATATAATTAAGACATTGATTGTAATTTTCTAATTTTGTGAAATACCAAGTCCTTATGTTTTGGATACTGTTAGGAGGGGAAGAGATGTAATTTGAAGGAGGAAGCAGCAGAGGGAGAGTTTTCTCTGCTGTAGATGCTTTCTCACTGCCTGTTGACCTAAGGTATTCAAGCTCACTAGCTTTAAAAGCCAGATTTACAGCTGTTTGTGGAGTGTGGGCACCCAGCTAGAAAATTTTCGAGTCAGCTGAGTTGCAGGGGAAGAGCTCAGATTTCCTGAGAGTCCATCTGCTTGTACTTCTTGATTAAAAATAATTAATTCAGTTAGAGAAGGGTTTCCATGCTTTCGGATGGGCAGCCAGAACGCAGGGCAAGAGCTCTAGGGGCATTCATTCTATGATTTTATGATCCTATGATTCAGTTGTTTTGGGGAGCATGTTTAAGGAAGGTTTTGTGTCTGTAACTGCTGGGGCACAAGGAGACAATATGCTACTCCAGTGCCTATCACCTGTGAGAGCTCTGCTTTTAATGTCTCAGTCTTGAGTTTGAAGGCTGGTGTGGGCTGTGATGAGCTGGTTTGTCATTGTGTCATCAGCAGCTTCTGAAGGGAGCATGGTTCCTGGGAGGTGAAGCTTGTTGGTGCCCTGAAGTGTCTGGCATTTACCAGAAGAGGAATAAAATATCCTTTCCTATGAAGTGCTGGATGACAGAGCCGATAGTATTTGGTTTTGTATCCCAAAAGTTCAGGGTGTGAACACCTACATGGAGACAAGAAAGGGGCAAGCAGGTTTAGCTTGTGCATTTGGAGCTGTCTCACATCTCTCAGGAGAGGTTTTGTTGTGAGTGACACTGATGACTGTAAACAAATAGAATGCAGGAGGATTTTAATCTGAGCTTTTCTAATTTTGTGACCAAAAACCCTTAAGGGTTTTGCACCTTAAAATTTCCCATTTCAGACTAGATCTGTTCTAGCCTGTGGAGGGGTTTTTGGCTGGAGTGGCAGCAGCAGCAGCTGCTTAGGAAAGGATGAGAGAGGTTTCACTGCAGGCAACTCTTTAAGGTCTCTGTCAAAATCCCTGCCTGATAAAGATCAGCCTAAACTGTGAGGTGTAAGAGGTTTATGTCTCTACAAAAACATCAGTGCTATGCCAACTCATAACCTTATAAAAATCCCACTCCTTAAGTCTTACTGCATCTGTGGCCTTGGAAATACCTCTTATTCTCATGTGAAAGGTTTTCCTTCTATTAATTCAAGAATGTTCATGTCTTGGGGTTCAGTGGACATCCTTATAGTCAAATAATGTTAACACATGGAGTGTAAACATCTTTCCTATAAAGACCAGTCAGCCAGTGGTTTGGTCTCCCCATGTCACAGCAAATGGACTTATCTTGCCTGTCTTTGGAAGGTAAGCAGTCCAGATACCTCTGATGTTTAGCAGGTTTTGCAATGTGCCAGTGCTATTCTTGTTTTCTTTCTGTAAACCAAATAATTCAACTTTTATGAAAAACACCCTTTGTAAGGAGGGAGAACTTTTGAGGCTTGGGGGGAGATAATCTCCTTCCTTTTCTTCAAGTGTTTCAAGGCCAATATCTGGCCAGCTTCCAAGGTGCTGGCAGGGTGCTGTAGGAGGTACCTGTGCCTTTGTTCCCTTCTGAGCATATAGGCTGCTCTTGCACCTTGCCTTACCCTTTCCTAAAGGGAAAAGAGAGAATCAGTGCTTTGAATGACACATTCTTAAAGAAATATGTTCTTTCATCTGAAAGTGACATCTTAAGCATATGTTTCATAAGTGTGTTCTGGAGCTATTGTAACAACAGAAATGGCATTGACAGGCTAGTTTTAAATGTCTTGGAATATACAGTCTCTTCTCTTCCAGGCTTCTGTCTCAGCAGCACTGCCTAGGTTGTGGTGATGCACAGCTCTTCAAAGTGTGGTATTTATTGGAGACAGATGTCAAACAGCAGGAGGTCACTGCTTTTTCATTAACACTTCATCTTTAGACTGCTGATTGACTGGATCTTCTTGAGGCTTTGAAGAAGATAATAAATAGCATGTTTTCACTGCTGAGTCAGTTGTCAAGCTTTATGCTGTGTATTTGAACTTCTGAGGTCTAATGCAGCACTGAACTCAAAAATACCTTACTGAGAACTCTGTAGGGAGGGAGGTAGAGCGGGCAATTTCATTTGGGACAGGTGATTCTTATTTTTGTTCCAGTGAAACAAATATATTTGTTTTGGAGAGCTCTTGGGTTGCGATTTGTGAGATGAACTAAACCTGGGTGAGAGTTGGGCACAGCTGCTGTTCCAGAGAAGCTCTTTCCGTTGACTCTTCTCTCTTGTCTCTTCACATTTTTTCCCTCTTGTCTCTTTGTTTCAGCTGTCTATATAACATTCTTATTCTCTAATTCACTTAGCCACCCAATTTTATCCTTCCCCAGGAGCCAGGATGCTAAAAGTGTTCCTGCTCATCTTCCTGCAGGGAGAAGCAGTGTGAGTGAGGGAGAGGGAGGAGTGCTCAAAGCGTGCTCATTTTCCTTTGGCTAATCCACTCGTGCTCGTGAAGGAATTGCTTCATTTTTACAATTTTATCAGTAATTTAGTACTTTACAGGAAGTTGGAATGAAACAGATAATGAGGATTAAAAAAGAAGAAAGGGTAATGTATACCTCGCAGACATCAAAGCATTTGGCCTATATAGCTGAGCTGGGCTTTATCAGTTTTAATAATTCCCTGCTGGCTCAACCTAAAATTAAAATCTGTTGGTGAATTAACAGATTTCAATAAGTATTTAAATTTTTAAGTGGATATTTCTCTAGTAGAAGGCAAATAACGCTTTGAGCCTTAAGGTAAAGCACACTCTTTCTAATAGGTTTTTTTTTTCAGATGCATGTTGTGCCTATTTTTCCCAATTTTAATCTACGTTCTTTTCATAAACAAAACATCCCTGAAAAATAGATCCTGTCTCAACCTCCTGTGTTTAGGTGAGGTTTTTTGAAAGTTTGAAATGTGCAATCTCCCTTGTTTCTGAGGGCACGCATATTTTCGCAGCCACATTTTCCTTTCCAGCTCCTTTCGAACCGTGGTGAGGACTGTGATACCTTCCAGCACCTCATTGCTTCTTTGTCTTAGGAACTTGCTCTTTTTTCCCGTGTTTTCTTCAGTACCTGTTCTTATAAGGCAGTATGGGAGTATTGGCTTTCTATGTGCCAGTGCTTGGAAATCTGCACAGCCGTTTTGAGACTCAAGAGCTGCAGCTGGAGGATTCTGTGTTTCGCCCCAGTACATCTTTGACTTGGATGTGCTAATGTGTCGTGTTAATGGCTGCAAGGATGGGCAAAGACGAAGGAGGAAAGAGGGAAGGTAGCAATTGCAAGATGAAATTGGCTCCACTTGTAGTTCGATCTTTGGAAAAAGTAACGTGTAAAAGCTTGAGAGGCGGTTTAATGGGTATTTCAGGTGCTCTAGAGCACTAATGTGAATAAGAAAGTGGTGTCTGACAGATGCTTAATATCTTTCTTTTAAACTAATGCTGTGAAAAAGACCCCTGGCAAGATCTTTTTTGCCTTATTCATATGCAGAGCTTTGAAGAAATTAAGTGCCACGCAAATCCGGGATTGCATTTTTATTTTCTCAGTTGGGCAGCCTTCATCCTTATGTGGATGAATTTTATACGGAGCTTCGGCTCTGAGCTCAAGTGCTGCATCTGGTGTATTTAGTAGCCATCATTTCTATCGCAGTGGAAGCTAGTGCGCTTAGTTGGGTTGGAGCTCTGTTCTCCTGGTGGGGTGCAACCATATAATGAGAAACTTGGGGTCAGGCTCCTTAAATCGTTTAAAGCTAAAGCACTTCTGAAGATCTGACCTATGGTCCAGTCTGCTGCAGCAAGAAACAGTGCAAAAAGAGGGAGGGCTTCTTGGGGGATTGGAGGATATGAGTGACCACAGAGGAATGCTAACCTTAGGGAGGGTCTGAAAGGAGGCTGGTGGTGTGATTTCTGTGCTGGGCTACAAGGAACAGTACTGTGACTACAAATGGAGAGAGCAGGGGTAAGTGATGCTGAGACAAAGTGTTGTGAACTGTGTCATCAGTCTACCTGTATGCAAAGCTTGTGCTTACGTCCATCAGACAAATGAGCTGATGGGGACACCAGCCTGGCTGCTGCCAGCTGAAGCTTTGGTAAGGGATGGAGCTGTGGGACCAGAAGGCAGAAGGTGCTGGGAGAATATCCCATGCAGTGAGGGCAGGGCTGGAAGCACAGTGATGCCTGTGGGGGAAGTGGTAAATAAAAGATGATATTGATGTAGGTAAGAGATTGGAGGGGAAGTATCATTCACAGCAAAGCTGGCTCACAAAGAGGTAGGAGGTATTCGAGCAGATGGGAGGATAGTGGCATTTCCACAGCTAAGTCATATAGGCCTCTTCAAAATGCCATCCCACCACATTTGTGGGGCAAATAAAGGTGCCTTTGATTCAGGCTCTTCTTGCAGGATGGATGCCTGCTGCTCCTCATTCCTGGGGGAGAGGTATTGGTAGAATGTGAGTGGATGTGAGTCTGTGCACAACAGTCCTGCAGTCATTCTTTTATGTAACAATGTGACTTTTATTTTGGGGAAACGTGAGATCAATGGGTGTTCAATCCCCCACACTTGTAGCAGAACTCGTACTAGTGTTCCTTGGAAACTGGATGTGATTTGCTTCAGCGAGGGCGTCACTGAATCTTGCAGGTTAGTCTGGGGGTGAGCAGGAGTTACAAAAATAAGCATCTATGTCAGAGTTGGGTGAAGAATCTCCTTGGAGCTGGTTGATTGTGTTGAGTCCTGGGCTTTTTTCCCTAGCCTGCCTGCTCGGTAGTCCTGCAGGATGCCAGGAATCGGGCAGAGTGCTTTTCCAGCGCAGATCGGCTCGCTGCGCTGTACTGCCTGCTCTCGTAATGCCAGAGGAGTGCGTTTTGTCTTTAGTCAGATTGGCTCCATCAGTTCGTGTTTCCTTCTGAATGGATAATAAAGTGGAGAATCATTCTGAGGCGAGGAGTGAAGCGGGGAGGCTGCGTGTGTGAGGAGCTAGGCAGCAAGCAGCTGACGAGGAGGAGTAAAGTAGCAATAGCTGCACAGCTTTCTCTCTGCCTCTGAAGTACAATATTTTCTGTTGAGTCACAACTGAAGAGAAGGATGAAGTTTTCACTGTACTTGGTACTGCCTGAGAAAGGGAAAAGATGCACTGTGGTGCTGAACTAATGAATTTCTGCTGAGGGATACCCCTGGAAGCCAACAGGATTTCTGCATTTTTGGCTTTTACATTCATTGGCTTCTGCTGTTTTTTGCTTTTTGGATTTTTAGTAGCTCTTTGCATTTTTCCCCCCCCTTCAAAATATGCCTTCAACTTTATGTGGTTTCTCATCCTGCTGCTGCTGTGGAACAGGATACTCTCGGTGCCTTTAACATTGTTTTCCCTCTTGCCTGAGATGGGACACCAACATGTTTATAATCTCCATAGTGAAAGTTCACTCTCTGGTGAACCTTTAATAAGATTAGAAATCCTTCAGGACTTGTCTTTTCTATGAGAACAAGCTATTGTATTCTGTAGTTTTCTATTAATTCTATATATTTCCTTTACATTTTAGCCTTGTATTTTATTTTGAACCGGCAAGGTAAGTGAATGGTTGTATTGATTGGAATGATTGGAATACTTGCCTACTGCAAGTAGACAGCAACCAAGAACTGTTCTTTCTTTTCAGAATGGACTCTGTGTGTGTGTGTGTATTTACTTTAGTAAGAGCTAAACAGCTCCATAGGAAGCTGACCGGATTTAAACACGTGCTTTGTAAAAACAATTTACTCTTAGTACCTTTATTTGTATGCTGTATTTCTCAGTTTTTGTGTTCATTAGTCACTAACTGTAGATGTCTTATTGCTGCTCTAGTCGAAGTAGTGTCTGTTTACTTCTCATACTTCTCCGTTGGGAGGGTTTGTATCTCAGCTGGAATTTGACATCAAAATCACTGTGTGAGGAAGAGTTAAAGGGAGAGAGATTTCAGGATAAGTTAAATTTGATCACTTGAAAGGCAAATAGTCTGAGAGTTTTTGGTTTGATTCTTCATTAAATGTCACTTAAAACAGGGTTGCTTTTAACCCACGGTGTTTTTCACTGGCCTGATTTCCTGTGCCGAGAAGCTTGGGAATTGATGAGATGAAATGACTGGCATGCAGGAGCGATGCGGGTGCAGTACAAGCTCATGAATCAGAGCAGATGGTGTGACTGTTTCAGATATCTTTTCAGTTTTCATTCCTTTTATATGGGCAGCTTTCCTTTGCCAGTGGGGTGAGCCTTTAGGGGATGAACATCAAGGCTTAATACAGTATGCTAAGGTCTTCTGTCCTCAAGATGAAAAGGGGAAAGCTTATAGAAGTAAAGCTGCAGTCTTAGCCCAGGAGGATTTTAGTTGCAGAGCACTGCAGTTTAGCAGCAGGAGCTGAAAAACTCTAATTATTCCATCAGCTGCCTACGTTACCTTCACCCAGCCAGGCTGAACGCTGCCAAGTGTCTGCTCTAAAGGAGTCACATCAGAAACAGTGAGCAAAATCATACAGCACCAGTCCATACCACAGCTGTGCTAGCACTGCTCTGACAACAGAAGTTGGATCCCCTAATTTATCACCTGGTGTTAGTACATACTGCCTGTCCTTCCCCACCCTGAGTGCCCCTGTGAGCTGAGGCATTATTAACTCAAGGAACAGCTCCAGTGAGAATCAGAGTTTTGAGAAAATTCCAAGGATGAGTGTTTCCTGGAGGTTCTTATCAAAACGTAGCACACCATTGCTTCAGCACTGGATTGTAAATTGGATTACGAGCAGGGGAAAGGCACAGCATGTTCTGTCTGTCTAGGCAGAGCTCTTAGCATTTTCATAACGGTGTCCTCAAACCGTGTTTAAACAAAGTACTGGGTTTGTATTGGCAGTGCTGTCTCTCTGCTCTCTGGGTAGGGGTTGCTGAACAATCAGAAACCTTTCCCCAGAGGCTAGCAGGCATTTCTGCAGTTCTGATCCCAAGGCAAGACAACATGTCAGCATGCTCCAGTACTTGTGTTGCAGTTCTTGGTGCCGTTTCCTTTAAGCAAAAAGTTAGTTCTTGCTCCTGGCTCTTCTGTTCAGTATCATGCTTAGTCCTTAGGATCCTGATTTGGGAAAAGTCTGTTCTAAGGAACAACTTCCCCTTTAGGTTGTCATGGGAAAAACATTTATTGACTGATTCAGCTGTGTACAAAACCCCTGTGCTCTGGAAGTAAGGGGGCTGCTGAACTTAATTGCTTCTCAGTCTGCTCCTAATCTGCTGACAGCTGCTGCTCAGGTATGGAGTGAAATAACTTTACATATGAATGATAGAAGAGGTTATGATTTCTTTCGTGTTTTTAGAAGTCAGTTACTCTTTTTGCCTTTTTCTCAGCACAGAATGGTCTCAGAACTAGGTAGGTGCCTTAGACTTACCTTGCTGCTGGTTAGGCATGAGCCTTCCATGGTGAGCAGCTTCCAGCCTGTGCCTCCCTCCCCCGGGAGCAACACCTCCTTCTGTTTGTGGATGCCACCTTTTCTTGGCCACCAGGTGATGACAGACCTCATTTGTTACTGCAACTGATGCATTGCTGTGCCAGCCGCTGCTGGTGTTATCTTGACAAAAGGATGTGGCTTGCAGAGGGAATAAGCAGATCCCAAGGAATGGCAGGGCTGCCTGGTGCTGAGGCACTGTCTGGGCACTCCCAAGATAGCTGGACTTAAAAGACCCAAACATCACAGTCCCTCTCCATCTGTGCTTAGAGAACTGATGTTGGGTGAATGTCCGATGTTAGTCTCATTTTACAGAAAGCTGAGACACACTTACCAACTTTCATAGTGTCCCGTATTTTTGAACGGGATACGGGTGAGCTAAGGCAGGGTGTGCTATCTCCTTGCTCTACTACATAGTGATGCTCTTTAATTACATTAATTTAATTCCATGCTCTTTCGCAACAGATTTTTTTACTCTGGTGAATGCACTTGCAACACTTCAGTGGGTGTTTTACCCTCATACTTAGTAATTTTTACTGTTTCTTCACTTTGTAGCTACACCAATAACTTGCTGGTGCAGCGAAATGTTATTCAGGGGCAGGTTTTGCCCCTGTTTAATGCCCTTTTGTGAAAGGTGAGAACTGCAGTGTGGGAGGTGTAGGACTTTTTAGTTCATTCAGCCAGTATGCAGTGTTCCCTGCATCAGTTTTCCACCATGAGGGTGACTGGCTGGCCAAACCTGTCCTTTTGTGACATCTATCAGACCGATCTGGAAAGATTTCCAGTGCTTATTTGTCTAAAATGTGACCAGTGTGAAGGCTGGCTCTCATTGATGTCTGCATTGAAGTGTTGTAATGCAGTTTTTTGCCCACCTTTATTAAATCTGTAGGTACAGTTGAAACCTGGAGGCATTGTTGGAAGTACTTCAAATTTCAGAAAGTTCTGCAGGCAGGGCTGGGATGTGGTTTTGCAGCTTGTGCTGTAATTCCTGAACAAGAACCTATGCTGAGGTTTGGATGCAATAGAACTGTGAAAGGGTTACTGAGTGACTCTGTAGTAATAGTTTCGTCACTCACATTGTTAAATAATTCCCATCCTTTTGTAGCTACTGCATTTTCAATAGTGTAGATGTATTTCCTCTTTAATCCACTGTGAAGTGCCATGTGTCTCTCTGTACCTTGCTTTTAGTCAGAATGTCCTGAGGTGAATATGTTTTTCAAGAGTACATTTTGTTCTCTGATCCTGTTGCTCTGCCCAAGATCACTCTGCTCATCACCTTCTTGTTCCCATCACTCATGCCAGGACTTAAAAGGTAGAGTTGTTAATTACCAGGAGAAGGTTTGAAAACAGACACATTCTCAAAAGCAAGCAATGATGTCATGTTTAGGTATGTTCCAACCCAAAATTAAATCTCACCATGTTAATTAGGAAATTGCATCCTCACCTCCAGAAGTCAGAAATAGGCAAAGCTGGTGGTAACCCTTCATATGTCTGTCAAGCCTTGTTGTTAGGATTATTTGAGCAATTAATGTGTTTAAAAATGCTATAACATTCCCAGGAAGAGTGGATGTTTCAGCATGCGGAGTGCTGGGGCGATGTTGCTATGGCAGCCTTAGCCATGATTTCTGTTTCTTGTTAATGCCAAAACCTTTTTTTTTTCCCTCCAGAATGTCCTGCATTTTACTTATTGATATACTTAATATTTAAATGGTTCTTTATAAAGTAGCAAGACCATTTATCAGTCATTCTACTGCATTTTCCTAACAGCTAATACACATAATACAATACCACTTTGTGTGGAAGATACTGTAAATACAATCTAATCTAAAAGACTTCACTCAGTGCGATGATGGCATGAGTTGATAGCCAGAGAGGCTGCTGTGAAATGTTTTTTTTAATCACAGTTAATTGTTTTTGTACCTCTTTGTTGGTGACTCTGACCATCACGTCTACCCTGGGGTACCAGCACCACCTAACATGATGATGTGGGGTACAGCTGTCTCAGTATTTCTGTTCGTGGTATGAAAACCAGATAGCCAGTAAAAAGGGTTGTCAAGCACTGCAACAGGCTGCCCAGGGAAGTGGTGGAGACACCATCGCTGGAGGTATTTAGAAGACAGGGAGATGTGGGACTTGGGAATATGGGCAGTGGTGGATTTGGCAGTGTTGGGTTAATGGTTGGACTTAGTGATCTTAAAGGTCTTTTCCAACCTGTATCATTTTGTGATTCTGTAAGAAAAACCTACATCATCTCTGCAGAGGTTTAATGAACATAGTGTTGCTGCTCTCACCGCCTGTTCTTCCACTTGACTGCAGCCACATCACTGCTGTGCAAGGCAGTGCTGAAGGCATCGCAGTGCTGCCTTTGTTTGTAACCATGCTTGTCCAGTGGCTCACAGGAGTGAAGATGCCGCTCAGAGGTGATGGCAGCCATCTCTCTCTGGTGAGAGCCTTATCTTCCCCAGGGTGCTGTTAAGTGTAAAGTGTGACTGATCCCCAGCTAAGCAGAGATCTCATAATCACATTTTATTCCTTCATGGGATTTTTCATGTTCTTTTTTGTCACTCATTGGTGATGGTATGCCATGCTTTTGCTCCTATTATTAGAGCAAATCATATGGGAGGAGGAGAAATAACTGATATTTTTGAAGTGTGTATGGTGACAAGGTAATAAGCTGTGCATTATTGGTCATAGTTCACCTCTTTCCCCTGTGTAAAATCTCAATTTGTCATCCTGGGAATAGAAAAACAACCCAAACATCCCCAAGTACAGCCAGCAATGTCTTCCTCCTGCTTCTTAGCTTGAGCCTCGCTTCCTTTTGGGAAGTTGGGCGATACAGAAGTGGTGCACGCCGCCCTTCAGTCTGCCAAACCAGAGACAATTGTGATGAACTGAGCATGGAGTTCTCCTGGAGACAAGTGCCTGCTAAAAAGGCAGTCAGAATGAAGATTGTGTAGTCAGTGAGGGCTTGCAGTATCTGGCAGGATACCAGGATGCAAATACTTTTTCTTTAAAGACTTGATTTCTTGTTATGTGCAGTGTGACTCTGGGATTGATTCTGGAAGAGAAAAAGACTTCAGCAAGGATTCTGCAGTGTCCAGTGCCTAAAGGGGGCTACAAGAAATCTGGAGAGGGGATTTTGACAAGTGCCTGTAGGGACAGGGAAAGAGGGAATGGGTTTAAACTGTCTGAGGGAAGATTTAGGTTAGATATTAGGAAAAAATTCTTCTCTGTGAGGGTGCTGAGGCGCTGGCACAAGGTTGCCCAGAGAAGCTGTGGCTGCCCCATCCCTGGAAGTGTTCAAGGCCAGGCTGGATGGGGCTTGGAGCAACCTGGTCTTGTGGAAGGTGTCCCTGCCTATGGCAGGGGGTTGGAACTGGATGAGCTTTAAGGTCCCTTCCAACCACCCAACATAAACCAGTCTGTGATTCTGTGCTTTGCATACAAATAATATTTTTATTTTTTTTTCCTGGCTGAACCTGCATTAATTTCCATTGTCACTTTTCCTATCTGCTACAAAGAAGTATGACCCCAGCACAGATAACATCAGAGGAGTAAGGGATCTTCACAGAGGGACAAGTGACTGCAGAGCACTTAGGCTAAAATGGTGGAAAGGGACAGGAGCACATGCACAACCCTGGATGGGAAGGAGGAGTGAAGGACCCTGGCAGAAGGTGCAGAGGCACTGTGGGGCCAGCCCAAAGGATAAGGAGGGGAAATACCCAGGTCTGAGTATGTTTCTGGGGTGGCAGAAGATGCGGAATGGAGGGAGGAATCCTGTGGGAGAGGTGCTTCTTGCTTCTTGTCATTCCTGTCAGTGGGCAGTGATTTGCTCTTTAGTGGAAATGGATATTTCCGTTCACTGCCACCCACTGCATGGAGAGGTAGAAGGCTTCCCTCTGAGCCGGAGCTGCTGTCCTCGTGTTCTGCTCTGGCCTTGTTTCCTGGGAGGAAGCTCTTGCTAGAAAGGTATTGCTGTCATTGGGAATCAAAGATATTTTTTCAAAAACCTCCAATGAAGTAAGTATTTCTATGTATCTATATATACGTATACATACATATGTATATACCACAAACACTATATATATAACTAAACATGACAGCATTGTAGTGTTAGCACTGAGCTGCCTGCTTTGAAACGGCTGCAAGTTAAGTGTTCAGTAGGAATAAGTGTTCTCCTTAACAAAGTGCTGCTGGAGAGCTGCAGCAGACAAAGGAAATGAGGGTGAACTCCCGCTAGAACTGATTTCTTTTTTGTTAAAACTAAATTGATCATTAAGCCCCTCTGGTGCCTTGAAACCTGCATGCGAAAAGAAGTGTGGAACGTTGAGCTTTCTGAATGAGTCCATGCACAAGCAGGTATAGGCTTCTCTTCTAGTGTTTGGGGTACAATATATTGGTAAAGATTTGAAATTAGCATCTCTCTGCTCCCCTCAAGGAGCATGTAAGGAGCCACAACTGTAGAGCTCTTCTTCTTGGCTGCTATTGAATTCGGGTGCTGGCTCCCTGCGGATTCACTTCTTGATACTGATACAAGTGTGTTTCTGGTGTTAAGCACCAGTTAGTCACTCAATTGGAAGGTAAACCGTGTAAGTGGGAGGAGAGCCTGAGCAAGTATTTCTTAGGTCAACACTGTTCCATGAGGAAGTAGTTAGATAAGAAAGACATCAAAAAGAAAACCTGGTCTTTATGGACCAATGGCCTGAAAATTTACAGGATCATAGAATGATTTGTTTTGGAAAGGACCTTAAGATCATGCAGTTCCAACCTCCTGCCATGGACAGGGACACCTCACACTAGATCATGTTGTCCAAGGCATGATCCAGTCTGGCTTTGAACACTGCCAGGGATGCAGCATCCACCACTTCCTTGGGCAACCTGTTCTATATTTTATATAAAAACCTAAAATTTATTTTCTTTAAGAAGCTGACAATCAATCTAACAGGGAATTTGTTTAGCCTACATAAGGGCAGGTGTTGTCTTTGTCATGGAAGTTCAGCTGAAATGCTGGATGGTGGGGCTTAAACCTGAAGCACAGATGCAGCCTGAGTTATAGCATATTAATTAGCTCTGATTATAGAGATTGGTATTTGCGAATGTTGCTTCCTCCAGATCAAAACCCACTCTCTTGTTCCCTGCCCCCAAAATGAAACAGCAAAAATGAAAACAAGATGTTCACCAGGATGGAAACGCTCACTAACAAGAGAAAAGCTGGTGGTAGTGTGAATGGCTGTCATCTGGAGCTGGAGGATGTGTTAGGGAGGGTTTCTGCACTGCAGCAGTTTGGGATTGGTGCAGGTATAGAAACTTTGAGTTAGTGGTTTGAAACTGATTGTGTGACATTTGAACGAAGCACTAGGTGAAAGCTCCTGTGAGCTCTGGAGCTGGCCCCGGGCAGTAAGAATGCTTGGAATGAGTTTATTGGGCCTCAGTCAAGTGCAGACAGACCTATGGTAGTGTTTTGTCCTCTGCTTACCATGACAGCATGAAACATTTGAGCCCTGCAACTGGTTCAGCATTCCCCAGTGTCTGCTACTGGGACAACATGTGTCCCCCCCCTGCAGAAGGCTTCAGGGTTGCAAAGACCACATTGGGAGAGCCAAAGAAGGTGCAAATGGAACAGCCAGAAAATATTGGTATGAACCATAACACATTAGCCTTAAACCAGCTAAAGCTAAAACAAAGTTAAACCCCCTGTTTCTAATCCTTTCTACGTGGCAGAAAACATGGCAAAGCAGGATGCGCTTGGAAAAGTTTAAGTTAGGCTGAAAGGTTTTAGAACTAAGGTAATCATAAAAGTGAAAGACAATTACTGTAGGTCTTGAATCAAACAAGGATGTGAGTCAGAACATGTGTTTCCGCAGGAGGTCCAAATTGAATCATCAAAGACATTGTCATCGAGTGACCTTGGCTTCAGGAGGACTTCTGTATGGGTGTCTGTCTGCCTTATTCTCTGGATGATTGTTGCTTAGTGAGTATGGCAGTGAAGAGCCATGAAAGTTTTAAGTTGTTAATATAGGGTTTTTCTGTTGTTGTTGCTCTTTACAGTGGTGATTTAAATTGGGAAAATGATCCACTGCAGAATCTTGGGGGTTGGAGTAGAAGTGACGTGCAGAATCTTCATGCTGTCAGCTCAGCCTGTTCGTACATATGCTGAGTGTGGCATATTTAACTGCAGGTTAACTTAGGAGCTTGTAAGCTTTGAGGTTTTGTTGGTTTTTTTTTTGGTGGGTTTTTTTTTAGTGTTTGGTAGCAAAATATTAAGATAAAAATATTAAAATAAGAAGTTTTTACACTTAAAATCTGTCATCCAGTTTTCCTGCCACTTCACATCACTTTGTGCAATTCTGGTAGGATAGCTGGTATTGTGCCAAGTTAAACTTGATTTCTGCTTTGGTTTGAAGCGAGGAAGGATGAAGACTGTGAACTTGAAAGGAGAGGAAATATGCAGGGATAGAAGAATCACTACAATTGTCAGAATTCTCTATTCAGAGGGGTAATTAAATCACAGTGCTCAACTGCCAGGAGCTCAGCTTAGCTCAGCTGAGTAATTTGCAAACCTGTTAAAAAAAGGGAATGGTCACATAATTGCTCTCTGATTGTTCTTTTTTTCTTCCCCACCCCCCCCCCCTTTTTTAATTTAATCTTACTTTATTGGTTATAAGAAGGAGTGAGGAATGCTTGTTTTGACAAAAAAGGACCTGATCTGGGGAGGTGGCCAAAACCAAGATGATGTCTGTACGCTTTAAATAGCACATCCTCTTTCTGTCTGCTTTTATATGTGTGCTGTTTTGTTGGATTTTTTCCGTTCTGTTGCTTAAGTGACTTCGGCTATTTCTATCTGAACCAAAATGTAATGTTTTCTCCCCTCTTTTGTTAGCTGCTTCGTGACAGAGTAAAACTGGATGCGAGTTGTGCATTGGGAAGTGATTGATGTGTGCTTGTGCAGCTTGTGGCACTATGAGAAGCACAGGTGCTGATGTTTGCTAGAAGTAGATTGGAAAGGCAAGAAAATGAAATTGTGCTTCTGCTCAGAAAACCTGTTGTAAAACTGTGGGGCAGGAAGCAATTCCGCAAACAAAAACTCCACGTGTTTCTGCGGGACAAAATGAAGAGGTTTCTTCAAGGCCAGGTAGATGAGAATCCAAACCACGCTCATCACTGCCAGCTCTCCCCAGTGGAGATTGAAACAGACATGTTTGTTTGCGGAATGAAGAGGAGCTCAGCGAGCACTGAATTTTCTGCTGCTGGAGGGGACTTCCGTCAGGATGGAGGACGTGATTCCAAAGGAGTGAGTGAAGTGTGTGTTGGAGAGGTGGAACTGAACTGGGATGGTTATGTGAAAATACCTTGCTCAGTCCAGCAGAACAAGAAGGACTTACAGGGAACTTCTGATAGTACAATGCAGACCTCTTCTGAAAGAAAGGTCAGAATGCCTGAGGGGCAGGACCTTTCTTCCCTGAGCGTTACCATGAGCTGGAGGGAGGTGGCTGAAAAGCAGGAGTACTTTTTCCAGGAACCCCCCACCACGTACAAGAGTCGTAGACGGCAGTCGAAAGATCGCTCAGCTGACGTGGTTGATTATATTGTTAAAGAGCTCCAGGGAATAAGTCGCATCCAGACAGAGATTGCAGAGCTCCGGGAGCATCTCACCTTGATAAAAGGCTCTGTGGATGAAGTCTCCAGCTGCGTGGACACAGTCTTGAGCGAGATAGAAGGCCTGCAAAGTGGTTCCACAGGCAAAACCCAGGGTACACATGCTCGGGAGTCAACTAAGGAGGTACACAAGGAAGAACCAGTATTGTATTTTTATGGCATCCCAGAAGAAGATGGTGAAAATACACTAGAGCTTATCTGTAACTTCTTGTCTGAATATCACTGTTTCAATGGTATCCAGTACAGTAAGTATATAAAAGATGCTTATAGATCAAATATTGGAATAGGCAAGCCACTAACACCAAGACCAGCAGTTGTGAAACTTGTCAGTTGTGAACAGAGAGACTTTATTTTACAGAAGTCTGCCCTTTTGCAAAGCTCAGGGGTCCGGGTTGCTACCAGTGAAGAGCAAAAGCGTCAAAGTGGCCAAAGGGGCCGCAAAACAGATTCAGCCTCATCACAGTCTGGCTTCAAGAAGAACCATCGCAGCTCAGTGGATCCTGATGCAGGTGGGCACCTTCGAACAGACTCAGGCCAGGTTAAGAATAAAAGCACAAGCAAGAAAACACAGTGCATAGGGGAGAGACTTGATTCGGTGCAGAAGTCAACCTTGACTAAGAAAAGCAACTTGGTACCTGAAAGTGGGAAAGAAGCACAGCCAATAAGCTGCAATGAGCAGCCTTCAGATGACAGTGATGTTCACCAGGCCCTTCATGAATCTCTGCTAAACCCTCAAGTGAGCAATTTGACCAAATCAAGTGATGGAAATTACTGCTGCTCATCTGACTCTTCAGGCCATGCAAGCCAGATATCTGCTTCAAGCAACAGCAGTGAGCACAAGCTTGACACTGAAAGTATCACTGAGAATTGTTCTTCCCTTCTAGATAAAGATGAAGGGATAACCACAGAAGAAATTGAAATAGATGGTGATACCCCATGCAAACTCACCAGCGTTGAAAAAGTTGATATTCAAAGAGAAGATGTTTCTAGTGGGGTGACAACTATTAGCTATGATCATACAACAGATGAAATGGCTGATAGTAGTGACAGTTTGAAGGATATGATCCAAATGGACCTGAATGATCAAGATCCAACTGATCAGGTCTTTAGGGATGTCCTGGAAAATTCCCAGTATTTCCTTGACCATTCCCGGGATAACATTGATCTTGTAGACATGAAGTTTTACACCAATAAGCTTGGGAAAGCTATTCATCACTTCAGGTCTGCTCTGCAGGTGGTGTTTCACAAACTGGAGACAAGTGATTCTGAAGCCCTTCTGGAAGATGATAGTGGCTTACAGATGGATGATGACAATACACTGATGCTGACCAGTTCAGGTATGTGTGGCAGCTCTGACAATTTTGCCGAAACCCCTCCTAGTCAGTCCTCTGAGAGCCAGGCAAACACAACTGCCAATAGCGAAGCATCTGGTCAGATGCAGTTTGTTCCTTCCAGCCTTTCCTCTGTTCCACATGAGCCTCCTGTTTCCAGTGCGATGCCATCATCTGAGTGTGAAATCCCAGCTGGGCAGTGCTTACCTTCTGAGGACCTGGGGCGAGATGTGAACTCTCTACCTGAGCCAGCAAAGGACTGCAGACCCATGAGCCTCGACAAGGTGTGCGCAGAGACCATCTACCTGAACAAATGCATCAACAATTTCAAAAATGTGCTGAGGGAAAAGAGACAGATGCGTAGGAGACTCTTAAAAGAATTAGCACAGGAAGGAAACTGGATTTCTGCTGAGGAGACAAATTCAGGTAAACCAAAACAATGCTTTTAAGGAGTTGTCAAGGTGTGATGTTTGTGCAGCTGGTAGTCAAAACCTCACTCTGTGGGTGGACAGTTTAGTGGAAGTTATGAGGATATAGTTATGAAGACAAGACATATGCTGTGCAACAGTACTGACCAACCTCCTCTCCCCTCCCCCCAATTTACTGCGTAACACACTGAAATGCAAGTTACCAAGCTTCACCTCTTTTCTTTCTTTTTCTTTGAGGGAAAGAGGGAGATTTGCAGTGCATCTTCAAAATAGCAGGTGTTAAGTTTTTTCGTCATAATTCGTGACTTAGTTTCTTGTTAAATATAATAGTTAAGACATGTGATAACAAAGTGTGCCTCTGAGCTATAAGTAGCCAGACTTACAGTTTTGAGAGCTGAGTGGATCCAGACTTCAAGTGGCTCCATCACGAAGTGGGAGTTCTCAGTGTTTAATCACTGCTAGATGTCAACCTAGTAGAGACCTTTAAGAGCAAAAATAAAGAAGTTGACACCTGTGTTTTGGTATTGTTTCTATAACTTGTCCATGAGATGAGAAATTTTCCATTTCTGTGGAGCTACATCCCTTATTGCCAGCACAGGTAATGAAGTGTTTGATCACAGCAGGTGTGGGCTGATCCAGCGGTGGAACAGTGCTGGTTAACCCATTCACGAGGATGTGGGAGATAGAAATGACTGACATGTTTTGATGAACCATGTTTGATAGGCCTTGATTTGGTAAAATGAAACCTAACCTAGAAATGTAGGTACATCTGCCCTCTCCCTCTCCAGACTTTCTTGGTGTCATCTCCAAATTGCTGCACAGTTAAGGGAAAAGGCATTTTTTTAAGAGTGGAAGATATTGGAACTACAGCTTGAAGTCTTTACATCATTATTGTGAAACTCCTTGTATCAAATACTTTGTGGGCTTTTCTTCCTGTGATCATAAAAGCTAGTCAGAATAATCAGAGTGCTCTTTTTCTCTCTGAAACAGTTGTCTCATTCCAAGTGTCTTTTCCAGCAACTGTGCTTTTGATGTGAAGAAACAATCTGTCAATCTATATTTGACTTCTGTACTGGTGACCTTCTCAGTTATGCAGATCATAAAGCTTGTAATCAGCTCTTTGCTTTCTTACTTTATATGAGGTCCTTAGTACAGAGCTGATTCAAACAATAGGTTGTTAATGAGGGAAACACTAGGATTTGTTAGCAAGCTTGGCACAGACAGATATATATTTTTGAGTTTGAAGGGAATGTTTAGATTACTAAAATATGGATAGTATATGACTTAAAAAAAATAAATCAGAAAGCTATTTTTACTTTCTGTTAATTCTTTCCCTTTTTTTTTAGGCAGTTTTTGCATAGTGCTCAAGTCCTGGACAGAAGTCCTAATTTTAGGACCTGAGGAAGCAGACAGTGGGTTAGCATTTGCCACAGTGCAGCAAAAACACTGAAATAACCTATTTCTGAATGTGAGAGGAGGCTGCTCATCTCAGCAGAGTTTGAGCAATACAGGCATGTTCACAAGGCGAGAAGTAGCCAGAACAGTTGAAAAGGAGGAGGAGGATCGCTTCTGGATCTGGTACCTTAGAGCTGGCTCCAGGGTGGATTGGCATTGCTGAGTCTCCCTGGTTCAGTTTTCCTGAATATCGTGGAGTGATGTGACAAAGACTTGATGCCTGTGTGACACCAATGTAAAGGTGTATCTATATCTTACATATGACAACTGAAGTTCCAACTACTGTTGAAACAGTACAGGATGAAATCACAATGTAGGAAATGTGCTGTGAGAGACAGCAGAAGTCTAAGGTAGTCAAGGGTAGTGGAAAACACTGGTCAGGGGATGAGAAATGAGAGAACCTGGGGAAAAAGCCCTGGCGGAGATGTCAGGAGGCAAAGCAGCTCAGATCACCAAAGCAAGGCAGGGAAGCTGGGAAGAGCATGCCTGTCCAGAGTGAAGGTCAAGGAATACAATCAAAGCAGCAGTGCTCATGAAGGATGAGCAAGTAGAAGAGGATCCGGCAGGCACACAACCACTTAGCTGTAGTGAGAGCAAGAGAAAGGGAAGACAGCATTGCCAAGGGCTGTAGAGCAGGGCAAAATTAATTGAATACTCATTCAGTTTGAAATAGGCTTGTTTTGGCATGCATTTCTGAGAAAGAGAAGCAACAGTTTTATGTGCTTCTTCACTGTACTCAAAGTAAGTTTGAGCCAAGCTTTTATATTCTTCCTTTGGGAAAAAGATCACATTCCATGCAATGGAAGGTTGTTGGTTTGCTTTTTTTCTCAGCTGCAGATGAGTATATATAATTTCCTTTAAAATTTGAATTTGTGCATAATACGATGTTAAGCTTCTGGATGAGGTCCATTGAAAACTCAGTTCTGCCTACTGGCTTTTTGCTTTTGAGCCTGAATAACCACTGTGTTACTCACGCCCACTTGAAAGTTCAGTTCAAGGTATTTTATTAAACGTGTTTGGCAGCAGCCTGCAGCAAAAGAGTGGATGATAACTTTAAAGGTGTTGGTAAATCTGCGTATTTTGGTGAATTAGAGATAGGATGCACTGTCATAAAAGTTTTATTTATTTATAGCTGTGCACAGATGCAAACTATTGGAACAATTAAGAACTTGGCAGATGCATATAAGTAATTGTGTTTAATTCGAAATCCAAAGAGAAAAACACCTGCTGAAAATCTAAGCAAGTTTTTAATCTAAGAAAAAGGGAAAATAAAAACCCCAGCATTAGTGAAGTTGAAGACAGTTGGATTTTGTGTATCTTTAAAAGAAGCTCTGAAATGGCAGAGATTTTTGTAGACGTTATTTGACTACTCAAAAGTGGAATGGTGAAAGAATTCTGCGATCGGCCTATATAACCAAATTAGTCATCACTGGTGGTGCTGTGAGCACACCTGCTGTAATGAAAGATAATCAGAAGATTTTACGTCTTTGTCTGCAGTAGCTCAGAGCTTTACCAAACCTTGTATTTGGCCTGAAACTGTCCCTAACAGCTTTAAAATGAAGGGGCTCAGAAATAAAAGACATGTATGGAATTTATGGCAAAATAATCCTCTTCTTTTATTTTCTTTGGAAAAAAAAATGAGTCTAATGCAAGATTTATTGCTTTCTGTTTCTGTAAAAATGAGTTTGACCTATATTTCGGAAGCTCTAGTGCCCTCAGGCCTTAAAATTTGGCAGTGGTAGTCTATGTCAAGGATTTTTTCTGTGGAAAATCAACCCCAAATGAGCCAAGTGAATAAGCTTTTGAAAAATGTGTAGTTTGCATATGCTCACTGGTAGCTCGCTACAGTTGAGCTGTTGTGCTGCCAGAGACTCCATCTGTCCTCAGTGTTTTCCAGCCGGGGGCTAAAGCAGGGCTTTCCCTGCTCAGCATGACTGAGAGCCACGGCAGACCTGAGAGGGGACACAAGCCCAGGTCTTCTGCATCTCCTGCTCCGTGAGACTTCATGGGAGACATCAGGAAGGAATCTGGTTCAAATACAAAGGAGTTACAAACACAGGAATGAGGGAAGTCTGTATACGCCTGGGGCAAGCTGGAACAACCCCAAGGACCAACTCAGGAGAGAGGGGGTTTGAAGGATTTGGGGTGAGAAGGACAAAACCAGAGGGCTTGCAGTGGAGATAGGTCTGCCTGGGTGAGGTTTTGCCTAACAGGCTGGGATGGGCAGGAAGATGGTACAGAAAATTACTTCGGGGGGAGCAGACAGACGTGACAGCACCCAAAAAGAGCATGTCCTCATCAGAGTCTGGGATGGACCCCGGATTTCCTCAGCTTTTCCAGGTTGGCAGGTCTGTGCGGAGCTGTCAAATCGTGGCGCTCCTGCAGCACCGGCTGTTGCACAGAGCATGGCAGCATCCTTCCGCTTGTGTTTTCTCCCCCATTAGCTCATGAAGGAGAGGCCCACAGGGCAGTCCGGAGGCTTTCCTCCCTGATGAGCATCCACGTAGGCATGTCTTAAGTTGGAAAGTAGGGTTTTATTTTAGCTACAATCCAGCACTTCATTTGCTGGAGTGATTTGACTTCTCCTTAGTGATTGAGTCAAAATAGCTGCTCTATTTTCCCATCTTAGTGATTGCATGTGTGTAATTACACCCATACAGACAGTAACTTCAAAAACTATTTTAGCTTTTAAACCAATTTGAGTGGCCCTTGTTGCCATGAAGATATTCCTTCCCCTCCATCTTTCATATGCAAATGAGTAGTATGGTTCTCCTGTGCAGATATAGAATTATCTGATTGGAAGACTTACTTAAAAAAATATCACGCCTGTACCGGAAGTTTTGAGTATGACTCTCATATAACTTTACTAGCCATGAAATTGCCTATCCATAAACATGAGATTTAGTGTAGGAGGCTTCTGGGTTTTATTTATTTATTTTTTTTTTAGAGGAGAATTGCCTAGATTTATAAAACCAGAAAGTATCTCTCTGCATTATGGTATCTGCAAAAGCAAAATGAGTTCTGTGAGAGCTGCCAGTTTCCTTGTAACGGGTAAAATGTACAGGGGGCGAAGAGGGAAGGAGGGGGGATGCTTAAGATGCAGCCAGTGGATGCAGTCAGAGAGGGAAGAAGGGAAAAAATCTCCTCCTTTCTGTAATAAAGACAGGTTCTCTTTACAATATGGTAAATAGCAGCTCTAATTCTATATGAGGATTACTTAAAATTCTCGAGTTTATAGAACAGGAACTGTGACTCTAAAAACCATCTCTCAAAAGTTTATATTCTAAATGCATGTGCAGTTTTGGATAAAATTTGATTAGTTTAACTTGAGATTAGTTGGTAGAGATTAATTAACTGGTGTATGTCCCAGGAAGCGCATGGGAAAACTCTCCGCGGCACAAATGTTGTATCAACTTGAGGCATATGTTTACCCCACTTTCTGAAACCATTTTACAGAGCTCATGGCAGAAATCTGGTCTATTAACTTTTGTTCCTCTCCTTCTCTTTTTTTCTTCACAGAAGGAGGTAGAGGAGAGCTCCAGGTTGTACATGTTGTCCCTTGTAACCAGCCTCTCTTTCTGAAATGCCTGTGTGTGCATGCCTTGTCTTCATGTAGCTAGTTGCTCCCACTGAGGCGCTGAGATTCCGTTTAGCATGTTATGGTTGTTGAGGAATTGCTAACATTGTGTATGCATTAAGAGTCTGTTCAGTGCTTGTTACCTTGTACAAAGAGGAAAACAAGAATGCTTGGAGTGATCTCCTTTCTGTGCTCTGTGGGGTGTGCGTAATGTGCACAGGCACCGTGCTAGCAGAGTACAAGCTGTTTATCTTTTCAGTCATCCTCTTTATGAATCGTGTTTAAACCAAGGATTTCCTCATTTTTTCTCAGCTGTATTACTTCATTCCATCTCTGTCTACCTGGTTTGTACATTTATAGCAATTAAGGTAAAAAGTACCACTATGAGATTAAGCAAGACTCTGGATGCTGGGAGCTGTCTGCTGCAGATCCTGTGCCTTTTTAGCTAGCTATAGCCTGCTCCTTGCTTTGAGCAGGGCTATGTGCTCCACAGAAAGGGAGGGACTTTTTCTTTAGTACCTACAGCTATTGCGCCTCCACTCAGGGGGTGGTTGACTCTCTGCTTATCACCCTATGGACAACAGGTAACTCTCCTAAGGGGATACTCAGAATTGTTTTGTTGGCTGGTGTGTAACATCCAATTTTGTGTTTGCAACTGTACCTCATATAGAGAAGTTTCTGGCTCTTGTATTGTCAGCTGTTATATTTTCTTGAACCTATGCTATGTGGGTTCAGTGCCTGCTGTGCTTCTGCCTCTCTCTTAGTTGTATGAATCAGCCCAGATCAGCTTCCTGGAATATGTTGTACATTGCATGGCTTCTGGACTCCATGCAGATCTCATCCTTTGAGTTCGATGAATTCACATTTCCAAGCTTTATTGGCTCATGTATCAGCAGTTTTGTTTCATTCTTACCAGTAAATCTCTGTCCCTTAGCACTTTTTCAGGCATGCGGAGATACCTGGTGTCAAATATTGGCGTCAGGTTCCGTCCTCTTCTGGCTTCAGTGCAAAAACACTGCAGCCTCCTTTAAGCTGTTCATCTGGCAGCTGGAAAATTGGTGCTGGAAGATATATCAAGGTGGAAGGAGCTTCCTGTGGGGCTCTTCAGTAATTATCTAAATTGACTCTCTTGCAGAATATGGAATGTAGAATGAATTTCAAATAATCCCTTGGCTTGTTGCAGCTTTGGATTCCATGTAAAACATAGTGTATTCGGTCAATGAAGACATTGAACTACAAGACTGACTAGTCTAATTGGGATGATTTAGTTCAGACTAATTCTGCTTATACCCCTGAAGAAATGCTCTAATTAGGCATGACCAGAAGTTTAATTTAGACAGTGAAACAGATGCTCCTTGGTTTAGCCTGATTCAGATTAATCTATAGCTAAATTGCGGCCTTGTGGTTTGATAATGAAGCATGGTATCTGAAAACAAGCTAGGATGATTTTCAAAACAAATAAAAAATCATTATTAGTATTTTCTTATCTGTTTAAACAAATCAGCTTTCCATGGTTCACATCTGTATTTTATCTAAGAGGATAATGTGCTCGACACTGTACTTAAACGTGATGGAAAGTTACATTGTGAGAAAGCCTTTTATGTGGAAGGATGGATTAACATGGAGAGGGCTAACAGAGCTGAGGATGTTCTTCCTTTTTCTTGTGCTGCTCCAGACTTGGTGATTCATTTATTCATTTCTATATTTTATGCCTCTGTCCTTTTTATGGACCTCCTCCTCTACAGAAGTATGTAATTGTTCTGTCCATTAAAACATCATGTATGAGATAAACTGTGAAATTTACAAATTGCAGCTTGGTTAAATAACTTCTGAAGTTACTTGTAAGCCTAGCTGCTGCTTTTCCCATGTAAGTGAAAACTCCTATTTGTTTCATTTTCAGGCTTCACCAAACATTGCTTTCTTTATCATTGAATAATGTGCCTTAAACAACCATGTTTGTTGATGTGTTTAATCCAGGGTATTAATCTTGGCTACTTTGTCACAGGCATTATTTTGCTAACTGTTTCTTGCCTGATAAGAAACTTTAATTACTTGGAAAAGGCCTTTCAGCCACTCACTGCAGCATGCTTTACTGTGAGTGAATATACTGCATTACTACGGTGACAGGCACTTTGCCAGCTGAAGGTATTTGTTGGACAGTAGGTGTAAAACCGTCATCTATCAGCATCAGAAATAAAACAAAATTGAAAGAGATGTGGTGGGCTATTTTGTTTACATGTTTGCTTCTCCATCTTATCAGTGCTGCTTCATGTGCTTACTTATTAAAAATTAAGATGAAAATTAAGTGACAGATCTGTGCCGAGAAGAGAAGCATAAGCCAGCAAAACGCTTTCTGTGACAGGCAGCATGGGGATGTTCAGGTGTTAAATGTGTCTGCTTTCACAGTTCTCATCTGCCTGTTGTTTGCTTGCCCGGGCTCTGAGCGAGCCATGCTCTCATCAGTGGCTGAAGTGAAGCAGGTCCATGGCTGACAGCAAGATCTAGAGCACTTACTGGGGCCCTCCTGGATCCTGCTTTGAGGGAGTGGGGAGCTCCCTAGCTGCAGAAAATCCATCTGAACAGCATTGCCATTTGCCTTTTTTAAATGAATAGGGATACATGGAGTGCTCCTACCCACAACAGTGGTGTAAACTATGGATTGTTTTGTTTAACTGGCACTCTCAGAGGTATCTGGACCCTATTAACACTCATGCCGACACTCGTAGGTAATTCAGCCTCTGGTTCTTTGACTACATGAGTTGGTGCAACAAGGACCTGCATAGGACTTCTTGGTGACTGCCAGCCCTCTGCCACTGTGTGACACTGTGCCACTACCTCATATATAAACTGCCCAACTTCCTTCTTTAAAACTGGTTAGGTTCGGTGTCTGCTTCTCCTTTTGAAAGGCTACTATTGGACTATCATGGTGAGACGCCTTCAAATTTTCATCCTCTGTTTATATTTAGCTGCAGTTCTTCCATATAATATGTCTATTGAATAAACATAGAGAAAGGTGTCTTTTGTTGGCATAAGCAAGCTGTCCTGGTCTCCTCCTATAGTATTGCGTTTACATCCTCTTCCTGCTTTGCCATTTTCCTTTGTGAATTCTTTTTACCTTGATACAGAATAAAAAGATCGTATGTACCTTTCTGAAGAGTCTTGCCAGCACAGTACAGAGGCATTTATGGTTTTACTTCTACAGAGACATTCCACTGGACATGCTCTATGGATTATGTTTTCTCCTTAAATGGCTCACAGATTGTTTTACTGGCTTGCTGCCAGTGTGATGACTTGAAGTAAAGTCTGTTGTCGTGTGCATTTCTCCACTGAGGAACACCTCCTGTGTGGTCAAATTCACAGCAGGATTTAGGGCTTTGACCTTGCCATTTCTACCATGTTTAATCCTCTGTTGTTGCAATCTTTGCTGCCATCAGTTCTTTCCACTCACCATCTGAGTTCTGTATCAATAATTCTCCTGTGTTTGTCATCAGCAGATTTTATCAGCAGATCCTGCTTACTCCCACTAGCATCCTTATTGCGTTGTCCGTGGCTGGCTCAGTTACAGTTACTTGTTTATCTATCCTAAAGCTCCCCACTCCTTCTCAGCTTATCCGGCCTTATTAACGTCACGCGGCATTGCATCAAAAGTTTTTTGTTGAAATGAAAATTCAGTTGATAATTCATTTTACAATGTAAAGAAAAATAGTTTCTTTGTTGAACAAAACCCCCATGTTTTCAAAACTGGTGTGCCATGTATTGCATTTTTTTCCTGTTTTCCAACTGCCTCCATGTTAATTCTTTCCTTCCTGCTTGTTAGAAAGACTTTCAAGCTGGTGAAGCCAGTAATGAGCCTACACTACTCTAGATCACACTTCCCTCCTTCCCCCACACCTTAACTGTGGGTGCTGCATTGGCTTTTCTATAGTCTCAAAGCATCAGCCCTCCTTTGATGGACATCAGGTGCTGCTTCTCTTGGCATTTTCTCAGGGAGGATGCTGCCTGGAGCAAATTACCTCTTTATTTACATTCAGCAGGTGATAACTCCTGTTTACACACAACCATCACCTCCTCCCCCCTGTGTCAATACTGTCATTTTCTGAAAGCTCGCTCTCTTGGTTTGTGCTGCTGCACCTTAGAGAAGCTCTTTCTCTTCTCTTGTTTTCTTTTTATTTGTAGGTATAAAAGGCTTGGCAAAAGTAATTAAAGTAAATGAGAACAAGTACAGTTTACCTGGACTCTCAACGATTTGTACTTGGCATGTCTCAAAATCTGGGAGATGATGGAGGTTTGTTTCCTGATCATGTTTTCTGCTCTTCCTTTCATCCTCACTCCCAGCTGTTCTCCATTGACTCATGGTAGCCTGTAGGAAATGGTTATTGCTCAGTTAGGTAAACAACTCTCCCTGGATCTTCTTCCCTTGAACAGATCTCTTGATGCTCTTGTAGTCTTCAGGCTTCAGTATTGCCCATGCTATTTGTAGTACTTTTATGTCTCAAATATTGGTCACTTGTACTTTGAGTTTCTCAGATAAACTGATTGAAAACCCTGTCACACTAATTGCTTTTGCCAGTAAACGTTGCCACGTTTGTATTTGTCATTCTCTGTCATTCAGTACAGCTGAACTGACTGGTTTAAGCTCAGTCCAGTGTAAAACGTTGTTCCATTTCAGGATTGCTTTCTAGCCACAGCTCTTCCAAGTGTTCAAAGGCGAAAGTAAAGATGTCCTCCCTTGTGTGCTCTGAAGGATCTGGTTTCATTTACTTCAGGAAATCTTTTCTCTTGACTAGCAGTTGATTCAGATCCCTCCGTGAGAAATGCAGGTTTCAGGCTATGGGGTTTTGGAAGCACAGCTTGGAATGGGGACGGGTAGAGCCTAGCCCTGGTGTGCTGCTCTGGCCGTCTTGGACCATGGGTCTAGGCTCCTGCGTGGTCATATAGAAAAGCTGGAGTGTCCATGCAATTGTGGATAATGTTATGTTGTTCATGCCTGTTTAAAGTAATAAAAACTATGTAGTCTTCAGATCTGCCCAGCCCTGGAGTTTTAGAACTAACAAATTCAAAGTTTGGACTTCTGCTGCTGTACAAATTGAGACATCAAATAGACGCTTTTGTTTTGTTCTTTTATCATGCATAAAGCTGGAGCTGATTTCCTGACCCATACCCCTTTCTTTTATTACAATTCTCAGGTTATAAAATACTTTGTTTTCCATTGTATACAACTTGCAGTCATTTTGTACTGTTGGCAGACATGATTATCTGAGGTTGAGGTATTAGCTGTTAGCTGTGTGTCTTGCTTAGCCCCATTTGAAAACAGCTTTTATTTCAGGGAGAGCAGGAGAATTTATGAATTGCAAGCTGGAACAAAGAAGTTTCTGGTTATAGGTAAACCTAGAAACCTTTCTTTCCCTTACTCAAAACCTTTTGTTCCCTCCAGACATTTTGCAGTTGTTTAAGCACTTCTCAGCACTGAAGATTCTCAAAGAAACAAAACATCATTCTGTAAACAAATGAACATAATATTGTTACAAATATAAACATAAGAACATGGTTTAAATTAATTAATATTAATCCTCATACTTGCAGACTGTGGTGTTTTCCATTATACTGTGAGATGCCAGTTCACCTGCAATTCTCTTGCAAGTGACGGCCCTTGTTTTACACCTCTTGGAAAGTTAAATACTTGCATATGGACTTGTGGAGCTGCAATGGGACCTTCCTGCTTAGGGGGCTGACAAGCCTTTCCTATTTGGGCATGAACAAAGCTCACCAGTGTCTGTACAAAGCTTCATGTTGATCAGTCATTTGTGCATTTCATAAAGTTGCTTTTAATTCATAACATCTTCGTTATGACCATGTTCACATAAGTGGTGACCATGCTCACACGAGTGGAGGAGCTCTCCAATAGCTCATGGTTTTGTTTGGTTGTAAATAAAAAGCCAACAGTTGATCTTTTGAAAGAGGAAGCGCACTGAACAGGCTCTTCAGGTTCCAGTTTCGGTGTTCAGTGAAATAGCGTAGCCTGTCTGTGTCTGTATGACTTACCCTGACATGTTGGTCGTCAGAGGTGCTTGAATAAGGTTCTGTATGCATTTGCCTGCATGCAGCGTGGTCTGTTATCCTCTCCTCAGAATATAATCTGCATGTGTTTCCTGGGGTTTTCAGAAACTAATTTCATATTGTTCTTTTCCTTTCCCCCATTTAAGGGTCAAGATGAGGCTGATCCATCAAAACCACCCTGGCTCAAAGGAGGGTAAGTGGTATTTTGGGACCTTGTTTCCCTGTGTTTATAAGTACAGTGTAGCTTGAGGTCTGCAGTTTAATCTAAATAAAATAATGTAATGTTTTTAATGGCTGATTTAAGGATTAATCAAGTGGCCATGCCTCATTTAGGGCCAGGCTGCTGCTGTATTTCAGAGTCTCCTCTTAAACAGCTGAAGGTGGGCTCCACGGCTCTTTACGAGATCTGTGTTTAAGAACACGTTACATATAGTATGAAACCTGATGGTGGCAAGTGCTTATGGCACAGTATTAAATATTCTTATTGAGCACCACAGGGTGGTCTGGTTGAAATCCTTTTTCCTGAGTCAGTCACTGTTGGCACCAGGGAAGGGAGAGAGTAGCTCAGAAAGGTTGCTGTGCCTTTCTGGAAGAAAAAAGTAGCTTTGGGGAAGTCATCTGTCTTTGCAGTGATTTATGTGATCATTGTAGTAGTCAAATCATTGGTAAGTCTGGAAATCATTGCAGTGATCATCATGCCTCTTTTTGCATAGGTGAGAGTGAGAGGCTGTGAGTTCTCTCTGCAACATGCTACTCGCAGCAAATGAAGCAGACAAATTCTGATTGTAATTTCACCATGACACTCTGCATAATAGGTGCCAGCATGGGAGCTTCCTTCCCTAGAATCCTCTCTGGAAAAAAAAAAGCCTGTGACACACTGTACAGGCTGCTAGGTTATGTGCCTTATACATGATGAGGGTGATATGGTTTGGTGGTGGTGCACTCATTAGGAGCTGATGTAGCAGCAGATTTGCCCTGAAATCTCAGCGAGAGGTTGGCTTGCTACATGCATAAGTTAATTCTCAAACTACTGAAGGCAGCTTCCTTAATAAAATGCAAAGTTAAATCAGAGGCTTCATTATATGGCTTTCTGGTTTTGGAGTCATTGTTCTATGAGACGTTGGTATTCCCACTAAGCATCCTCCACACCTGTGGATGCTTGGAGCTGCCTAGCAACCCCATGCTTTCCTAAGGAGCCTGGGACTTCAGTGATCAGGTTCCTGGAGAACTGGGAATTAGCAGAGGCAGAAGACAGTGATTTATTCTAACTGTCAACCGCACCTTCTCCTGCTTTAACGAGGAGACAATGTACTGAGTTTATTGGTTCACGCACACAGAATGATTTCCCAGCCTGAAAGAGGAATACACGTGCAGTCCTGAAATACTTAAAAATGTGTTTTATCAGTTCAAGCGAGGTTTGCTCTAGTCTGGTAATTTAACCTTTCAATGTGAGATAAAACAGTCTGGCTAATATAGTTTTGACAAAAGTTCAGCTTATTTGCTGTATCAGTGCATGCAGGGGGCTTACAGAGGTGGTGGTTGTGGGTGGTGAACCTTTAATTGCACCATTAGCTACATTGTGGTTTATTAGCCACAAAGTACATTAAAGCATTTACATTTGGTGTTCTCTTTCATATGAAGATTTGGGTATCCTTTGAAGGAAGTAATCATTTTCTGTCATTGCAAACCACCTTTGCTTCCTTAAGTTTTAAAAATTTAATGGAAGCATCTATATGATAAAACTTGTATTAAAAGATAAATACATGCTTCAAGCTGTTTTCACTTCTAGCATAACACAACAGTAGTTCCCTGTCTATAGTTGCTGGCTTTGGAGAGATAGCTTCAAAAACAAGTACTGTTGGTATTACTGATCAGTATCTGGATGTAGTATCTCATATCTGTATATTTTACGTACTAGTGCAGATCATCTTTTCATACAGAAATGCTATTCAGTCTTCAATACAGCTGTCCATAATAATGCTATAAATATTACATGCATTGCAGAGGAGAGTTACCCTATTACATATAAAGCTCCAGTGTGCGTATTTGAGGCACTGTCAGTACTTCTGTCTATGCAAACACTCCCAATTTTGTTAAGTGAAATAGAAATTGAATAAAGAGACTGAGGTAGCTGAAAGCATAGGCTGAATAATTTTGAATGTTATATATAATATATAATATTATTTTGAATAAATTTGAATATTAAGAATTGTTGTTTAGAATTCTGTTTGATTTTAATATTAAGAAGCTAAAAGCAGGTCATCTTAGTGTATAACTACATGCGTACTAGGATACAGTAGGTGAAAAAAAAGACCTTTCAAATATGTTTGTTCTCTAACAGTCAGGCTTACAACTGGTTTTATCATAAAACTCAGTCTATCTGAAATATTTTGCAACAAGCCAGACATCTAACTAGACATGTTTCTCAAGCACAATAACTTTTTTAGGCTCATCTTTCATTTATAGACTGTGCAATTTATATGTTCTCCTTTCCTTGAAAATGTCAGAGTATCACGGGTTCCTTTCAACTGAATTAGGATAAAACAAAAGTCATTGGAAATGAAGTGTAAATTCACAGCTGTGCCATTGACTTCTGTCAGGAGCCACATTTTTGCCTGTGACCATCTTATTGCATCTTTTCAGCTTACAGACTCTCCCTTTGTATTTTGCCTATGCTTTCTATAATAAATCAGAAGGGATTATTGCAATTCTCTATTGGAAATGATTGTAGCCTTTAGTAAAAGTACTATGTAGCCTTGCTGGAGGATTTCCAGCATTGGAAAACTGCTCTCATTCTTGCCCAAGGATTCCAGTAGTTGCAATTAACTGCTGTAAATCTCCACCTTCTTTAAGCCCAAGTTTGCCTTCCATCCCAGCTGTGTCAGCTGCCTGCGGGAGGTTTGTATTGACCGTGTAGGAGCATGGAGAGGCAAGCACGGTGCAGATGTGACTCATGGTGCATGCAGAGCTGATGCTGTTCATGCAGTTAGGTGTGACTGCTCACCTTCCCACCAGGCTTCAGCCAGCAGCAGCTATCAGCTGAGCTAAGGCTCGGACATGTCACCCTCCTACAAGAAAGTCACTTTACCATTCTAGCTCTATGGCTTGTTTCTGTATATAACAGACTGCCTCCCTGCCTTGTGCCTTCACATTCTTTCCTGTAACATAGGTCTACTATAATATAGGTTTGGTCATCCTTAGTAAGGGTTTTTAAACTTCTGGCTGTATTCAGAGTGGGTTTGAGTAGGTGCTGCTTGCTGAGGAGTGCAAGTTGCCTCATCACTTACCAGCCTCCCAGTTTTCATGACATGCAAATGTGTAGAGGCAGTTTGGTTTCCTAAATTGATTTAAAGGGTAGTTCCATGTGTGTCTTCTATTGCAGTAGGAACAGCTTGTCCTATACTCCTCCTTCCTGTAGTTGTGGTGTCCTAAAGCATGTAACTGGGTGTGGTGTACCAAATCTGCAGAACGTGCAGGTTGAAAGAGCCAGTTTACCGCACAGATGCAAAAAGGCATAAGCCAGCTTGGTATGGGGTGAAAATGAGTAGATAAAGATAGAGAGGCAGAAGGTTCCTCTACAGTCTCTGTAGCCAAGAAAAAAGGCCTTAGGAGCCATATTCTTAGGAAGGCATGAAAGGAATGTGGAGATGGGAAGTTAATCCTGGGGAGATTACAACCGGACACAAGAGGAAAGGTTTTCCCTATGAGAACTATCAGCTGCTGGAATAGTTTCCCTAGGGAAGTGATGGATTCCCCAGCTTTGAAGACTTCTAAGATGTGACTGAACAGAGTGCTGGGACATCTAGTCTAGATCATGATTTGTTTGGAAACATTGGACAAGATGATCTTTGAGGTCCCTTCCAACCTGGTGTTCTATGATTTACTAGGGGTCTTTGAGCATACGCTTACATCCATGTGGTGTTAGCAGTGAACAGCAGGATCCAGATACAGTTATCCAGGTTGGTCACCTCGGAAGGTTATAGTGTTTTATTTTAGCAGGTTCTGAGTGTTGCTGAGTGTTGGAACTAGATGTTCTTAAGGTCCTTTCCAACCCTAACTATTCTATGATAATGGCCCTTTGCTTCACCACCCCTACCACCAGCAAATGGCAGCTCTTCTGTGAAGAGGTCTGCATGGCTTGAGCACCGCAAATGGTCCCTTTTATAGAAACACAAATAATCTATTTTCTCCTCAGATGTGAGGCTTTCCCTAATAATTGTATGGGCCTTGAAGTCCAGGAGTAAGCCTAGAATGTTCTAGCCTAGAATTAGATGATGGGTAGCAGCATCCTGCCACTCTGGCCTGACCACTTTGACATGCTTCCTTCCAAGCCACCAACACCAGGCAGGAGTATCTGGATTATGGCATGCGAAGACTATAAACAACCATTTTATTATTAACTTTACACTTTAAGTGTTATCTTCTAGTTTGTTTTAGTTATTCCAGTAAAGCATCTCCTTCCTCACCCCAGAACCCTAAATTAATTGAATGTAAAGAAAGGGGATGGAGGAAGACTTGGAGGCAGGATGTTTTCAGATTACCAAAGTCTTTGCTGCTATGGCAATCAATGCCAGGAGTAAACCATAAACTGAGCTCTCCTTAAGGAACAAAATACTCTTTTGAAAGCAGAGGTGTGCAGGTCAGTTTCCACAGACTAGGCTGCGTATGAATTACTGCCAGGGAGCTCTGGTTCTGCCCTTGGGTGAGTATTTTTGCCAGATCTGTAGCTCTGAAGCACTGGTGCTCTGCAAGCACATGCCCAGTCTGCTCTGACCTAGCTCAGACCTCAGAACTGAAAATAGGAAATCAAACTTTTTCAAGTGTGTTAACAACCTTGGTTTATTTTCTGATTGCATTTGCAGTGAACTGATTCTTCCCATTCTCATTGACTATGATATTGTCAAGGAGACTGATGTTTTAAGGAAGCTTGTTTGTCATGTCTTTACTGTCTCTCACTGCTGGTCGGAACTTTAATCTTTGCTTTCTTCTCGTGAATTTCCAGGCCTGCAGGTGGTCTCTATGGCATCGATAGCATGCCCGATCTGCGCAAAAAAAAGCCAATTCCACTTGTCAGTGATCTGGTAAGAGATTTGTTTTTGTTTAGCCGCACAACCAATTTTGACATATGGTAACATTCATTGTCACTTAAGAAGCTGAAGGCTTCCTGTTTTGTTAAATTAATTCTTACATTAAAGACTTGGAAGTTGGGCTTGGAAAAAACTCAGTGAGAACAAGCTATGGTTTAGTAGACAGTTTCATTCGTTTGGCAGAAATAAGATATTTTTTCATGATCTTTTTATTTTACACATAATATTTAATTATTTTTAGGGCTGCACTATTTTAAAATGTTTTCCTAAAAATCACATACTTTAGGGAAATTTCTAATGTCCGTGTGAGGTTTGTCAACCTACCAGAAGGTTGGAATTTCAGAGGATAGATAAACGAGCATATGTGCTTGAATTTTTAAAGCTATTTGCAGGATTGCCAGTAGGCTTCTGCACTGAGGAAGAAAAAGAACCAAGCGAGTAATGAGGACAAGTTTCATATGCTTATGTGATGTGGTGAAATAAGGCTTCTGAGGGACAAATGGTTTTCTGTTGGCTGTGTGCAGTACACGTAGTGATTTCATATATGGGAGAAATGCTGTAACAGCTGAAAGACCAAAGTTTCTATATCCTGTAATTCGTGTGGAAAGGTGCATGCAAATCTTCCTGCCAGCTTACGCATGGGAAAATTAATACATGTCTTACCAATTGGTTGTATCTTAAATCTTTGCAGTAATGGCATTAACTTGTGTTACTTCCTTTGTATGCTCTCATTCTCTCTCTCCACAGGCCATGGTAAGTGGAGCTAAAAGCTATCCACCAAGTCTTCACCAAAACAAAAATCGTTTTACCTTATTTTCCCTGCATTTCTTTGCTTTTTATTTTGTACCTGCAGTTTTGCAGTGCATGTATATCTTAGTGCTCTATTCTGCCCATCACTGATCAAATGAACTTTGCTGTCTGTCTTCAAACAGCATAAAGCAGAGTATAAGCAGAGGTTTCTGGTAGGGTTAGGTGGTTTCAAAGCAGATGTTGCTAGCTTGAATTTCCTTCTCTGCCTTCATCAAACTGGAATGCCTTGCTGAAGAAATTCTTAGTACATGAGTGTGAGGTGCTGCAAAGGCATTGCCCTGTGCTGTCCAAGGCTGCAGAACTTTGTGTTGGTGTGATGTGAAAGAGGTAGTTTTGAGGGGAAAATGCTGTTCATTGTGTTCAGTGATGGCCAATGAATGTGATACATCAGCGCATTCAAACCTGTTTTCCCAACCCACTCTGCTCTGTTATTATCCTGTATATTTGTAACCCTTTCAGTGTCATGGCTGGGGGTGTTGTGCATGTTGTAAATCTGATGAAATAATCTCCTTTTGGGTATGAATGAAGTTAGGTATTAAAGAGTGAGCCCCACATAGTGACCTTAGGCAATAACAGAGCTACCATTGCTACCAGAACACAGAAGTTATGTGAACCCAGGTTTCATTAACAGTTCTTAGCAGAGAAAAACAAAGTTTTACCTGAGTGTGAATGGTTGTGGGCAGATGGAAGCAAGTTGGAGACATTTCGGAGTATGCATTTGACTCTTCTGGGATGTGATCTATTATTTCAGAAACCAACTTAAATGTAGTAGACTGATGATTTGGTGTCTCATGTGACGGGGTCCCTTTGGTCACATTTCTGGGCAGGTATTGCCAGTGGACTTCTGAATACTTATAGTGAATAATAAACTTTCTTCCTTCTTAGTCACTTGTTCAGTCCCGGAAAGCCGGAATTACCTCAGCAATGGCCACTAGAACATCTCTCAAAGATGAAGAGCTGGTAAGTGGAAGAGTTGCTTGGCTCCTGTTAACTTTTAGTAGGCGAATTGAGGGAATGTGGCTCTCTGGGATGCAGAGTCAGCTTCACAGATGTCTAAAAATATAGATGGAAAAATTCTTGTATCATTTGTTCAAAGAAACCAAACATTGTAAAAAGTAACATTTACTGTCTCAGTATGATCCTGAAAAACGTAAACTTACTGTTTCCTTCTGCAGTATATACCGAGGGGGACAGTGTGTGAAACTTACTTTATGCAAGACATTCTTTATCCACAAACATTATTTTTTTAATTCTATTTCTCCCACTTTTTTAAATGCCTGGACAAACATCTTTGGAAGTGTGTCCTCTGCTCCTCCTTGTAAAAGTTTGATAAATTGGATTACCTCAAATGTGTAGATTTGTTGCACTGCTCGTGCCTTTCCCCTTACAGCTCCTGTCTTAACCAGCAAAAATAGGTTCAGTAACCTTCCTGGATTTTGTTTTATGTGTGCCCTTGCCTTTCAGAAATCTCATGTCTATAAGAAGACCTTGCAAGCCTTAATTTACCCCATCTCTTGTACAACTCCGCACAACTTTGAAGTGTGGACAGCCACAACCCCTACCTACTGCTACGAATGTGAGGGGCTGCTGTGGGGTATTGCACGGCAGGGAATGCGCTGCGGAGAATGTGGAGTCAAGTGCCATGAGAAGTGCCAAGACTTGCTCAACGCTGACTGCTTACAGAGTGAGTATTGTCCAGTGGAGTGCAGCTGTTCTGAAAGTGTGATCAGAGCTTTTCTAAGTGTATAAGTGATTCCTCAGTGATAAGAGAAGCTGCATTTGTTCAAATGACTATTTTCTGTAAAGATGTCATTGGGCTAAACCTACCCTCGCTGCCCTGTGGACACAGGCAGCTCCACTGACACAGAAGAGCTGCTTTACAGCAGTGTGCTTGGTGTACTTTAAAAGAAGGTTTAATTCTTGTCCTTTCACTCTCTTTGTTATAACCCGTGTAGTTTTTAATTTTTCTGTGTCATTTCAAATGGTATGTTTGCTGACATACCCTGCTTGGAAGAGAGGCAATGTGTGAGCAAGATACTAGGCTGGATACTGTGACTTTAGTTCTGACCCTTTTGCCCTGATATCCTGGTCAGGTTGCTGGTTTCAACCATTAGTCTGTTACACTGTTCTAAGCTCTAAGGAGCAGCGCTGTGTTCCTGCTTAGGGGATAGAGTCCACGGGCTTAACTTGGATTCTCTGCGCCAAATGCAGGTTGTGAAGGCATTTTGTCTTTTTAACAGTAAGGTCTCATGGTTGAATCACTTTGCAGACCTGGGTCTGAGTCAGCAGAGGTGCTGGGACAGATAGGAAGGTGTTGTTTGAGCATATGGACAGCATTTTATTTTTCTACTAGAATTTCTGTTTGTTTTGTTGTTTCTCTTTTTCCTGCAGTGTTCAGCACCTAAGCCCTTTCTTTACAGGAGAACTCTTCAAAGAGCCAGGACTTTGCAGAATAAATGAGACCTTATACAAACAATGGAGAAATTTAAAAGGAATTTGATTAAAGAAATTAAAAAAATAAAGAGAGAAAAATTATTAATTTAGGCATCTGGCTGGACCCAGTTATTTTTATTTGCTTAAAAGAATTTTCTTAATTTGGTCTCAAATTCATGTTCTTGCTTGAGAGCAAAATATCTCAGTCTAAATGGAATATAAATTTCTGCCGTATGTGTTAAATCTTGAGTAGGAATGTGGGGCTGTTTCTGTTCAATCTGGATTTTCTTAGCATTATAGCTTGATGGACTATGTCTAAGAAATCAGAAAAGTTTGTGAAATACAAACAGATTTATTGCAAATCCATGTCAGCAATTATAGGGATATAAACAGTCAGATCTTGTATCTGCCTCAGGCTCTAGCTGCTCAGGAAAACCAGGCTGGATGATCCAGCAAGGGGTACCCATGCTTCTTTTCTTATGGCTTATCTTAAAACCCCAAATGGATATTTTTATGCTTGTATTTTTGATACGAGCAGAGTTTTAAATCAGTTGTAGTTAGGAGCTATTTGCAATGGCTTGCTTGTCAGACACAGCTGATACTGGTGAAAAATCTCTGTTCTTCAGTCACTGTGTTTCTGGGTTTGTCTTTGAGGGTTGCAAGGTGATCTTTACATTTTATAGCATTCAGGCAACTGCATCATTGCCAGTTTGGTTTTGTTGTGACCTTTTTATGACTCAGCAAAGAGCTGCTGTGGTGCATTTGGTTCTTATTTTTTTGACACAACTTGATGAAGGCGGTCGTTTAGACTGAGGATAACTTTATTTGTTTCTAGATTTTACCAGAACCCTCTGCTAACTGGTGATTTTCAGTATTTGAGCTGAACAGCTGTTGACGTTTACATCCAGGCATGCATGTTCATAATATTACAATATTGAAATAGAGTTGCGATATTTCAGTATGAGGAAAATGCTATACAGAGCAGAGGCAAATTAGATTTGCACCAGCAGCAGCAGTGAGGAAACAGGCACAAAGCTGTTGTGCAGAGCAGAGGTCATAAAGTTGAAAACAATAGAAGAAAAACTGATTTAAGAAATAGCTAATGACTCAGAGAAACTATATTCCTGCAGAGGACAACTGTGGTGGTCCATCCTCAAAAAGGGAGACTCCAGACAGGGATGAGTACTGGAGAAAGTTCAGTGGTAATAGGGAAAATATGAGAATGTCTTGATAGAGGATGGTAGGAGTTTGTTGATCTTTCAAAAGAGGCTTGGCAGCATGGAACAGGAGAGGGATGGAAATGATGCTGCCTAAAAAAAGTAAAAGTAGAGAATAGTCCTATCAGATCTGTCTCAGTAGAGTATTTCTAAAGGGATGTTGTGGAGCCCAAGGCCAAAGTGTAAGATGTGCATGTGGATCTCACATGGCTCTGGCTTGTACTTACAGCTTACAGCTATCCATGGCCTCAAGCCTTTCTGAACAGTAGTTCTTATGTTTAACAGCTGGCAGTGATGGCTCTGTGAATTGGTTTAATCCTTGTTTGAACCTGTTTGTGCCTGAACCATGTTGGGGAAGAGGGAGATAAGCAGCAGGGAGGGAGATGGTCTGTTTGAGTTTACTGTTTACAGAAGAAAAAAATTGAATACATTTGCTGTAAGAAAATTAAAGGTGGCAGTAGAAGACAACTTCGCTGATGGGAACAGAGAGTTGCTGGAACAGTCTGTGAAGAATAATCATGGGGGCAGGTTTTCTAAACTCTGGTTGGAATTACATAAACTTATGCAATGGGATGTGGGATGTGATGATGGCAGAAGTCGGCACTTTCGTATGGAATAGAAGTAACAACTGGAAATTACTCTATTTCTCAGGGTAGTAAAGCATCAGATAAGAACTTGGGTTTTGATTCAGGAGATGCAGATGTTTGCTTTGCGCATTACCTTTCAAAATGAAAACACAAGATACTTCAGCGTCCAGAGTTAGAGAAATGGAGAGGAAACAGCTGAGAGTACACTGGGATCAAAACTTGTGAAACATGCAAAAAAACAAAGAAAAGCGTTACTTACTGAGTTATTTTAAAGCTGCCCACCATCAGAACAGGGAAGATACAAAGACTGTGAGCCAGGGGTCTGTGGGATATCCAGAGTGAGTGTGGTGGGTATCAATATCCGGGGTAGAGATGTCAAGGAAACTGAAGGTGGTGACTGGGTAATTAAGACATGGAAAGCCAAGGAAAGATAGTGCTGGGAAATTAAGATGATGAAGGGGATAATATGTGGATGTATTTCTGGGCTGGAAAAACATGTTATTGATACTAGAAATCTATTAAAAGGCTTTTCCAAGCAGCTGTGTTCTTTGCGTTGGCATGCTCATGCTAAAATCCTTCTAACCAGGCCAGAAGAAATAGAAAAACTTATTCAATTTTTATATGTTTTAAGGACATAGGCTGTGCTTGAGGAATGAGAAACGGGGTTTCTGGGGAACAAGCAACAGTTTAGAGACCCAGTAAATTCAAAACTGAACTTTCTGAACTTTCAGTATACTGAACTCAGCAGGGATGTTTTCCTAACAGAAGCTTTATTGTTGCTGTCATTAAAAAGTCTCACACAAAAAACATTCTCAGGACATCTTCACTTAGGTCTGTTTAAGGTTTCCACAAAACATTACATTGAAATAAAAGGAATTTTCAGGCTGGTAACAAATACAAATCTATGGATTAAACCTTGATGCCTCAGGGTATATCTTCACTTCATTCTCTGTAAGTCTTCCAGAATAAGTTTCATTGGAGTAAAATGAATTTTCAGGCTGGTCACAAATGCAGTACCATTGTCTTAATGCCTTAAAATTTTGGGCAGACACCTGGAGTTTTATTCCTTAGAATGTGCTGTTTATCCATCTATCCTTCAGTGCCTTTCTGAGAGAGATAAAAGGATCTCTTTTCCAAATTCTGTTAGAATTGAGTCTGGTTATTTCTTATGAGAGTGTTTTTCTTAACCCCTACATTTTGAAGAAACTTGAGTATCTGATACAGTCAATAAATGTATGGGACTCCAGTGATGAAGCACTCAAGTTCAGCGATGCTTTGTTGCAATTTGAATCAAAGCCCATTTGGAGACTGATTCAGCAATTCCATGAGTTGGCAGTGCCTGAAGTGCAGTAAACTGGAATCTGCTGTGGGATGTGTACTGCAGCCATCTGGTTTATGGCTCTGTGGGCGCGAGGTTGTTTCTCTGAGGATGTTTCTCTAATGTAGGTACTTAGAAGATATTAATCTAATGATGGGACACTCACCTTTTTAGCCTTGTGCTATTCTTGGAAGTACTCAGAGCCTCTGCTTCATAGGTGCACTTCCTTTCTTACTTGGAACTGGATGGTGGGATGGTCTTTAAAGTCCAGCACACAAAGCTGTTGAAAAAAGAGAGCTTTTATCCCTTGCCCTGAGCACTGGTGTAGAACTGACTAAAACAAGTGGGTTGGGCAATGTTGGTGTCAAAGGAAGAGTAAAGCAGAGGATGGATGTGTTGGATACCAAAGAACAGATGTAGAAAAATAAGCAGAATTCTGAGGAGGGTGGAAGGGAAGGACATTATGCTAGCACAATCCTAGTAAAATGAGCCTGTACAGTGCTCTGGGCTAGCATTTGAAAAGCCACCTGAGAAAAGAAACTGCCCTGGGATATCAGAATCTGGTCCTCCAGATATCTTGACAATGGGGAAATATGATCTCAAGCTTTGAACTACTGTTGAACTGGAAATCTTTGTTGTGAGTGTGACTAGCCATATGTCTTTATTCATGCTTCTTTATGCTGTGCTGGGGCAACGAACCTTGGAGAACTTCACATGAGCTCTTAGGGCTGCATTATTGAATGTCCTGCTTTCAGTACTGTCTTGTTTCCTAGCGTCTTGGTTCACCTCTAGAGTTGTTCAGTGTTTTTTGACTCAAGACTGGAAGTCAGGTGTGTTTACTGCTTTTTGGATAAGAAACTTGTGTGTGTGGTACTCTGAATTGAAAGGCTGCAATTTAGAGACCAGCTCAGTGAGTGGACTGTTAGTGAGACCAAGTAAGCCACTCTTGTGATAATCATCTTGGCTTCTGTGTGGAGTAATGATTAGGCTCCATGGTGATGAGCACTTGTTTGCTCCCAGAATCCTATGCAGGAAAATATTTGCACAGAAGGAGGAAGGATACCTTTATTTGAAACTTGAATATCTATTTTAAGTTTCAAGAATATATAATTTCTAAGCATTATCCGCCTACTGAACAGCTGTCTTCCATCCTGCCAGTGTTGCTTTCTTGACTTTTTCCTGCTAAAGCACAGGATAGCGGCACTGGTAGTTTACTAATAACTGTATCGATACAATTCCCAATATAGACATGTTTGCTTTCTGTTTCCAGTCATAAATTGACTTATAATTCAGGCCTAGAGAAGAGAGAAGGAAAGCACTGTGCCATTTATATGATGCTGTACGCAGTACTTCTATATTCCCATGCCTTTCTGTTGCCATTTACAGGACTACAAGAAAAGCTGATCTGCTGTCCAAACCCCTCTTTTTGTAGCAGGATAAATAGGATCCAAGTCCAGCGGCAGGAAAAGCACCCTCTGCCATCCAGTACAGTGACATGCTTTGGGTTTATATCACATAAGTCATAGGCAATTAGTCCCCCAGTGGATGTTTTGGAATCTCTGGAGGTTTTGTATCAACAAGCAGATGTTAAGAGTGTGCTATTGAGACAGAGAGTTTCTCTGTTCTTTATTAGTCTGTATTGCTAATTAAGGTGTCTGTCTGATTCTGGCTCTTCCACTACAGTTCAGGTGCAAACTCCGCAGGGAGAGAGACCTTCCCCAGAGAAGGAATAATAGAGCATTCTTATCTGTGCAAGTTGTCTGGGCAAAGTAGGGAAGAAGCATGGGTGGAGGTGGGGAATTTCCTCTGAAAGTCAGGAGGCAGGGCCAAGCCTTAGAGCTGAATAAAGAGAGGAATCTCTTGGGGTCTATGTGACATGGCTTGCACATCCTACAACCCCACATGCCGGGAGCTGCTGCTAGCCTCAGAGAAGGATAAATGCACAATGCAAGGTCTCTGGAGGTGGTGGGGATGTTAAATACGATCTTAACTAGAATTCCTCCATTTTCCCAAGTTTATGTTCTAAAGCATCATTTGATGCTCCTGGAGTGCTTGCATTAAGGCAGTAATGCAGACCATATTATCCCAGAATTGTGATAACTCTTGTTCCATCTCAGTGATGAGCAATGAAACATTTATATTTGCAAGCTGCTTGTCTAGTGATTTAGAAAATGGTTCTGAAGTAGAGCACTCTGCTCATGCACAAACAACATAAGCTCTTAATGTTTGAGTTTCTACATGTTCTTAATTTTCTTAGAGTCAAAAAGGTCAGGGTATAGTTGGTGTATTTGGATCATGTCAGACTGCAGAATTCCAGCTAGGAAAGACAAATTATTCAGCTCGGCCTTTTCTGATTAAACAACAATTCTCTGTAGTTCTGTGTGTAATTCTGAGTCCACCTCCAATCCTAAAAGACCTAGTTCTGTTAAAGTTGAATAGCACTTCTTATCTAAAGTTCAAAGTATAGCCTCTGGTATCTTTTCAGTTTCCTATTCCTTTAATAAATGTTAGGTCTACAGCTGGATGGTTGCCTGATACAAGACATCACTTTGGGTGGTGCTAGTTCTTCATCACTGGTGAGTAGAGACAGCAGGGACTGTGTAATTAATTCCAGTATTTTTATTTCATCTTAAGCCAACAATAGGCAACTCTGGGGCAGATACATTTTATTGTACTAAATGAAATACTGAACATCAAGCCTTTAGCAAGTAAAATGAAAAGAGTAATCAGGTAATGTGAAGTTATGGCTTATTTTATACTCAGGTCTTTAATAGCGTGCATGGGTATGCAGTGTCCTTAATGAACTTCTGAAACTTCAACGGTCGCAGCCTGTTCCAAACTGTGGTATTTTTTTTCTTCTTTTTGGTTTGGATGGTGGAAGTTATAATTGAGTTTTGTTTCTTTATTGAAGTGAATTTAGTAACGGTGAAAGGTGTTAGATTGAAGGCCCTAGAAATAGATGTCTTCGGGCACCATTAGTCACTGGGCACCCTTTTGAGCCGGATAACAAGGTTGCCTGTTATGTTGTACTGCTGGGGGTCCTTTATCTGTGTTCATAGACCTTTATTCATATTTAGTCATTACCTGCTAAAACTGTTTCATATGCAAAACTTACATTAAAGATGCTGCAGATATCATATTTGCCCATGTCTTCTGAAAGAAAACAACTTTATGTATCTTTGTGATTGATGTCTCTCTTTGTACACACTTGGACGTGCTTCAGTACAGACTTTTAAGGTGATTTAATTTTTGATGAACACCTGGATGGAGAAAAAAGCTTACTTTAATTAAACTATCCCAGAGAAGAAAAAAAGCAAAAGCATAAGAAACTAAACGGAAACATTATGATCAAATGTGTTCACAGAACATTTATACTGGTTTAACTTAATCTGATTTAAGATCATAGCTTGAAATTGCCGCAGGTTGCATGTAGAAACACTGTGTGCAATCTTGGGTTCCTGCTTTTCGTTTCACACCCGAGTTTGTCTGCCCTGTTAGTTTATGTCAGTGCTTTCATTAGCTCTCAGTGGCTGAATTCTGACATCAAACATGACTGTATGAATTAAGTAGGGAGTAGTTGGTTGAGGGAGCATTCTTACATCCTATTTATATGAACTCCAGACTTTGTGAGACGGTATGCAAGTAACCAGAGACCTCTCTCTTTCCAGATACAGTTGGCTACCTACATAGTACAGACCCTATGCTTGGCTCTTGTATTTCTAGCTGGATACTGTACTAGTGCTTATGATGGCCAAAGTTTTTAACTATTGAATTTGCTACCTTATATTTATTTGTTATTATGTCTCTGGCTTGGTGTCTGATCCAAACAAGGTGGTTCCAGGCAGAATGGAACATAGATTGTGCAGTAGTAACTCTCAGCTGAATTGGGAGTCATGTAGTACCCGTCAGTAGGAAATGCTGACCATGTCGGCCCATCTGAACTTATGCCCTCTCTTGGTGCTGAGGTGAAGTATTGAGTCAAGTTCATAGCTACTATTTGTACTGGAGTTCCTATGTCATCTTCTCAGCACTTGCCAAGCCGGAATTTATTTATTCAAAGCAAAGTGTTAAGAGAAGGAGGCATCCTGATGTTTGCTGTTAAAGAACCGTATTTCTGGGTCTTCCTCAGCAGCAAGGATATTAAACTCAGGCCTGTTGTCAGTAGAGGAACCTGGTCCCAGGTTATGGAAGAATCTGGGCATTCTTCCCTTCTATTATCCCTTCTATTATCCCTTCTATCTCTTCCCTTCTATTATCCCCTCCCAGCACTGAATGGTCCAGTTTCTCTTTTGTGTATGCTGAAATGGGGGGGATTCTAACTATAAAAGTTAACAGCAAGAGCCATCATGAGGAGGGTAACTCATGGCTTTGATCTTCCGTTCAGATTCAGTGAAACATGACTGAGTGTTTGGCTCTTTCTGATGAGTATTGTATATTTTCTGGCTCACAGGAGCAGCAGAGAAGAGCTCGAAGCATGGAGCTGAAGACCGAACGCAGAATTTCATCATGGCAATGAAGGATCGCATGAAAATCCGGGAGCGGAACAAGCCAGAGATCTTTGACTTGATTAGAGATGTGTTCTGTGAGAGCAAATTGACACATGCTCAGCAGATGAAGACAGTGAAGCAGAGCGTGCTTGATGGCACCTCAAAATGGTCAGCAAAGATCACGATCACAGGTGAGTGATGGATGCGTGGGTTCTCTCAGCCTCACTTGGGAGCTGAAGATAAGAGAGAATGGGTTTGAAGCTAGAGAAAGCAGAGGGAAAGGGCTTCTCTGACCTGTGTCTCTTCTGCTCCGTGTACAGTAGCAGGTGGAGATGCTCCTAACGCAGGCACTGTAGTGCACCATGAGCTGCAGATCATCAGAAAAGCTGTCATAAGTGATATTCCTGTTCCTTTGGCAATTCTGAGCTGCTGTGTCATGTGTAGACACATTGTCTTCTTGCATGGTGCTGGTAACACTTGTCTTTTCCTTCCAGTGGTTTGTGCTCAGGGTCTGCAGGCCAAAGACAAGACTGGGTCCAGCGATCCGTATGTAACTGTTCAAGTGGGTAAAACAAAGAAGAGGACAAAAACGATTTTTGGGAATCTGAACCCTGTATGGGAAGAGAAGTTTTACTTGTAAGTGCTCTTACAATGACTCTCAGCCCCATTTTGCCTGTCTGTATAATCTGTGTCTTCTCTGTCAGTGTGTGTTCCTACATTATCTGTAATGTATGATGGTTTTTTTTTCACTGTGTGTGTGCAACTGGAGGGTTGATATCTTTAACAATGTACGTAGTGGACACCTGTCCATCTCATCTGTCTTCTGTATTTATAAATCATTTGCTTTGTGAACAGTTTTATGTGAACAGTTTTATATTGATGTTTCTAGAGAAAGCTAAAGAGAAAGGAAAATCTTTAACTCTGAGTTTTGTGCCTGGTAAATAGACATACTTTCAAAATACTTTGAAATATAAAGGAGTGGAGTTTGTATAAAAGACTAAGCAAACTTCCTGTGACTTACTGCTGTGATCTGCTATTGGTGTTTGAGGTTAAAGATAGTTAGTTTTGTGATTACTTGGCTGTGGCACTACCAGTCTCCCCTTTCAGCTCTGGAAAATCAATGTAGCAGTAAGTCAAGGGATTATCTGCTTTCAAGATGAGCAATGCATCCATGTCTGAATTGAAAGCAAAGGCTGGAGGCACAATTTTTTATATATCAACTACTCTCGGAGCACTGAAGAATGTATTATTCTATCCTGCTTTTATTGAGTAAGTAAACAATACCCTCAATTTATCATTGAACATGCTAGAAAGCAAAGTGGAGACATGAAATCCAGCGAGCATTTTCTAAAGATTCTGGGTGATCTCATTTAACCTCAAAGATCTCTATTTCCTTTAACACGGAAGCTCTTCCCTTGTATCTTCTCTCTTTTTCCTTTTCTTAATTCCTAAACTGTTTGGGGGGAGCTGCCTGTGCAAGCTGAAATTTTTGTTTGTGTTATAAAATGGGGCTTATATCAGCCCAGCTTTGTCTTTAGAATGTACAGTAAAAACAAAATTATTTTTAAAGTAGTTTTGAACTATTCATTAACATCAGAAAAATCTTGGTGCTATTTTGAGGGAGTAAGTCCTTGACTTTATTCTTAGTTTAATCCAAGGTAATATTACTGCTTGGTAAGTAGTGAGTATGCTTAGGTGCCATCTGGATAACTCCAGTCACAATAGCAGTAAGTCTAAGTGGGAGCCTTAAGGACCTTGATTTGCCATGCCAAGTAGTTACCATGGTATTTGCAGTGCGTTCCCTTCTAATTTTAGGAGCTTCAACAAATACTATGTTTAAAGATAGATAGCACAATGTGATAAATGTCACAGTTTTAACGGTGCCACTGTTTGGATCTTATTGCCATGTCTGTGATTCAGCAGATAATATGCTGTTGGGCATTAAGAGTTGATGCAAGCTGATGCTGCTTTCTTTCTTGCCTATGTCTAGGCTGTTGTTCTAATTGCCTTGGAATAGCAGGAGGTGATGAAGGAAATGAGCACGGTATTCAGATTGATGGCAGGATTGATTCCATTCGGTACTGGAGTCAATGTGTTGTTTTGTTACTTGATGTCAAAGCTCACCTTATGCTGGATGAGGAGGGTCATTTAGATGTGTATGGAGCACTGGTCTTTTGCACACCCATCTTCCTTTTTTACATTTATGGCTCTTTTTTCAGCCTACAACTCCTAAAATTTCTGAATTTTTCTACCCCATAATTAGATGGAAATCGCATATGCAGGCCCCAAAATACCCATTACATGCTAAGCTTTTTTTAGAGATTGCCAGGACAATCAAGAGATTGTAAAATTTAAAGGGGTGTGTGTGTGTATGTGTTTGATTCTTAGAAGGAAGTTGATTTGTTATAGTGAGAGAAATGTGTGCTGGTAGTTATTGAAAGCGTGCCTTGTGGTAGACATGTGAAAAGCCTGGTGTTCAAAATACTTAAGTATTTCAATGAGTGGAAGATATGTGGGTAGATAGAGGTCAGGTCAGTAACTAATGTGTGTGTTAGCAATTGCTGTTCCTTTTCTGTTTGGCTTGGTGGAGAGACTTGTTTCTAGCTGGTGCTCATTAGGCGCCCAGTGTCTTTTATACAATCACGATTTCAGTGTCTTTTAAAAGATTGGATATAGAGCCAGAAATCTGTGTGCATCAGTCATTATAATTATAGCATTATTGTTATAATCCATGGCATGAATTGAGGCAGACTGTGCACAGTTGAGTGGTATAATTCTTTCTACAGACTCAGTAAAGTTTATTAAAAGCAGCTTAAATAAGGTTTAAAATTTTTGAGGCTGCAGTAGCCTATTTCAAATAGTTTCTCTGTATTTATTTACAGTGATGGATGGAAAAGTGTATTAACTTTTCCTTAAATATGACTTTGTTCCTTTTCTACATATTTTCAGAAAAAAATATTTTGGTAGGCTTGACCCCATTTGAAAGTCCACATTTAGATCCGTATTTTAAAAAAGGCAAGGTTGGAAACACTTTGGGTTTCCATTGTAAGTGCTATTTGGGTCATTACTAGCCTGGGTAACTGTAGGCATCTGCCGATTAATGACTGGTTCTTGGAGCATATTCACGTTGTCTGGGAAAAGTGGTTTGCAGTTCCTGTTTCTTTCTGAATATGACCTTTTTGTATACTTACATCTTCAGCTTTTGGAAATATATTGCTAGAGATTTTTGTATGTTTCATTGGTGTTTGAAGACATAGGAAAATATAAAGGGTTGGTCTTTCTGCTCATTTCTGATCTTTCAGTTCAAAGTTTTGCGGGCTTGATGCAAAGACTGCATCAATTGGGATGCTTGATAGGATGAGGATTAATGGGGATCCAGGCATTGATGGAAGAGATGTTCTATCAGTATACACTAAGGAAGCTGGGCTTCCCTTGGCTTTACATACCAAACCCTTTCCTTCATCATTCCTGTTGTTAAGATGAGCAGGCTTATGGGTAGCCTCCTTCACTTACCATGTGTATCTCTCCTCTGTACCCTCAACTCTGTTCCCTTGCCTGTAACTGGTGAGACAGAAGATAGCACGTGTCCTGCCTGCAGTTGGTTCTGAGTTGTCTGCATTGGTTGGTACATAAGAATCAGGTGGCTGCAGGCTTTCCAGGGATGGCAGCTGGTATGGGATTCTCTTCTCAGAAAACTTGTCGGAACATTGAAGCTTTCATAACAAGTCTGCAGACTCCATTTCCTTAGGAAACAGCCCAGTAATACTAGAGGGAAGGTGTTTTTTTTTTCACTGTTCAGTGTGATTAGAACAGGACATTCCCCATTTATACATGTTTTAGACTGCCAGTAGAAATTACGGGCTTCCTAGAATCCTTTGTGAAGGCTGAAGCTGGGCACCCATTGGGTTACAATAGGGGACAGTATTTAGGGAGAATAAACTTGACCGCAGGACAGAGTTTCCATTTTAAAGGAAGAGTTCTTTTGAGGGGCTTGTTTGGAGGCTGTTAGTCCGTACTTTGTATTCAGGAAGTGACACAGGCTTTAATGACTGAACAGTAGAAGGTACTGGATTCAAACAGGACACTGCTGTTTTTCTTGGCCTAGGTGCAGAATGACTCATTCATTTTACAGTAATATCTCTTTGAAGTTGTATGGTCTGAGTACAGCTGTGTCTGAAGCTTTGAATGGTGGGTGTGAAATCACTGCCTGGAACAGATTACATCGTCACTGAATAGTTTGCAAGAAGCGTGTTTATTCTCTCTGACTGCAGAAGAGTAACTGAGTTAAAATACATGTGGTGCCTCCTGCTAGCAGATAATCAATTTTACTAGGACATGCAGAGCCCCACATGATATACATTCCTGTTAATCCTTTGGGAATGGTGCTATTGCACAGCTAACCAGTGGGTTGTCACTCACAAGCTTCTGTTCAGTTCCTCGGTTTTTCTTTCAGCTGTTGTCACGCTTGGCATCTTTCGGTTTTCTCTGTGGTTATATATGTCTGTTCTAGAGCTGTATTTTATACTACCCTTTCTGGGACCACTGTGTTTATGAATGCCACTGTAACTCTGCCTCCTCTGCTTCCCTTTACTGCATGGCAGGAGCCATTCAGTTTGTCTTGCTTGCTTTCTTCTCCAGGTACTGTGGGTTCTGCAACTGGCACTGATAAAATCCCAGTTGCTCCCTTACTCAGCTACCAATGTGAAACTTAAATTTGCAAGCAGAGTTAATGCCCTGTGGCAAGCACCTGTTGGGAAGTTGGGTTAATGTAGCTAAGGATGTAATGCTCAGAATCACTTTATCCGCTCTTTGTAGTTAGGAGAGCCGCACCATTAATTTGTCAGTTGGTGTTGTAGCATTGGGTTACAGCAAAATGATTGTGCTTGTTCCCCTAAGAAAAGAGCTTCATGCTACTTAGAACAGAAAACTCATTTCTTTGTTCTTAGACAGCAACACCTGGATCTCAGGGCATATGTCTAAGCTACTAAGGATTTTAGCTTTGTTCTCTTACCACTTTGATTTTGCCTTTGGTGTTCTCCCTGCTGTCCTTTTTTCTTGCCAATAGAAGAGTCTTGATAACCTGTCCTGAGTAGTTTCCTGCCTTCTGCTCCTGTTGAAGTTGGCCACAGCAGAGCTGCCAGTTGGACCCTTCATCTGAACCACATCCAAATCTTCCTGCTTTTTCAGCCAGGACAACATTTCCCATAGGCAACTTTTTTCCTGCTCCTTCTGTGTATGTTGTTATAACTCTTCACTAAGCTTTTTCATAGTGGTTCCTACAACTGTATCTTTTTCTTATGTTTCAGAAAATAACTTTTTTTCTTTTTTTGAAGCTTTGTTCCTCAGAAGCAAAAATTTCCTCCTAAAGTGATCACGGGCCCTGAAGCCTTGCTGATCTGTTCTCTCATGTGCCTATTCCCACTTCCTGCACTCTCACCCCTTATTTCTGCAAGCAGCCCTGCACTTCCCTTCATCATTCCATGAAACATCCCTTGCACTGGACTGTGGACTTTACAGGCCCTTCTGGAGAGCTGCATCTGCTGTGGTGCAGAAGGGAAACTTATTACAGAATATAGCCAGATAGATATTCAGTAGACTCTTTGAACCATAAATATTTCTTGTTGTATCAAAACACAGCATAACTACTTAATTTTGAGCTTGACTGACCTACTTTTAAATCTGCAAAATATTGTTGCTTCCTCTGGTCCGTAACTTCCACTGTTTGTTCTTTTTACATCTGCTTATTGTTTCTTGTCTTTATTAGCCTGTCTGCTGTACAAGGCAGGGGCTGTCTTCCACTTTGGGAGCTGCCAAACACAGGGGACACCTGGCTGCATAAGGGGCCTCTGGGCTCTGCTGCTCTTCAAGCAGAAAACAGAAGAAAACAACATGATTTAGGGAAACATCTTTATATAAAATGGCCACACAGAGTGATAGGTATTAGGTATTAGGAAGAAGTTCTTCCCTGTGAGGGTGCTAAGGCGCTGGCACAGAGTGCCCAGAGAAGCTGTGGCTACCCCATCCTTGGCAGTGTTCAAGGCCAGGTTGGATGGGGCTTGGAGCAACTTGGCCTAGTGGAAGATGTCCCTGCCTGTGGCAGAGAGCAGGAACTGGAGGAGCTTTAAGGCCCCTTCTAACCCAAACCATTCTATGACTCTGTGTAGGCATTCGACCTCTCTAGTCTGCACAGTGCATTTTAGAAATGCACAATCTAGGTCTCTGCACAGCATTAATGGAATGAAGCTAATGGCTTGGGAAGTCCTGCAAGGTCAATGTGTTAATAACACCTTTGTTGAGATGAGAAATTGATTACGAAGAAATGTCCGTGTGGATGGCATACAAATGGACTTTAACCCTTCCAATTATTTACCAGACTGTCTTCAAGAGTGCAGGTTCACAAATGGGAACTAATGGAGACAGAAGATTACAGGTTTTCAATTTGGCACCCTCCATGCTTTAAACTTGTAATCTTTACTGCATGTAAAGATCATTTTGTGAACTGCTGGGCACATGGTTTTATAGTATACCTTTACAAAGGTTCTGCTGTAAGAGATACAAACTTTGCCACAACTTAACAAGGCTTATGACTTTGGCTTTAGTGTTCCTGTGGAGGTTAAGTAACAATGCTGCAGATGCTGTTAGCACAAGCAGCAAATTAGCGGTTTCAGCACAAATGTCTTTTTTATTTACAGATGGGGAGAGGTCTCGGAAGTAAGAATAGCTTTCCACAGTTCTTTTGGTGGAAGTTAGAGCTAGATTAGAAGGGTAAACTTGCTAACTTCATTGTGGGAGGCACTATAGTATAAATTCAGCAGTTGCTTGTTCTGTTTAGCCACCAATATACCAATTAGCATGTGTGTGGGTATGCTGCTGTGTGAGCAGACCAGAATTAACTAGAGCTTCGTGTACTCGCGTGCTTCCCCTCAGCCCAGCTGATAACTGGGCATGGGAGGAGGCCAGAGTATTGACAATGGAGGGGATGTGTGTGGGGAACTGGTGGTTTTGGGTTGGGTGAGGCCACAGGGGAATGTGGCAGAAGAGGTGGAGGTAGAGAGTAGCATAGAGAGAAAGCAAGCAGAACTAGGCTCGGGTGCTTCTGCTGCTCCGGGAACCACTGGCTGCAGGCAGAAAAACTTCATGAAAAAAAGACCAACTCCACAATTTATTTGATTTTAAGTTTTCTTAAATATTTGGTGTGCTGTTTCTTGAAGTTGTCACTCTATTTGGTAGCTTGAAGTGTAGAAGTAAGTTCCTTATAAAAATGGCACCAATGCAGACGTCAGGACAATATCGATATAAAAGAGACAATTTCTGAGCCATGTACAAAGGGAACCTGGTTTCCATCTCTCACACTCTGAAATAGGCCTGAAAGCATTCGGTATTTTCTTCTTTTCAATGGGGTCACAGAGTGATTCTTCTCTCTGCGTCCTCTTGGGAAAGCTGTGGGAGCTCAGCCGTGGGAGACGGGACAGACGTATGTGTGCACACAGTGACATCAAGCTTCACAGGATTGAGCAAGAAGTGGGGCAGGCATCTTTAGATCCTGTATTAATGAAGGGGAAAGTTTCTAGCAGCAGAGCTTGTTAGCCACAGTCTGTCAGAGTAGTGATGCTGTTACAGATTGGAAGCTATCTCCCATTAGTTAGCCTGTAATCAGTCATCAAGCCCAAGTCCTCTAGTATTTACGGTTCTGTTTTGGGGTGCTGTCTGGAAGGAGAACTGGTGTTGACACAACTGTCTTGCTTCACCAAAAGGACCATGTTTCCTACAGATGTAGATGGTGATATTTTATGGGTAAGCAACCAGTACAAGGCTTTCAGCTGCTGTGAGCCAGTGATAAGACTCACTGTCTGGCATGGGAGCAGCATAAGGAATATGAATTGAGCAATGTCTTAAAAAAATAAGGAAAGGTGTGGTAAAATATAAGCTTCCATTGCTCAGTAAATGCTGCTGCAAGGTTTCCTGTAGCACTCAACAGTGAGTTATGCTGCTGTAGCCAAGTGAAGGATGATAGCCAGCGCTCCATGAGCCTGGTATCATGCATGTGGGACTGGCTAAGGTAGATTTAGGTGTAAACAGTGAATGTTTTCCTAAAAGAAAGAGGCATTTTCAATCCATGGTGGCAAAGAAATAAGATCAGAGCAGTGCTAAAAAAGAACATGTGTGCCAGAGATGAGGTCTGAAGAAATTGGGTGTCTTGTAAATGGCATGTGTGCCAATCTGTGTTCTTTGGCACCCATGCACTTCTGAACACTGAGCCTCTGAGGTACTGACGTGACATACGTTAGTGCACCATGCTGGGAATAGAGGTTTTTTTTTACATGCTTATGCTGTGCTGCTGGTAGATGTGGCATTGTGCTCAGAAAAATTAGAGAACTGCAAAGAGCAGCAGTCCAAGTGTTCCCTGCTTGTAAACACTTTCTGCATGGTTTTGTTAAAGGACGATACCCTTTAAGTAGAAGAGAAGGAAGGGGAAGATAAAGGCAGGAGAGAACCATTGAACCTTCGTTCTTCTGATCTCTAAATAGAGCTTTGATTGTACAGCAAAGGCAGGGAGCAACAGTGCTTTCTGCCTGTGACTGGAGTTGCATGGAATTGCCTCTAACTTTCTTTGATTAATTCCCAGCTGTTCTTCTCTACTGGAAAAATCAATAGCAGCTGCATGGACGTCTGTTAGGCAATGCTGAATTACAATAACGGCAGTAAGAGGCAAAACAATTTCTAGGTAGAGATCATGCAAATACCAGTCGCTGCCACATCTTACTGACCAGACTTAGCAAATCTCTTCTGACCCATTTCTTCCTTCTCCCTGTTGCTTAGCAACAGATGCAGCATGTTAATGTTAAAAAGGCTGGAAAACAGGCCTTCAGCGCAAGTTGCCTCTTTTCATAGGTTTTATTTTCTTGAGGGCAGACATTTGTAGTGGCTATGAGCATTCAGATTGCTTTATTGTATTCATACTCTCTAAATGAGCAGAATTCTTACAATAACGTTCTTCTACCCACTTCTGGCATGTGGGAGCCTGTTTGGATCTACAGAAGGTATCTAACACCTAAAAAGAGGGGGAAAGCTGCAAATTCTGCCTGTGCTTAAAGCTGATTCAGCAAGCAGTAAACTGCTTTTTTTAAAATGGAAATGTCCTTACTGATCTGCCCAGAGAGCAGATCAGTCTGAGCTGTGAATAGTAGGCAGAATCAATTCTAGTAATTAAATACCAACTTTGTAACTACTGTATCCCACCCTTTCCTCCCAGGCACAGCCAATGTTTATATCATCTGATCATAATGTACATTGATACACTACTGCTTGTGACTATCTTAAAGTAAGAGAGCTAATTCCACCTGAGCTATTTATCTTCTATCAGAAAAGAGCATGAAGGTTGTTTGTCGTAGGCCTTCGCCATACTATCGTAGATACTGCACATCCATAAACACAAGTAGCCTTTAAAGCCTACAGCTGAACAGAAGATCATTGATGGGGAGAGCTACCAGAAACCAGTGAGATGCTCATCATCATTTTTGGGGTGTGTATGCTGTGTTTACCATCCTAGCTGTCACTAGGCTTTTGTGGGCTTCACAGCAAAAGTAACAACAGTGAAGAGAACTCCCAAGTTCAGGGAACTGCTGCTGAGAGTGAGGATGAGCAAGAGAATCACATATGCTTAGCAAGTCTGAAGTTGGTGGTTGTAGTCAGGGCCGGGTGCTTCTTTAGCCTGCATCTGACGTGCAGTGTCTGTGTCACAGGAACATTTAGAGCGCACCTAAAAGTTGTTGTGCAATTCCTGTCAATCAGACGTCGCAGGCATAGTTTTCATGTTGTTTATGCATCCCTCTCCTGTTGGATAAGTGGGTCAAGTGGAGTGTGATGCATGTAGCATAGAAACATTGGCTGCATTATGTGCTCTTCAATGTGATGTTTGTTTTGGTTGCAGTGAGTGCCATAATTCTTCTGACCGAATCAAGGTACGAGTCTGGGATGAAGATGATGACATCAAGTCTCGTGTCAAGCAGAGACTGAAGCGCGAGTCGGATGATTTCCTGGGGCAGACAATCATTGAAGTCCGTACTCTAAGCGGAGAAATGGATGTGTGGTACAACCTTGGTGAGCAGGGCTTTGGGGATGAAAACCTGTCATGTGTTAGTTTGGGAATGCTTGAGAGCACTTGGGTGCATATGGACAGTTTGAAGGAAAGGAAGAAAAGCTCACATGATTTCAAGGGGCATATGACGGTGTTGAAGAGCAGCTCCAAGGCTTTAGTCCCAGTTAAAATGAGGAGTGTAACATGTCAGAAGGGTGATGTTTTTTTCCTGTCAGACATTGAAGAGCACAGTGAATAAAATTATTAGAGTGGGGCTGTATTCCATTTGTGCTGGAGATATGTTTCTTGTCCTGTGCCTTTTTTTTTTGCCAACACAAGCATTTTAGCAGTCTTTAAGACCTGATGGTGGACTGCACTGGGCTGGGAAGTTGTTGAGACCTTTCCCGGTGACCGAAATGGAACATTGTAGGAAGTACTGGCAAGTTACGAGATGGTGCTGAATTGACAGGTATAGTAATAATCTTAGGAGGTCCAAAATCTCCAGAGGCACAGCCAGCAGTTCCCAGGAGCTAAGGACTATGGTGAAATCAGGAGTAAATTCCACATCAGTCAGCCTCGTTCTTGGAAAAGGGAGCTGTCCTTGGTGGTTCTAGTTCAGCTGACCAAATACAAGAGCCTATAGCACATTTGCTGTCAGAAAGGCTCTCTTACATCTAGAAATGTATACATGGTTCTAGCTAGATGTGTCATGTTGAGGTTGTAACACTGCATTTGTTTTGCTGGTGTCTACTTAATAGCCAATGTTAGAAAAAGTCAGAAAGTTTTCTCTGTGGTGACTCTGATCACAAGCTCAGCCTGAGCTTCTGTCAGTGTTTTCCCAGTGTTGTCACCCCAAGATGACTATGCTCTGATCAGGAGCAATGCATGTAATTGCTGATGATTTTTTCTTCTAGAAAAGCGAACAGATAAGTCTGCAGTGTCTGGGGCTGTTCGTCTACAAATCAGCGTGGAGATCAAAGGCGAGGAGAAGGTGGCTCCATATCATATTCAGTACACTTGCCTTCATGAGGTAAGAAGTGGGTTCAGCTCAGTCATCACCATGTTCCTTCTGTCTCTTGAAGAAGCAATGTTCTGACCTTTCCTTCCTTTAAATGTTTCTCCTTGCACTAGCTGAGCTTTGCTTTTCCCTGCAATGCAGGCCTACTACACTGAATCATCAGACCTGCATTTGTCAGGGAGGCAGAGACGTCTTTAGGCTGTTTCCCCCGCACCAGGGTCTGGCTGTTTCACTCTGTCCCACTGACACAGCTGTGCTGCTGTCTGGCAGAGATACGGCATTGGTCCACAGGTTTAATGTGGAGAAACCTCTGAATTTTCTTGAGTGATGTTTTCAGCATGTACTGTACCTATCTGTGACTTTGTTTATGAGTAAATTCTGGTCTGGGGAGGGCTTTGGCACTTGCTGTTGAGTTATGTGGTTATTGGTACTTCTGTGCTGCTGCACTAGTGTGTGTTGGGGAACAGAAAATAAGCTATGGTTACTGACTACTGACCTGTCTCAGGTGGACTGAGCTGGGCAGGCAGTGCTGCACAAGGTGGGTGAACTCCAAAGATGACTTGTGAGAAGGACTAAAGGGAAAACACTGTCTCAGGTTGATACATGGTGCCCAGTCTCTCTGTCAAAGAGAAGGCAGGTAGCAGGGTCAGTCTCTAAGAGCCTGAATAAGGAAGAGTAGACAGAGCCCCTTCCACCTGACATACAAGAATATCATGAGATCCAGTGAGGTTTAAACAGGTTCAGATTAGAAAAGGACAGACATATCGCAGAGAGGGATGTTCAGCTACAGAACAACATATTTATCCAGATGTTGGGCTAGATGAGCCCTGTGGTGTCCTTTGGCCTTACCAGGGAGCAGACAGATAGGAAGCTTAGAAAAACTTCAGTAGTCTTCTTTTAGTTGTCTGTGTTGTGTCCTTCAATAAATATTTATTGTTTTTCAATTCAGTGATGGCTCATGCTTGGTAAGCCATTTCTTTTTTTCCTTCTGAGCGTACATGATCCCTTGCTGCCATTTTTTGCAAATAGGTCTCCTTGTAAGTGTGACCTTCTTCCATTTGTGTATCATAATATGAAGATGATTTACAGCTAGAATAATTTAATCAGGAAAAATAGTAGAGTAAAGCAGAGTCCTCTAGCTCCTAATAAGATCATTGGACTTTTGCATTCTTTACTACAGGGAGCCGGCTGTCTGAAAGGCTGATGAATCTCTAAGTGACATGCATGCTCTGCACAGCAGTGATAGCTGAAAGCCTTTGCAGTGTTAGATAAAATGAAGGGTTATGTTGAATAATAATTCAAGTGTCTGGTAGGGGTGATCTTAAGGATGTCCTTTTAAAAAAAATAAGATTTGTTTGGGCTGTTTTGCTGTGTAATAATAGTTATAAAGCCAATATAGCACTGTTACTTCAGCTAGTTTAAATAGCTCATCCATGTTAAGGCATTTCATTCTGAGGACAGAAGTGTGTAGGTTTCAGGAAACTAGTCTGTGGTTTCACTGCATTGAAGCACCTCCTCTGCATCGTTCACATGCATCGTTCATGCATTGTCACACGCACCTCCTCTGCATCGTTCACAATGTCTGCTGGCTAAAATCATAGGTACACATGCAAAAAATTCAGCTGGGAGAGCTCAAGAAGAAAAGAAATACATAATGGGTATGGGGGGAAGAAAGAGGTGGGAGAGCAAAGAAATTTGTGTGAGTGACTTCTGAGCAGTTCCAAACTCTTCATGAAACTTGAAGGCTTCATCAGCCTCACATATAATTTCAATCCTGTTTTGTGTTTCAGAACCTCTTTCACCATCTCACAGATGTGCACGGGAATGGGGTGGTGAAGATCCCTGATGCCAAAGGAGATGATGCCTGGAAGGTGTATTTCGATGAGACAGCTCAAGAGATAGTGGATGAATTCGCAATGCGTTATGGCATTGAATCTATATACCAAGCCATGACGTAAGATGCGTTTCATGCGGTTGTTAGGGCGGGTAATTGGTGTAACTGTTTAATGTGACTGTTAATATTTAGAAGATGAAATGTGCTGGTAGTGGAAGGCTTGTCAGTGACAGCTGCTTTTTATAGGGCTTAGTGTGCGTGGGGAAAGACTGCCCGTTTCTGTATCTCTGGTTTCTTCAAAGCCTAGAAATTAGTGTCTGATAAAGTGCTGGAATTACGCATCTATCTGAACATTTTGTATGCACATCTTTAAAACTAATTCTAAGGAATTACACCAATTTTGTTAGTGAGCCATTTCTGGTTTAAGACTCACATATCCATTTGAGCACTCTCTGTTAAAAAGATACTCCCCAGGGATCCCACTGAAGATTTCTAATGATATGAGAAGGGATGAGGGTTTGTGAAAGTCTTTGTCCAACATGTCTGTTGTGGCAATTGATAAAGTCCTTTGAAGTCACTAATTTCCCAGGTGCTGTTGAAGGCATTTATAGGAAGTTTGTACAACGGAGCTATTGATTTGTCCTCTTTGGAGCTAGGCTAATATGATTCCTGATCTTCAAAGAGCATTTTCCTTCTCACTATGTTTTTACTTGGATTTGGGATTAACTATTTTTCCTCTTAAAGACTAGCAGTGCTATGCTTTGCTTTTTTCTTATTTCAAATGTGATATTAAATACAGCAAGCAGACATGAAATTTTTCATGTTAGATGCTGCAGGTTTTGGGGTCTGAGTCTTTGGGTTAAGCGTAATCTATAATCATGTCACTTGCAAGCACCTTTTCTGCCTATTGATTTAAGCCAAAGTGGAAAAGAAATGGAAGGTAGGTCCAGAGGTCTAGTCCTTGCTTATAGCAGGGCTAAACTGGAAGTTGTACCAGTCTGCTCAGGGCCTTTTTCAGCTTGTTGAAAATTTCCAAAGGTGGACATTCACCATCTCTTTGGGCTCCAGACATCAGGCTGTATTACTCTGGGTAAGAAATCTGTGGTTGAAATCCAAATTGGAAAACCCTATTTTGAATTTCCTGTGCTATAACTGCTGCATATTGCTGCTTATCTTTTGGTCTTCCCTCTAAAAGGATTTTGTCCTGGCTGAACAAACCCTCTCCTCTCTGCTAAGTAGTCAAGACATTTAGTAGAGTCCCACTCCTCACCCCTTCTCCAAGCTAAATAAAGCTATTGTATATGTCTTATCTTTACTTATCAAGTGTCTAAATGACCAATTGGTACATAGTTATCGTGTAGCAATCATGTTGAGATTCAGGCATGAATATCATATTTGTCTGAAATACTGATCTGTGAATTCCTGAGAAATTCTCTCACTAGAGCTTTTTTGGTTATAATTATTTGTATGTTAACTAGAACAGAAGCTGATGTCTGTGATGAGTCCAGTGGATGGAACCCCTCAGAGGGCTGAAGCACCTCTCCTATCAGGAAAGGCTGAGAGAGCTGGGAGGAAAGAATGCTCTGGGAAGACCTTAGAGCAGTCTTTCAATGCTTAATTGGGGCTTAGAAGAAAGATGAGGACAACTTCTGAACATCTGTAGCAATAGATGAAGGGGTAATAGTTTTAAACTAAACTACTCAGTGATTCTGTGAGCCCTATAGGGAGAAAGCAACATTTAGAAAGTAGTTCCTCGATTTACTTCGGGAGCTCAGTGAGGATTCCTGCTTAAAAAGGACTGCTTAAAAATGCTAACTCTGCTATCTGTTGGATGATCTTTACTTGCCATGTCCCATAATATCAGACCTCTTAAACTCTGATTTCCTCCCGCTTATGTGGAACAGATTTTCTTTGGTTGGTTAATCATTTTGCAAACCCGGCTGCTTCTGGTGTAATTTTGATATTTCCTGCAGGAAGGTTCCTTGCATTTTAGTGAGAACAGTTAAATAGGAAAATGCAAATGAGTGTGCATGTTTCCTGTGGGCTAAGGGATTAGCCCTAAGGAATCACGTATCAGTGCAGCACAGAAATACTAGTGGGTGATCTCGCTGTGCTTTAATGCTTTCCAGTTACTATTGCCTCATGTTACCTCAGAACCTGTGGCTGCCTCAAGTGGCAGCAAATTATATAGATTGCCTGGTGTCAAGCTTGAGTCTAGGAACTGGATTAGGGACACAGGGTATCACCTAAATCACAAGCTGTTGGCAAGAAATAGTTGCAAAGCTATTTTATGATCTGGAAAGGGCTGTAGTGAAGGGATTTCCTCTTGTTTCAAGCATATCTGTTGTCTAGATGGCATCTTTCTGAAATAGCTCTGGGATGCTGCAGATTTACCAAAAGGGAGGAAATGGCTATCATCTGTTCATGGTGCCAGCCGGAGTAAGGGGGCTATTAAAGGGATAGAATCAAGTAGTGCTACACAAGAGACCAGAATGACATACAGAGCTGTCCTTTTGCAGGCATTTTGCATGTCTCTCCTCTAAATACATGTGCCCAGGCGTGCCAGCTGTGATGAGCACCTTGCTTGCCAATATCAATGCTTATTATGCGCACACCACTGCCTCCACGAACGTGTCTGCTTCGGACCGCTTTGCAGCCTCCAATTTTGGGGTATGTTAGCATGTTTGGTGATGTTACAATTCAACTTCTGTAATCTGCCTATGGTCCTTCTGCCTCTCAATACATGACTAGCTCTGTGTAAAGAATATTAATTTTGTGAGGAGCTGGAATCTGTGGAGCTCTTCTAGACAAGACAAAGAGCATAGTTTTATTGTGATCACCATGCATTTTAGATATTAATCAATGTAATGTATTATGATGTTTATTCTTTGTGTTCAAATTATGCTGGAGCACAGATGGTATGGAATAAGCAAATAGTCTTAAACTCTGTGGGTGATGCTGTTGATAAAATACATTGTGTGATCTGATAGCTTCAGAACTTTGTTTTAAAAACAGAAACTGGTTTATGAAAATACCAAAAAAAAATATGTCGGTCCCCCTAATGGTTAAAATGTTTTTCATATAACGTGATGGAGTTGAGCGTGCTGGAAAAGTATTTGGAAAAGCTCGTGCTTCTGTTCAGACTGAGAATTTATAGACTGAATGAGGAGGTGTTCACGATGCCAGATCAGAATCCAGTGGAGAGACCTGACCTTGAGAAGACAGTCACGAGAAGTCTGTAATACTTGTCACTGAACTAACAGAGAAAGATCTTGGAGCTGTGTCATTGCTCTGAATTAGACACTTTTCTGCCTGTTCCCTTATTCATCTCTAAATAAATATTTTCTCTTAAATATAAGTTTGGTGCAAATTGCAGGCTAGAAAACAGAGGGGGATTTGTTCTGCCTCTACTTGAGAGTGATAATGGAGCATTTTTCTGATGTTACACATGAACAATTCTAATGTTACACAGACTTCAGAAATAATTACAGTATGAGAGTAAATCCAAGAATCGAAAGAAAATACTGTTTGCACAATGCCATGCATCCATATTGCTTCCTCCCACTCTCCTGAGATCTGACACTAATTCCCTAATACCCTGCTGCTTACCCTGAACATCAATTGGACAGTGATGATATGTAATGTTTATTGGTGTTTTCTGCTCAACAGAAAGAACGATTTGTGAAGCTTCTGGACCAGCTTCATAATTCACTTCGGATTGATCTCTCAATGTACAGGGTGAGTGGAAATAAGCAGAATCCTTTCAGGCATTCTCGTAGGCAGAAGGGAAACACACTATTTGGATTTCTTTTATGTTTCTAAGGTTTGGGGTAGTTTCTGTCTTACAGAATTGTCATGTCAAGCTTGTTGTATGAATACATCATTTTATTTTCTTCATGGATAGAACACAAACCATGTTTTTTTCTTCCATTATAACTTCCTCAGACTTCTGAAATAATTTCAGGATTGTGAACTGTGCAAGTTGGTTTGGATGAATTGGTTTGAATTAGTATTACCAGCTACTTCAGGTATCATCTACAAAAGGAAAACAGACTTGTTCTCCCTAGTATACAGAAATCTGTTAGAGGAACTGCCCTTGCGTTGTCACTTACTTTACATTTGGTGAACTTGAATCACTGACCCTGACTCTGGATCTACAAGATGTCCTTTCAGGTTGAGATCCCCCCGTCTTCAGCATGTTGGGAAGAGATGAGTTTCAGATGTTGGTATCAGTCCCCCAGGCTCCTTAAAACCTCTGTTTCCTTTCTTTGCTATTCCAGTCAACATGGTCTTACTGTGTGACATGGCTTTTTTTAGCTTTTTTTAAATTTCTTGCTACTTGATTTCAATTAGGGACTAATTAATTGAAAAATTTTACAATGGTGGCAAAATATGAGCTCTCATTTCATTTATTTAAAAGTAGAACCTCTTCTGATTAGTGCATTTATATGAAGTACAGTAAAGGATATAGTGTAGGGAAACATGAGCAGCCTAAGAGGAGAAGTGCATTAGGAAGACACAAAAATGACAAGGGGCAAGTTGCAAAAGAAGATAAAAGGAATGTTGTAAAAAGAACTGTTCTAAAACTACATCACTAGAAAGAGAAGGTCTGAAGAGAGCACTGATCTACTGAGTAGAAGAGGGAAAATTATCAGCAAGTGGTAATAGGAATCTCTAGTGGTGATGTCTTTTTTGTTTTCTTGGTCTTCACTAAAAGCTGCTTTCCAGTGGCTCATGCAACTAAACCATGGACAAACAAGTAAGCTCTTACATAAGGGATCAGGAGAGATTTCCATAGTTTAAATAATTTAGATGTTATCTGATTGGCAGTATATTGACAGAAATGGCTGAATCAATTTGGGAGCTCTTAATAATTATCTTAAGACCTCTGAAGGGCATGTTAAATTCTGGAAGAAAAACGTGTTGGTTTCCAGCTTTCAAGACAGGAGATGGGAATTCACAATTTAAATTACTCAGATTAATCCTCACCTTTCCCCTAATTTAATCAAGCTATTTGTAAGCACTTTAAACAATGAATAACCAGCAGTGTGGATTTGTGGAAAACAAAGTGACAAACGAATGCGTGTTCCTTCCATTGGCAGGTCAGGATGGGAGAGTTGGAGCTCACTCGAGTAGCTCCAAGTCACCCTCTGAATAATAGTTTGAAAACTGTTTTGTGAGCTGTTTGGTCACTAACTGACATAAACATAAAGGAGACTGAATTTCAATAGAAGTAATGTTATCCTTTCCTGATGATTATTTCTAACTAATAACATGCATTCAGTCCTCACTATTCATCTAACTGTTTGTGTTTAAATCTTGAATGAGGAAAGTCTTTGATTTTGATGAATACCCTGAGTGCCAGAGAGTCTGCGTGTGGGCAATGTAAAGTTTAAAAGGAGAGTTGTCTAGGAATGAGCATCTATAAATGCTGCTAAAGGGCATGAAATTGCTTGCAGGGGTTAGCTGAACTGCAGTAATACTTAATTGCTGTCGAGAGACAGCATATTTTTCTGCAAATCCTCAGTAATAAATGAAATAAAATTAAAATAAAATGAAAACTTATTCCCTCTGACCTATCTACCTTTGTGTCTAATAATTTTTGATTGTGCACGTATGAAGAGACTACACAAGTTAAGGTTGCCTTTGCCATTTTACTTGCCACAAAACCAATCACATCAGCTTGCTTGTAAGAACATGCTCAGAAACATGAATGCTGTTAAAGGACACAGGGAAGGGAGATGGAATGTAGGAAAGAGCACAGTGCCTGAGGTCAGAAGGGGGGCAAACTCTTGCAAGAAGCAAAGCTCATTGTGTTCAGCATATGCATTTTTTATACATATATATATATACACACATATGCACACATATGTATCATATCTGTAAGGGACAATGAGACTTGTAACTTCAGTGGAACCCAGAGAGTGGAAGAGGAAACTATGGTCATTGACAGCAGGGTGGTGGATGGAGTATGTCAAGTAAGTGCATTAGAGGAAAGGATACATGCTTATCTTAGCAGATTGGGTCTTAGAGGGGACTGAGTGATTACCATGACTTCTTACAGGGAACGAGGGCTCATTTTAGCTTCTCAGGCCTGTTTATTTCTCTTGGAAGGTGGCTAATGTACCACATCTCTCATTGCCTCAGAAGAGAAACCAAAATAGAAGCAGTGAGTACAGAAAGGAAAGGGTCCACACAAGCAGCATCACGCAAGAGGCCAAGAGCTGCTGGTGACATGGCTGTTGCTCCTTGCTTGGTACTTCTGCAGCCAAGGAGAGATCTCCTTCTGCTGAGGGCTGTCAGTCTCCTGGCATGCCCAGATTTTACATTCATACTAGAAGCTATTTAATTAGGCAAACAGATACGCTCCTGCAGTAAAAAGGCCTTATTTATTGAGCATTGTTTTGACTGGTGAAAGCTTCTCAAGCAGGAAATGTTTCCAAGACACTTTCTTTATTTAGCACATGCTTAAAGTCTTGCATGGATCTGACTGTGCTTTCCAACAGGATTTTCCTGTTTTGTCAACAGAATAACTTCCCAGCCAGCAGCCGGGAACGTCTGCAGGACCTGAAGTCTACAGTGGATTTGCTGACCAGCATCACCTTTTTCAGGATGAAGGTAGTGTTATGGGTGGGGATGGGAATGGGGCCTCTGCAGTTTTAGCCCCGAGAGTTGGTTTCCCATTTTCAAATCATTGTTTCTTGTCGCTACTTTAGACACTTACAGAAAATGGAGATCATCTGCTGACCATGTAATAAACATCCACACTTTATCTTTGCTTCAGTGTATTTTGCATCATGAAGATGAAAGTTGTTATTTCCCCTGAGGTTCTTCAGTCATAAATAAGGCACAAATAATCGGGAAAAAAAAAAAAAGAGGAAAAAAAGAAAATTCTGGGTTTGGGAAGATAATTTACTTTTGTTAATCGCATTAGGAAGCTTTTCCCGTGTACAACATTTATCAGTCACTACCATCTCTTCACCATCTTTTATCTTGTAAATACATTTAAATTTATTTCTTGGGGGGTGAGATACTGAAATGGGATCATATCTCTCAGTAGAGATCCAAGAGGGTTGTTGTGAATACTAATATGCTGTTTGTGTAGTTAAGTGTGTGGTTCTAGCAGTGTGTAATGAGATTATTCCTGCTTATTTTTTTCCCTTTTCTTTAATATTGTAGGTTAGCACATGTCAGTAATTTTTATCTTATCAAAATCAAAGCAAATCTTTAATTTGAGGTATTTCAGGATGTGCTTATAATTTTATTCTCAAGCTGTAGGGTAAGTGATGCTTTAGAACTTTATTTTGAAAGCGCCTATTCAGACAACATGTCTGTATTGAAAGTTTTCTTTATAGAAGTAACTCTGAAGAGTTTAGAGGTAGTGACAATATCAAAATCATCTCAGGTTACAGTTTCATGCACAGGGTGATGGCTACATATCTGTTTGGTTTAACCCTGCAGTGTTTAACTAAAGGAATTAAATAATGAAAAGGGCTGCTGTTGGAAGAGGAGAAGGAGTATCAGATGGTGTGTCCCTGAGGAGTCTGGTGTACTTTAAAATTCAATACAGCTTGTGATGAAAGATGTCCTAAAAGGAAGTTTTTGTATTTAAAGGCATGAAAATGTTTGGTTTTCAGCAAGGCTTTCCAGATCAGATGTAATATGCTCCTCTAGTGTATTGCACATTTTTCTAGCATTGAGAAAGATTGCTTGCTGGTTTCCTAGCAAAATCCTGTGAATTTAACAGAAATTGTGTGTCCTTGGCTCAGATTATACACACATCAATACACATGATTTATTTATTCTGAAGATCATCCTTGATGCTTCAAAATCCCTTTTATGTTCCAGATGATCCTGCAGGGACATAAGGGTTGTTACTGCTTTTTTATACCTGGAGGGAGCAACCCATTTGCTGTTTCAGATCATTGAGAGCAGAGGTTGCTGAAAGCAGATCCACCAAGTCCTTGGTAGCGTCCAAACCACTGCCTTGTTCTTTCCATGTTTGATTTATGAACAGTGCTGTATTTGACGATCTTTGTTGTCTCTTTGTCAGGTCCAAGAGCTGCAGAGCCCACCCCGAGCCAGCCAGGTTGTGAAGGACTGTGTGAAAGCTTGTCTCAACTCCACCTATGAGTACATTTTCAACAACTGTCATGAGCTGTACAGTCGCGAGTACCAGACAGATCCTGTGAGTAGCTGATAAGCAGGCAGAAATTCAAGTTTCTGATTTTCTTTAAATAATAATGAGAATACTAATTTGTGTAGAAAGCCAACACAAACAAAATTACATTACTTGTTATCTTCTGAATGCAAAAGCTTGTAATCAGTTAATGAACACTAATTAGTAAGTGGGGGATGATAATTATTTTACACTAACTAATTGCGATTTGTTTTGCCAGCTCAGCTATTTTATTTCGTGAGCAGTTTTTTGCGAAGGGAAGGTTTGATGCAGCTTTGAGCAAAGAAAAGCCAATTAGAGAAAAATGTAGACTGTTCAAGAAACTGTCTTTTGCATAGATAAACCTCGAGTAGTGAAATTGTATCTTGGTTACTAGAACCCAGTGCCTTGCACTGGATTTAGGAGGTACCTCTAGACACAAACTTTTTTCAAATCCATGAGAGCTCTACTGGCCACTCTGCAGTAATGCACATCTGATGTATCAGTGTGGATGTAGTTGTTAACCCAGGTTCCTAAAAAGCAAGTATTTCAAACCAGCTTATAGCAAATGATGTCTGAGCAGATCTCCTGGAGCCTGCCTTGCTCTTGGCATGGTAAATAACAAAACAGGGATTATTTGAATTTAAGGCTACCAGTAAGCAATATGGTTTGGCTTGTTACGGTGTTTTGCATTAGATCATGCAAGTTGACAGCAGGAATTAATAATTTTAAGCTCTTCAGAAAAAAGGGTCCATAGGGAATTAGCGTTTGAAGTTTCTATGGTGATCTACATTTGCCAGCTTTTTCTTTACTCTTTAAATTTACACTGGTTTTCCAATGGTTTCCTTCCCAGAACAAAAATCAGGACCTTCCTCCTGAGGAACAGGGCCCCAGCATCAGGAACCTGGATTTCTGGCCCAAACTCATCACTTTGATAGTTTCCATTATAGAAGAGGACAAAAATTCTTATACCCCAGTCCTGAATCAGTAAGAATCATCCTTGTTTTGTATGTCTAATGCTAGTCTCTGTGTGCTCTGCTTTATTTGTTAAACTGCTTTCTATCTCTTCTGTCATTTGTGTATTTATGGAAGTACTTATCTTGTCTGTCTGTCTTTCTGTCTTATCTGTCTCTGTCTATATAAATAACTTTTTGATTGGGATGGAAGAGTTTCAAAAGGTTCAGTTACGATGGCGTTCAAGCTCAAACACCCTGATTATTACAATCCTGAACTCAGGGATGCACCTGAAAATGGGGTGAGAGTTCTTTTGGTTTTTTCTCATGTTAAGCAGTCTGGGACGTGCATTAATGCACACACATGGTGCTGTGCTGAGACCACCTTATGCTGTGATTTAGGAATGTGCTGCCCATGCAGCGCTGGGAGCTTGCAGTGGGTGGGATTGGCACATTGGAAAGGAGCTTGAGACTGATCAATTTAACTGGTGGATACTCCTCCAACAGCCCCACAGGTCAGGAGCTATCCAGCAAAGTATTATACACAAAACGCTGGATTATGGCCTAGTGGTCATTGATTTTACATGGCAAGGACACCTGTATTCACAGGTCAGCATAGTAACCTCAGAAAAAAAGACATATGGACAAGAAAGAGAAAAATCTGCAAGGGCACTGAGATCATGTTTCAAGAATTATTGTATGCTTCTCTTCTAGGAGAGGCATCCAGGGCTTGGCTTTTTGAATTAAAATGGGTCTCAATAGCAGTGTTGTTTTCAGGTTATTTAATCTATGCCACAGAGTCCAGTTCATGATCTCAATTTTCCACCTGGTCATTTATCTAGGGTGAAGGAAGAGTTTGTAATATTGAGCTTTTGAGCTCGTAGTTTAGCTCAGAGCTGAATAAAGAAGAGAGAGCCTTTTGATCTGATACATTCCAAAGCCTTTCCCTCATGTCCCCTTAGGTTTCCTCAGGAACTTGCTGTTGGGAAGATCAGTGCAGAGGTGATGTGGAGTCTTTTTGCCCAGGATATGAAATACGCCATGGAAGGTAAGAGAATTCCTCTCTGCTTCCAGCTGACTTGTTGCTGATCTCTTGTTTTCAATTCATTTGGTGTAAATGAGGCTAAATGGTGCACATTAGTAGCACCACTGTTTAGAGCAGGGATTTCTAGTGGTTTGTTTGTGAACAGCTGCATAACATATGAAAATGGAGGCTGAGATCTGCCTGACCTCTAGACCTGTGTGTCAGACTTCGTTGCAAGCTGTTTTTTGTCATCCCAGCTGGTTTGAAATCAGTTCACGTTGGCAGCTTATTTCTGCAATGTACAATGGTAGAAAGGGCTGGAGAAGTAGGTGGACTCTGGGTTGTGCCATGGCTGTAGTTCCCTGGGTAGTACAGCATAGACAGTCTAAGCCATTGGCAGAATCATACTGTTAGAACAAATTCTGCTTCTGATATCTTCATTTTGAATTAATCTTGCATAATCCCACCCAACTCCTAGAAAAGGAGACATTTTCCTGTTTCTGAAAATGAGTTAGGCATACAGAGCCCAGCAAACCCCTGGAAAGGAATTCTGCTGCTTACAGTATACTTCTGATGTTTGATTACAGTTTCTGAATTTGTTTTTAGTTCTGTAAATTCATTTGCACAATGTAATAATCTTCTTACAAAGTTCAGAGAGCACCCAGCTCCCACCAGCTGTGCAGCTGTGGTAGCAGTTGTTTTCCCAGTATTTTGCAGGGTCAGGCTTTATGATCATCTGCAAACTGATACTGTGATAAACCAGATGAGTGCTGACAAATAAGTGCAGATAAACCAGCCAGTGCTGCCTATGGCATGCTAGCTGTGTTCATATTCCAAAACCAGGTGAAGCTACAGCTTTTGGTCAGTCACAAAATTATGCTTGATCCATTTGTCCCCAGTTTGATCTCAGATCACTCCTAGAAGTAACAGCCTATTAGATGCTCATTTCAGACCGCAAGGAAAAACTGCTGTCAGTAAGAGAGTTTCCTGCAGCTTGTTCTTCAGGAACAGTCTGTGGGGTTGCTCTGTAAGTTAAGAAGATTGACTCCATCTACTTCTTAGTCTTTGACAGCGCAACAGGAGTAGAGATTGTGCTGTGTGGGTACACCCTTTGCCAGCTCTAGGCTTGAATTCAGCAGGCTGCAGGTCTGGATGAAGTGTTCTCATTTATGTGTTAGGCACTTTTTATATACACTTGTACCCCACAGTTCCTTTATGTTGTGAGGTCGTGTTGATGTAAGAACAGACACTGGAAAGAAGGACTAAGACCTACTATGTTGAAGAGTCTCTTTTATAGCGACTGTCACCACTTGCTTGTGTGTTAGAGATAAGACAACTGTGATAGCTTCATGTTCACTTTCCCTAGAATCTGTTTACTCCTGCAAGTCATTTTGGCTCCCCTTTCTATTTTTTCCTTATTTGCCCCTGTGTGCTCACCCTCAGGAATTTATAATGCAGTTTGCTCTTCTACATGTTGAAAGTGCTGTGTCTTCCTCTTTTATGAGCAGCCATGAGAACTGGATCTTTCCAGATCTAGATGCTGACTTTCCTAAGATTCCTCTTCTCTGTTTTCATCCAAAATGCAGCATACTGTTATGTGTGTGAATCTGACTGTCAAAGGGGACAAGACTTTGTTTTTTTTTAATTTTATTCCTCTTAAATGGCTCTGTTTGATTGCCAGTGCCTCAGTTAGCTCTGCCTTCCAGGTTTTCTCTGTTCACATTTCATACCATGTCCCCTTTGACTCTGTCCACCCTGGGGAACTTGGACTTATTTTAGCTTTTCCTGGCATCCTTCTGGTCACTTGTGAGCTTCTTAAGACAAGACTTGTTATAACTTTTCCACCCATACGGGCTGGTGAACCCCTGAGTTTACCAGCCCGTGGCAAATACTTCCTGAGAGAGCATCCTTGTTCAAAGTATTTTGTAATGAGAAACATTGGCACAAAGGCAGATGATGGGCAGGGAAGGGTTTGCCTTTTGAATGAAAGCTGAAAAACTGTGTAGTATATGTATTTGTACTCTAGCTGTGCAAGTCCTGCAGGAAGCCTGAACAATGGTAGAGTTTGTGTTGGTCTGTGTCTCTTCAGAGTGCAGTATTCTATTTGATGTGAGCATGATTCCTCACTGCTTTGCTCTCAGAAATTTAGGAATATAACCTTTAGAACAAGCTATACAATAGTTCAATTACAGGCCTTACTACATGTATTTTAAATGCAGATGATTAGATTAGCTCACTGCATTAATTAATTAATTAATTAATAATGGGATAAAAGGGATTAAAGGAGACAGATTAAGCCATGTGAAGGATGATGATTAGATTTTCTGTCATCAGCTCTTGGCCCTGTCATTTCTCAGTTTATGGAATAATCCTGGGTATGCTTCTGTTGTGCTTAAAAATCTGTATGCATCAGGAGCGCTCTGCAGCAAAAGCTAATTGTTTTGTCGATATATGTATATATGAACTCAGAGTATAACTCCTGCCTCTAACTTTCTTCATAGTGTTTTCGCTTATGTTTTGTTCCTAAGTTCTAGATAACATGAGCTCATTCACCTCACCAAGTGGTAAGTTTGAGCACCTTGGTAGAATTTATAGTTGTGAGTAGGCAAAGACTTTCACCTGGTACCCATAGTTTTAGTACTTTGTATGTAGTTGCTAATATTAGTGTTAGTCCCTTAGTTTTATGCCACTGATGAGCAGATCTGCAAAGATGACTTGGATAACCACACTGCTGCTTCAGAAATGGAGAGTCAAACGTATATTTTCTGTTTCAGCAACTGGTAGCAATAGCCACAGCAGCAGTGTGTTTGACTGCTGGAAGACAAGTGCATGGCAGACCTATCGTATGCCTTCATCTCCCCTGAGGAGACTTAGCTTCTGAGACACAGCAGAAACTCCAAGATTTTTTTTCCTGCTTGTTTTTTTCTCCTCCCAAAGCAGTAACAACGCAGGACACTGTGAACAGCAGACTGGCCCTTCCCTCCTTACTGTCAAGGCAGTATACAATGAGGCATTGAGAAGTGTCTCTTGCTCCCCATCATCCTAAGAGGAAAACAGATAAGATATGCATGTTATGTGGCTCAGACTTGGCTGGCAAGATCATTCTACCCTGGAGTCACAATAGCATAGAGGATGTTTTTTCCAAGTCATACAGTTAACTCCACCTCTGGAATGCTGACTGGTGCTGGATAGGCTCCTTTTGAGCCCACTGGTAACTGGGATTACTAGTTTCCTCGCTGTCATCTGTGAAACTTCTGCAACACAGAAAACACAAATACCCTGAGCAAAGAGGGCTTCTGTTCTTTCTTTAGTAGAAGACAGTAATAGAAAATCAACATCATCCTTGACAGCAACGTTTAGTCTTAATTTGGACATATCAGCATTAGGAGAGTTGCAAATTGGAAGCATCTCTGGTAGGAAGAGAGACTGAGTAGAGCTGGCAAGCTGGATTGAAATAAATCATTCTGCCAGATTCTCATTTCTAGTAAGGGGAGGGGAATCAGATGTACACACAGATGCCAGTTGTCTAAAGTGTTAATGCTTTGGCAGCCTCAGTACCTATTAGAGTTTATTTGCAGAAATTTGGTATTATTAGCTAGAAATTTACCCATGGAAAGTGGGCTAACAATCAAGAAAAAAAAAAAAGAATTCCATGGATTAAGGATGTGGTGGATTAAGGAAGTCCTGTTGTCTGCCTGAAAAATAGAACTTGATGTGACACTAGAAAGTGTGCTGCTAGGGAGCGGTTCCCTATTAATGCCTTAGTAATAAGGCCTCAGTGAACCTAGAAGCTCTTCTCCAGAGGAGGCTGTTTGCAGATGAAATCTGCTGAGGAAATGTGAGGGACTTAGAGAACTCTGTGGTCTTTTCAGGATAAAACACAGTGGCTGCTGCAAAGTATCTGTGCACTCTTCCAGTGTTGCTGCCACTAACCTCTTTAAAAGCCAGCAGGTGATAAAGCAGAATAGAAATGTGCTAGGACTGATGGCTTCTGCGCTCTTCATTTTACTTTTATCCAAAATGGGTTTTCAGAGTATACCTCTGGCCACTGCATTTCCATGTCACCTTCAAATGCTCTGAAAGATTTCCCTTTACAAAGAATGCAGCTGGTCAAACTGTGCAAGGCCTATTGAAGGGGGAAGGCCGACGGAGCGAGATGTTTAGGGTAAAGGGGCTTGGGGGCTTTGTTGGCTTTCTTTGTCCTCCGGCATGTTTGAGCTGTTACGGTTCACTTTTGTCTTTTCTCTGTCACAAGCCCCACCTTTCTTCCGCATACGTAAAGTTCTTTTTTATGGTGGTAAGATTTCTCCTTCTTTCTTCTACATTCCTCTGGTTTAATCCCCTTGGTGTCGAGCCTCTCCTTATCTGCTGTAGATGGCTAGGTAGTCCCAATAGCAGTCCTTGGGCTTATGCTTCTGTGCCTGTTTTGCATCTTCCTCTAATGCAACTGAATGGCCTTTTGAATGTCCTAAACCCCAGGAAAGGCTTGAATTACTTGCTGTTAGTGCACTGCTTAGTTTTGGTGAAATCTGAGTTCTTTTTACCTCCAAGCCAGACCTTCCTTCTGCAGGAGCAGCGCTTTCCCTGTGTGGGAACAGCACCTGGGTGTCAGCACATGTCAAAGTTAATGAGGTTATAATTGTCCATTTATTTCCTTGCTGTCACAGGGAGCTAAGCAGGCATGGTTATTGCTGTGTTTGTTCCCAATTCTAGATCCTCAGAGAGCTCTGCATTTTCTTCCTCAGTTATCGTGGAGGAAGATCAGCAGTTCAGAGAACTCGGTATTTCCATATACTTCCTTAGCTCTCAAGAAAGATACTAGGTTTATTAATATATAACAGGAATGGACTTTCCTTGGCTCTAGTACAAGCAAATCTGCTGTAAAGAGCAATGGATCACACAGTACATGTGAAGTAGTAGCACACGTGAAGTAATTTGTCCATCAAATCATCACCTCTGAGGGCTGTGCCTCTTGGATAATGGGCATTTTCATTTCTTGAAAGCAAAGGTTGGGTTTCTTTCTTTTTGAGATTGTATCTGTTTGGATCCACATATTGAAGAAGGAAATCTGTATTACTCTGTTAGAGGTTTGCAAAATGTCCTTTCCAACCCTAACTATTCTATGATTCTATGATTCTAACTCACTGAAGCGTTCCACTGTTTGAATGTTGACAAGGCTTGCGGAATAATTATCCATGTGAAGTTCTTTGTTTCTTGTGTTTTCAGTTGGATAATTCGTAATTTATTTGGCCTTTCTTCTTGTACATGTTGTTGAAGCTGAGAGATGTGAAAGTTTTTTAATGGTTTGGAATTGTCTTGAGAATTTATATTTACATGAAAATAGATTATGATCTTGTAAGATAAGCTTGTTTGTCAGGTAGAAAGCTGGGGCCATTTTGCATCATTAGGATGTATCCTCTGCTGATGAATGTCTATAGCATGTATTGCATATGTGTGCATATATCTACCTAGTTACTGGATACTTGTACTGAAGTGCTAGATTAAACGCAAACATGAATTTCTTCAAACTGGGGATCAGGGAAGGCTCCAGCTCCTGTGTAGCTTGTATGAACTTGCTTGTGACTTGCACTGGCAAACTCTAAAGAACTGGATGCTTTCTACTCTTGTCTTTTAGGGGATGTAGTGTAACATGTTGATAATGACTTTCTTTTTATCCAAGAATGAACAGATTTGCTCTCCTTGGTTTATTTCCTGCAAAGGTGAAATCTGAACTGTCACATATTAAATGCAAAGGCCATCAGAATGTTCTGTTTTTATTGCTTTGAAAACCAAAAAGTCTTCAACAACTGGAAGTATTAATTAGAGCTACAGAAATAGACTCCAGAGCCTAAGTGGTCAACCGCCAAGAACCCCTGCCTGCTGCCAAAATCCTGTGTTGTGAAGATTTTGTGGCTTTGTAGGTGCTTCATCTTCAAAACTATCGCATACTATGGACATGCTTTGTAAGACACTCCTGTGCCTGATGCAGTGATAGGGGTAAATTCAGACCTAACTCCTTCTTTCTTTCCTTACAGAACATGAGAAACATAGACTGTGTAAAAGTGCAGACTACATGAATCTACACTTCAAAGTGAAGTGGCTATACAATGAATATGTTCGTGATCTGCCTGCCTTCAAGGGAAAAGTGCCTGAATACCCAGCGTGAGTGTGTTATGTCTACTGTACTAAATCCCTGAGATCTGTCTCCTGTTACTTTGAGGGTAGTCATTTGTTTTTTTCCTATGGCTCCATTCATGACACACCATTACTTCACTCCTTATTTTTTGTGTTTGCATGCATATTTGTCCCCTCTGTTGTTCCAAGCCACTGTCCAAGTCACAATTCAGTCCCTTACTGTGCAGTATCTCCCAAGATCTCAAAAGCTTTAGCAATGTCACGGACAGTCTTTAAACTACTTTGTGCCTACACGGTGGGCTTTGGCTGATTTTTGAACAGCAGACTTATGGATGTAAGCTTACATTCTTCTGTTAATAGATACAGCTTTATCTGTATGTACTGTATGTATGTCTCTGTGTGTGTATGAATGTCATATGTATACGCACACAATGGGACTTGTAAGTAAAGATAATGCTGGGGTTTTTTTTTTTTGGGGGGGGTTGTCTTTGTTTTAATTAAGACCAGGAGGGTTAGTTGTAAAAATCAGATAAGCTGTTGTGCTTAAGCTCTAAGCAATTGTTTGCAACTTTCATTTAACTTTTAAGGGAGCAGCAGTAGATTTCAGACCTGAAAAGGGTTTATGAGCCCAATGTTGTCTGAGCAACCTGGAGGGAATATTGTAGCTAGAATCCCACACTTGGCTTAAGGCAAGAGCTGGTGTGTTGTTTCTGACCAGTGTTTAATTGGTTTTCAGAGGCTTTCAGTGATGGTCGCTCCGCATCTCCTTGAAACAGTTTTTTTCCCCCTGTTCTTCACTGTTAACCTTCCCTTGGGTTTGAAGGTTTAACACAATCCCCTTTTTCCCCTCCAAATCTTTCCTGCTTTCATTTGAGCTTGTTATCCTGTCCTACCAATGTGGGCATGAAGAACAACTTGTTTCTCTTTTACAAGAGTAAAATGCTTTTCTCATGTCCCTACCCAGTCTTCTGCTGGTTCCCATTTGCTACCAGCTTTCCTTGTAAGTGAAGTTTGCTTGCCTTTTTGCATCCGTTCTGTGTCTGGATGTAAAACACCCAGACTTAAGCAGTGATGTTTCGCCTAGACTTTTCCTTGCAGGCAGTGCTGCTGTTTTCACACGCTGGATTGATAGCAGCCTTTTTTATTTTTCTTCAGGGGCATTGTTGGCTAGTGATGCTTCCAGTGGGCCACAGGCCATCCCCCAGACACCCTCAACAGCATCCTACCTAGCTGTTCTGCCTGTCCGGTATATGACTGTTCACTGACGTCTAAATGCAGCACTTGGCACATGCCCTTCTTGAAAAACAACCGTCTTGGTTGAGCTATGTTTCTGGATTGGCATTTTGAATTCTCTTGCCATCCTGTGGTGCATGCAGTCCTTCAAGTCTGGTGATAGCTGCATGCTAATAAGGCTTGAGGCAGTTGGTGCAACTGGGCTATGGGTCTTCCCTAACAAATCAGGTCAGCAAGAGGCATTAACTCAGTGAATAGGGTGCTGGAGTGGCAGTCTCAGAAGCCCTGTTCTCTTTGCTGTGCCTCTGAGTCAGTGCAGTCTCAGGCGAGCTATCAGATACTCTTAATCTCTCTTTTTCTCCTGTGTAATCAGAATAATGATGCTTGGTTTCATTCTGCAGTCTTTTGCAGACTGTTCTGCTCTGCTGTCATTTTTGGTAGAGCTTCAGCACTCATGTACATGTGCAGCTGCTGGCTTCGTTACTTTACTCCTGTGTTCTAGTACAACAGCCACATTGTCAGACACGGGTGATGTTTATTTCAACCTTAACCTTCACCTGTCAGAGAAATAGCCCCTTCATATCAATTACAGCAATGTGTTTTTGTCCCTTGATTTGCTTCATCGCAAGCACTTTTAGTCTTGAAGCTTCCTTAAACAAAGGAGCCCATGCGTCATGTTTGCACATAGTAAACTCTTTAGAGGAAACTAAATTGTTGCTGTCCAGAGAAAAACTGAGTTCTCTGTCTACTCCACAGACAAGAAGCTATCCACAACCTTGCTTTTTGTGTTGAAACTTTGAGAACCCGTGTTTCTGATAGCTTTGAGGTATGGTTGAGTAAAGTGAAGGCTCCAAAGTGTTGAAGCTGAAGGCCTTATACTCCCCTTATTTTGTGAAATCCAGCAGCAGTTTGTGTAACTGAAGTAGCAGCAAAGCTGGGAGTGGCTCTTAAAAACTTTGTCTCTTCAGTTGTAGCTGCCAGCTAAAAGCTGTGAGGTGTGAGTTTCCAAAATACTGTAGCTTTTTAGATGTGTAAATAAATGTTTTGTGTTTTGTTTTAATACTGATGTTCATATGCAGCTAGTATTGTAGCTGTACTGGAGGCTACCTCCTCTCTGATGGGGGAAGGCATTCCCTCCTTTGAAATCCTGTCTTTTTCTTCTGGCTCACTTCGTCAAACACAGTATTTATTCTTTTACTCTTTGAACCCCTGCTGGCCTTCTTGCTCCTGCATTTACCAAGGTCTACAGGATATTCATTGGGTACCCACCTGCATCCACACAGCAGATGAAGAAGATTAATTCACCTGTAGACTGACACCACAGGAGCCAGGATGGTGGCCAAGATAAAGCTGAAGCCGTTTATATAACATTACTGTTGTGCAACCAACAGAGTTAAACTTCCATTTAGTCACAAAGCGCCGCTCCCTTTCCCGGCAGGCAGGACCGAGGCGTATTCCATGCAAACCTCATTTGGAGAGGTTGGCTATACTGACCACTGCAAGCACAGAGCGTCTCTGAAGCAGCACCATAAGCCTCTGCTCTGTGCGCTGGTGCATGAGTCATTATGGTTTGTGCTTCTCGATCAATAATTGAAGCAGATTAGGAAGAAGATATTTGCTATATAACAACATTTTGAAGCTATTTCTGCATGAGATCAGATGGTTTTATTAGTTTCAGCGCTAGATAATCTTTAATATCGTTTTGGATATGTTACCTTCGCAGTCCTCAGAGATCCTCCTCGTTTGCTCAGCAGCCTAAGACCTGATAGTCAAACACTGTGGGGAGTATTTGGCTAAAGATAACTCTAGCTTGTGTTGCAGCTTCAAACACATTTCGGCCTTGAATGTGCCCAGGGTAGAAATATTTATCCATTATTTCCATCTGTCTCTTCTGTTTTCCTGCCAGCCAAAAACGGACAAAGTTGAAGCTGTCTTTGCAACTGCACATGCAGAATTTCCTGACCTGACATAAGCTATTCACTTTGCACTTAAACATTCATATTAAACCTCTTTCCAGAAGTAATGCTTTTTTTATTAGGAAGAAGGGCAAACACACCACCACCAACAGCCACACAGCAGTGCCTTTTTCCTTGTCACCTTTGTTCAGACAATTTGGTAAGATAGTAAAATACCTATGTATTTGATTTTGTGTGTATTTGATTTTGTGTATCAACGTGCGGTAGCCATAAAAATAGGCAGTGACTGTTCTCAGTAGTGAATGGCCCTTTCTTATGAATGATAATCAGGAAGTTTCTCTGCTTCCCAGAATGGAAACTGTGCCTTCTGGCACAAACAAGTAAACCCTTCTGTACAGGGACCTATGACATTGAAGCAGTCAGCAGCTTCCAACCCGGGAATTGTGAAACAGGTGGATAATGTGTAGCTACTTCCTTGTAAACTGCTTGAGTTCTCTAAGGATTGAGCTGTTGTTTTAAAATATGCTATTGTAGTTCAAAGCAAAATGTTGTAAGCTCAAGAAGCTTGTCGCAGAGTTCAAAATACGCTGACTTTTAGGAGCCTGGAGTGCCTTTCAGAGAAATTTTTCTGTGATACAGAAAGTCCGTATGTGACAGTGTTCCACTGTTGCTGTCTGTGTTAAATAGGGCTGCATAGATAGGTTGCTGTTGGCATTTAACACTGTGTCAGTTACAATTTCCAATATTAGCATTGATGTTCTTTGTATTTTGAAGTGTAGAGAGTATTTAAGGCTACCTAGTATTCTCTGTGAATTTGCTCTTGATCTTCTCTCATGTCTGGCTTTCATGTTCTTTGCAAACTCAGCCCATAATTAGCACAATCTTTACGAACACAGCTGCCTGTTTAGAGGAGGCTGTACTCTGAATCTCATATTATAATCTTTTGTATGGACTGAAATTACACATGGGCACATCTACCCCTTATTTCTGAATGCTATTTAGTAATATTTAAAATTAGGATTTGTTTCAGCTGTGGTTGTGTTGGAACTTGGGCACAACAAATGCTAAACAAGACATTTAAATATAGCTGTAGGTGCTGTGTTGTTGCTTAAACACAGACAACTCCTTCCTTCTTTTGTTCTATGGGAATCTATCCCAAAGGGGGATGATTTGCTTTAAGATCTCTGGAGATTGCTGAAGCACCTTTTCACCTTGCCCGTTTGGCTGAAGTGGTGTTGCATAGGAGCCTTTTGTTCAGGGTAGGAGGTAGCTTCAGACACCGCTTCATGTAAGACATCTTCCTGAGTTATAGCAGTGGCTGTTTCAGTAGTTTCTTGGATTCTGCTCTACAATTTAGCTTGTCTTCCTAAGTTTGGGGAAGGAATAGAGACAAACTTTGCTGTCCTGCTTGTAGGACCTGCCTATTCTGGGAACTTCACCATGCTTCCAGGCTGTTAGTTCATTCATCACTTACTATGAACTAACTCTGTGCTCCTTCAAGAGAAAATAATGAATGTATGCTTACAGTGCTGTCCAGCTTTCTGGAAGCCCCAGCAGATGTGCTGTGCTATCACCATAAGTCAATCTTAATCAAGCATCGTCCCAGTCAGAACAGCAGCCCATGAAGATGGGAGGATGTTCTATAGAAAGCTTGGGGAAAAGAAGAGCAGGATTAAAGTGGAGAAATCTTCTAGCCTTGATTCTTCCCCCTGACACTCCATAAATATACCTGTATCTGCAGATAAAGTAGCTGGAGGGCCCTGGAAAACAGGCTCTGTTTTTCCTCCCTTTATACTCATTTGTAACTCTCACATGAAAGATAGTACACCAAATGGGCAACAGGACAGCTATCTCTCTTGGCATGCAGAGAGGGGGTTTGGAAGTCTCCCTTGCCCTGTCTGGACAAAAGGACAAAACCAGCTCAGGACCAACAGTCTGCAGAAGCTGTGCTAGGCTGTGTTCTGCTGGTCCAGCCCAATGATGGTACAGGCCCTGCTCATTGGTAGCTTGTATACGAGTAGGAGTATTTTTGAGAACTCTGGCTGCACGCACAGATCACTGCATTCAGGTCACATCTAACAGTGGCAAGCTTTCACAAGTCTGGCTGAAACAGCAACACTGTCTGAGTGGGGTTGGATTGCCTCTTACTTGCTGTAATGAGGTGTCTTTCCTGTCCCTCCTGCAGGTGGTTTGAGCAGTTTGTGATGCAGTGGCTGGATGAAAATGAAGACGTTTCCTTAGAATTCCTGCATGGTGCTCTGGAGAGAGATAAAAAAGATGGGGTACGTAAGTCACTCTGAATGGAGGGCTTGGCTCTACATCTTTCAATGCCCAGAACCAAACACCAGCACTGTAAATTCAGCTGTCATACAACTGGAGGGTGCAGCTCTTTCTGCTTACTGAACAACCGGGAATGTCATTGGTTTTAAGACTTTTCTCTACAGGTCACAAAGTGCTGTTTAATGGCAAGGTGAATATAATTCCTTTGTGTCTGTTCTGTTCTACTGCTGTTAATCTGTCAGGCAGATTAACAGGGGGGTATTCTCTTATTTCCACTGTTTATGAGAGGTAATTGAAATATAAGGCACTTTACACATACTTAGTCACGCAGGGAGAAAGTGACCTTAATCCACTGACAGACTGATCTTACTCTTAATTAGCTGAGTATTGCCAGTGGAGAGCAAGAGCTTTCCCATTTGTTCAGTGGCTGTTGGTGCTGTAGTCTGTGAAGCTAATGTAAGAATTCTCTTTAAATTTTAAGAAAATCTAAACCAAGCTCTTCACTCTGTCCATCTTTCCTCATTAACTGACAGGCAAGCTGTGCACATTAAAGGTCTCAGCATCATGCTGCATTTCCTCGGTACTTGTCATGTCATAGTTGGTGAAGGACAGTGAACTTGTAATCAGATAGAATTGGCTATTTAGCTCCTCTGGGCCTTTTTGAGAGTTTTTGACTAATTCTGAGGAAAATGTAGGGTTTGGTAAAGTTGTCCTGCCTCCAACACAGCAGATAATGGAGACATCCATGAAATGGGTGTATTTCAGAGCTTTCGTTTTGAGAATGACTCCCTGTACTTCTGTTTTAGTTCCAGCAAACATCCGAGCATGCTCTGTTCTCTTGCTCAGTGGTGGACGTCTTCACCCAGCTCAATCAGAGCTTTGAGATCATTAAGAAGCTGGAGTGCCCAGACCCTGTCATTGTTGCTCATTATAATAGGAGGTTTGCTAAGGTAATACCTTAAACATCTATCTGTTCATTTTCCCTTAGTGGGATGCAAAACAGTATGATGTTTCTTTTCATTTTATTTCCTGGAGTTCTCCTGCAATGACAGAGAACAAGTAACAGTGATCGCATCTTATCTTCACAGACTATTGGGAAAGTGCTGATGCAGTATGCTGACATTCTCTCCAAGACCTTCCAGTCCTACTGTTCCAAGGAGAAACTGGTGAGTTGTGCTGAACTTCTTTTCTGCCCTGAGGAATCACATAATTGTCCTGATGAAACCAAGGTTTTCACATTGCACTTGACTGTGTTGATGGTATGAATATTTTCAGTATTGTTTTTATCACAATTCATATCCTTTTGCAGATTGAATGGTGTCTTGGCCATAAAATACTACTAGGTCCTGAAGATGATCGTCAGGGCTTAGAAGTTTTCAGGTCCCCTGGAAATTAACTTCCGCTATGCCTGTCTGGGTTGTGTGACAGAAAGCTGATTGAAAAAAAAAAAGGCACAGTTTGCTCTGTTGATCTGGTACTCAGCAGCACTCCTGGTTTGCTGTTGCCTCCATCTAATTGACCTTTAGTCCTGAATTCAGTAAAATTCTGTGTATTAAATAAAACAGAGCCTTACATTTTTGAACCATGGGTGTATCCTATGCTGGTTTTGCTGTCTCACGTACCTGTACTGGGGACGTAACTGCAAAGGGAAGTCTGTTGCTTAGGCTGCTCTTGACTGTTGCTCTCAGGCGTGGCCTAGAAGGACCCATATGTGTCTCTGAAGCAGCTTTGGCTGCAGTTCCCTTTCTGATGCTGGGTGTAAACCACTCACGACAGTGTACTGCAGCATTAAGAGGCTGAAGGTGATGCAGCTTGGACTCTGGCAGAGCATGGCAGGAGCTGCAGGAGCTTCATCCTGACACCGATTTCTTTGATAAAACTGAGGAGGAAGAAGCAACAGCAGAGATCTCCTGATCTGGGGTTTCTGGGACTGGCTATCGCATTTCAAGCTGGATTAAAAAATTACTTGTGCTGAAATCGGTGCATACCCTACCTCCTGTTTGACTCTCAGATCTGGTGGTACTTGGGGAAGGGTGGTAGGGCACAAACTGTACCACTGATGTAAATGTGTCGGCATCCTAGGCAGTAACAGGCACTTGCTTTTGTCCCTTCAGCCCTGCATCCTGATGAATAATGTCCAACAACTGAGGGTGCAGCTAGAGAAGATGTTTGAAGCCATGGGTGGTAAAGAGGTAAGAGCGCTAAGAGGCTGAGAATTACTCATTCCCACTGTGCTGTTACTAGGTTACTTGCATCATACTGATTTTTTAAGACTGTACTCATAAGGAGAGTCCTGTAACACCTGGCACTATAATAAGTGTGAGGGGACAGCCATGCCTGAAGACTTTTCAAATAAATTTGTCATAAGATGCAGGAGCAAATGTTTTGAAGCACAGAATAGCAGGGAGTAGGAAAGAGAAAGCTACATACTGTGATTACATGGACTGCATGTGGGCATAGTGGTTTCACAACTCTAAAGACAGGTCAGAGAAATGTTGACGTTGGATCATTTTACATGGCATGTAAATATGGAACCTTTGGCACTAAATGTCCAATGTCTAATATATTGCAGACATGCAAATAAGAGTTCTGTACTCATGTATCTATTTATCTTGAGATGGCCATTTTTACAGAAATATGGTTTTCTTCACCCAGGTCACTGTTTCTGATATAATCAGTGTTTGGTTTTTTTTTCTTTTTTTTTTTTCTCTCTTCTCTTTTCTTTGCTTTTCAAGATTCAGGAAGATGAAGAAAAAGCTGCTGATGCTGATGTTAGGAAAAAATAATTTTCAAAGCCTAAGTGCATTTTGTTTATTTGTGTTGTGGTAGAGCCTGTGCTATATGACCTGTATGCCAAGAGGAAAGTCAGCTTTGCTGATGGGCAGCACAGTTTTTGCCTGTATTGCTGTTTTACATCTTTCTTGTGCTCAGTGGCAGAATTCTGTGAAGTGGCAAAAATCTCAACCAATAGATTTACCCTGTGAGACAAAGAAAAACTGCTGTCATTCTTTCACATGTGATTCATTTTGAGTGAAATTGCATCCTAATTTCTCAACAATCCAAGTTTCAGAGCCCTGCATCAAGAACTAGCATTATAGGCACCCAGCCGTAATAGCAGAGGTAGCTAAATGTTCATTTTTCTCAGGGAAAAATAAGCTTGTGATGAAATGGTTCCTGAAGTGGTTTATAAAGTTATGATCCATATGCACTTAATTTCCCCTGAGGAATCAATTTGCTACTATTTTCCCTGCTGATGGCCATTAAGTAGGGTTTTCCTGTATTTCAAATTGAAAATACCACCTGGTACAGTGTTACATAGGACAAGAAATAAAGTATTTATCAAGGCCGATGACTGCTTTTCCTAGCCTAGACCTCTTGTCTGCATTCTGCCCTTCAAAACCTTTTTTCAGGAGGTGTAAGTGAGGTAGAACAGATGTAATGAATCTACTATGTCTCTTGTACTGTGGAATCAAAAGAAAAGGGGAAGAGAAACCCAGGCTGCAAGTAGTAAAATTCACAGTAACAAATCTGGCAAACATGCTAGGAAGCTGGTTTTTGGAAGTGATTATTTTCTTTCCTTTCCAAATGCTGATTGTCTACTTCATTGGGCTGCCACTGATCACTAGAAATAAATCGTGCTGTGTTAGGTGCCTGTGTTATATGCTATCCCCAGAGGTTTCTCTTTCGGTGACTATGTAATACTTCGCTTCTTGGCTTGAAACCTGCCAGGTTCTCTGTTTTGCTAGAGTAAATGAGATCTTGTCCTAGTTTGAGTAGCCCTTTTTCTGATGCAGATTGAAACTGAGTAACAATTGGTGAAACAACAACTTTGAAAATAGAACATGTATGCAAACATGCTGCTGGAAATATATCTGTGGGTTTTGCTGCACAGTACCTTACACAAGTGATATCCTGACTGCTCTGCTCAAAAAGGAACTACTTCCTTGGAGAAGTAAGAAAATAGCACAGTGGTATGTCCTGCTTGTCTTGAGCTGGTCACCTTTTTCTGTTCTCAAAGGTGTTGTTGAGAACTAGGTACCAAATATTCCATTGTTCCTGTGGCAGAATGTTAGATGTACCACGTGTGAAGCCAGACCTTGGGGATTGGTTTGAGTTAATGTGTGCTTGTGGCTTCAGCTGCTTCTGATTCACAGATCCATCTTCATCTAAAGCTGTAGCTATAGCACTGCACAGCTCTGGAAAGCTTTGAAATACTTCTGCTACTTACTGCTCTTGGCCAGTGGGTCCAAAACACACTCCTACAGAAATCCATTATCACTCCCTTTTGCATCAAGGAAAATGAAAAGACAGGGCTTGCCCATAGTCATCCTGCCGTGTAATAGCATAACGTGGAACAGAAGTGCTTGACAAGTACTATTCCTTGAGATTGGGCTCCTGGGTATAGTGCCTTCCTTTGCTTTTTTCTCCCTCCCCAGGTGAGGAATCGTACGTTTGCCCTCACTGATTTTTCCAACTGTAGTACTTAGAAGGCACAGACAGTGCAAAAATTACCCAGCATGTCTGTGTTTAATGTGTTGACGTCATTTACCTGTGGACATTACTAGTCAGAAATGACAGCAGCAGAGCTTTAGAGAGCTCTGTGGTGGGATTCTTTTGGGTCTGTGCTTGGGATCTCAAGGCAGATATATATATATCACACGTGCACACACAGAAAGGGGTATCTTAAATAATTTTTAGGATTTATACTTCTATTTCCCTTCTGCGCTGTGTTGATCTCACGGGATCAAAACAGCTTCACTGTGCTGCAGTAGCATTCTCAGATGTTCCTGAAATATGTTTTGAAAAGCCAGTGGTTATGGGGCGGCAGTTAGCGTTAAAAGCATAATGAACAGTGGAATTGCAGTATGAGTCCTTGATACCTTTTGAAATCTTTCCTTCTTCTGAATAATCTCCAATACACCCACAGAATGGAGACTGTAATTTAGCTCTGTGCTGAAGTGGGCTATATAGATTTCATTGCTAGTGTTTGCCTGAACTTGGCCCCATTTATTTAATTATTCATACATTATCTAATAAAGCGTAATATGACCTGCATTTTCTACCCACCTCTGCAGTTCCCCTGCAGACTTCAGTGTGCTCTGTGCACTGTCCCTGACACCAGAATAAGCGTTTCTCATTTTGCTCGAGAGAAATGGCTTTCTGCAGTCCATTATTTTGCTTTGCTTTTCATAAGTTATGAACTCATGGCACTGAAATTAAAAGGTGCTGTACTGCATTGCCCACTGCTGGAGTCTGGATGTGTTATGGAAGCCTAGTTTAATACATTTCTGCACTTCTTTTTTTTCCCCAAAGTCAAGCATGAGAGGTGAGTATCAGAGATGAGCACTGCCTAAGGATCCCAAGAAATAAGCAGCAGATTGTCATCATACAATTTTCATGCCTTCGATTTCAACCTAATCTGTACAATTAATGCTTCAGGAAACTGTACTCTTAATGCTCAGCTGGGTTAGCCCATGTTTTAAATCCTAAGTTAGCCACCTGAATAACAAATTTCAGGACTGCTTAGAAACTGCCAAGACTTGACAGGAATGTTCTCAAAGGATTTGCTGTATCTATTTGATGACTCCTCTTTAGCATCCCACATGCCATGGCTAAGGCCACCATAGTATTTAAGAAGCTGTCAGCTGTTGTTTGGATTCAGTGTTTCATTTTACTCTTGAATCCTATAGGAAAGTGGGGATGAAAATTCAGTGCAAGTGAGTCCCTAAAGGGAGACTGGATCAGTTGAACTGCTGCCTGACAGCTGTAGAGAGGAGCTCCCAGGGGCTAGTGAAAGGGGGCAGAACAAAAATCAGCAACTTCAAACCTGAGGCACGTGAACTCTATAACTTGCATAAAGCTAAAATAGGAGAGCAGGGCAAAATCCTGTAACTGCTGATGTGTCAGATCAGACCTGATGATTTCACAGGTTCTCTGGCTTGAAGATTAACATCTTCAACCTTCTAGAAGGCAAAAGCTGTTTCTACAGTTACAGATGAACATTCCAGTTCTGGTTGCACACCAGTGTATGTAGAAACCAAAGAACTAATGACATCTTTCGGAAAGCTTGGATGCCCATCACAGCAAATTCTAAGACTCACTATTTCATCCATGATTGAAGCGGAAGATCAACCTAAATTGAAGTTCATAGTGCTGTGCTGTGCACCATTCAGATTAGCAAGGAACGTGAGGTTCCAGCCCTGAGTGTGCTTATATGAGACTTAAAGGCTCAGATTCTCTGCAGTGCCAAGTCCCAGATCTTTTCAGGAAATTAACAGGACCTTGCTTTCTTCCCTGAAATGTAAATACAGGGTTACCTCTTCCCTCTTTGCGTCCACCTCAGTTTTCTGTGTCACACGTTTAGTCTCAACCACAGAGCTATGGGTGCACCAGCCATTGTTTCGACTGGAATTTAAGCACTTACTCAGAGATCAGAAGCCACCTTGCTGTGGATACTGTCCCATGTTTTGTGCAGAGAACTTTTTATTAGCTTTATTCCTCTGCATCATCTCCAATACACCCACAAAATGGAGATCAGAAGCCTGCTGAGCTCCAGCTTCTGATAGAAATGGTTTGGACATGACATATGGCAGTGACCCAATTGCCTAATACTACTTCCTGCTTGACCAGCCGTATTTATTGTGCAGTCCAAGTAGCATGTCCTACTATCAGCAGTAGCTGATATGCACAGAATCCACTGGCTGAGCAGCAGCAGCAAAACATACGCTGTGTCATTTGAGCAATGTTATCAGTGCTTCACTATATTGGCAAAGAATTGTTTGCTGTTACATTACATGCTGCAGGGTCTCTGTAACTGGCATGTAATTTGTATGTGTGAAACAGTAGTACACACTTACCAGCACCTTCCTAGTTGACTTAAATCACACTCAGGTATTTCCCTGAAATTTACTTTGCTAATGCCAAAGCTTTAATGATCAATAATGTATTATGTGGACTTCTCCTTCCATAGTAGCAGTTGCTCAGAAGACAACAGCCTTTCTAGGATGACAGAGGACTTGGTGGATGCCTAATCAGAATGCTTACCCCCAGGGTTTGGCTTCCTGAGGGTGAGGCTGGACACATCAAAGTTGAATCTGAATTGCCATCTTGCCAGTTTCACCCAAAGAGCTGTAAGCAAGTGTTCTGGAGCAGAGAGATTTCATCACCCCACAGATAACAGAGTTCATCCCCTTAGCAAAGCATTGTTCCAGCTTCTTCCTATCTTCTAGATAGGGCTAGAAATAAGCCCTCATTTTGCTGCCTAGACAGTCAGTTTGCAGTCAACAAGTAAATTGGAAGGAGAAGCTTAGAAGTAGTTGGTGAGTTCTCCATGTCACCTCACAGTAAAGCTAGTCATTAATTGCGTGGTTCACGAACAATGGCAAGTTGTTGATCCTGACCTTAAATATCCTCTAGACCATGCATCTGATAGCTTATAAAGATGTAGAAGTAAATAGTGAGGAATAGGTGTCACATGCCAAATTCTCCTGGCATTTTTTTTTCCCAGCTGGAAAAGAAGTTACTCAAAACATTTTGATGAATCATGTGCTGGTACTGCCTCACATCATCCAAAAAGGGCCAAAATCAGAGGACTGTTCAGTGCCATTAATTTTAGATAGTAAACCAGACAGCTTGTGACTTGTTCTCCCTTTACACAGTAGTAGGGAAGGATTAATGTAGGGGCAAGACAAACCACCACCAACAGATGGTGTTTTTGTTTTGTTACCTAAAAGCTTGGCTAGAATGACTGGTGATTGGCATGTTAGCCTCCTTCTGCCTTCTTGCAGCAAGGGAGTTAAAAAAGTAATAGGAATGCAGATTCACTTTAATAAAGGAAAAATAATTAGAGCTAGCAATGCCGAAAGTTATGAGGCTGAAATAAATTATCATTTGCTTGGAGTTTTAATTATTTTTAAAATTCTGATCCAGGAATTTCATTAGCACAGGTTCAAATGCCTAATGGAGTCAGTTTTCCATGCCAGCTTACAACAGGAAAATGAACAGATCAGATTCCAAATCCCTTAAGGCTTGGCTTTCTCTGACAGATGCTGACAAATATGAAGAGGACTTCAGTACTGAATATAGAATTGGGATCTCCTGTCATGTTCAAACCCTGTGTATGTGGATATACCATAAAAATCTAAACTGATTTTTAACCACTGTACCAGCATCTGGCTCATTACGTTTGTAAATAGATGCTCTGCCTTAGAGGTAAGGGCTGAGGCTCTGAATGCCAAATGCAAACATTTCTGGAAGGTTTTCATTTTGCAAGCAGCTTGCCTGCTTGCATACAAAGGCAAATCTGTTTTACAAGTTACTTTTCCAGAGCAAATGTTCCCAAAGCATTAAACATGTGGTTTATGTAAACATACAGGTAACTTACCCAAAAGTGGCTTTTCCGAGGCTGGAGGAATGACTACAGCTGGAATACAGGGCACCACTGGGTGTAAAAGCAGGTGGCTTTGGGCAAGCACATTCTTACACAATGTGCCAAGGATTCAGCAGCACCCATGTAGCACTTGGGGCACTCTTTTTTGTTTCTCTTGTGAAGTCTCCCCTGAATAATTGCATACAAAAAGCTGTCTTGCTCCATGTGAGAGCAGAGCTACTCGTTCTCAATACCCATAGCTGAGATTATGCTTTCCAAAAGCGATCAGTGCACAACAGTGCCTGCTGTGATGCTGTGGCCATGTTTTCAAAATAGCCAGGCTCCAGTCTTCTGAGAGCGGTGGCTGGGTCAGTCTTCAGTTTGAAAACTTGCCAGCAAGGTGGAAGGTGAAATAGCACCTTTCAAGACTGCGAATGGAGAAATGCGCAAGTAAATAACATACAGTCTGAAAATCCCTCTCTCCTATACTTAGAGGAGTGAAGTGACCCATGAGCCCAAGGTAATGCACAGTGCTTGGTTTCTCAGCCTGCTTTTTCTGCTGGCCACAGAGGCTTCATGTTCACTTTCTTTCCCAACTTCACAAATACCAGTAAAGGAATCAAAGGGTATTGGAGACTGGCTGTTGCTGATTTCACAGCTTCCCTATCAGCAGCAGGCAGTGGAGGAGAGCATCCTAGCTAGCAGAGTCCACTTGTGGTAGTTCACCTGCTTATTAAGACTAGCCTCAACAGTAAAGAGCACTGTGAAGGACAGCAACTTGTCCTCTGAGTTGAAGCTAAGTTCTGCTCTTTCATCCACAGTTGGATGCAGAAGCAAGTGACCATCTCAAAGAACTCCAGGTGAAGCTGAACAGTGTTCTGGATGAGCTGAGTGCTGTATTTGGTAACAGGTGAGTATAATGAGGTCCCTGTCCTTGAAGCATTCCATTCTTTTGCCCATTCAGTCTGATTAAGAAAAGAAACTCCTGTCAACTGCATTATATTTTTCTTTTTCTCATAAATTCATGGTCTTTCAAATACTAAGACCATCTAAAGAAGTGAGAAATGTTTTATAAAGTCTCTCCTTTCTGTATTGCTTTCTCCAGAAATGTGACATGAAGATCTCTCAACTGTGAAATGTATTTGAATTACATAGAGTAGATTTTTTTCTGTAAGTAGCGCTTGTCAGTAACAGCAGTGCTTGCTTCTTTATTGCTCAGAAAGCAGTTTCCAGCTTAGTGTTTATGGAGCAACATTCTTGTTTAACCGTTGTGCTCTAAGTATATGAAACAGCTGACTGATTTCTGATTGTTAAATGAATATTGGAATAGAAATGAAACAGGTTTAGAATTTGAAATTGACCTGTTCTGTGTTGCAGTGAATGGTGTTTTGTGATGTTTCAAAGGGAGGAACTCTTTAAAGTATTGCCAGAGTAATTTATGGCAATTAAGTTTTATTGCAAATCATGTTACCATTTACCTGGGGATAATAATGTACTTGACTTCATAATAATTTTGTAGTGAACCATGAAAGGCATTAATTAAACAAAATCTAGAAATACAGGACTCCCAAATGATCTTCAAAAGCAACCACTTTTCAAGATAAACCCCATTCATTTCAAGTTGTGGTTTATAACGAGATTGATAAAGGCATGAACCGCAGTGTAGCTGAAATGTGGGCAAGAGGAGTAAAGCAAATTGTACCAACTTGGCCTCCTGCAGTCTACGGATTTGCAGTACTTATGACCAAAAAACACACTCTGGGATTTGTCAGCGACTATTTGTACTTTAGCACACAGGGCTAAGTAGGGAGATAAGAGAGAAGTTCCCATTACCATGGATGCTATACTAAGAAATTAAGAGATTCAAACCGTAGCTGAATTGAAGTGATAAGGTTCATAATTAGATGGAGAACGAGAGAGAAATTGTAATTAAGGGGTGGTTTTTGTTATCTGAAACCTGTTTCCATGGTGCACTGTTAAAAGACAATTAGGGTACAATCTTGACATTTGCAAATATGATTTAAGGAGATTATTCAGTATCAGCATACATACCAGAGAGTGTTTGAGAGAGATGTGCTGGCAAGAGATTTAGCCAGTCAGGCGGCTCAGATGCTTCACTCATTCCATTATAGTAATAGGGAATAAAAAGTAGAGCTGTGGTTTACTGTGTAAGTGGGATCTTCTAAATTATGGGGGGGGGGGGGGAAGAAAGATATCCACAGTATTCTGTGCAGAGTCTGTAAGCAGTTGTTCTGCCACACTGTGTGCACCTGAAGCTGCAGATCCTAACTTTTCTTCATCTATGTGAGATAATTGCACCTGCTGGGAAAGCAGCACGTACCTGCAGAGCCTCACCACCCTTGTGCTGAGAGAGGATTATGTCTGGACACAGGAGCTTTTCCTTCTTAAAAGAATATAATGGAGAAGAGGAACCTTGAGATGGTTTATAGTGCATGCAGTAGCTGCTGTTTTGTTCTTAGTGGCTGTAGGAGTGAAGGAGGGAATTCCTGTGGGAACAGGTAGCAGAAGGCTCTGTCTGACAGCACAGGTGAGATTGTCTTTTAACTTGCTGCTGCCAAGGGCTCCTGTTGAACTCTACATCTGTATGAGTTTCTCTTTCAAGTGAACCTATTGCTACAGTAATGGGTTTATCATTTTTCACTATTTTGCCTCATGTTTATTTTCATCTTTTAAGTAATTCTGTTATTTTTCATCCCCTGGCCTGGGGTTTACAGCATCTTGAAGGAGGGCCCTACAACTGATGCAGTATGTGGGAGAACTCTGGGGTGATATTAACCTGTAACAGAACAGACACTGTCAGCAGTACAGGAAATACTATTAGTACCTGATACTGTTTTATTTTATGGGACTTACGCCTTTGGTTAAGCTGTCATTGTAGCCACAACTGACTGCTGCAAGCCACTCTCCTCTAGAAGTGCACAAAGTGAAAGCAGTGTGGGAAGACAGCCCTGGAATTGCTGGCCGGAATTGCTCTGGTGGAAGACAGGCTAGAAATGAGCAAGAGGGACCATGAGGCTGGAGGTGGCGGTGCAGGAGGGGAGAGAAGTGACTGATTGGGTGGAGAAGGGAGGTGAGAGCCACAGGACAGAGGGGTTTGTGCTAGTACCCAGCCCAAGGATGTCCAAGGTGAAGTTCAGGCAGCTTATTCCAGTCTAAAGCTGACTTCCAAACCTGTGTACCTGCCCTTAAATCTTTACCCTAGCTGCTAACACTGACTTCTTTTCCTGATTTCAAACCCCTGTGCTGTTAGTGGACAGCTAAATGTCACTTATAATCCCTGTTGTTAGTAACTGTTCTTCTAAATGTCAAAGCATTTTCCTTTATTCACTGAGCTGATATGTTGACAGCTGTGCTGATCTAGTCATCATTATTAACCATGTATTATTTCATTTTGAATATCCTTTTAGCAGTACAAGATAGGAAAATAACTGTGCTTTGATGGCTTGCATGTCACTTCTTTACAGTGACACTGCTCATTGCACAGCTGAGCTCCACATCCCATTTTGACACTTTGATACAGCGTAGATTGTATGGCAGTGGACTGGTTTGTGTTGGTGCCTGTCTTCAGGCTGTCTCTGTTATTTAAAAGACTTATGATGGGTCATACCAAATCACTGCCAATGGGTTCTTGGGTGCTCAGAGTTGTGCATGCCTTGTGCCCTTGTTCCATATTATACCCAGTCTTTGTGGAAGACCTTTTATAACACCCTTTGTAGAAAGCAAAGATACAGCAGAGTGCTTTGAGCAAAGAAAAGCAGTGTTTCTTGAAAACAGGAAAGAAACATTTATTTTTGCAGATGAATGAACAAACTGCTCTCAAATGTGATCATGTCTCGTGTTAGAGATGTTAGGCTGCCTGTGGATGATGGGCATAGGAACTGGATAGCATGCCCATTGGTAACAAATACAGTAAGGAAATGAGCAGCAAATCTGGTGAAGGAAGGGTGTGTAAATGAGAGTGTGGTTTAGGGATTTCCAGTATTTTACCGTACGTACTAGAGCTGAGATCTGTGCCACTGATAATCTTGGTTTTGCCTCTCTCCTATCTGTTCAGCTTTCAGACTCGTATTGATGAGTGTGTCAAGCAAATGTCTGATATCCTCTGTCAAGTGAAAGGGACAGGAAATGTTGCTGCTAATGCCAGAAACACAGTTGCGCAAGATGCAGATAATGTCCTGAGGCCATTGATGGATTTCCTGGATGGAAAGTAAGGGAGTGTTCGAATACATGTTACACATGCAGTGCATCAGATCGGGAACAAGAAGGGGGAAGGAAAAATAGTTTCATATTCTTGAATTGTTCTTGAGATGTCCAGCCTCCAAATTTTCAGGAAGAATTAACGACTTTTCTTCCCATATGTGCCTCTCTCTTAAGACATGCATTACCTATTCAGCCTTCACTGAGTGTCAGAGCACACTCTGTTCTCCTTTCTCCCTCTGGCAATTATAGCAATCAGCAAAACACACTGCTGATCAGGTAGTGGAAAAGACTGAAATTCTAAATTTACTAGCTATATATTCTTTTCCTATACAAATTGCACAGTATTCTATTAGCAAACTTACTGCAAACCATACTTACACAGTAGATAGTTACACTGCTTGGTATCCCAGTCATGTAAGCATGTTTGTTCTAGTCATACCTGGTGCTATTCTGAGTAGAAAATGAGCTTCTGAACTATGTGATGTACATAAGCTTGATCCATTGCTTTAATTAACTGTTGCTATTAACACCACGCAGTATGATTCAGCTGTACAGGGGCTTTTTTTGGCTAACTGCACATAATTCTCATCAGCTAAGCTTTGAACTACAAAGAAAAATAGTTTTTAATCATTGTAGAAGTTAAACTTCTTGCTGATGCACAGCAATCCTTTATTTTGAAAACGGTGGCCAGCAATTTTCATAATAAATGGTGCAAGAGATGCAAAGCTTTATGAGTTTAAAATACAGTTTCTTTTGTGGCTGTTTGTATTGATTGTCCTGTCTTTCTTTTGGGTCACTGGGTAGTAAGTGGCTGTCTGCAGCAATCATATCTAGGAGCTTTTCATTTGATCATTTTCCATGCATGCCTTCACAAATCCAGAGAAACCACCTTCCTTTGTATCACTGGGAATTTGACATGCCGCAGACCTTTCATCCAGCTGTAGAGGAAACAATTTTGGTTACAATAATCTGAGCTTGGATTATTTTCTTTCCTCCTATGCAGAAGGAGAGTCTTTTTAGATGTTTCCTGCATCCTACCCACATCAGCCTTGTCCCTGTTCAGCTTTGTTAATTTGCTGTTTAACCAGTTATGGGAAGAAGGGAAACCTGGGAAAAGATGTTGCAAAGTGCAGAAGAGTCTGCTATTGCCTGTGCACTACTGCTGGCTGCACGGTTCCTATTTTGTAGCATTCCCAGTGTGATCAGTAAATGCCAAAATCTAACGGTAATTTCAAAGAAGAATCTAACATTTCTTGGCCTTTTTGATAGTCTGTACAATAACAAAGGAGGAACAGCTAAAGAGATGAAGCAGAACTTCTTTATGTAAAAAAAAAATGGATAAACGTATGGCAGGCGATCGGTGGTGGATATAATTGGCACAAAATACAGAGAAGTCCAAGAAATACTTCAAGGTGGTTATAGATGTGGAAGATTTAGAGATTTCAGCAGCGGTCAAAAGCTGTGCAAGAACTTTGGCCTAGCAGTCTGGAAAGTATTCATTTAAGTATTCAACAAAAAACATAATAAGCCCTTGAATTTAAACCCTATTATTCTATATTTGTTTGTATTTTTTTCCTGTATATGCAGTAAACCCAGTACATCAGGAAGTATCTTGTTAAAGGGAACTAGTTCAATAGTACGTGCTCTTATGTGGCATATTCCCAACCACCATAACTTCGTCATGCCTTCTGTAATCCCAGGCCAATAAATAGAAATTATTTGGATCATAAATGCCATTAATTCCTATTAGCCAGACATCTTCAGTGTTAGAACTCCAATGGTGAAGACAGGATGCGCTTTATGAAAAGGGAAGATTTTTGCCCTTAGAGCAGTCATTATGATGAACTGCTTTGGATGGGGCAGTGATTCTCCCATATGCATCTCCTGTTCCCTGTAAATTGCATTCCTTGAACTTGTTTGGTTCTTTCTCTCTCCCTGCAGCCTGACACTGTTCGCAACTGTGTGTGAAAAGACAGTGTTGAAGAGGGTGCTGAAAGAGCTCTGGAGGGTAGTAATGAATACCATGGAGAAGCTGATTGTGCTGCCTCCTCTGACAGATCATACGGTAAAGCATTTTCTCCTTCCTGACTCATAGCAGAAAGTGTTGCCATTGCCTGTGTAACTCATCTCCTTCTCGTAATGAGTCATCTGTCCAGGTAGATTTGCCTGCATGTAGCCCACTCAAGGATGGAAAAATATGTCTGTAACCTGGTGAAGAAAGAGAGCAGCTCTATTTATAGTAGATTTGCAAAATAGAGAGCGTACTAAAGAAACCCTGACAATTGAAAATCCATGATCCAAAAGGAGTTGCTGTCAGGTATATTAAACCACATTGATTAGGGATTTGCAGTCCTTTGAAGAGAGCTGTGTATGTGGGATTATTGGGCAGTTAGTGTTGTCCTCATAGCATTAGATCAACACCTGTAAACACTTTTTCCTAATTACTGTCATCTGTTCAAGTGTCTCTCTGTAAAGATGTGGTTGATTTAGGCTTGCTTTTTAATGACACAACCTCCCATTTTGCCCCCAGAAGGCTTCAACATCCGTATGGGCTGGTATGGTTTCTGTATCTCTTATGGTAGGGAATTGGAAACATGTCCGGATAGTTGGCCTTCAAAAGCAGTCTTTTATATAATTGTTCAGCTGTGTGGTTGTGCTGAATGAACGTGTGTTATGAATGTAGCGATGCTTTTAACAATGGAAGATTAACTCTTCCCCAATTTTCAGAAACCATAGAAACTGTTTAAATGTTACTCATGCATGCCCAGCTGCTCTAGGGAATGACACAGTTGGAGGCAGTGTGAAGTTTGGGCTATAGCCTCATTCTTTGGAGGTGATCCAGAACTTCTGTTCGTCAGCGTGTTGGAGTAAACTTTTGGTCTGTGGCTTATTTATACTAATGTATTTTTTTCCCCAGGACTGGGTCGTACAATAGCCTTTTCACTATTCAGTAATTGCCTTCATATTTTGAGTGGACTTCTTGGGTTGCAGTGTCTAGGGAATTGATGGAAACCTGCATCTTGCACTAGGTGTTTCTTGTTCTGAGAGGGAAAGCCTTTGCCTCTGGCCTTGATGCTGACAGCTTTAAACGAAACTGCTGAGATGCAGTGTGCTGTCTTACCTGCTAAGCATAAAATTAGCATGAGGTGTAATTTGCTAAAGACTGCTTGCTCTGGGCTCGGATTTGGAGTAATCATTTCTGCTTGCCTTTTTGATTTATAAAGGAGAAAAAAAATCTAAATTTAAGAGGATGAAATTTCTTTTTCTCAGTTGAATTGTTGTAAAAAGGAGTCTTTTAGGACAGATGATAAAATCATCATGTAAGAGCAGCATTAACATGTCTCCTTCAGAATTGAGGCACTGAGATCAAGGGCCTGGGAGAGAACCAGGGAGGAGCTGCCTGAGCTTTATATGTGCTAGTTTCGAATTTTAAAGGCAGAGTGGGAGATTGATTCAGCGCTTGCATCATGAGGAAGGCAATAACTGTGATCAGCCAGTTCTTCCTATCTGCAGGACGTTGCTATAAGCCACTTTGATTTTTATGGTTTTTTTTCTCTAACAAAGTGTCTTTGTTCCCATCACTTCAGTTTCAAAATGAGAAGCAATTTTTGTGTAATGAAGTGCATCCTCAGCTGTCTGAAATAATGAAGAATACTCGTAGCTGGATTTTCAGCTGTCTAATCAATTGTATTTTAGTGAGGAGGTTGAACAAGTCCAGACTGGAAAAGAGTTTTCAGAAAGGTGTTTGTGAACAATGCAATGATTAAGCTGGCCTTGTCTGCAGTCCTTGAGCAGGGTACCTGTGGTGAGGCGCTTGATGGGCTACAAGAGCAGAGAGCTACTTCTGCTGTCCCCTGAGATGTAGTGATTTATCCTGTCGCCTCCAGATTTTCATCATCCTTAGCAGAGAAGGGTGTCAGGGCAAGACAGTGCAAAACTCAGGGTTGTCAGTGTTCTGAGCCCGTCAGACTCAGAAAGACCCCCAGGTACGGTAACTCACTCCCACCCCTCAGCAATAGAAACCCTAGTGTTGCTTCTCCATGGCTGAAGGACACCGAATGGCAATTTTCCTCCTAAAACTCCTCTGCAGGCCTTAAGTAGTAGAGGATATTCATAGTAGGAGACATTCCTGCTTTCTATAGAACTGATAGAGGTGCAAATGCATTTTTGATGGTGGTTGTGGAAAGCATACTTGGGTAGAGGGTTCCTGACACTCTGCAGTGTGTCTCACTGGTTGACTGCATTGCTGTCACTGCACACCGCTTAAATTCCTTTTACTCTCCAGACCAATCTATTCCAACTAAATTTTCTTCCTTGTATCACACAGGGAAGAAAATCAGAGCTCTGCTCTTCCATCCTCTGCTGCTTCTGGAAGATTTTGTGTAGGGTGGGAAAGCAGTCAGGTACTCTCCAATCCCAATGGGGATGGGGCAGTTTAACAGCCTCCCACCCTGACTACCTGAGCTGCAGGTCCCTTAATGTCTTTCAGATGAGGCTTCTCCTCTCTGAGCATGGACTGCTGTGGGTTGTGAGATAAGGAGCAACATGATCTCCAGTAGCTCACTGAGCAGTTCACACCTCGTTTTAATTAAAGATCAACATTTAATTTAACACTCTCTGTCTTGGGTGAGTGGATATGCAAACACAGGCCTCTGGGAATCCTTATTTTGGGGTTCTGTGCAAAACACTCTGGGATATTAATGGATTAGTTATGCATTTCTTTCTCCTTTGCTGCTTAGGACAAAACTATAGCGCACCATCAGTGACTAGTCTGGTCAGTGAAGGGTTGCTAAATTTACACAGAGATGATTCCTCTGGAGCCTCTCCTTTATGTATCTCACATAGTACACTGCAGCCATTCACGTGAGGCTCCATTTGTGCTTGCTCCTGCTGTGCTTTTTTTCTGCTTGTCAGACTTCCCTTCACTAAATGAGAATGTGGTCCAAGATAAGAAAATTTTCTTAAAGCTGTGGACAGATTTCACACATGAATTCCAAATTGGCTGTTCTTCAGGCTCATCTGCAAGCAGCACCACTCCAGACCTATTCTGTGCTTGTGGAGAGGTGGCTTTAAGAGGTTTTCTGAAACCTTTCTTAACTTGCATTAGTTTAAATGAAGCCTCCCCCTTGTGCTAGCTAGGAACAGGAAAGTCTAAGACAGCCTTTGTGAAGAGGAGAAAAAGCTTTCTTATCCTTAAATGAAATGATGGTCTATGAATTGCACATATGCCCAGGTCTCTGTACTGACAGGTAATTATTTTCCCTTTTTCATCCCCACTTTTAAGCCTATCTCCTCAGAGTTTAATGCAGAGGTGCCAGCAGCTAAAAAAACAGTCTTAATTCTTAATGGGTGGTGGTGAACGTTGCCTGATGATAAAGTTTTTTATATGAACTTAAATGCTGCTAATAAACGAGCACATCTCCTTGTTGCTGAATGTAGGAATTAAAAAAATCTGGGAAAGGAATGTACCAGATGAAAGTAGGTTGGATTGCTATGTCTCAGTATGCACTCAGCCTGAGTAATAGTATAATTTCCAGAAAGGATTGGATTTCAAAAGACTTGCAAGCAGGCTTCTGTTTCCTAAGTTTGTCTGCTGAGCCATAGGACAGTTAAGCTGTGAGAGTCTGAGCCTCTTGGAATATAAACCAGTGTAGCTCTGTTGGGTTTTAGCAATTAGTCAGCTGACAATCCTTCTCTAAATGCTTTCCCTGAGAGGGGAAAACCATACTAGTAACAAGGAATTTGAAATCTTTGTGCTGTGGAGTACAGGTGTCTTTCATGTTTCCGAAAAATGTAGGAAGGTAAAAGTAATTTTATGGGAAGAACCAGAAAAAGCAGAATTGATGTCTGTCGCCTTTTCAGCTGTGTTTGCCACAGGGTGATGCAGAAGCAATTTATAATAAGGGTTTCTTTTTTCCTTGTATTCTACCCTTGGAATTTTGAATCAATTCCGTTGTGGGCAACTTTTCTCAAAACTGACTGGTATTTAAGTTTAGTTATTTTCATTCCCTAGGGGTGCACCTGGAATAAATGTTGTCTGTAGAGCTTTGTGATATGTTTTCTATGAATAAATCATTTTTTTGAGGAGGTATAGAATCTTGTTTACAAAAATGCCATTTGGCAGAGGGAGAGGCTGTCCAGATTTTCATTAGACGTTACCAGCGCTGATGACAAACTCAGTATACGAGTAAAATAACTTCTTGCAAACACATTGACAGAGATTGGCCCTGATTGATAAGGATTTTCTTAGTGGGCAAGAAGTGAGTAGTAGTTATGAGCAGCTTTGTTCCTTGAAGTGTATCAAGTCATTGGGTGTTGCTCAGTGTTACCCACCTGCCCTCCTTAGAAGCCTGCAGCAGGGAGAGTATGTGCCTAGGCTGGTTAATGTTGTTCAAATGTATATTAAAAAAGGTATCCAATGAACCATGAAAATTCTGTATAAGGTAAGTTTAATGTGTGTTTTGAGACTACTCACTTTTTCAAAATTCAGGTTATAAAAAATGTTTGGGTTTTTTTTTTTGTCTTCACCTTGGTTAACAGGCATGAAAACCTGAATTTTAAGACCTGTAAGTCAAACTTTGTAACCAGTCATACAGAACAGCAGGCGCTGTATTTGGTGTGGCCCACAGTGAAATCTGTGTTCATCCTGTCAAGCAGTCATCTTAAACCTCTCTTGCTGGAAATACAGAGAATTTTGTATTCTTTCAGTTTAGAGAGTTGTACTCGTTAGTGCTACCCATTGGGTACTGGCAGCAACGGAAGCTGCCAATCTTATTTCAGAAGCTTTCCTTTATGGGTGCATTGTCCTTGCTTGCACTTCTTTCTCTACCCTCACCCCCCAAGAGTTGTGAATTTAATCAATTATCAAGAGTTTCTATTTAGGTACAGAGTCAATAATGTTCGTTCTGTATTGATCTGTATTCAACAAACATAAAAGGCTGAGGAACAGTGAGGGTTAGGTGATGGTTACAGATTTAGCAAATCAAGAGATTGTCTGTGATTTCAGGTCACAGAGTCTTTTAATTTGAAGAAATTTCTGAAGCTGGAAAAAAATAAAGAGAAAGTATCTCATCTAAAAATTCACTTCTGGATTGCTGTTGTAATGGGCAGAGGGTGTCCAGCGTCCCTAGAGTGGCACTCAGTCATTGCAGTGTTACATCTGTAAACTGCTTGCCTGCTTTCCTTCCGTAAAAGAGTGCCTGCTGCCTCTAGGAGCAGGTATAAAGACAGTTTCTGCTGAGGGGAACCCATCAATATGGCTGATGTTAACTTTAATCCTAGGGGAATAAAAAGAATTATTTCAGCAATGATCTTCGCACTTGAACCCAATTCCGTCTCCTCTACAAATGCATGTATGGGTAGTTCCTGCTGATGTAAAGGGCAGCAAGTAAATGAACACTGAGGAAGACAGCAAAAAAACCCCTCAGCTAAGTGACATAGGCAGGGGCAAAGAACAACGTATTAATTCTGGGTTTACATCTTTCTTCATTGCAGTTCGAGGAATTTTGGTGTCAGGAGTAGTTACGACAGTTGTGGTTAAGTGGGATGGTGAAAGGCCATTGAGAAGGGGTGGTAAAAGACAGGGAAGGAGGGCTGTGGAAAGGAAAACTGGTTTTGCTGGAGGCCTGTGGGGAAATGTGGTCCTCAGTCCTCATGAAGCCAGTAGTACCCAAATAAGATGAGCTTCATCTTCTCCCAAGTGTTTTCCTGAGCAAAAAGACCCTACTGGAAAGTGCCACCAGCAGTGTCTGTCTCTGGAAGCTAATTTCGGGTGTTTGCCTGACACATCCCGTAGGCACTTCTCAACTGACACTTGTGGTGACATTGACATGTACTTTTAATGCTAGCCCCTAATGACCAATTACAGTGGGGAGAGCCAAAGGCCATCCTTGAGAGCTCAGTGCTCCTGACTTACTGAAGGGTTTCCTGAGAAAGATGGGGGGGGGGGGGGGGGAGATTTAAATGGGGAAGAGGGTCACCAGTAGCTTTGTCTTGGTCCGAAGACCAAGCCCAGATTTAGTTCCCAGATTCATTCCCTAGAGGTGCACCTGGAATAAGAGCTGTCTGCAGAGCTCTGATGTATTTCCCAGGAATAAGCAACTTTTTCTGGGGAAGTATAGCATCTGACTAACCTGAGAAGGCTGAAGTGGAGGGGAAGATTTCATGATATGATATGATATGTTAGGTGCAGAATTCATAGCCAGAATTACAGTAGGTTGGGGTTTTATGCCAAATACAGTAATAGGCAGTGGTGTAAAAATCTATTGTGCTAGAGTGTGAGTGACTTGAAGCAAGCACTGGGGTTTATCTTTCCTTTTTGTTTCTTCATTGTTCGTGCAGCATCAGTAAGCCACAGTGGGGGAAGAAGAGCCATTGGCCAAACTTCTGACATGTAAAGGCAGTGCTGTAGTATTCTTCACTGGACTTTGTTTGCCACCCGGTTTTGTTTCTGGTCTCATGTATGCTTACTCCCACCCCAGTGACTGGGCTCTACTTCTATAGAGATAATTGTCATCACTTGTGTGATTTTTTGCTTTGGCCAGTCTTAAGCTGTCTTCATATTTATGTAGACTTGAAATCCAAAGAAGCACTTGGAGATGAGGCCAGCGCACTGATTTCACCCCTAGCCTGCGCCTTCCATTTGAAGGCACATCCTGTGTAAATGGGTGGCTGCTGTAAGCAGGAGTGAACCAGTTAGCATGACATTGTGCACCAAAATACCGCTTAATGTGGTATCCACAGAAATTCCAGGTTTTATATTAGGTAATAAGCTGGCAAGCAGTTGAGTTGCGACTGGCCTTGGGGTGGTTATATAAAGTTCTAGCTATGAACTGACTTGACTTGCGCTAAGGAAAAACATATAAAGCTTGTTTATGATCTTTTTTTCATCCTCCTTTCTTTTCCAACTTCTTGCAATCATAGGGCACACAATTGATTTTCAGTGCTGCTAAGGAACTGGGACACTTGTCAAAGCTGAAGGTATTGTTCTGCATGGCTTGTGTTAATGTCTGTATGTGTAAGCATGAAAGTGTAGTAGCATGTAGCATGTCTTGTGCTTCCAGTGGTTTGTTGCTGAATGCAATCATAGAGAAATGCTTTTAAATGCATTACATGTGCATTTAAACGCATTCTGCTAACATTAGTATTGTGTTAAACTGTTAAATTTTTTTGTGAGTTTCATTATCCAAGTTGTTTCTTCTGTAGCTGCAGCATTTGGTATATATCAATTTAAAATGAAAAAGGAAGAGTTCATAGAATCATAGAATAGTTGGGGTAGGAAGGGACCTTAAAGCTCATCAAGTTCCCACCCCCGGCCACATGCAGGGACACCTTCCACTAGAGCAAGTTGCTCCAAACGCCATCCAGCCTGGCCTTGAACACTTAATATTAAGTTACCTGGCCAGTTCCTCTGCATCTCCATGTAGGAGATAAAAGGGAGTCCCTTATGTGATCCCAGTAATGAGAAATTGGTCAGAAAGATGATTATGCTAGCTATTAATGAATTATATGAACTGTTACAAAAATAGCTGTTGCTTATGGAAGAGAGCCCATGTCTGTAAGTTCCTTCTGCGTGGGCTGTCTTTGCAGGCAAGCTGGCAATTAGCATGAGGGCTATGTTGATGTGTTCTGACAATGCATGACATGATGGTGCATGACATGAGCATTACTAAGTGCACACCACCTCATCTAATCTAATCAAGCATTAATTAATTGGTCACAACGGGAATGGTATGAAAATAGTGGTACCTTACAGCATTCAGATTGCGCTGTGTTGTGGTTTCACTTGTGCTCCACAGCAGGTATTGTGCAAGACGAGCACTAAATCTGAAGTGTCACAGTGCACGAACTGCAAAGTGGTGCAAGGAAGACAGAGCTGAATGTGAGCTCTGCCCCAGAGTCAGGGAATCTGTCTCACAGGATTCTGTCACAGGATCTGTCCCAGATCAGGGAAATCTTCCCACAACAAAGGGCATTATCCAAAGTGATTAGTGCAATTTCAAAATGCATTCATCTTCTGCCATAATTATTTTTTTTTTGTCTTGTGCACTTATTGCAGCTGTCCGTATAGGACTTCCTATTTCCCTTGCCCCGCAGCCATTCTTCACATGCATGTTTATGAGCCAGGACAGCACAAAACTCATTTTAGCGCTTATTAGCAATCCTAGTAAGTGATCTGGACATGCAGGTGTGTCATTAGATGCACACAGAATAATTTTCTCCAGCATTTTGAGGCTGTTACATAGCAGTTAACATTGACATGAGGCAAACCTTCGAGTATGGTTCCCCAGGGGAATGGCTGTCACTTGTGCTGGGGGTGGCCCCACGCACTCCCACTGCCAGGCTGTCCTAACTGGTGACTCCCAAGGATTTCACTGCCTCCACCACTTCCTGTGCATGTAATGTTCCCTGTCACTTCCATGGGAGGAATGGGGAGCCAGGAGCTGTGCAGCCAGCCTGGGAGAGTGGGAGCTGGACCACAGCCTCCCTTTTCCTGCAAGTACCTGCATCCCCTTTCAAAAAAAATCAGCAAGAATCCAGCATTTGGGGAAGGAAAGCCATCCCTCCCTTCTGTGTGCACGCCTCATGTCAAAGGGGGAGAGCTCTGAATCTGTTCCCTTTCTCCTGGGTTACAAGCACAATTTTGCACACAGATTACAAGTTCCTTTGGCTTGCTTGCATTCTTGGGCATAGCCAGTGACATTCACCTTTAGCTTTTACTTCTAATGTACTTTCTCGTTACTGGAATTTCTTAACATGTAAAAAGTGCCTTTTGCCAGGAACGAGCTGGAAGCTTTGCAGGTTTCCATTTGCATTGGTCATGAAGGCCATCCCTCCACAGCAGATTGTCTTCAGTTACTATAAAGCTCAGCAAAGCTCAGCTTCAGTAACTTTGGACTGCATTATTAGAAATGCACGTAATCATGCAAATCAGGCAAGCCCTGGTGTGTGTTTAAACCTTTCTTTGCATATCCACATATAGGACTGCAGCAGCACAGGTACACAGGATTTTATACGTGGCAAGAGAGCCACATAGAGTGTGAAAACACTCTACCACCTGAATTTTGTAAGCATTTAGTTCAGACAGATGGTGTGAACTAATATTGCGTCCAAAAATTTCCAGAAGAGTAAAGGTGTTCCAAGAGTGTAATTGTTCAGGTCTGTGGAAGCATTGTGTATAGGTATAGATACACACATATTTATTTATTTATTTATCCTTTTGGTTTTGTAGGCACATACAAGCTAAGAGGGAAGGCATGAGTAAATGGCTCTTCAGAACCCTCCCTCTGTGCATTTTGCAGTTCCACTGAAAGCCTGGGAAAATTATGGGATGGATTTTAAGCTTGCTTTGTCTTAAGTAGAACAGGGGGAACAGAGCCATTGTGAATCAGATAACTCAGATGAAAAACTGAGACTGATATACCCAACAAGGACAGGCTCTTGTCCTGATGATGAATCAATTTCACAGTGTATTTTAAAGCCCTCAGAAAACCTACCATAAACCTGGAGCCTTGGTGCCACATACCTGCCTCCCATTTATTATCAAACTCCTTCTGCTTGGTTTGGTTAGTAGCCAGCTGCTGGAGCAAGGAGCAGCAGCCTCCTCTCCCTTGCACTGCCTCAGGCCACAGAAGTTCTTCTGAGAGTACCTGTTAAGAACACAAGGATGAGTCTGAGACACCATGTTTTAATTTTTATGTTTTTTTACTACTTCTGCTTGAAGTTGCATAATTATTTGACGTAAATATTTGTGATTTGCTCCTGGCTGGCAATCCAGGAAGTGTAGGGTCTGGGCAGTCCTTTCTAGGAACAGTCTGGGATTTGGAGAGGGCATACGAGGGGAATGAGAGTTGTGGGCTCCTCTGTGTAGGTGCAGGCATTACCAGTCCAGTCACTGAGTTATTTTTGCATAATGTGTTGAACTATATGGCACTCAGAAGCTCTCATAGAAATCAGTGACGTGTTGCTGTGCATTGAGAGCATCGGCACTGGGTGGTGTGACCACTCAAAGTGGGGCTGAATGAGTTCCGTAGGTGTTTAAAGAGAAAAATGCTGACCACCTGGTTTCTATCACATTGTGGGTAATCTCGCAGGCAGACCTAGGAAGTAATTTCAGCAGACATAAAAGTCACTCTGCCTTGCAGGCACGGCTACCCTGTCTAAATTGGCCTCTCCCATGAACATGGCCTTGGACTTTGGCTGATTGTGCGCTTAATCTGGCTGTCAGACAGAGAAAAGAATGTTTTACTCTCTGTGTACTCAAGTGTGAAGCCACATCATCTTCAGTTGAATTACTCCCAGCTCGCAAAGAAGAGGGAGGTGAGCTATTGCTCCCCTCAGGACAGCTTGTAGCAATAAAAGAATCATTGCAGCTTACAGAGTACTCTGCCGTTGCACATAGGTCCCCAGACCAGGAGAATCCTGTGTGTGAGAAGGAGGCAAGTTGAGGCATGTCTCTACTATTCAAGAAAGCATGGTAAAAACTTGTCTGAGTTACTGCTGACTTGAGAGACATCTTCTATACGCTTCAAAGCATCACTGTGAAGAGGTGCTAGCTAGATGTCTGTCAGAAGGATGGCAAATGCCTAGCACTGAACCTAGGCTGCAGTGAGACCTGTCTCCATCAGGCAGGAGATGGATCAAGGTGGATAATTAATGGGAACAGCACCAGGCAATGTGAAGAATCACCAGGCAGCCAGATAGCTAGCAGGTTTATCAGCATGGAAAACGCACGTGATGACACATTCAGGCATGCTATACTCAAATCAAGTTAGTAGACGTGTTTCCTGGAAAGTGTCTCATATCAGAGGCCATGACATGTTTAAAATAGGGATGAGTAGCCTTTGCCTGCTTTGTCTGGATCTTTTCGTGGACACTTCAGCACCCGGGCTGCAGTCAGCTGGCCTGACCCTCCAGCAGCTCACACAGAATTTGGGTTTGTGCAAAGCTTTTGACTTACTGGAATGTGCCGGTTCTCCCTGAGACCTAGACTAAGCATCAAAGAGAAAGAGCTCAGTGACAAACCATGACACATCCTTGTGGTCAGGCAGGAGTCTGGTAGGGATATACTTTTGCTGCAAGGAAAGGAATTTCTTGCCAAGGGATTCCTAGCTCTTTGCTATTAGAGATGGTTGCTCTTAATGGGAAAAACTTTCAGCAAAGGAGTTTTCTAGAACATGCTGCTTGGTATTTTTTCTTCCTCTACACCAATGATGTTACTTACCTTTGCAGGTGAAAGAATTTAGAAAACATAACAGCTTTGCCCCGTATCTGGTTCTGAGAATTTGTTGATTTAAGTGGTATTTTTAGAGTTTTGTTGCAGCTGCTCTAGAATGACAGGATACAGGCAAACTCCTGTATCCTGGGTTTTCTAAGAGACAAAATGATTTTAAATTGCCACTTACATCTGTCTGATTCCTTTCCTTATTTCACTCTTCTGTACCTGCAAGAGACAGAGAAAGTGGGTTTATTTTCAAGTTAAGGTATAATGAATGATTCTGAGGGACTCAATTAAGTGTTCCTTAAACAGCTGAGTTAATGCCACAGCATGAATCCAGAGAGTGATGATACTGAGGGCTCCTTTTGCTTTAGTCTCTGTCAGCATGCTCATGTCAAATATAATGGTTGTTCACAGGATCATATGGTGAGAGAAGAAACTAGGAGTCTCACTCCAAAGCAGTGTGCTGTTTTGGATCTGGCACTGGATACGATCAAAGTAAGTGATTCCATTTCTGTCTCAGTCATTCCCTTGCTCCATCCCCAGATATTATTTGGGAGGATAGTGCCTGCGCCAGTCGGAGAGATGACTGGAATCTGTTGCTGCTGTTATAGAGATAGAGGCTCTAAGTGAGTGATATTGCCGTGTTTGTGTGCACCTGAATAGACTCAGGTGAATGGCATACTTGGAGTCAGCTATATATTTATATATATTGTTTTATATATATATATCACTATATATTTATATAGTGCTTTGGAAGAGGAAAACCGTGAGTCACAGGTATCAGTTGGTCTAAGAGCTAGGTTTTCAGTACAGAATCTGTTTTGTGAACCTTTTCCAGCTCTTTCCCATCCACACATGCAAGTAGCATGTAAATGTTGGTTGCTGGCTGCAGTTTGTCCTCATTCTCTACCTGTTTCTTTTTACTCTTAGCAATATTTCCATGCTGGTGGGAACGGACTGAAGAAAACCTTTTTGGAGAAGAGTCCAGACCTGCAGTCACTTAGATATGCTCTCTCTCTCTACACTCAGACCACGGACACTCTCATCAAAACCTTTGTCCAGACTCAGACAGCTCAGGGTAAGGCTCTTTTGTGTTGTTGGCAAAGTTGAATGGAGCTGTCTGCTGTGTTTGTAATTACTCTGTCTTGTACTGCCAGTTTGTAGAGTGCTTTTGGCAGTAACATTTCTGGAAACATGACAGTTCAGAGCTTTTGAAACTCAGAAGAAGTGGAGGAGAAGGGGGTTATTTCCCACTCAACTACATTTTGAGAGAGCAGAAATTTATGAAGCATAGGGCCTGGAGTGTTTTTGGTCCTTTTTTTCTGCAATCCTCACTTAACAGTCACGTTTCATGAATTAATGTGGGTGGGTGACTTAAGTGGAATTTGAAGTTACTGTACTGAGGCTTACACAGTGGTGTGAGAAAGCATTTCAGCAAGACACCACCACAGAAACGAGTTGGTGCTTGTGTCACAGGCCTTCTGCCAGCAGCCTGTGTAGTCCTGATTGACAGGGATGTGATGAGTCAGAAAGCTACATGCTGCCTGTAAATGGAAAAGTCTCGTAGGAGAGCAACGAAAGCACTATTTTTCTGCAGCCAGTACAGGATGTGTGTGAGCTAGATGATTGCAAATCACCACGGCATACTAATAAGCTGCTGGGTTGGGTCACTGGAGTTCTTTGTTAGCTCTCTGGGAAGCCGTGAGAATAGTGCTATTTCATTGACCTGCAAGGGGGAAACAGTTAATTGTCTCTATGTTTCATTGCTTTCATGTAAACATCTCGAGATAGTTGTACAGAATAATTTGGTCACATCAGTAAGGGACCGTCAGTGGCTGACTGAATCTCACTGGTTTCAAGAAGAGACAACAGAATCCATTAAAGTTTAGATCAAAACTGAAAATGATATTTTGGGTTTTCAGGGTGTTTAAATATAAGCTTTGGCATTGGACTGCTACATCCCAGCAGCAAAATCAGTCAGCTCCATGGGGGTGTCTTTTTACCATCTTTTGCTTGGGGTACTTTTTCCTTCGGTCCTTCCAAGCCTGCGAGACCTGTTGACCCCACAAACTGTACTATGTCAGCACGCTGTCACACTGATCCATGAATCAGGGGGAAAGCACTTCCAAGACAACATGATTTTTCCCTCATGTGCAAATGCGACTCCTTGATATTGGCATTCCCCAACCAGTGGAGAAACCACTGAGAGTTCTTGAGCAAAACAAGGTTTGTTTTTAAAGTTAAAAATTTGAGTGCAGTTCTGAGGACTGAATCATCCCTGCCTTTAGCAGCACAATATATTCTTGCTTAGGCTGAAACATACATTGCATTAAAACATTGAAGTTAAGAGTCAGTACCTGCATTTAAGAGAGTGGTCCTCTAGCTGTGTCCCAGCAGAGCAACGATGACATCCAGTGGCCAGACATGTCAAAGACTGCCACATCCACAGGACACTCCAGGAACTTGGCTGTTGCCATTAGAACTACACTTTCTAACAGAAAACTTGCATGAGCAGTGTGTTTTCAGTCTTTGCTGCTCTACGATGAATGTTTCCCATTATATATCCAGACCATGAATTAAAGCTAGGTTTGTATGTGGATCCTATTATGTTGTTGTGATGAGCCAGGATATAAGGACATGTGCAGCACTGCTGTTCTGCACGCCATCCTACAGTCAGGAGTGTTTAAAATTAGAGGAAGAAGTTGCTCCATTGAAGCTGAAAAGTGGCAAATTCAAAGCAGATATAAGAAAACAGCTTTATGCAATGCATTGTTTGACTGTAAAACTCGACTGAGGGTGAGTTTATCAGATACATAAAGATAATTGAACATGAGCTAAGAGCAACAGGAGTATACAGGGTTGCCACAGAAGTGTGTAGGGTTGTAGTGTTGGTTTTGTTTTGTTTGTTGTTTTTTTTTTAACTTAGGGTGAAGCTCTAGCTTTAGGACACAAGATGCGCTCATTGCAAGGTCATCCACTGTATCTCATAGCTGACTGATGGCATTTTTTTGTGGCTGATCTGAGCCACTTTAGAAGACAGATAATGGGTCTAAGCCAGTCCAGATCATCATCTTCTACATTAGTAGCTTGAGAGTTTTGGATCCCGTTTAAGGAACAGAGGACTTCAGCTACGCCACCTTATCTCTATAGGGTCAATGACGGAATGTGTCTGAGAAAGGCATGACTTACTCCTGGGATTGGGGCTGCACACACTTCCTTAGGAACCCCACTTGGCAGATTGGTTTGGAGATCTGCACATGGGTTTGAGGAACAGAAGGGACTAGTATTTACACCAACATGTTTACCAGAGCTCTCTGACAGATGAGATTTGAATAAGTCAAGCTTTTCACAAGCATATGGGAGACTGCATGTGGACATATTTAAATGCTGACTGTTTGCCTCTCTGACTTCACTGCTCAATGGTTGCATCTTCCAGTTTGTGAGGTAGCTATTGCCCTCCCTTCCTTACTGAACAGGATTCTATAGCACTATGCTATTAAATGTTTGCTCTGCAAAGTTGGGTCAGGGCTTGTGGTTCAGTTATGCCAGCACACATTCTGTTCTTGATTTAAGCCAGATCATCCCTTACTTGCAGACAACCTTGCTCTCCAAAGCCTGTATTGGTGTTGAAGATCTAAAAGGATATTTTGTCTATTAAGAGCGAAAATATTTGTCTTTTATTTGTTTAAGTGACAACACTAATTGGATTATAATTCATACTCTTCTCTCTCTGTCCTGCTCACTTCTTGCCCTTTGAATTCATGTCTCAGTGCATGATGGGAAAGGTATTAGATTTACCGCTAATGAAGACGTTCTTCCAGATAAGGGTATGTTCAAGACTAATGTTGTTACCCTAACAACATTACCCAACTGCCTTGCTTTTGAAGTCATTCTGCCCATGCTCAGAAACCTTTTCCAGAGACCCATTTCCCATAGCTCCCTGTAGAAATGAACCTTCACCAAATGCTTGCATCCCACAGAGAGAGTCACAGATTGCACTGTCTGGAAGTCTGTACCTTGCCTGAGAGCCTGTCCCCAAGCTTGAGATTTATTCATGGGATATGAAAGCTGTCTTGAAAACGGACTGTTCTCTGAGAGATGCTGTGGACTTGTTCCCCTACCCTTTACCATGGGCTGTGTAATGCTGTTTCAAATCTTGGACTTGCATGCATATAGTCTGCCGAGACAGGCTACTGTAACACATGGTCATGTCTGATATGCACTCAAGGTTATGGCCAAGCTTGAACCATCTGGCTTGAGGAGTGGGGTAACTAAAAGTCTGGGTGCTCAGGACAGGCCTAAAAAAAATAAGTTGTCTTGTGTTTCATCTCTCTATTTATTTTTTGCTGTCCAAAGTCTTTCTGTTATCTTAGGTGAAATACATCTATAACCCATTGCACAAGCTCAGTTCTGCAGTTTCACCTTCCAGTTTTACAATACCAGTGAGACTTCCATGCCAAGATTTAAATCAGGTTGTCGCTGAATGTGCAAGTGTGTGTATGCATACAGTTGTACAATCTCAGAATGTTTTTTTGCTGGCCATCTACAAGGAGTTTTTCTGTCTCTGATCATTTCAGTTAATAGAGCAAGATTTTTGTATGAAAAGACAAGAATGAAGGTAGAAAAAATATCTATATTTTTACTCCCTCAAAGGTAATGCAATGATTCCACTGTCAGTGCTCTGAAGCATCAGTGTTTCCCTTATAACCTCTTAATTACATCTTTAGTGTAATTAAGACCTGAGTGTTTGACAGCTGATATTTATGCAGATGTAGCCTGATAAAGTTGTTATATACTGTTGATAACCTTGTCTGTTCGCATGGAAAATGCCAATAGTGTGACAGACCTACACTATCAGGTGGGTCAGGTCACTAATTAAGCTTTCCAGTTTCAAAGCTCTGTGCTTATATACAGAAAAGAAGGAGCACTGCCCTTCTAAGCAGGGAGAAAACAGTACAAACATTAGTCTAGAGGCTGTGGTACTTAGGTCAAGAATGAGAATCTACGCTAAGATAATAATTTTAGGTTCTGTTTTGGTTGCTCAGATCCTTGTATATTAATGTGACTTTCACTGCCTACAGTTCCATGCTGTGTAATTCTCTTCAAAGAATTACATGGATTAGCTCTCAACCTTTTGTTTTTCAAATGACTGTTTTTGCTGCCTTTCACAAGGATGTTCTTGTGAGAGGTGACTTGTCCTGTCTAATAAAAATGTTTATTTAATTTTATCCTTCAAGCTCCTTCAGTTTCAAACGCACCAGTTCTTTCACTTAATAATATGTCTCAGCCTCAAAATCGACAAAATAACTTTGCTGTTAGTAGGTACTTAGTTACCCTGTTGGTATCCCAATTACAACATCATTGCTAACCTGAGGTCAGATAGTTATTGAAGAGAAAGCAAAATCAATCACACTATCTTGTTATCAAACCTTAATTTTCATTTTGCAAAGCCATCTTCTGTAATTTACGTGACATCTTGACTTTCCTACACAGAAAAAATGTCATTTCCACATATTGCTTGGTAATTATGATGAAAAGTTAAAAGGTTGAAAACATTGCGATACAGAAATTATAAGGTTCATGAAATCTCCCTCTGTTACAACATGCTATCTTTTCCTCTGCGAAGCTACATCTTGTTTTCTCCCTGGCTTATTGATGAAGGGAAATAAACATGCAAGTTGTGAGTGCTTCACCTCCTTTTTGCTGTGCAAGAGTGAAGGGGTTTTCATTAACCTCCAAGGGGAAGTAGATAGGCAGTCAGGGCAACAACTTGTAGCTGATGTACAACATGGAAAAAGGTTCCTGGAAGGTGAAACTGCACAATGGCTCCATATAAATCTCTACCGTCTTTGTCCTTTTTCCCTAAACTTCCTCTCTGGTGGTTTTTTTTTTGTTTAGTTTTGTTGTTTTTTTCCATCCTCCCTTCTCCCCTGAGTGGACAGGAATGCCAATGCCCACCACTGGAATGCCTGCATGTACACACAATAGCTTGGTGGGAAATTTTGAAAAATCCTTGCTGTCTATGAGAGTCCTTTGTTGAGCTTTAGATCATCTAAATTCTGTTAAAATTCTTACTAGTATTCCCAACAGGATATGATCTTCATGGTAGAGTGCAAAAAATGCTAGTGTTTACGTGTGTTGGGCATGCAAGCCTGATGTTATCTTGCATTAATGTTACCTTATCAGTGTAGACTGAAAAGCTGACTATGGAGGGTGTGCTGTGAAAAAACTATATTGTCTTGCTGAGGCCATAAACCAGAGGCGGGTGCCCATAAATGTTAATCCATGTGTACACAGGAGGTATCAATTTTCTTCTAACAGGTTCTGGTGTCGATGATCCTGTGGGGGAAGTGTCTATACAGATCGACCTGTATACCCACCCCGGAACTGGTGAACACAAGGTCACAGTGAAAGGTATGGCAAGGCGTGTGCTCAGGCTCTGTGAATGTACTGGGGAAATTCTCCAGTTGGCAGTCGTTCTACTCTGTGTTAGCTTATGGGAAGTGAATCCAGAATGGTTTTCTCTGTTTTATATCAGGAACATGGAGAGAAACAGCAAATGAACTTGTCCAGCCAGTGACAGACCAATGTACTGTCCTGCTGTTTATTGTCAGTGATGTATGAAGTAAACAAAAATCAGATGATGCCTGTCACCAGGCGCCACAGTTTAGCCTGTGCTGCAGAGAACAGGACAGCAGGAGAGGGTGATGTTGCAAAACTGCTCATTGTAAGCCCATAGATCACAGAGCCAGTAAGAGTTCAGCAGCTCCTCTTCCCCATCCTGAAGGCCATGTTGGTCCCTGAAGAGCTGCTCTGAAAATAACCCAAGCAGTGATTCATCCCAGGCTTCCTCTTCCTCCTTCATCTCCTTTGCTTGGATACAGCATATTTAACTACTTTAGTTTCCTCTAAAGATTTATATAAATAGCTCTTCAGGCCTCTATTCTGGTTAAATCTACACTGCGGTGTAAAACCTGATTTTCAGAGCCATTTCCTATGCTTCAGTCTGTTCCCTGCAGTGACCTGAGAGAGTGGATGAGAATTAAAGAGCTAATAATTCTGGGTTCTGGGACCACTCACAGCTCATGGGCTTTTTCTTACCTGCACTCTCATTTCCTTTTCAACACAGACTTTACTATCATCTGCCAAAATGATCACCAGCACCTTTTTTATCTCATTCCATATGTAATGTAGACCTAAGCACTGAACTGGCAGGGCAGCCTGCCCAGAGCTGTGGGAATACCTGATTTTTTGGGCTAATTTCTAGACTATGCATATGGCACAAGTGAAGTGCTGTCCCAAGCATTTAACGCCCGTCATGGAACTTAAATTGGAGCAAAAAAGTATATCTTTATATTACAAAAAAGTCCTGCCCACATGTGTCAGGCCGCCAGTGTGCTTGTAGTCGGACTTTGTCCTCTGAAACAAGAAATTAGAAGCAGACTGGTAAGGTGTCCAGAGCAATGGGAACAAATGAGTATTTACTGTAAACCAGGTTGTGACTCTCTTTTCCAGTTGTGGCAGCCAATGACCTGAAGTGGCAGACATCTGGGATGTTCCGTCCATTCGTGGAAATCACCATGATTGGGCCCCAACAGAGCGACAAGAAGAGGAAGTTCACAACCAAGTCAAAGAGCAACAACTGGGCTCCCAAATACAATGAAACCTTTCACTTGTAAGTGTGAAAAATAGCTCCAGGATCTGACATGACAAGTGCAGGTGCAGAGGGCAGAGAAGGTTTTCCAAAGTCTACAGACAGCCTGCCTGGGGCCCAAAAGAATACATGAACCAGTAGCTTGGCCAGTCTTCAGTGTTTTGGCAGGAAATGTGGGTAGGATGCCAAGGTCTGTTTTGTATCAGCAGCATCCTCTGCCTGCCTTCTGAAGCACACTGCATGATCTATGAACCTACTTTACTGTGCTCCATCATTTTAATGAACTTTTAGTGGTAAGAGTTGAGGCTATAAGTTCATTATATATTTTTAGTTCTTTTAATATTAATGTGTGTTTTTATCCCAACTTGACCTGTGGGACATGCTTTCTGAACTTGTTTCCAGGAAACAAGTCCTTCAGCCCTTGGAACTGGTAGTAAGTTGCACTGCTAAAATTGCAGTACCTCCCAACACGGAGGAGTATTGAACTCTGCTTATTTGACTTACATTATTACAAAGGCATCTTCATTCTTGGAAGGCTCAACAAAGGGAGCTACAGAGTAATGCTCACCCAGCTGTACATTAACAATGAGAGGAAAAGAGATGAACAGCAAAAGACTGCAAACATCTCAGGGGAGAGGGGAGAAGGACCATACATACAATTTTTCTTCAACAGGCTTCCTCTAAGAGAAGGGTATTTTGTTGCCCTTTTAAAATTATTCTCTTAATTTTAGAAACATCAGAGGGGTTTGGGAATGTATTTTTATTAGCTTTTGTTTTAATGGAGGGTTCTGAATTTTTAACAAAGACTTCATCTAATTAATAAATATTAATTACTGAAATGAAGCAATCCTTAACAGAAGCAAAAATGTTTAAAGTCATCTGAGTTGAAAATCTATTAGCATGGCTTTAATGTTCTCTGCTCCTCTTATTTCACAGTTTAACACACACGCATACCAAGGCAGCTTGATGAGGGTTCTTCATTTTTTCTTCTTAACTGGGCAGGTTGTCTGTATCAGCTGTAAACCAACAAAAATGCCTATATACATTCTTTTTTACTTCTCCCGCTCTGAGTAGGGTTTTCTGTATAAAGTAGTTTTCTGTGGCTCATCAAAGCACTCTAGCCAGCTGCTGACACCTTTATTTTGCAGAGTAATTTATACACTGAGAAACTGTAAGTAAACTTGTGTGTGTTTTTCAGCATATTGGGAAATGAAGATGGTCCTGATGCTTATGAGCTCCAAGTCTGTGTGAAAGACTACTGCTTTGCTCGGGAGGACCGGGTACTGGGGATAGCAGTGATGCAGCTCAGAGACATAGCAGACAAAGGAAGCTGTGCCTGCTGGTGCCCCCTGGGGCGCAGGATTCACATGGATGAGACTGGACTTACAATCCTGAGGATTCTCTCTCAAAGAACCAATGATGAAGTTGCCAGAGAATTTGTAAAGTTGAAATCTGAGTCCCGCTCCACAGAGGAAGGCACCTGAGCTGAGCTGTGTAATATTCCCTTTTCTGCCTTGTGCCAATATGTGCAAGTGTTCAACAATTCTCTTTTATTAATCACAAAAGTTTCTTTCTTGTTTTCTTTGTCAGCTCTGATAGCGCACGTGTGCTGTACAGGAAACAAACCCATCAGTCTGATGTGAGTTATTTATTTTTTAGTAGCTGGGTTAAGGCACCATAGAGAATGAGACAGTCTCTTGTTATTTAAGATGCGAATTATGCTTTGCGTGTATAAATTATTTTATATTGGAGGCCGGGTATGCTGGGTTTTGTTGATATGCAGCACTGTGATTTTATCCTCTGAAGTTGGCAGGTGTTGAAAAGGTTCTACATAATTACACTATGATACAAACACACAACTGTGTGGAAATTGGGAGAAGAAGAATGATTTGGGGCTTTGGCAAATCACAGTTATCTCTCATTGAATCTGTGTACTGTGGAGCTGCCAGTGGATGTTCTGGCACAGATTATACCAGTGTCGCGATGTGATACGCAGACACCTCAATGTCTGCTTACGAAATAAGTTGCAAATTGCTCTGAAGATGCACACCAGATGAATATGACCATGGATGTGCTGCTGTGAGCATGGGTGAGATCACTTGGACAAGTGCAGAGGGGCCTAAGATCTCATAGCCAAAAGCTGTGAAGACAATACAGCAGGAGCAGACTGCAGCTGCCCTGCTATTGTAATTAGATTGTGTGTCTCGGAGAATATAAATCCCCATGTGCTGCTGGGAAATCTGCATCACCACGGGGTTGCTGTACGCTGCTGAACTCCGCAAGTCACACTTTGGCTACCGTGACAGACACGGTAAGGAAGGGAACAACATTGGAGCCATGACAAATAGCATGGCTGCTATATACTTTTTCCGCTTAGATACTCTTTCATTAGTTATTTGACATAGGGTTGGATAATTTAATACTTGCAGGCTTTCTGTAGCATTTTGTTACCTGTAGTAGCTGAGACCATTCCTCACTATGAGCCCAGAAATGGTGGCTTGCTTGGGAGAGATCAGCACGTCTCCCCTCTGCAAGCCCTCAGTCTGGAGTGCTGGTCAAAGAGCAGCAGGTCCTTTTGGTTTATCTTGAAGTCTCTGTTGGCAGTGCTGCCGTTGGTCTGTGCTGTTTGTCATTAATCTGTGTTTTAACTATACCATTGAAAATATTTTTGCACTGTCTTAAAGAAGCATCCTGGTTTTGTTTTCTTGCAAAACAAAACACTGTCCTGAGCAAAGTGATAGCAGGGAGGTCAGAATTTCTGACTGAAAATTCAGAAGCAGGAAGGTCTGGAGAAGTGATTGCACCTGAGGTATGTTTGTTAGAGAGTTCCTATTGTTTTGGGGATACTTTGGGGATATATTTTTTGCTATTTCCAGCTGCCCTTGTGCTCTGGAAAGGGCAGCTGGAACAAGCCAGTCCTTGCCCGTGAAGTACTGTAATACTGTCAATAAATTTAAGGACTGTGTATTGAATGACCTTTTTTCTTTTTTTTTTCTATTTTCTCTGACACTTGTACAGCTGTGTAATTCCTATTTCATGGGCCTGCTCATAGAGCTCTGAGATGGCACATCTGCTTTGTTGTTGTCCATGGTGTGTTATAATAGTGCTCTTCAAAACTCCATGCTATGTGTCATGACTTTGAATCATTGTACGTGCCATTGTTATGAGAACTGTTAGTAGTCTTTAATAAAGTCTTTTAGCAGCATCTGGAGTCATCTGTTGAAGTGTAACTGTAATTGAGTTTACTAAATCACATAGGGTGGTATTGCTACTGCATCTTTTCAAATTACTCTTGTTTAGTACATAGATATTTCTGTGGTACTGTAGATGCCCAGCACAGGGTCTGAGTCATAAAATTCCCCCTTCTCCATGGTCACTCCATCTTTGACATCTTTCCCTGAACTTCTTGGCTTTTGATAACATGCTGAGACACTGCAGAAAATCATAAAAATAACATACTTCCTTTTCTTCTCCTGTCTGGCCTTTAAGTCAAGTTCCCTCTGCACTCAAGTAGCCTCCTGAAGATGTTGAGTGGAAAGACTCAGGCAGGCAGTAGGATATCTGTAAAGTAGAATACTTTACAGATAGATAGCATGTGAAGAAAAACAGTTATGTGTCAAACTTGGTTTGTGGCTTTCCATCTGATATGAGCATTAATACTCTGTAAATGGTATTGACGAGATGAGAGAATAAACCTTCTTGATGTCAAGTAAACTACTCCCCTCCTCATTTTTTGGGGTTGCTGCCAATTTCCAGCAGACAGTCTCAAATAACTCAGAGACTCGTATTCTGTGATAGTGCAGGTATCTGAACTTCTGTGATCCGAGACAGCTTTTTTCCCTTAGGTAACATGCTTAGCAACACAGTCCCTCGGGAGGCAGTCCTCATGGGCAAAGGAGTCCAGGAAGGCTGAACACTCTTCGAGAAGGAAATCTCCATCCTTATCGGATGCAGGGGTAAACAGTGACAAAGGATGAGGAAAAGCCTGAGGTACCTGATGCCTTCTTTGCCTCTAACAATAAGACCAGGGTACCCAGCCCCCTGAGCTAAAAGACAGGGATAGGGAGCAGAATGAACCCCCCAGAATCCAAGGGGAATTGTTCAGTGACCTACAAAACCACATAGGTAAATACAAGCTATGGGGCTGGATGGGATTCACCAAAGGGTATTGAGGGAGCTGGTGGAAGTGCTCACCAAGCCACTTTCCGTCATGTATCAGCAGCCCTGGCTAACTGGAGAGGTGCTGATTGAGCAGAGGTTAACAGATAACACCAAGTTGGGTGGGAGCATTGATCTGCTGAAGGGTAGGAAGGCTCTGCAGAGCGATCTGGACAAGCTGGATCCATGGGCTGTGGCAAAGGGATGAGGTGCAACAAGGCAAAGTGCAGGTCCTGCATTTGGGCCACAACAACCCCATGCAATGCTCCAGGCTTGGAGCACAGTGTCTGGAAAACTGCTCATGGAAAAGGACTTGTGGGTGCTGATTGACGGAGATGAACATGAGCAGCTTGTGCCCAGGAAGCCAGGAAGGCCAACGGCATCCTGGCCTGTATCAGCAGTAGTGTGGCAGCAGGGCCAGGGCAGTGATCGCCCTCCTGCACTGGGCACTGGTGAGGCTGCACCTCAAATCCTGTGTTCAGTTCTGGACCCCTCACTACAAGAGAGACATTGAGGTGCTGGAGCTGGGTCCAGAGAAGGGCAGTGGAGCTGGTGAAGGGTCTGGAGCACAACTGTGATGGGAAATGGCTGAGGAACTTGGGGGGTTTAGCCTGGAGAAAAGAGAAGGCTCAGGGGGGACCTTATCACTCTCTACAGCTGCCTAAAAGGCAGTTGTAGTGAGGTGGGGTTGGTCTCTTATCCCAGGTAACAAGTGATAGGACGAGAGAAAACAGCCTCAAGCTGTGCTGGAGGGTGGTTAGGTTGGATATTAGGAACAATTTCTTCGCAGAAAGGGTGCTTAGGCGTTGGAACAGACTGCCCAGGGCAGAGGTGAACTCACTGTCCCTCAAAGTATTTAAAGACCTGTAGATGTGGCACTTAGGGACACGGTTTAGTGGTGGCTTTGGCAGTGGTTGGATTTCATGATCCTAAAGACCTTTCCAATCTAAATTATTCTAATGCAAGTAGCTCAGCTAACTCCCAGTCCAGCTTGTAGCTATATTTCTATTTCTGGGGTCCTCATAGGGAACTTAGTGAATTTGGTGGCACATCCCACATGATGTGTTGTTTAAAGCACAGCTCTGAAGCCCCACTTCAGTACCAAGCTAGATGATACACAGGTTTCTAATTCATCGTTACGCCTGCTTGGCGTGGAGAGAAACCACTGAAAAGCTGTTCACAGCACAAGCACCATCTGTAACCATGGGGAAGAGCAGGGCCGGAGGTCTGGCTGCTATTAGCAGAGCCAGGAACCCAAGGCTCCTGAGTATGCTGCTTATCCACCAGTCTAGTGCTTCTCCTGCAAATGAAGTTTGTGAACTTCTTAATCACTGGATCAGTTTCCATAAGCGTTGCTTAGTAACATGTTTGTCTACCAGTGTCTGCCCATCTCGCCTCATTTTTTGGGTTTACACTCATTGTGATGCTTTCAAGACTTTGTTTTCTGCCTGAAAAATCTTTCAGTCTCAAGCTACAAATGCTCAGGCTGTTTCTTGTACCTGTGACAACACTGTGTGTGCATATGACTATCTTCACTCTATCTGAACACTCCTCAAAATGACAGCTGGATATAGAATATACACTGGGTGTATCAAATGTACATACACATGTATAATAATAAATATATTAAGTGAAGAAATAGATTACTCAGTTTATAAATACATATATGTTGGTGTACCTGGGGTGGGAATGGCTATCCTGAATTGGAAAAGGTTGTTCTAAGAACATGGTGTTAAAGATGGCAAGCAAGGAATGCTGTAAGTGGCCTTCTGTGCCATCCAGGAGTCATCTGCATCCAGGAGGGAGGTGAGAGATGAGCTGGATGCTGGAGCCAGGTGGGTGAATTCTGCTGATGGTCTGTTCTTGCCTGGGGGTTTCTGCAGGGTTGGTGGAAACAGCAAAGCAGTTTCAGACCATCCTGTGCAAATCTTGCCTCCAAGAGTCATTACACGAAGCTGTCCAGAGAAGAGTAAGAGCAAGGTAAACTATTGATGCTTCCTGCTGATGCACTTTGTGGTGCTGGTAATTTTTAACCTGGGGAATGTTCCTGACTCCGTGGTTTCTCTTTAGTAAGTCCTAAGTTATCCTTCTCGTATCCCGCCCTGAGTGCCTTTTCAGGGTGGATTCATAAGATTTTGCATGAAGACCTGTCTTCTTTTGTTTTGAACCTGGTTGCAACTAATTTAACTTGTTGCCCTCTATTCTTCTGTTCTTTCTTGGGCAATAGAGATACTGTAGAACCCTATCATATTCCACCTTAGTTATTGCTCTTTGAGGCTGCAGTGTCCAAGTTTATTCATTTACCACAAACCTTTGATAATCTTCGCCCTTCTTTGAGCGTTTTCCATTTATATGGGTAATTTCTGGGCTCTGAGGACCAGAACAGCATCTGGCATTCAAAATGAGGACCAACTTTAAGGAGGAAGCCTTTTGAAGGTAGCGGTTTGCTCCTGATCTTAAGAGTAATACTCAGTAGTTCAGTAGAAGTTTCCAGCCTGCTAGTGGAAGACACTGAGAGGATGCTGGAGGAGCAGCCATAATGCCAGACCTCCCAGCTAACAGGGAGACCTTCTGTAGGAACCCAAAAAGAGAAGCTCAAGAGGTTACTGCAACTTGGAAAGTCAGAGTTCTCAGAGAAAACCCAAGAAAGAATGAAAAGCCACCTACTGAGATTGGATGGGTGGTGGAAAGCTGCTAACAATTCTTTTATTTCTAGCCTTTATTTGAAAACATGAGGTGATTTTCTAAAAATAGAACAAAAGCCTGGCTTTGGACTGAACAGAGCTGTAGATCTTTGGGGAATCCCCTTCTAAGGCTGTGACCAACTCAGGGCTGTGACACCATCAGAAAAATGCATTGGAGAAGAGAGATAACAGGACTCAAAAGGATTGACCTGTGCTTGTGGGCACGTGATGGAGATATAAGGGCCTTACGGTAAAAGATGGGTGTGTGATGGGAGAGAGCAGAGACCCAAGGGCAGAGGTGGGGAGGGTGGTTTATCAGTCTTCCTGGAAGAGATTAGTAAGTTGATGAATGGAGACAATAAATAAGGCAGGAAGGAGAATGGCAGGGTTTGGGGAGTGACCAGGACAGGCTGAGGAGGCAGCTGGGCACTTGAGGCATGGGATTCAGTTTCCCTGCTTCTGGGCAGCAGCAGGGAGGGAGGAGGCAGTGGAGAAGGGCAGGCTCCTCATGTCATTCCTTCAGACACGTCATCTTCCTCCTTTTCTGCTCTTATGCTCTCACTTCCTCTCCTCTAGGGAAAACTCTGGACTCAGGTCTGTGAATGTGTGCAATATGACTAAGGAGGCTGGCAGTATTCTCTAGTGATTGGTGTAATATACACTGTGGGTTTTAGCCCTCCGTAGGGGTTGTGCTATAGGCCCCCAAATTCCTCTTTTATACCAGGAGTGTGGACACTGGAGGATTTCTTTCAGGACCTCAGTTCTTTGAGACTTCCCTTCTCAGTTACTGCCTGTGATTTATGGTCGATATAGAAATACTTGTCCTTGCACCATGTTGTTGTTTATCCTGATGAAGGCTCTTCAGTAGCTCCTGATGCTTGGATAACACTGTCATCTACGCTAATTTTTGTTCTGCTAAAACAGACAACAGCTAGGTGTCTGCTCATAACCAGTGCTTTCCATTTCCAGTCATATGTGCATAATTTCATTGTTTATGCTCTAATATGCAGCCTTTCTAGCATCACTTTTCCCTAGCTTTAAGAACTCACTACCAGTCCTGCCTTTCTTAGTGTCTCATATTTCTCAGCCCATTTCCATTATGTCACCTCATAGTCCTTTCATTAACCCCAGTCTCCTCCTGTTTCAACAAGAGTTTCCATCCAATGTTATATGCAATGGGGTTTTTTGAGTCCACCTCAATTTGAGCTGCCAGATTTGTCCCTAGATTTAGGTTTGGCCAGCAACAGCCTGTGATAAGCCTCAGCTGGTTCCCAAACGACACTGAATGCCTCTTACTTTCATGTACTTAGTCCCACCAGCAGCCACTGCTCCCAGGTCATCTCAGAAGCAAGGGAGACAGCTTACAGAAAAGTACACCTTTGACAGGATAGAGCTGGGGCATAGTTTATGAGCCAGGGTCAAGTTGGACCTTCACATTCTAGCTTTGCCAAACCCGTGACGGCTTTTGTCTCACTTACCATCCTTCCTTTTATTATTCTTTCCTTTGAGACTTCTCCTAAAGCCTTACCTGCCATTCACACAGCTTAACAGTTGGAAGTCACTTGGATGTGTAACACATTTTGCACATTATTCTGCGGACAAATAACCTCCACATCCACAGATTAATTGACCCTTGCAGCCAAGCCTTTAGTTCCACGTTTTGGAGTTATCAGAAATGTAGCATGGAAGTGGTGTTCCCTTGGGATCAGAGGAGTTTGTGCCCTCTGAACTATACTGCAGTACTTTCCATGTTTTCTGTTTCAGACTGTTTTTTTTCTCTATGTGCAGTCCCTCTGAGGTCAAGTTCTTTTGTGGGATATTTTTTACCGGCCTGTGCTTGCCCACCTCCTTTCTGAAAAAGAATATATGGCAGAACGGAACCTAGGGTCCCTTTGAAGCCTGTCCCCCAGTCACCCATGACCACAAAACAGGCTTTAAGTTCAGCAGGGTCCCTAGGAACACCTGCTCTGCTTCCCCTCAGGACAGAACACCAAAGGAATCCTCTAGCATCATATCCAGCAAACTCAAAATCTCAAGAAACCATGAGAGAGCAAACCAGAACCACAGCACTGCAACCGCCTTAGTGCATTCTTTACTCCCAAATGAGTCCATCTAGTATAGGCAGAAGAACAGGAGGTGAACTGTGCCTCTCTAATCCCAGACCAGGGTGACATCTGTCAGTCTGACCCTAGGGCCTCCGTACCCACAATCCTCCTTGACGCTGAGCAAAAGCCAGAGCATGAGATGCTTGAGCTGGTCTCTTGGCACTTGTGCATTATAAAATACCCTGAAAATCAGAACAGTGGTGCAACAGTTTCTGGCAGCCTACAGGCGACATGCAGGACGTGTGGCATTGTCTATTTCAGTAGAATAAGATACTGAGTGATAAATGATGCAAACATACTGAAAGTCCAAGGAATATCAGATGAGATTCAGCACACTTGGAGGCTAAAGCTTTTATTTGGAGATACTCATCTCACCCTCAGTCACTCAGCATGATGTCAGGCCTGGAGTGCTCATCACAAACTGTGTCAAAGACTTCTTCCAGCCCAATAATGTTTTCACTTTGAGACCAAAGTATAGCCTCAAGTTCTGCCATGACAAAGTACATAGCATTCTGTGCTCTCAATATGTGTGCCTAAAAGAACTTTTATATTTTCTCTGCTCCCTTGTCATGGTTAACTCAGATGAACTTTAGCCAGTTCTTACTTATTCTTACTTGGCTTCTCATATATGTGAGGTTTTTTGATGTTCAGAAATTGTCTTTGCATTTAAAATCCAAATAGCTATTCACTGCACAACAGTGGTTTTATGAGTTGCTCTTTTTAGTATTTTTGTTGCTTATTGGAAGCAAACCCAGAATAACACCTGCTTTTATCATCTTCGTAACTGTGTGCTGACAAAACCTGTCAGTTGTCACATCTAGTAGTGCCTTTATTAGTGGAAGCTATTTGCCAATTGCTGAGGTTGAGATTCTTCTAATGACAGCTGTCAGCCAAAAAGATTTCCATTTATCGGCTGCAATTCAGATAATGTGAGAATACCAACCCTGTGGTATGGCCTACGGGGGGTACATTTGAGTTACGTGAAGTTCGCAAACAAAGAAGCGCTCACAGGCATATTTTTCCTTTTCTCCTCTCCTCCTTTCCTAGGATGCTTTTTCCCAAGACTCCTTCTTGTAACCCACTAGTGTTTGGTGAACTAAGGGACATAAGCCTTGACTGTCAGCATCTTTAGAAGCAGAAAACATAATTTACTGTGATTACCTCCTTCCTAATCACAGCTTGACGTGCAGAGAGGTGTATCCCTTTGGCAGCTGTGAGCAGTGATGGAGTAAAAAAGCCTTGTTTAATTCAAGTTGCCGCTAAACATGGTCAGTTTATCCTTCTCTGGAGCACAGCAGCTTGTCAGGCTGCAGAACCTTATTTGGAATTATTTTCATGCGCCTGGAGTCAAGCCTAGGTCAGGTCATCTGCTTCATCAAAGGAGGAAGTTTCTGACAATGACCATCGCGGAGGCAATAAACCCATACAATAGCAACCCAGGTTTTCTCTCAAAGCTTGGCAGCAGCGATAGGTTATTCCCTTGGGGGGGGGGGGGGGGGGTGAATTTTGAAGGCACAAATACCTCCGGTGTTTCAGGGGCACTTTTGAAGCATTTTTCAACAAAACCCCCCACCCTCTCGCAGATACCCTCAGCCCCCACATGCTGCAGATGAGAAGCCTTTGAGGCATTTTCCTATTTGTCTCTCTTCTCCCCATTGGAACTGGCAAAACATCGACCAGCAGAAGTTGGAGACCACATTCAGTGATGGCTGTGAAGCTGTTGTAATACAGCTAATTTCTCCAAATCACCCTTCCTTTAATCTGATAGCACTGCATGAGCAATCCTTGCACATTTTTCTGCAGGGGGAGCTTGTAGTCCACTCTAGGCACTGGCACCAGAAAAAACAACTGGAGAACATCTGGTTCTTTCAGCTGGAATCCAGATTAACTAAACTCCTGCCATTACTCCCCAAATGAAGGAGGTTGCAAAGGCTTCAGTCACCTGGTGAGTGCTGCGTACTATCAAATCCATTATCTAAAAGTGACAACTTATGAAGGAAATGAAAGCAAAACTTCTGCCAGAAGAAGTTCTGTTTCACAGATTTATAGGCCACTGACATATTTTCTCTTTGGGATCACTCTTGCAAAAGGAGAAACAGGAGGGTGACACCCCCAGGGTGACAAGCCAAACCCCTTCCACTGTTCAACTCACAAGCCCACACATTAAACCTGGTTCCTACATTTCTGTGCCAGCAGAAGCAGGGATTTCCATGGCTGTAAGCTGTGCTTCCCAGCAATTACCCGATGACTGGCACGATGTCATTTTGGTGATCTCCCCCTCAGTTTGCTTTGGGCCCCTTCACGATAAAATTTGCCTCTCTAAGTAATAAATGATCCTTCAGCTTCATAGATGCAGTGATGCCAGCAAATGCTTTTCTCCACTAAAAATAACAGCAAGCAATATGGAAGGGGATACGTTTTGCCTGGGAAGTCCTTTTTTTTCTTTGTCCTTGACGAGTAATTTTCTGGCTTTCTCTTGTATTTCATGTATCATTTATTGTCCAGCCAGACAAGGTGAGTTGTGCCTTTGTCTGTGTTCAACCTTTTGCTTCTTCTGTGTTCAATCCTTTGCTTCCGACGTTGAGAAAACCTGCAGGATTCACCTGTGTCACGTGGAGTAACTGTGGCAATCAGGCATTTTGCTGAAATCTGAAGATTTTTTGCTCATGTGCACAAGATTTGATCCAAAGCGAAATAGAGGAGGGGGACAAGAAGGGAACATGGCCTGAGGATGCCCCACTGATCATTTTCTCGCACAGTGTGGGATGATGAGACAGAAGATAAAGAAACACGTTTTGTTCCTCAGCATTGATGCTGCTCAGCCTCCAGTGTCTGTCTGGTGCCATCCTCAAACCAGTAATAGCTCAGCCTTGGTAATAACTCACGTCTGTTCTGCAGAGCACCATTCTTACAATATAATGAGCATCAGTAAAACAAGTGCTAATGCTGTAGCCAATTTTGTCCATGCTGTGGGTTTCATCTGAGTCATGCGATGTGGCTTTAAAAGACTGACAGAAAAGCGTGACTTGGCAGAAAGCATGGATGGCATGAGTTTTGAAAGCAATCCTCTCAAGCGTTTAAAAGCCATCAACTTCTGTGACAGAAGAGCCCACAAGTTCTCTCATAGTTTACCGCCCCACTATCTGCCCAATTCACTATAAACTATTACGGCCTTTTCCTATATGCCACCAGAGCGGTTATGACTGCAGTGTATGTTAAATCCACAGGATTAGAGCCAAGAAAAGACCATTAGATCATTTTACCTGATCTACTGCATTGCCCAGACCACAGTGGGTCACCCAGTTCACTCTGCATTGAGCTCAGTGGCTTTGAATGTGCCTGTTACCTCCCCCAGAAAGTTATCCTTCATCTTTCTGCTAAAACACTCAGAAACACTCAGAGATCAGGTCTTTCTCTGTTGGTTAATGCATGTGAAGTGTTTATATCCCTAATGCTCATTGGTTTGAGGTTTCCAGGCACTGGTTCTTACTTTATTACACACTTGTGATAGGAGGTCAGGTGTTCAGAGCAAGAGAAGAGGTTTGACTGGTGCTGTCTAGCTGCAGGTTTACCAGAAAAGCATTAGTTGTTGAAATGAACCCACATGGACCAAATCAGCTCAGAATTAGGTCCAGAACAAAGAAGGAAGAAATGTCACATAACAAACCATTGGCAGATAGTATGCTTCAGTACTTCAGACGTGCCCTGGAAGGATCAGGCGGTAATCCCCCATCTCCATCCCACTGAAGAGCTGGTTAGAAATAAGCTAAAACGAAGTATATGTTACTTTCTCTCACCTTTCCTGTGAAGCACCAGAGGTTGAACTGGTCCCTCCTCCACAGATTATGGGTAACACAGTGCTTCCTTTTCCTAAATGTCTGGATGTTTCATCTTGCTCAAATGCTTCAGGTCATACTGGTTATTGGATTTGGGATCCAATAACCCAAATCATCAGGGAGTCTGTGCGACAAACATCTGACATGCCTTAGAACAAATCAAGCAGAGGTATTCTTTCAGGTCATGTTGACTTGTGCTGCAGAGGGCTTCCATGCCGTTCTTCTTCACAGCTTCAAATAACTTTCATAGAATCATAGAACCATAGAATGGTTTGGGTTGGAAGGGACCTTGAAGATCATCCATTTCCAACACCACTGCCACAGGACCAGGTTGCTCAAAGAAACGTTCCTACCTCCTTCAGCGTCTTTGTCCCAAGGAAAGCTTTCTCAGAGAAAGGACCTTTCCTGCTGGGGGCCTTTCAGTTAATCCTGTTACCTGCTCATGGTGAATAGTTCAGCCCTCTGAGGGCTGAGATATTTTTGCCAGTCAGTGGTTTTGGCTCTTACCACTTTCTCTTCTGTACCTAGCCAGTTCCTCAGAGCACCTAATCTGACTACATAGTTCTGTAGAATAGAAATCATCTGTAGAAATAGGTTTTTTTTCCCATATTAAAAAGAAAAAAAAAACAAAACAAAAACAAAACCCAAAACCATCTGAATCTTCAGGGATTTCTTTCTATGTGACTAATATTGCAAATAATGAAGAAAATACAATATGCAGTTCTAGCACAATCAAGAAAAGAACATGGTTAATTTATCTTTGTAACAGGAACAATGCTGGAGAACTTGAGTTGCTTTTGGTTAGACTTCTTAGCCAGACTACACAGGTCTCTAGAGGCCCTTATGACCCTGTAGCCCCTCATATTTGTCATTTGCATGGAGAGGGTGCTTTGCTTTTGCATAATGGACCATTTTTCAGAAGTGTAAACAGTGTAGAACACTGATGCAGGGTGTTTGGTATGAGGATAAAATTATTTTCTTGCCAAATAGCGTGAAAGTGAGCCTCCTTTTCTCTACAGCATGGCAGCACAAGCAGATTTCCCACATACCCACCACATCAGCGTGCTTGAGCCCTGGTCTGCATGTTGAGCTTCAGCCAGGGCTAGCTTCTCCTTCACCACTCACTTAAGGTCTTGCTTCTCTTAGTGTCTTACCTTGGATTGGGTGATACTGCACAATCTGGTGCTGGGCAGAAATAGAGGGATGAGATCCTGCAAGTGTTGTGGTATTGCTGGCCTGGTGCCACCCCAACCAACAACAGTGTTCTTCCTGCTAGGTTAATGGTATTGTGGGGGTTTTGGAGCTAGGGTTAGCAGGAATATTGCTCCAATATATCACAATGAGTCCATTAATAGGAAACTTGGAACAAAGGTTTATGAGGCATGACAGAAATCATAAGAAATCAGAATTGTCTGGCAAAAATACTTGAAGTGGGATTGTAGAGCATGACAGTATCTATAAGGTCATTATTAAAGCAGCATTGAGGTTGAATAATGGCTCTTTGCTTTGGTTATTTTTCATGCTGTCAGGCAACCTGACTTTTTCTCTTTATGAGTGCATGCAATGATGACATGGGCTGTGCAATGACAGCATATATCCTTGTGTCAGCTGCTCAACAACAAATCAATCACCTAAGCTGAAGGCATATATGGAACAGCAGCTCCCACAGCACAATCCCAGCTGCACACCGGGTACATGTCATGGTGTGTGTGAAAGACCCCATCTTCCTCCTGTTATCCAGATCAATGACTTGTCCCAAGTGTGCCATGCAACCATCTGGAGTGTCCCCAAGGAGAAACACTATTTACCCAAGTTTCCTCCCAGTAGAAAGAAGGGCATGACAGCTGGTGGTGGGAGATTACATGTAAGGACAAGGCCCAGCAGCATAGGAACTGGTGTGCAGCCATGGGTTAGGCTTAGAGCCTTGGAAAGGGTTGCAGGTCACCCATTTAGGTATCATCTTTGTGAACTGATCACTGCAGTTAAATTAGGTAAGGGGAATCCAAGCCCTCAAAATACTGCCCATGTTTCACCAAGGCCTAAGCACCATGTCCATGGGGTTACAGAAGAGCACTGACTTAGTCATGGGCTTGCCTACTGCTTCAGGTAGCTGTTTCAAAGTGAAATGTGCACACATGTGTCTATGTGTCTCAAGCAGAAGCCAATATATCTGATGGGTTGTATTTCATACTGCAATGCTGGCAAGGAAAACCGAAGCTCTCACAAGTGTATTTCACCTTGGATATGGTTTATAGAAGTTCACCATACAGCCTATCCTGAGAAACATCATACCTTCTAGGGCTGACAGCATTGAGAAGCAGTGGAGAGAGAAGTGGAGCAGTAAATAGAAAATGGCTTTCCTCTCCCCTTTGAAGTCTCACAGATGCAGTGCTGAAGCCAGTCCTCTTGGAAAGCACAGTGGCTCGCTGGGCTGTAAATTCACATATGCTGGGGCTCCTTCAGAAATCATTTCCAACTGCTGTGAGCAGGGAGTTGTGAGAGATCAAAGCCTTAGGTAAGTAGGGCACCTATTATACTGAGCCTTCATCTTTTCTTGAGAGAGATGGGGAGAGCAGGATGTTTGATGATTTTGCAGAGCTAAATCAAAAGTTTATTTCAGTAGCTGGAGGATATCACAGGCGTCTTCACTGCAGTTTTGAATTTGCATCTCTCAACATCTGATGTCCCCCGCATGCAAGGAACATACTCAGGCCTTCCAAAACCGCGTAGGGAAAAAGGGAAACGATGCTAACAAGGTAACATCCTTGTTTAACTTATTCTCCTGTGAATTTAAACTGTACTTGAGTGTGCCATTGTTGAAATTATTTCCCTTGTTCTGATTTGTCAGGTGCCTACTTTCAAAAGCCTAGATATTATTGCTGAGGAAAACACAAGTTTTTAGGTATGTTTGTGATGTTGACTTAACTCATGCTGTCCCTGGAGTAGAGGGGAGACTATTCATCCACTCAGAAGAACATGGTAATGTGTGAAAAGCCCTAGACAAATAAAATTCCTGCCAAATTTTTCCTTTATAAACCTGTTCCAGAGTCTCGACAGCCTCAGGCATCTCTTGGGATGCATCAAATAACCCAGAGCCAAAATCTGGGTGATATTTACAGTAATGCAAATCTGGGAAACATCTCACCATTCCTGGGGTGAAAAGGTGGATGTGAGTGGGTAAGGAGAGCCAGGTGTGGCCTGAGTGCTTAGGCTGCTGCTTCCCTGCTAAAGCACGAGACGATCAATTAATGGCTCCCTTATAAATTGTCTCTCAGCGAGAGTTGTGCTGTAAGAAGGGGATGCACCATGAGGGGTCTGTCAGGGAGGCAGCTTCTGAAGATGTTAACTGAATCATTTGAAGCTGCTGAGGTGAACACCAGATGGGAATTTGAGTAGTGGGATGTGTTCTGCAGATCAGTTTTGCTAATGGTCCTTGATAATTACTGCCTAATGCTGCAGGTTGGAGACATCCACCTGGCCTGGAAAATTACAAAGCTCAGGCCAGTCCTTGACCGGCACATGGTATTGTAGCTTCATTTCTGATATGGTGGGCTGGAAAATGGCCCTTGGTATCTTGTTCCACAGGGGTAAATGGGGTCTCATGCACCCTGCTTTGCATGTTGTGCTCAGGGTTTCATCTGCTAGAGCGGGTACTGCTGTGTCCAAGACTCCTTTTGTGGGGGATTTGAAGTCCTGTATGGCTATGTTGTTCTTAAAGTACCCTATTGTAATTGTGTATGCGATATGATCAAGAACAGTATTTTGTAATGTTTTAGAGCTGGCTGACTAGTTCAGGTATGTCCATGATCACTTACAATAATGTTTTTAACATTTTCAGATGTAGGAGTTTGTGTGTGTTAAACAACTACAAGTTAAAGACATGTTTTGTGATCTCTTCCTTGTTTGCACAGCTAGGTGCCTGGGGTCACAGTCTCATTTATGATCCTTTTGTAAGTTCAAAGTCCTGTAACGTTAATGATGTTAACTATGGATCACATTAATAATGCCAACTTTAGTCATAGAAAAAGTGAGCTGAACCTGAGCAGAAATCTTGTACAAGCTCTGACAAGCCTCTAACAAAATGAGTTCTGAACATGCTGTTCACCTCTCTGAGGATGATTTTTACCTTATTAGAGACCAGATTTTATGCTGTTACCATTTTTATAAAGGCATCTCTCCTGCCTTTTAAAGTACTCTGACATTTTCTATGTTTAAGTGCTAATAAGATAGTTCAGAGAGCTGGAAGGTTTCTCTTTGTGTATTCAGCCATGACTGAAACTTCTCCACTTCTCCAGAAGCCTCAGAAATTGTCACTTTGAATGTTATGTCACCGGTATTCAAGTGGACTGCTGGGAAACTGAGACATTTCACAGCAGCCAAAGGGAAGTAAGCACATCAATCTTCTTGAGATTCACTGGAAGGTGACAACTACACCACTGCAAAACTTAGAATGGAAACTTTGGGCAGGAGTTCTTGTGATGGCAGTGGGCTGTAGTTGATTACATGACCATGTGCTGCTTTTAGACTAGGACTGTGACACTCTTTCTTTACTTGCACCTCTTATTTGTCATCACAGTGGAAGCATCAGGGAGTCTGTGCGACAAACATCTGACGTGCCTTAGAACAAATCCAACCAGGACTAGCAATGCCATGGCGGGCTGTCTGCGTCCTAATCAGGAACAACTACCCCATTTCTACAGAGCTGTCCCTCCCTGGGGTCTTGTGCTATTCCTTCACATGTTTTGGAGTGAAAGGCAGTTTATAGCCTCATTATAGGGTGTTTAGGATTAAATGTCAGGAAGCATCTGCTGGCACATTTCTCAGTAGGAGACTTCTAAATTCTGCAAGTGAGTTTGGGTAGCTGTCATGAATCTACATGGGAGTTCCCTCCAGACACTTGAATCATGTCTTTGAAGACAAGTTAATGCTGGCTTGTTGCAAATACACTTCCTAGAAAAGGGTTCTCAGTAAACGGTCAAGCTGAATATTCAGCGGTAGGCATTCTCTTCCCCTATTTCAGTAACATCCACTCCCCTGCTCATATTATAGGCCCCACTGGGAGACTTCTTTTGTTGCTATTATTGCCATGCTTCTAAGAGACACTAGGTTTAGCCATAACACCGGCTTAAGAAGTTAACCTCTGCCAGACCCCAGCATCACAGTCCATTGTTGTGACAGCATGAGTTCTTTGTGAGACCCTGTTTTGAACTCAATTGCTGGAAAGATGTATTAAAACAAAACCAAGAAGAATATAAAAAACTCCTGTGAGTCTGGTTTGTGTAGCAATGACTTCAAGTGGGCATAACCAGACTCCGACGAGCTTGTTGTCACTGTATTGTGCAGACATTGCTTTTATATCAGTGACTCAGGTAAGAGAACCAATACAATAAAAATGCAGACAAATACATGTATTTTTGCCAAATCAACTCCCAGTCTGGGATGGGGGCAAACATGAGCTTTTGGGGTTCGTTTTTGTTTGGAAGCCAATGTCCCATGAAGCTGCACTGATGGTTTGTAGCATTATCATTCTTTTTGCAGGAAGATTTGTACCAAACCAGTCTGAGCTGCTGTGTCCTTAAAGTGCTCGTTTCTCTTCACACTCAACCAGTACAGTCCTTAGACATTCTATTATGTGTGGCTCATAACCTGTATGGTCTTTGTGGCCTGCATGGTGGGTCCTAGAGAATGAAGGAGTGTGGAGTTGAAATCATATGGCTGAGGGATGCATATGTAGTTTAGGAACTGTCTTCAGTTTAACTGGTTTTGTCCTTTTGTTTGGATATGCTGGAGGGCCAGACCCCGATGTCTTATGCTTCATCCATCACTGTCATGCAGAACTTTCTTATTCCAGGATGGTTGGTGTCCTTATTGCTGGTGGGATGAGTGTCCTCAGGAAATCATGAGAGATTTGTCCGTTGCCATGCCTCTTTTCTAGCACATTACAGCTATAGGAGGAAGCCACAACATACCAGGATATTTCTAAAGGAGAAACTGAGGATGAAGGAATGCAATTGCTCTGTACAAACAGACTCAGAAGTAACAGAGGCAAGAAAAATAAGTTATTGGCTCTCCTCATAGTCTAGAAGGTGCGAGAGAAGGGAAACAGTCTACGATATGTTGCCTTTTGTAAGAAGGACAACAAATTTTGAAGGAGCTGAGGGTCATTAAAGGAAGAGCAGACCATGTAAGCAGTTCTTGCAAAATGACTTTCCATTAGGCAGAGCATGTCTTTCTTTTCCCCTTGGAAATTGTGTCTTTCTTAAACCATAGCTTTTTAACTCTAAGCAAAGGGAGTTCTCATACTATGAAAGCTTTAATCTCAAGCTGTACTCTTAGTTCCAAATTGTTAACCACTGTTAATTTGAAGTTATTTTTCCTTTGGTCACCAACACAGCAAAGACAGGAAAGAACTGGAATATTGTGTATCCCCTGAGACCAGTTCCAAATGCTGTGTAAATGTCTTCCCACCAGCCCACTGACCCATAGCTGTAGTGCTTGGAGGCAACATGGTAGCAGGAGAGACTGTCATATTACTTTTTGATATTACACCTTTAATCTGCACTGTGTTGTACTTTTTGTTTTTTAAGAAGACATTCTTCTGTTTCAATAATAATATAATGAACTAATAAAAGATCTGGAAAGTGAGCAGAAAAAAGCTTTATCATATGTATCCCAGAACGGCGAGTATTGCCTTTTAAAAAAACCCTGGTTTTACCATTACTTTGGGTTAGCCTGTGCCTTTGTTACATGAGAAAGACTTAGGAATTCTCACATACCAAAATGTCAGTGGTGTTTCTAAGCACCTTGTAGACACTGATGCCTCCTACTTGGTCTCTTGAGGAACTGATGAATTATTGTTCCCTTTTATGAATAAGAAAATAGAAGTACAGCAGCATTAACTGACTCGCCTGGAATCTGTCACAGATGTGAGAAGGGATCTGAGTCTCATTTCAGTGTTGCTCAGTCTGTTATCCTTCCTTCTATAAGTATCTGCATGACCCTGTTAGTAGTACCCATGGCCCATTGTCTAATGGGAGAACTTTAAACAAAATGGTAAGCTTTCATTGCCATGTCTGCAATCCTGTCTGCTGCACAAAAACCCGAAAAACCCAGATCTAATTTGAAAAAGGCTGCGAAGAGCAGTAGCACTGGCAAATCTCTTTTCATTAGCTGAGAACAAACAGGACAAAATAACCCAGACAGGATGGTTACGGAGATGTGAATTACCTTTTAAAAAAGCCTTTCAATTCAATAATTCAGCACATTGTAAGGACTTTAAAAAAAAAAAAAATTCTTTGAAAAAAGAAACCTTTATTTATTTAAACCTGACAATAATTCTGAGCTTTCCAGGCAAAAGATGTCATCAAGCCTAAAAGTAGGTGTCAAAAAGGCCTACAGGAGCAAATCAAAGCTTGTGATTTAGCCGTGGAATGTTGCATTATCACATTGTACGAAAATCTGCAATGCTGGTGTCATTGATAAATGACATTATTTAGATTATTTTATTTAAGTTTTCACATTACACCCTATCAATCACTTAGATTATTTTTTTTAGACTGACTATCTCTCATCTCTGTCTCAGAATTATCTTTGTAAACTTTTTTTGGGCTAAAGAGAGCATTGAAACAAATCACTTTGTTTTGCAAGCTTGTGAAACTTGTGTCACAAGCTGAACCTACATGTCTTCTTTTTCTTCACATACCTAAGGCATGCAGATGCCTCAATCACAATCCTATTGTACTTGGTGCTATAAACCCCCAAAATAATTGGGCATAATGTCTCGTTTGCAACCCTTGCTGCTGCTGCTTTATTTGCTGCAGCATGCACCAGCAGGTTTTTAAGGCTGTTTTTCTCTTAGGTAAAATACAGTCTCCCACCTATCATAAGGTATGCACACACCTTTGTATAAAGACATATAAACCTGTGTAATACCTGATGTCATACCCGAGTCCAATGATCAATTACTCTTTATTTACTCAGTGTTACCCGGTGCCATGTTCCACCCACAGCTTCAGGAACTTTGCCTTTTCTCTTACAGTTCTTACTGAGTACATGAAGCACACCGAGACATGCTGTAACTTCTGGATCGCATTCAGTGTACCTCTGCACAGGTTTACCTCCAGATCCTGGAAAGTGTGGTGTTCCCTAGTGAGATCTGTGGCTGAGCTGGGGAGAAGCCTGGAGTGCTCTGCAGGGAAACCATCTAGGGATTTGAAAACAAGCTGCAGCATTCTGTATGGTGCCAAAACCAATCCCTTCTGCTGGTCGTGACAAACAGCTTCAAGTACAAAAGAAGACACAGAACAGCCAGGTAAGACAATTTCTTCATTTCTTCTTCTGGAAGAAAAGTGTAAAAACTTGCATAGGAGCCCAGATTTAATAGGGGTTTTTCCTGTTTATTTTTTCCCTTTTGCATACTGGATTATTCTGCATCTGTAAATACTGGTTCTTAATAATGGGTCTAAGTATTCTTTATGCAGTACCAGCTTTAGTGGGTCAGTGGCACTCCAAGGTAGAGAGAGTTGGGACCATTGCTCTGCCAAAAGGATGTAGACTTTGGAGGCTTTATCAAAGCTCTCCAAAGTCAGCGGGAAAGCATATGTCCATTTTACTGGTTTTGGATCTAGGCACCTCTTTTTGCCCTGCTTACAATTTCTGACGTGAGAGCCAGGCTTGTCTTTCTCTGTGGAGAAACATTTTGCCCTCATCGTAATGGGGTTTGTATTATAACTGACTGTCTCTGGAGGAGACATGCTCTAGCTCAAACTGGTAGGTGGACCAGATAATGAGTGTGATTTTCTGGCCTGTTGAAGTGGTGTTGGTCTCTCTGTCTACTTGAGTGTGTGAGACTGAGGAAGAGCACTTGCACCACTTGTTTAAAACCCTTTCATAGAAGTTACAACATTAGGTTAATTTTGCTTCATTAAACTAGTATGTGACACAACACGAAAAGGCAATGCCAACTCATGGATGCCCAAAGAAGGCAGGAAATCGAGTAGATGAAACACATCCAACGTACCTTCTTAACTAAGATAAAAATAACCCTTTCCACCCAAAATCCTTGCTTAGCTGACATATGAAATCTTCCAGTGTTCCCCCATATCTGACACTGGTTTGACACTCAGCCGAGGAGTAAGACACTCAAGCATGTACTGAAGGAGGATTTTCACAACAAAGCATTGTTCTTCTCTCTCTGCCTGTGAAAACATGATTATTCAGGTATCCTGACATAGGCAAAAGTCCCATAGAAGCCAGCAGGAAATTTCCTAAGTGTGGCCATGTGTGGAGGAAACCACCTTGTTTCAGCTAAGGTGACCTTGCTGCACTAACCTATACCTCTGCAAATGCTAAATTAGTTCAAAAACAGTATTGAAAGAAGAGGTTAATGCCATTCTATTGGCAATAAAAGCACTTTCTCTTTCCTGACTTGGTTGCAAACCATCAGGGGAAAGTAACACCGCAGTTCACATTACAGAAGTAACTGTTTACTTCCTTTGAAGCGAATGGCTTATTTTTCTTAGCAGTAAAACCCTTCTGTGGATCTCTGTTTAGTCGAATGTCTGACTTACTGCTCTTTAGCTTTGGTTCCAGGTGTTAGCTTTTTCATGACCTACATATAGTTTAGCGTTACTGAAAAGTTTAGCGTTACTGAAAGTAATACTATTCCATGGTTAAGCAAACAAAATAGCTGGAAGGAAGGGAACAGTGAAGTAAGCTACTCTACTGATCTCAAGTAAATCATGCTATTTGCTGGAAGTATGACTCTTCAAGTCAACCTGGAAACTGCCTCCACTTTGAATGGGAATAGTAAATTATCGTGGAACAGGACAGATCCACAGGGTAAGACCAGTTGGTTGTCTGCATTAAAAGGACTACTCTGTGCTCACCTCATGCATTTGGCATGGCAATGTTTAGTCTGTATTTCCTTCCAGCTCCTTACAGTCATGGGTCCACTCTAGGACCCACCAAATTATTCCATGTGGTCAGCATTGCCTCCAGGAGGAGCAGAATTAGGTTCTTGCACATGTGTAAAAGATGCCATCACCTCACACATACACATGTATGTGATATCATCACTTCAGGTGATGAAGAAAAGCACTTGAGTCCCTGAAACCTGAGACTGATGCAACAGGAAGGCTGGAAGAGTTGAGTTCTGCTGTACTACCTGTAGCTATGTATATATTTAAATATGTTTATTTATTTAAAACTGATTTTCACATCTCAAAGGTTCAGTTTTGCAGTTTTACCAAGCAGGAGCAATAGAAAGAGGAATGCAGGTACGTAACAGTCTGTTCAAGACTTTGCTTTTCCCCATATGCTTCAGTGACAGACAGCAGCAGTTGAGGGTTGTGCAACACTATGGTGGATCCAAGGTCAAAGGTGGGCGCATGCCCTATAGAGAGGGCTGATAAGTGATCTGTAGATAAACAAGACTCATTTTTCCTTTCCGGGGGCCTGGTACAGCTCCCTGCCTGCCCCCATGTGTTATTCAGTTATTCATTTCTTCCTTCCTACTGCATTGTTCATGTGATCCTGAGTTTATTGGTACTTGCAGCTATTGTGGGTTGCAATCTCAGCAGCAATCTGGATTACCTACTAGTTTAACCTGAAGACCTTTGCTTTCTTTCCCCTGCCCTTCGATAGGAGCTGTTGTGTGCAATTTATACTCTTGCTTTCGTCGGGAATGTTGCCAATGCTTTCCCCACCTGCCGTTTCATTTCGTGGACAAACAAGATTTAGTTTACTTTTCCATCTTAAATGTACAGCTTTGGCTTTACAACAGTACAAAAGATATTGATACAGGTGCGAGGGGTGCGAGAAAAATGGATTTGCTTAATTTATACTTGCCTGCAATGGAGTGCTGCCTTGGGTTAGGATTGCTCTCCTGGCTATTCTCTTCTAGAACCCTCCACCCTTTGTGTGGTGTTCTTAGGTAGACTGAAGGTAAACGGTCTCTGTCTCAGACTGTTTCTTCCCAAAGGCTCTGTCTCTGCATTCAGGTGGGATGGTGGAGTGGCAACAGCCTCACTGAAGGATGTTCGCCCATATCAAATCCATCCAGACTGGTGTGAATCTCCTCCTGAGTTGCTGTAGTTTGTAGGAACTGTCATGTGAGCATAAACTGAAGTTAATGGTGATTTATATTTATTTGTGGGGCTGTAAACTGTGACTACTCTGATAAACATCCTCCTCAGCTGTTTCTGCAGCAAGACCAACCAAAGCCTCAGCTGCTTGTGTTAGACTTCCAAGGTACCTTACAGGAACCTGCAGGCTCCACTCATAGTAACATAGGCATCTACCTGAAAACATATTAAACTCACTGTTTTCCAGTGCTTTTCTTTACCATTTTACCTATCAGGCAATGAGTTTGTGTTTCAGTTGAGGTCTGACTTTAGAGCTGTTTTACTTCCACCTACTACGCCCCTAAAGTTTCTTTTTCTCACTTGTGAACCCTGTTGGTTCTGCTGCCTGGCCTTTGCAGCTCCATGTAAGCACCTGCCTTCCTTCTTCCTTTGAGTCTTCTCCTTCAAGTGATGTAAGAGCCTCCACGGAGGCCCCTTCTCGTTTTGTTAACTAGAAACGCAAACCAGTAACCTGAACAAAATTGTACGGCACTTGCAAGATAAGCTGCAGACTGAAACCAGCTCCCAAGCAATCAAAAACTTTCACTCAAAAACTTCCCTCCACACCAGATAATGATTAAAGTAATACACACTTTGGTCTATTTAAATGTCATGCCTCACTGGCATGGCTGCCTCATGTCATGAACATTTTTGGGAGTCTCGGGGTATAGACGTGCAACCCAGGTTTCCCAGTACAGCTGATCACCGGACACTACTTCTCACTCTACTTGCCAGAGATCATGGTTCTCTGGTTTGTCTCTAGTTACCCTTCTAGTCCATTCTTGCTGCAAAGATGTGCTGCAGGTGGGCTGGCCATGCTAATATGTGCTTGCTTTATTTGGTTTACAAATAAAATGTCTTCTCAGCATTTTTTCCTGAGTAGTGTAAATATGCTCTTTCCAAATATGCTCTGCAAACTCACTTGAGACACGTCTTTTGCCTAACTCCTTTGTGCTTTATGCTACTTTTTCTCCTATGACCAAAAAAGCATTCAGACTCTAGGAAAAAATTCATGTCCATGCTTTTCTGGGCAGACAGAACCTGTTCAGCAGATGGTATCCAAAGAAACACTCAGACCTCTGTCTGAGCTGTTTACCTCTCCATACCACACTCAGCTCCAAAGCTAATCCAGTCTTTCTTTTCCTAAGAGAAAATATGACTTTAATTTACTGACACATGACATCTATCCTGTTCTGATTATACCATCTTTGTGAAGGTCTTTAGAGATTACGTGTGTTCTCAGGTACTTTGCTTCATTCTAAGGAACCTGACCAGGTACTAATGGTCAATAGAAGACATTTCTTCTTCACTCAAGCCCTGCAAATATCAGCTGTCAAACTAGCCTGAGCAGTTACAAGGGCAGCAGTATGCCTAAGGTGCCAGCAGCCTAAAGTGGAGATGGGTGATAGGCAAAGCATCGAAGACTTCTCCTTTTGAGATGTGACACATCTTGGATGAAAAGCGCTTCATTGCTTGCCAAGATTCAAGGCAACAGGAAAGTTTAAAATGCAGATTTGGAAATAATGGAACATGGAACAAAAAGGAACCCAAAATAAAGTGTGCCCTGAAGATTGTGCTTATGAGTACAGTTTCTTATTGGCTACACTAAGCCTCATTTAGCTTTCACGTCTCCTATTATTTTATTATTTATTATTCACATCTCCATTTATTATTTTAGATCCTGTCTATCAATCTTCTTGGGGAGAGGAGGCACCAAAAAAAGGTTGAGCTTTTCTTTTTCTTTCTGTGCTGCAGCAAGACAGAGGGCCATTGGTTTTGTGGGTTTTTTCACTTCCTTGTTAAGAAAACTCCTTTCTTTATTTCTCCTGACTAGGTGTTTGGTGCTGCAAAGTACTGCTGAAAACTGTCTGAATTCCCTTTAGTCTCTTAGTGTCTTTGAGTAAGTTTTCTACTGTCTGCCTTCATTAGCACATTCCTGGTTTCAGGCTGTGTGTCACTGCCTTCTGGAGATATTGCAGTAAAACCTCGATCACTCCGTCAGAAACAGCAAACATTGCCTCTTTTTCTTACAGGGCCCACAACTAATTTTACCCTGTAAGCAGCACATGGAAACCAAACGTGCTAGGTCAAATGGTAATGCTGGGAATAGGGCGTTTAATTTAAGTACCTGCCTCCCTTTCCATGTATCCCATTGATTTTTAGAGGTCCCAGATATCAGTGCTAGAATAATATGCTTCCATGTGCTCCTGTCCCCTTTTGGGACCATGCCCCTATGGAATGCTGGTGCTGCTGCTGGACATCCCTAAAACAAACGGCAGTTGATTACCCCTGAGCTCCTTTTAACCTCCCCGAAGCAGGCCATTTTATCATCACCTAGCCAGGAAAAGCTATAATAATATAACGAGGACCTAATGCAGAAAATACTGCTATAAAGTGTACAAAATATAATTGAAACTAGAGAGAATCTTATGAAAGGAAGCAGGTTGCCTCCATATTTTTCCTGACAGGATAGATGTGATTATAACCTGGAAAAGAGACAGTATAGATACACATGTGCATGGTGTTTTTAATTTGGTATTATGGCTAAAGTGTTTATGAGCATAGTGGATGTGATATGATATTTAAAGGAATCCTTTCAGAATGCCACTGTTTTGTTTTTTTTTTTTCACGTAAAGGATAATTAACCATCAAAGCAGCATGTAATGCAAATCATTTATTATAAATAAATAAATCTCAGCTCTCTCCTGTGAGGCTGTAGGGAATGCAGAAGCAATCTGCTCCCAGCAGATCCAAGGATCTCCTATCCTCACTACACATGCTTTGTGTAGAAAGCTGTGGAAGTGGCAATGGGGATAGGGCTGCATTGCCTCAGTAGGAAACAGTCTGATAAGCTTGGTGGATGCTGCTCCTCAGTGTTTCCTATGATTGCCATCTGGAAAAATAAGTGGCAGATCCATTGCAGTCCTGTTCTACTTTGCCTGTGAACCCCTCCTAGAACATCCGTTACTTACACCAGTGCCTGCTCTCCCATGGCAATGGAGTTTACAGAGATACTAACCAGGACTAGAGCATCTCTGGGAGACTATAGGAGATTAAACATTGTATAGACATTATGCAGCCCTTCTGGTGATGTTATACTGTGCCAGAAGTACAGTTTCTCCCACGAGCCCAGCCCATTTTTCCCATATGCACAGCTCGTGGGAAGACTCTGTAAAATGCCAAAGCCTTTTGTTGGCTCTGCATGGGTTGGATTTCCTCTGTGTGTTTAATCACGGGGTCCCACTGAGGGGCATCCTAATTCCTCAGTGGTATGAGATGGTTTTTTGATGTGTACTGAGGAGTGTGCATGTGACAGTGTTTGAAGTGTCACCAGATACAGCATATGTATTTGTGGCAGCTACTGCCTTGCAAATAACAGCAGGAGGTCTTGTGTAATACCCACATTACAAAGGGCAGTTTAGTTGGAGGCTCTAACAAGCTGGGCTGTTGCTTTGCCCTCAGCTATTGATTTTTCTATTCATCTAGGCATGATTATCTCCTAACGAGCCCTCTGAAGCATCCCCCCTGAGATTCCACTTTGTTCGCTGATGATGATTAGGAAATATGTGCTAAAAGCAGTGTGCACACATCTGGGGTTTGCTGCAGCAGCTGATTAATCCCTGTGCTTTCCCCTTGCAGTCAGACATGTGCAGTGTCACAGGCAAAAGAAGACACACAGATTTATAGTCCAAGAGTATCATCCTGAAACAGGTGGATCTTCACCAGGTCCCACTGACTTCTGTGTCCGTCAAATCACCCAATTTCTCATGGGATCACAGCAAACATTTCAGGTACTTGGGAGACTTTCCCCTTTGCAGCAGTCCCTTCCCTACTACAGCAGTGAAATTTTTGGCCAGAAGGGAGTCTGTAAACACAAGATCCCAAATCTGGTGGGAACTGAACCTCAGAGATGACGCAGTCTTGGGCCTTGTTCCCTGCAGAATTGAGCTCAGCTTTATCTCCTCTTCAGTGTAATCTGAGCAGCTGAACCCTGATGAAAGCTCTTTGACCAAAGGTTTTCATTTCTGCTTCATCTCCTATGGGCTGCAAAGGGGACTATGAGAGACATCTTCATTTCTGTTTAAATCGTCACGAGGTATCACCCCTGTAGGTGTTGGTGCCAGGAAGATGTTGCTGCTTTCTTTTTAAAGGCAAGAGGCTGCCTGTTTGTTGATTTATCGTTTTCCCCAGCTCCTCATTGTTTGTTAAGGGCCTGGAGTACAGGGCAAGGGGCTCAGATGGAGAAAGGGAATTTGTAGCCATGCACCCTTCTTTCCCTGCTGCAGGTAAGTGGCACTCCACTGAATCCCGATCTGTATGAGTCACATTATTCTGCACACACCCACTGAAACTACGTTCTGACCATTTCCGTCTGGCATGTACCCTACAGCCAGCTCCCAGCTGCTGGAGTAACCGGTGAGGTATGGGGATATTTTTGAATGAGCTGATAAAGCTGCACACTTCGTTTCAGATCACACCCAGGAAGATGGGTGCACATGGATAGGAATCCAGAGCATCCCTTCAAACTGAGCTGCTTTGGATCAGTTCCTTGGAGATGCGGTTAAATGAATGTGGCTGAGGAGCTCTCAATAGACAAGGACAGCCCTAGAGCAACTGGTCACTTCATGACACTGCCTTCCTGTGTCCATTTCATTTTCCTCCTCCAGTCTGATCATGGTAACAGAAACATATAGGATTTCTTTTTCCCTTCCTCTGCACCATTCTAGTGTGCTTTCTGCTCCCAGCTGGACAGTTTCATCTGCCACATCCTCTGCAGGGATCAAGGACAGTGCTCGTACACCTCATCTTCCCTCACCTGTAATACAGTGTATTTTGGGACCTTTGGTCTTTTGATACTCACTTTATGATTGTGCTGATGTTTCCTGGACTATGACAATTTGCAGATTGGATGTTCCTCCTTCACTATATTTTTAAAACAGATCTCCGATATTCAAGGGGTGAACATCAATGTCCCTGTTTGTTCCTTTCAGTCCTGCATTTCTTATCCCCCCTACCCTGACTTTCAACCACAAGAGGATGCAGGAAGTCTCTCATAGCAAGGGCAGCCAGGACGAGATGCCCATCTGACCCCTTGTAACCACTGCAGGTGCTCATAACAACAGATATGTCAGTGGTCCCCAAAGTGAAGCATGTTCCTTGTCCTCCTCCTACAGAAGGAGCAACACGTTGGCCAGGATTAGTTATGAAAGGGGAGAAAAGTTGGGATAAGTAAAGCATAGGCTGTGGGAAGAGATTTGGTCGTCTGACACTGACCCTTGGGGGTTTGTGAGGAAAACCTGCGGCACCATGTAGAAAGGCTTTTCTGGAGTAGTGACTCTCATAGGTAGTATGAGCAATGCACCCGTGTTGTTGGGTGGAAATGATCCTTGAACACGGCACCTGGCTGTGGGAGGAGCCCAGCTTGGCTTGATCAGACACAATCAGTTCTTTGCAGTCAGAGGTACCAGCCATGGTAGAGCAGATCAAGCTTCAAACCTTGCAGTCCAGGAGTAGCAGGCTGCAGTTACAAGACAGTAGGGAAAAGCAAAGATTGTCAGTGCTCCTTTTGAACTAGATAAGGTAATTGGGAAAGATCTATGTTGACAGTAATTTAAAAATAGCACTAACATAGGGAGGGCTTCTCACAACAACTGACATTTATTTGCATTCTACACTGTGGAATGCTCCAGAGTATGTTTCTCTCCCACTTCTTTCCTAACCTCTAGTTACCCTCTCCAGTTACTCAGGGCCATATTAAGCCGTACAAAGCCTTACTAGGTCACCAGGCATATTTGGGTCCCATGTGCTCCAGAGAGGGTCCTCTTCTCTCTCAGTTCTGCTGTTTGGAGGGAAAGTGTATCTGGTCCAGAGGATGCATTGAGGGCACCCCTCAAACATCCATGTCAGTAAGTCTTCAGGGCTGTATCTTGATCATAGCTGAAGTACAGCACAGGCTGAACGCCTGGAAGTCATTCTCCCAGACACAGTCCTAGGATAAGGTCTTAATGACATGAATTTAAATCCATCCCACTCCAAGCCAGCTCTCTGTAACTAGTTGGGGAAGTGGAGGGATCAAAGGTGAAGCAGAATGGTACGGAAGTTGCAGCCTGGCCAAGAAAACAGCTTGTTTACTGAAAAGGCAACAGACTGAACTTCTTCCCTGAATTGTGGGTCACAGCAAACTCACTGCTGCCTTGCTGCAGCTGATCAGCTGAATCTCTTCCCAAACCACGCTGGCTGCGGTGAGAGCTTGGACACTCAGCATTCATGTACACGCTTTCTGCAGGCAGTGAAATTTAGACATTACAGCCTTCAGCCCTCCCTGATGTGTTCAGAAACTTGCAAAGGAGGATGCAAATGGTGTGCTTCTTGGGAAGATGCTACCCAGGGAACACAGTGTAAGGGAAGGTCAAGAGACCTCAGGGCTCTGTTCGTAACACTGAGTCACTCCTGCTCTTCTGAGTGCTCCCACATGTGCTGAGCTTCCCTACATAAGAAAGTTCTCTGAAGTCCACGGGGGAAGCATAGCTGAGGGGAGAAGTAATTGCCAATGTATGTGAGGTGTATTTCAGTGCCAAGAAAAATCATTAGCAAAACAGCCTACCCAATTGTTAACTATGTTAAAGTCTAGACAAGCCCCAAGGCCAGATGATTTTATGGTTGGGTCCACTCTCATGTCAAAAGGAAGGAGATGAACTTAAGTCAAAGAAGGCGGAAATGACTGTCGCCAAGGTCAAAGTGGTAACAAGCAAGTATAAACAGCAGCAAAGAAAGTGGGAGTAGTGAGGGATGAATCATCAACTAATATACTAAAATGGGGGGGGGGGGGGGGAAGGCAGAAGAAAGTTCTAAGAATGGCGAAACTCCATAATGAAGGAAGAACAAGAGGTTCTCCAAATATGTAGAAGGACCCAAATTAATCCCAATCCTTGTACTTTTGATTGCAAGAAAAAACATGGTATTTGTGGTTGTTGCTGTTGGAACGAGATGTTGTTGTTAGAACATGAGAAATGACTAGCACAGGGGAAATTCCTTATCAAGTTAGATCCTTTTCAGTTCAAAGCCATCTGAAAATGACCTGGGTCATGTGGAGGTTACTCCTGCATGTCATGTCCCATGTTGGCTGTTGTATGGATGTATTGGAACTAGGAAGCAAATTCAGTTGATGTTGTCTCAAATAGGTGTAGCCTGGAAGAATAACCCCGGAGTCACAGCAAAGGGATGTCGGCTCTTGTTCTTCCTTCAGAAATTGCTTGTGGGGCTATAGAATCCTCCTAATGGCCACTCTGCATTTCAACCTTTGTGACAACTGGAGTACTGCCATTGCAGCATCCAGGCTCCTCCATAGCTTTTCTCTTGACAGGACGTCAGAAAATGTCACCTTCTAGGAAACGCTCTTTGGCAAAGCCTTGACTCTCATGCTACTGTAGTTACACAGCTGATTAATGCATTCAAGGGTTTGTAGGTAGGTGTGAAATTAATTCTAAGAGTGCACATAAAGCCAGTAGGAAAATACAGAAGATGAAGGAAAAAAACCCAATTATAAATACGTACAGAAACCTTTTATCTTAAAATTTCTCTTGCTGCCTGCAATAAATTGGCATGTTTCTGGCAAGCATCACTATCAACAGAACTTAGGGAAGAATACGCTGACCTTAGCAATAATTGCAGTTCACAGGTATAGGGAAGCAGATGGGTTAAACTCATAGTTAGCCCAGTTAGTCTTGTAGTGTGGTTAGGTAGGTAAAATGCCAGGGGACTGGCACTGCATTTTGAAGGGTCCAACTATTTGGAGCAAAATGAATGTTTGTCTCATTCAAGGTGGGAGAAGGAGTGGGAAGGTTTGGAGGCTCATGAGGGTGCTCAGGGGTTTTGTTGAGGGGTGTCCCCTTGACATCCATAAGGCCAGTTGTGTGTCCCAACAGCCAAGGGGAGGTCACGGTCTCAGGGATGAGCAAGCCCTGACGTTTCGGTGCCGAAGCAATCCTCCGGCTGGCTGGAGGAAGCTCTGTGGTTGAGTTATGCAATTGTGCTCTTTCTCTGCGGAGTTTTTGCTACTCTCAACTATTGGAAAGTGGGTGAGGTGGAGCCTTGGGATCAGCTCCTAGGACAGTGTCTCTGGGTTTAAGGAGTCCTGACTGGCTCCAGCATTACAGACTCAGAGAGAGGGGCTTCTCCTGGGAAATGGATCCCTCAGCAAGTTCATCCTTTTTTAAAGCAATTTGATATGTTGGAGTCTTTTACTCGCTTGGTTTCCTTTTGAAAGCTTCCGCATCGGCAGGAGGTAGGTAAGGCAAGCAGCAGTTGCCTCTGGAATTAATGGGGGTGCCCCAAGCCCAGGTGCTCTGCTTTTCTGCTTTACTCTGTCACAGCTTGTTGGGCTGAAAACACTTTATTTTTAAGGGATCTACCACACTCTCTCTACTGGAAACAGAATTAAACAGAGGGGGAAAAAAAGTGAAGAATTTGGCAAGGAGCCACGCACTGTGACTAAAGCAAGAAGTGGGGAAGTTGCAGTAAGTTTAGTTACCAGGACATTGCATGGCAGAGCGGGTCAGCCGTGGATCTTTAAGGGGCTCAGAGACAAGCACGGGATGCCCTTTCTGCAGCGCAAAGGAGCTTTGCTTCCTTAGGTGAATGTCCCAGCACCGCGACTACGAGCGAAGCTGTTGGTCTTGGGAGGGGATAAAACTGCGTGTAAATGAGAAGAGAGGAGCGTACCAGAGTGCTATGGAAGGCAGCAACTTTGTTGCTGTGACTTTTCTAAGCCTCCGAGGGTAAGATTTAAATGCTTTCCTCCCGCTCCTTTGTTTTCCCTGCCAGTTTTCTGGGTGGCAGAAAACTCGCCTCTTCTGGAAGGTTTTCTTCTTCTTTTCAAGAGCTTTGCAAAGCTTTATCAGCGCGCTTGGGGTTGAGCTTTTTCTCCGTGCGAGCCGGTCGACTTCTGGGTGGAGTGAGGCGAGCTGTGCATGATCCCCAGCAGCAGCAGCAGCCGCTCGGGAAGGCTGCTATTGTTTGCATTGTTTCGGGGGGGAGCAGAAAGCAGAAACTGGCTCTGCCTCAGCGGCTCGTCGGTAACTTGAGCGTCGCAACTAAGTTTTGCTGGATGCAAATGTTTGACTGCTGTTCTGGTGTCAGCTTAAAGAGCGTTTTAATGAAGACAGATGGCGGATATTGGATCGTTGCTTTAAACGTGGCAGATAACAGGCTGAAGTCTGTTTCCCAGCAATTACAGCTAATTGCATTGGCACATTTGAGTGCAGGGGTAGGAGCGCACAGTTTCGTGGGTTTGTGTGCGTATAGCTTTGAATAGCGCCAAAAAATAGCTGGAGGGCTTGCTCATCTCACCCAGGATACATCTTCAGGTGCTTAAGGAGCTGGGGAGGTTTCAGGGTTACCTTAAAACTCTTCACACTGAGCTAGTAGACTTAAACCAGTCACCACTCCCTGTAAACCCTGATGCCAAGAATGACCATTTACAGCCTCTTCAATTTACACCAGGTTGAATTATGGCAAATGTGATTTCAGCCCTGAAGGAGTGTTATTCTGGGATTAAAATCACACATTTTGCTTGTCCATCCTGCAGCTCACTGTGTTTCCCCACTTGTAGAGCTGTGGGTGGTACAACACATGGTATTCCCTGTTTTGCTCTTGAGGTGTTCAAACAGGATGTTAGAAGGGGTGAAGAAATGCAAATGCTGATGTGCTTCAGAGTTAAAATATGATTAGTACTAATTATTTCTAATGGCTGAAATTTTTGTGTTTGCTTTCAGTAAGGGAAAGTAAATGCACTGTACTCTTTGGATTCAAAATTTGGACGTTTTGACTGAAACAGTTAATGCACCAGAACTTAAAAGGTTTAAAGGGGTCCCTTTGCAAGTGTGACTTTGTGATACTGCCCTGGGTTCAGCTGTAACAAAACAGCATTGCAAGGTCAGCCTATGCCAGGTGTGCTAAGACTTCACACGTCTCTAGCCAGAGCGTTAGCAAACACTGCTCCAAACTGTGGTGTTCCTCTTTGCAATGCCTATAGTAAATGTCTCCTGCTTTAGTGCCTCATGTGCACCCCCTCAGCAAGTGTGTGGTGAAAGCATGGAGAAAACAGGGAGTTTGAGGACTAATGTATTTTAAACCACTGATATTTTCCAGTCGTGCCTCCAAATCCATTTTAAAGCGACAGGTTTTCAAAACTTGGGAACTTAGATTTGTTTCATTTCATGGTATTTAACAGTATTACTCCACCAAGGGCACTCATCAGCACAGGCAGCCTTGAACCTTGCTTGTCACAATGCCCAGTGCTTGGCAACTACTTTATCGTATACTGACTCTAGTACTTTAGCCTGTGACTGTTCAGTGTTCGTGATTGCTACATCTCTAAACATAGATTTAAAAAAAAAAAAAACAAACCAACAAAAAAAAGAATTAACTTATGAATCTTGCTCATGTGCAAAATCAGACCTGACAGGGAGAGCTGTGATTGGACGTGAGGTATGCATTCCGATTTATTTACCTGGGCACGACTATTTAAGCTTTTTAGGGTGTATGCATACCACCCTATGTGTGGTGGCAAAAATGACTGGATGAATCTTGTTTTACTGCCTAATCCTCCTGGTCCTTCAGTACTTCCTTCTAGTATTCAGCACAATTTTCTGGCCCCTCAAATCTGCTATTACCACTGCTTGGGCAAGAGTTTTGGTCTGCACTGAGCTACACCCCATGATCCAGATTGAAATAACCCTTCCAAAAATGATTGTGTTTAGCATGGATCACTTCACAGAGTCTGGGAACAAGGTGATGGGAGCAGAAGCATCAAGCATTTTCTAATTCGTGTTTATCATTGCATCTGGTGTGCTGTGTAGCTATGCCCAGAGGAGAGAGGCCAAGAAACTAGCCATGTTTTCCATCTGTAACGCCTGCTCTCTGTTCATCTGAGTTGTGCTATGTTTTTTCTCATTTTGACTCTCATCACTGCGGTGGTGGGAAGTGCCTCCTTCCATGTCCAGTTTGCAGTACAGCCCTTAGAAAGCCATGGGATTGGATTAGGCCATAGCCCTTGCAAGTTCCATGTGCTCATTGCTACCTGCCCCTCATGCAGATGAAGCTTTGCACTTGTGTTCTCAAGCTTAATCTGGCTCTTGTCTCTCTTAAATAAGGCTGAATTTGGTTTACAAGAAAGCATCCCTTCCGTATTCAAGATCTGTCAAATTAGCTTCTCACTGTGGATATTAAATTGCTCAGAGCCCATGATTAAACTGTCAGTAGCCATAAAAGAGGTGGATTGTCTTTGCAGAAGTGTAAGCCATAGCTAGACACTCTGTAGATACAAAAGCCTTCTATAGTGAGAAGGGGTAATTTATTCATAGCTTATACTCCAAATCCTCATAAATGGGGAACTATGAATTTGAACTTTAAATAATTTTTGCCATAGGCTCTGAAAACATGAGGAAGTAACGTGTCCTGTGAAGCAGGACCTGTGTAATTATTCAAACAGAAATGAAAAAAAACCCTGAATAACCATAAAATAGTTGAGTGGAAAATGGAACAACAACAGAAATGTTCAGGAGGGCCGTCACAGACTGTGGAAGGCAACTTGAGGAGATGGAAGCAGTGCTTCACTTTGCTCTGAAAATAGCTGGTGCCAGGGAAAATGAAGGCAAACAGGAAATTGTCCTTTATTCTGACTATAGAAAGTTTTTGTGTGTTTTATGGGTTTTCAGGAACAGGAGGCTTTGAAGGTGTCTTACCAAAATTTGAGAAGTACTTCACGACATGTGGAAATGAAACCTGGGAGAAGTAATTTTATTCCAGAGAGCACAGAGGGAAATTAAAACCGTAGCAAAGTATGTGAGTGATACTTTGAAGAGTATCAAAAAAAAAAAATCTTGAGAAGAAGACACTTTGTTGTAATTTTGGGACCGAAACTAAACTTTACATTTAAAAAATAGAGAGATTTGTAAAGAAAACTGATCCAGGACATGAATTTTGATTGCAAGTGGAATCTGGGGAACACAAAATACTCTGATGAAGATTGTTGATAGATACAGGTGCAAAGATGTTCGATCCTGCAGGTAGGATGGGGAGTCCAAAATACCCCAAGAAGAAGACCTGGGACTGGAAGACAGGCAGAGCTAAGGCCAACCAAGAGACCACATCTGTCTCTAAATATTGTGATAACCAGCAGAAATGAGAGCAGTAACTGACGCACCACCAAAAGGGACAACACCACTGTTTGTCTGTGTTTGTTCTCGTGTTTGCAGCTTATGGTCAGTGAACCCTCAGACTGAAAACAGATGGAAGTGTAAAGGTAAAAACAAGGTGTGAGCAGGCAGGTCCGCACAGGAGCTATAGCCACCATGACAGTGTTTGCCAGGTGGCGGGGTATGAGGATTAGGTGTGTGAGTCAATAACAAAGCAGCAAAGGAAGATATTTGCAATATTATGAAAATAAAGGGTACACCTCAGTGCAATAGGGGTGTGTCAAGTCCTTAATGCCACTGTGTGTGTGCCCATTGAATACTGACACATTCTTATATGACATTGTGGTTTGGGCAAGCTAGGAACTGAGTTTTGCATAAAGTATCACGCCAGTTTAGGAAGGATTCATAACTCCTGGGCTTTAACTAAGTAAGGGCTACGCTAAATCTGTGTGATGCTGTACTGGAGAGGTAATTGGTACAAATGGATATGGCAAATTTATGACCCATATCTGCCATAAAAGACAAGGTTTTATGGGAATAGTGAGCCTGTACATATTTGTACTTGCCATGATGGTGATTTATATTTGCTGCTAAGTGAAGATGTTTAATGAATACAATGCTAATCAAGCACATTAAGAAACTGAAGGAATTAAAGATGCCCTCCATGCCAAAATAGTGTATTGTTGCAGTCTTGTCATAATGCAGTCACACCAGAAACCAGTGATTAAAGAATCACGATAATTAGCAAAAGATGTGTCAGAACTGAAGGAAGTTTCAGGTTTTTGTTTGCAAGATGCGGATCATAACTCTATTGTTTCTTTCATGTTGTTACTGCTGAAAGAAGGCTTATAACAACCCTGTCTTCTCTGTTCCCTCACAAATGTAAACATCCTTTTTTTCCCTCCGCTGAAGTTACGTTCCTTGTCAATTGAGTACACGGCTGGGAGAGGTTTGGTAACTGGGGATAGCTCTTCTAAAGTGTTCGTAAAATACACCAAGATCTGGAGTTTAGAAGGATTGCCATGTGGTGATTACAACCAGCCAACCTTTTGCATCCTTGTGCTGTCAGTGGTTATCAGATCTGTGGCTCCTGGTGCTCTAGGAAATGTGAGGTCTTTACCTCTGGATATGCAAGTAGCGGTGTCTCACTTCTTCCACTTCTTTCACGGGGAGCTCTCAGCCCTAGTTAGGAGGGTTTTGTAAGACATAATAGTAAAACATGGCAGAAACATGTTGAAAATTATAGGCTGAGGTCAGTTAAGTACGGAAAGCGAGGTTGTTCAGCAGGGTTAAGAAAGCTTTAGGTTGTGACATTGAATATTGTAACTTCAAGTGGTTTAGTTCCATGGACAGAGGACATTTTGGGGAGTGGTGTTGGCAAAGCATTTTTTCTGGTGAGCAGAAACAGTTGGATCTACATGAGTGAGTAGAATGAGGGTCTCCTTCAAACACAGAGGGCACAGAGGGGCTCCCAGGTGTCACAATCAGTGGCAGGCAACACTGCCCTAGACTCGGTGTGTCGAACTTAGCTGGCTGGCTGGAGCTTACCTGCTGCTATTTGCCTTATCTCAGGCCCATTGAACTGCAGCAGCTAAATATAGCTTTGTGTTAGCATCTGGAATAGAGATCTGTGCAGAAATGCTTGACCTATGCAATGATTGTGGAGCTTTCCTTAAAGTTTTACTTCATTTTCTGAAAAGGCATGAAGCCCAAGCTTCACCGGGCACAGTCTGGTGATGTTGTATAAGGTTTGTATTTGGGCAGTGGCATAGCCTGTATTCTCATCTGTGTGTTTCCAAAATATGATGTTTGCTACACTTGTCTCCTTAGACACCTTTTCTCTGCACAGATAGAATAGGATAAAGTGCAAAATCTTCATTCTGTCATCTAGAAAACTTGTTCCAGATGGACCACGATTCCCTCAAATGTCTCTGCTTGGGTCCACTGACCAGTTAAATAACTGGTACAGCATTCTTGTTGATGGAGGCTCCCAGTCAGCCAGGCATTCCGGGCAGTGCCAGCTTTAACCCTGCCCATGGATCTTCACAGGCTGTCAGCACGAACATCTCCGTTACATCCTTTAAATGAACTTGGATGCTTGGAACCGAAAGTTCCATTACCAACAGGTTTTGATGTGATTTTGTTTAGCTCTCAGTTCCTCTGCATATCAGGATATACTGAGTGCCTTAAATGCATTTCTGTGCCTGGGTATAGGCTTCTGGGCCCGCAGTTTGCAGCTGATGGGGAGAAATTTTACTGAGAGCCATACAAGTTAATCCACCCCAAGCACAGAGAGTGACCAGCAGATGGACAAGAGTGTGAGCCAGCACATGTTGAGCACAGACAGATGCACAGGAAACCAGTGCTTCCTGCTGCTTCCTCCTCTTCAGGGAGGCTGGTCTTGCTCCGGGTAATAATCACACAGCTCCTTTCCACCTTAAGGGCAAGCTATGTGCATGTATTTCTCCTTATCATGTAAGACCAAGGTTGTAAGAATACCTTTTTCAATCTCTTCTTCACAGACCCCTTCTTTGTGCCATGTTAGGAGATGAACAGATCAAAATGTCCCAGGTAAAGTAGCCTGCACTGATGCAGTGGAACTTGCAAATCTGAGATGGTTTTGCATTTTAGAATGCACTATGTGATAAACTGTAGCTGTTGGCCACTGTGATTAGGAGTTTGGTTTTCCCAGTTTTGGGGCGCAGAATTACATGTATGTGTGACATCATGTCATGCTGTGAGATAGAAACCCCCATTGTGAATTGCTGTCTCTTTTCTCTTGCAGAAGTTCCATGGATTTGGACTAAAATAAAGTTTTGGGATGTCTCTGTGTGGATTAAAATTTGGAAAGAAGAAACTGAGAGGTGAGTGCAGTCTGGTAAAGAAAGCCATTGTCACTGGTGACAGACTGAGGAATGTAAATATAGCACACGTGTGAGCCCTTGAGATCGTGTTTGGGATCATGTCTTACACCTGCAGAACAGGCAAGGGAAGAAATACTTCATTTACTTTTCCTGCATTTCATACTATCTTGATGAGTGTGTGGACTGTGTGCTAGTGAATGGGGGCACATCTGCAGCTGAGCAGGCTGCTGTTTATGCTCTGTCATGGCACTTGACTGGGTTGGGGGTGTTGTGTTTTGGGGTGTCTCCTATTAAGATCTTTTTGGGGAGTCATGGGTGAGCAGCACACGCTGCCCTCTCTCAAGTGGTTTATAAAATGTGCTAGAAGTGGGTTAGTGTGAAGATCTGATGCAGTCTTTTGATGATGAAATGCGTTGATGTACTCCACAAACTGTGTTAAATTCTGGGGCCCTCACTACAAGAAAGACATTGAGGTGCTGGAGCAGGTCCAGAGAAAGGCAACAGAGCTGGTGAAGGGTCTGGAGCACAGTGTGATGGGGAATGGCTGAGGGACCTGGGGGGTTTAGTCTGGAGAAAAGGAGGCTGAGGGTAGACTTTATTGCTCTCTACAGCTGCCTGAAAGGAGGTTATAGTGATATGAGGGTCAGCCTCTTCTCCCAGGTAACAAGTGATAGGACGAGAGAAAATGGCCTCAAGTTGCATAAGGGAGGGTTTAGATTGGATATCAGGAAAAAATCTTCACTGAACAGGTTGTCAAGCACTGAAACAGGTTTTCCAGGGAAGGGGTAGAGTCACCATCCCGAGGGGTATATAAAGAAGTGTAGATGTGGTGCTTAGGGGCATGGTTTAGTGGTTTTCTGGGCAGTGCTAGTAATTTCTCCGTGTGAGGTCCACATGACATCCAAATAAATGGGTGTTCAGGTGGGAGCAGTCATTCTTTGCAGCACAATCTCACTTTTCAGCAGAAATCCCTGAAAAGATGAACACCTGGGGGAAGTCCAGCAGGGGGGCTACTAGCATATCCTTGAAGTGGGCCAGCTTCCTGCAGCCTCTTAGGATGCATCTTCATCAGACTTTGCAGCAGGAGTCGCTGAACTGTGTCTCGTGTTCTATCATCTGCCTCCATGCCCTGGGTGTGATCTCTGGTCAGGGATCCAGGTCTGCAGACACTATGAAGAGGAGAAGTCTCTAGCCTTTCCTTTCCAGGGTGTTTCTCCCTGTATTTGATGGACGCAGAGATTAGTGCCCTACTCATATTTTGGCATGAAATTATTTTTTCCCAACCTCTTTGACCTCAGCAGACTGAATAGCTTTTTCCTAAGGGTTTGTTTTTGCAATTGTCCTGCTATTTCCTCTTCCTGGCACAGGGTAGACTGTGAACCCTGGTGTTAAGACAGGGGCATCTGTTTACTGCTCTGATAGTCCCAGAAGAGGAGGTTGTCTTTGGTCCTGGGGAAGGATCTCTGTCAGCACCAGGTCTCTTTCTTCATCTTGGTTTTGGAAATGAGAGAACACAAGCTTGTCTGTGAGCTGCTGTCCACCCAGGGCATCTCCACTTGTAAAGCGGTAGCTGTTCTGATTATCAGAAAGATTACGTTGCTGTACTAGGAAAGTTTTATGCTTTGCCTGTGCCTGACCTTGGGTTTTAGCAGAGAAGCGTTCAGCTCCACTTTCAGCCAACTGCCTAAGAAACACAGATCGTCCTAGATGTAAACCCCATAATTTATAGGGAAAATAATTTATTTTCACATTTATGCACATATTCATCACTAGTTCAAAACCAATGAATTCAAACTGGGGGAGATTCAGAGAAGCATAAGGGAAGCTGGGGTGATCAGGGAATTATGAGCTTCCGTAACAGGAAGCCAAAGGAGCATTTTTTATTTCCCTTTTAATTCTTTTGCCTTGAAGCCCAAAAGCTGTGATTGCTCCTTGCAAACATTTCACTGGAATAAGTGCTAGGCTTGAAGTACTATTTTAGTCCCACAGTTTGTAAGCCTTTGTTTTGGAGAAATCTGTAGGACTGTGCTGCCGGAGAGACGGGATATCCTATGCACTCATTGGAGGGACAGTACCACTCTTGGAAAGACTGTATCTTTCTTCTAAAGACAAACCTGAATGACAGTTAACCTTACAGAAGAGCCATGTCCATGGGAGGGGATGGATTACCTCAGGCATCAGCTGTTGAAACTGGGATCAGAATTGCTGCCATGAGAACAGTGATATTTTTCTGTTTCTCCCTAGAAAGACATGGCTGTTTTCACGTGAGCTGGGATGCACGCAAAATTGGGAGAGTTTTTCAGGATGGGTATGATTTAACAAGACAGATTTCACGGTCAAAATTTCTTGGAGATAAAGAGTTCTGATGCAGATGTTCTTTATACAAGTGACCAGGGACTCAGCTGTCTATATCATGTCAGATGCACAAACACTGTTGGAGGAAACCAGTTCCTAAATGACCAAACCTTATGAGTCTATTCAAGCTGAAGTGGGGAAACACAACCCTTAGATAAGTGGCAGTAATATTTCTCTGTAAAAGATGCCCAAAATCCTTTACACTGAGGTTAACCTACAATGAATACTGACAGAACGGAGAGGAATGGGGACATTTTCGGTTCATGGTGTGTGTGGGAAGAAATAAGGATCATGCCTTGGTGATGGCTGATAAATGTGGAATGCGTCTGCTCACTGGCTTGATCCCAAGGCAGTTTAAGTCAGCACTGCAGCTGTGTACCTTGAGGATGGGAATGGCCAAGTACTATCTGTGAACCAAACAGAAATAGGGAACGGGGAGAGCTCATCTACACAGATAAACCTATCTCAAGGTGTGTGCTTCCAGACAATGGCAAGATCATTCATTGCTACTGCTTCATCTCCACAAGCCCAGCCTAGGGGCACTGTAGAAGGAAGAGGATGGATATAAACTGGGCCTGGGCTTTTTGAAAGCTTCACTGGGTTTTAATTCTTGCTGCAAGGGTCAGCCTGCTCTCCAGGGTAGCTAGGTTTTGGATATCTCTGGGCAGAGTTTGGCATGGAAGCAGCTCCCTATGGAGAAGACAGCCCAAGACCAGCTTTGTAGGCATAAAGCTTGGCTGCCCTCTGGGACTCCCATTCAGATCAGATAGGAAATATTTTACCACAACAGACATTGAGTATGAAAAATGTATTTATTTTTACGTAATGTCCCATGAGGGAAATAACTGTGAATTGGAAAAACTTCTTGAAGTTCGTTACAGACCTGTATTTATTTTTATGATTTTTGCAGCACTTCCTATTACTGTGTATTGCTGTTTTTAACAGCATGTGCAATTGTGTCAAGTTGTGGCTTGACATGTCTAGGAGATACTGTTTTCTAGTAAAGGAAATTATATGTGCCAGCCAGTCACTGTCAGACTAGTTTTTAAAATAAAAACAAGTAACTATTTCAGCTGCTTTATTTGGCATTCATCAAAATATTGTGAACTACAATTACTAAAACCAGGATACAAAGTGATTTGAAATTCTAAACCAAATCTGAAAAAGAAACAACAACAAAAAAAAAAATCTAAAGCTTTCCAAAATGAAAAACAATTTCTACTGCTAAAATATTTGGAAAAGCACACTTTCATTCTGAAGTGAACTGAAAGCAAGCGTGAAAAGACGTAGACGCTTCTTGAGAAATAACCTTCTGCAAGGGACTTCTGAGATTTGTTGAGTCCCCACCCCTTGCCCAAAGCCAAGGGTGAGACGTTGGTGAGACATCAATGGGAGGAGGAAGTGAAGGAAAACCAGGACAGGTATTATTGCAAGAAACAGGGAAAGTGAAAGATGAGGTAGCCTCTATCCCTCTCCAGAATAACCTAAAAGGGAATATTTTCTGCTTTAAGCTTATCTAGCACTTCTTCCATGCCTGTGTCCCAAGAGTGCTGTTAGAACACGAGTGTTGTACACACTCTTGGGTGTCCTTTTTGAGCTCTCATTTCTTGCTTTCTCTCTCCTTATGGTGATAATATCAAATACTGCTTTAGAAAAACGTCAGGTTGTAATGCTGAATATTATGTTGATATTACTGGGCCTCAGGTGGAAGTACTTCCAGCTGACCCTCAAGGTTTCCGATTTCAGACCTCGTATCTGCTGTATGAAGATGAAGTTTGTCAGTACCTCTCCTCAGTAAGTTTTCTGTTAGTGACGACAGAAAAGAAATAATTTTGCATTAATACCAGGAGCATGTGAAATGTTTTACCTGTGTGAGAAATTCCAGTTGCCACGTGGTGTTTGTTCAGTGCTAGCAGAAGGCTGAGCTCCGCACCAAGCACCAAAGACGCAATCCAATGACCACTGAAGTGTATTTCTTGCATTTCATTTCTTCAGGAGGAAGAAACATTCTTGTTTTCTTGAGGCAAGACATAATAACGATCTTTATTTCATAATGGAGCAAGAGGCAGGAGGGAATAGGGTTAAACCCATTTATGGCTGTGTCTCTGAATGTTTTTGCTGCAGGTTTTTTTTAAGTAAATCCCTCACATCCAGTGAAAGCTCCTCTGTTTCAGAGGTGAAAATGCGTGTGATCGCCAGCATAAATCCTCTCCAGCCACAGGAGCCAGAGAGGGTCCATAGAAAAGGGACATCTACACGTGAAAAAAGCAGGGGTTTGGAACATGGAGCCCCAGAGAGCCCCTCCTTTGAGTCAATAATAAAACCCACGTTTGTTTGCCAGGCAGCTGAGCATGTTCCTGCTCCAAGCAGGGCTTGGCTGTGACCTTCCCCTTGCCCGTTCTCATCCCACTGGGTTCTCACGGCTCCTCCTGCCCCAGCCACGCTTGCTGCACCCTGCCAGGCTCTGGCTGCAGTTCAGGGCAGGGATGGGCTTTCCTTTCATGCTGCAGAACAGCAGGCGCACCGGCACCAGGCACGTTACAGTGTTAGGTTGACACTTGGGTAATGAGGGTTCAGCTTCTGTCTCTGTCCCCGATCAGCTGTTGAAAAGTAGTTCTCTAGCCAGTGCGAGCCTCAGACCTGTTGTACAGCTCATCCCTTCACCCACATATCCTCTGATCCATAGCAAATGTTGACTTCCTGGTTTAAGATCCCTGGCTTTGGTTTTGGGTACAGTTCACTCAGTGCAGCTCTGTTCCCAGCAAGGCACTACTGTATTATGGATGTGAAACCTGGTCATATCACCACTATAAAAAGGAATCCTGCTCTCTTTAACCCAATGGTAGGAATTCTACCCAGCTACAGCACATGTAAATTGAGAAACTTGTTGCATGGTTCCATTACCTCTCATGATTGAAAAAAGCAGCAATTATTGCTTTAAGGTACAAGGAGATTTTAACTGTTAGCTTGCCAAATCACCTCCCTAAGAGCACCAATTTTAGTTGCTCAATATAGTATAGGTATGACTTGCCTTCTCCAATGCAATTGCCTTTCAATGAACACTTTTTTTTTTGAGGAGAAAATAGAGATACTGACACACTGTGGTGGGTTTCAGTTATTTGTGCACATGGAATAATGGTCGAGCAACACCTGAAAAATGGATCAGAATTCCCTGCTAGTGAAGGGATGGGTGATCTCCTGAGTGCTGGATGTAAGGCGGCACTTGTGCCGTTGCTGAGAAGTGACGCCAGAAGCTGGGTCACACAGTGATGATGTGGTGATGCCCAAAACTAAGGTCAATAGAATTCAGGGGGAGATGGGATAGGAGGAGCTGGAAGGAGACACATCATGAGATTTGAAGCAAGAAATGTGCTGCAACTGGTGTAGGTCTTTTGAGACTGCTTATAGCCTGTTGCAGGAGAGAACTGAATTACAGTCACAGGAAGGTCAGATATGTGCCCTTGGGAGCAGAATAACTGTTTTTCAGCTTTTGCAACTTGGTATTGGTAAGGTTAATGGCTTTGCTAAGGGAAAGCCATTTTGCTAAGCTCCACAAGGGAAGCTGGGAGATGAGTCCAGCCCCTGGATGCCACTCTGCAGCTGGTCCAGAACAGCATTCATGCTCCTGAGGTCACTTGTTTAAAGGGTGGAGTGGAGATTATTATTTTTACACAGTTTATGTTGTCTCTGTTCTGTTGTCAGGCTTAGTTACGCTGGCACTCCCCTAACTGGGCTGTGCTGCTTTATACATGAGGTATCAGGGCCTAGACTGTATATGACTTGGCAAAACCAGGCAGATCTTAACCTCCTCTTTCTTGGAGCCTCAAGACTTAGTACCTACAAAACCTTTCCAACAGCCTTCTGAAAGCATTGCGCTTGGCACATGCTCCTTAGCATAAACCAGAAACAAATTTCCAGGCTGTCTGACCAGACCTTGAATCTAACCTCTTGCAGGACTTTTCCGTGCAGCAGTCCTAAGCTGGTGGGCTAGCCAGGTACATTTATAGCTGATTTTTGGCATGGGTTTAGTTTGATTGAATACAGATGTTATTCTGCGGTTTAGCTCCTAAATCTGTCTGCTTGAGAAAACAGCCACTTTCCCAGTGAGTTGGTCTCAGTGGTTAGACCAAGAACTGGGCACTAAGCCATATTTATGTACACTGAGTTTCCACTGATGAATAATCTAAAATAGTTTTCAGTGGCAGTGAAATGATAACTTGGAGCACAAATCCCATTCCTTCTTTCCAGTGATTTGTGACTGGAGTTTGCAAAAGCAGAAAGTTTGAGTTGCTTAGAGATATAAAAACGTCTCAAGAAATGAAAAAAACTTCTCATCTGATAGCCATTCAGGTTTCCCCTCCCTTTTTCCTCAATGCTTTCAGAGTCAACAGGGTATGACAAGACATGTATGCCTGGATCTACAGCCAAATTACCCTGAGCTGTGGTTCCCAGGTGAAGCTCTTGCAGTGCTTGACTTTTCCTAATTTTTTGTTTATTGTGATCATCCAAGAGGCTTTATTTCATTCCAAACAGTTCCAGAAACAAACAAGAGTTGTCTGTCTTGATAGTTCAGAACTGCTGGTTTAGGAGGCACAACAGTAGGATAAAGCCACTGAGGAAACATTGCCCTGTGCGTGTGGTCAGTGGTGGTTCTCCTTTGGTTTAGCTGGAGGACATGATTGCTGATGTTGTTGGATGAGGTGCCCTTTGCAATTCACTGTGGTGGTTTTTGCTTTAACCAAAGGTATTGGCTGTTATCCAGTAAGAAAAATGAAAATTCCTTGTATTAGGCCTTCTTTACACTGCCTCTGAGGGAGATGGATGACTACAGCAGGCCAGAGGCTTCATTCAGTTTTGAACCAGGTTCATAGCTGGAGCCTTCAGAAATGGGTTGTCCTAGAAAACCTGCCCTTAGGTACTGTATGATCAGTCACAGGAGGGCAATACCTTGAGTAAGTTTCATTTGCTGTTGTGTTTAACAACTCTGCTTAACGTTAGCTGCTTTATGTTCCTGTGTTATTCCTAAACTGTTTGCAGCTATTTGTGTGTCTCGCATAAAAGCCATTCCTGTTGGAGAGTGCATCTCTCACCATGGTGACAAGCCAGGCTCTTTTCCTCACCAGAGCAGATGTGCACATTCTTTGTTTCTGGCAGCATGGGAGAGCCTTGAATTCAAACACGTGTGTTAAGTGCCTCTTCCACGGCTACATGCCCCCTGGAGCAGGCTAAGGAAGGAGGATGGTTCCTCACTCCCCCAGGGAGGTGGGATGAGCAAAGTTGCTCGGGCATATCCAGCCACCGCCAGCAACACATGGATTTCTGTTTCTGTGTGCAGTCCCCTTGAGGGCTGCCTGCCTACAGGAAACAGAAAGTCATTGAGGACCTTAGAGCCTTTCAGAAGCTGATGCGTGATGCCAAGGCTCTGCCATGCCCTGTGCCTCATGTGCTGGCAAGGGAATAGGCACCCAAAGGGCTCTAGCCTAGATTAGCAGTTCTGGATGTCTTTGTGCTTCTCTGTCAGTCATGCATTTCTGTAGCTCATTCTAGTGAGGCAGTTAGGCAGGCATGCTGGCTGGGAGCAGCATGGACAGTGGTGTTGTCCCCTGTGAGAATTCAGCCTTTCATTTCATCTCAGTGCCGCAGGTCTTTGGTTTGCCTGTGCTGCTCTGCTTAAGAGCATGGTGCATGCAAACAGTTTTGCCTCTGCCTGGGCTCTGTGAACGTGCCTCTTTAGCCTGGTAGCTTTTCAAGCTTTGTCATCTATTCCTATTTACATTAAAATAGTTTATCTTTTCTGTGGTGTTTATTCCAGGACTAGACTTGGAGACCCTGGGGAGGGGATAAGAGTAGCACTTACTGTATGGGAGGAAATGTGCGAGTGTTGGGAAGCTCTGTTTTTAACAAATAGCTTTATTTTTTGACTGCTTTGATAATACTGGTTGCTCTCAGAAAAATTCCTGAAGGGGCACATAGCACAATAGGTGAAGCCCTGCAAGCCTGGACCTCTTGAGCTCTGCTTCTGTTTTCCTCTGGGACACCAGGCAAGTTACTCTGATCTCTCTGTACATTGTTCTCCCTATTGTGAAAGATGAGAAAAATGTGTCTGAGGAAAGCAGTGAAGGATTAAGCACTTTGAAGGTCTTGACTAAAGCCGCTGTGGTTGGTCTGAATCACTGAGTTGGGGCAGATGGGAACTGATTCGAAAACGCGTGTCACAGTTAGATGTGCCAGTAGAGGGGGAAAACCACATTTACCTGCTAACAAAGATTTACATTGGTAATTTGAGGCCTTGATGCAAACAGCTCACAGAGGCAAAAGCAATGGTGATTTGGAAAAGGGCTTAAGAATTAGGGATGATGTTTTACTTACAGGGTGATTGGAAGGAAAGGAGGAAGGATAGAAGTTCAATGCACTGAACAGCTTAGGCGCTTGCTAATGCAAGAGTGAATAAACAGGAAGAACTAGATTTCTTAGCACATCATTTAATAGGTGTAATAGGCACATGCTGAGATAACTCATGAAGCTGGAATATTAATAGAAAAGAATTATTTCTTTATTCTGGAACAGTAATGGAGGTTTTCCTTGTATGTCTATGTGCTGAGATCCAGCATGAAGAAAGAGATGAACAAATTGCAAATCTCTGAGTAATGCTACAAGGGCAAAGACAGACGCAGCAAACCAAGAAGGAAAGTGTTCTGTGAAAAAAACCGAACCAAAGCAAAGCGTAGTTTTCTGAGAAACTTGGAATGGTGATAAATGAAGAATTCTGGCTATTCAGAGGCTGAGTTGGAGGGGAGCTTAGGGGAACACGACCTGTGTGGCTGGCACAGCATTTTGGTGCAGAGGTGGGTAATTTTTTGGAGCTAGAGAGGAGCTGCTTCCCTCCAACAGGGAGGAGCTGCCTGGTGAAAGCAGGAGGGAGTGTAAACAGGAATGATTATAAAATGATGGTATGATACTTAGGAAAAAGTGACAATAGGAAAGTGTTTAAAATGGACTTGAAGAAGGAAATCTTCAGTAAATGTGAAGAACTAGTAACTGAGATCTCATTGGAAGAAAATCTGGGGTTGCGAGAGAGTTAAGCAGAGCTCGTTTCCTTAAATACTTGATATGAAAGGCAGGTATAAGTTACCATCTTCCAGGGGAAGGCTTAGAAGGGTGAGTGAAATGTCAAAATCACAGACTCCTCATTCACTTCAGGCCGAGAAGGGTTGCCCCTAGAAGGTGCAAAGCAGCATGTTTTATCCAGCACAAACTGTGTGGAGAAGGCAAGAAAGAGCTCATCTTGCTTTTCTTAAAGCAAGAAAAAGCTATTAAAGATCTTGAGGTCCTTTCCAACCCTAAGTATTCTGTGATTCTATGATTCTATATATAAAAGGCAATAAAAGCTGTTCTGTAAGAGCTGGGATCTCTGGGGCTCTGTAACACTCTCGGTAAGAGGAAGATCAAAGAAAGTTGGGGCTGTTCGACCTGGAGAAAAGAAGGCTGCATGGAGACAGAGCAGCCTTCCAGTGTCTGAAGGGGGCCTATAGGGATGCTGGGGAAGCACTCTTCATGAGGGACTGCAGTGATAGGACAAGGGGTAACGGGGTCAAACTTAAAGAGGGGAGGTTTAGATTGGATATGAGGAGGAAATTCTTTACTGTGAGGGTGGTGAGGCACTGGAATGGGTTGCCCAGGGAAGTTGTGAATGCTTCATCACTGGCGGTGTTCAAGGCCGGATTGGACATAGCCTTGGGTGGCATGGTTTAGTGGGAGGTGTCCTTGCCCATGGCAGGGGGATTGGAACTAGATGATCTTAAGGTCCTTTCCAACCCAAACTGTTCTATGGTTCTATGATTCTGTGGTTCTACGATGGTTTATGTCTGCTACTTATTGAAAAAAAGCCTAGTAACTAATGGTAAGAAATCTGGGAAATGTCTTTTTTTTTTGGGGGGGGGGGGGAGGGTGTCATGGGGGGTGTGAAGGTAGGGATTTATTGCTGTGTTGTTCTGTTGTTTTATTTTTATTTAGACATCTAACATAATAGTTGCCAGAAGGACAGGAGAACGTGGAAGTCTTTGCTCTGGAATAGAGTGGGAATAGGCTGGCTAGCAGAGGTAGAGCATAGCCTGGAGCAACGCTGCCTTTGAGAGTTTCTGATGCAGAGACAGGCAAAGTTCAAAAGACAGGGAAGAGAGCAAGCATAGCATCTATCTTGAAAAGGGGGGAAAAGAAAACCTAGACAGTTATAGATATATTGGCTTTACTTCTTGGGTAAGGGTTCAAACTAACTAACCACTTCAAAGTAACTATAAGTGTGTTTGTGAGGAAGAGGTAATTAACAGTCAGCAGTCATGAAAAGCTGCAATAAACCAAACTGAATTCTGCATTAACAGTAGCCAGAGGGCTAGAGAAAAAGCCTTAGATAACTGTCATGTATCTTGGCTCTCACTTGTGGCATTTTTACAAGTAAACTAGAGATATATGCTTGAGGTCGAATGACCATACAGTAAGTACTAGAAAACAAAACTCACTGACAATAATTGTCAATGACTGATTATGAATCTTGAGAAATTCACCAGGGATGTATACTGACTCTGGTACTCAATATTTTCTTCTGCATCATGGCTTGCATAACAAAGAAGACACTTAGTAAATCTGCAAATGGCACCCTGCTGGCAGGAGCCAAAGCACCCTGAAAGATAGGATTAGAATTGACCAGTTGGAGAAATAGCCTGAAAAACTTTGGGTGCAGTTCGGCAAGGACAAATGACAGATTTGCATTGCTTGATGAGGCATTAGCTCTGCCAGAAAGTGTCTGGCAAAATGGATCATATTCCGAAGCACCATCAGCTGTGTGCTGGTGGTGCCTAAGGACAATATTTTTAAGCTACTTCTAGTGCAGTTCCTATGTCACATACACATTGTCTACAAGATAGGTGGAGTGTCTCTAGTTCTTTGGTCAGCTTGGTAAGACTTCAGCAGCAAAATACGGCCCATGTTGGCCTCTGCACATCCGGAATGAGGTGAATTATCTGGGAAGCTCGCTGGAGAGCTGCAAGAGTGATGCTACTTCTGACTGATTGACCCAAAAGAAGTGACTGAAGAAACTGGAGTTGCTTACCCTTGGGAAGAGAAAGCTACAGTGAGGCATTACAACCTTACATACATAATGAACTTGTCTGTGCTCTGTGCCCCTGGGGAGTAGCACAAGGAACTGTGGAGGAGTAGAAGAGCATATTTGACCATCCCAGGAGAAGATACAATTTATTTAAATTGGAGTAATTACTTTTATGTTAAATAATGGGGGAAAAAAATCCCCTAGAAGAAGGACACTGCAGTCCTGGAAATAGGCAGCCTGAGCAACAGCCATCACTGAAGCTTTCTAGGGCTTTTATTGGCAGTGACAGGCACAACGCTGTCTTGAGGTAGAGGATAGTTCTGATGGTCTTTCAAAATACCTTCCAGTACTTTTTAATTTCATGACAGCTATGGTGGTGATGTCCCATCTGTGGGATGATGCTAGGAGATTCACTTGTACTGAAGAAAGGGCACTAACAGCAGCCTGATGGCAACAGCTCCTGAGACTTCAGGAGGAAGAGATGGATCAGGGCAGGAGTGGTGAGCACCACTAGTTAAGTGTGATTCTTATCCAGGAGAAGCTGAACAACCTGTTAAACCAATGCTGGAATTGCAGTGAGTGGTGGGTTTAAGTGTGTTGTGATACTAGTCTGCAGTGCTGCTCTATCAGTGCCACCAGGTTCTTCAGTTGCCTGACATGGGGCTGTTAACCCAGAGCACAGATTCCCTGTGACACTACCCTTCATCAGCTCTGCTTGTGTTTTCTGATGTTTCATTCACATCTCTATTGACCTGCTTACCATCAAGCATGCCTAATGTTTTTCCTCTTCTTTACAGAGGTAGAGAGACAACTTCAAGCAAACAACCGGGACTTTAATCTGCAGTTTGAATATGCTGTAAGTAACCAACATATGTTGTTTCATGCAGATGTAGTCACAGATGTAGCTTCGTCTGCTTCATGTCTTGAATGTTGTTTCAAGGGGGGGTGACGTGACTGCGTGCTAACTACGACCCTGCAAACTAGGCAAACATATGCCAGATGAACCATCAGAGATGGTTCATTGCTGATTCAGCCATAGGGAGCTCTGCCTCTGGAGTCAACCCTGCAAATGGGAATAAGATGCTGGAAGAGCATAAGGTGGTGACTTCACACTCTTCCAGAAAACTATCTGTGAGTCAAAGCATTTTCAGGATCAGACTCCAAGGCCTTTCAATGATGGAACCTAGGGCCAGTTTTCTGTTGGAAACATGTCTCCATTTAAAGTAAAACACGTAAGGAAATGTGTCAGTTCCTCGGCTCTTACAGTGAAATCCTCTCTGGCAGGAAGGTTTTGACTCTGGCCTTTGTGGCTTCCTGCCAGCTTTATTTCCAACTCCTTTAGCAGCGTACTTATGCTTAAGCTGTACCATGAAATCTGTGACTCCAAGGAGCACCTTGATATGGGTTGGCTGTGACCCAGGTCTGCCAAGATACAGTGCCAGGGAAACCCTTGGGCAACTTGACTTCCAAAGGCTGTGGACCATTTGTTGATACCGTATATGGAGGAGGGAAAGCTCAGCCGATGGACCTGTACTGCCTGGCTGCAGGGTCACCTCCTCAGTGAGGTGATCCTGAAGCTGCATTCTTTTAGTTGAATATTTCAACTAATATTAAAATGCATTTTGCGAATTTTTGTCCTCGCATATCTGAATTCCAGTGATGAAATTCGTACTTCAGTTTTGCTCAGGAGCTCTTTTGAATCCTGTTTTGGTTTAGGAACATCACAAGTATTTTTTTGGCAAGAATTGAAAAAAAATGAACATTTCAGAGCACTGTGATTTCTTGTGAGATAGAAAGTCTGACTTGCCAACAGCTTTGACTAAAGATCTTGATGCATCTGATCTGTTGGCAACAAGAACTAGGTGGTTTTCAGGGGTCACCTTTCATCCCTGACCTAACCAAAATTGGTTAGAGACTTCCTGGGCCCAGAACACATTTCATGTGTCCTGAATGTGAAATGCGTTGTAGTTAATATATGTAAAGGACTATGCAGCATGAATGCCTTATCAATCCTAGTGATTTGAGACTGGGGGAGTGCATTTGTTTTGCACAGAACCTGCCAGTAATGTACTGAGGTGGGTATTGTCGCAACATATGGATTTGTGATCTTTCATTGAATGACTGCAGTGTTGACTATGTGCAGCAGTGGGGCAAGAAAGCAGAAGGGAGATGTACAATGATGTCAGGGTAGGAAGAACAAGCAACCCTTCTGGTTCTGAGCCTATTTCTGTGAAAAGCCATTTCTAAGGCTGTCCCAGGCTTCTCATTTCCAGTAAGTCCTGGCAAAAGTTCAATTTGTTAAACCCACTTTACCATGTTGTATGAAAAGGACAAACCTTGCTCATAAATTACTTCATATCTCATGCTGTAGCTTGCAGGGTGCTTCTGGAGATGCCAAGAAGGGAGGTAAGTCTCCTACTCTTCCATCAACATAAGCATGATGCTCCTCAAAGTTAGCTCTTCCAGTCCTGTAGTTCACTGAAAGGGTCAAACCTGGGCCCTTCCCCATGTTCAGATTTGCCTTGACATGGTCAGGCTGCTCTGCTAAGCACTAGAATGTGGTCCAGTGAGGGATGAAGACTGAACGCCGGAGCTTGCCCTGGGGTGATCAGGCAGCTATTAGTCTCAGTTGCCTCTTGGCATGCTGACATTTTCTAGACAGAGTAATTTTGTCTCCTGCAGCCACAGTCCTCCCTCAGTGTATTTTCCCACCCTCTCTTTTTCCTTTTCTAATTTGACCTTTATACAAGCAAACAACAGAAGTGTTTGTACTGTCTGTTCTTCGTTGTGGTGCTCAGCTCTTTGTGACATGAGAATCGGCATGCAAGGGCAGCCACATAGTGATTTGAAGCCTTCCTTATAGGGCCAGGAGAACAGCTGGCCTACAGCTCTTGGTCCCACAGCAAGAACCACTAATCCTTGTTCTCCTGGCATAGAAGTCTTGTCTTCTCTTGAGGCAGAGGAAGGGTTGCACCAATAGCTATTCCAGCCAGATAAAAGGGACAATGGCCAGAAACTGTAAGGAAAACAAACAGTATAACAAAGCTTAGAAAGGATTTTAGACAGTGAAAGCCACAGGAGTGAGGTTTAATTTACTTGGTAACTTAAGGCTGTGTTAGCCATAAAATCTATAGAACCGGTTCTCGCAATTAAGCTAGGGGAGACAATTATGTTTCCTTAGGGTGAGGTGGTTGCTAAAAAAGGCCAGTAAAGAAAAGAAAGGGAAATGCAAACAGAGGTGTAATATATTGTCTTACAGGTGCAGCCAGGCTGTATGCTCCAGCTGGCATTCCAGGCTTTCACTAAAAAGAGCTTCTGTTATGTACGTATTGATCAAAGGTACAGAGGTGCTTTGTCCTAGTTTAGTCTCAGTGAGAACAGGGAAGTGGAGAAGTACAATCAGAGGTGGCTATGTTGTCCAGGAATAGATGACAGCTATTGTCCCTTCCCAGTGCAGTCTATGGGATATCTGTGAAGCAAGAAGAGAGGAGCTGAGAAAGACTTGAAAATTCCATTGTGCTTGGAGTCTGACATCAGTTCTGGCAGCTGCTGAAAGCTGGCCCTCCTGGTATGAAGCAAGACTCCCAGATATACTCAAACCAGCTTTGCAGGAGCGTGGTGCTCCACCGTGGAAGTCTGTGTCTGCCAGTGCGTGCAAGGGCATGTCCAGATCATTCAGCCTTAGACTTGGATAAGACTTGGGAAGGCAAGCTGCCTCCCAGATCTGGGAAGGAAATATATGAGATGCCGAGCTGCAGTGTGTCCCTTTAGCTGAGCACCTACTGGGAAGGAAGGTTGGATAACACAGGAGGCTGTACTGATAGGGTGGGATGAAATTAAGATGTGCATAGGAGGTGCACATGGCAGAAATCACCTTAACACAGTCTTCATGGTGAGAATGAGGAACAGCTTCAGAGGCAGAATCTAATGCACCCTGGGCATAGGAGATGTGTCGTATGAGGCTGGAAGATTGGGGTAGTATCCTTCATCTGTGTGAACAGGCAGCAGAGACTGAGGCGGATAAGGGAAGATTTTCTTATCTAAAGAAGCCTCTTACATGTCTCCTGATGATTTTTGCTGTGACTAAATAATAGGAGGTCCTGTGGTCAAGGGCAGCAGCTTCAAGCACTGGCAGTGCTTGGGTAGGTCAGGATTTATTTGGACTCATTGTGAAGAATGAAGCTGAAACTAGAGCTCTCAGACTAGAGCAGCGCCAGACATCCTTGGCCTTATCCTGCACAGCAAGAACACCATAACCTAGAAAAATAAAAGAAACTTTAAAACAAAGTGCTGTTCAGTTAACTGGAAGGGCTGAGTGCGAAGGTATGTACTACCCACCAGCTCACAGAATTAGTTAGGAATGACTCAGAAACCAAGTGTGAATGAGTGGTATGAAAAGGCAGCACAGCAAAACATGGACTCAGTATAGGTCAGTAAAAATGAAAAGTCAAGTCCTAATCCTGTGTTTATTCACATTGCAGACAGGATGATCCTTCCTGACTTCAGTAAAAGATTTGCCTGTGTAAAGACTGAAATAAAGTGAAAAGCAGGGTGCCAGATACAGTCCAACAAGGTTTAAGGGCTTTAATAAAGGCTCTTATCTGAGGCTGTTCTGTCTGCACTGCCCCCAGCTGAGCTGCAGAAAGGACTGTCCTGTGTGGGTGCACCACGATGGGCTCTCCGTCTATCAACACTTTGCAGAAGAAATTCTCTTCTGAAGGCTTTTAATGTTTGCTCTGATCCCAATTCCTTTTAATTTCTTGCTTTCACGTTGGAATTTAGCACAGCTGCACTGGGACGTCACAAAGGGCTGCGAAAACAACTTTGAAATTGGCTTTCAGACAATAGGAGAGGAAATGCAAGGCCCATGAGTCAATGACAAATTTCATCTTGGATCAGGATCTAGGGCCAAACCAGCGTCCTTTCTATAGTACCAGAAGTGAGAAGGCTGCTTGGACTCTGCTTTTGTTCTCCCTGGTCACCTGATGAATTCTCTAGTGAAATAGGAGGGATGTATATAACCTCCTACAGCCAATACACATTGCCCTGAGCTGGATTGGTGGCTGCATTCATATCTCTCTGAAGTTTAACTGGAGAGCAAGTTGCTGTAGTAGTGTGCTCAGACTCTGCTCCACCTCTTCTGCTTGTGTGCTTCAATCTCTAAAGGATGCCTGGTGGCTTACTCTCAAGGACCTTGTCAGTGTGGATGGGAGGGTGGCAATGGCTGCTGTCCTTTCCTGTCTCAACCTGCAAGTGCTTCCCAGGATTCATCATGCTTAAGGCTGAAGGGAGTGTTGTCTGGTCATGTGGAAAGTGGCCTGAGTAACTCCGGAAGGAATAGTTGCAGCAGCAACCAGCGCTGTTCGTTCTTCATCTCGGAAGGTGTCAGCTGGATTTGCCCAAAGAGAGACTGAAGCGCTGTCAAGGAGCAGCAAGAGCAGGGCTGCTCTGCAAGAGGGTATGAGCTGTGGGCTGAGGGTGACCCCAGCATAGTCAATGCCTCCACTGACAAGGGGGTCAGCAGCAGTCCTGCAGCACCTGGTTGAGGGGTACAGGGCAGGATGCTAGTAATAGGGCCCATCCTGACCGTCCCAGACAAGGTGAGTTGATGCACCAGGTCCTCCAAGGTCCATCTAGGGAGCCCAGGCAGGGGCAACAGGAGATAGGGCTGAAGACAAGCCTACACCATAGGCCCAAGGTCCATAGAGGAGGCAGAGCTGGATATGTCCACCTGGGAAACTAGGACAGATGTTAGGCTGGAGGCTGGTACTTCTACAGCACAGCTCAGGCAAAAGCTGGAGGCTTAAGTGATGTCCTGGACAGGCATTGCAGATGGAGATACCAGGTGAGGTCAAGGCCCAGTAGGGCATATTAGGGCCCTGACAAGCACAGAAAGGTTGAGATATGCCAGACATGAGCTGCCGTGTGGTCCATAGACTCCTTTGGACTGAGTCCTCTACTGTCTGTCTTAGCTTCAACTTCATGGGGACAAAACTTCTACCATACTGGTTGAGAGTCTGGTTGTGTCAGACCTTAACAATCAGAGTATGGCAGTTCGGAGTCTGCCTCCTCTGCACCACTTAACAGTGCTCTACTCTTGACTTCTCCCTGCCCAGCAGCAGCTTCAGGTACTGAGCAAAGTGGAAGGAGAACTCAGTGTAGTTGAAGAAAGCAACTAAGAGACAAGACCTTTAGATCCTGTACTTGACCTGTCTGTGAGCAATGGCATAAGATTGTCAAGACATGCCACGTCTGTGTGCCTCCATGTCCTTGACTGCACCACCATGATGAGGACACTCACCACGGTGATGATTACTGGGGGTTAATGAGTAATGGGATGACACCCAGGAAGAAGGAACAGCATAGGAAAACACAACCAGTGACTATATTTTCCAAGAGATTTTCCTAGAATACCTCATGTGTGATGGGATCCTGGACTTCATTTCATTATTGCTGCCAAGAGGGGGTCAAGGGGTTACAGATGTAAGAAATTCTCAAAGTTGTTAAAAAGAAAGAAAAGAAGAAAAAAGAAGTAATAAAAGAGAAGAATATAGTGTGTTGGATACAGATCTTTTTATTTCTGGTGTCTGGCCAGTCTTTTACTTCTGGGAGTCAGAATGAGATCTTTACGGGGACCAGATGAACCCCATCAACATCCTGTCAGCCTTTTCAGTCTTCTGTTGAGCTGGGGCTGTTGCTCACTGCCAGGAACAAAGCAGTGAACTTGGTAGGATTAAAACTAATCTTGTCTGACTATTCTATATTCTTTGTGAAAACAAAGCCTTCATGGCCCACGTGCCTTGTTGCATGAGTGTATTAAATGTGTCCTTGAGCATATTTGCAGCCCTCTATATGGTAACTGCATGCTTTCAAATTGCACTGCTGCATTTAAACGAAATGCCATTGAGTCACACTCCTGCTGCACTTTGCGAGGCTTTATCAAAGCACTTGGGAAAGTAATTTCTGCTTCTCAGCTGCTTTATCAGGCTGTACCTAGTGCTACCCAGGTACCAGTGAAATTGCCATGTGTCGTGGCACACCACCTCTCTCTGGATTTGCCAAGGATTTGCTAAAATGTGCTTTGGACCAGGTTGTCCAGCTGCTGGTAATTAATATGTCATGGAGCCAGGGGTATAAATTTAGATAGTCAATTCCTTGCCATACCCTGCCTGTTCCGGGTATAACCCTATAGTCCCTGTAATCTAGCTACAAAAGCAGCAGTGTCTTTCATTTCCAGTGACTTTCACATCAAGGAGATGATTTGTTTGCTCAACGAACAAAGGTAGGAGCCATCTGCTGAATTTTGCTCATGGTCGGACGTCACAGGCAGGCTTCTGAAAACACCCCCAAAGTAACAGCTCATCCACCAGATCTGGACTTGTGTAACTGTGGTGCGATGAGCACTATTCTTAGGGACAGCATTTCAGTGGAGTCACACCTCCAGGAGGTGTGAATCTAGCCCCTGAAAAGAGCAGATGAGAATAATCCATCACCCACAAACAACGTCGCTCTCATGTCAAACTTCGCAGCTGGAGAGCTTGAGGCTGATGGCAGGTAACCACACTTGATCCTATTTGTTTAGGACACAAGCGCACATGGGGGCTGCCCCCAGTCAACCAGAAGTCAAGGGCAAACCTGGGAGTAAGTGTAACACTCCTGATTCCTGTCTTTGTGCTTGGCCCATAGAGCTGCTTTTCTTATATGTTTGATATTTGTAAATCTGTAGCAGAACCAGAAGTTTTGGTAAGGCTCCAAATAGAATAATAGAATCATAGAATAGTTAGGGTTGGAAAGGACCTTAAGATCATCTAGTTCCAGCCCCCCTGCCATGGGCAAGGACACCTCCAACTAAACCATGCCACTCAAGGCTATGTCCAACCTGGCCTTGAACACCGCCAGTGATGAAGCATTCACAACTTCCCTGAGCAACCCATTCCAGTGCCTCACCACCCATACAGTAAAGAATTTCTTCCTCATATCCAGTCTAAACTTCCCCTCTTTAAGTTTGACCCCGTTACCCCTTGTCCTATCACTACAGTCCCTCATGAAGAGAATTCCTGCTTCCAAAGTATATCCTCTCTATCACTTTTCTTATATGGGAGTGTTCCTCACTGGAGGCAGCCCAGAAGAGGTAAGACAGATGATATATTAAGGGCATTGCTTATAAAATGGTGGCTGCATATGGACTGTTTAACACACTGTCGTGCTGCAGGTTTCCATCATACCCCTCCTGCCATGGAGTCAGGCTCTAGTACAGCTCTAAAGGAGTGTGATAGTGTTAAGCATCACAGAGTAGCACAAGATCAAGAGCAGAGGCCAACTGAGATTTCCCTGTAGTCAGCTGAGAGCCTGAGCTGTCAAAGCGTGCAGCCCTGGAGTATTACAGGAAAACATAAATGATAAAACACAGAGCTTCAACTGTATCAGTGATGTGGGAACGCAGAGCTTTGAACTGGAAAGGCTGAAGTTTTCCCTTGTTTGTTTTTATTGTTTAATACTGATATTTGTTTTGCCCCTGAGAGCCATGAACAAGTTACTTGCTGAACTAGAAATCTTCATAGTGATTGTGAGGAATCTCTTTTTTCTGGTGCTTAGTTTTGGTTATAGATTCTAAAGTAATGAGAAGATCCACCATAATACTCCCTGTCTACCCTGAGGTCTTGAGTGTGCCAGTGTCACAAAAGACAGTGTGTGTCAAACAATATCATGATCCTGAACTAGTATGGAAAAAATATTGGATGTCCAGATTTCTGCAGTTAAGCCTTTGGAAGCTGTTATGTCTGGGGTTTTTATCATGCCTAATGGCAATAGGAAACAAAATGAATGGCTTTAGTTCATTCAGTGGTTTTCCTGACGTAATTAATGGCCAGAAATAGAAGGCAGGAATTGAAATAAACCACTCCCATTCTTTTCTTATCCCCCTCTGAGATTTTTGCAGGCAAAGATCTATAAACTGTGTGAGTGTTTACTGGGTGGTTTTTCCCATGTTATATATGACCCTCAGAAATCTGTTGATGCACAAAGGTCAGGTCCCCTGCACTTACTTTTTCCTGCAGCTACTGTCTTTTCTATTTTTTAAATAAGTGACCATGATATTTTTCTGCGGATTAGTAGTGAGAGAGCATCTTCAGAGCCATTTTTTACTAGAAAATCTGCCATTCTCTGTGTATGGTGGACACAGATTTGTCAAGCAGTTTAGTTCTCTGTATGTTGGGTTTGAGAGGATGCTGTTATTCCATTGCTTCTGTTTTAACAGCGTCCGTAGACCCCATGTGCAGCACGTATCCCATGGTGAAGAATTTTGAAATGAACCAAATTTAACTAGCGTCATGTCATTTAGGTCCACACCCGGTCATGGCTACATGCTGCCAGGAGACAGGCAATATCATTTATATGATGATTACTGATAAACATCTTTCCTTGCTGGAGTGCAATCAATGGGAGGATTTGGCTAGCTCTTCCATGAAGGGCGTTTCAATCTCTGCTCTTTTAGAGACTTACTCATTAGATTGTATAAGGGATAAAACATGAAGTTAATGCTGAAGAATGCTGCTGTACTTTGTATCTGAATGTGGCAAAACCCAGTAACAGCCTAAAATGGAATAGCTTCTCCCATATACACATTATGGTGGTAGTCTTTAATACTTGGTTTAATGGTGGAAACACACCAATGTGTTTCAGTTTAGATGTCAAGATCCTGGATAATGCATGGATTGGAAGTGAGCTATGATTCATACTTGATAGCACCTGTCCTCCCACCAGCTTAGCAATATCTAAAGGCTATTAAAATACTAATCTCTCCTGTTAAACCAACAAATCTATTCCTGAGTGAAGGTGCACTATGTAATATCTGCCTCCTTGTGCTTTCACACCTTAGGCCCTGGGAGTGGGTTAATAGACATCTTCTAGAGATCTTCTAGGAGGGAAGTTTTAGATGTGCTGGCAACAGATGGCATACATGCTTCCAGGACTAAGCCAGGATGAGTGCTTGATAAACTTAATATGAAAAGAAAATCTAACACACCTTAAAACTGAACAGACAGCCCAAGCTGATGGGCTCAGGCTCTTAAGTGAGCCTTTCTCATAGGTGGCAAGAGCTGGACCAGAATTTGCTTTCTTTGGAGAACACCCAGTTCTTTAATCTCAACTGTGGGTCTTTCTCTGGTTTGAAGAAGACAGAGGGGAGAAGCCACTGCTTGTGGCTGGAGGGGTGTCTGTCTTAGGAAAGAAAGCTGGAAATAGGAAACAAAACTGCAACTTCTTACTGAAATGGTGAGTTCTAGTATTAGTGGTGGTTTGCACAACACCAAAGTCAAGTGATCTTTGTGGAATAGAAACAAGCCGCCTCTCTGAGTTGCTAAGTTGAGAGGCTGCTGAATCAGCTGAAAATAATAATAATGTCGTGTTCTGCTCCTGGGAGGACTTATCAGCTCCTGTGGGGTTGTCCAAACGAATGGTGCTTCAAAGTCTCAGGTGAGTAATAACAATTGACCTAGCATGTGTTTTCTAACACTGCTTTGTAGACTTGAGAATTGTTGTCTTCTAGATAGTATTTTTAATACTGTTTGTGCACCATATAAGTAGGGAGACATTAATAAAGGGCAGATGCATCTTTGTGAGTGGCCACACATACCTGTATCTACCTGCAGTTGCACTGGCATAAACTGAGCATCATGATTTCACCAGTTCCAAGAGGAATTCTGTCTGTTTATCCAGGCTTGGCATGGTTGTGTGGGATAAAGGAAATGGTTTTTGTGCTGCTGATAGAAACAATGCTATTGCTAAATATAAGCAAGTAAAAACACAGTTGAAATGGGTTGTGCTGTAATTTTGTTTCCTGTTTTACCAATTCTATTTGTTTTCCTTATGTCCTACAGAACAATTCAATTAAAACATCGAAATACAACTTCTTCACTTTCCTGCCTCTCAACCTGTTTGAGCAGTTTCAGCGAATAGCCAACGCTTACTTTCTTTTCTTGCTGATTTTGCAGGTATGAGTTCACTGTGCTTTTTCTAGAAGATTGTATTGCCTGTTATCAAAGCCTGTGTGTTGATAGTCATAATAAAGTTCAAGCTATATCCCTCTTGTGAATTAACATCTTAGCAAAACCTTAAAGTAGATAGAAAATAAGTTGGGGAAAAAAAGCAATTTCCTCTCTTATCTTTGGATATGAGGGTTTGAACTAAATGAATAAAAAAATGTAATTAAAGTTTCCAACAAATTGTGTACCTTTTTCATGCCCTGTCCTACCACCCCTTTTTGTCTGCATCTGAGTGCTCCTGGCTGTCCTTGGATTTGCATTACTTACTCCTTCTGTAGTACAAAAGGAGGGCGTCTCTAACCCATAGTTTTAAAGTCAAGTTCCAGTGGCAGTCTCAAAGGAAAAAGCAAGAAGAACAAATCTGTAACCTGTACTGTTTTTCTGTGAAGGAAGGAGTTAACCTCAGGCAGGCTCAAGGTTGGAGCTAGTTTGCATAAAGCTGAATATTGCTGCTGCCAGCTCATCAGGGTGAGGAAGGTGTCTAACATGGAGCATGCCAGGCACTGGCAACACTATTAAACCCTGTGGTTCATAATGGCATTGAGTTGCACTTTACCCATCATTGTTGGTAATACTACTCTGTCTGAAAGCTGAACACACCGGAGAAATTGATAGCAGGGTTTCTGCCCCTTTGCACTTTGCTAGAATATGGATAAATGCAGTGTGCTCTATTCTTGCTGGGTCATAGTGGGGTACCCATTATCCAAAAAAGGGTATGATGTTGATTATGTTTCAAGTATGATATTTTAAATTTTACTTTTTCAGTGCACGCAAGTTTTCAAAATTAGCTTTTTCAAGTGCTCTTTTTCAATTTCAGCTCAAAAAAAGCATAGGCAACATTTTTTTTAAGCTGTAACAGAGTGCATACAGTCTTTTCATATTCACAGGGAGTGAATTTGGGAAATTTCAGCCCTCTTTAACTTTTTGAGAGACTAGTTAAGGTGCCTTTTCAGCTAAGCTGACAGCACAATTCCTGTGTTGTTGTACTGCACTCTAGCTGTTTGTCTACCAAATTCATAGCATTTCAAACTATTTACCTTAAATTAGTTCACTGTGTCTTTTGCTGAACCATCTAAGCACGACTGTGTATGAAAGTATGCAGCTTTTTCTGCTAGTTTTATCAAGGTGGGCTAGAGAGGGCAGCCATTAGTCTTTTGTATTTACGTATTCCTCCACTTATTATGTTTCTCTCTTTCCACTGACTCCATGTCTCTACCTCTGGTGTTCCTCTTCCTGCTGCGGGAGTGGATGTGATGGGGAGGCTGTGAGGACTTTGCAATCCACTGGGGACTTTGCAGCCCTAATTTACAAACAACAATACAGAGCAACCCACTACGCTTACTGACAGCCCCATGTTTATAACGTACATTGCAGCTTGGTTTGTAAGCAGAGCACAGTTTCCCTGGCTCACCTGCTTCTGTGGGATCACATATAAGCAATAGAGGTGCATTTCTGTCTCTATTCTGTGTTCACGTACCGTAGCAAAATGTTGCCTGCAGCTTCCACAGAAAACAGTGGCTTTTTCTGTCTTCCTGTATCAGCAGGAAATGTCACAGCTCATATCTTTTCCTCCTACAGTTGATTCCTCAGATTTCCTCGCTGGCCTGGTTTACAACAGTGGTGCCCCTAGTGCTGGTGCTGGCTGTATCGGGAGTCAAGGATGCCATCGATGATTTTGTAAGATCTGTGTTACTGACCTGTACTTTGGAGTTTGCCTGTGATTCTTCAGCACAATGACTAAAGCAAATCCCTTAAAATAAACAAAGCTAGTGGCAGGCAGCTGGAGAACTGGTCTGTGGCCAAGATGGCGTCTGAGACTAGATCCCCAAATCTATCACTTTTTACCTAAAAAGGAACTAGAATTTCCAAATCACTGAGCAGCCCAACAGCTCCATTTACTTTATTTGAAACTACTCAGTGTGTCTGAAAATGTGGTCACCGATAGGTTTGTCTGTATACATTCATGAAAGTCTGATCTTAGTCTTCTACTTTGGAGAGCTCATCCTCTGCCACCTAGCTGCAAAGTAGGCAGAAAAACCACATGGTAGGAAGTAAGCATCCATGTGGGATTTTTCAGACTTGTCCAGCTTTGGCCAAAGTCTGCTCCCATCAGAGCTAATGGTCAGAGTCCCATTGACTTCATTGCGGTAATGTTAGAGCTGAGTTTGGCATCTGATTTTCTCTCATAATTAAAATAATTTTCATGCTCTATGGAGACTCAGTTCAACTTTGCAAGTAGAAGAATGAGAGGTGATGAGGTACTCTCCTAGGAAGCAATGCTGGAACATCTGTGGCCACTTTCCATGTCAGAACAGAAGAATAGATTTCTCTGTTGTGTTGGCAGAACCAACACCAGCTGAGCCAGGACTGTGCTAAGAAACATAGAAAGGTCTACCCTGCTTCTGCCCTCCAATAGCAAGCCCTGTGTTGCCTGCTGCTCTTTGCAGTCTGGTTATGTCCTGTGTTACTGGTGTAAATATGGGCTGGACTGTGACTGAGTTATAAGTCTAATCTGCCTGATCCTTTCAAGCCAGCTGGGGAAAAACCTAAAATGTTAATGAACTGCCTACAGCTCTTCTGCACTTGTTTTCTTTGAAATACCTTTCAACATACTGATCAAATTTTCAGAATCGCCACAAAAGCGACAAGCACGTCAACAACCGCCCAGTCCAGGTCCTGATCAATGGCATGTAAGTCCTTTATCTTTTGCTGTAATGTTGACTGGGAAGCGCACTTTATTAATAACATATATATATATATATATATATATATATATATTTATGTGTGATTCCCAAGGATCACTAACCAATTTAAAATTGAATTGTCTTTCACACCATTAGTTCACTGTGCAGCTCTGGACTGTGTCTGGCTAAAGGCGCCAAGACACAGTGCCACAATCTGTACAGATGTCATGGCTGTGACTTTGCACTGACAAAAGGTAAACTCTCTCTCTTCCAGGATATATATATGTTTAAGTGATACTTTGAGACCACTGCTTTATTTTATGCCTGACCATAGAAGTGACAGGTCTAGGGAAAGATGTACCTGCCCATGGCAGAGGGATTGGAACTAGATGGTCTTTAAGGTCCCTTCCAACCAAAACCATTCTATGATTCTGCCATTTTATGACAATCAAGGCTATCTTGCTATATCCACTTATGTTCACGCATTTATTTCTGCATTAGGCAAAACCAGGCACTATCAACAAAGTATTTTAAATAAAGAAGCAGGAATAGCTTCCTTATACATGTCATAATACTTTGAGTGTGTATAACACTTCAGACCTAGATGTACTGGAAAACTTTCAGCTGTGTTCTTTGGACATCATACTGCTAGCACTGTCCTTTCCTGCAGAAAAAAATAGCAGAGGCTTTGGCTTTTGTGGGAGGCAGATGTGCTGTTTACTTGAGGCTCCATGGAGTTCAACTGTGTGTGGGACACAGCTGTAGACAGCTGTGAAGTCTCTGGTGACTTTTTTTTTCTGTACTATAGATAGCAGTTTGTTGTGTAAACTCAAACAGATGATCAGTTAAGAATATAACTTGAAAACAAAGAATAGGAACATACTTTTTGTGCTTTCTGCTAAGTAAAACAATTTTTTAGTTTACTGTGTATTAGTTACTGTGTCTAGGAAACGTACATTGAAATAGAAATTTTCTAATATTTTGCCTTTGTTCAAAAACTGGAAGCCATAGGTACTGCCCAACTCTGACCAACACTGAAAAAGCAACGCTGAGCTGAACTCAGGCTCGAATACCCGGTCTTGTTTTGATATAGCTCTTGATATTTCTGACCTCACCTTTAGATTTTGCATATTCAGCTATCACGACTTTGTTATACTGGCACTTGCATCTAGCTTTGTGCTGTGAAGGCCACTGCAGACACAGGCTTGGGAAGCCTAACATATGAGGAAAGACTGAAAGCTGGGTTTGTTCAGACTTGAGAAAAGAAGGATCAGGGAAGACCTTACCACCATGTTCCAGTATTTAAAGGGCTGCTGCAAAGAAGATGGAGACTCCCTTTTTACAAGGAGTTTCATGAGAAAGATGAGGGGTGATTGGCACAAGTTACTCCTACAGAGATTCTAGTAAAACACAGAGGAAAAATTTTCCCAATGAGAACAATCAGCCACTGGAATTATCTCCCCAGGGAAGCGGTGGATTCCCCAACATTGGAGACTTCAGCTGGACACAGCGCTGGGCCATCTAGTCTAGGTCATGCTTTGCCTAGAAAGGTTGGACCGGATGGTCCTTGAGGTCCCTTCCAACCTGGTATTCTATGATTCTAGGATTCTCAGCTAGGCACATGTACAGCAAAGCATCTGCATTGACCTTCCGACAGCCAAGCCCACGTAGAGTCGGATGTCTTGTTCTGGCCCATAGCACCAGGTAGAAAAACTAACCCAAGTGGCAATTATCCCAGGTGTTTGTAAAGTCTGTTAGCAAAGCAGAGAGTTTTTTCCAGGACGAATGTAGCTGTTTAGAAGAAGGTAGGGAGTAATCAGTCCAGACAAAAACACAGTGCACATGTTGCTGTTGTGGAGCTTGGTCTCAGTGCTGCACAGGTCACCCTGACCACTGTTAATTGTTCTTTCTTGCATTGTGGTGGTCCCATAGCTGAGTAAGGATCAGGCCACATCATGGCAGACCCTGCTCCATCTCATCAACGGCCCAAATCCTGATGGTACCTACAGTCTGGCTTCAGGAGCCAAACCAAGTATCCTATGTTCCCTAAGTGGTATTTGCTTTATGTGCCTACTTACTAAGATCTCTCTTGCAGGTTAAAGGATGAAAAATGGATGAATGTCCAAGTGGGGGATATAATAAAACTAGAAAACAACAACTTTGTGACGGTGAGTACAATTTCTCTCCATCCTGCTCTCAGCCAGTCTCTGTAGATCTCCATGTTTACTCTCACCACTCACAAGAAAATTAGTCAGTGGTGATGATAACTGCCTCAGAGACCTGCAGTGTGCAGAAACCACAAGAAGCATTCCAGTGACATGCCTTCTGACCATATGAACTCATGCCCAGTCTGTTTGTCTGTGTTCAGGCTGATCTACTGTTACTGTCAAGCAGTGAGCCACACAGCCTGACATACATCGAGACAGCTGAATTGGATGGGTAAGTAAGCCTGGCCCTTGGGTGTAATCACTACTATCAGTGCAAGACCAAATCTCTGGTAACCCTGGGTGCTGCAGGCTTACCTTCAATATCCTTGGTAGCAAGAATTTCCTATTATGTAGAATAAACTTTGGATAGGTGTCTTGAAAAATAACATCTACTGGTAGATTCTTTTGCTGCTTTCAGTGCAAATATAATGTGAGGAGGGGACTTTATCGTAACATTTCTTCTATCACTGAGAGTTAGTTAGAAACCTGCTCCTGCAGTATCACTGATCACTGGCAGAAGCTTTCTGTTTCTTGTACCTCCCCCTTAGTCTTTTCTCTTAGCCAGATTATCCTGGTGAGATAATCACAATGAATACCTCCAGTAATCTCCTTTGGACCATGATATCATAATATTAAAGCATGCACACTGCAAAGGTTTCCAATCATTGCTTACTCCAGGGCATAACTGGCCAAAAGGCAGACAGCTGCAATTAATTTATATAAAGAGCTGTATTAATTTGTATAAACTGGAGCTGACCATCTTTATGGCCCAGCTTACATTACCTTTTCTGCACTGCCTGGAGCTAGCATCAGCTTGAAGAACTAAGCAAGACCAGAGATATCAAAAGTTGTGTCTCTCTCAGGACCCTACAGATATCCCTCTGGATTTTCCCCATCTGATTTCTGCTGAAAATGAGCTTGTAGTTCCTGGCACATGCTTTGTGATCACTGAACAAATGCAGTGTTTCTTTTGACATTGCATTTCAAACTTTGCAGTTAGTCAGTTGCAGGATCCAGGATCAGAATACCATGGGAGAAGATTCAGGGCTCTCCTACACACTCAGGTACCTCAGGATGCAGTGAGGTGTGAGTGGCAGGATAGGCAGTGAGACAGATGCTCAGGGAGCTGAGATGCCTGGTCTTGCGCTTGTGAAAATGAGAAGACAGAGCCACCCTGTTTGGTACCATGGTACCATGTTCAGAATTCCTCTGGACTGCTTGTCTTTGCCACTGAAAGAGAAAACTACACTCTTTAGCCCCATAAAACAGGTACGTGGTGGCATGTTCCATCAGATGTCTCAGGAAGACAGTCCTCAAGAGCAGAAGTAGCTCTCTGGGGGAGCTTTCAGTTCACGTATGACTTTCAGCTCATGTTTTTGTCTCATGTTGTTTCTTACAGTGAAACAAACCTGAAGGTGAAGCAGGCCCTGACAGTCACCGCAGAGCTTGGAGAAGATCTTCAGGAACTGACAGAGTTCAATGGTGAGTCTGTACAGAAAGGTCATTTTCCAGAGGATCTGCAGGAAACATCAGAGTGCAAAGAGTGCTTGGAGTCTGCTGCTTCCTGCTGGGACTCCTCTGGATGCAGCAAAACTAAATGGGCACGTTGCATTCTGTACAACAAATACCAACAGCATATGTAGAGAAAAAGGTCCATCTTTGGTGAGACCATCCAGGTCTCAGTGCTGTGCACGGCTATAACCTGAAACTGCATCTGTGGCTGTTCTTCTTCTGGCTGCACGCTTTCCTTCATCATTTCTCTGTACACGTTGAGACCGCACACCTTGAACCTCAGTAGAAGAGTTCCTGTAGTTGCACAGTGGAAACTGTATTCCCAAAACTCGATGCTTAGATCTGGTCTCAAAGTATTTTCATGCTGCACTTTTATATTGGTGCAGCAATGCTGACTCATCAACTGCATTTAGCCTCTGAGCAGCGGCATTTCCCAGACACCCTGAAGATCTGAGGACTAACTCTGTGCACAAAGGACAGATGACTACTTCCCAGACCAGTGCCTCGCCTTGCCAGTATTCCTCTCCCTTCTCAATGCTGCAATAAAGACTGCATTTTGAGATATTTAAAGACAAGCAGTGCAGATGTGGTTAATGGGCAATGTGTCCTTTCTTAGGACTCTTCTGTTTATCAAATTAGCATAGGATAGGATGGGAAGGGAAGGGGACAGGATGCGAGGGGAGGGGATGGGATGGGGTGGGATGGAATGGGGTGGGATGGGACAGGATAGGATGGAACAGAATGTTTCAATTGGAGGAGACCTACAACGTTCATCCAGTCCACATGCCTGACAAATTCAGGGCTGACCAAAAGTTTATGTTGTTTAGGGCATTGCCCAAACACTTCTTAAACACTGACAGGTCTAGGGCATTGACCACCTCTCTAGGAAACCTGTTCCACTGTCTGACCAACCTCTCAGTAAAGAAATGCTTCCTCATGTCCAGTCTGGACCTCTCCTGGTGCAGCTTTGAACCATTCCCACACATCCTGTCACTGGATACAAGGGAATATACAGCAGTGCATACACAGAAAGAAGCCAGACCTGTTTAAAACAGTATGCTCCATGCTCACACATCCTCTGTCTGCAGAGAGAGGATGGGGGAACAGACCAAGTGGTGTTAGTCATGCTTTGCAGTGCCCTGGCTTAGATACACAGGCACAATTATGGGAAGAGCGAGTGCTGCTGTCCTTGGAACGTCTCAAGGACTGCAGGCTCTCCGGAAATGCTTTTAGATAAAGAGCAGGAATAATTTTTTGAAAATTCTTTTTGAAACGACCAGGTGATTCCAGGACACGTGGCGGGGACTGTTTGTGGTGAAATCATGCAAAGGCGTGGGCTTTTCTTCTGCCTTCTACACTGGGGTTTTACACAATGATGTGAATGGTCTCAGCCGAGTGTCAGCTCAGTAAATCAGAATTTCTCTGAAGTGACAGATGAGGCCCTGAGTGTTCTAGGTCTTGAGAAAGATGTTTTTACAGGTGCAGTTAGATGCTTTATGTTAACAGAGTGGCATGCCTTCATTATTTTTCTTAAGGCACTGCACTGTCAACGTGTAAGCAAAATGTTTAGCTTCAGTAATTTTTCAAGCATTTTTTTGCGTAATGCTTATCTGAGGGTGCATCTTGAAAGTACATAATGAAAAAAATGTTTTGAAATCTTTTGGAAAATTAAAACCTTCATTTATCAGATACTTGTTTGTCCTGTAAGTCTCTATTTTAGTTATTCTGTAAATAAAAGTGGCCTCTTCACAATACTTAAACTGAGTAAAATGTTTCCCAGGATTATTTATGTTTGACAGAGTACTGGGAAGAGTGCCTGGAATCAGACCCAACAGTGCATTTCCCTTAGAAAACGTCAGTAGAAGTATTTAAATATTTATGTAACTCTTTATCTAATTATTTCTTAAGACAGGAAGAGAGGAAAGGGTTGAACAGCTAATACAGGCACTGAGTGGAACGCTTAATGTGAGTTATGATGTTTGCTGACACTGTGATGGTTCAGATAAGGAAGATGCTTGCAAGACACTGAATTTCTTTATTTGATTTTGGGAACTGGAACATGAGAAAGGAAAAAATACTTTCCAGTTACCTACTGCTTATCATATGTAGAATTGGCGGTACTTAGCACTTTTAGGTGAAATGCATTCCAGATTCTTTCTTGCTGTTTATGGGAGGAAGAGACAGGAGGCACGGTACCTTGCTGAGGTACCTTCAGCTGCAGATTGCCTGGGGTCAGTGCAGGTATTTTGGGTGAATCTTCGGAGCTTCTCACTTTTTCATGAACAATGTAATAATCAGAATCGCTTCTGATCAAAAAATCAGCATATCAGTGGCACAGACTCAGCCGCTTACTGGAAAGCAGATGTGGATGTTGCCACACAAGGTACTTGCATGAAGGTTGTCCCACAGCTGGCGTTAGGAGATGCACAGTCTTCTTGGTGAGGGATCATCCAAGGGTTTTTGGTGAGCAATAGGTTCACCAACCTATTGTTGTGCTGTGTTTCAGGTTGCACCACAAAGACTCTGTTTCATCTGTGCTTTTCAAAGGGTTGCAAGGGCTGTGGTGAGACATGCCTGGTTACTATAGACTTCTAGGAATGATGGAGCACAGGTCTGGTTGTTGTTGAATTAACTAAGTGATAAAACAGAAGACCAGGATAGTCATTAGTATGAGTTCTCATGTCACAGCTGTCACTGAACTTACTAATCACTTCATCTTTCACATCTGATGATTTGTCTGCGCTAGCGTAGACCTCCTTTTCTATGGAAAGAATATCCATTCTTGATTTCAAAATCTGCAACAGTGGAGACTTCCACAATACATAAATTTGTGTTTTTCTTCTGGACTTCTCTAGATTTTGTTTCCATTCTCTTGATCCTGGTGTGTTTTGTCTGAGAACAGCTGGAAGAGCTGTATTCTCTGCAAGCGCTAATCCTCATGCAGATATTTGCAGCCTGAGTTCAAAATAGCTTTAGTTAATTCCTGCTGATGAGCTGAACAGATTGAACTCTTGGATTCCCTTTCAATAGGCATATTTGTATTTTCTAGTTCTTTTCAATACATCCATAGGGCTCTGGTTTGAATCATTAGATATCAGATGCAAATGTTGATTTGAATAAAAATTTTTGCACCAAAGTGTCTGTGTTTACAGTATTGTGTGAAAATGTTTTATTACAAGAAATAAACATAAAGCATAGAAATAGAAACACGCTCTCCAATCACTCACAGAATCAGCTGCATGGCCAAAGGAGGTAGCAGTATTTTCTTTTTTCATTTGCCTCTGAGAGTTAAGTTATAAAGCAGATGAAATAATAAAAAAAGAGCGAACAAAGACACCTCACTTAATTACTCTTTTGCAGCCTTCAGGCTATGATTTTTCTCACTTGGTCTCCTGTAGTTTTAAAGAAAATGGAATGGGAATTATGTGAGGTTAACACTTCCAGTTAAAGTTACCCAGTGACATCCTACCGCTACGAACTTGCTGCAAAAGGACTAAAAGTGTGTTGCTGGATCAACATTTCTTCTCATCCACATAAAACTGTAGAAACTTTGTTTTGGTATTGTACCAGTAGAAAGCTGCCATGTTAAAAGAAAAGGATAATTACAAATTCATTTGATCCTTTAAATTATGGCATGAGCTGGGGAAGAAGCAATATGCCAAAATATCGGTAAATACAAGATGGAAATGGTTGGGTCAGGAGTGGACTGCAGCTACAGTGTGAGGTATTCCCTTATGGGAACAGCTGAGAATGCAGTACTGACTGACATCTTTCAGGACCAAGATTTCCATTTTTGTTTGTGCCTTCTTTTCTATAGGTGAAGTCAAATGTGAGGCACCGAATAACAAACTGGATAAGTTCACAGGAACTCTTACTCTTCGAGGAGAGAAGTATGCCCTGGACAATGAGAAGATGTTGCTGAGGGGGTGCATTATTAGGAATACAGAATGGTGCTTTGGTCTTGTGATTTATGCTGGTAAGCAGTAAAAATTGACATGTGAATTGCAGAGCACAGCAGCAGTAGTATGGAAGTATATCACACCCAGCATACACAAAGGAACCAAGTATTTTCCTCTTTGGAAAATAAGTTTCCACCGAGTACAAGAACAAAAGCAAAGCAAAACATGAGATCCCTTGGCTCAACTGTAGGCTGGAAATTATGCATATTACAGGGGGGTTTAATCTGAGATTTTTTATAATGATCTGTAAGAGAAAACTGGATTTAAAATGCTACATTACAGCATCAAATTCCATCTTGATTAAGTGTTTAAGTAAACAGAAGTAGTCTTTTATTTCAGAAATACATGCTCCAAAGTACTTGAGAGAAGTCTTGGACAATCAGCTTGAAAAGAATATAAGAATTAAATCTGTTTAAGAATTAAAGCTGAATTATATCAGCCTTTGCTATCCCACAGTGGGCCAACGGGAGCTTTTCTCTCCCCAGGCTTGTTAAAAATTCTTCACTCTTAACTGTATTTGATTAAAAAAATCCCTATCACTTCTATATGATTGTAATCCATACTGGGATATCAGTTATCAATAATATTATTGTAGACCATTAGATCTATGCTTTTTATAAGCATAAACCTTCTATTGTTTCTTTACTGCTGTAGACATGTGAGATGATGTATAATATGTCACCAATAACAGAACATTATCAGGTATTCTGTGAAAAGTAATTAAGCCTGAAAGGGAGGATTGACTGCTGAAAGAAGAGAGCAGGGTCAAAATCCTAATGGCTTTATGTGACTCTCCATGCAATCTAAGGCAAGTGACTTAACCTTCTTCTGCCTAAGTTTCCCACAAGCACTGTAAGCTGTACATATCTGCCTTCAAGAAAGCTGTGATGGGTATTTATGCTGTAAAGTACTGTGGGGTCTCAGAAGGAATCAGCTTTAGAACAGCTAAGCTTTATTACTTAAATTAAGGAGTGTGTTTCATCTCCAGGGCCAGACACCAAACTAATGCAGAACAGTGGAAAAACAACTTTTAAGCGGACGAGCATTGATCGGCTCATGAATGTGCTTGTGTTACTGGTAAGTCTGATTTATGTATCCTCATTTCTTCAGATGTATTCATCATTTCAAGATGCTCCACCTCTTTGTCCACACAAATGAGGAAATATCAAAAGTGACTAATGATAAAAAGAAAAATTATGCAATAATTTACTATCAGCTTGAGTTCTGCAACACTTCTGCAGTCCATCTTGCAAAGCAAGGCCATTACATTGGCAGCATTAAGGATTTTCTGAGCTTGCAATTTACTCTGATTTTCCTTGTTCTGCATTTTTTGAGAGAATCATTTTGAAGACTCCAAATGCCTTCTTTTTCTGGTAGTTTTGTCATTTTCTATTTAAATAAACATTAGCAGTTCTCCCTCTTCCACCTGATTTCTTGGCATCTCTGCTGACATCTGCACAGGACTTGGTAATTGAATTTGTTAATTTACATGATGTAGCTTCTGACTTAACACATTATGGTAAAATTATAGACGTGGTCTCATTAAAACTCAAAAACTAGTGGTTCTAGCAACTGGGAAATTTGAGAACACTAATCATATACAGCAGGCACTCTCCTCAAACTGGAAAACAGATCTGATTTGAGGGGTAAACTTGTCAGTGGTTTTAACAAATAGCAGAGAAATGGAGTAGAAGAAAACTGAATAGGGAACTTGGAATTTAGTGCTCGATTATGATTTGCCAAATCTCCTTTCACAAGTCAAGAGTCCCACCCAGAGATTCCAGTCTATTTGGCCTCACTTCGTGAACACAAACAAGATGAATTTACCTCCTGGCTCCTGTTTAAAAAACTGAGCAAGTTGCAGCCAATTGCATCAGCCTCTGCCTGGGTTCTTGGGCTCTGATGGAGCTAAGGGTGTGTTTTTCTGCTTTACACATTTTAAGACGCCTAACATTTTGGTGTCTAAGTAAAGCTCTATCCTACCCTCAGCACCAGGCTCTTTGCATGCCCAAGGGCATGTAGCATCAGGTCCTTCTAGCTCTTTGGGTGTTGAAGGTTACAAAACATGATTATAAAAAGAGGCAGTATTTTGTGCTCTTAAGTTCAGAAATATAAAGCATCCCCACTTCCTATAAATAGCTTTTTTTAAGTGTAATGAATCTTGTTCCACATTAACACAGGCAAAGCTGTTTTGTGGCTAATTGTTCGTAGAACCCCCAGGCCCAAAGCAGTGTTTAAGCAGGGATCACCAAAGAAGTCCTGGTTAAATGTTATCCTGGTCTACCCCAACAAGGATTAATAAGGAGTGAACCTTTCCAGATGGCAACCATAGCTGTCTGGAAGTGTTTTTTAGGGATCTAAGAGAGAAGTGAATGTTCCTCCAATGGGAAAGCACCAGTCAGCTCTAGGAATTGTTTTTCTTCCTGAACTTGGTTTTCAGGAGGCTTGGCGGAACATGTTTTCAGAAAAATAGGGCTGTAACCTTATCTCTTGAATAACGTAGTGCTTCAAATCCTGGAGCAGAACACAAAGTGCCAGTAAAAAACCTGAGACAGTTTTAATTCAAAGTCCAACAGGAAATGTTTGTCGAAAGTCAGCTCCCCTTTACAAAAATCCTACCCAGTCCTGCAGAGGATCTTTTGCAGACAGCGCATGGGCAGGACCAAGAGAGGGATGATGCTCGTGCTGGGAAGCCCCATGACCAGGCACAAGCCTATGATCAGGTCTTTTTCACATCCTTCTCTTTCAGAGCTGTGGTTATGATTACAACACCCTGCACACAGTTGTTTCTCTGCACAGAAATTAATCTCCAGGGCCACTCTGTCAACTGCTCAGTTTTTTGCAGTTGTCTCAAGCAGTATGTTAGTGAACGTCATGTAAGCATGATTACTGGACACAAGTTGAGTGTGAGGGACGATTTGACATGCCAAATACATATAAACCAAAATGTACATAAAGCAAGTAAGCTTGTAGACAAGACCTGCTGTGATACAGGATAGTTCAGCTGCTGTCTTGCCCTATGTGTATTTCTGTTGCTGAATCACACATTGAATTTCATACATGAATTGTGATATTCTACAAACTGAAAATGTTTAGCCTGTGGGACAGTGTGGAATCATTCAGGGTACAGTAGTAAAATCTTCTAATTAACTTCTTTTGCAAGAAATTTGCAGACAAGTTCAGCAGAAAGAAGTAACATTTTTTGCTTGACCAACAGAAATATCTATTAAAATAGATGGAAATGGTCAGGAAAACTATGATATATCCAGCAACTGGCCAGGTAAGGTCCTCCAGGCAGTTTCTATTACCAAGTTGCAGCCAGATACTTGAGGACCCACAGTTCAACTCTATCAAGATTGGATGTTCTGCAGCTATCTGCCCATGAGCACCTCGTTTCGGTCTCAACTTGGGACTTTAATCCTGTGCTGTTTGAGGTCTTGTGAAAATTGCCAGGATCTGCCCTGTGTAATTTTGTCCTTGAAGTAAAAGTGTCATAACTTTGCTGGTTTTCTTCCTTCAACCCTAGGAAAATTTTCCTGTGATTCATGCTGACCGATCCAATCTCATAAGGGTCTTCTGATTAACCTGTATGTAATAAATTCCTTTTTTCCAAAATGCAATGTTTGTTCTTTGTTTGTTTGGTTGGTTTTTTACAGATCTTTGCATTTCTAGCACTGATGTGTCTTATTCTAGCCATTGGCAATGGCATCTGGGAGTATGATAAAGGCTACTACTTCCAAGTCTACCTGCCATGGGCAGAAGGTGTCAACTCAGCCTCCTACTCTGGCTTCCTCATGTTCTGGTCATATGTGATCATACTAAACACCGTAGTGCCCATTTCACTCTACGTCAGGTATGTGCTAGAAGCTCCTTTCCTGTTTCATCTTAGAATTTAGACATTTAGCTTTCTGCCTTAGCTGGGAGCAGCATTTACCTTAAACACAAATGCAACCTCATTGAGGACTACAGCACACACCAACAGCAATGCTTTTCTTATTTCTGCTGCCTTTGGAGGTCTTTAATAGGGTTGGAGGGGGGACAGAAGTGAGTCCTGAAAGAGGAGAAGATGATTTCGCACTTAAAGGGTAGGTGTAGGTGTAGGATGCTATAGCAGTAAGTCTGAAACCTATGGTTAGTGTCTTGCTCTCTTCCACTTGCACTGCCCATACAAAGCGAATGGCATGTTCTTTGCAGTGGTTGTAGGGCTTGTGTGAGGAGTGGATTGCCAGGTAAGCAGGTGTAATCAGGTTGAAAATCCATAGTACTTGGTGCTATATGAGCAGAATGAATGCTGCCACTTCCCAGAGGATGTAGTGCAATGTTGGTTATTGCAGACAGATAGGCAAGTAGTAGTAAAGAGCAGACAATGTGTCCATGAGGCTCTCAAAACCTTGACTGTGGGGTGTAGACTGACTAGACTGCTGTAGTTTATCATTGCACCTAACTCTTTAGACAACTTTGCTTAGACTCTCTTTTGTGTTGGTAAATATGAGGAATTAATACCATTCCTGGCCAGTATGTCAGCACCAAGGTGGAATTTCGTGTAATCTGTGAGCTGATGTGTCTTCTTGGTTGTATTGAGCTACACAATGACTTGCTTGTTGTAGAGCACTGTGTTGTTTGAGCTGTGGCTGTGCTCATCCCCCAACACTGGGGTCAGCCCAGCCCAGAGCCCTGTTAGAAACCAACTCCATCTAAGCATCACTCCCAAAACTGCACCAAGTGAAACCCATTGCTCCCACCTTGCTTTTCAGTCTGAAGACTTCAGAAACTCCTCAAATACATTTGTAAGATGTTGTTTTATAAATAAGGAAAGGAATTTGCTATAAACCTAATGGATCATTTCAGCGCAACATGCTTCATCATCGCTTATAAGTTGCATGCTACAAGCCATTTAAGGACAACCTGATGAGTACACCCTGTCATTGCTTTCAAAACTGTCTTCTAATCACAATCGTTAATGGTCATGCTGAAGACAGTGTCCCTTAAACTAATCAATATTCCATCACCTTCTCTTTCTGTTTCACCAGTGTAGAGATTATACGCTTGGGTAACAGTTTCTACATCGACTGGGACCGTAAAATGTATTATCCACCAAAGGACACACCGGCTCAGGCCCGTACCACTACACTCAATGAAGAGCTGGGGCAGATCAAGTACATCTTCTCAGACAAAACAGGAACTCTCACTCAGAACATCATGTGTTTCAATAAGTGCTCCATCAATGGCAAATCTTATGGTATGTCATCTATCCATCTTATTCTTCAAGTTTTATTCTGTTGTGTGCCTCTTTGTCCACAGAGACTAAGTGTGATATCTAGAAGAGAGTGTCTTGAAAGAAGCTGCAGTGATCAAGTGCAGGGCTGGCCATCAAAGACTTCACTTGCATATCTTAATACCATTTTCTTATCCCTTATTTCTCTTTTTTGCCACCTTTTTACCTCCCTTTTTCTGCCCCAGTATCATCCCAACTAAAGAACTAGCACCTCATTACTTTTTCTTCATTGGTCTCAGTTTTACTACATCTGTACTCAGATTCGGGTTTTTTTCTGATATGACTACTTAGGTAACCTCAGCCTTTATGGTATTATTGACATGGTTACCCATGTATTGCTGACCTTGCAAAACATAACACATAATTAACTCCCCCTTAACCACTTGTGAAATCAGCAATTCCTCAAAGGGGTTATCTGCGAATTTTGACAGCCTCTCCCAGTGTCATCCCCTACATTCAGCAATTTCTCAGGTCATGAGCAGAAGTTTTCCACGTCGTATTCAGGAAGCTGAACCTTTGGTTGGCACTTGGTCAATGGCCTTGTCCTTTGCCTTTAATCCCTGACATACTTCACCTACCAGAAGAGAGAAAAGTTTGTAGGGAGCTGGATAAAATGGGAAACAAAAATTCTTAGCTCTGTTAGATCCTAACAGTAAATGACTTAGAAGTCTCCCACATTGTATGGCCCCAGGCAATTTTCTTCATACTACTCAAGAGGTGCTAACAATTGACAATCTGACTAATTTGTTATCTCCATTAAATTCCTCAAGAGAAATTAGTCACAGCTTATTCAGATACTGATGCTTGTTTTGCCTGTGTCAGACGGGCTCATGTCTAGTGTACCAGAAAGCATGTCTTTTTTAACTCAGTGCTATCAGCTAGCCTAATAAAAGAAGTTGTTTCTTCCTATAAATCTTGTTTTGTGTATATTTGGTGACCAGCATATCTCAAACAGCACTACTGTGCTAGCCAACATTAGTGCTGCTAAGCAGTCTGAAAATACTGTCTGTTCCTTCATACGTTCCTTAGTTGGCATTTCCAAAGTGGATGTCACCACTAGGATAGATACAGGGCTCAGGTTCAAGAAATGAATGGCAAATATTTAGAAAGAAGGCAGAAGGTCTACTGTGTATTGTTCTTTAAATGCTTAGCTTCTTCTTAGGAATGTGCTTTGAAGTTGCTACCTAGAGGCATATGGGAAAGCCATGCCAGAAAGAATGAGTTAGTCCCGCTGCCATGGAAGCTTGAGATTCCCACTGGGAATGAGATGTCCAAAAGCTTCTCAGTTACAATCCTCAGGGAATCAGCTGGTGTGCATGTCTCAGGAGAGATGACTTCTCTCTGTAGATGAGTTTCTTCTACACTCTGAGGACTTTTGTGGAGAAGTACAAGTACCTACAATTTACTTTGGTCACATTTGAGGTTGCTCATGCAGGTACGGATCTATCATTTGTGCAATTCACTGCATTTTAGACTTGTTTCAATGAAGTGTTCAATCTGGCTGGGCTGGACAGAGTCCATGTCTTCCAGGTGAAATTATTTTTCAGATTAAGGAAGTTTCATTAGTGTTTCCTGGAGATGACATGTCTTCCATTTCTGTGACCAGATCATCAGTTCAGGGAAAATGGGCCTTGCTACCTAGACATATGAAGAATGGGCTTTGACAGCTCCTTCTCTGTGGTTGTTCAGGTACTGTTGCAAACCCAGTAAGATCCAGGAGCTGGACTTTGCCTCACATTCCAAAGGGAAGGTACAAGAGAAGTCATCCCCTGAAAGCACCTTCATTTTCCACCTAGCATTACGTCCTTTCTGGTTTCAGCTTGAGCCAAGTGTTCTTTACCCAAATGACAGCCATTTTTATGGTAACTGCTTTGTGTTTCAAGCACCAGCCAGCCTCTGTATTTTGTCATGGATTAACATAGAAACTGATCGATATGTTCGATATAGTCACCAGGGCCCATGTCGAGATATTTACACTTTCTGAAACTTTTCAATTAGGTACTATCTTCAAAACACTTTGACCAATTTTTATTGTAGAGAAGCTCAAAGACTGCACTTACCTGGAATTTGCATCTATAACCGGTCTTTCTTGATTGCAGGTGATGTGTACGATATGTCTGGTCAAAGGATAGAAATAAATGAGGTAAGTGCTCAAGTGCTATCAGGATCTGAGCTTCCACTGAACCTGCTGCATGCCTAAGTGCTAATGGACACTACCTACACAGGCATAGTTCATGCTCTTGACCCTCCAAAAACTGATGCTTTTGATCCTGACAACAGGGTTGTGTGTTATTTTGGATGCCAGAGGATTGCCAGCATTACATTCCCTTCTAATCTGATTCAAACCTGCAGGTTGGGTAGCCTGCGTACCCACTGTTCCCTTAGCTTCACATGACATCGTTGTGCATGCACAGTTCCTCTTGAATATTTGGCCTTTGATGTTTGTTGGAAACTTGAACACTGGTGAATTGTATTATCCTTGCCAGTTAATTAAAGCTTTCTTTGGGAATTGGTGAGTTTAGTTCATGTTCCTAACAAGTTAGCTGTCAAATTCCCCCTATGTCTAGGCATTGGGAAGTGTGAAAATAAATGACTTCTCCATTTCTCTCCAGCCTCTGCTTGCTGGCACAAACCCACAAGTCTTGGATTTCTAAAATGTCTGAAAACTTCAGTAATCCAAGTAACAAACGTCAAGATGACGACGAAAATCCCACTCCTTATTCCAGTGATTCATTTCTAGGCCATTTAAAACTCAAATTACCCACTGAAATTGCCTATTTGTGCTGAGTGCTGTGCCTCCAGACTGCCCTTTCTCAGGCTGCAAAAGGCAAAGGGCAGACTTGCCTGGGGAGACACACTTGCCTCCTGCCAACTGCCTGCCCAGCAGCTCCTCCTGCCCATGATACTCACAGGAGCAGAGCCCTGCTGCCCTCATGGTGTGGCAGTACCTGGACCTGCTGCGCAGGGTAGTGTGTCTGGGAGGTGGGTCTGTGCTCTTGTGGTAAATGTCAGCTTGCAGAGGCCAAAAGGATGCCTCCCACCCTTGGAAACAATGAGCTCATCGGGATGGGGTGAGAGCTGGAATTGTCCTGGGCAGGCTCGACAGTGCATTCCTCCATGACACATCATGATGTGAGCTTATGGCCATTCATCCAGTATGTTCCCCTCTGCTTGGGGCTCCTTGTTTTCAGACTAAATGTGCAGTGCCTGCAGAGTTGAACTTCTACATCACTTCTCTGTATAAATGTTTTTTCTATAACAGGATTTTTTCTTGCTGTGGTAGAACAGGGTGGAGAACACAGCCTTTTGAATTGTTTTAAATTGGGCTTCCTTATTCCACTATCACAGGCAGCCATTGACATCAGGAGTATGACGCCTCCAAGCTGGCGTGTGTTTAAGGCAGGCTTTTTTTTGCTATAGAAATCTTTTGTTGTGGAGCCTGTAGGAGCATTTCCTGTCATACAGAGAGGCATCTTTACCTAACAAGATTCTTAGTCTCAGTGCTGCTCTGAAAGACACCTCAGGTGTCTGTCCTCTCCTGTGACTCAGTAGCTTTCCAGCTACTTAGGCTCACCAAACTCTGTCATGAACATCCCTGCAGGAGAGGGCCCTTTGTATACATAAGGCAGAGAATGGGGTTACCATGGGCAGGTATTAGCTTACAGACATATGAGAAGTCCACAATTAACACTGAGCCATATTTTTGCAGAAGACAGAGAAGGTCGATTTCTCATACAACCAGTTAGCTGACCCGAAGTTTACATTCTATGACCATAGCCTGGTTGAAGCAGTGAAGATGGGTGATGTCCCGACGCACAGGTTCTTCCGGCTGCTCTCACTCTGTCACACAGTGATGCCAGAAGAGAAGAAGGAAGGTGAGGACTGTTGAAGACACCAGACTGAATGGTTATGTTCACCTTGCACCACAGTATGTCCTCTCTCCACAGAAGCTGTTACTGGTCCTTTTGGCTTCCTGGTGATTTTCTGTAGTATATGGCTACACATAAATCAAAGTCTTTGGAGATGCCACATGGGAAGAGAAAGGACCAGAGTCTCCACGCTCTCTGTGTTCCTGTAGTGGAGCTGACACTACTGCAAACACCACATCTCTGGAGTGCGGAAATTGCAGGTGCCACAGCTTTCCTGAGGTGGCATATGACTTGCCCCACTCTTTCTCTACTCTGCACTAGGTCCCATAAAGTAAAGAGCACAGAGTACCTATCTGCTGGAGACTCATTAACTCCTATCACTCAGTGTTCCCACGGCTGCTGAGTCAGTCTGCTGACATCTGAGACTGGGTAAAAACTGTGCTTTAAAGGCTAGAACCATTAATTGATATATATAAGCTGCAAAGACTGTTGAGAAGAATACATACAGATAGTTGTACATACTGGATACAAGAATACATACATAGTTACATATGGAACTAGAAGGGGGTTAAACTCAAGGAAGTTGTCCTCTCAGAGAGATCTGTTGGACTCCAAAGAGAACATCACACATCCCAGAAGAGCCTAGGAGTCTTCTTGCACTGGCCTGGAAGATGGGTTAATGGGACTTGATGGAGACATGTGGATTTAAGGTGCTTTTTTGTGCTGCACCTCTGGGGATAGATGGAAAAGCAAGGGGATAACTGCTATAAAGTGTCTTTGATTCTGTATTTCTTTAGTCTCCGAAACAAGGCAGAAGCCACATTACGTATTTTTTCTTGCATGTCAGGTAACTTGGTGTACCAGGCCCAGTCTCCTGATGAGGGAGCCCTTGTCACTGCTGCCAGAAACTTTGGGTTTGTATTCCGGGCTCGCACACCAGAGACCATCACCATTGTGGAAATGGGAGAAACAAAAGTCTACAAACTCCTGGCTATTCTTGACTTCAACAATGTTCGCAAGAGAATGTCTGTTATTGGTATGTTCTCTTTTCTCCCTTCTTTCCTTCTCGCTTTTTAGGCTCTCATACCTCATTCTGCTATGATGCCTTTTCCTCGTTTGCAGTTCTTTCTGAATAGCATTTACTTCTGAGCACCTGAGATGGGCTGCTTTGACCTTTCAATTGCACAGCAATAGTGCTAGATGAAAACTTAGGCAGGTGGGGAGCATCTTAACATTAGGACTACAGTGATGGAACAGACTTCTGGAAACACTACGCTCTTCAATGTATCTTTCTTCCCTCATTACAACACAGGAAAGGGCTTCCTTTTAATCAGCTTTAAAATTATAAGCAAAATCTAAGAAAGTGGGAAAGGAGAAAGCAAGGATGAGTAGAGAAGCACCCTTTCCTGGAAGGAAAACGCATAAATGATTCAAGAAATCTCATGTAGCCTTTATCAACCCTCCAGCATCCTCAGCTATCTCAGGAACTAGAATCTCACAACGGTAACAGGAGGGTGGTATTACCTTGACTGGAAGAAACAGCAAGAGCTGCAGGACGAGTTCACTCAGAGCAAATTGTTCTTGACTTTTGAATGCAGATGTCCAGCCTAAAGTGCTGTCTATAGGAAACACGTACTTCAATAAAGCATCTGCTCAGACCAGTGTAATATGGGTACAGTTTTCTGTGCTGCTACAACTTATGTGAAAAGCAGTTGCATTATCTTATTTTCTAAACAGAACTTGCCTTCGTTCCTGGGAGTCTGCAAAAACCTGATGGAGTTCAGACACTTCTGAAAACCTTTCTTTGTCTTGATAGAAGTGCTTTGAATCCTAAGTGCCTCAGTTTGGGATATGTAGCATTTCTTTTTCCCTTCCTCATAGTGCGGAGTCCAGAAGGTGACTTGACTTTGTACTGCAAGGGAGCTGACACCATTCTTTATGAACTGCTTCATTCATCCTGCGACTCTCTCAAAGAAGAGACCACGGAACACCTGAATGTAAGTGTTTTCCTACACAGTACATCTATGCATTTGATGGTTTCCTTTTCTCTGGGTAGGAAAATGTACTATGTGTTGAGATATAAAACAGATTTCAGAAACAGCACCTAAGCACCAATTTTTTAATTATGGAATGGAGAAGAAAATTAGTGTATGAAGCCTTAGGTCTCAAATCAGTTGTCAAAGCATGGTTATCAGGTGCCATTTGAAATGCTCCAGGACATCTGGATGGCAAATACAATGCAGGACGTTCAGAAGAGCTGGATTTCTCTGGAGTAACTAGAAGCCAGGCAGGATAACACCTGAAATGGAATAACACATTTGTGTTTTGGCAACTAAATTCCTTCTAAAAGTCTGCTGTTACACCACATACACCAAATGCATGCCTTGGGTTGGCATAACTCAGGTGATTAATAAAGGGCCACAGAGCTATTCACCACCTTGAATACAACTGAGATTTGAAGTGATTGTGATCCAAGAGGTCTCAGTCAGAAGAGACCAGGTAGATGCTGGGACATGTTCTCACTCACCTTCCCTTTCTCCTGATCATATAGGGGTATATTGACTGGGCAGCAAGAAAAATCCATCACTCAAACTTTTGGCTTTTTACATTGTTGATGGTGTGTCCTGGGAGGTGGTTACTCATGTAAGGGGATGTTTTGGCCAATATTTGCCCCCCTTCTGATGCCAGATCATGCTGGTACAGTGTAAAGCATGAGGTAACAGAAAGTTTTGCCAGAGGGGTTATGCAATAGGAAAACCATCTCTGCTCACTGCCTGGCGGAGCTGGAGAGTGTTGGTGGCAAGGGTGAGGGCAGAGCAGAGCTGATGCACCTTTACGTCAAACCTGGGGGAATGTCTCAGTTTTCACAAATGGATCTCTGTTATTCCAACACTGAGATCCATACCGTCAATCGTACCTCCACAAAAAGGAGTTAGAAGGACTCACTGAGAAGGACTTCTAGCAGTTAAAAGGACTGACTGTGCTCATGCTGTGGATTTCAGCCAGCATTTATACACTACAAATTTTGAGCCCACATCTAAAATTCAAGGGTGTGTTCAAGGATGTTTACTTAGCATCCAGTGTTCTGAACCTTTTGTTGAGAAATATGAGCCTAGAAAACAAGTGCCTGGTTAATGTAAAGCTTTAGAACCAGAAAGTAGGAAAGCCCTTTTGAATTTGTTCTTTATAAGGACCATGGATAGTAATGATAAGGTGGCCTGGAACCAGCCTTTGAAAAGCACCCCCGGATTTGTAATCTAAGGTGTGATTTTTTCCGCCATCCTCTGAAACCTTAGGCAAGAAGCTTTTACAGATACCTGTTTGATTTCCAAGGGTCCTTTGTAAGCAGGCTGTCTTTCTTTGGCCAATTGTTCCTTACCACTGTATCGCAGGAGTTTGCTGGTGAAGGTCTGAGAACGCTCGTGGTGGCTTATAAGAACTTGGATGAAGAGTACTTTCAGGACTGGATCAGGCGTCACCATGAAGCAAGCACTGCTTTGGAAGGACGGGAAGATAAACTGTCGGAGTTATATGAAGAGATTGAAAAAGACCTCATGGTTGGTGTTTCAGGGAATCTGGGCCAAGCCCTGGGGGAGGCAGTGAGGATGGTGGTTTGTCAATAAACTGCTCAGTGTGACTTCAGTAAGCATTGCTCTGCAAACAGCTCAGTGGGTTGTGTGACAGGAGCAGTTAAGAATATGGCAGTCCTGGGTTTTCACTGGCACCTCTGTCAGGAGCCTGTAAGCAGAGCGTCAGCCACCGGTGTAGGGGAATGGTTTTATTTTAACTCATGTGGGTGTCAGAGTAGCTTTCTCGTGATATAAGTGACATACCAGAGCCTGAGGGAGATGACGTGGACACAAATATTTCATAGCTATCCTTTGTATGTGTGAATGGCTGATCTATTTATTTTCCTGTTTTTGAAATGGCAGGCAGTGAATAATCCCCAGTGCCCTTCCATTTCAGAGAATGTCTTCTTTGTTCTTGCAGCCCTGGGCAGGACGGGAAGATGATGTCCATGAACATGTTTGTGTCAATTTGGAATAGGACTAAACTGTGATCTTCAAGTCGTTCTTCTCTCCCTGAGTGTTGTTACAGCTTTTGAAATGCCCTGGGGAGGTCTGCCTGTGTTTTAGAGCTGTGAATAATGAATGAAAAGGATGTGTGGGATCTGAGGGGAAGCAATTCAGCTTTTGCACTTACAGCAGTGCTTTCCTGAAATCTTGGAAATCCAGGGATCTGTACCTTTGCTCCTTCCATTAGCTGTATGCTCAGGATGCCAGCAAGGCCTGGGATGGGACTTTGATGGGACAAAGGACCTGGATGGGACAAAGTCCCAAGGATGGGACATTGAACAACCTGGTCCAGTGGAAGGTATCCCTGTTCGTTGCAGGGGGTTGAAACTGCATGAGCTAGGTCCCTTCCTAGGATTCTATAAAGAAGCAAGTGCAAGCTGAGGAAATGCTGACCTCCAGAACTTTTGTATTCCATGGGGCAGAGCCTGCTGCCCTTCTGGGTCTCAACAGGGTAATGGAAAATGTTGATCCTCCAGTCCAGAGAATATATTGTGCAAAGGCTCTACGGGTTGTGTTCAAAGCATGAAGGGCAAGGAGGTTTGGGAGGTTAAGGGGGCCAGCTGCTTTGCAAGAAAGGGTTATGAAGCTCATGGCTCGGATAAAGAAAATGTCATGTGCCCACAGGAGGCAGAAGTGTGGCTCAGAACAGGTCTGGCTCACCAGACCTTTCCCTGTACTCTGTACAGGAGTGACTTTACCTTCTGAAGGTGCTCTGGGAAGAACAGGGGGTGGGTGTAGGAAAATCTGGCTTGTGACAGATAATGGGTGTGAGAGCCAGTGTTAGCAAGGAAGTAGGTGACTGCCAAGCATCACAGTCTGGTTGATGGGCAAGAGCAGAAGTCTCTCTGTGTGGCAGGCTCATACTAGGGGCCCTAAAGGGGATAAGGATATAAAACCACAAGAGGATGGAACATGGTTGGATTTAGAGAATAGTAGTAAAAATATTGATTGACCTAAAAACTAAGGAAGATCCACAGTGAGGAAGGCATCATGGCTGTTCCTCCAGCTGCTCTAACACCAGGTCATGGGCAGCTTGTCTACAGTATTGTTGTGCTTTTCTGCAGCTCCTGAAAGACAAAGGCTGTGGGGAATGCAAGCCCTTGTTCTCTCTTCATGGGCACATTAGACATCAGTGTCCATCTTTGGGCTTTCATCTCAGGCTCAGGCTGCCAAGGGTGAGGAGGTGCTCCCAGGAGGTAGCTGTGTATGCTAGAGGCAGTCAAGCTCTTGCTAGCTTAATAGCCCAGGGACTATTGCTGTAAAAAGTGGACTATGCAGTTTTGAGGACCCTATAAAGAAGTTCTGTCAGAGCTGTTGTCTATGTTGATAACACATAGCTGGTGAATGATGAATATCCCAGGAAGCCAAAAGGTATCTTGGGCTTAAAGCCAACCTCTGAACTTTGTCTCCCAACAGCAGGAGGTAGGTGGTAGCGGATGCTGTCTAAAACTGAGCTAGCAGTGAAACCTCCATGCCCTTCTGACAATAGGTTGAAACCACCAAGTGTCTCCAAAATGCAGAAAAAGCAATAACTTTAAAATAATGCAGGTTTGTGTCCTGAGCACTCTGTGGTTTAGTTGTGTGACAGTGTGGAGCAGGGGTGGAGACAGGTCTGTTATGGGCTGGAGATGATGTTCAGCAGCCATAGGACAGCTGCAGTCCAACATAGCCAGGAGCAAGCTGTACATGAGAGGATGTATATAGAGGTCTGGGGACACAGATACACAGCTGTCCCTGTCCCTCAGTCAAAGCTTTATCTGCTGTGAAGGGGACATGTGTCCGCTTCACACTATAGGTCTCCAAACACGTTGACAAGCAACTTCATGCATGTTCTTGGTTAGGGCTGTGCTCAGTACAGTAAATATGCTGAAGAAGAATGAAGATCAGTACAACCATATTCCTGGATTTGTTTGCTTGAGTGATTATTCGGAAGTCTAATGCTTTCTCCTTTGCTAGCAATGGGAAGACTTACCAGTTAAGTGTAAATGTCTTAACAGACATTTTCTGTTAAGCTTCTAGGTGCTACAGCTATTGAGGACAAGTTACAAGATGGAGTCCCACAGACAATTGAGACTCTTGCCAGGGCCGGCATTAAGATATGGGTTCTCACTGGAGACAAGCAAGGTAAAGGGGCTACAGCTTTGGGCGTTTCTCTTCTCTCCCACCAGTGGGATGGTTCAGCTAAGACCCATGTTCTCATTCTTTTTTCTTTGAAAACTGCACAGAAAACAAACTTACAGGGCTTTGCTTCATTGGCAGCTTGGCAAAACTCTAATTATCTGGAATTAGGCCAGATAACTGTCACTAGTGCTTGATTTTAATTCCCATCCTGAGTCTGGAAGCAGTGTGAAGGCAGTATCCTTTGCCTTAGGAGAGATGACAGAGAGCATCCTATAGGCCCTGTCACACGCTGTGAAAAGGTGTCACTTTAGCAGCCAGCCATCCTGGTGAAGAAGGTGGAAAGGAATCTTTTCCTGCTTTCCAGGGACTTTATTGCTAAAGTGTATGTTGGGTCTGTTTCAATTTTGTCCTGGCATTACTGGCCCAGAATAAAAATGGAGGAAACTTAGACTTTTGGAGAAAGCATTCAGTTGGAAAGAATGGTAAATAGGCTTTAGTGAATTCTTTTGGAGAAATAGTAACTTTGCTGAAACAGCAGTATTTCAGGGAGGCCGGAAGTGTTTGCGAGTAACTTAATTCAAGAAATGGGCAGAGAATTTTTTGTGAAAAAATGAAACATTTCATTTTGTTGTGTTCCAAATGTAGTGGTTTTGCTTATGATATACCAAAATAATGCTCCCTTCCCCCCCCCCCCCCCCCCCGAATATTCTGAACAAAATGTCTTGATATTCTGCTTCAGAACTACAGTTTTGGGCTTTTCTGGGAGTACAGGGAGGGAAAGTTAAAAATTCTGAAATTTTTTTTTTAATCAACTTGAAATGTCTTTTATTGCTACACAAACATTGGCCAAAGGGTGTTTTAAGTTTTTTCTTTTTGGTTGGATGATTTTTTTCTGTGGCCTTTTGAAGCCCACTTAAAGGAGATTTGCTGCTACATCCATAAAAGTGACTCTCCGGGCCGTCTTAAACTGTTAACTCTGAAAGGCTCAGAGCTCTTTTGGGTGAGAAAGAGAGCTTTCATCATGTGTTTCAAAAGGCCATGAGCTGGTGGGTGAGTTTCGGGCTGCTAAGATGGTCATCTTCCTGGTTTGCCTTTACCAGAGACGGCAATGAATATCAGTTACTCCTGCAACTTGCTGAATGATGACATGGACGATGTTTTCATTATTGAAGGCAGCACATCTGATGATGTACTTAAGGAGCTGAGGTAAATGGCTGAAATATACAGTTTTACTGCTGTGCACTGACACTGCATGTTGTATTATTCCACTTTGTTTTTCCAATGGGCTCTACTTGTTGCAGTTCATTCAGGGACCTTCGGTAATCTCCCTGGAAGATCCAGCAGCTAAGCACAATGTAGAAAACTCCTCTGAGGATAAATTCTGAAGCTTCTTGATCTAAAAGTTCAAATCTATGTAAACATATAAGAAAGTGGAGTCAGGCGAGCAGTATCAGCTGGCATTTGACAAGCGATCTAGAGCTACAAAGCCTTTAGCTCCAGGCTTGAGATTTGCTGTTTCTCTACTGCTATTGCCATTCCTAGAATACTCAGTTCATTTCGTCCCTGCCCGTGGCAGGGGGTTGGAACTAGGTTCTTAAGGTTCTTTCGAACCCAAACCATTCTATAATTCTGTGATTCTATGATACATGCTTCAGTCCTCTGTCTGGATATGATCCTTTCCTAGTACTATCTGGAAACCTACCTTCCTCCCTAGCCTCAACAGTAGACATGATTTCTTAGATGGAAAATTGGATAGTTTTTCAGTCTTTTTCTCTTTAAATAGGTGATTGCCAGGTGACATGTACAGATAATTTGAATTCCTTTTGGGATATGGTCCTTCATGACACTCAGATGACTTGTTTGACTTTAAATCAGCACAAGTTTAGCACACGCTTGTTAGAGTTTTGAAAGCACGGGATGATCTACACCAACAGCAGCAGCTGAACTATGCATGTCATTGTAGGGATACAGGAAAAAGGGTAGCATAAATTTTCTTATTTTCATAAAGTTGTTTTAATGAAACAGAAATGTCTTTATAAGTCTTTCATTATTATTCTGGATTTTCCTGTTTCTTTTAGGGATGCAAGGAAAAAGATGAAGCCAGACTCCTTCCTGGACAGTGATGAAATCAACATTCAGTTTAAAAAATCTTCAAAAAAACCCAAAATTTTACCTGATGAGCAAGGAAATGGAGTGTATGGTCTGGTTATCACCGGCCACAGCCTGGTAAGAAAAGTTCGGAGTCATGTTAGGGCTGATTTCTCTGAAGAACTTAATGTGAATATCAAATAGATGTGGGATAGCCCCTGCAGATGCCACTTAGCTCTTGACATGCTGGAAGTCTGAAAATGCTTTAAAAAATAATTATTTTTCCTAACAGGAGATTAGATCCAGTGGTTTTTGAGACATTGGAGGTGATGGGCAAGGTTTCAGAAGACTGGAACAGTAAAGAGTTGGCCTGAAGTTAGGTGAACCAGAGGGGTTCAATAGTTGGATGAATTTTCATTTCCAGAAAGATGCTAGATGAATGATTGGGTAATTTATGGCTGAAGTAAGAAGATACGATAACATCAGACATGGGTTTCAAGTATGCCAAGAATGTATTCTACTACATATATCCACATTTAGTATGTATTTAGTGAATATAGCCATATTAAGTATTATAACAGACACATTTAACAGATAGAATATATATCTTATAACTTAACTAATAAATTGTTTCATGTTCTCTCCCATTATGTTCTTCCAAGCAAACTGAAGTAATACGGTTTAGATGAAATTGTTAAGTGGCAGGTGCAAGACTGCTTGGAAAGTGTGGCTTTTAAAGGCTCACTGTTGATCAGAAACAAGAATTAAGTGGCATCTGCAGGGGGCTATTCCACATCTATTTGATATTCAGTGCTTGCATTAGATATTTAAAAAAAGATCAGATAACAGCAGGCTGGGAGAAACTACAGGCATGATGGAGTTCAATGTTAGGTTTGAAAGCAATTTTAACAAATTGGAGAAAAGGAGAATGCAATTGAGTAAGAACAAAAGCCTTGCTCTCCACTTTCACTAGACACAACATAATCAACCAGACACATACAAATTCAGAGATACGTATTTAAGAGCATCATCCATCCGTAAGACTTGTGAAGAAACTCTCCTGCTTAATTTAGCATCAGTAAAGTATTAGCTGAAATAATTACATTTATTTGGGCCATTTTCTTTGAGAAAATGTGGACAAGCTAGAGAGAGTACAAAGAAAACTGCAAGAGCAGTCAAACATGATCTGGAAAGCAAGGGGAGAACTGAGAAAGTTAGGATTTCTTAGCCTGGAGAATACTGATCAGTCTTGGAAGTACTCTTCAAATAATAACACATAAATAAAAAAGCAATTGAATTAAACTGAGATAAGAGAGTTTGGGGTGAAATGTCTTCCTGGTGAGAATAGTGAAGCACTGGAATAGATTTGCCATCATTGGAAATTTTGTAGAACAGGTTAGAGAAAAAAACAATTTCGATGCATTCCAGCCTGCCTGTGAGAAAGGCTTAGTCAGATCAGGTTTATTTGTCTCTTGTGTTTTCCTTTGTCACACTGTCGGGAAAGCAAAGAGGTAGATTTGGAAAGAGACGGGAGGTGCTGCCTTCCACAGACAAGATGCTTTTGTTCTCTGTGATTGATACCTCTCTTGATGGCAGTCCAGCAAACTTAATCCTCAGCTCTTATACCATCCCAGCAAACTGCTATATAAAAGATCTCATTTTACTCCATCTTTGGCTTGTGTGCCATGTATAGAGACCCTGGGCTAGATGAGACACTTTCAGGCAGTGTCTATGTTGTCAAGTACCCTTTTTTATACTAGCTCCCTCTTTAACTCCAGGACTCTAATCCCCTTTAGATCCCACTGCAAAACAGGCAAGAGCTCTGTCACGTAAGTTTGGTGCATCTGCATGGGCAAATCCTCTGACGTCTCAGCCAGCCGCAAGCCCCTGCCTGTTCCTACTCTATCCCCTCAGCCTGCAACAGAAGATCCCAAGTGCTGTGCTACAAAAGCACCACTTGCAGCAGTGACAATGCCTTCTTACTCTTTGTGGAAAACCCCACACTCCCCCATAACCCTGGCACGGAGATCTGCACAAAGCAAATCAAATGTGGCCTGTGTTGGAGCAGCCAGTCCGCATAGCCCACAGTGGAGTGGACACAGCCAGTCTCACCTCGACCATGGCTTTCTCCTGGGTGCAGACCGCAGGGATAGCGTGGACAAGACTATGTGTTATTTATTTATTTCTATGAACCTAGAGCTTGAACAATGGTACTGGTGCTGGAACTGTCCCACTCAAACACAGTGTCTGTTCAGTGCCATTTCCCGGCATGCAGATGTGTGGGATGGCGCCACTGGGGGTAGACGTGGTATCACTTAAGCAAAGCAAGGAAGCATAAGCACATTAGCATTTGTATTGGCATCATCATACAAGTTAACTTGTGTGCAGTGCCATTAACAGACTATGTGTTAACCTTTTGCTAGTGCTGCTGTGTTTGCGAGAATATTATGGCAAAAGCCATCTCTAACTGCACTGACCGGATACTGAAACTAAACCATAACTGACCGGGTACTAAAACTAAACCATAAAAAAGTCTTTCTTATTGAGCAAGCCTGCCTGCCGCTGACAGGAGGGGAGAGAGCACTGGTGACTCACAGCTATCTGCTTCAAGAAGAAAGAGTATCTGGCCTAAAGATTGTCTGCCTTACACAGACAGGGCCTGCTGTAATGGAAAGAGGAAGGGGAAGGAAAGCCCTGTAGATTCATCCCATGCATATTTACTGAGAAGAGACACCAATGAACAGAGCCAAAAAGCATGATCTGAAAGAAATATGAAAAGATAACAGTGCTCCCTCCCTCTTATGCAGAGCTGGAGGGGTGACCAGACATCCAATTATCTCTGTGCTTGCCAAACAGAAATAACATGGCTGACTGGTTTAAAGGGTCAGCGCTCAGAGCAAAATCGTCTTTTCCATGGCTTTTTTGTTTTGATTTGTCATGCTCACCTGAGCTCAGCTTTTTCTATGTTTTGTTTTAATTAACTGCTCCCTATTTGAAGTCTGTTTATACCACAGATCTTCTAAATCTTAAAAAATAAACCAAGAGGGATGAGCAAAGACTCTCTCACATGAAGTTATGCAAGGCTGTCTCTGGCCCAGCATCAGCTTTGTTAAGTTAGTGGTCTTGTTTTTTGACACTTCTGATGTGCCACCAGGTTACATCAGCCAGAGCATCTGTTGTGCATATTCAGCTGTGGTCCATCCAAGATGCAAGCCCATAGGTGCACGCTGTGTGGCATGATGCTGTGCAGTGTGGATGCTCCTTGTTTCTGAATGGACAGATTAATATATCATGCCTTCCTCCTGCCAATGGAAGAACTAGCACATTCCTCATCTCCTTCCCACTGCAACCTCTTTGTCAGGTCAAAAGCTGCTGCTTGTCTGATCTGAGCACTCCCTTTGCTCCTTCTCAGGCTTACGCACTGGAAGAGAATCTAGAGCTGGAGCTGGTGAGAACTGCTTGCATGTGCAAAGTGGTGATTTGCTGCCGGGTGACCCCGCTGCAGAAGGCCCAGGTGGTGGAGCTGGTGAAGAAGTACAAGAAGGCTGTGACCTTGGCAATTGGAGATGGCGCCAATGATGTCAGCATGATCAAAAGTGAGTGATGGACAACAGTTGGTGTGCTCTGGAAAACTGATGATGTTCTCAATGATGTATTTGCTCTCTGATATGGTCTAGCAGCAGGAACACATCTGACTGCCTGCTGTACCACCTTCTTTGTGGCACCAAGAGGCTGTGTCTCAAGTTTGGCAGGTTTCTGTAGAGCACCGTCACTATGGGCTACTGGTGTCTCCTGCCTTCCAGGACACACAGAAGGGCCTTTTGCTGTGCTCCCACCACCAGGATGCAGGAAACTACAGCTGTACTTTCTGGCCTTTTCTCTGTTTCTACCTTAGAACAGACTAAAGCCCGTAGTGGCTGTATCATGTCCACCTATGTTTCTGCATGGCCACTGTCAGAAGGGTGATACAAAGAACAAACAAATTTGTTTCAGAGAGGGCCTGTCTGCAACACAGAAAGAAAAATTTTCATGCCTCTAAATAGTCTGTATAATGTTACATGAATGTTTTTAACATTTCTATGTGGTAGGGGCATTTGTCAATTACCTCTTCAGCTATAAATTATGTGCTTCTAGGTGCCTTCATCCTTGAGCATCATTTGATGCTGCATCGCCTCAGTGAATTTATCATAAAAATCCCCTAACCAGGTATAATTAAATTAAGATTATTCAGAAGGGCCTGTGCTAATCTTCTTTGTGTTAATTTGCAAGAATTGATTAACTAGAGCCTTTTAATTAAGAAAGAAAAGGCTTAGTAGGGAGCTTCAAGGAAGATAAGTCAGGCAGTCAGTAAAGAAAGGGTAAGAAAAGTTAAAGTGTACATGACAATTAGAAACAAACCCACTCCCCCAACGGGAGAGCTGGGACTTTGGGATTTTATCAATGCGCTGTTCCATGGAAAGCTCAACCTCCAGCCATCAAGATTGTTCTCATTAGTTAAAGCTGTATAATTAGCTGTCACATTAAACTTATGTCCGTGTTTAATAAACCCAAGTTACTATTTAAAAAGATGTGGCTCTTCTATCTCATTATCTGATTGAACTAATAAAGCCCAAGACATGTAAAAAGGCCATAGTCTGCCTTGTAGCACTGTGTCTGAGAAATCTGCAAGGAGTCTGAATATTTTGCTTCTTGAGTGATGTTTTATGGCTGCTAAGAGGACATGCATGCACGTAAATATGAGTCACATGTCAGTATGAATTGAAGTTATTTTTTCATAACAGTGGCTGTTGTGCACAACAGCACTTGTACTGCTGGAAAATGTTCACAAAGAAAAAAAACAATTGTCATGGATGGTGTAGTATCATTGAAATAACAAAAGCCCAGTTACTGGAAATGCATCACTACAGCCAAAAGCACAATGCTGCTGAAAGAACTAGTGCCTCAAAGGACTTTTTATGTTTTCAAGAAAGGACTGTACAGATTACTTTCTATGAAGGCTGGGAGGGAATTAACGCAGTGTCCCAGTGCAGGGACCTCATTTAAAAAATGGAATAATCAAAACTTTGAGTACAATGCCATGATCACTAACCTTTTTGTTGCAGCTGCCCACATCGGGGTTGGTATCAGTGGCCAGGAGGGGATGCAGGCAGTCTTGTCCAGTGACTTCTCCTTTGCACAGTTCCGCTACCTGCAGCGCCTGCTCTTGGTCCATGGCCGGTGGTCCTACTTCCGCATGTGCAAGTTCCTCAAATACTTCTTCTACAAGAATTTTGCCTTCACGTTAGTGCACTTCTGGTATGGGTTCTTCTCTGGCTTCTCAGCACAGGTAGGTCCAACTTTGGTTTTATCATCATCATGCCCAGCATTTTCAAGCAAAGTATCTGGGAACATTTAAAAGGAAGTAAAATAAGCCATTTTTCCCCTCACTAGCAGCACATAGGTCTTTCTTCTTCGGCTATATGAACACAAAGTGGATACTGCTGCCTTCACTGTGCCTGAAGACATTTAGATGCATTAGATGCACATAGGTCCCTTGTGGGGTTTTCAGAAGCGTTCAAAGTGTCTTCAGCCATCAAACAAGGATACAGATTAGATAGAGGCCTGACTTGAGTGGCACATGTCTGTGTAAGACTTCTGCTTGCCCTGTTAGCACATTTAGAGCAAACCATTTAACCCCAGGACACCTTCAGCAGATTGCAAAGACCGGCAAACCTCCTGCAGCGAAAAATCCTGTGTTAGTTGAAGACAAAACAATCCTCAACCAAACCCAGCCCCTGGGAAGCACAGATACCATGCAAGATAGCCAGATGGGTGCAGTCAGGGTGTTCACTGTCTGCCCCTGCCTGCTGCTGCCCACTACAGAGTATGGCCTTGCTGAGGCTAATCCTGCTGCTGCTGCTGCACTGGCTGCAGAGCAAACCCAAGAGGGCTGGCATGTCATGATCCTTCCCCCATATGCACCCACATCGGGGCTGATGAGCTTTAGTCACCTTGTAGTTTGGTCTCGATAGCATCTCAAACCAAAATGCTCTATAATTCGTGTATACTGTTGAAGAGATAGAAAAGGCAGCTTTGCACTAATGCCCTGCTCTGTTTTGTTGGGTTTTTTTCAGACTGTCTATGACGAGTGGTTCATTACGCTTTACAATTTGGTATATACCTCCCTCCCAGTGCTAGGAATGAGCCTCTTTGATCAGGTACTGTTTCTATCACCCCTTGGATTTCTTTTACAGGAGCTTTATCTTCAGGTGCTTTGAGCTTGTTCCATGAAGCAGAAGCAGCTTACTTTTTGGCTAGTTACTATTGTGGTAGGCCCTGGAATAATTTCCTGACAGTGAGATCTGGGAGCACAAAAAAAGGATGGACCAGGGGGAGATGGTGTATTACCCTGATGTGGCCTGTGGGTTTCAGTGTGTGAGGAGAGACTTTTGGGTCAGGCTGTTGAGTACAGTAAAAGCTGCCATTGCAACACACCCCTGAAGTAATCACATCATACTAGCCATGTTCCTGCAGCCTGGCAGGTGACTTTTAATGACCACACAAGACAATGAATGAGCTGCATCTCTGAAGCCAAGTTTTCCAGGCTCAGCCTTTCTAGTAGAAGTCTTTCTGCAGTAATTTCACATACACATTTCTATCTCATTATTACTGTTCAGCAAGACATAGGAGGAATAAAGCTGTTTCTCTATGGCTTTTACAAATCAAATAAGCAGGAACTTGCTGCTCTGCAGTGGTTCAGCTCTGGACACTTAAGAGATCCAAATCAGCCAGGAGTGGACCTGAGTCCAAGTGGACCCAGGGAAGGTATCTCCTATCCCTGAGCTTCCAGGCAACTCCTGGGAAAGCAGACCATGCAGTCTGCTTAAAATGAAATGTACCTTCATTTTTTTTAATTTTTTTTTTTTTGCAGCAGCACTTGTCTGTTTTCTCAAAAAAGGTGAAATTCAACATGAAAAATATGTCTGGGTGACCTTGGGATGTGGCATGCTAGTCAGCACAACTGAGTGAATCGTGTGCTAAGCCTTTTCTCATGGAAATGCATGTTACAGAGACATGACAACCCTAAGTGGCCATGTGATGTTGGCTGGGTAGTTGTCAGCAATTCTGACCATCTTCTCTTTACCTTCAGGATGTGGATGATCGTTGGAGCTTGCTGTTTCCTCAGCTGTATGTGCCTGGCCAACAAAACCTCTACTTTAACAAAATGGTGTTTGTCAAGTGCATGTTTCAAGGGATCTACAGTTCCCTCATTCTTTTCTTCATCCCCTATGGGGCCATGTACAATACAGTGAGAAGTGATGGGAAGGCTATTGCTGACTACCAGTCCTTTGCACTGATGGTCCAGACTTGCTTACTGATTGTGGTTTCTGTACAGGTAAGGCATCCCAGGTAACATTTTTAGGAATTAGTTGTTGTGTGATGAAGGCAGAATCTGGAGGGCCACCTGGAATCCTGATAGCATTCTGTTTGCTGCTCCACATTGCATTCTTGCAAAAAAACAAGACTGACACCAGATTACTCTCCTCAGTTCACAAGATCAGCAGGTTTGCTTGAGATCAGGGTGACAGGAAAACAATCTCTGCTTTGAAAAGTTTGCAGTCATAGCAGGCAAAACAGGTAAGGCTGGGAACAGAGGACTAATCCCCGCTCTATGGGAAAGGTTTGAAGAACAAGACTGTCTTGTTCTTCAAACTTGTCTTGACTGCTATCAGGTAGTTATTTACAGGGTTTCCATTTTGAGGCTGTCTCTGTAGCCTGGCCCCATGCATGATGCAGGTGCTAAGTCTGCAGCAAAGACTTGGGTGGTACAAAATTCAGGTGGTATTACCAGGATGAATTAAACTTCTTAAAAATAAACTAATCAATCACATATCCGTAGGTAACGGTCTCTGCTGTCTGAGGTCTTGCAGGCTCCTCCTCCAAACTTTCAATGCTAGGTCACAGCCTGGGTGTGGGGACATAAGTATGGCTCATTTGAGTTTTGTAGCCAGTACTGGCCACTGATGAATGCTTGAGAGAGAAGAAGGCAAGAATAAGGCAAACATGCTTGCCTTGAAAGGTCTGCCAGCATCATATCATCTGTGGCTTGGTATTTCTTGAGACTTGAGTGACTAAGTCCTGGGGGCAGCTATATGAAGCAGAGGACAAGCCACGTTCAACACAATCTGCTGAATAATTAAGGCACTGACCATATCTGTATTACTCCATTCTTTCAGATCTCCTTGGACACCTCTTACTGGACAGTTGTGAACCAGTTCTTCATCTGGGGCAGCCTTTCTGTTTACTTTGCTATCACCTTCACCATGTATAGTGACGGCATGTACATGATCTTCACAGCCTCCTTTCCCTTCGTTGGTAAGCCCTGGGACAAATCTGGATTGCACTCAAAATGGGCATACTGCAGGGCTTAAATCTTGTCAAGTATTTCTAGTACATGTTATTACCTCTCTAGAGGCAATAACAATGTATTGATTGTCTTCTCTACAAGAAATGCGAGGGCATTTCTGAGGGCTGCTGGGAATGCTTATTTTAAAACCCATCCATCTCAGTAAACGTTTTCCTATTTCACTTCCTTGCATAAAAATGCACATCTACATGCAGCCACAGAAATGGTCCTTTAAATAAACCTGGGCTTTAAATAAACTGAGCTGTCTGGAATGTTTTCTGCTGCTCTTTTATGTTCTGTTTCCAGGTGCCCAATTCCTGCAGATATCTAGAGGCATTTTATTTGCAGGAAGATGCATGTTCTTTTGTAAATAAGTTAACATGTTGGTACAGGAAAGCATAGGAGTCAAACATCCAGTTAGACATGCGAAAAACACCCTTTGATTATGGCGAGCTTTCAACAGGTTAAGTGGCAAATTCCCAACCAAAAAATTCCAGTGATGACCAGTCCTTTGTATTACCGTACATTAAAGATTTATGAACACGTACAAAAAGTGAAGGATAACATAAAAATTAGTCCATCTCCTGAAACTTTGACCATGAGGAAGATGAAAGCTTAGCAAGCTAATTCAGATGTTTTTAACAGCGCTGTGTATCCACAGCCAATATTGATACAGCAGTGTTAAGAGACTCTACCTCCAAAATCCCAATGCTTTTCAAGTCTCAGATTGATGTATTAATCAATTCCTTTATTTCTGAACTAACTGTTAAGCCAAGACTTGTTCTGCCCATCTTCACTGCAATATCAGGGTGATTGGTCATTTTAGAAATATTTGAGATGCAGGTCAGTTGTTGCTATGCGTTTTACAAACAGATGTCACATCCCCTGTAAGATGGCCTTTGTTATCAAAAGCACTGAGTGAAGGCAGTGTCTGTTCAGTTTCCAAGGACAGGTGGAAACACATATCTCTATCTGCTGCTCGGCACATAGGCTGCTTAATAATGTCTCAGTCTGAAACTATTTTTAAGAAAAGTGTTTATAGTCTAGACTGAGACAACTTGTTTTCTTTAATTTCAGTGGAGCTGTATTACAGCAGAATTTGGCCAACTGAAAAGAAAACATTCATCAACTTTACTGCCAACAACAGCATCATTAAGCCCTGTAATAAGGGTTTTGCAGACTGTTTGCTCTATCTTGCATTCCTTCAGTTTTGGAGAAGCCAAAAGTGAGCCCTGTGGTTTCAAAGAAGGTGGGAGTGTCACATCAGCACACAGCAGTTCCTCTGCCCATGCACCCATCAGGCTACATTGGCTGTGCAGACACCTAGAGTAAAAAATGCTCCTCTCGTAAAGGGCTGTGATCCCATCCATCATCTGCTGGGCAGTCAGTCAGTACTCCATATGCTTCAGGAAATGGTGCTAGAAAGTAATAAAACAGTATTCCTCACTTTACACTAGATTCCTGGCAAAGGTGAGAGGGCAGGACTGCTTCTTTAGAAGGCCCCCTGAACTATTGTGTCAATCATTTGCAGTGATTTGACTCTTTGTACATAGTTGAGGCGTTCACTCTGACAGGCTTATGTCCCTGAGTTGTTGCTGCAGTTGTGTCTGGATGTTGCATCTTCCTTTGCTCATCTCAGACAGTGACATTAGTATTACTGTTCTTTCCACAACAAATTGATTTCGCTGTTGGAGATGGTGGCTTTTTTGACACTTTGATCTGTTTGCCAAGTGCCTCGGAATCACGGAGCATGAAAGGTTCAGCTGACTGCTGCAGTTTTAATCCTGCTTTTTGTTTCTCAGGTACAGCTCGAAACACCCTCAGCCAACCAAATGTGTGGCTAGCAATCTTCCTCAGCATCACCCTCTGTGTGCTGCCTGTAGTTGGCTTTCGATTCCTGAAGACTCAGTTAAGGCCAACTCCCAGTGATAAAGTAAGGAGATACCTTATTAAACCAGAAATCCTGCTTACTACCACCTAAGCTTCTCATGGAGCCATACTGCATGGCCTTGGCGTTGCTCAGAGTGTATGTTCCTGTAGATGCAAGTGCTGCCTTCTGTCTGTCCCCTACTCCCTTGGGAAGGAGGGTTGAATTTGGGTTTTGGCACAGCTCAAAACCATCTGCAACTGGGATGAAGGCTGAGATTATTTAGATTTGGATTAGATTGCACTGGAGCAGGGAAGCGGCACTATTTTTAGGTGCGTGGTTTAAGGGCTGTGGCTCAGTGGCAAAGGAGTGGCGTGTTCCTCCTGACCTCTTACTGTACAGTTTTCAGCCTGGCAAACGACAGCCCTTCACCCTCCACCCAGCATTACGTGTTTGCTCTTTGGGGCTTTTCTTTCACTTAAGAGTTTACTTCGTTTGTAACCAATAGTTATATGCCCCCTCTGAAACCAGAAGGAACATGAAGATGAGGCCACTAGGGCTGGGAGAGATGGAGTGGGCAGAGAGCGCACAGCTCGCTACTGCCGATGGACCCCTCGAGCATGATAGCGTTAACGCAGCTCCCCCGGCTCGCTTCCAAGCACCAGCATCTGCAAAATGCTGCTGCCACCTGGTGCTTTTTCCCTCTTCCTGCACTGAGCTGTGAGAAACCTGTGCTTGAGCACAGCCCCAGGGGCACGCACCTCAGTGCTCCTCAGTGGCTGCCCTCATCATCCTTGGGATGGCTGTGAAGCTCCTCAGTGCTCCAGAACTGTTGGCAAATGAGTGAAGGCGAACTCTGAGCCCTTGTAGAGGTGGTAGATGGGTACTACAGGGCAGGAATGTTTGGGTTTCCTGTTATATGGAGATGTCCAGCAAGCAGTATGGAGGGGAGCTTATACAAGAAATCTGGAGAAGGACATTTTTCAAGGGCCTGTAGTGACAGCACAAGGGGGAATGGCTTTGAACTGACAAAGAGGACACTTAGATTAGACATTTGGAAAAAAATCTTCCCCCTGGGGGTGCTGAGGCACTGGCACAGGGTGCCCAGAGCAGCTGTGGCTGCCCCATGCCTGGCAGTGCTCAAGGCCAGGTTGGACCCAGGGCTTGAAGCAACCTGTTCTAGTGGAAGGTGTCCCTGCCCGTGGCAGGGGGTTGGAGCTGGATGAGCTTTAAGGTTCCTTCCAACCCAAACCATTCTGGGATTCTGTGAACTTAAATAGAGACCTGATGTTTAGAGAGGCCAAGTACCTGTGACTACCGCTGTCCCAAGCAAGAAGAACAGGGGTCCGGCATCTGGGGATTCTGCTGAGCCACTGGCACTCAGTACTGGCCTTATGCCTTTAACAGCCCCTTTGTGAAAAGATGCTTGTCCACAGACGATGTTGGTGGCCACTGGAGATCCCACTACCTGCAAAAAAAGTGCATTATGTTTTTCCCTTCTACCAAGGAATATGAGAATCTATTCATTACCATTCTCATCATAAAGAGCTTTCATGTTTCAAAGATCCCCTTGAGTAGTAATTAGTGGAAATTGCTAGTAATTAGTACTTTAGTAGAAAAAAGCAAATTCTTAAATGTGCCTTTTTTTGTTTTTTGGACTTCCATCTATTGTTGTGATGACTTCAACATTTTGGCTTGTTGGTCTGACGGGCTTAAAAGAGCTGCAGTAATACCCCAACTGAGGCATCAGAAAGCTGTTAATCTTCTCCTCCCATGGCTTAAAGATGACACTCCAATTATGCCTTCTAGAATAAGATCGCCTTTTCCTTTTACCAGGCTGCCAGTTTAGTTCCTGCTCTGCAACCTCTTGTGCCATCCCCCTATTTTATCAATCAGTTTTGGCTTTGTACCCCTGTTTCTGTTTCCGTTTCCGTTTGTTTGTTCCTGTTTTATCGTTCTTGTGAATAATGATGCACTTCCCACTTTTTCCATCTTATTTTCTGATTCCAGGTCCTGCTCAAGATCAAAGAAGCCAAAAAGCGGCCGCCTCCACCCTCACCCAGGAGACGTCTGCGTCGAACCAGCACCCGCCGCTCTGGCTATGCCTTTGCCCATCAGCATGGCTTTGGAGCACTGATTATGTCTGGGAGAAATATGCGGCCAAAATCACCTTTTGCCACGACGGGAACATTTTCACCAAATAGTGACAAACATAAGCACAAAGGATTGTAAAAAACCCCACAAACCAAAGCACAAAAAAAACCCAAAACCCCAAAAGAAACATGAAAACCAACAAAGCAAACCAAAGTGAAGGGCTTTCAGGAGGGGAGGCTGTGCTCCCTGCAATGCACAGAGGCAGTGGCTGCCCAGAGCCCTGCCCTCCAGGATACCAAATCAAGAACTTGGGCCTTTCCTTTTCACCCAGGTTCACCTTCTGACTCCAGCTTCTCTTCCAAAGATGTGTGCTGCTGCCAAGGCAATGCAGGCGGATGCATTACAGCTGCTGTAGGTACTCCAGAAGGCCTCCCTGGAACAACAGAGAACATCCTGCAGGAGGCATCTCTGCTCCCTGAGATCATTCATAATGATGATTTTACATTTTTTTCCCTTTAACTACATACCTCAGAGCAAAGTCCAGGCTGAGGAAAAGGCTGAATTGGTGATGCCCTTCTCATCCACGTGTCTTTGTTTCTATCATGAGTACACTCTGGGCCATATTATTGGGGTGATAGTATTGACTCCAGTTGTGCCTTAGGTCCAGCCACACAACACCCAAGTAATACATGTAATTTTATGGCCTTTTGGCTGTATGCAGACACTTTGGAAGGCACGCGTTGCAAATGGCCTCCTTCCAAACTAACAGTTAATCCAGTTTCTCATGAGCTGGCCAGTGCCCAAGCACCACCCTCTTCCCGCATCTGCAGTAGGGAAGTGTTTAGAGAAACCCTTAGTTGGTCAAGGGACAAGGACTTGACATTCATCAGCCTGTCCTGTTTTTATCTGCATTGCAAATCTGCTCTTGCTAAAGGTCATTGTCCATAGAGCCCTCTCAGATTCTGTAGCAGGTCACCAGCCATTTCATTTAGGCTTTAGGTAAAAGGGCAGAAGCATCTCAGGTTCCCGTTAGGCGATAAAGCCCATGTCGTGGGTAGGGCTCATCTGATCTGCCAGCACTGGGTGTCTCCCCCACCATAGCAGACCGAGGCACACGCACGTCTGACTCGACGGAGGTCACGCAAGCAGTATCAGAACCAGAGATGCTATTTCACAGCTAGCACAGGGTGTCCTGCCCTTCACCCCTCCCTGTCCCCCACCGGTGCAGTGGCTCAGCATAAGGGATGAAGCATGACCTGATGACTCCTTCACCCTTCCCGATGAGCCATGTGGTGGCGTGTCAGAGGATCTCAGTGAGGGCTCAGGAGCCTCTGCAGAGTTTCTGTGTGCTGGCTAGTATTTTATTTAGGACCAGCTCGTCTGTCAATCATGACCTGCAGAGAGCTGGAGATGCTGTCAATCTGACTGCCAGCAGAGGGACCAGGGATGCTCAGGCACAGCCAAAGGCAGAGGGACTGGGCTTTGCTGGCTGCTTTGTTATACCACGTCCATCATCAGCAGGGTTAGTGGGTGGAAGGACAGCGTATCAGTGCAAGAGCTTGTCCTGCCAGCACTGTTGAGCTGCCTAAATGAAGCTTTTATGTGCAGAGGACTAAGCAGCGTTAGCTGGTGTTTTATTTTTTTCTGCTCCTTTGTGCAGATTTAGACTCCTTCCTTGTTCTGAATTGGAAGGGTTTTTTTGCACAGTAACCATCTGCTATTTATTGGGAGTTCTCTGCCTTGAGTCTCTGAACTATCAGTGGAGGCAATATGTGATGGCAACAGGCCAGCCGCGTCCCCATTTCATCCAGTCTGCATATAACACCTTGTGGCCTGTGGTCCCAGTTTCAGCAGTTTCTATGTAAAGATTGTTTAAGCTCCATAAGCTTTAAGTTTCTATGTAAAGATTGTTTAACTTGGCCCAGAAAAATACCCAAGTCTGTTGCATCTGCTGCTTTTCGGGAGGCTCAGTGCAAACTGTGGCATTGGATTTCAGCATAGTCACTGCAAAAGTAGAGCTGGGACTGGGTCCAGGCTTCAGTGGCCAGGAGCTGCTTGATAAGGAAGGAGAAGATGCTAATCTGGCCATCTCCCCTGCAAGCAGATACCTAAGTAAAGTGAGAGCCTGCAGCCCCTCTGGTGCTTGTCACCTCCCTCTGATTTACCATTCACTTCGCAGAGACAATCATGGCTTTCTGACGAGGATTATGTCTCTCATGTAAGTCAGCCACCCTGGGGCTAGAGGCAAAAGGGGAATTTATGCAGGCAAGCAGACATCCCCATGATACCCAGACTGCTCTGTGTGGACTGAGAGTCCTACCAAAGCTGTTCCTAGCATGTAGTGCAGAGCAATATAATGCAGAGCAGTAGAAGCAGATCTTTAACTGGCAGAGCAAGGCAACTCTGAGACTGTGTCACTCTTCTCATACAGTTTATGTGCAAGGCACTCACCTTCTGGCTGAAGGGGATTTGTAAATACTGCCTAGGACATGCTGGGGATATAGAGCTGTTGGTGAGCTTGCTCCACATACAAATATTTCAGTGGTTTGACGAGATCAGGATTTGAAACACATCACCTGGCAGTGATGTCTGTCCTACATCACTCCTAATTTTGTAAAATGATTTCTTTTTAAAGAATAAAAAGATAACATTAGGATGACCAACTCCTTGCCACTCTGTTATTTGGTCAAAGGAATGAGTCAGCCTGCGGGAGGGAGGCTCATCCGTATTCTTAGATGGCAGCCCTATGGTGGGGAAGCTGCCTTGAGGAGGGTGTTGATATTATGCGCTCAGAGCTCTGTCAGTCCCATGGGTGATATCAGACCTCATGTTGTGGAATGTATGAAGATGATACTTAAGTTTTTTATGAAGTTTTAATATTTGATATATCTATCAAAATCTAATTCCTGAAATGTGGTTTGGGGGTGTTTTCCTCTCCCTTTTTCTTGTAATTCCATAATATAAATGTTCATGGTTTGGATGCTGCGTTCTATTTAGGCAGCACCTAAATACTCACCAGTGCACTGGGCAGAAATTTTAGGACCAAGAATGATAGTGCTTTGATCATAACCAGTGATGAAACGGTTACTTTTCTTACACTGGAGCAGAGGAAGGATTAGAGCATCTTCTCCCTCTCATGAATCCAACCAGATGACACAGAGAAAACTCTTCCACTAAGAGCGTGGGGCATCAGGTTCTTTTGGGCAGGGGCATGTCAAGGTACTTTTGGGAAGAGGCCCCTCAAGGGTGTTTTGCTGGCTGTCTGGGGTCTCTCAGGTCATGGGTGTGCATCCACACAACTCTTCTCCACTAACCTCTAGTCTGGAAGTTGTTACTTGTGAACAGCAATTACAGAATGGGAGGGCAGAGGAGCACTATGTATTTACCCAAAGTTCTCCACCTGTAGTGACCCTCAACAAATCTGTTCTAAGAACATCTGAGTAATGACCCATGCTGATTGCAAGCTGGAACAAAAACAGGAGCATAAGGGATCTCTTGGATACCTGTGGTCAGAGGTGCTGTGTCCTATTACCCTGGCAGACCACTGATAAAACTACATCCCAAACCCAGATGTTCCAGCCTGAAAACCTCTTGCTCTGATTGTTGATTAATTTTCTCCCCCTCTAATATTCAACCTGAATGTGTTCACAGGGCATTTGTTCTCTTGCTGTCATGCCAGCATTATCCCTTTGCTTCAGCAGTTTTGTTTGTCTCCTGTGATATATTTAGAGAGCAATTCTATCTGCTCTCTGCCCACATTTGGCCAGGCTAAACAAGCCAGGCTCTTAAGTTTCTTCTTGTTTGATAGGTTTTCTGTTTCCCCGAGGCCCTTTCTGCACCTATTCATTTGAGTTTATCATTTATAAATGCGGGTGACCAGAGGCATTTTTTGTATGGTGCTCCTGTCATCAATGCCTGTACAAAAGCATTGGTATTTCACTGTCTTGGCTCAACAGCATTTGTTTTTCTTACGGACTTATCATCTCTGTGATCCCTAAAGCAACTGGAGCGGTTATTTTTCCTACCTTTACTGTGAATATGCACAATCGTTAGCTAAATTGGGTTAGCTAAATAAACACCTCTCCTCTCTCACTGTCTCATGCCTGGTAACATGGGGAGGAGCTGAAGTCATCATAGTTTAAGCCCGTGCATGTTGATGCTTTAAACTGGCATCTTGTCCCCAGGGGCAAGCTTTTCCATGAGGGCTGGAAAGCTCTTTTTACTTCATCTGCTTATGTGCTGGACAATGTAAGTATGCCAGAAGGAGGGAACTGTCATCCCTCTTAGCACCAGTGAGCTCCCAGCCTCAGCCCCAGTGATCGAGGGACTGGGTTGATGCAGGGGTGGACATGATACAGGGCTCAGAAGAAGGGCACAGAGCCCCACAGCCTGGGTTTGACCTGTGAGCGCTTCTGGCTGTACCTGCAGCTTGGCTGCTCTTCAGTATTTCCAGAGCTAGTCTTCTGCTGCCCTGCTTCTATGATTCACCCAGAAGTAGGGAATGTTTTCCTCTGCCTGGCGCTGCGGAGGAGCAACCTCTCTCCCGCTGCTCCCAGCTTGAAGGGAAGTGGTTTTCATACCCCCTGTCTCCTTCCCAGCCTGCCTCTCAGGCTGTGTGGATCTGACTGTACTGAGCTGTCAGCTCCCTGCCTTTCCACACGGCGCTGAACCCTCTGCCAGGCTTTCCAGCTATAAATGGATCTGGCCTTTTCCAGCCCCACCACCCCCCTGACACCAAGAGATGTTGCAGGAAATCAAAGCTGGGCCAGGCTTCCTCTGAATAGGAAAACAGACAATCCAACCACTGGCTCTTTGTAGGTTCTCTGGAAGCCTCGCGGCTGGCTTTGGGGAGCTGTCTGTGCCCCGAGGGGGCTGTGCTGCTGAACTGATTGTTTACACTGAATGCAAAGCTGGGGCAGACATACAGGAGCTACCTCCAGCCCCACGTGCATCACCCTACAAACCAAGCACCATCTGATCTGAGCACTGTGTCTCAAGGGAAGTCCAATGTTTTTGTTACTGACTGCATCCTGCCTCCACATCCGTATTAGGCACTAATAACAGAAGCCTAGCTTCTGTACACAGTGAGCAGCCCCCTTTTGCCTCCTTTTGGGATTAATGGCCAAGATCATGGGACCTTGTAAGACTTATTACATTCTCCCTTCCCTGTGAGGCAGGGAGGATCAGTATCTTCTTGTTCAGCAGCGACCTGGGCCCTGAAGTATGCAGACCAATGTGACTCAGGGAGTCAGTGGCTGCCCTGAATTTTAAACTGAAGTCTTTTGTGTCATCTGGAGTAGAGTGCTCCCCTCCGTCATCCCTGCAGGCGTCCAGGCCATTCATTCCATGTAGAGTACGGGTCTGTAGTTAGAAAACTAATTTGTACTCTCATGTTGAAAAATTGCAGCCTGAAAGTCTCCTGGTTCACGTGTTTCACAGAAGCTGCTGGGCCAGGATCCAGTCTGGTGACCTTTTGCTTGCAGCAGTGGGTTTGCATCCTTTGGGCTTAGACAGCCACACCTGAAGCAGCTGCTTCTGAGGCGTCCTCACCTCCTGGCAATGCTCCCTCAAAATCCTTCAGGCTGTGGATAAGGGAATGTAGAATATTCAAAAGGTGCAAGCCTGGCTTATGGTTGCCCAGTATTCTTCTGCTCGCAGTTCTGCTTCTGGTTCAGCTTTTGCTGTGGCAGCAGATGCTGTCTGACACTTTTTTCTGTGCAGGATCCTGGTATCCTCAGTTTTCTTTACTCAGTGGCTTGGTTGTGCTGCCTTTTAGAGGGGTTGGTGAAGCTGTTGCCTGGGCAGTGTTCAATGGACAATGCACAGGAATAAATCTGTTCTCTTTTTGGATGAGCTGATGTCATGGAATGAAATATCCCTGACTAGGCTATTACATAGGACTTATGGTTCACTGAAGCCTCCAGTATGTGTTTCTTCTGAGATTGGAGGCAATATTTCGCATGAAACAAATGAGGGATAATGAAGTACCTCCTTCACCCTTCCCCATGCCATCAAGGTGCTGTGTGGCAGGGGTACATTCAGCTCTGGGAACAAATGAAATGAAGATATTGCGTGCAGTTGTAGCTGCCTGATGCTCTTTCCTGGGGTAAGCTCTGGTGAAGCTGAGCAAGGCAACAGATCCTGCTGGTTTGCCAGCTCAGCTTGGAGTGCTTCAGGGTAAACTTGGCTGGGAGGAGTTCTTCTGCTTCTTTATCTCTCCCAGATGTTCAGGGAAGCTCATTACCCCAGTTCTGCTTGGCCTCACGCAATCCGTGTTCTGCTGAACATATAATTCCCAGTTAGATCTTCAACGAAGCCATGGACACGTAGGAGGATGTTTTTCTGAGGTTTGCTGGCTGTAGGCCTCTGTCCCTCTGATTCTGGAACTTGAAGCCTGGTTGGGGTTTTGCTCGTAATATCTGCTGCTCGTATGAAGCCCATAGTTTATCCCCGTCCTCTTCCCATTCTTGTGTGTACTTGCCTGGATTGGGAATGCTGGTTTCCACAATTCACATCAGTTGTGCCTGGGGTGGTTATTTGCTGAGCATCTTATAGCCCTTAAACCTTGCCCTGGACTCTGAACTTCTGACTGAGTCCTCGGTGGATCTGTGCATGGGAGTATGTTTCTATCACCTGGCACTGACAGGTTCTTTCAGGGATCAGGCAGAATCATTATGGCACTAAATCATAGTTACAATTAAAGCATTATTTTCATAACGCCCGTGAAGCAGGGCGGGAGGGGAAGAAAAAACCTGTTCGGTTTGTCTAGTTGGTGCACAGGACCTTCAGGACCTGATAGTGAGGAGAAGGGAATGAATACACAACCCACTGGGTCACAGAGAACGGCTGCTCCCCCCACAAAATGGTGTTAGTTGTGGCTGGGGCTCAGGAGCAGGAGAATTGGTCTTCCTTAGGACTGCTCCTGTCAGAACAGTCTCCCCATGGACAACTCTAGGGCTGCTGTCACAATGTTCTGCTGACACTGGTGTTTGCTAGCAGAATCTGTAAATGCTGCTGTTGGAGGATACTGTCTTAGGGTGCTTTAACCTCTCTGCTACTTCAGGTGCTTTGCAGAACACTGTGCGTTACACTGGTGGTATCTCTTGGGTGACTTGTCCACGTTATTCATGAGAGCTTCTTGTTGGCTGATTTCACAATGGGTGGTTCAAACTGCACCAGGATCCTCCACAAATGCCAGGGCAAGACAGTGGTTCAGACAGTGGGGTGTGAGTACCAACTAGTGTGCTGCTAATCTCATCCCAGTGATGGGGTGCGGAGTGTGGCCATCCTACTGCTGCAATGCTTGTGCTACCACATGCGCAGCATTGAGGCTGTGCCTGGCAAAGCCTGTGGAGTATCTGGTACAGGCACCTACCTTTGCATGGCCCTGTGTCAGCCCAAGTTCAAGTGCAGACCACAGATGTCACAGCTCCACAGCTCATTGCATTAGGCCATTGTAGGATATCCCACGAGACGGAGCATTCCTGGTCATTGTGCTTGGAGCACTCCTTGCCAAATGCCATGCTTTGCAATGCAGCAAAGCTCTGGTACCTGCAGTGCCCGGGTCCTGCAGAGACCTCTGTGCAACACATCAAGCTATGGTTTGGAATAAGGACAATAATACTCTGATGATTCTAAGTTGATGTAGTCAGTTTAAAAACTACCTGAAGAATTACAGGAGTAACTCGCAAAACTATTAGTGTGATAAAACAGTAAACGGGACTCCTTGCTGGTAAATGCCACATGTAATGGCCATTTGTAAACAGTTTCTCACTGCCCACAAGAAGTCCTTTGGAGGCATTGTGGATCGTTATCAGAGCACATCAGCTCAATATTCAGCTGTAGCCAAAAAGGTAGACCTCATACTTGGAAATAAAGAATAAATCAAAAAATGCTGGAATATATTCTTGTAATCTTAGTTATACAGTCATGTCGTGACTGCATCTTGAGCATCACATAAAGTCTGGTCATCCTCTCTCAAAAAAAAGTGAGATAGACCTGGACATGATACAGAAAAAGGGAACGAGGATGAGTAAGGGACTGAGATAGCTTCTGCAGGAAGAGAGATTAAACAAGAAGTAGATGATAGTGGGAAAGCATAAAGGCCTATGAAATAGTGTACAGTGGGGAGAAGTTGAGTAAGCACTGACCTTACTCAACTCTGCTATTTCTCAAAGCACAGAGGAAGCACATCCAACAAAATTATGTATCAGGCAAGAGGTTAAGGAAGTCCTTTTTCAACACAGTTGATTTGCAGAACATGTTGCTATGAGATGGCATGAAGGCTGAAAATACACACAGATTCCAGAAGGAACCAGACACCTCAATGGCAGGGGTGCATTTCAGAGGTTGCTAAACATGGTGCTCCAGCTCTAGAAGCTCCTTGGCTGCTGATTGTTGCAGGCTGGAAGAGTATGGCCTTAGGAGAGATCAGTCCATGATCTGTGACATGAATATGCTGGTGCCAAAATGTCTAGTATAGAGCACTAGATGAGAAGAATTCTTGGTATGGCCCAGTATGCCTGATCTTGTTACCAGAATGTGCTCAAACGGTGGGGTAAAACAGTGGGGTAAGAATGAATTGATTTGGTTTTGAGCACTTCTGGTCTATTGGCTCTCCTGCAGGAGTTACACACAGGTCACAGATTTTCTCATCTATTTTATCAGCAAATCTGGAAGCACTTGCAGGAGAAAGGGACTGGTGCAGCATAGCCGAAGCTCAGTGTGCTATACATGGTTGGGGTTGTTGCAGAATATGCCAGCTCAATGACTACTGCCCAGCCAGCCAGTTGAGATGTCTGGTGTTTGCTGTCTGGTCCTGTATTTGCTCCCCATTGGCTTCTGATTAAGATTTAGTTTATAACCCAATGGAACAAAATCTGCATTCTCAGACTCTCTTCTTCGTATAACTGTGGGTGTTACTGTTATCCATCCAAATGTCTTGTCCTACAGAGAGGGGAAAGAGCAGGATGTTGTGAATTCTGTTGTGAATTCCGCTATCCTTTCCAAGTCCTATGTTGCAATTTCCTTCACAGACTAAATAGCAAAATGTCTCCAGTCTTCCTCCACTGAGAACTGGGAAAAGCACTGTCCTGAAAAGTCTATCTGCTATAAATGGAGTGCCTTAGATTCTTATTTTAGGAGCAATAGTAGGACCGTTATTTGCCTCTCACCCTGTCGAAAACGTATCAAACCAACACTCTTTTTCGTGGAAGCTGGCTGGGCAGTAATGGCTTTGTGATTTTTGTCTGCCATTCAGCTTGCAGCAGGGGGTTTTAACTGCTTAAGCCTAAGCATGGTAACACAGTGAGATTTTGGGTACACTGGATTTGAATCCAGTCATCATTCTACCTCCGCCTCTTTCCTTGAACCCATCTATACACTCACAAGCTCTAATGTTTGTGCCTCTTTCAACAGGAGTATGAAAGACTTTAAAGCCCCTGTTGCGCTGCCCAGTTTCCTGCAGAGAGAACAGAAGTCTCCTGGCAGCCTCAAGCTGTTTTTAAACAAGACAAATGCTGGGGTGCCTGTCTGCCAGAGCCCCCAGCCTGCACACCGAGTCCCTTTTTAGCACGCTTCTCCACGCAGCTATATCTGGCTCCAGTCCTTTGCTCTGGGAACGTGACCTCATCGATGTTTTGGTATTTCCAGTGATTCAGCCCCGTCGGGGGCAGGGAGGAGTCATTCCTGGTGCAGGCTCATGGGTGTGCGTAGCTGGAATTCCAGAGCAGTGCAACCCCAGCCCTTCCGCTGCTTTGACAGCTCGGCTGAGGCTGGTGCGCTGCATTCCTGCCTGGCAGATGGCCGGCATGCCGCTGGTAGAGGGACCGAAGCTCCTGTTCTTGCGGCTAATGGGGGTCCCTGCATTTGCAGCGTACCTGCCGTGGTGAGGGTGAAGAAAGTTGCAGGCAGTAGTTGTATGCCTGGGGAAGCCACAAGGAGTCTCCGCGTTATGGGTGGAAAAAGAGCCTCGCAGAATGCTCGGTGCTGCAGCACCCAGTAATGAAGTTAACTTCATAACGTCCGCAGCAGCTTGGTAAGTGTCATGATCCTTATTTCACAGCAAACTAGGAAACTGAGGCAGCAAAAAGGGATGGGGTCTGCTGGAGGCTTTATGCAGCTGAGCTGGGAAAGCAAACTCCCATGAAGGACTGCTGACTGTGCCCATCCTCTGGATTCTTCCAGCAAATGATGAACATGGGCAGTGGGTCAGACTGAGGTGGGACAGTGGTTGTGGGAAAGAGCAGCTCCCAAACTGAGATGAGGCCAGGCTCTACAGATTACTAAACCCCATTTTCTCTGGGTATCACTTTCATCCATCTCTGCAGGTGTGGTCAGGATGCTCAGGGGAGAGCTTACAGACAGGGTTCCACAGCCAAGGTCAATGCTGTGCTCCTAGGAGGCTGTCACAGGGCTGTCACTTGTGCTTTGACAGGATTACTGTTGCTGCAGAAGTGGTGAGCCTTACTGCTGCCTTGATCTAAGCTCTCTCTACTGCCTCGTTTGAGCCCTGGGATGTTGTGAATGGTTTCCAGACCCTTTGGAATCATCTGCTGGTTAGCCATTCCCTGGCTGAGACCAGTTTGGCTGCAGAAGTAACTTGGTAGAAGTTGGCTTCACCCCTCAGGCAGGTGTCACTAGGACACATACCTATTACTTTGGTGTCCATGTACTTCCCTGAAAGGTAGGTTTTTAACAGCACTCACTGGTGCAATTGGCCTAAGCCAACTGTTTTCAAACCCCTGAGGCTTGGCAGTATATCTTTCAAAGGACCTCCCCACCCAGCCTCTACAGAACAGACATCAATTGCTTCATAACTACGTGAAGTCTCTGTTCTTTGTTGCTGGCTGTACCCAGAAGTACCTGGTGTGAGCTTTATGCCTGTCTGGCACCACGCTTACTGAAAATAGGCTATGCCTGCTGTGGTATGCATCCTGAAACAGCTCCTTCTCAGCCTCTGCTGAGGTCTTTCAGTTCTTGTTTAATCGGCAGTGGCTGAAACCTGTGAAAAGACTCTACTGCTGGCACCAGTTGCAGGCACAAATGGAGTCAATGTCCTTAAACCTTTGACACATTGGTGCTTTGCCAAGCTAGTTCCCTATCCCCTATTTCATTATTTAGTGTAAATGCAGTTGCAATACAGCTTACAAATTATCCTGAAATGGCAGGGGAAGAAGAATGCTAGGGAAATCCTAGGGAAAGAAGGAGGTGCCAAGGACAGAACTGGAAAGAGAAAGTAAGTCCCAAGGATGTGGAGCCCCTGAGCATGGGTAGAGAGCCTGGACGATGAGAATGGTCTCCTGCTTCCATGTCATGCATACACACAGGTGGAGCAATGCTGTGATCAGCCTTTCTCTCAGGATGATCGGCTGCTTAGCATCATGCACCAGGGATGGGAGGGGCTGTGGCTGTCCCAGGTGGGGCGAAGGATGGAGAATGCATACACAGGTCTGCATTACTGCTATTATGTGCTGTTTATGGAGGGTGCAGAGCTGGATTGTCTCCCCTCAGTAGCAGCCGCTTCACCTGATGGCTTCCCCTTGCAGGCAGAATCCCTGCCACCCCCCTGCCTGCACTGGCAGGCCACGGAGCACAGCCCCATCACGCTCTCTTCTTTCTGAGCATGCTGTAAATGGCTCACTGTAACACGAGCTGCATTTCTGCCATAGTCCTCTCCACACTGCATCTGTATTTACACACTAGGGCTTTCATCAGCAATCTGGCCCTTGCATTGCCCACAGCCTTCTCTTTTCCCCCGTGACCACAAGCACTGTGAGTGGGACCAGCACCCTGGCACTGCTGTACCCGAGGACAGGCAGGTGACGGGCAGCGGGAGGGAACCCGCAGCCAGCTCCTGCCTGGAAGAAGTGCCTTGTCATGTTGCCTGCCTCCTGCCATCCTGCAGCGACGGCGGAGCTGCCTGCAGAGGCTCCCCGCAGCATGGCTCGCTGATCCCTGAGCCGGCACGGGGACAAGCGCGTTTTGCTTTGGATTATCGCTGGCTCTGCTTGCTGTATTCTTCCCGCGGCTCTCATACTATTGCTGCGGCACCCGGCTTCCACCTGCAGTGAGCTGAGCCCACCGTCAGGGGAGGTTGTATCTGGCAAGGTAAGAGATGATCCCTTTCATTCGTGCTATTGAAAGCAATGTGGCCAGCCCTGCCCGTGCCTAGAGAGCATGTTTCAATGAGTGGCGCGCATGTGGTTTTGTTCTGCATTGTTCGGTAGCTCTGATGAACAGAGCGCTGCTTGGGCTGTAGCCTCTATTGCACGGGAAGAAAATGTGTATACCCTTTTTCTTTCTAACTACGCATTGGAAAACGAAACTCTGGCTCCCTTTCTACCCCAGGATGCTGTGTGCCGAGTGCTCCAGAGCCTGTTTGTCTCCTCAGTTCTCATTCAGCATCCTGTGCTTGTTCTGCAGGTCACGTCACCTGCTTGATCAGCCTTCATGTCTTCAGGAGACATAAAACTAGGCAGCAGTCTGAATGTGTCTTGGGCTATAACGGGAGGGAGAAGAAGCTCAAGCAAGACAAAATTCAAGGAAGCTCAACAGGCATGGAAATGGGTTTAGAGAAGTTATTTTTATCCCAGAAGATTAGACAGGGAAGAGCTTCCTTTCCCTGGATAGTCTCAAAATGGTGTTTGTTTGTTTTTCCTCCGGTCCCTTAGGGCAAGCTGTTTTCATACAGAAAGGCCTGAGGCTGCTGTTGTCCCTGGGGATGAAGGACAGTCAGTCTTGTTGGTCTGGTGGTTTCTTTCCAGCAAACCTCACCTTCCCCCATCACTGCACACCTTTACTGGGGCTGTGTAGGGAAAAGAGGTGATGACCAAGAAACTCTACCCCTTGCTGCAATAGCCAAGGATAGATAAAACAGAAGGGCAGCAGCATTTTCTTCTGACCCAGCTGGTGTTTAGGCACAACTGTTCCTTTTTTAGCCCACAGCAGCTGGGATGTGCCTCCCCCTTTACACACAGCCATCATAGAGTCATAGAATAGTTAGGGTTGGAAAGGACCTTAAGATCATCTAGTTCCAACCCCCCTGCCATGGGCAGGGACACCTCACTCTAGACCATGTCACCGAAGGCTCTATCCAACCCGGCCTTGAACACCGCCAGCGATGGAGCATTCCTAACTTCCCTGGGCAACCCATTCCAGTGCCTCACCACTTATACAGTAGAGAACTTCTTCCTTATATCCAATCTAAACTTCTCCTGTGTAAGTTTCAACCTGTTCCACCATCCCCAAGCTTGGGGCTTCCCTCCTGTGTGGACAAGAGTGTCCTATACAGCACAGATTAGAATAGCTGGACTCTTATAGGTGATGGTTTACTTGTGAAGACTAGACCAAACAACAAACCATGTTTTAGGGACCCTGTATATCCCTAGTTTCTAAGCTGCAAGGAGAGAAGGGGGTCCTCTAGCTTTCTCTCTAAGCATATCCTACTGTGCCGCCAGTGGGTGTATAAATAGTGCCCACAGTATACTATTTTGGTGGCAAGCTCTTCCCAGGATTCATCCAAAGAGTTATGTGAGCAAGTGTTAAAAATATCACCAAGCCCTGCCCAAATCCTGGCGTCGTTTCAGCCAAAGTGTCGGGAATCTTCCATAGAAAGCAGACTCGGACCCTTGGGAGGGGGCAGCAGGAGGGGGCCCAGCAGAGCTCCCCATGTTTTCCTCTTCTTGCTGCTCTGCTGACCACAGAGGACACTGACCCTCATGTTCAGCAGATGTGCTGGTCACCAAGAGGATGTGATGACTTTCACTTGTGATTAGGTTATTTGCTACTGAGCTTTTCTGAGGTCTAATGAGAAGTACAGGAAATTCCAGGAGGGGCTAACCTGAGCTTCAGTGCAGCCTCTGCCAGCTCCCTGCTGGTGGTCAGAGCTACCTGCTTTGCTAAAAATTCTTGTAGCAATGGCACATTTAGGGATTCTGGCCCTGTGTTAGGTTCATCCCAAGGGCTGGAAGCCAGAGATTATTTGTTGTTGAAGGCATATTAAATCTGTACTTTGAATTAACAGGTATAGCTCTGGACCTTTTTTGCTATCCATATAAACACCAAAGTTATTCTAGAGTTATGCCTTTTTCATGTTGTGGTCAGTGCCTGTAACTGAAAACTGGACCACACCATTTGACTGAGGAGTGGAAGCTGCAGTTTGTTTCCCTCAGGCTGGGTTTTGCCTGGTTTTGGCCAAGCCCTATGCTAGGTATGCAATTCAGCTACTCTCACTGTGCTGTAGCATCAGCCCCTGCTGTGTGCTGGAAAACAGTAGACTGTACTGGAAAGCATAGACCCCACTGAAGCCTTGTGCTCATTATATGGAGCTCAGAGCTCACAGAAATGCTTCTTGGAGAGTTCATGGTCAAAAAAAGCTCCATCTGAAGACAGAGATGCTCTTTCCTGCTGATAGATGATGTGGCTCCACTCTTGCCTGGTCTAATGTGGGATGTAAAAGTTAACCCCCATAGGAGTGGAGTGCCCATTACTGTTAATGCATGGAGCATTGCACACAGAAGAAAATGAAGATATGAGATTTCTCCTGGTTGGTAATCTGGGGACAGTGCTTATATTTACCTATTTGCCCTGAATAGAAAGCTGAAATGTCGTGGACAGGGGAGACCTCACTTCTGTTTCAGATGCTGGGGTTCAGGACTACAGCATTAATCCCCCTGTATAGCTCCTTGGCCTCTGTATTTACATCACCATATACAACTGTGCTAGTTTCTGGCTTTGTAGAGGAAGGGCCAGATGCTTCTGCAGTCTCTGAGTACTTCACTTTCAAAAGGGCTGGATTTATTTTAGGCTGATACAGAAAGTTGCTGTGAAAGCAGCAGTCATGCAGAAACTGCTAGAAAGGTCACAAGTGCCGTTTGGCACTCCATGCTTCACCTCCCCTGATATGGGATTACTAATTCTGCCAGATGTTCCCAGAGACGGAGAGCAAGACCCGATAGAACATCATGACCAAGAGTTGTCTCCAGCCATTGCACAGAGAATGAGAGCAGCTGCTCATCTTCTGACTTGGATAGTTGTATCTTGCACGCTCAGCCCTTCTCCACATCCCACCGCATAGCTGTTTTTCTGTATTCTGCTGCGTGTCAAGATGCACACATTGGGTTTGGAGTGCTTTCTTAAGGGTGTACTGAAAGCACAGATTTCAGAGTTGTTCTGAGATGGAAATATGTCATGGAGATGAAAAACATGTTTCTGTTTTACCAGGAATATACTCTGGGCAATCAGTCCTTCATTGGGGCTTCCTGTTCCTTTGTTTCTCTGACATGTCCAGGCAACAGAGGAGAAATCTGAGTCATCATCATTGCTGCTTATTATTAGGCCTGAGCGAATGCTCTGTGTCTCATACACTACAGAGCTCCCGAGGACTCTTTAAGGGCTCTTTCCACCCTCGCATGTTCTTGCTCCGCTGACTGAAATGTGTTTGGAGTGTATAGAGGCACATGACCTTGTTTGTCATCTTTAAGTACCTCTCTGCTGGATGTTTCTCAGTAACCTTCTGTGCGGTGCCATAGCCCCACATAATGGTTCCCAGCAGTTCCTCAAGTGCTGAGGTGTCTCTATGGGGAAGAGACCCTTTTATCTGCTTCACGTGAGGCTGAGCCCTGTTTCAGTCTGTCCAAATCAATCTAAGCTTGGTGTGTTTGTCAGGCATCTCCAGTGACCTGCTTTGCCTTCCTGGCCTGCCCCATTGCTGGTGCCCAGACTTTGCCTCTGCCAGCTTTTATTTTCTGTTTTAAAGAGCATGGCTGCATTTCCTCCCGCACATGGATCCCCTTTATCTCTGTAGCATTTCTGTCACTGTGGGTCTATCTCCAATCCAAGCAAAATTGTTGCAAACAATCGACAGGTATACACTTCCTATCTCTGGTTCTGTGTGCCAGCTCGTGTATGGGATGGCTGCCTGTTTGAACATGTTTTTTGGAGGAGGTGGACCTTGTACAACTGGCTGCCTGGCAGCTAGCCATTGCAGATTTGACTCTTCATGCCAATTAAGCATACACTGATAAACACGTACAGCCAAAAGGTGGTTTAATCATAGGCTGACCTGACATGGAGAGCTCAAGTAGAGGTGACTGATGATCCAGGACAGGCTGCTCTATTAGATGGGAGTAGGTTAATAACAACCAGAGACAAACTTAGAAAGGTTCTCAGCTGTGGTCAAGGATCACCTTCAATAAGACCAAATTAATGAGAAAAAGTCTCTTCACTGTGGTGGATGAAAGGAGGGTGAATCCTCTGACTGAAAGCAGATGCTAAGTATATTCCATTTAGGAAACAAACCCAAACAATCAACCTGGGTTATGTTTTTAACAGCCAGGTGGATTAGCTACTGGATCACCTGGCACAGGATGCTTTTCCATTCTCAGGCTATCCAGAAGCATGTTTCTGTTTCTTCAGGTATTCTGCCTCACAGAATAAACTTCTCTCAGCTTTTAATCCTGCATTAGAGGCATCCTGCTCCTCTGAGTCAAACAGACATCATACGAGAATAAAACCCCCAGAAGCCATGTAATTATATTTCCCTGATCCAGGCATAGTGGACTCAGGCTGTGCTATTCCTTGTGTTTCTTCATTTCATCTCTCTAGAAGCTCCCAGTGACTGGGACATTATCTCTGCTGCATCCTCCATCTTAGCAGTCCAGTTCCTTACCTCTATTGGTGTCTCCTGATGCCATGGCACACTGGGTTGGCCAGGACTGTAAGATGGACATTTGTTTGGTGGCAAAGCCAGAGAAAGAAATAGTTTCCAATTTCTGACACTAAAGGCCTGTGAAAATTAACAGGAATGCCTGCCTCTAGATAAGTAAAGCAAAAAGCATTTGAGGGAGGCAAGACCATGGAAAATATTAAGAAAACCAGTCTTACCTCCTGACTGCTGTGGTTTCTTTGTGGAATAAAGAATGTCTAGTTTTACCTGTTACATATGACAGCTAACCAAAACTTCCCTGGCTGCTCCTCAGGGAGTGTATTTCTGTTGTTGAGGAAACGGAGTACAGCTTATTACTTGCTCAGGGCAGCAGCCTTTTATCCATTTCATAACTGCTTTCATCTACCCCCTAGCTCTCTACAAAAAACCAACCCGCTTGCTTTGCAATTTACTCCTTTCTGTTTTTCCTTGCTCTGTTTGAACTCTCACCAGCTTGCCCATGTAGGACATGTCCAGAGGCATGTGCCAGTGTTGGGCAGAGATGAGGTATTACTCCATGTCTTGCATATGACATGCTTATTCATACAGGCCTACATACTGTTTGTCTGCTTCAAAGCAAAATGCCACTATTACTCAAGTTCAGCCTGTGATCTGCCGTAACCACAGATCCCTTCTGAATGAGCAGGTCGTGCATGATGATTATGGGTGGGTATGTGCAATCTGTGCTGTTTGAGGTGTCATGGTAATGATCATAATTTATGTCAATTTGCTGTTTGTGTATAAACTTTATACCTTCAGCTAACAGTATTGGTAATGCAGACAGTACAGATGAAAAGCTGTCATGGGTTCAGCAGCAGCAGTCATTTTTCTCCTTCTTGGTGGCTGGTGCAGCATTGTGTTTTTGATTTTGGGCCTGGGAGCAGCACTGATAACACCAGTGTTTTCAGTTACTGCTTGGTAATGTTTTGGTCTGACCAAGGACTTTCTGAGCCTCATGCTCTGCCAGGGAGGAGGGGAAGCCGGGAGGAAGCAGACACAGGACACCTGACCCAAACTGACCAAAGGGGTATTCCATACCACAGCACGTCATGTCCAGGGTGTAAAAACAGAGGGCAGAGACCCGGAAGGGTGGTGGGGCACTGGGGTTCACTGCTGGGGGGTGCACTGGCTGGGTCGGGCTTGGTGAGCAGTTGTATTCTCTTTCCTTGTATTTCTCTTGTATTATTACTGGTGGTAGCAGCAGTGATTTGTGTTATACCTTAGTTACTGAACTGTTCTTATCTCAACCTGTGGAAATTGCAATCTTTTGATTCTACTCCCCATCCCTCTGGGACTGGGGGGAAGAAAGAGAGGGAGTGAGTGATTGAGAAGTCTGCGTGGGGGGGTTAGAGGCTTAGACCACGACAAAGATATAAAACAAGTGCTCCATCTGCAAGCCAGCAGACTAGATGAACAAGGGGGTGGATGGGGTCTCCAAGGGTTAGTTACTAGCCTCCATTACAGAGGCTTTTTAGCATAAGTTTTCAGTGGTCTTTTTTCTCTTCCTTTTGCAGCTTTTCTATGTGCCTACTGGGATGTGGGTGCTCAAGAGCACAGGCAGTTTCTTGGGTGGCACTGGAGCACTGGAGTCCTGTGCCTGCCAATACTGGGCTATAGAATTGCTGCTAAGTGGGTGTTTTTTGAGCGTACCTTCAGTCGCCTTTTTTAATCAGAGAAGAACAAGTTGCCTAGACATTGCTTTATCTGCCACTAAAACATAGCTATCTGGAGCCAGGTAGCACTGCAGAGCACCATTGCGTGTCTCGTTTGGGTGGTAAATGGAAAAACTTGAAGAAAAGTCGGTATAAACAGTCATAATTAATATCGTATGTCTCTAATACATCAGCTGGTGTTATGTGCTGCCTGGGCTTGGTTGCAAAGGAGGGGGTGTTTGAGAGTAGGAAGGTCTGCTGGGAACCCACTCTGTGGCAAGATGACAGATCTCACTGCTTGACTTTGGCTGTTGCTCTGAACAGGGATGGCAGGGAAGTACTTTAGCATGGAGAGAGGGGCGAGTGTGGGTTTCAGCTTGAAATCCAGAGCAGTTTTCATACTTGCTGTTGCCTTGGAAAACTGGAATATGTATGACTCAGTGCTGAAGCAGGAGGGCAGGAGGCTTTTTCCATTCTCGGATGTGGCCTCTTCTGTGTCCAACAGTGATGTTTTTCTTCTCCTCTGCTTGCTCCTTTTGTGCTGCATCCCTTCCATTGCGGTCTCTGTGAGCTGAGGCTCGTTTGCTGTGCATTCAGCCTCACTTTGATTCAGCCCCTGGAGTCGGAATGGATTGTCACTTTGGTGTACATCATGGGAAACATGAGCAGTCACCTTCCTTGAGCAGTGTGTGCTATGTACACAGCAGTATGTGTCTGTACTTAGCATATAAACAGTGAACCATTTCAGGGCTGCAGATTCAGCTCAGCCCGGCAGCTTTTCAGCTGCTTAGTTGGAAATTCATGATTTTTATTTGAGGTCAGAATACAAAACAGTGAATACAGAACTGCGGCTGCCAAATCCAGCAGCTCAAATATAGGATATAATGCAGCAGCTAAAGGCTTTCCTTTTGGCAGTGGGGAACTAATAAGTTATGATGAAAACTACAGTTTAGGTAAGTTGTGCGGTATTGCATTGATGCCATTTTGAAAACTAATTCTAATGGGAGTGAAGCCAGTAACACCTTAATATCCACTGTTGCCATTTGCTGCTCAGACCAATCAATTGCCACATTAGAAGGCATATCTTTTTTTGTAATAACACCCTTTCTGCTGCTTTTGCCAAGTCTTTCCTTGGTGAAAGAGTCTGTATTCCCACTCAGCGTATCATCAATATCTGTGTGAGTGCTTGAAGAAAGAGGGTTGGTCTTACAGCTGAGCTCTTGCTACAGACACTCTGAAATCTCAGTCTGGATCAGTTATGTCCAGGTCTCTCTTTAATTTAAGGTTTTCCATACAGCTTCGTGAGCTCAATTTATCAGATTGAAGCTGAAATTTCAGGCATGATTCAGGAGCTGCTCCGTTGTTTCTGTCCTGATCTGCCTCTGCCTAAAAGTGTTCAGCTATTTCTTTGTGCTTTTGCTTGGGCTGTACTAAGTATTAGGGCTAAAAGATGGTTGTAGGAGCACTTCTCCCTTTCCCAGTCTTCCAAGTGACTCACATCTCCTTATTGCCACGGTCTGCTGGAGTAAAATGTTCTTAGCAGCACTTTCCTAGAGAAGGAATACAACCATAGTAGAATCCTGGGCTGGAAGGGACTGGAGACAGGCAGCTGGCTGTGGGCTGGGTTTGGTTTTCCCATAGATATCTCACAGTATTGTAGAGGTATGTGGAACTCAGCCCAGCCCAGTGGGGAGCCTTGCCAGCACTAACCCTATCTGGTAGTTGTGACTTTTTATGGAGCTTGTGAAAGCCTCTCTTCCTGGGCAGTGAGGCATCAGCCATTAGCAATAGGACGGATTCGACCTTTGGGTAGAAATTAAGGTAGTGATTGGGATGGAGGAGCAACCTTGCCCAGTATGATTTTTCCAAAAGAGGTTGCTTGCTGGTGGTCATCTAGGGAAGAGGGGCAGTAGGGCAAACAGATATCGTATCTTAGTAATTTTTTTCCAAGGGATTTGGTAAGTCTATATATCTTATCCCTTTAGTGAGCTGAAATCACTGATCCCTCAAGTGCTTGCCCTGATTCCTCTTGAACCTACATGAACTTCTTCCATCCATAATACTTTTGAAAACTAAGAAGCAGTAAACAGACTACGGGAAGATAACAGGAATGTTGAAAGAGGAACTACTGGTGTGAAGGGAAGTTGTTAGAGAAGAGTAGCCTCGAAATGGAAGCTATTTGATACACCAGACAGTGCTCTGAGCAGTAAAAAGTAAGATTGTACTAGTGATGCTTCCTAAAGACACAAACCAATGAAGCATCATCAGAGGCAGTTGAGGGTTATTCAGCTGGAAGAGCTGAGATGTCCTTCAGGAATAATACAAATGGAAACTGGATAGCTCAAAATTACGTGGTTGTGCGCATGAGAAGTGGGCAAAAAGTGCAGCTCCAGCTGGGGGCTTACTGAGGAAAGAGAGAGAAGGAGAGAAAGCCAGGGTTTATCAGTGCTATGCAGGAAAATTGTAAGCATCCAGTATGATGCAGCCATGAAAAATATAAATGTCATCCGATGTGACACATTGGAAAAAAAATATCTGTAGCAGAGATGGGGAAATTTTAGCATATTAAGGCACAGTGAGACCTTGCTTGAAAGGTACATTTCCAGTGGCTTTCTGAGGGCTGTGTGCAAACTGGGTCACATCCAGAGAAGGGATATGTATGATCAAAGAACTGGAGAGCCTACCTAATGTGAAGTGATTTAAGAACTCAAAAGATATAACTTAAAACACAGGCTGGGTAAACAATGACGTTAGCGCTCATTTTTGGAACATGAGTGAATAGGGGTGAGCTGTGCATGGATAAGGATAAGCTGGAAATTTAGAGAATGTTCTTAAACATCAAAGGAACAAATTTGGGGACTTAATTCTGTTAGAAGGCAGTAAGTAACAAGACATGACCAATTTTGGGGAAAAAACAGCAGCAACTTTCTCTTTTCAAGCCTTTGTCCTGTAGAAATCAGTACTGCTGTTATGGGCAGCAGGCAGGGCTCACTGGGACAGAACCATCATGAGGGGCTGGTGAATCCTTCTGTTGTGAGCATGTTTACAACCAGCATATTCCCACAGACTCGTGTGCCTCTGTTCTCAGATCCTCTTGATAGGCTGTTTCACTAGGGATTGGCTGGTGACCCCCTGTGGAAACGTGAGAACTGAGGGCTGGCATTGCCACTACGCCGACCTATCAATCTGCTTGGATTTTTTGACCCTTCACCCAAAAGCTCCTATATTTGTTCCCACTGAATAAAAAAGTTGTCAAGAACATGTTGGTAACAATCAGCCTGTATTGATCTTTGTGTGTTTGAGAGATGCTGATTGACCTGGAAGGGCAGGGCTTGCAGGGATGGGAAATTATTCTTATTTTCCTTTCTGAGGACTTTTATAATGTTTTCAGCATCTCCTGCTTTTCTCTTGGCCTCTGCATTCTGGTCCCCCTTGCTCCAGTTGGGTAGGACCATGCTCTTAGCTCATCTCTGACCAACACCCCTCTCTCTGACACTGCTGAAACAGCCTCAGTGGTGATAGATGGGGTTGCTGTGTCTTGGGGATTTAGATTTCTGCTATGAGCAATGAGAGAGTGAGGTGGGATGGCACTGAGCTGTTCTACCTTGCTCTTGAGTGGCCTAGCACATTGGAAAGACTGAAGATGTCCCTCCCTTCTGTGGCCATGCTACAAATGGGGTGGTCATGATGAGCCAGAAGCTGTAGCTTAGGCATGCTCATGCTGCAGATAGCAGAAGTAAAGGCAGAGATTGTGGCAATGAGCTTGCTGTTTCCCTTTGCTTGAGGGGCATGGACACACTGAGGCAATAAGGACTAGATCAAAACATACACCCTTTAGGAGGAGACAGCAGGCAGCTCCCTGTGCTGGGATGTAGCTGTGAGCTGTGGTGCAGAGGCAGCAGCCCTGGGGCTGTCTGGCTGTTGCGAGGGTGGCTGGATTGTGCAGCATACCTGACAATGATGAGTAATTAAAGACCTGTTCCTAACCCGTGCTTGGTGTCAGAGCTACAGCCCTGGCAGCCAGTTGTCATCTGGGCCTAAGCTGTTTCCAGTTCATGGATCACCAGAGCAGTTCTGCAGCAAATAGGTGGGAGGCTTGGGCTGCCAAAAGATGACTTTGCTGTATGATGTCAACAAAAGTGAAAAGGTTTCTTCATCCTTGTATATTGGGGTGTGCTGACCCTAGCAGCCAGTTCCTGCGTGGTACGTGAAGGGAGGAGCCTGAGGCCAAGATAGAAATGTGTTGGCCTTTTTCCCACCTAGATGGTCTATTTGTGTCCTGGTTGATGTCAGCAAGTGCCTCCAGATACTCACACAGCTCATGTCCAATGTGAGCGCAGCGCATAGGGCTACCCCAAAGTAGTGAGTTCCGCTGCAGCCCAACACAGGGAATGGGATGTGCCTCCTTACTGGAACTCGTGTGTGGGAGAACATATTGTGCATTGAGTTCTCATACCCCTGCCCAACACCTAGGATGTCTGTGGGTAGTGAGGCTGACGTTCCTTCACAAGCAATTTTCTCATGCCAAGCTGTGGGGTGCATGGAAAGCACCTCTCCCTACCTCTCCAGGCCCTACAGTAACAGAGACTAGTGTTTATTGTAGGGGCAGACATGTTCTGGCATCTCCACATCCCTCAACTTGCTTCTCTAAGGAGCGCTGTCACCAGCCTGCAGTATCCCTGTTCTCTTCCTTGCATGAGACAGCCTTGCTCCCCTTCTTACACTGAGTCATCTCTGTGATCAAAGAGAAGTCATCTCCTAGAAGACAGTCCCCAAGAAAGAGCTTTATTCTTCCTCATTAGTGCCTGTAATATCTTTATACCTAGGAAGGTTTGAGACAGCACATCATATTTTACTGCTATCGCTGAGACGGGCAGATCAGAGGTGGCCAATGCAGCAAAGGGGTATTTGCTGCAGAGGTGCAACACCTCATCAGCTTGGGGTCAGAAGAACATGCTGAATGTATTTTGGGAATCAGGATACGAATGTTTATGCTGGGAACAGATATGTAAATAGAGGAGCTTCTCAGGGAGCCCCCTTTCTGCTGCATTGCTTTGTCTGGCTCTTAAAACAGTCCCCCTGACTCCATCTGCTCTGGTGTGCGTGTCTGCTACACTGCTGTCAGTGAATTGGTTAACGCCAGTGTCCTGTGGCTGGGACAGGGATGAAGGCAAGCACTCAGCCTGCCAGCATTTATACCTCCTGGCGTCAGCATTGGCAATGCTCATGGAGGACTGGGGAGGGCACCGAAATAGTTTCCATTCTCCTCTCTGCTGTGGGAACAAGTCTCCGGGGTAACAAACGCTCCTTGTTCTGCACAGAGCTCCACAGCTGAGACTCTCTGTCTCCTTCCTCGCTGCTGTTCCCTGACTGTCCCAGCTGAAGGGGCCGGAGATGTCTGCTTGTGCCTGCCTTAATTAATGCTGACAATACAATGGGACTGTCCATATGGGGGTCCAGGGTCTGCACACTAACGGGAATACAGCAAATAGTCTGATTTACTGCAGCTTGAGTGGAGCAGAGCCTGCCACGACTAGCTTTCTGCTTGCTGTAATGGCCAGAACTGGAGGTAGGTCCCTTGATCCTGCATCCTCCCTTGGGGCTTGTCCCTGTTGCCTGAATGGTGTGGTCTTCTGCCTGTATGGTGTGGGTCCCGAGCATCCAAGGAAAGGCAAGCAGTGGGCTGGGGAGTGTGGAATACCACAGATAGGGCAGATGCATCAGCCTGTCATGAAGGACCTGCGGAGCCTGGGCTTTGGGATGGGGTGAGGGATCATTCCCAGTGTTTCGGAGGTGAGTAACTGAGACACGTTTGCGGTGCTGGCTCTGGTGTATTCCAAACAGGTTGCACAGCCTACACCCAGCCCAAGACCCTTCCTGCTTTCTCCCTGGAAGGGTGTCTCTGCACCAGGGGGAGTCCTGGGCTCCTGCCTATGGAGCCTTTGGTGAGAGCCACCCACCAGCTGCTGGGTTTTCAGACAGAAATCTGATCTGAGTGTTAACTCAAGAGATATTTTAAAGGTTTCGAGTGGTTTGGGATCCAAGACAATTGGCAGCCACATCCAGTAATGAGTCTAACATTTTTCTGGCGTGGTGTCCTGAGTTCAGCTGTAACAGTCGTTTTTCTCCTTCTTAGTAGCTGGTGCAGTGCTGTGGTTTTGGCTTTAGTCTGACAACAATGCTGATAACACACCAACGCTTTAGTTGTTGCTCAGTAATGTTTACCCTCAAGGACTTTACAGTTTCGCATGCTATGCCAGTGAGGAGGGGCACAAGAAGCCAGGAGGAAGCAGAGACAGGACCCCTGACCCAAACTAACCAAAGGGGTATTCCATACCACAGCATGTCATGCCCAGTATAGAAACTGGGGGGAGTCACCCAGAAGGGTCGAATCACTGCTCGGGTTGGGCTGGGTATCAGTCCATGGATGGTGAGAATTGCATTGTGCATCACTTGTGTTTTTTGGTGTTTTTCCCTTCCCTGTTTAGTTTTATATTCTCTCCCCTTGTTATTTCCCATATCATTATAAGCAGTAGTGATTTTGCATTATACCTTAGCTACTGGACTGTTCTGATCCCAACCTGTGGGGTTTACATTCTTCAGATTGTCCTCCCCATCCCACCCAGAGTGTTTCTGAGTGGTTCTGAGTTACCTGCTAGGTTTAAACCACAACACATAGCTTTTTATGGTGGCCTATCCAGAGGCAGAAGTTTCACTAAAGTGTTGTATTGTCTGGGTTGTTGTATTTGCTTTATTTGGTTGCTGCTTTGGGTGTATCATAGATTGGAGCAAGAAGTAATCAAGCACGGGACAGTTCTCAATTTCGTTGAGCTGTGTGTCTGTGTGCCATTTTTACCTCTTCTCTGACTTACCTGTTCCACATGGAGCCTTGGTTTAGCAGATGAGGTTTGGTTTGGGCTCACAGGGGATGTTTTTTCCAATGTGGATGCTCCATTTGCTGGGCTCTGCTTAGCTCAGTGCAGGGCAGTGGCTGTAGAAGCTGAACTAGATGGCAAGTGCATTAATGTGAGTAGATGGCAGTCGCAGAGCAGCTGCTCCAGTGCTAGAAACATCTCTTCTGGCACAGGCTGGAGCACAGCTGAGTTTGTGGGGTGTGTGACCATACCCAAGCTATTGTGAAAAAGCAAGGGACACACACATCCCTTGGTGAAGCTAACTGTAGCCTGCCAGGAGCTGCACTGATTTGCCTGTGGAGCAGGTTGCAGCTGCCTCTAATAAAAGGAGGATGATGGAAAAATCCTTTCACATGGCCTGTGATAGCAGAGAACCTGGGCTTTGGCAGGTGGTAATCACTTGTTGCAAGAAGGAAGATCTGTGGATTGCTTTGCAGAGATGCTGGTACTCAGCCCAGGTTATGGGCAGCACAAGCCGTAATTAATAGTGCTGGGACTGGCCTCAGGAGAGATTCAGGTTGGATATTAGGAAAAGTTTCTTCCCGAAAAGGGTGCTCAGGCATTGGAACAGGCTGCCCAGGGCAGTGATGGAATCACCATTCCTGCACGTGTTCAAAAACCGTGTAGATGAGGCCCTCAGTGACATGGTTCAGTGGTGGACTTGGCAGTGCTGGAGTAATGGCTGGACTTGATGATCGTTAAGGTCTTTTCCAACCTCGTTGATTCTGTGATTCTATGATCTTGATTTGAGATTCCCTGTGACAACAGGGACAGAAGACATCCTGCCCCTGACAGGTTAGTTTGGCACTGAGGGAAGCGCTGTGCTTGCATCTTGCTCTGGGGGTGGCTATGTTTCAGGGATGCTGTGAAGTTACTGTTAATGAAGATTTTAGGGTAAAGCACTACAGAAATGTGAAAGAAGGTTCAAGAAGCTTCTTGCAGTTTTCCTGATATCTCAGTTGTTAAGTCCTCCCATCCTGCTATGCACTCTTTCTCAGGCTAGCATTTTATCTCAAAGCATTACAGCTGCCATTATCAATGGTAGGAACATAGCACTTCGGTTCCTTTCGCTTTCCTTTGCAAAGCTCAGAGAAGGGATCAGGCAGCTTGCAACCACACAGCATCTGAAACCCAGGCTTATCACAGAGTAAGATGTTGCAGCTTTACTTTACAGCATAAGCGTTAGCTTTTTTTTTTCTCCTCATGCTGTTTTCCTGATTCCCCAGTTACTGTAAGAATCAATCCTCCATCTTCCAGCTCTACATATCCTCCCCTCCTCTCCATCTCTGCTCCCTCCCATCCCCTGCCTTGTCTGAGGTTCTGCAGGGACTGATTGCAAGCCGGAGCGGTGGTGCTGTGGGCATGCTTGCTCCTTCACACGCAGCAACGTCACAGCAGCAGCAGGAGCATTGGGGATGTGATTGCGCAGACCCTCTGCATTGCCAGGGATGCAGCTGTGAGAAAAAGATAAAAAAATAAATAATAATAAATTTGGCTTTGTGTTTTCCACAGCGTCCTGGTGGTAGAGCACAGAGGCTGCTGGAATCCGAGTGCTGGAGCAGCGCGCATTCAGTGAGACAGTGAACAGAGCATCTGTGGAAAGGTGAGATGGCGAAACGACCGGGGTGGGCATCAGTTGCGCTGATGGTTTTGAGACCATTCGTTGTCCTGCACAGTGGCTGGTTTGTTTCTGTAGAGATTGACAGCTACCCGATGAAGCGTAAGGATTTTAGGATTGCTTTGTCTCTTTAGAGGCTGCTTTGCTTTGGAGCTGCTGTAATTCTAATGGATGCAAACGAGTGAGGAGGCTGGTATTGATGTGCAGAATATGTGCTTGTCCATTGTAACCATGAAATAGCGGTTGTCACGTCCGGGGCTGGTTGTGCAGAGGCGAGTCGTGCTTTCCCCAACAATGCCATAGCACAGCTCTCCATTGTGCCTGCCATAACAGCCAAGCCCACACGCATTGTTTTGGTCCCGCTGGCTACCGTGCTCTCTGTGCATCCCTGGCAGTGATGCTGGTGTGCAGTTCAGAAGCTGTTATGACAGACAGCGCTTCCATGAAAAGCCAGAAACAAAGGCTGCAGACAGAGAAAAGGCTGCTGTCAGTGTGGCTTTTTGCTTTCCTATACTTTTCCATTTTTTTCCTCCTAAATACTGGCAAATCAATTGCTGAAAAGGTGTTAGGATAAAATATCATGGCAGGTAAAATCCTGCTCTTCTGCTAAGAGATTCATGGGCTCTGTGCAGGCTGGAGTCCTTTGTGTTGCAGAGGGTGTGTCTGTGCTGGCTGTGTAAATGGATGCTTTCTCCTTGTCTCTTTTCACTGATCGGGATGAGAAAGGTTTTCTAGGAATGGAGGAATTTCTGATTTTAATTACAGAAATAAGGGGTTCAGGCTGGGTACCAGTTATTGGAGCTTAATTACATGGTCTTGTTATATCCAAATCCCTCTTTTCCCTCCCCGCCTTCCTTCTTCCCTCCCCCACCCTCTGCACAAATCCTTCCATCAAATTGCCTCTGCAAATGCAAAGGGAGACAGGCTTGAACAAAGAGAAGGATAAATGAGGGATAGGGATATAGATGCTAGGGAGGCGATGCTCAGGATGACAGTCAGTGAGAGCAATAAGACAAAGGTATAAGAAAATGAGACTTTGGTGGATGTGATAAAGTGACATGGCTGTAGTGGAATGTACACATAAGAATGTGGTAACAAAAGGGATAAGCAAATAGAAGATGCAGTCTTTTGGGGTTGTGGAAGATGCTGAGCATGCGGGGTTGCAGTTGCAGGTGTTTGAGGGGAATGTGTGTTAATGCGAGTTGCATTAGCATTAGCTGTTGAGGAACAGACTGTAGAGGATCTGGATTGATGGGTGTCTTAAAGGTGCATGGAGTATGGAGGAAGTATAGATCTGCTTTTTTACCTCCAAATACCTGCAGCTTTGTGTACCAACATTGCTAAAGAGTGAGTTTGGCAAATCTAAACTATCCACAAAAAACTTTGTGCAGTTTGCCAATACCCAAGAATAATTCAGGTAAAGCATCTTTGGACTTATCATGAGAAATAGGGTAGTAGGAAAAATGTAGGTAAAACACTGAATGATTGGCAGAGGACTGTGGAGCTGAAGAGGCAAATGTGAGGGGCATTGCAGAGCTGGAAGAGCAAGGGGGTTTGGGTCAGACATCAATGGTAAAGGGCACAGAGGATGAAATTCAGGGCTGTCATTGTCAGGGAATGTAAATGTGTCATTTGTACTGTCATTTTTCAGCCTCTCACTGTGTTCCCCAAGATGGTCAGTGCTGTGTGTGGCCCCATGGGGGTTGTGGAGGGAGAAATCCTCAGCACAGCCTTTTCTACAGCAGTTTTCTTGGAGGAACCATTTTGCTGCTGCAGGTTCCTGGCTGCTCCCTCAGCTCCCCTATGGAATGGCAAGCTCTCCTTGAAGGAGGAAAACCCAGAATTTCAGTGCAGGCTGGCAATTGGGAAAGAGAGGGCTTCCACCAAAACCACAGAACAGAGTGCATTCTTCTCACAGCTCTGTGACAATGTCCTGCAAGCGTCCTAGGGATTCCTGAACTGCAGTTCCTTCTCATCCCTATCTTGCCCTGGGACTTGGGAAGTCTCTCTGTGTCTCCAGCTCTCTGTCCCACAGAGTCTGATGGGAGCAGGGAGTGGGAAGTGATCCTGCAGATGTGTACCAGGTTGCACTTGTGGTGCTGCTGCAGAACAGCATTTCTGTGTGTAGTGCATCCTGGACTGGAGGACAGAATATGCAACAGGATACCTCCATACCTATGGAGGATACACATACTTGTATTGGGGCGTGGAAGAAAACTGTGTGTATGTTTTATGTACAGTGCTTACCAAAGGAGGTGCTGAACCCTCCTTTGCTGTGTGGGATGGGAACACACCCCAGGACATATAGGATGTGCCCAGCTAGCAGGTACCACTCTTACAAGAGCATGTGTTAAGCAGTGAGAGTGCACAGGTAATCTCCACCTTGAGATACTTAAAAGACAGGCAAGAGCTAACGGTGACTGGAGCTAACTGACATGGTTCACAGGAAGGAGATTTGTTGGTTCTGTGTGTCTTCCTCTCTGCATTAATGCAGAATGCTGGAGACAAGATGGAGCTGGACCTTGAGATGCAGAAGAACTGGACCTGCATTGCAGAAAATGCAGGTGGCCCAGGAAAAGATGCTGTGGACTTTGGAATGACCTGCCCGCAGCTCCATTACCACTCCTCAGGTGTCCGAGGCTGTGATAACAAACAAAGAATTAATTCTCTGTCCCTGAGATGTTAGTTTTCTTCCAGTCTGATAAGTCAAGATCTTACTCTGGTATTAAACCTGATAGCCAGACTGTAGCCCACCTTTTCCAATCCCGTGTTGTGCTTTGCCCCATTTTTCATCTGTTTCCCAGCCTTATTATTGTATTCCAATGTTTTCTGAAAGCCTTATGGAGTATTAAGGGCAGGTTGATAAATCTAATGTGGATCACTTCCCCTCTTCTTTTAGAAGAGGTACAGACTTCACCTTTATTATTCACCAGCCATACAGCTTCCCCTCCCTCCTCTCTTCCCACTCAGGTATTTTTATCAAGAGCCCTGTAGCCAGCTGTGATCATGAAACTCTTCTTTCATTGTTCTGCGATAGAGTATGTCTTGTCCCTCTGACTCGAGTGCATTCATCTTCCTGAATTGGTTTCCACTTCTAAAGCTCATTTCCTTTTCTGCACCCTCTTTTCTCTGTATTATCTAACCTGTCATTGCTGCAGCTTCAATTTCCTTCTTGCCAAACAGCACCAAAGACGCTGTTTTACTTACCTCTAATACTGTTCTTGGTGTGGTTATTCGTTCAGGTTGGCCAAGAGCTCTGCTCTTCGAATTTCCTCACCTTGTTAGGTGAGTCCAGATGTTTCTTTATTTATGATGAACATTCAAAGTCCTTTTCGCAATACTTCTCCAAGCTTTGTTCTTGTTGGCTTTGTAACTGTTTTCCCTGATACACTAGAGATTTGCTCTTTAAAAATTAAAAAGGTTTCATTACAGAGCAGTTTGCTTTTTAACCTTCTGTTTAATACAAACTGGGTCAGCTTGAGATACTCAGTCCAAAGCCTTTCTTTATGGTAGATGCTGGGTGATAACTTGTCTAGTAGGCATAGTACTGATGGTTAAACCCAGGAAAAGCAAACCAGAAGTGAGAGATGTAGGGAATCTGTGGAGTTGATTGAGAGATGGAGGATCAGAGGTGGAGATGCCTCCCCATGAGCTGTGGAATCTTAAGACAGCTAGCAGGTCCCAAAATCTCCACTGCAAGAGGAGATTTTGTCCCTGTGTTTGAGAAGCCATCAAAATATAACGGGTGGTGGGAAAGCTCAATATGTTCTACCTGTGCTGCCTCATGGGAAGAGTTCTGATGTGGATAAAGTGCTCCTGGCAGTTCAGTCTCTAAGTCCAAAAGAGCCAGAAGTTCACCCAATTCCAGAGCTATGCAAAAGGCAGCAGGATAAGGCTTGAAGGGGTTGAGGGAGCTTGGCTGGCAGGGGTTGAAATCCAAAGCAATGATCAACACAGCTGCGTTGGTAACTAACCTCAGCAGGGATTTGTCGCGTTATCTGCTGAGCAGGTTCCCCACATGCCCTAGCAGTCTGAAAGCTGGTTACTCTCCAAAAGAAAAGGAAAAAGGATGTCAAAACGGCTCAAGACCCTGATTCTGCTCCAGTTTTCTCTATTGATAAAAGTGATTTTAACGTTCATTTCCTGAAAGAAGTGGGTCAAAAGCCTGGACATATTTGTTAAGCCTGCAAGAGCAGGCTTGTCCGCAAACTCTCCCTCTCCCCACCACAGTTGTGTTGCAGCCTCAGGGTCATTTAGATAATGCTTCTTCTATCCATCAGATGCATGCAAATATTTCTTGCTGGAGTAGGCTGCTCGTGATTGCATCAGCAGATAAGAGGAAAAAATCCACAACAGTGCAGCTGTTAAAAGTTGTAAATGGGATGGAGACAGAAGGCAGAGCTATAATGTAGGTGAGTGGCCATAACATAGGTGGTAGCTGAGACTCACCCCCTGAGTTCGAGCTCTTAGGAGAGAGACTGTGTTTTGGTCTTTGTGCAATGCTGAGTGTGTGAGGCTGGCAGTACCTCTGAGTGATAAATAATAAATATCTGAGGAATAGCAGTGATGCTTTGTATTGACATCTGGCAAGTGATGGGAAACTGGCACTGCAGCCAAACTATCTCTCTGCTCCAGTACAAGATGCTCTCTGGGAGCAGAAAGCAAGTGTTACGGCTCTTCTGTTGTGCTTTTTGGGCCAGTGGCACAGATAGAATGATAAGAGCTAGCAGTTCCTTTTGGCATAAGGGGATTTTATGCTCTGTGAGTTACAAGGGGAAAAAAAATAGAACCTGGAGGGAAGAACTTGGCAAATATAGAGGAGGTATTCACCTGGTACTTCTCTCAGACCCGTTGTTATCTCAGATTAAACCGTGCTTCTTGGGGAAGTATGCGACACATGGACAAGGGATGGGTACCAGACTGGGAGAGTTTGCCTTCCAGCTGTGCGAGAGACTCACCTGAGCATCTGTGTCTCTGGCAAATACTCAGGAGCTCTCCTGCATACCAGCATCAAGAAAAAAATGCTGCAAGCAGATGAAGAAAAATGAGTTTTTCACAAGAACTCAAGTTGTGATGCGAGTTTTGAGCTAATGAGCTGTTTAACTGTGATGGAGTCAACTGGGGAAAATCTGTGCTCCTGACTGTTGGCTAAGAGACTCAGTTCAGCAACAATTAGATAGTCTCTCTCAGTTCCTTCTGACCTCAGAGAACAGGCTTTCCAGGTGTAATTCTTCAAGAGAGCAGGAAGTCCTTGCTCCCTACACAGTAGGCTTATCGCACCAGTTTAACTCCAGAACTGCCCATTGTTCCTTGTAAACTGGCACCAGCTGCCATCACTTCTGGAAAAGTGGGACCTAAATGCTTTAAGTGGGCAGGATCTGCTCCATTCTGCTCTGCCTGCATTGGTGCAGGATAAACCACATACTTGCTCAGTCTCCTTTTGTCAAGTAGGTCCAATTCACCTGAATTGTTTAGCAAGCCACCCTCTTTAGGTCCCTCTCTAAAGTTCCCATATTGAAGAGCAGGGACGTGTGCCTGCAGTGTCATACGTTTTCTGTGTAAGCCTAGATAGCATAGCTGTCCTCACAGATGTCCTTCTCAGCAGGGAGAATGACCTCTCTGGACCACTGTGCTAGTGTAATTTTCTGTTCTTAGTAGTGAGGCTAGTTCCAGTGTCTGCTTACACAGCATTTTTCCCTGTAGTCCTACCCTCAGACCTTTTCTGGTAACTCAGGTGGCAGAGTCATAAGCTTACATATGAGGAGATATAGTTGGAGATATAAATAATTCATATCCCTGGTCCCAAGATGTTGTTGTCCAAGACAGCATATCTTCCTTGTCTTTTCCTAATTTATTCTAAAGATCCGTACCAGGAGTGACACGTCTGCCCTGGGGTTCGGCTTGCTCTGGTTGATCTCTGCTTCACCACTTGTTAGTATGCGAGTTGTGGTGACTTCCAAGGGATTTCTTGCCTGAATGTGGCTTATCATGAGTAGTTACACCCTTTAGAAGAATAACAAGATTTCAGCACACATCTGTGCTTAGCTATTTTCTAGAAATTGTCTGTGATGTTTTCTTGTTCTAGAAAGAGACAGCAGCAACAAGCTGTTCTCTTTTTGTCCACAGTCAGTGGCATCTAACTTCACCTATTGTGGAGATCTAACCTCCAGCTGCTTGAAATGGCTGTTGTGGGGAGTATCTTCCTTATCCAGATGTTTCCTCCTGCATTCGGGTCCTTTTCATATGCCTCATTTTCTTTTCTGGAGGCACTTGCTATTTATAATTGCTGTATTCATAAAGCACTTCGAAGGTAGTGACTGCTACTTGTTACAGTAAGCCTGTCAGTCTTTTTGTTCCTGTGTGCTGCCCTTCCCTATTTCCTCTTAGACTGGCTGAGTTTGGGGGAAAGCTGGGACAGAGGAAAGGTAAGGCTGTGTGGAGCAGAAGAGGACATCCTTAGAGGTCTCTAAACTCTAGTGCAGTAAGGCTAGCTGGTTCAGGGCACAGTAACAAAGGAGGAGAGGAGGAACTGCCAGAAACAGGTATGTGCCAGCACTGACAAGCAGTGTCATGGGGGTGGTTAATGCACGAAGGTGGTAATGCTCTCCACACACCATTCAGTTTGTTTGCCCATACCTTATTGAGACACTGATAGTAGTTGTTGATCCATGGGGGTTTCTGTTATCTGTACTTCTGTTGGTGACTTTGCATAAGCTTCAGAGACCCCAAAGAATGTCCACATCTCCAGAACCCCAACCTCTCCCAGGCTTTGTACTGTGCTATCGAAATAGTTTTGTACTGCAGGGTCGAAAAACACCCCAAACTGAAGCAATGCATTTGTATTTGGCCTGGAAGCACTGAGGGGTACCAGAACATGTTCAACAGTGCATATTTTGGCCCGTTTGCTTTGTTGTCTGCTTTCCCACTGGCAAGAGTTGAGGTTGAAAAGAAAAACCACAACAACCACTTGGCCTGCCCATCAAAACAAAAGGGTTATCTTCTTTCATGGAGGCAAGCCACCAGACCTCACTGATTTAATGAAGCAAATATCATAATTTTATATACGTTTATATAATTTTAATGCAGGGAAAATATCCTTCAGACATTCAAGACCCTCTTAGCTCTTGGAGGACTACAAAGAGAATTTGCACAGGGATATGAGAAACTTCTTCCCACAAGGCTATGCCAAGAATATGCGTAATCTGAGGGAGGAAACACCCCCCAAAACATATTCCACAGGAAAAAGAAACCGCTTTCCTCAGAGAATAGATATGTAAGGAGAATCCACTGGTTTCTTCTAAGCTAGTCTTGTTGTAAACCTTGATTACTATCTTTTTAAGCTTGATGCTAAGTTATGTAAATGCATGTAACAGAAGACAGTCACACAAGTACATTTTGTCAGGTTCCAAACAATTAAACAGATTAAATTTATTAAATTGATTCAAACCCATTCTATTGATGTCATTAAACTGCAAGAAGAACCCGGATGTCCCTGGACATAAGGGACTTTATTTGGTGAGCATCTACATATGAATGCTAAGGTACATAAGAAATGAGATGGAAAATGATGCTGCAGTGTCTTCTAATGTTAATAGGTTAGGGATCAGGGGACATCCCACTGTTGATTGGGAAACTGTGTGCAATTAGCTACCCCAGCTCAGAAACATGACTGCAGAGTTGAAGGGAATGGAAAAACTGCCAAGGAAACTACACAAAGTCCTGGAAAACCTCATAAGGAAAGAGACTGAGGAAATGGAAATTATTTGTGTTAGATGGGAAACTGTGAGGTTTATGATATAAAATAATGCAAAGTCTGGAGAAAGGCGATAATGATTTATGCAGTGCCCTGCTTATAACATGGAAGTATTCCAGGAAATTAAGGAGGATTATTTGAAACTGATAATATGAATAATTTTCACATACTGTGACTAATTAGTCCATGAATCTTGCTTTCAAACTTCAAAGCCCAACAATATTCCCAAATGGCTTGGCATTTTTGTGAAAAAGGGTACCCAGTGTAGTTACAGTTGGTGTTCAGAGGCTGCAGAGTTTTGAAACCTCCTGGTTGAGTTGAGGCCCATCTCAGTGCAAGGCTTAAGAGAGACAAATTCTTCTTGTGAGCTGGAAGATCTGGGAACCTATATTCTAAAGGTGTCTCCTCAGCCCTCTCAAATAGCCTTGAAGCGATTAAAAGTAGAGTGGTCAACCCTTCAGTTGAGTCCTCTGGGACTATAACCTGCTCTTCCACTACAGAGCCAATGAATATCCCCATTTGCCCTCCTTTTTTCCCCTAGTGAATAGGTCTATGCATCCGCTGCAGTTCAGCAAGACTTTCCTCAGCAGAAGACCTCGGTTAATCCAGGGTTATCAGATTTAGTTAGTCAGACCCTTAATGCTCTGTTGAGCCCAGTCACTCCAAGCCTAATTATCACATGAGCTATCTCATGAAGCAATATCCTAAAATAAACTGTCCCGAATAGGGCTTTACAAGCTGAGTTTGGTTTGGGTTGCTAGCTCCTGCAAGGGGTAAGTTTCTCCTCAGAAGAAAAGTATGTGTAATCATTAGGAGTGTCTGGTCTGCTTCATAAGTATTATATTAAGGTTCTGGCTTGCCTTTTGTTAGTTCTGATGCATGGAAAATATTCTGTTATGTAAATTGATGCTGTAGTTTCATCCAGATCCTCTTGAGTTCTGCTGGCCATGCTAATACACAAACACATCCCACATCAGGAAGGCACTTGGAGGGAGGTTGGTGACCGGACTAAGGGTCTAAGAATACTCTTGTATGTGAGCAGAATGAAAAGCTTGGGACTGCTCAGAGGGCTGGTGAATATAGTAGAAAATATAATACCCTCCCTGCTCTAGCCCAAGGACAAGCGATGAAGTCAAATGTGGACATGGTCAAAAGGACTGATTGGGGCATGTAATCTGGTGTGGAGCTCCCTGGTTCGGGAAGGTACAAGCCCTAAAAGATGTGGGAATTCAGAAAAGAAAATGGGACACACTAAGGGATGTCAAGAATATATCATAATGCTTGTATAGGCTCCTGATTTTCTGTGGGCAGGTTATGAAACCTGCTTCTAGACAAACATTTTTCCCACCAGAATTTTGCTTAAGTGCGATTCAGACAGCCCTTTAGCATGACTGCAGAGGACCTGTTCGTTCAAGGGCCTGCTTAAAACAGGATCAATAAATGCACAGTCATCAGGCAAGTTCCCTTTTCAAGCATCTGTGCTACAGGGTCTTTTCCTCCAGCTACCTTCAAGGGATTGTAAAATCCAGCCTGTGGTCTGAAAATGGTTGGGTATCAGCAGCAAAGTGTATGTAGTCCTGATGTCCCTCAGAGGGCAGGGTAAATTTCATGCATGGGTCTCACCAAATGCTGCCTTTATTGGGCTGATACTCAGCATTTTTGCTTTGTAGCATGCTATCACTCCCAAATCAGGGTGCTGCCAGCCTTCAGACCATTGAATTACTACTGCATATTCCTGCTTTGGAGAGACCCAACATTTCTTCCTGCGTATCCAATTATTGCTTCTGGTCTTAGCAGAACTATCTAGAGCTAGGAAGGGTTAAGTTTTCCTGTAGTCTTAGCAGGAGTCCACTGTTGGACATAGCCGCTGTTTGAAAAACCATTTAGATGTGACAGTGAAGAGAAACATGTAATAAAACTAGGCTGCTGCTGGGATGTTTTCTGTTTGTGCTTGATTTTAGAGCTCCTAATCTGCTTGCACACAGCATGTATTAAATGCTGTGTAGGATTGCATCATTTAAAAACAATTCAGCTCTGCAGATGCAGGCTTTCTAGCTGCTCAGAACTGATTCCCATCATTGCTAGGTAATGCCTTACCTGTATTGCTTCCATTCACTTGGACGTGATTATCTAGTAATGATAGCAAACCATTGCACCACAGCTGTGTTCAAGTCTGAAAATATTCCTGCTGGGGCCTTTTGACATCTCTTGCTGCTTTATTTATGGTGGCTTGTGGGGTATTACTTTAATTATTTCAATATATTTTCTCTGCTGTGGTTTTACTTCACTCTTTCATAGCCACATTTGCTGCCTGTTCTGCTTTTGCTTGTTGCTATGTGGGATTGTACATCTGTAACCAGCCATTCCAGAAATGTTTGGTTTTCACTTCATAGTCGTTACTACATACCTGGGGCTCTGGGATGAAAATACAGTAAACATAATTTTACAGCCTCTTTAATTGAGTTATCTCAGAAATGAGCTTCTTATTTGTTGGGCTTTCTCCAGTGATCGTTGACGCTTTTGCCTTGCAGGAGGGTTCAGGATTGTTTTACAGCTGTGATGCCTGCAAAATATGGTCTGGACAGAAACATAATGCCAGTTTTAATCTGTAAGAAGATACCTTCACTTCATACCTTCACTGATGAAGGAATGAAGCCATGGAGCATCTGGAGTCTGTATGGATGCTGACCTGTATTGCAGTGAGATCTTCCTCACTGTGAAGACAGTCCTTCTCTGTCTCTTTTAGGGCTATTTTCCCCAAGTTATTAAGGTAATAGGGCATCTAGGACTACCTGATGTGAAGCTGTTCTCATAGGCTTTTTCTTTGTGCAAATGAAACTTCCTTCTGAAATTAGCCTCTCATGAGCCGTGGACAAGCAGGGCCTCTACCTTGCCATGGTTTGGCATACAGACAATAATGTCTGAAGCCATATTCCAGTAAATGTTAGGGAAGAAAGCCCTGATGGCCTCATGGAAGTGAAATGTGACCTCTCATTGAGAAGTCTTTCCAAAGCTGAGTAGTTCTAGGGATGATTCAGATCCCCAGCAACCCCTGATGTCTCCTGCTGTTGAGAGTATCTCCATCCGTATGAAGCATCCATGCCCTCTTCAGCTCTTGCTGTCATCTCAGGACTCTTTACCACTGCAATGTACACCTGAGCAAGAACAGCTGCTCATTCACCATTACATGTAGCCGTACAACAGACTTCAGGAGCAGTTTTTCCATCTTGTATGCCTGCAGGCTCAGAGAGGTGGCTCTGCTTCATGTGCTGAGTTTGGTGCCTGACTCCCTCAGCAGGACACTTCATTACCTTCCCTCCTGTGGCTGTTGTGGTGGAGAGTTTTGAGCTCACAGCTCCTAGGCATAGAAGTTGGTGGGAAAAGTGTAAGTCTGCTCTTCTGCTGCTGGCTGGGGTTTTGTCACCGCTTGCTCCAGTGACCCTCAGTTGTGCAGGTCTGTAAAAGGAGCACATGCGTGAGGCAGCCAGCTGACAGCCCTGCTTTGCAGCTAAGCCCTGGCCAAAGCTATGAAGTTAAGGAGTTAAGCTTGGCATCTTCAGATACTGATTCTGCCCAGCAATTTCATTTGCTTATGGGATTTTTCTAATTTACGTGTGGGCCCTTTCTAATTTATGTGTGGGTCCCAAGTTCGGGGAGCCCTGCAGCAGCCAGGCTCCAGCACCCAGCCAGGTCCATGTTTCAGAAAGGAATTGTGTAATTTCTGCTTTTCTAAGATCTTCAAGATGCTTTCAGAGTGCTTATGCAGAAAGGTTTTATAGAAGCATAGTTCTTTCTCCTGCTGCTCCTCCCAGTAGAAAGTCTGTGATAAGAAAGGATTTACAGTGGCAGCAGTTTAATTCAGCAGCGATTTTGGTGTGATACTAACAGCTAGAAACTTCAGAGTCATCTTCTCCTCTGTGGTTCTGCATACAGTAAGTAGGAGCATATTCAGTGGGGGCTGGGGCAGAGGATGGCTGGTGGGGAAGAGGAGCCTATTCCAGCCTAGATCACCTCAGTGGATGCTCATGAGTCATGACCTGTAAGTGCCTCCTGCAGAGTGCCACATGCCAGATGATGAGTCATGGAGCAAGAGAGCACAGAAATGGGAGAAACTGGTTGGGTCACTGTCAGGATTCTGTGTTGGCTGCTATGGATCTGCTGCTTGAGCTATTTCTGATGTCTTGTGTAACTCAAAATGCCCAAAGCAGCTGGGGCTGCTTTTCCTCTGACTGGGAGACAGCACCTGCCTTATGCTAGTTGTGTCATCAGCAAGAATATACATACTACCTATTGCATATTTTCAGCCAGCCCCTTGTCCCTGACTGCGCTGCTCCTTGCTGCCATGAGCAGAAGGGCTGTGGTTGATTGTCATGTGCTGCAGTTTCCATTTTGAACTCATCATAATCCTGTATCATCCTGGGATGTAATGGTACATTAATCATGGACTCAGTCAGGCTGTCCTGGAAGCCTCTGGAAAAGTCATTGGCCTAGGCAGCACTTCATTGCAGAAAGAAAAGAGAAGTGATCTTTTCAGGAATCATGCTTGCTCAGTACCACAAGAGGAACCACCCTGAGAAAATTGAGAAGTATTTGGTCTTTCTATCCTGATGCAGCCCCCTTTATATATTACGTGCTATCAATCCTGGGATTGATGGAAACTCAACCTGGGACCAGGCAGATCACCCTCACTATGCTCCCTGTTCCTGGAGGCAGGGAAGGAGAGCTGGAGGTTTAGGATGAGTCAAACAGCTAGTATTTCCTTTTACACCTTTTCTTTCATTAAACATGCTGGATTATTTGCGAAAGCATTTAATGAAAGCATGAATTTGGCAGAGATGTATTAGCTGGTGAGAAATAAATGGATGTTCAAACAAATACCACTAGCTAGTCCCACCCTGTACAGGCTTCCTCACCTCCACCCTCTTCTTACTCACCCTGATGGTTCAGACCCCAGGCCACTCATCCTGTGCCCTTGACCCCATCCTCCTCACTACACTGCTCCCTGAAGGCTTTCCAGCTCTCTGGAATTTCCTGGGTTTTGTTGTTGGGTGTTTTTGTTGTCGTGTGTTTTTGTTGTCGTGTATTTGGTTTGTTTTGGGGTTGTTTGGGGTTTTTTTTAATCATTCAGTATTTTCTAGCAGCTTTTGGAGTGGCCAATCTGGGGTAGAGACTGAGCAAGTGCATTACCGGGATTCTGGAAACTGGTACTGGAACAAGCGGGCTGTGAGATCTCCCATGCTGCCTGAAGAGTGGCTTTCAGTTTAGTTTCATGTCCCAGCTGGTTTGCCTGGATGTGGACTTACAGGAAATAAACTGAACCTCCTTCTTCCCAAGGAGCAAAGAGGAGGTGTCCGGATGTTGCTCATGTCCGCAAGCTTACACAAACCATTGCTTTTCACAGTGTTTCTGCTCGTGCTCATTTTGTAGGGCTGTGTGTGATTTCCTCAGGCGTGTTAATGCAAATGCTCTGTAGGAGTCAGGGATTCACATGGGACTACCCTCAAAAAATGAGCAGCTCAAAACCAAAAGGATTTTTGCTGGTTCATCTATGAATCTGAATGACCAGCTTTTAACCCTCTTTTTCCATCTTTACCCTTGGGTGACATGATGGATCAGGGCTTGTCTGAGGAAGATGATGATGACGACAGTGAAACCATAGCCATTAAGAAGGAGGCAGCAAGAACCTTCACAGTTAAAGGCTTCCATTGGGCATTCAATTTTGTCACTGAAATGACTGAGATTTTCAGAAACAGTAACCTGCTCAAAAAAGCCAGCCTCCAAAAAGCCAGCATTGCCTCCAGCAGGCACTGATGGTCTTGCTCTGCCTTTTTTCTTGCTCCTGCCTTTTTATCCTCCATGCTGTATGTGCAATTTTTTTGCATTAAATCATGCTTATTTCTTAAATCTTTGCATGCCTCCCGCAGAATTGCTTTCAATTGCACGAGGAAACTTGCATCACGGTGTGTTGAATGCTGTTGCCCTGTATATGCAGCTGACAGCACTGAGCAGAGCAGGGTATTAAACAATCAGCGATGGAACTCCAAAGGAGTGGCAAGAACAGTAACAGGCAACAATGTGCTCAGTCTTTGAGAATGTAACAGAGGAGGGATTTCGAGGTCTCTGTGTAGTGCTCAGCAAAGACTTTAAAGGCATAAAGTGCAGAGCCTGAAGGGCTCAGCTCCTCAAGGCGCTGCATGCCAGTGTTACCTGCAGTATGCTGCCTCTTCTCTAAAGCACAGGCACAGCTTGAGAAGCAGCTCTCAGACCCATCAGCATTCACCTCCTTCTGCTTACCAAGAGCTTTGCTGCAGCTAAGGAGTTTCTGTCATGTATACGTATATGTACATATGGGAGTACAAGCATTCCTGAGCAATTCCATAGCACACCATAGGTATCTCACAAAAAGCCGTCCTTCTCTGCTCCCTATTATTTTGACTGGAATGGAGTGTACACAGGTAATGTCTGGCCTTTGCATTCTGCAGATAACCCTTAGCCCCCCAAGGAAGAGCTGACTGAATAAACAGCCACATCTCCCATGCAGGAGCAGATGGTGTCAGTGTGGAAAAGGCAAAGGATTTTGACATTTGAAGATAAAATGGCTGTTGTACTGATGTATCTAGAGTCATGGCGTCCCCTGCATGCTTCCCTGCCTTTCAGTACCGTGACAGTCTTTTCTAGGCAAAGATCATTGCTGGATGCTGTGCTTGCTATTGTACGTGTAGGACTGATCAGGATTCAACACCCTGTGGGCTCATTGTATTGCAAATAAATAAGGAGAATGACCTGATTTGACAAAATGTGGTCACATATACACTGCATATGCATATCTGGAAATTTCCCCTTGCAAAGGGGTGTGGGTGCTTTGCGAAGAGCTGGTCAAAGCCAGTAGAATCTGAAACTACTCTGTTTGCTGGATTTACACCCCAGTGTCAATCCCAGCCTACCAGACATTGAATAAGAACAGGGAGGATCCTTCTACAGTCTTCCAGCATCAGGGAGGGAATGTTAAGAGATGATACAGCCAGGGAAGGTCCTCTGCAACTGAATAATCCCTGCACTGGCGGTGCCATTGCCAACCTCCCTGCATCCCAAATACAGGACGAATCATAGGGCGAGAAGAGAGATATTTAGTGCACAAAAAAAAGCCGTGCATATCCCTAGGGAAGCTGTCAGAATGGCTCCCAGCAGGAGCTGGCTGTGTGCCACCCATGGTATTGGGCCTTAGAGCCGTGCGCTGGGAGCAGGCTGTGGGTGCGGGCAGAGTGGGCATCCATCTGCTCCCGCATCTGCGACAGCCAGTGAATCACAGTCCACCCGGGGAGCCTGTGCTGCCACTGAGACCGAATAGCTGGGCAGAGCTGCGTGCTGCAGGCAGAGCTCTGGGAGGGATAGCTGGGAAATGGCCCTGTGTCAGCTCCTCTGACGTTTTGCTGGCAAATGTCAAAGTGTGCCTGTGCAAGACTTGTCCTCCCACAGCAGCGTCTGCACCAATGTGAAGTGTGGGTTGCTCAGCAGGGCTTGTTAGCAGGCTGGTGCTGGTGCTGGGAGCTGGCTCCAAGGCAGCCATTTCCCAGAGGCAGCAGAGACACAGTGCTTCAGCAGTGAAGTGCGCTCTCATCATGGTCTTTGTCCTCAAAATGATACTTTTCAAGTGGTTGCATTGTGGAAACACTCAAGATATATAAAAGGCTTAGGGAGAGATGTGATTTAAGCATAAGGACCAGCTACAAAGAAAGAGAGAGACAGGATAAATAGGGGCTTCTAGTGCACCACCAGTGGTTCACAAGGTCCAAATGGGGGCATGAAGAATGCCCCAGCTATTGAGAGCCACTTTTGTCATGTGTGTGTGCTAGGCAGAGAGGCACAGACTGCCGTTAGCCACAGCGGTTCTTGAACAATACGATTTGGGGAACTCTCGACGTAAAAGATCTCCCCCCAGGAACCTGGGTGAGCACAGACTCATTCCTCTCAGCCTCTGTGGTGAGTGCTGTGGGAGAGGAGCCACAGACTTGTAAGACAGAGGAATCACTGAAAGGGGAGTGAAGGGTGATATGGGCATTAGGGAGACTAATAGGTGTGGGAGAGTTTATGGTCACACTGTAACCCAGCTGGGTGTTTTCCAAGTGGTCCTGGTGACCTCTCTGCTTCAGAGCCTAACCCTGGCTGAAGCATCCCAGCAGAAGCAGGCATGACTGTTAGTGTGCTCCTCAGGTAGGCTGATGATCTCTGGTACGCCACAAGACTTGTCTAAATGCTAACCCTGGTGTTTGCTTTAAATCTTACATCACTGGTTGTTTACTGTAAATGCTAGGTCTGTTTCCATCTTTGTACTTTTTTCCTGCCAGCATCATCCCATGTCTGTGTGAAGCACTACTATGTGTGGGAGGAAAGTGCATCTTTTGATATTTATTTTTAGCATCTTTCAATTGCCATTCTTATGCCATGAAGCTGAAAGAGCTGAAGTTCCTGATCATTCTATTGAGCTGTCTCATTGTTTACACTGTTGTTCTAACTTAATTTGTCCCACATTTCTCAGTTTACCTCCTCAGCTCCCATGTGCCTTTGCAGCTGTGCTCCAAGTCTTTTATCATCCAATCCATTACTGTCACAAGTGCTGGGGTAAGGTAGGCGAAGATAGATAACATGAATACCACTTTCTGAAGTCTAACAGACTGTGTTGGCAGTAGACCTGGGGTCCTGGAGGCCAGAGCTGGACCACAGTTTGTGCTGTCAGGATGCTGTGAGTACTGAGGATGCCCATATGAGATATGGGATGTGGATTGCTGACCAAGGGTACTTTGGCCAGGATTTTCAGAACAAGTGGTGGGTCTATGAGAGCACTAGGTCAGTTTTTATTCCCTCAGGATCATCCTGAATCACTGTTGTCTTTTGTGGCTTCTCTGTCTCCTTGCTGCCTTAGCTGCTTTCCCAGGCACTCCTCTGCTTCTCTGATGTGTAGAAGGGAAGGCAGGAGGGAAACCTCCTCCAGACTGCCCTAGAGGCACCTGTAGGCTGTACCCCTGGGTTAGGTGGGGAAGGAGGAATTAATGTCCTCTGCTTTTCCACAGCAAATGCTGGTAAACCTCTTCCTCTGGCTTTATGGGAACCTGCTATGTACTGAACACTAAGGGAGCTGGGGCTCCTAATGCCCAGCCTGTACAGCTGCTGGGACTGTGATCTGTGGAGGCCGTACTGTTATCAGGTACAGCAGGTAACAAGATAACCAGATACAAGCCACAGGTAATGTGGCAGAGTGTTAGAGAACTGTGAACCAGTCACCCCAGACCACAAAAGGAACTACTGAGCTGAAGCTTAACCACCAGTAGTAGGTCAGCAGAAGGCAATGTGCTGCATGGGACCTATGTAACCATCGCCAGTGGCTCTCCAAGGCCCCACTGAAGTCATCCACTCCTTTTCACATAAGAAGCCCTTGCGTGCATAAGTGGTTGCATACTTTGGCACACTCCCCTGGCACCATTAAAGGTGCTCAGGACATCATGGATTTTGGAGAGGAATGGTTGTTGCTGTTTTCCCATTACAGTCTGTTCCTGCTTTGCACTCTCTGCCCGGAACTGTGTGTCTCTGAGGTTGCAAGGTCTGCAGTGCAGTTCACTGTTTGGTTCTTAAAGGGAAGTTTGAGGTTCCTAAAAAGAGGCAAATACACTTAATCCAGTGTGAGAAGATGAGCTGTTCTCATCAGAGCGCAGCACTTCACTGCAGACCCTGTGCTGTCTGCATGTTTTCCTGTGAGCGCACAGTGCCATCCGCAGTGAGGTCTTCAGCTGGCCCGAAGCCTGTGCAGCCCTTTGGCCACTTGAGTGAAATCAGTTATTCACTTCAGATAAGCTTGAGAGGGGTCAGCTGAAAGCACAAATGTCGTCCCAGGAGTCTGCAGGGCGGGGGGCTTGTTTGTCTTACATTGTGATGCTTTCCCTGAAGAAGGACAACTCAAGACTGACTTAGTGCTCTGGTACTTGTGCTCACAAGGACCACTCTGTTTGATTCTTGTCAGCACATGAAGTTTTCAGACAAATGAAGGGTACTTTAAACAGTCACTGGCTTTCCTGAGAGCTGACTTCCTTCGTGTTTCTCTCTCACTCTGTAGGTATCTGAATTCCCTTATGAGAAGCGTCTTCCCTGCCTCTCATGTGAAGCCTTACCTGTCCATGGGTAGCACCAGCTTAACTGATGCCCTGAAGAGCATTCCCCACCATGGATAGTCCACCCAAACTGACTGGTGAGACGCTGATTGTCCATCACATTCCCCTGGTCCATTGCCAGGTCCCCGACAGACAGTGCTGCTCCATGAGCAAAAGGACCAACCCCTTCTGCCAGCCAGAGCTCAGCGTGACTCGGACCTCTGCCCTGCCAGACAGAGACCTTTCACAGACTGACTCCTTGGTCTACAGCAGCTTTCTCCACACCTCCGACACCTCAGCAGATGCCTCAGACAACAAAGAAGGCAAAGGGAGGGATTTGATTGTCCCTGGCGTCAGTAAGCGACACAACCCTTTCTTGCTGACTGAGAGTGAAGACCTCAGTGTGTTTGGGGATGACTTGGGCCAAAAATCTTTCCATCTTCACAACTCACTTGCGGCTGGCAAACCTCCCTTTCACCTGCACGAGCTGGCCTTGCCCCCTTTCCACCTCCACGACTCCAACAACATTGTGAAATCCTGGAACATGGCCAGCCGGTCCGGTGTGGTGGACGGGCAAGAGGACAAAATCAGCAGTGATGACATCCAGAAGAGGAACAATGCGAACCGATGCCACCAGGCCCCCGAACGCATGGACCTGGACGACTGCAGCTGCCATCGTGGCAGCTCCTCCAGCTTCTCCTTTGATGGTGGTGACCAGGAGTGGAACCAGAACACGGGTGAATCCCTGAGGAATCAGGATGCTCTGCACAGCCGGACGTGCAGCTGTTCCAGCTCGGAGCTCCCTCACTGTCGTTGCTACAGTTCATCAAGTCAGTCTGAAGTAATTGACCAGCAGATGGGCTACATCAGTGACTCCTCCTGCAACAGCTCTGATGGGGTGCTGGTGAACTTCAGCGCTCTCTACAACAAAATGAATGGCCAGTCTCAATCCAACCTGAATTCAGCCAATCTGTCCTGTGACTCTTCCTTCTGCAGCCACTCAGACACAGGGGCTTTTTACCTGGATTTGCATTCATCACCCACAGAATCCAAGATGTCTTGCGAGTCGCATAACCCAGAGAGTTCAGGGAAGGCGTGTGGGTGTCAACACTCCTCTTCACCCGTTCTTGATGCCAACTGCAACTCCTACCACCTTCACTGTGAGCCTTGCACTTCGGAGAGCTCGGACCTCACTGCTTGCTTCCAGAGCCAAGCACGGCTCGTTGTGGCTACTCAGAATTATTACAAGTTAGTCACATGTGACTTGTCTTCCCAGTCATCCCCCAGCCCGGCAGGATCTTCCATAACTAGTTGCTCAGAAGACCATACCAAAGGTAGCCCAGCCCAGGCCACTGAATACTATCTGTTTAGAAGGCCTGACTTGACTCAAGAAGAAGACAACATGGAGCACAATGAAGAAGAGGCAAAAGGAGAATCCACCCAGAACATGATTGAGGGTCAGGTGTATGTGAATGTGTCACCACCTAACCTCAACACAAGCCGGCAGCGCTCCAGGAGCTATGATCAGAACCTGGACAGGAGTCCCAGTGGCAGGCTAGGCTCCTTGGAGCGCATGGTGAGCTGCCCGGTCAAGCTGAGTGAAAGTCCAGCAATACCCATCCAGAGCTCTCCTCCAAAGCGAGTGACGTCTTTTGCTGAACTAGCTAAAGGCCGGAAAAAGAATGGCACCTCTCCACCACTCCGGTCCAGTGGTGATTCCTCCTTGGAGTTCTCACCTATCCCTGAGACACAGCGGGATTGCCCAGCCTTCCTTGAAGAAAGAGCTCGCCGCAGCCAGAGTCTTCCACCCATGTCCTTCATCCATGGCCTGAACCGGAGCTGTGAGGGCTTCTGTTTGAATCATGCTTTTGGGGACAGCCAGGCTTTGTGCTCCACCAAAGACTCGGTCTCCAGTGAGAAGGCTCCAAGTGGGCATGGGGCAGGTGAGCAAGCCTCTCTCTCCCTGCTGATGGAAACAGATGCCAGCTTCTCAGGCGGCTCTGTCGGTGGCCACGGACAAAGAGATGTTAGAGCCCGAGCAGACGGTAAGGACCAAACCAGGTAGAATGGAGAAGTCAAAAGAAGGGCTGCTCTTTGGGACATGAGGGTAACAGCAAATGAATCTGCATGGCAATAGGAGACCAGTGGCTGTGCAGCTTGTTTCTTGGTCTACCACCCCCTGGGACAAAGCCCTACTGTGCTTATTTCAGATCTAGATCAGTGCAAGTGTCTTTGTCCTTGCATTTCCAAGGCCTCTTGAGGTTTTGTGCAAACCTCTATCATGTAAGGGAGGACATGTCACTACAACTTGGAGGATTGTCTCCCCTCCAGGCTGCTGTACTCTCCCAGTCCATGGGAATCACTCTCTTTTAGCTCCTAAGACAGAGGTGTGAAGATGCTCAGAGGAGTCATTCCCAGAAGGTGAAGGGAAGAGAGCCACTGAGGAGCTTTTAACCTTTCTTCTTTGGCGCTACATGGGGCAATGGTGGAGAGGGAAGAAGCATAGCCATCAGTCTCCTCTCAGTGCAGGGTCAGGGAGCTCACAGTCTCTGCCAGGATTTAAATCATGGGTCCTTCGGAGATTAGAGGAGCTGTGTATCTCTGCTGTCATATCTTGGTTATACCCTCCTGCATTGGATTGCAGCAAGGGTTCCCATAGAGGGTAATTGTCACAGTTACCCCTGCAGGAAAGCCTGTAATACGTGAATTGCTTTCCACCTTGATATTGCTGTCACTTGTTCTTGTGAGGAAGCTCTGTGACAGCCCTATTAGAAGTACAACCATTTCTCCAGCATGGCAGACCTCTATCTCTGCCCTAGACAGCTCTTGTACCTGTTTCATAGGTAAAGCCTGTCGAAAATGCAGTAGATAGCATGCCAAGGACCAGACTGTCTCCATTTAACGCCCTGTAGATTTCTGGCAGGAGGTAGGAGGAACATGGCATTCATTGCCATGGCAAGCGTGGGACAGACTTTGGCCTTTGGAGCAAGAGTCTTTTAGGTGTTGTCCAGTTTGTTTACTGAGTTTGAGTGTGCGCTCAGTGTGGGATGGTAGGGAAGGCAGGTCTCTGCTGAGAGAAGGCAGCACAGCAGCAACCCTCTTGGTTTGCAGAGGGAGCATTTGGAAGTAGCAAGAGTTGCTCAGGGAGGAGAAGACAGGAGCTCTCAGGGAAATATATCCACGCACTTCCCATCTGACCTGATGGGGATGCAAGCCTAGAGGGTCTGAGAATGGACTAGAAGGAAAACAAGCCTAAAAGCTAAAAGCTAGCTATAGGAAGAGAGGCCTAGCACACCCCACAGGCTGTAGGTAACACCAGGGCTGTGCTTGGGATGGGTCCTTTGTCCCAGGATTTGCTGTGGGCTGGAAGAGTCAGGGCAAAGCAAGAGAGGGGGTGCCACACTGCCCTGGGCTACATCATAGCTGGTGATCAGGGATCCCAGTCAGCCCCATGTGTGCACTCAGTGTTGCATGTGTTGTGCATTGTATGCACACTGCGTCACACTTCTGTGGTGTACATTGGGATGTTGTGGCCCTACCAAGAGCTGGAGGCATGCATACATAGGAGATCAGCCCAGAGGGCTCCCTTAAGACATCCCTGTCCATCATTTGATGGAGCAGATCTGGGCTTTCCAGTGTTGGAAGCTCTCCTGTTTCTGCTGCTGTTCTGATTTGGGTGGGGACATCCTGCTTAGGTCTGGCACAGGCAGGGGGATGAAAGGAGTTGTGTATTCAGAGGGGGAACAATTACAGGGAAAGAAGAGGGAGGAAGAAGGGAAATCCAGCAGCCTTTCCAGCAGCACCAAGTGCAATGTGGGATTCAGAGCTGCAGTGCTATTGAAGCAATGCTTGTGGTCAGCTAGGTGAGTTCTCAACATGTGTGGGAAACAACAGTCTTCAGGATAAGAGATTTTGCAGGTTGAGGGCAGGCACCTGGGGCCATGACTTTAGGCTATCCTGGGAGCAAGGGATAGTCAAGGAATGTGAGGCTGGTGACCCTACCAGGGGAGATAAGCTCTTGGTGCTGTGCTCTACTTTATCACACAGCTGTCAACAGCTAGGAACTCTGCATTTGGGGCCACATGTCTTTACCCTGCAAGCTTAAGATCTGTGTACGCAGTTCAGCCTTGAACCACTCTGCATGTGCCTCTAGCTCATCCTCCTGAAGCTGACAACACATTCCCTTTTGGCTGTGATGTGTTGGTATGATGACGCTTGTTCCTCTGCCCATCCTTACACCTTGTCCCCTTTTCTCTTCCCAAAGGTGGTGGCACAGACAGCAAGCCCGTGGTACGCTACAGCAAGGACCAGCGTCCTACAACTCTGCCCATCCAGCCCTTTGTTTTCCAGCACCATTTCAACAAGCCACCCAAGGCCCGTGCCCTGCACAGCCATTTCGCTTCCAGCCTTTCCCAGCTCTACAGCTTGTCCAGCAACCGGCCTGCCAGCCAGCAGATCTCCTCCAATGCCCCGTGCTCAGCCTCGACCACCTCGGCGGAGCACGCAGCGGTGTCAGGGAGCCAAGCCCACAGCACGCTGCTGTCCCAGCGCTCGGTGGATGGAGCTGCATCCCGCAATGACAGCAGCATTAAGAAGCCTGCCCCAGAGACAACCCGGCCATCCCCCCTGGGCAGTTACTCTCCCGTGCGATGCAACGTGCCTTTCTTTCAAAGCATGGACTCCTCTTCCTCACCCACTTTGGAGAGAGCTGAAGAGACCCAGCCTCCCAGAAGCAGGTCCTGCCCCATCTCTGCCAGCCTGCTTCCCACAAGGTCTTCCCCTGCTGTCAGTGCCATGCAGCCCTCCCAAGCCACCAAAGCTGATGCCCTGAGGCGAAAGGAGAACCCCAAGCTGGTTCCCAAGAAGGAGGCAGTGATGGAGCCAAGCCTACCACTCTCTGAGTACCGACTCCACAGTGGATCCCTCCCACCCCTCTCAGCAGGCGGTATGAGCAGAGCAGGAGGCCATGCAGATCCCCACTGGAGAAGTGGCAGTGAGGCTGGCAGTTCTGGTCCCCTGAGCAGCATGGGCATACGGCCTGTCAATGGTAGGTACCCATCTGACAGGAACACCTCCAGCTCCCTATGGCTATGATTGCTTGTTGTAGTTCCATCCTCTCTTATATCCACAGCCCAGGGCAAAATTGCCCAACAGCCCCTGCCATCACTTTGCCTGTAAAAGAGAGACCTACACTAAAAGCATATCTTTGCAGTCCCAGTTCCTACACTGTGTGTCTCTAAAAGGACAGCATCCACTGCTGATCTTACAGCATCCCATGCCAGGTGCTTGCACCCCAAACCTGTGTCCTATATGCCTGCTGCCACGAGGCCACTCAGACTCCTGCCCTGTTCTGCCAGGCTGTGGCTTCCATCTCCCTCCGTGTATGTGTGCTAACATAAACGCTGCTGGACTTGTAACTAATGTGCTCTCTCTTTCTCTGTCCTTCCTCTTTCTCATCTTTTCTCTCCCCATTTCCCTTCCACGTCTGCTCACATCCTCCCTTCCGGCGCTCACTGCCTGCGGCATCTTAGCAAACCATCTCTCTCCCCAAGCACTGAAGTGGCGCGAGTACAGGCGGAGGAACCCTCTGGGTCTGGATCGTGTTTCGGGGCTGCCCAGCTTAGCAGGCAGCCTTGACAGGAGGCAGCAAGAGCCTCGCCTGAACCGGGGGAACCCCATCTTTGAGCTCCCTGGCACGCTGAACACCAGCCACTTCCACTGCAAGCTGAACGGTGGGCAATACCTCTCTGCTGGGCGGGCTTGGGAGGTGTCCTTGGGGCTCAGGGTCAGTATCCCTTGGGGCTTCAGCCTGGCTTCATCACTGCTCTGCCTATTCGGAACAGGAAGGATGATGCATCTGCTCACAGTGAGGCCGAGGGGTACAAGAGGAAGGTGAAAATTGCCTCACTGATGGGTATAGTCTGTGTGGAGCATCCCTTCTTCTCCATGACCTGAAAGCGTCAGGTCCACCCCTGGGCTGGATTGAAGGAAAAGTGAATGGTCCAAGTCTCTGCTCAGACCTAAGCAAGTGCTCCTGGACTGCATCCAGCTTGTACTTCATGTCTTACACAGGAGCTGTGGCCCTTAGAGATATTGTGTCTGTGCTCCACAGTGTCTGTCCATCTGCCCCATCCCTGGCAGCATGCGATGCTAATAGCTTTCGTGGGCAGCTGGCAGCGCTGTAGGGCTCCATGAGACTCTGTCTTCTCTGTTATTTGCCTTTACTGTCATCCCTGATCTACAAAACCTGTGCAGGAAGGGCTGAAAGAGGCAGACTGGTTTCAGCTGAACCCTTGAGAGTCCTCTGGGAAGAGCAGTGTGGCCTATTTGTGGGAGGGTGAGCATTCTTCAGGCCATCCTCAAGTCATGGAGAGAATTTCCCAAGGCTTTACACTTCAATCTGTCAACCCATCGGTTTCTCCATCATTCCTTCACGGGAAGATGCCTAGCACAGAGCTAGGGAATCAACCAGATGGAAATCAAGTATATTAAAGAGCTCCTGCAGATGTCACCCCTTGAAAACAGAGACCACCCCAGAGGACAGGCAGAAAACAAGTAGTTTGTTGCCTGTGGATACCTTTATCTTGTGAACCCACTAGCTGTGGCTATCCACACAGCAGCCCTGAGAGTCTGCCGCAGTAAGGTTTTCCTTACCACCAGCTCAGGAAGGTGAACCTCCCACAGCATCTTCCAGTGCTCATGCACCCCCAGTGAAGCTGTAGCTAGATGTTGGGAGGGCTGTGGGTTGAACTGCATATTGCAAATCATTACTAGGAGAGTAACAAGCCTGTAGCCATGTTGTCCCAGCCTTGGACAGGCTGGTGAAGTCTGCAGCTGGTGCAGGTTTCTTCTGGGGAAAGCAAACAGTGTGGGAGAGGCTTTGGTATAAGGGCTTGTGGGTGACCCTTCTCTCCCCTGTGTTGGCCCTGCAGGACAGTCTATGAAGCAGCTCCAGCTCACCTGCACTGACTTCTTCCCTGACTACTTCTCACTAGCAGAGAAACCCCCGGCTGAGTTCTGTCTCTCCCCAGATGGTAACACAGAGTCCATCTCCATTGACTTGCTGCAGAAGAAGGGTGAGTCCGTGAGTTTCTCACCCATGAGACAGTGACATAGCAACGCATGGTGAACAGTGCCTCTCCTCTCCTCTCCTCTCCTCTCCTCTCCTCTCCTCTCCTCTCCTCTCCTCTCCTCTCCTCTCCTCTCCTCTCCGTAGACATAATGGTTTCTTTCCCTTGCCCTTCTCTTCTGCAGCATCATAAATACATGTCCTCTGGACTGATGGATGTTTTCACGACAGGTTCATGTGGTCTCTGCACCATGCAGTGTGCAACAGAGTATGTTTGAGCTGCTTGTTCCAGGAAGCATGATTAGAAAGGATCTTAAGCCCACAAGAAAGAGCAAGCAGGCAGAGCAGAATGACCCAAAGACAGGGTATGCTGTTACCCTTGTCTCAGTATACAAGGGTATACCTGTGTACCTGTGTGATGCTGCAGAAGTGCTTGCCTGAGATTTTGTACTTTAAAAGGTCTTCATGGTAAGACTGGTAGTCCTGCATGGTAAACAATATATGTAAAAGGGTGGAATAAAGGATTCAAAGCAGGACAACATACGGTTGTGATGAGACCATGCTAGGGGCAGGGTTAGGGGCTGAGTTGTTCGCACCTGATTTGCTATAATTTCAGAGGTAAGGGATGTCCTGATGAGGAGTTAGAAGGGACTCTGTGTGGTTTTGTCAGAGCAGGCACATGCACTAGCATGGACTTGAAATGCCCCTGCCTGATTTCTTCATGAAATGTTTGGTCTGGGTCTGTCCTCAAAGCCCCTCAGGCACCTCTCTGACTTTTTCTTTCCCTCTAGGTTTGGTGAAGGCAATCAACACTGCTGTTGACCTGATTGTGGCTCACTTTGGAACCAGCAGGGATCCAGGGGTGAAGGTATGTCTTGCTTTCAACATCATGAGTGGCATGGAGAAGATGGAGAAAGACTGCCTCTCCATTCTCTTCCAGTCAAAACCTGCAGGGTACCCAGTGAAAGTAGTAGTACCAAGAATAAACCAAACAAAGGTGATAGTACGCCATGCATCAGATAATAAATCTATGACAATTCTCACTGCATCATGCTGGGGATGCTAAAAGGGTATGTGGATTTAAGGGAAAATTAGAAAAAAATAGATCTACTGAACACACAGGAATGATTTCCAGTGTAGGGAGTCTCCGAGTTAAAAGTAGTTGTAGGCTGCAAGAGTATTAAGGGCAAGTATGATATACATTTGCTCTGGTTTGACTCTTTCTTATGTACTCACTCATGGCCCTTTATAAGAAAGAATACCAGCCAGCAGGACTTCTTGTTGGATGCAGTATGCCAGCTCCAGCTCTTTTTTCTCATACAGTGGAGAGTTGTGTCTCCCTCTTCCACAATCCGCTGATCCTGTTTAATGTCACAGGTCTCCATAATGATAAAAAAGTGCATCATTCACTGCCCATCTTGGGCAGCTAGGCATCCCCCCATGGCCCTTACCATGAGCCCACTGGCTTCACAGTGCATCTAGGTTGCTGTGGGTCTGGTTATCTTTGGGCTGTGCTTCCCTCATCTGCCATCTCTGAAATAACATAAAAGCAAAGCAAGCTGACTTCTATCTGTGCCAGGCAGTGTTTGTAGTCCTGTGACAAGTGGCATGATTTGGTGTTGTTCAGAAAGTGGGATCATTACCTGGTGTGCAAATACCAATATACACACAGAGTCGAGGTATTTTATTGTCAGATCTTTTGCAAAATAGGGTGCTAGGTGCAAGCTCCACAAAGCTAGCACACCTTAGTTTGTGTACATCAGGTTATATACATTTCAGAGAACAAAGAAATTACTTTTCACTGATCGAAAGTTACCAAATATATAATTAATTAGTACTTTATCTTCTATTGGGTAAATTGTCCTTGCTTCTCATGTAAATTAGTACACGTGATGGTGTTGGGGTGGGGGGGTGAGAACAAGCTTTTCCATTCCTGAATTGAGTCAATGGTCACAATCTCCCCCTGCCACCTTTAACTTTCACCCAGTTACTGCAATATTTTATTGACTGTACTTCTGTCTTCAGCACCTTTTGGTGCAGTTGTTCTCCTTTTATCAGTCATTCCGTTCTTCTTCCAAGGTTAAGGCAATTACTAAGGAATATGTTAATATATTGCTTATACAAAGTCTTGTGTTTCAAAGTGATGTTGTTAATCAGCCAGACGTTGTTATCACCATGGCAAATTACATTCTCAATGTACATCAGTGGTGCCTACTCTCAATAGTGAACGCTCTGCTTCAGCCAGGAGACTCTGGGGCAACAATGTGACACTATTTGGACATGACAACTGCTCTGGAGTGCCATCCCCAAGAAGAAACCTGACTGGGACAGATTCCAAGCCCATTCAATCTTATCTCAGAGTGCAGGGTAATTTGTCCCTAATTACAATTGTTGTTGATGCAGGGATTGCTGTGCAGGGTAACCAGAGCTGTTGGGATTCCCACAGCTTTCTAAGGCTTCATGTGAATTTCTTGTTCTTTCAGTGCTGGTTTGGGGAATACTTGCAGTGTTCCCCTATCCCTTTGCTTTCCAGATAACACTTTGGTTTTGACCTGGAGTTTTGTGATGCACCAGTGTGCCAAGGGCTGAGCATTCACCTGTCAAAAGGCAGCACCTATCCCTGATACTCCCACACTCAGTGGATCTGATGGGATTATTCCTGACTCAGAAGTTCAGTCTCAGTTCAGGGCCCCTATGGAACTGTGCCAACTGGCCAATGTAATTCCATCTCAGCTGGTAAAATCTATGTGCTGAACACAACTGCCTGGACTACCCACATGACGCGCAAGTCCTGGGGCTGACCCCTTTGGATGCAGCCCTCAGCAGCCCAAAGACTGTATACAGCAGAATATGCTTCTGGTCTGTGGATGCTGGGCTCTTACATGCTTCCTCACTTCAACCTGAGCTCTGACCATCCATTTTGCCCTCACCCTGTTTATTTATAGTAATCCCTAGGAATTACAGCATGACAAGTCACTGAGTTAAGTGTTCCTTAACCCCTCAGTGCTGGTAGCTTGTACGAAGCTTGTAGGATGCTTCAAAAATAGCAACAAGAAAATCTGCAGCAGAAAAATCCCCTACTCTTTTCTTCCTCCAGCAGGACAGCCTTCTCATAGGCATAATCAGTCATTTCTTCTAATTGGGATATCCTCTTCCCAAACTGGGGTACTCTCTTCCCAAGATGTTGCCTCATCCCACCCTGGGGCAGACTTTGTAGGGGTCAATGCAGAACTGGTGTATGAGGCAGCAGAGGTGAAGGGGAAGGGCCTGCCTGTTCAAGGAGCTGCAGAGCATTATCGTAGCCTGGATATTGCCTGCTGGGTGCCTAGCAGGCAAGTGGGGCTGGACTGTTTGCATGCATTTGTACCTTGTAGAGTACTTACCAACACTCTCTTTGTTGCCTGTTGCCCATTAGGCCAAACTTGGGAACAGCTCCGTGAGCCCCAACGTGGGACATCTCATCCTGAAATACCTGTGTCCTGCTGTCCGGGACATTCTAAGTGATGGACTCAAGGCTTATGTCCTAGACATGATCATTGGCCAAAGGAGGAACATCCCCTGGAGCGTGGTGGAGGCATCCACCCAGCTAGGTATGGAGGGAGTGTGGTGATACCCATCAATCTGCGGTACTCCTGTGCTGTGGTGGGGAGGTACTGGGGAAAGTGGATTATAAAGACGGGAATGCAGACTATTACCCATCTTCCTGCATGGAACAGGGTGCACCCTGATCTTCTCTTGCAAGACAGGAGAGCTACTGCTCTATTCTTCCCACACATTTGTTGTCATTTACCCTGAAATTTAAGAATTCTCCTATAACAGGGTCTAGCAATAAAAGAACACAAGCAAACAAACAAAAAGAATACCCCTTTTCCCTCTCTGTGTCTCCAGGGTGTTTCTGGACCTTCATCTTTAGCCCTGCACAGCTACTGTATAAGGCAGAGTTGTGCTCTAACGTGGTCTGTAAGTAAATTTGCACTCACAGCTCTCTTGGCTCAAGCATGCTCACATCTGTACCCTCTGCTAGCACCAGTCTGCACCCTGGATTATGGCTACCATCCAGGATAACTCCCTTCTGAGGTTACAGATGGCAGGGCCACACTGATTTCTGCATCATGAGGAGCTTACATCCAGGGCTGGGAAGTATCCTAGCCTGCCTGTGGCGAATCTGCAGTTCTGTGGTTGTCTCTGTGACTGCATATACCCCAGATTATAACCACCCAACACAATTCTCTGTTTACCCGCTGATTTTGAGTCAAGGGCTGTGATTGTTCCTGAAGTGTGGGAGGCAGGTTCCTGTGGCATTGAAACTCTCCCAGAGTTTTGGAGTGTCAGTATGAGACAGACCACAAGTCATCTCTCTTGTGGAGTCTAACTGTGGGGATGGAGTGAGTTCATCTTGGTGTTTTGTGAAGAGGCAATGCACGTACAGGCACAGGCACCCAGACAGACACAAAGACATCTGTCTTTGCCTTGATGCTGCTTCCTGTGCTGACGTTTTGGCTTTGCTGACCGCAACTAATCTCAGCATTTTACTTCCTTCCATAGGCCCCTCTACCAAGCTGCTGCACAGCCTCTATAGCAAAATCAGCCAGTACACGGAGCTCACCAACCACAACATGAGGTTCAACGCATTCATCTTTGGCCTCCTCAAGTAAGTAGGCTCCTTGGGTTGGTTGCATGTCACTGTCCTGGTCCTTGACTGCAAGCAAGCCAAGTTGCCAATGAAAAGACTTAAGAAATCTGGTAAGCCGCTCCGTAGCTGTAGGTGAGGAAAGGAGGAAGCTGTGAGCCTCAGGGAGCTCCAGAAGGATTAAAACCTACCCTGCCAGGCCAGAGCTGAGAGGGATGGCTGTAGCCCACTGGAGAACACTGTCAGCTTGTTTTAGTCCCATAACATTAGGTAGGCAGACTTTGTCTGACAGGGTTTATACAACATTAGACATAACATATACACAAATTACTCCTGGTAATCACAGCTTAAATCACTGCTTCCTGGAGCTGTAGTGAATCCCAGGGCATGAGGCTCTGAAGGAGAATTCACCCTGGTCCAGGACTCAAGGCTGGCCCTTCAAGGTTGAATGAGGAGTGTACACACTGCACACAGTGTTAAGCAGAAGAAGCCAGCAATGTCTTTTCACTGGTGAAATGCTGCTAGGACAGTATTTCCCTACTCCTCTCCACAGGAGAGCACAGCAAGAGACGTGGCAGTGGCAATGGAGTCCCCAGGATCTACAAATGTTGGAGGACATCTACAAGCAGGAGCAAGCTTTGCCCTGGTCTCCCTACCAAGGGTGACTCTGCTCTCCCTGCTGGCACAAGATACCAGCATATCTTGGGCCAAGCCTTCAGCACTGATCTTATGTTTGTTGATTATTTGCCTCTTCCATGTGAGCTCTTCTCAGCAAAGTTAAGTTCTGTCAAGGGCATAGGAGCTAAATGACGAGGAAACTTGCTGGAAATGTGGCTTTTAGGAGATAAGTTGCACAATGCCTCATGCAAAGCAAACTGGTTGGACCTGTGACAGGCTGGGTGGCTGTGGTCAGTTGCATACAGGTAGAAGTGAACCACTGTCCTTTCACTGTCTTGAGGTTCATAGGTTCATGCTGTGTAAACGCCCTTTTAAAGCCACTTTTCCTTTTCATAGAACAGCTAAGATGAATGGGGTGAATTGATTTTCACTCTTTCTTTCTCTCCCTGCTTGTTTTCCCTTCCTGCAGTATCCGGTCCTTGGAGTTCTGGTTCAACCACCTCTACAACCATGAAGGTAAGAGCCTGAGGGCTGTGGGCTGCAATGGGAGCCAAATTCTGCACAATGTAGAGCACAGGAGGGACATGCATTTCTCTTCCTCATCTTCCCGGGTGGAAGTCCAAGCTCCATGCAGCTCCCACCACATCATTCCCAGCTGCAGCTAGTACCCAAGGCTATCACCTCCAGTGAAGATCCCTCAATCTACTCACAAGAGACCCTCCCCAAATTTCTACGTCCCCTTGCCCAGTGCCTGAGAGCTTTGTATAGGTGGAGATGCACACACTCAGCTGAAACCCTTCGGGCATGAGAAATTGACAGAAATGGAAACAAAAACCTCCTGACAAACAAAAAGCAGATTTTTCGGGGTGTATCTGGGTTTTTTTGACAAGAAACATTTCTAGAGCATGCACGTAACGCAGCAGCACAGCCAAGCTGCCTGGTGCCTAGAAGCAGCGTGACTAAGTGCTAACTGCACAGTGAGACAGGCACACTCGACCTGATGGGTGCCCATAGAGTGCTGCTGGCTCAGGCTGTGCTCAGCCCAGAGCTCTGCAAGAAGAGGCCAGTATCCCCTGGGGACTGACAGCAGACATTTCCCAGGTTTTCCTGGGCAGTCATCGCTTCTTTCTGGAGCAGACAGGAAAGTAGACTTGCCTTTATACTGAGCAGTGTGGCAAGAGAAAGCATCCTGGTTTTCTAGAGCGGAAGACAATCATCGGTTTCAAGCCATCATTAAGAGCTGGAGGTTTGAGCAAAAGCTAGGGCTATCAGGATGATTAAGGCCTAGCAAAGGGGGTGGAGGTAAGGTGCAAGTCCCGTCTGTGGTGTAAGTTTGTTATTTCACAGAGTTCATAAATCCTGCTCCTAACTCAGTCCCTGGGAGTGAGACCTGACAATAAAGCTGGGGCAGAGGGTACTGCAGATGTGGTCAAGTGAAGTGAAGGGTGGATGCTGCAGGTTGAAATGCTAGTCCATTTTCCGTTAAGATCCACAGTGCAGCCCAGACAGGTCCCTGGGAAGACTATTCAACCGTCCCTGGCACTTCTGCAGGGCACTGGTACTGGTGAGATCTGCATCTCTTTGCTCATCTCCAGGAGGTGGGAAAGAGAAATTTAATGTGTGTTGGAAGGGACCTTAAAACTCATCCAGTTCCAACCCCCTGCCGTGGGCAGGGACACCTTCCACTAGAGCAGGTTGCTCCAAGCCCCGTCCAACCTGGCCTTGAACACTGCCAGGGACGGGGCAGCCACAGCTTCTCTGGGCAAAATTGATGCTCTTTATTCACACGCTATTCCCATAGTACTTTGTGGCAGAGGTCATCCTGGTGGATACTCTACCAGACAGGTCCTGGCTGCAGGCATGACTGGAAGCAGGATCTGGACCAGTCTGCTGGCAGCTTACAGAGCATCTGGTGCTCTGGACCCAATGTTTGGCCTCACATTGCAGCCACAGCTGTGACCAAAACCAAGTGCCCAGCTCCTTTCCCCATGGCTTCAGCAGCTTCTTAGTGGCTTGGCAAAGGTGCAAGGGCCTCTGCTGTAATTAATGTCTCTTGCCCTACAGATATCATCCTGGCACACTACCAGCCAGTGGGCTTCTTGTGCCTGTCTCACAGCGTGTGCCAGCCTCTTTTTGAGGAGCTCCTGCTCCTGCTCCAGCCTCTCTCCCTGCTGCCCTTCAACCTAGACCTGCTTTTCGAGCACCACCTGATGCAGATGGGCAAAGAGCAGCAGCAGCAGAAGGAGCTGCTGCGTGTGAAACAGGACCTGCTGCTTTCTGCACACTCCACGTTGCAGCTGATGCGGACGCGGGGCAGCAGCGAGGATCCGGACGGATGCAGCACTGCCCCTGAAGCGTGCAAAATGGGTACCAGGGATGGTGACACCTCACCAGGCCACAGCCCCCAGCAAGCTGCAAAAGAGAGGGTCAAGGGGGTAGGGGCCTCCTGCGGGGATGGTGACAGGGAAGAAGAAAGGAAGAAGATGCGAGAGAGCATGAAGATGCGAGACAGCGCATGGGAGGGGAAGAAGGACAAGCAGGCGGGCTGGTGGTACCAGCTCATGCAGAGCTCTCAGATTTACATCGAGGGCTCGGCTGAAGGCTCAAAGTTCATCCGATATGAGAAGAAAAAGAAAGCTTTGGACACTGTGCCCAGGTCAGTGGAGACCCACAAGGCACCACCTCCCCGCGAAGGGGTGGTGGAGGGTGCAGAAGCTTGCCCCATTGCTGAGGGCCGCTTGGAGGAGAGGCCCAAGGCTGCCAACAAGCCAAGTCCTGAAGTTGTGGAAGAACCCTTGGAAAAGCCCCAGCAAGTACCGGTAAGCGAAGAGGTGAAGGAATGGAGCTGGCCCTTCTGGATGGGCAGCCCCCCAGACTCAGTGGTTACAGAGCTGAAGCACAGCAAGGAGAAGGAGGCTGGGACTCAGCAAAGAGTGGGACTTGCAGCAGCAGCCCCCCAGGAGGAGAGCAGCTCCAGTGCATCAGAGAGCAGCCACCCCATCAAGTGGGGACACTTGTTTGGGTCCAGGAAGGTGCAAAAAGATCCCAGGCAGCCTAACAGGTAAGGGCAGGGATGGCTTGGGGCTGGGGAGGGCTGGTTAACCTGCGCTGCAGCAGTGTGGGTGGAAGCCAAGCCAACCACGGGGATATACCACAGTGGTGTATCAGAGAGAGTGTGTGAACAGAGGGGTCTGTGACCCCTGCCCACCCCTGCCAGCCTGCTGGCCTGCCTTAATTTCTCCTACACCACCTCTCCCCTTGAGGACTACCTTTGCCTAATCCAGCTCACGGCTTTCCTCTTCTGCCTGGGCTCTACCACTACCTCAGCTCCTAAGCCCATTCTGTAGGGGAAGGGACTCTGCTGCATGGCCCCCATCATCACCTCATGCCTCCCAAAAGCACATATGGAGAATAGAACTTGGAGCCATCCTTGCACACAACAGGTCAGAAGAAGGCATGAGGTTGCCCCATGTAGCAGAGACCTCCTCACACTGCCTTTCCATCTCTACCCTTACTGCTTCTATGGACACTCAGATGTCCTCCCCAGTCTAGGCCGTGGTGTGTCTGGAGGATGCTGGTGGTGTGTCTTCAGGAGACAGACTGGAATCTGCAGTGCATGAAGCCAGATCTCTAAGGCATGAGATGTGTGGCTGCTCCTTACCCCCAGGTACGCTTCCCTGCCACTACCTGCTCTGTCTCCTTATTGCAGGTTGCCCTCTGGCTGGCTGAGCTTGGACAAGTCTGTGTTCCAGCTGGTAGCCCAGACTGTTGGGGCAAGCATGTGGCGAGAAGCAGCTCCTGAGCCGGAGCCCCCTCATCCAGAGCCATCTGAAGAGCCCCCCATGGCACGGCCGGCCCAGGGGCTGGTTCCTCACCCTGCCTGGTGAGTGTCACCCTGTGGTGCTGGGACACAGTGGGTTGGGGTTGTCATGGGTCTGCCTGTTGCAGTCTGCTTTGCCCCTCATGGACCAGGGGATGGTTTGGGGTAGGGATGCTGCTTGTGCATGCAGCAGCATCACTGCATTCTGGAGGTGAGGGACCTGGGAGCCTGGCTGGGGAGGGAGGCAGGAGGTGTTTTCTTCTCTCCTCTGTGCTTGTGCTGGTCCGTGGGTGAGTGTCCTGTGGTGAGCTAATGTTTCCCCCTCTCTGCCTGCAGCAAGGTGAAAGCTCTTTGCCATCACATTGCCACCGAGGCAGGACAGCTGAGCTTCAACAAAGGGGATATCCTGCAGGTCATCTCCAAGGTGGATGGTGACTGGCTGCAGTGCAGTCTCGGCTCCGAGGAGGGACTTGTGCCCATCATGTATGTCACCCACCCGGAGGATGAGGACTATTAATGTGGCTGGGGGGAGCCAAGCACAGTATCAGGGGCTGCTTAGGCTCCTCTGGGAAAGCCCACCCTGCTTAGGGGAACAGACACAGCTTCTTGCTAGTTTCTTACCTTTCATGCCATTACAGAATACAGTAACCGTAGGTGGTTCCTTCTTGCTCCTCCTCATGCAGCTGCCAAAGGCCACTTGGCCTCCAGGGTCTTCTGCAAGCTGCACCTTGTATTGCCAGGCATTGCCGTGCATGCAGCCACACCGGGGACCACCTGAACCCCCTCCACCCCATGCCATCTCCTACACCCATAGGCCGTGGACTCTTACATAGCAGGAGCCCAAGCAGACCACTATACATAGCAGCACCCCAGCTCAGATGCATGCTGGAGGGTGCAGGATGTTGGCTGTCCCCTCCCTGAGGGTAGCAGTGATATCTGCAGCCATCAGCATCCCTGGCATCATCAGCCACAGGGTTGGGAGCACTGTGTGTTGGCAAGGTCTTTGCAAGTCTGGGCTGATGGGTTGCGTCGTGGCTTGATTAGGGGGTGCAAGGGAGGCTCCCGGACACTGGAGCAGCCCTGTCCTAACATGTTATAGTGGTTCCTGATGTGTTATACCTGGCCAAGTGGCCTGGCACTACCATGCTGCAGGGCTGTGCCTGGCCTGGGGATAGGAACGGGGTACAAGTGTGCGTGCAGAGCAAAGGGGCACATTGAGTCCTGAGGAAGGAGCATGGATGTTCAGTGTTATGTAGGTCTGGGATGGGTAGTGCCACCCTGTGTGGAGATAGGTGCTGTGGGGGGTGGTCCTGTGCCCTCCACACTGAGCAGGGAGCCCAGGAAGCCCTGGGATGCTCAGAGGAGGGGGGTTGGAGGGGAGGGGGTGAGGGCAGGGTCCCTGACTGGGCTAGGGATGTCCTTTGGTGTTGGGGGCAGTGCTCCTGGCAGGTGGATTAGAGGATGCTCCTAGAGGGAGATGGGGAGCTGGGGAGGGAGAGGTGGTGCTCCCCTTAGCATAAGGCTTCTGGTCTTGGTGAGCAATGCTGTGGGGTGGGAGGGACAAATGTTGAGTACGAGCAGAAGGGGCTGCTGGGGATCCTGGGGTGTTTGGAAGACGCAATGCCGGTCAACCCTTTCCTTGTCATTTTTATGCCACCTGTTGGGATGGGGATCTACATTGGCCCATCAGGTGGAAAAGTGTTAATGGAAGGCCATGCCAGTATTTGGTGCCTTGGCTGGGTTGATGCTGCTTGCAGCGTCATGCCTGGGCTGGCTTCCCCATGGCAAGGGACCCTGGTCTTGCAAGGTTACCTCCTGCTTGTACATCGCTTAGTGGACGTTGCACCATATTTAATTTGTATTTCCCTGTTAGAACAAGGTGTCTCACCTTTATTTATTTCTTTATTTATGATGCATATTAATAAAAAAGGTGCTGATTGAGCTCACTGCTTCCCAGCCTTGTGATTTCAGCTCATGCCTGCAAAAGGTCCAACGGGGCACTGCACAGGTCTGCACAGCAGGCTTTGTCCTGCCTCCACCACAACCAACACAAGACCTTCAGATGGAGATAGGTTGTTCCCAGCTATCAATTGTACCTGTCAGTTCTGGCTGGGAAGGGGGCTATATCACATCACCAGATGATGGTATATCTTGGGAGGCACTGCTCTTCAGGGTTCCTTGCCTTTGCTCCTTGTGCATGCTCACAGGGCCCCAGGCACCAGAGCTCACACCATTTCAGCTTGGCATCAGCTTCTCTAGGGTGTTCAGGGTGCTGTAGGGTGTTCACAGATTCAGCCACACTGGAACTTGTAACCTATGGGCAGCAGGAGGAAACTGTGAGCAACAAGGGAAGAAGGTGGTGAAGGATGGGCTGTGGGGCTGGGACCCATAGCCTGGGATTACTTGTCCACGGAGGTCAGTGGCTGAAGGCCACTCACAAAGGAAGGGCTCCAGGGCTTTTAAACTTAGACTTGCACAAGCATTGGATTTCTAAGTCCAGCAGGAATGAGCCCTAAAAGCCCATCTCTTCACTTCATACCGCAGTAGCTCCAAGCAGGAGGGAAAAGCTCTGCTTGAGGCTCCATCATTTGCTGCAGGAACACCACACGGGAGTTCATTGTATCAATGTGGACGAACAATTTGCAGTGGTGGAGTGAGTCAAAAAAGCTTAAAAAAACAAAAACCCATAAATAAAGCAGCATAAGCCCCAGTCCTGGGTTGGAGAGGCATGGAGCAGCTAGGGCTGGCGCATGGGATGGTTTAGTTACACTCTCGGGGGGGGGGGGGGGGATGTTCAGGGCTGTTTACAAATTACACAGATCCAAGCTGCTCTCCACACATGCACTCTTGCCCAAATGGGGAAGAGTGTGCTGCATGATGCTGAGTCAGCCCTGGGGAAGGAGAGAGGATTTACAGCCACATGTAAATCCCTGCTCCATGCTGGAGCAGCTCGCTGGGCGCTTGCTGCAGGGACAGCCTTGGATGCAGGGGGTGCAGGGTGTCAGGGGGATGGATTTGGGGTTGCTGCTACTGAAATCTTGTTCAGGGTCATCTGGCTAAACTCAAACAGGTCCTGGTGGTGGCTATCAGCCTGTACCAATCAGGAACTGGTCATGGGGCACAAAGTGCACGAGGCTGGAATGCACACGGCGATGCATAGCAGCCCTTCGCTAGCTAACAGTGGAAATCCCCGGCCTCTTTACTGCACCAGATAAAGTCCCTTCTTAATATCCTGATTACAGGCTGCCTGCCAGGGCCAGTCCCATGTTCCTCTGCCCACCACAGGTACAGGGCAGAGCAGTCAGCACCCCAGTACCAGCGCCCACCTCATATGTCCTGAGGTGCAGAGCGAGGCCAGGGGCAGCTCTGGACCAGCAGCAAGATGCACAGTCAGTCCTGCTCATCTCATGCAACCTGTGCAGGGTCCTGGAGCAGTGTCAGTGCCCTCCAGTCCTGCTCCTTGCAGGCAGCTCTCAGGTGCTGCCCAGGGAAGTTGCTCCTGGCCTCCTTGCAGACCTTGGTGTAGGTCTTAGCAAAGAGGTGCAGGACCCTGGGAAAGAACCCGGCATGTGGGAAGCAAAGAAGAGCCCTTAGCAAACTGCCAAGCTGCTTTGGGGACAGGCTGGGAGGACTGATATGGGAACATGTTTGGGCAGGGCACACAACGAGAGGTGGGAAGGGGATGCACAGGCAGCCAAGGGATGAGCACAGGGCCCTGGGGTTATGCAGCCACAAGAGAGCTGTCTTCAGAGGGGGAGCACTACAGCTGAGCCAGGATGCCACCAACAGTTTCCAAGGACAGATCTGCAAGCCATGCCAGCAAGACTCATGGGGAAGCAGAGGGTGTCTCATCAAACAGACTCAATAGCAGCCAGTATCAAGCCTGCAGGAGGAGTGTGACTGTCACGTCATCATGACTGCTGTGGCATCCGACAGAGAACAAAGAAAGTACCACATTAATGCAGCACCTTTTCAAGGAAGCATAGAATCACAGTGTGGTTTGGGTTGGAATGGGCCTTAAAGCTGCTCCAGTTCTAAACCCCTGCCATAGGCAGGGACACCTTCCACAGGAAGGGACACCTTCCACTAGACCAGGTTGCTCCAAGCCCTGTCCAAGCTGGCCTGGAAGTGTCAGTGTGGTGGAAAATGGGTTCATGCTCTGCTGGGATCCTTCTCTTGCAAGGGCTTGCAAGAGTCTGAGGGCAGCAGAGGGGCAGATGTCTGCACAAGGGAGCTTGGCTTGCCAGCAGGAATGTGTGCATTCAGCAGAAAGGCCCACGTATTACGGAAAGGAGGGGAATGCCTTTCCTTCCCACACCCTTCCTGGCAGTCAGAGCTAGTGCTCACCCTCCCGGTATGGCAGGCAGTGCCACATCCCCACATCCCACAGGTCTCCATGCAGCAGCTATGCCATACAAGGCAGGGACCACCAGGCTGGGGATGGGTATGTGGGCAGCTCTGACACCTCTGTGACCACTGCTTTGGGGACATCAAGCCATGTATGAGCTCGTGAGAGCTTTGTGCTTGCTCAAAACAACCAGTTTTCAGGCTAGCCCTTCTACAGCATGGCCTGGGGACAGGCCAGCTCCTGCTCCAGGGTTACAGGAGCCGCTTCCCTGGTCCCTGGTTGGTGTGACCCTGCTCATGGTAGGAGCAGTGCTGAGGCAGGAGCAGGCACATCCCAGTTCCCTTTCAGCTGGAGGACACACGGCGCCTGCGGTCATGGCATGTCTTGGGACTCAGCACTGAAACAGGCACCTGCCGAGTCGACTTCCTTCCTTGGCCCCTTCACTGACTCCCTCTCTGCCTCAGTGCCCCCATCTGCACAAGGAAACCCACGAGGTTTCTCTGAATGAACCTCAGTGGCAGCACTGCCCTCGAGCAGCCTTCACAGCACAGAGCCCCCGTTTCCCCTTGCTGCGATGCTCATGGGGCAAGAGCCAGTCTCTGCTCACCAGCATCTGCTTGTGGTCCATGGGTGACAGCACGGAGGAGATTTGGGTGAGGTTCTGCTCCTGGAGAGCATCGTGCAGGGAGCAGGGCATGTAGGCGCAAGCACCAACTTACAGCTGCAGGCAGGAACAAGCAGGAGCCCTTTCTCCAAGTGTGGCCCCAGCAATAGGGTCCCCACTTTAGGAGAGGGATGCAGACCTCTTTGCACCACAGATAGGCCTTTGGGACCAAGAATCCCAAACAAAAGGAAGAGACTGGATGCAATACTATCGTTGGCTGGCTTGCAGTAGCAGGCAGAGGCAAGCAAGGCACTGGTGTGTGGCTCCTTCACATGCACCACAAAGCCAAGGGGGAAGATAAGGAACTGAGCTCCACGCAGGACTGGGATAAGCACGTTCTCAGGAAAGGGCTGCCCGATGGTGATGGCCACAACATGCTTCGTTTCCATGACCCTGCATAATCACTAAAGACGGTAAAAATCCGGAGGCATCTTGTTTATCTTCAGAAAGGGGAAACATGTGAAATGAGGAAACTCGGACAAAATAAAGCTAAAAGAAGCAACACGGTCGCAGAGTGTCCAGCAAGCTTGCAAAGATTTAAGGCAGCCGTTCAGGGCTTTTGGTATCAAAAGGTAGAGAGAAACCAGCATGGCCAACCACTAGGGCCAGAGGTTATGTGGAACAGAAAGGACCCTTCAAAGAGATGTCTAGATGACAAAAAATGGTATCGGTATATAAGATGTAAAAGTTCAGTAAGACTAACAGGAAAAAAGAGCAAAGGACAGCCTGTAGAAGCAGCCAGCGGCCCTTTCTGCAAACGCTTCACAAGGTCTGTAGGGTCAATGGGAGAGCACGTCCTTACAGAGGAGAAATGACATCCCCCAGGGTGGCAAGATGGCTGTGAAACGTGGTTCAGATGGCAGCAGACTGTGAAGTCGTGGCAAAGAGGGACATGTGCGAGGCAGAATGCCTGGATTCTGGCATCGCATCAGGATGGAGCTCCCTGCCTACACCCTACACAAATAGACCCTGCTCATCTTCCTCCTGTGCCAGACCTGTGCTCTGTGATGGGGTGTCACAGTGGGACCTGTCAAACCCAGCAGCCTCAGGACACCCGCGTCCTGTCTTGTTGCAAACAAGTCAAAGATGTCTTTGTGGCTTTGGGTTTGCCTTGTGCAACCAGAGCATGTAGCTGCTGAAGCCACCGGGGAAGGTGGCACTGGCTTGCAACACCCCCCTATCCTCTGTGTAAGAGCCCGCATTACACTCAAGGCTGGAATTTTTCTGATGTGGAGCAAGGGGAAGTGTGAAGAGTGAAAGAAGAGGGCTTCCCGGCAACTGCTTGGGCCTCACTTCCTCCATGGCTTTTGAGGTTTCAGATGGGGCAATGAAGCGTTTTTGGAGATGCCATATACTGCCAACATAGTTGCTGACGACCACTGTGTGGGCAGTGGTGCACAGAGGGATTTGGGGATGTGATTCTTTTTTAGTCTTTTTCAACTGACAGGATTTCTCTACTCATTTTTCCAAAGATCCTCCAAATGAGCAACCTATTCCTACTGACAGAATGTGCTTTTGTAGCCCTTCAATTACTTCTTGAAAGACCCACAAGCATCAAGGGGAAGGGAGAATTGATATCCGAGTTGCTGTCTACGCACTTGCAGCCCCAAGGCACTTTTTAGCATTTGCGTATGGTAAACTCCCTATGGGTGAGCTTCAAATCTGAGCAAAGGAAACAAAAAGTCATGATCCTCAGGGAGACCAGTGGCACTGCCAGCGCTGTTACAGGCCAACGTGAAACACAGACAAGAGAGAGAGGATGTCACTGCATTTCAGAGCATAAAGAGCGTAAGGAAATGGCCAGGCAGGCTCCAGCTTTGTCCCTAGACATAAAAGGTTGATGGAGGATCTGCCCTTAAGCACTATAATTGAGGAAAAAGAAGACTTGTACCACATTGTGCTCAGATTTTTGAGGTGGCTGGGGTATTAGGAGAGGGCCACCTCATGGTGCCCTTCTCGGTGCTGCTGAATAAAGGTGTTGTAGAGCGTGCAAATCAAGCAAAGCATGTGCATCAGTAGAAAGCGAAGCCTGACCCCAGGCTTAGGAGTACTGGGTCTTGCTGAAGAACAAAGAGGAAGGCCATCATAAGGGGCTGCAGCCCTGTAGCGAAGCCTCAGGAAAGATGTCAGAGCTTGCTTTAATCCCTGCTGTGTGTTTTAGCTGGGGTGCAGACCAACCACATCCAGCTGGAGCACAGATTCTTCAACTCCCACCCTGGACCACCTCAGGAAAAGCTTCCCTGGCCAGTGCCACCAGCCTCCAGCTGCAGTGTCACCAGCAACCCCCTCCCTGCCCACTGCTGTCCTTGTGCCACCTTCTGACCTGTTGAAGGCTATTCCAGCACCCAGCATGTAGGGGTGACACAACTTGCCACAGCACTTGGGCTCTAGGTCCCCAGGGCTTTCATCAGCTTATTCCTGAGCATCTGCTCTCCACCCCGTCTTGAGCACCCAGCCCCTTCTCCCAAAACCATGTCTTTCCTGCCCGTGGCATGCACTGTCAGGTAATTAAGATAATCAATGCACTTCAGAAGTCCTTTCCATCACAATCCTCATCTGGCAGTAACAAGGTGAGCGTTGTCCTGCTGTAGTCTCTGCCTGGTTTTACCGTGTGTGTATGGAAGCTCCATCATCCCTAAAAACCCCAGCCGTGAGCGAGCACAGCTCACAAGTCCTTTGGGGACTGTCAGTACGTGTGTTGGGAGAGGAAGCAGCAACCCAGCTGTTGTGGCTGGTAGCATCTCCGGCCAGAAAGCCTGAAAACTGTGGTTCTCAGTGCAGAGCAATTGTTAAAAGGGGCGTGAAGCTGCCCCGGCGCAAAGAAGGGAAGAACGAAAGCGGCGCTTGACGCTGGCAGAGGTTCCCTCTCCAATGAGGAAGCCTCTTGCACTGTATCTGATTTCTGTTTCCTTTGTGTGCTCGCACCACTCGAAATCAGACAGGTGCGCTGTGAGGCACCCTGCGGGGCTGACAACTTGTCCTGCCCTGGAAGCATAAGCAAGCATGGCCCTGCCGCGATGGGTCTTCCTCCTGCTCCTCACAACTCTGCTGGCAGCAAAGGAGGAGGAAGAGCCGGACCCCAACATCTCCGGAGAATCCGAGGAAACAGGTAAGCAGGGTTCACTCCTCTACCCACAAGAGAAGGTTCTGCTGCCCTCCTGCTGTTAGGTTGACTTGTATCTTTACCGCATGCAGGACATGTCAGAGAGGACTGCAGCTGATGTCCATGCCAGGGCCCAAGACATCTGGGTATTAGTTGGGTTTTTGGGGTGAAGCTCTGCTTGGGATTGGAAGGCAGCAGATCTCAGTGTGATGGAAAAGCCTCTGCAGGGGCCGTAATGCTCCTCTGAGGAGCAGGCAGTGTCCCTTGGGAGCACAAGGTGGCTGCCTCTCTTTGCACATTGCGCAGATGCCATGTCCTCACTGCAGTGGAGATGGATGCTAGTGCCCAGCAAAGACATAGGGAGCCGTAAGCTGAGTCCCTGTGTATCCAGGAGACACATGAAGTACTGGGATTGCTCTTTAATGGGCTTCCTTGGTGCTGGAAGGCCAGGGCACCCCCAGGGCTCTGCCAGGCTCTTCCTGCACAGGCTGCACATTTTCATCTCAGCAGTCAGTTGCTGGTTATCTGCAGGCTTACATGTTACTGACCTCCGAGGAGGTTTGAGATGTGGTTCGGGGGCTGTGACCTTGCATTGTTCTCCATCTCTCTGTACTGGAGTATTTCTCTAAACCAACCTTTGATAAAAATCGCTAAACTATCACCCAGCCATGTCCCGGTCCATGGCGAGGATGTGTCTGGGCTGATGCAGGCTAGAGAAACCTGCTGATTACATACGATATGATAGAGGCTGGGGAATGGGACCAGCACCTTTAGTTGCTGGTGTGATGTGACGGCAGGGTCTGCACTGTGTGATGCAGGCCATAGGAGCCCGTTCCCAAGAGAAATGTGTCTCTGTGGTTGCAGGGATTGCGAGTACAGTGCACTGTTACCCAAAAACCAAGGGCTAAGCCTGCAACAGAGGATATCCTTCTGCCCAGAGTGGCTTCCCCTTGTCCAGATCCCCCACTAGAGCTGCTACCAGAACAGCATCTGCAACCGTGCCCAAGGGCTGCTCTCCAGCTTGCTCACACAGCACACATTACAGCTGGGACTTGTCCCCACCATGTGCGGTGGGATGCAGCGGGTGGGCAGCAGATTCGATGTGCTCTGCGCATCTCCATCACCCAGTTCATCCCTGGGGCTGCCTGCAGCAGAGATGGTATTGCTGAGTTTGCACTTTGCTGTTTGTGAAAAAAGGAACCAACACAAAAGAGCTGTCAGCCGCACCCAGCAGTGCGAGCAGCCCTGCTGCATCCTCTGCACGTGGGCTCATCGCATTCTGGGACCTGTGCTTTACGGATTGGGGGCCTTCTCTTGCTGAGGGACAGGACAAGGCAGATGGCGAGGATGGGGCAGGAGGGTTCCTCCCATCCACGGTAGGGTGCAATGGCCTCTATGGGGCAGACAGCAGAAGTGGGGCAGTGTAAAACTGTTGGGCAGAGATGGGGAACACAGGACCTGACCAAAAGATCTCCTTTCCCAGGGGTCCCTGTGCATCTCCCATGACTCTTGCAGACGTAGGGTATAATCAGGGAGGAGCAATAGCCAAGTGAGGACTGGATAAGCTGCTCCCACTCGCATTGCTGACCCTTTGCAGAACCTACAAAGTCCCCCCCTGCTGAGGGGACCAGGGTGCCGGGCAATGTGGGGCTGTCCCCGTTCAGCAGGGCTCCTGCCTGCCCACATCACTGTGCCAGCTCCCCCTCAGTGCTGAGCACTGGCAGCACTGATTCCTGAAAAGCCACAGGCATGGCAGTAGTTTTGGTGGGATATCTCGGGTAAAAGCAGAGCAGCTGCAGGCAGAGGATGTGGTCTCTGCGTGTGGTGCAAGTGTGAGCCAGCACTGCACTGCTCTCTGCTCACCCCATCACACCATACAGAGTGCATTGTCTCACTGTCCTATTGTCACCTTACTGTCTTGCTGTGCTGCTCTTACAGGGGTTTTCTCCCACCTGAGATGCTGCACCTCTGAGAAACCCTCATTCCCTTGCAGTCCCAATGTGCCTAGGAGGCAAGTGCAGAAGCTTCTAGGGAACGATTTCCCTGCAGAGGCAGGGTCTGTGATCCAGGCTGGCCCTGACCCCTTTCTCATCAGCCTTGCTTAACATTACATAGTGATTTAATCGCATCTGCCAAGGAGATCTGACTAGGGGCATACAGCAGTGCCTGGTTTGTAGGAGGGTGCTGGGTAAAATAAGGCCACACTCAGTCTGAAAGGTTTTGTGTCGGTGGGACTCTAATTTCAAACAGTGTCTAGAGTAAATCCTGTTGGGAGCACAAACACTAAGAGATGCTGCAGGGGCATGCCTTGGGGCATGCCTTGGGGCTCAGAGCTGTGTGCTCCACCATGCTTCTCACTGCCAGAGTACAGATTTGGGAAGCAAGTATTTCACCTCCTCTTCTTAAACCCACATCAGAGCCCCTTTGCTATGGCAGAGCAGTTCAGATTAAAGTCCCACCATTTCCCTACTCTTTCTGCAGTGCCTTGTTCAGTGATCTGCTTTGCCACCTACTTTCCCCAGCACTGCTCCCAAGCAGAGCATCTCAGAGATATCTCTGCCCCTTCCACCCTCACCCTGCCCATCACTCTCAAAGACCCACCCAGCACCTTTGGTTGCTAGTGATGAGTACAGAGATGCTTTAAGACCTGTGTGTGTCTTCTCAATGGCTTGCAATTCCACTTTACAGGTGGAAATGGTGGTTGCTTTTCTTAGCAAGCACATGGCATCAAACACAGCAAGACTCCAGTGTGCTTTGCTGTCATCTCTGCTATCTGCTGAGCTGCGGTGGGAATAGGGTTGAACTTTGCCTGCTGATCCTTAGATTTCCCCTTGTCTTTTATTCTTTATGTATGGGATAATACAGTGTAAGAAAGTACATCTCTTGCTGGTAAGCAAAGGGCTGACCTGAATTACCAGCATAGCTATTTGTCCTGATCCTCCCCGACATCTGCTTCTGGTGCATGCTGGGGCTTTGTTTTGCCTGCCGGGCTCATAACTCCTTTGCAGCAGGGACAGACAGCCCAGATATTTCTGTAAAATGCTTTCTATATTCATGGGTATTAAACCATATTAACAAGGAAGGTATTCATTTAGTAGAATCAACTGAAAAAAAAAAACCCAAATCCAACCCACAAAACAGTTAATCTCTGACTAGATGAGGAAAATAAGCTAACCTTTTGCTACCGCTCCTAACTAGGCATTCAGCATTGTCCATTTTGCCATAAGCACACATTGCACATTGTAAGAAGTGTCTGTTTCATCACATCTACACCATATTTTCCATGCTGAAATTTCACTTGTCTCAGCCTCTTTCCTATAGCTGGGGGCAGAAAGCCCGTGGGCAGCTGTCTGCATACCACGGTGCAAGGAGAAAAACGGTGTCTGATGACTGTTTCTTTGCTCTCCCGGATGCTGTTAGTCCCTATGAGGCCAGAAGCTGAGTGTTTCTTTCCCCTTTCTCTCTGAACACCCTCCCTTTCCCAGCAGTGCCCCATCTACCTGCGCATAGATACGTGCATCCATCCCCTTTGCATAGATATGTGCATCCATCTCCTTTGCACAAATGGTGAGTTCCATACTGATGGAGACTTCCCATAGCCACCACCAAAGCACATAAATGGGTTAGAGCAAAGGGTCCTTTGCTCCAGGAAGCTCTTTTCCCATGGCAATTGTTATGGGAAAATATAAGAAAGAGGGTGAGGATCGAGGTTTTCCTCCCCTAGCCTGTGTATCTTGACTGCACCCCACAGTCATGGGTTAGTTTCTCCCAGTGAGTACTCATATCCCTGCTATTGGGCTTATTGGAGAAGTGAGGTTGAATTAGATTGTATTCAGCAATGTTCTCGAGACAAAAACAGACGTGGGCTGAAAGAGTCTTCTCTTCCCTTTTCTGTGTGGAAGCAGTGACTTCGAGGCTTTACCCTCAAGCAGTCATCAGAAATGCCACCAGGAAGGGCTCTGAGCAGCTGCAGGTGCCTGAGTGTAAATGGTGTCAGAGCTGTAACATCCTGCCTGTTGCCAGCTCCCCTGCATGCATGGCATGGTCGCTGCTGGAAGGATGCTCTGTTTACAAGGAGCTTTGGCAGCCTCCCAGGCTGTCTCACTGATGTACACTACCTCTTTGCAAGGCATGCAAGCTCGTTTTGTCATACCCGTCCCTCTGTCAGACAGCATTAATCGCCAGCCTGATTTCTAAGGCTAGTGCACTCTCATACAGCAGTGCCCTCCAGGCTCCTCTGAGGATGGGGATGAGCTGTGGGCCCTGCCTGCCCTTTCTGATCAATCCCACCCAGCCTTCATGCCCTGCCCGATGTGTTCCATGGGTGTCGGGGTCCCGTGTGCCCAGGGCAGGGTGCTGTGTCAGTCCTTGCCCACCCCCTGTGTGACCATGACATGACCACATCTGGCACGCCTAAGTGCACAGGGAAGAAAAAGGGAGCCCAAATGACCACTCTCATAGCTTAGAGGGCTCAGAAGGGAAAGGACAAGTTGCAGAGGACAGGCATCCCACTAGTGCTTGCATGGGGCTCAGTGGGCACAGCCAGGTACAAAGAGGGACCAAGAGGGTTTGCCTATAGGACTGCTCACTTGTGAAGTCCTTGTGCCTTTACCAAGCCTTTTTCACCTGATTCTATGGTTCTGTGCTGACATTTCTGGCAAAGGGTTGGGGCTGATGAATGCCCACCTTTAAGAGAAGTGATTCACTGAAGTACTGATGGAGGTGGCCAGTGTAGTCAGAAATGTGTGGCTGTTGTTCCAGCTTAGTCCAAGGAATCCTTTCACACCCTCCTCCAGCCCAGAAGCTTTACACAGCACCTATGTACTTGTACCTTAGTGAACCACTGAAAGCTAAGGGAAAGGCTGAATCAATTCCAAGTGCCTGCCAACAGTAATAATTACAACACTAGATACCCCTAATTTCAGCATGCAGAAGCTTCCCCTTTCAGTAAAAAAAAAAAAAAAAACCATAAACTTCAAACAAAGAACAATTCTCTTTTGTGCTACAGTAAGTCTGCACTGTGCGACACCTTTAACATAGCAACCGTGAGAAGTGGCCTTCTTAAACTCAGTGTTACCCCTGGCCTTTGTGAGGAAGCACCACACGAGGCCAAATACCTCTAGAGAGGTTCATTCAATCAGTAGCAAATGCTTTGTTACACAAAGGGCACTAAATGTGTTGGTGAGAGGCTCAGAGAGGGCTGAGAGCAAATCGCAGCTCTGGCATACAGCCACAGCCAACCCTGCCAGCAGAACACCAGCGTTTGTAGGAAGACACTGTCCCAGATACCTCTTGAAACCAGCACCTCTGCTCCATGCAGAGGAGAATTCACCTTTACCTCCTCATTTCCTGCCCTGCAGGTTGCCATGCTCTGCGTTGCTGGTGGGGTTTGTGTCACTGCAGGGATGGTAGCAGCCACCAGGAGGTACGGAAGCACTTAGAAAAGGAAAAGCAATGAAAAATGAAACATTATAAATGCCTTCATGAGTAGCTGTCACCTGCCTGAAATAATTGCTGCTCTGTTTACCATTTTGGTGGTATTTTATCTGTCTCATTTACTTGGCAGGGGTCTTATTCTGGCTGAGGTGATGCAGCTCTTGTGGTCTCTTAGCCTCCTGCATGAGGAGTACAGAACAATCATGGTTTCCTGGCAAGTTCTAATGCCACCTGGGCATTGTGCCGGGAAGGAGCACAAATTCACTGTGCCTGCCTGGATGCACCCTGGTAACTTTGGACAATGGCTGAATATACTTACAGCTTTACTTAATGGTTGAATTTATTGTTAGAAAAGAGCTAACAGAGAGGTACATTTCTTATTACATGAAAATTGGTACCTGGTCAGAGCAAGAGACCCACATTAGTGCCATGCAGACAGACAGCAGCACTCCTGTCTAGGAACTAATGGAAAACGAATACAGTGATTTACTTCCATCAGTTGCCCAATCTACATGTTTCAAAATGCCACTAAACATGCAGCAGGTTAAATAATAAGTACCTGCAGTCCCTGCTGAGTCCTTTCTGCCAACCCAGCTGTGGGAATATTTCCCCTCCTGGGTAAGGATGGGAGTGATATGAGATGGGAGGTACCCGGTCCTAGGAGCCAGAGGGTATTTTGTGCAAGGGGTGGAAAGGATTAAATAAGAGGTGTAACCTGCAGAGCAAAAGCGAACTGGCAACTTGATTGGGCTTTTTGCTGCAAATAAGTGCTTATGTGGGTATAAGCAAGTAGCGCTCAGTAGGATGATGAGGACGCGAGTGAGTGATGCCAACAAGGGTCTGGTGCCACAGTCCCTGTCTTTGGGGGAGAGAGCAGCATCCTCCAGGCTGGCTGGGACCCCTCTGCAGCACAGAGGGCTCTGGGTACCCTCCTGCACTGCAACTGAGGGTGCAAGGGGATCAGTGTACCCAGGGCTGCTTTCTGGGAGGTGATTATCTGTGCCGCCCCTCTGCAGTGATGGGGACCTCATCACCCCCCGCAGGCGCTGCTGGAGCCCAGTGATGCTTAGGGCTCTCCCTCGCAGCTTTTGCACACAGGAAGATGTAAAGCTCCCTCCAACTGGGACTCCAAGCTGCGGCTGACCCCATATCACAGCAGCTATGCCCTGAAAGACTTGGTGCAGCTGAGCTGTGCTGGGGAGTATATGCCATCAGTTTCCAGGATCAGATGCATTTCCAATGGGACCCACACCTTGTGGAACACGACTGCCACTTGCAAGGGTAAGCAGAGCATCACTCTGACCTCACTTACCTGTGGTGTAGATTAAGGGTGCTGAGCTGGTGGTAGACCCTCTGTGACTGTGTTGTGCTTCAGCCCCACTAGGGTGACAGTCCAGGAATGAGAGATCTGGATGTCTTGGCTTTCCCCCGTGTCCTGGCAGTGCCAGGGCACTTTTTGTTACAGCACTCTGCCATTGACAGCTACCACAGTGTCTGTGGGTTCATGTTGCAAATCGGCGGGAGGAATGAAGCCCTCGATACGAGTGATCGACAAACCTCAAACTTTATTAGTACCACACCAACTATTATACTCATTTTAATTAGCCTCATGCATAGTACAAAAGCGAGCTCATTATAGGTTGTAGATTAGCTAGTGGTCTCAGAAACACTAAGGCATTCAGCAAATACCTAATTGGATACATCTTTTAGCCAAGTGCCAGCAATAGTTTAGTCATTGATTATTACAACAATAAGCGATTCACCCACTATAGCCACAAGAGTAGATAGTTTCAACATTCCTGTGGTGTCTGCCCTACTCAAGATCCTGTCTTACTGACTACCACATTGTATTATAGTATAATGTTGCATGTATGCCCAAGGTTGCTCTAGCCTTACTTCATCAGCAGCTGTGTCAGCAGCTTTAAGCGGCCTAGTCAGAGGCCTATACAACTCGAGTCCTTACTCTTGCTAACTCGTCTGACATGAGCAGCTCAGTCATGCTAACATGCCCTCGCTCATTGAGCCATTCCTCCACAATTCCCCCGTTTTTATTTTGGACCAACAAGGCCTGACTCGTTATGCGTGTTATACTAGACATTATGCATCTATAAGCTATGCCAATTATTAACAAGATTAGTAACAACATACTTAAAATTCAAAGTCCCTCTTTCACAAGTCCCAATAGCCACTGGGGCAAACTTCCAAACAAAGACTGTAGCCATCCATCCATAAGCCCAGACTCTTCTTTCAGGTCATGTAACCCATCCTTTAACTGATTCAATTTTCTATGAATTGACTGCGAGTGATCTGACAAATTCATACAACACATGCCTTCAAATTCTTCACAACCATGATTATGAATTAGTAGCAAAAAATCAATAGCAGCACGATCTTGTAATACAGCATGTCGTACACTAATTACATCTGCAGATAACTGATCTAATAATTGTGATGTGATATTGATTTCATTTTTAGTCCAACAGGTTGCCTGCTTTAATAGGGCCAATGCTTTTGCAGCGGCAACTCCGGGGGTCAGCCATGAAGCAAAAAAATTTGCAGTTTTAGACCAAAAGGTTGGAGGTTCTACCTTGCTACAGTCTAACTCATGGATACTTCTTTTAGGCCTAGTCTTATTCACCACCAATTGATAGCTAGTATGAAACAGAGTTAACTGACCAAGATAGCAGGAGCCTCCATGAGGATCAGCAGGGATGCCATTCCAAGCACAATCCCCACAGATCAAAAATATTCCTGGTGGTAAAGGCTGTGCAGGTTGTTTAGTCATGTTACAATTAGAATACAATTGATTGTAACGAGAGCTGTGAGTTAACAGTAGCCCAGTTTTGTTGATTAGTATTCCAATTGTTCCTTGGCACAAAAGAAAACCAACCGCCATTCCTGGTGCTACTCGTAGCATTTAAGCTCCCTAATAAATCTAGTTCTTCAGGGGGAGACACTGACGTTCCATTTAATGATTCTACAATTCTACACTGCCAACCTCCGACCTGTTTACTGGGATTGTTAGCAGCAGGGATTAAAGTCATTCTTGCCTTAGTAAAATTTAGCATAGAAACATTGGCTACCCATCCGATAAACATGGCAGGGGTCCATGTTGGAACACCAATTAGACATGTTCGAAAAGGATTTTGTACAGATGCTAAAGAAAGACAAAGGGCAGTTTGGTTTGTTTGGTTAGCCCATGTGATCCAAATATTCTCACGAGGTTGAATCTGCAAGATGTCTGCTACTGTAAGCTTAATTGCAAATATAATACACAAAGACAAAATAGCTCTAGCCATAGTTAATTAATCCCACTCCCCCTGAGGGATCATATGATGTCTAGGGTGATGCGTCACTATAGGATGAAATATCGAAACGATAATCGTTCGTCGTTGAGTAATTAAACGATCTATACTACTTTTAACCTCCCACCTAATAATAGCAAAATTTCGCTGTTCAAGGGATTCAAAATATTGTAGTCCTTCCCAAGCTGGAAGGCGTGTTATCTGTTGCAGCGCTCGGATAGGATTGCTCTGTCGCCACCGAAATGCACAGGTGTTACACCAAGGTTCATACCAATATTCCAGGTTTACATAATACTGTTTCTTACAGCCTCCACAACAAAACAATACCCAACAATGACACGGTTTACTCTTACAAACATGTTCTACATTAATGTCAGATAATTTTAGATGACGACTGGTGAGAAAAACACGCAACTTAACCAGTTGAGCTTCTGTGGACCATGGGAAGAGATCTGGTGGTAATAAGTCTTGCACTTGAGACACTAATGGATCAATGATGAGATGTAATTGCAGCAGATGACGTTCTGCTTCTTCTACGTTGGTTGGCGGAGCGACCCTGTAAAACTCAATAGAGTAGCATAAACAGTCTATGTTGTTAGCTGATTCGGTTTCTCTGCAGCTTTGACCCACTTAGCAGGAACCCAGAGTGTACCTGTAGGTGTAGAAACACAAATATATCCTCATCCCCAATACCAAAGCTCCCATCGCTTGACCATTAATAGTAATTGGTCCGTTGATGCCAGTGGGGATTTTTTCAGGACAAGAAGTCATCATTGTAATAGTTACTGCGGCTGCCACATCCAAGCCGAGGCTCCCTGGGGTGGCCGGTTGAAGGGTGGCTGGTGAGAAATGCCGGCAGCCGCTACTTGTGTCTGAGCGTGGCGGCTGTTGAACGCGCTGCTCTTCCCATTTCCCTGATGGCGTCTGCAGGCGCTAGAGTTGTGGGAGTTGGATCAGCAGGCATCACACCACACATGATTTACGGTACAAGCTCAGCGTGTGTGCCCCATGCCTCCGCACCGATAGCAAACAAACCTTCCAGAGCTAGCCGATTTACGAACCGTGACAGCCGTTGCTTGTAAGGGTGCAAGGGCAGCTAAGACCTGGCCTTGAGAGTTTGCAGCATGCTCTCTAAACCCTGCCGCCTGTTCTTTTAGACCCTGTTCTAACTCTTTAATGGCCTCAACTAACATTGCTTGTGAACCAACAGGTATATTTGCCATTCGCTCAAGTGCTTCCTCTATAGTCCAATTTGCACCTAGAGTATTTAACACATTTCGCGTAGTTTGATTACAGTTTTGGAGAGCACATTGTTTTAACAAGGCACCTTTCATAAAGTCCGGAACTCTAGCCCGTTCAATTGCTGCTGCAGCTTTATCAATAAAAGAGCCAAATGATTCGTCTCTCCCTTGTTTAATACTCATATAGGAGGGGATCCCACCCGGTTCATGAATTCTATCTATGGCAAGTCGTACTAGCCGCATAGCTTCTCGGCATTTATCTGGACCAATTAAAGCCTGTGCCTCAGTGCGAGCAAACGGCCCCACACCCATTAATTCATCTATGGTGATTCCATACAGAGGATCTCCTGGCTGTCTTTGTACTGCAATACACTCTCCACACAGCGCTTGCCAATGAGCATTAAACAATAACTGTTGATGCTGTGAAAATGTGAGCTTAGCTATACTCCGGCAGTCAGCTGGTAACAGCACCTGGCTTGCCCAAATATAATCAAGCATTTGCCTTACAGGTTCACTGGTCACTCCAAACTGACTAACTGTTGACCTTAATTGTGACAATAATTTCCAATCCAAGGCAGTAACTGCAGCCTGCAAACCGCCTCCTGCCATAGGTGTATATACCACCGGACAAGCAAGTTCCATTGCAGTTGTCATAGCATCCCCATCGCCTGTACCAATAAGCTCTTTTGCCACTGTTGCCCATACCTCTCTCCGCTCCCTGGCAATAGCCTCCGCTAGGACATTTTCTGCCCCAGGGATCGGCTCATTGCTAATGGGCGCTCTCGGAGGCTCTGGACATGGGGCTGATGGCACAGGAGCTACAGGGGGCTCCGAAGGGGTTAAGCAAGAAGCCTCAGCTGGAGCTGCAGGCGGTGGTAATGTTATAGTAGAAATAGCAGGCGGTAAGGGAACATCAATATCCATTCCATAAGATTTATTTTTATCATGTGCAGCACTTGCCTGTTGTGCGGCTTTGCCTCTGCCTGATGCTGCAACAGTTCATTATGAACTGCTCTCCACAGCTTTCCCAATTTTTTAGCTGTTTTATCGTCATCTAATATTGCTTCCCATATTCTATCACCAAATTTACGCCATTCACTTAATTCATGAATTGTATGGGAATTCTGGAAAAAACCTTGCCCAAAACCATAAGCTATTAACTCTGGGAGTTCTTTTTGCAAATCTATACCCTTAATCTGACGTTTCTTTAAGAAACAAGTAAATAAATCATATGCTGCTTGCCTTTCCATGTTTCCTGTCGGCGCGCCGTTGCAGCCCTTACAAGGTCTCGGCAGCACGTATCGGCTAGGCTCTCCTCTGAGGTCACCTAGGGCGCGGCACTCCGTGTTAAGGTGCTTATTCGCCGTCCCGGCTGCTGAAGGACCCGAACTGTTCGCCGACCAACCGTGGCGTTTCACATCCGTTGCGATATCACGTTGGTTGGGGGATCTCGTCCGTTGCGGTATCACGTCGGGGTCACCATTTGTTGCGAATCGGCGGGAGGAATGAAGCACTCGATACGAGTGATCGACAAACCTCAAACTTTATTAGTACAACACCAACTATTATACTCATTTTAATTAGCCTCATGCATAGTACAAAAGCGAGCTCATTATAGGTTGTAGATTAGCTAGCGGTCTCAGAAACACTAAGGCATTCAGCAAATACCTAATTGGATACATCTTTTAGCCAAGTGCCAGCAATAGTTTAGTCATTGATTATTACAACAATAAGCGATTCACCCACTATAGTCACAAGAGTAGATAGTTTCAACATTCCTGTGGTGTCTGCCCTACTCAAGATCCTGTCTTACTGACTACCACATTGTATTATAGTGTAACGTTGCATGTATGCCCAAGGTTGCTCTAGCCTTACTTCATCAGCAGCTGTGTCAGCAGCTTTAAGCGGCCTAGTCAGAGGCCTATACAACTCGAGTCCTTACTCTTGCTAACTCGTCTGACATGAGCAGCTCAGTCATGCTAACATGCCCTCGCTCATTGAGCCATTCCTCCACAGGTTCAAAGGCAGGAAAAAGGGTCCCAGCACTGAGACTGACAGTGTGTCCCATGCCTTCAAACAGTTCCTGGGCATACAGCTGAGATGGTGAGAGTGGAAGGGAGGAGCACAGTCCATGGACAATTTCATCCAAATGGAGCCTGAGTGGGGAAGCCTACATGTCTGTGGGGATAGATGGGACTGCACCTGGGATGGTCTGCTACCTTAACTAGGTGCAAAAAAGGGATTTGGAGTTGAGTGTGGTAACCAAGGGAGCTGGACAGTGTCAAAATGAGGACAGTAGACCCCTTAGCAGGCCCCTTTCCATCCTGCTTACACTATCTCCTGCTCCTCTGTACAGAGAAATGCCAGCAGCCCCAGTGGGACTCAAGGCTCCACTTCACCCCACGGAAGAGTTTTTACAGGATCAATGAAGAGGTGATGCTGAGCTGCTCTACGGAGGATCCTGTTCCCCTTGCCGTGATCAGATGTGCAAAAGGGACATCTCCAGATTCTAAGTATGACTGGGAGATGAACAGTCAGGGAACATGGCATGGGGTGGCAGAGAACCTGACCTGCACCACAGGTAAGCGGTGAGCAGTAGGACTCCCTGCTACATGCATCTCTTCTTGAGGAGGGACCTGGAATATCCTGACATATCCATGGCCACAGCTCAGAGACAGGCCTCAGTTGGGAGCAGACTCCTTGAGAAGCCTTTAGTGTGGGACAGGTTTTCTGGCTGTCCCTGCATCTCTTCCCAGTAAGTTTCTGAGCCGCAGGGCATGGGGAAGTTGGAGGAGGCCAGATCCTGCCCTTCACTTCACCCCTCTTGCAGTGTCCTGTATCACCACCTTGCCCAGGCGCACACTCCTGCCCTGGAGATCTCAAGTTGTCCTTCCCCAAGGTCAAATATGTGCAAGTGAATTTCTGCAAGTGAGATCTGTAAAACCAGTCTATTGAAACGCCTGGTGGGCAGGAATAGCAGAGGTGCCCGCATACACCTTTTGACGTCCATAAAGTGTATAGGCAAGGCAGCAGCAGTTCTCCCCTGTCCCCTCTCTACCTTCATCCCTGATACCAGTCATAATGTTGCCAAGCTGAGCAGCATGCACGCCACAGTCCCTCCTTGGTGCTGTGCTGCCCATGTAAAGTGTTGAAGGAGATAGCCCAGCCAGGAGACAAGAGACAAGGTAGTGCCAGATGGGGAAGCCATACAGGCAAGCCAGCAGCTGCTGCAGTGGTATCTGAGCAGGGCAAGTGTGGGACCCTGCAGATGGGTTCCAGAGCATGGGGCAAGTTTGGGGGCCAGCACTGACGTGCCCATGGAAGTGCCATGATCCTTGCTGTGCCTCTCTGGGTTGCACAGGTCTGCCTGTCCCCCTGCCTGCCCGTGCAGATGAGGAACCCTGCAACTGCAGGAGCTGGATTGAAGGGGCTTAATTGAGCCCTGGGTCAGCCCGCGGTATCAGGGCTGGAGGCTGAGGGGGATGGAGCTGAGAGAAGAGCAATGGCCCCCCCTCAGATGATGGGGATGTGGGACTGGCCTGGGCAGGGGCAGAGTTGTGCTGAGTGTGGGGATGAGAGAGCAGGCAGCCCAGTGCTCAAGTGAGATGGAAAGAGAGAGACAACATGGGAACTTCCCTGCTTGAGGCTGTGGGAGATGGTTAACAGTCTCCACAGACAGAAGTGGGTGGATAGGGACGGTTCATGGATGAAGGATGTCCTCCATACTTCAGGTACACAAGGAGAACCCCATTCCAACAAGCCTTACCTATGGGTGATGTCGGAGCAGATAGATGTTTCACTTTCCCTCTCCCGCCAGGGCTCGATGGATCGCTGGGGATTTCCCTTCCATGTCCTACTTCACCACCTCCCACCCCAACTAACACACATTGTCACCTCCACCAGAAACGTGCCAAAAGCCCCAGTGGGACACAAGACTCCAGCTGAAACCAGACCAAGATAATTACCAGAAGAATGAAGAAGTGATGCTGAGCTGTCCTGAGGGTTTCCAGCCATCCTTCACCCATGTCAAGTGTTCGAGGGATGCCCAGTCCGTCAGTTATGGGAAATCAGAAGTTTGGTTTGGAAAGGACAGCGGAGGCCAGTGGAACCGCATTTGGTACAAAGTGGAATGCATCGGTAAGGGAAGCATCAGGAGCAGGATGGCTCTTTGCAGGGACAGGATGTGTAGGGGTGAGAGTCAGCATGGGAAGGTCATGGCTTTCCCTTGGAGCCAGTGCCGGGAGGTTTGATGACTGTGGAGCAGCTCCTGCAATTAAAGGATGCAATGTATACATTGTGCTCTGCGTGTCACCAAAGGCTGCTGGCCACCACACACCTTAGGGAGAGTGAGGGCAGAAGGATCTCTTTGTTGCTTCATGTGAGCTGTGATGAAGGTGTCCCAGGAGGGGACACATTGTGCTGCACTTGTCTCTGTTCCCTGCACCACATATTCGGATGGTCAAGCAAACATAGACATTTGTCTCACTGTGGGAAGTCTCCCAATAGCACATGTCCAGCTCCTAGGAACACGGTGACATCAAACTCCTCCTACTCCCCTACCAGGGAGCAGGAGCAATGAGTTTCTGCCATCAGAAGGCACCTTGCTGCTGCTTTTCCAGCTGGATGTGCCTGAGTGCAGGCACTGGACGGGTGCCTTTGGTGGAGCAGGTCAAAGACATGTGGCCATGGTTGTGGTGCTCAGTTGGGCATCTCTTGCCTTCTGCAACAACAGCCGTTTGGGAGCAAATCTGACCATGAGGGGACTGACTCCAGCATGTCTGTACTGCTTTGTGGCTGTTCAGAAGATGGCCTGAACCTTGCGAGATCCCTTCTTCAACCCTCTGGGAGGAGGAAGATTGCATTTTAAGCTGTTTGAGGCCACTCAGAGCCCTCACAGAGGCTGGAACAGGGAAACGCTCATTCCTAGGTGCCAGCAGGTACGAATCATTGCCACAAAGCCTTGTCCCACAGCAATCGGCAAACTGAAGGGACAGGCTGTGCCTGCTCAGCCCAGGGGATGGGGAATGCGGTGACAGGGGATGTGGAGGACAGAGCAGGGCTTGTGGCAAGAAAAAGGGGCAGGAGTTGTGGTGAAGCAGGTAGTGTCAAAAGAGAAAGCGTTGCTCATCCCCATGCCCCACCACACTGTGGCATGGGACAGGAGGAGAATTAGTTGAGGGAGTGACTGATCCAGCCCAGAAGTGTGTCTGGTCCCTGTGGGAGGGATGAGCCATGGCTGCAGAGACCTGCATCCCTGCATGGCTGGTGATGCCATGGCCCATCAAGGGCAGCCCAAGCTGTGAGGGGGACATGTCTGAATGAGGGCCTGGAGGGGGTCTGCTGGTGCGTGCTGAATGTCCTGGGAAGCTCAGTGCTGTGTACTATGGAGGAGGGAATATAGCGTCCTTGGACACAAGGGCGAATGAGGAGGTTCATGGATGAGTGGCCCTTTGTGCTACAGGTACACAAAGAGAGCCCATCCCAACCAGCCTGAGCAAAGGGTCTCATGCTGGCAGCAGGACATGTCACCTTCGTTCTCCCTCCAGGGCCCAACACATCACTTGGGATTTCTCTCCCATGTCCCACCTCAGCACCTCCCACCCCAACTAACACCCATTGTCACCTCCACCAGAAATATGCCAGAGGCCTCGGTGGGACACAAGACTCCAGCTGAAACCAGACCAGAGCAATTACAAGATAAATGAAGAAGTGATGCTGAGCTGTCCTGACAGTTTGCAGCCATCCTTCACCCATGTCAAATGTTCAAGAGAAGTCCAGTCCAACAGCAATGGGAAACCTGTATACAGAGAGGTTTGGCTTGGAAAGGACAGCAGAGGCCAGTGGAACCGCACTCAGAACAGAGTGCAGTGCATGGGTAAGGGAGGCATTGAGCTCTCCTGACTGTCCCTCTCTGTCCCAAACTGAATGATTGCTGATATCCCACCACCATCCCCCAACCCAGCTTGTCACTTCCCACCCCAACTAATTCCCACTTTCAGCTCCACCAGCATCGTGCCAAAGGCCCCAGTGGGACTCAAGACTTCAGCTGGCACCAGATTGGGAGTATTACAAGAAGAACAAAGAAGTGATGCTGAGCTGTCCTGAGGGTTTGCAGCCATCCTTCACCAAAATCATATGTTGGAGGGAAGTCCAGTCCAACAGGAATGGAAAACCTAAATACAGAGAGGTTTGGCTTGGAATGAACAGCAGAGGCCAGTGGAATCTCATTCAATCCAGAGTGGAGTGCATGGGTAAGGGAGGCATCAGAAGCTCTCCTGGCTGCCCTGCTCTGCCCATCCTGAGCAGGAGAAGGCAGGCCCTGTGCACACAGGCCTAGGGAGGTGGAAGGTGCTTCTGAAGCAGTGTTGAGGCAGCCTCTGAGCATGCCCTGAGTCCCACCTGCATTCACCAGTGCTGGGAGGTTCTCACTGGAGGTGCAGAAGATGAGGGTGTCTCTGAGGGCTCGTGGCAGGAGCATGGGCACACTGGAGAGCTCTGTGTGGTGGAGTACAGGGTCTGCACGACATCAGGGTTGAAGCGGGGGCACTGAAGGGTTCTGCTGCCTGTGTCCCCCCAGACCATGCAGCTCTGTGTCCCACAGCCTGCTCCCCATGGGCTGTCCTCTCCAGGCTCTGGATCATGCTGGGTACAGGCTTGGCAGCATCTTCTCACCACCTGGGGCTCTGAGGTCCCTCCAAAGGAGAACAGGACAACAGTGGGATGACTTGGGAAGGCAGAGAGAGGCTTGACAACAACAGTCTCTGCTGCTCCTGAGCTCACTGAGTGCCCTGTGATCTGGCCCTGAGCACGGGGGCTCAGGGCTGGCTCCCTGTGAGCAGCTGTGTGCATAGGTATTGTGAAAAGGTCTGTGGCAGGGGAAGAGGATGCTCCTCCTGTGGCCCTCACCCACATGAGGGACAGTTCCTTGCCTGGCCCAGGCTTTCAGGTTGACTGGCCTGATTCCCTCGGGCGCTTTGCTGGCTTTATGTGTCAGGCTCCTGGGGCATCACATCACCTGGCTTCTTGCACATTGCCACAAGGTGCCAGGCTCAAACGCTACTCCATCAGGCACTGTGCAAGCTTGGTGCATAGCATGACCCCCTCATGAATGACTCAGTCCCTGGATCTCCTGCTCCTCCTGGGCTTTCCTGGGAGGCTCGGGAAACCTGTATACAGAGAGGTTCGGCTTGGAAAGGACAGCAGAGGCCAGTGGAACCGCACTCAGAGTGCAGTGCATGGGTAAGGGAGGCATCAGGAGCTCTCCTGGCTGCCACGCTCTGCCCATCCTGGGTGCTGTCCTGGAGCTGCATCTCTCACATGGCTGTCAGGGAAGATGAACCTCTCTGCTGGGTCTGTGCGGAGGGAATGATGGGGAAGGTGAAGATTGGCTGCAGGGCTGGGAGGGGAAGGGAAGGCAGTGACCCTCTCCCAATGTCTCCTCCACAGAGGTGCTGCACGTTGACCCCGCCACCCTGGAGGTTTCCAGCACCAGCATCAAAGTGAACTGGTCCTGCCGGGTCCCTGAGGCGTGCTCACACATGCAGGCCATGTGCCGACTGGCAGGGCCTTCCTCCCCTCCCTGTGAGGCTGAGGAGGTGGCAGGAGAGGAGGTGCTCCATGGGCAGGAGGGGACATTCTCCTGCCCTGCTCTGCAGCCCTTCACCGAATACAGCGTCACCATCTCCGGGCAATCCCTGACAATCCTGTACAAAGGGGTCTTCAGGACAAAGGAAACGGGTATGTTTACAGGAAGTGTAAGTGTCCCCTTTACCCGCAGTGCTGTCACACACTGCCTGCAGTGCTGTGCTGGGGTTGGGCTGCTTGGAATCTGTGGGGGTCTGGGGAAGGGGCTGTTCAGGGCCCTGAAGCAGGCAGAGCACATCCCCTCCTCACTCTGCCCTCCTCTCCGCACTGTTGCTGTTCCCACTGCTGAAGCACACGCAGCCTGTGCGGGACAAACCCCACTCAGGAGGGACCCTGTGCAGCCTGTGTCCTGGTCCAGGCACTGCCTGCGCTCTGCTCCGTACTCAGCCCCTGCTCATCAGGCCCACGTGTGACCTCCTGTGTTTCCAGTGCCAGACAAACCAGAGCAGCTGCGGCTGGATCCCAGCACGGGGAACCTCACCTGGGAGCCGCTGCCCTCCTGCAAAGGGGAGATCATCGGTTACCAGGTACCAGGGGGAGAAGGGCTGCCCGCGTCCTCCTCCCCTTGGCACGTGTCCCCTGCATGGAGCTCAGTGCAGTGTGGGTCGGTGGGGATGGAAAGCTGTGATGACCTGAAAGAGAAAAGAGAAGTCAGGGCTCCTCCGTGGTGCTGTCACCACGGTACCTGTGGTGTTGCAGCGACAGACTGGTGACCTGGCCCCAGGCCCACTGCACCTCTTCAGACAAGCAGCCTCCCTCCTGCCCCCAGCTCCTCACCCAGGCTCGCTCTTTGCTCACAGCGGCTCTGACAGCTGCAGCGCTGGCTGCACAGCCCCGCTCTCCTCCTCCCGTCTGCTTTGAGCTCCACGCGTGGGGCCGAGGCTCCTGCGGGTCCCTCGGCGGGGGCCCGGCACAGGCGCAGAGAAGGGGCCACTCGCAGGGCGCTGCGCTGTGCCTCGCCGCGCTGCGGGCGGGCTCCCGGGGGCAGGGGGGAGCCGCCGCCCCAGCCCTGCCTCTGCCCCCAGCTGAACATCACGGCCCGGAGCGCGCAGGACCGCGGTTTGCTGGAGCTGGAGCGGCGGCGGCTGAGCGGCTCCGTCACCGCGCACCCGCTGCCCGCGCACGGCCCCGGCAGCAGCTACGCGGTGACCGTGCGGGGACTCACGGCCGCCGGGGCCGGGCCCGCGGCGCTCTGGCAGCTCCAGACCAACCGCTCGGGTAACGCTCGCGCTGCCCCGCGCCTCCGGGGCGGTCCGCGGCGGGTGCCCGCCTGCGGCAGCTCCCTGCGCCCGTCCCCGCGGCCTCCGGGCCGGCGCCGGGAGCCGGGGCACCCGGGGCTGTGCTCTGCAGCCCGCACTGCCCGGGGCCGCCCCTGCTCCTCGCGCAGCCCCCGGCTGCTGCCGCTGACGCTCACCCCGCCTCTGCCCCTCCAGACGCGCCGCGGCCCCCGGCCGGGAGCTGCCGCAGCGCCCGGGACATCTCCCCGTCGCGAGGGACGGCCGTGCTGCCCCTGCACCCCATCGCCCGGCACCACGAGCTGCCAGCGTGAGTGCGGCCCCGGCGGCTCTGCTCCCCGCAGCCCCCCTCAGGGCTCCCCCACCGCGGCCACCCCCGTTCCGCTCTCCCCGTGCCCACTCCCCGGGTCCCTCTCGCCGCTTCCTTGCAGGAGGCACGAGCTGCTCGTGGCCGCCCTGCACAACGGCACGACGGTCGAAGGCGTCTGCTCGGCTGAGCCGCAGCCCTTCAACGCCAGCCAACAGCCCGGGGCCTACGTGGCCGCCGTGCTCAACCTCAGCAGCCCCACGGACTTTGTGCTGGGTGACGGCGCCCGCGGGCAGGGTTACCACAACGCTGCCCTCCGGCCCGGCTGCAGCTACGCGGCCCTTCTCCGCCTCGTGCGCCGCTCGCAGCAGGTACCTCGTGGGGTCCTGCTCTGCGGGGCGCTGCCAGGGCTTTCAGTGGCCGCGAGTGGGAGACTTTTGGCCCTGGGGTGGGCCCTGGGGCACGAATGGACTGAGGTCTCCCTCCCTTCCTCCTTCACCAGGCAGAGAAGTTCACCTGCGTCTGCTACAGCTTCTCTGTTGGTAAGTGGGTTCCTCGCTCCCTGTGCCTGAGCCTTTCTCCTGCATGCTCCCTTTTTCCAGCCTGGTCACTTCCCACAGAGAGATGCTGGCCAAGTGCAGCAGCATTGGATTCTCTTTGTCCTACTTCCATCCTTGTGTAAATTCTCTGACTCTTGAGGCTCCCTATTGTACATGAGCTTTAGCCAGCCTTGGGCCACTTGGTCAAGTTGGCACCAATGGCTGCTGGACTCTGTGCATCATCTGTGCCATCATCGCGTATTGCATCTTAGCCCTAGTGCTCCCCTGGTGCATGTGCCACCCAGAAATGCAAACCTCTCACCGTGCTCTGGTTGTGCCTGGAGCAGTCAGGGGGGCAGGTAAGGTCCACACTGGAGGGTATCACACCAAGCTAGCACCCACTGTTTCCTCACCAGCTTTGTTATTCTTCAATGCAAAGCCTATTTTGGGAGATGAGAGATGTTTTCTTCACTCCATGTCTTTTTGCAATCTCACAACACCTAGTTCAGGCTGTGTGGGAGCCTGACACTGGGATGTGCTGGTTGCAGGGCAGGAGCCGGTGCCTTTGCTGAGCAGGATGCCCATAGCTACAGCAGTAGCACTGGTCGTTGGACTCCTGGCACTAGGGATTTTGCTGCTGTTTGTGATCTTCAGGTCAGTATGTGCCCCCCCTCTGCTGCTCTCTGTGAGGCATCGGCATCTTGCACTGGCAGGGAGTGCCCAAGCAGATCCTGAGACAAAGCAAGCTGGGACACTGGGCTGTTACACAGGGAACAGCCTCTCCTCTCTTTCTCTTTTCTGCTGGTCTATGGACCTGACTTGCTGCTTTGCAGGCGGAAGTTCCACAGTTCCAAAACCTCGGAGAACAGCAGCACTATCCCCCTGAGAAGATACCGAGGAGGTGCAGTATGGGCAGAGTGTGCCTTGTCTGGACAGGCTGTCTGTTAAAAGCACAAGCAGGGTGCTTACAGGATCTGTAAGGTTCTTACATGAACAAGGGGATTGGAGCTGGCTGGCACGGGAAAAGGGACACCTCCCAGAAGAAAGGGACCTGTGTGGGGAGGGAGAGTCTAGGGTTTGGAGGGGTCCTGACCACTCTCATGCTAAACTGGCCTCATGGTCTCTGTAGGTGTGAGCAAGATGAACACGCAGATCCCGGTGGAGGCACTGCTGGAGGCTCTGAAGAGGTTTAAGAGGGCAGAAATAGAGGCAGAGCAGACAGAGGATGAATCGGTCAACACTCATGGTGCTGGGTGTCTGGGGGAGTACCAGGTCTGGTCTAGTTTTGCTTTACCACCAGGCTCCACTGTCCTCGCAGCCCTCACGCCTTCCTTGGGAATGACATGTGGTTGGCCAGAACTCATGCCAATGCTAAGTGGGCTTGTCTTCTTCCTCTGCAGCAACTCTCCTCCAGTTTGTTGCATCCCTGCGATGCCGGGAAGGAGCTATGTAATCAGAGCAAGAACCGCTACAAGAGCATCATCCCATGTAAGCAGGGGTTGGCACAGGCAGTTGGGGTGATTGGGCAGAACGGGGTGCTGGGCTGTTGTAGGTGCCCCTCCAACTCTTCGGCAATGCTGAGCTCCTCACCTCATCCTCTGTGGCTACTGAAACCCAAAGCGGTTTTCCAGAAGCATCATGTTGACCTCACTGTTTTATATCCAGCTCGAGAATATCCACTGTTTTATATCCAGCTCATGTTGACCTCACTGTTTTATATCCAGCTCGAGAATCCTTGTTCTGCTCCTCAAATATCCCTGCAAGCTTAGTAATTCCTATTCCTGTTCCTTCTGTTAGTCATTGCTGAACACTGCGGTGTCCCATCAACAGGTGGCTATTTGTGGGAAAGCAGAGTGACCCCATTTCTACCAAAACTTAAAGCTCCTCTGAGTCCCACATGGTGTGGGCATTTGGTCACTGCACTGTCTTCCCCAAAATCACATTGCATTTCCTGCTGTGCCATGTCGCCTTTCATCTCATTAGGTATTCTTTACCTCTGAACATGTCCTGGTGCCTGGAGTGCTGCTGAGGAGGGAGATAGCAGTCCCAGATTTCCTAAACTACATGCTCCTCCTTAAACAGTCATTTTGTTGCTGTCCCAAAGAGACCATCCACCAACTGTTGTCTCCCTTCTTTCAGATGATCACTGCCGTGTGGTGCTGCAGCCCTCTGACACAGGGAATGGCTACATCAATGCCAGCTATGTGGATGTAGGTTTTGGGGAATTGCTGCCCTGAGGAGGGTAGAAGAGCCTGGTGAGGGTAGAGGTGCCTCACCTCTAACAAAAAGGGGCCTGTGTGAGGGGAAAGGAGCCAAGATACAGCCCCTGGGTACCCACTGTCTATGTTAGCAGGAGAGGTGCTGTGACACAATGTGCCAAGGCTCTGGGCTCTGAAGCCTGTGGGAATGTGTCCTTCATTCCATTCCCTGTTAAACATTAAACCCATGTGATTGAAGACGTTTTAACCTCTACCCCACAGAGCTACCGGAGTCCACACTTCTTCATTGCAGCTCAAGGTGGGTGCTCCCAGGTCTCACCTCAGGAGATGCCAGTCAATGGCCTGAGCACTTTGGGGATGTGGGACAGCAGATTAGTAGCAGTCAGCGTCTTAGCCCAAGGCCCTGTATGTCCTGTATTGTCTGTCTTGGAAAGCGATTATCCTCTGTGGCACTTTGGCAGCATCCAGCTACAGCTGGACCCTGTGCTTCTCAGGCTGCACATGGTCTTTCTACACACAATACACATAACTCTAACCTTAACCCAAACACTAAAACCTAACCCTAAAACCTAAACCTAAACCGAAAATATAACCCTAACTATAACCCTAAAGTTAAACCCTAAACCTAAACCTTAACCCTGACCTTAACCCTAACCCTAAAACCTAACCCTAACCTAACTTCCACCATCCCTTTGGTGGCTGGAGTGACAGGGGAAAACCTGAAAATACCTGACATGCCTGCACTCAGGGCACTCAGAGACAAGCTTCTTCCGACGATGCGATGCGAAGCTGGGATGGGTTAGTCTGCTCTGTGCAGCACGCAGTGAGGAGGTCTCATGCTCCTTGCAAAAGCTGCATAAATACTCTTTGGGAAATAGGATCCTGAATGTGGGAGAAGCTCACAGTCATCTTGAGTGTCTGGATGGGGAAGCCCTCGAAGGAGCAGTGAATCCCTGATGTGCCCTGGGCTCCCTCTTTCTTGTCTTAGTTTCTAACTTGGGTGATGAAGCCAAGGTGTCCAGCACACTCTGCCAGTGGCTGATGTGCCCAGGCTGTGCAGAAGGAAGCCTGAGGATGCTCACAGCCTGAGAACATCTGAGTTGTTCCTGGGAATAGCTAAACCCAATGGCTTGGACACTGACACAGGGCTCTCCTCTTTCCAAGGCCCTTTGCCTGGGACAGTGCTGGATTTCTGGCAGATGGTGTGGCAGGAGAAGACTTCAGTCATTGTGATGCTGACGGGCTTAGTGGAGCAGAACAAGGTAGAGAAACCGTCTTAGCCTGGCCTCAGCTTGAGCTTCCCCAAAGCCCAGGCTTCCTACCTGCTTTGCTTTGCTCCCAGTGCAGCTATCAGGGAAGGCAGAGAGCAGCTCCACACCACTGCTGGCTTGCAACGCTTCCCCCATGAGTTTGCTAGTGCTTAGTGGTCTCGCTGCTGTTGACAGACCAAGTGTGAGCAGTACTGGCCAGAGCAGGAGCAGGTCTATGGGGACTTCACTGTGACACTCAACAACACCAGGACCACCACGGGCCTTGTCACACGCATCTTCTCCCTGCAGAAGGTAAGCCTGATGTATAGCTGAGATGGGGATGCAGGTTGCTTTTGGGTTTCAGCAGCTGGTGGGAGCTGTTGGTCAAAAGATGCTATGGGAAGCCCTGTCTGGTTTCCTGCACTAACAGGGCAGCATTGCTATCACTGGATACCACGCTGGAGCATCAGCCCCACAGGTTTCTGTGCCAGACAGAGGCAATTGGTCAGCTCCAGTGTTCACCCCAGCTGAGTCTGGACAGATAATGCATATGGACAGACTGTGCATCTTTGAGGGCTTGGAGAAGGTGATCACAAAGGGCACAAAAGCAGTTAAAGGGTAGAAAATTGCATCTCTAAGATGATGGGTCAGGTGCCTTCCTGTCTCCTGGGCCAGTCTGCAGAGGGTCCACAGTGAACCCTTGGTTATTCACAGTTTCTAAACCTGAACAGACAGTCCATGGTTTAAGATGATGTATATAACAACATTTGTCAAGATGGGTATATTTGCTGAAGCTATACCTCAGATAAAAAACAGAAACTGAGGGAGTAGCAAGGAGGGGAAAACAGGTACAATATAAAGAAATTACAGTCATGCATATTCTTGTCACTTCATGTCTTGCCTAAAGCAAAGTGCAGCTGGAAGGTAAAATTCCAAGAGCACCTGATGGTGAAACATAGCAGTCCATCAGTTCAGGCTGAGTGTATGTGATGTTTAGGGAGCAATACATAATGGGCTGATAACAAAAGTGACTACATTCACATCACTGCAGCACCAGCCTTAGGAAATACGTTATTTGGGTAAGCCAGGGCTGTTCAATGTCTATGGCATCATTCTAAACTCTGGGGTTTATATTTTTTTCCCTCTGGGGCACAAGCTGCCTTTAGTGCTCTGAGTTCACTGTTCACAGCACAGGGGAGCAGATAGCAAAATGAATTCTGTGGCTGTGTTCTGGGTGAATTTCCTCTTTGCTGTCTAGTAAGCTATTGTGGAGCATTCATTGCAGTGAGGGTACTGGGGGTAACACTGAGTGCTGGTATCCCTGTGAAGTGTTGTTTTCCTCTGCCCCATACTTGTTGGCATGCAATTACTCCATGCAAGTTTCCATGTTTCCTGCTCCCAGCCATGTGTCCCTCTTTGCAGGCAGGCTGTGCTTTCCCAAGGGTGGTGGAGCAGTTTCACTACCTGCTGTGGCCAGACCATGGGGTCCCCAGAAACTCTGCCCAGCTCCTGTGCTTAGTGGATGTGGTGAACAAGAGGGCATCGGAAGCGCCCGCTGGCCCCGTGGTGGTGCACTGCAGGTACTGGGCTGGGAGCTGTTGGGTGCTGGGAAAGCTGGTCAGGGCAGCCCTGACCCCAGTTGTCTCCATCCTCAGTGCAGGGATTGGGCGCACTGGTACCTTCATTGCTCTGGACTTCCTCCTGAAGATGGGGAGGGCCGAGGGGAAGGTAGATGTGTTTCACTGCGTGCAGAGGCTGCGGGAGCAGCGCATCAGCATGGTGCAGACCAAGGTGAGGAGAGCTGTCTGTTCCCTGCATGCTTTCAGGCTGCAGATCTGCTTCCTACCCTTCCCAGGGGTTGTGGCATGAAAACGTCACTAGCCATACTGTTTATGGTCTAGACACCGAGACTGGAGCTGCCAGGTAATGGAGACTGCAGGATCCTGTTTTCAGTGCTGTGCCCAAACCTAGTCAGGATCCATATTCCCCTGAGACTCTCTGAAGTGCCAGCAGCATTCCTATGCACCAGTCATCCACTAATGTAATATGTTAATTATAATATATATAGAATTAGACAAGAAGCATGAAGAGGCCTTCAGGTTTTCAGGATGTCTGCCCTAATGGCATCTTCTGGGCAGCAGTGTCCAAGCCTAGGGACTATATCCTGATGCTCAGTGCTAGGACTCTTTGGAGGACACTAGGTTGGGCAGAATCATGCAGCTACTTGTAGTTCACTGGTTTTCTGGGTTTTCTTCCCCAGAGCAGGGATCTGATCTGAGGGGGAGCATTAAACAACAGGAAGGTGGTCTTGCCTGGGTTATTGCAGTTTCTGAGTGGGGCTGCCAGCACTAGGAGGTGTCTGACCTAAGGGACACACAGCAGGAAAGTAAAGGGTGGACCTGGCTTGTTTCTGATTGATGCCAGTTGTCCAGAGTCCCAGGGCTCCTTATGGAGCTGCTCCAGACTGCAGCTGACCCATGTCCTCATGCAGGAGCAGTACACCTTCCTGTATGAGGTGGTGCTCGAAGGCTTGCTCTGCAGTAGCGCTGGCGTCCCAGTGGAGAGCATCGCCAGCCACGTCCGCTGCCTTCGAGAAGCTGAGGCCTCAAGGCACAACAATGTCCTTGAGAAGGAGTTCAAGGTACCACCAGGATCTGATGCACTGGGGCTGGTCTGTGATGCATCCCGCCAGCCCCAGCTGTGGGATGGAGACGGGGGAGCATTCTTTTGGGATGGCTGAAGAAGAAGAGCTGACAGGCAGGACTTGCTTGGCTGAATCATCCCTACAGGCCCTGCAGAAGTTTTCCGAGTTGTTCCAGCTCCTGCCATGCAGGGAAGCAGAGAAACCCAACAACAAGCCCAAGAACCGCAAGCCAGGGATCCTGCCAGGTACCAATGGCAGGGCTGGACAGCCTGAGAGTAAGGTGGGGGGATGACACTGCCCTACTGCTTTCCTCCCCAGCACCATGCCACTGGCAGGTTCTGCCCAAGGTCCAGTTAGCATTTTCTTGTTGGTAATAAATACAAGGCTGGACTTTCTGTGAGAGCACAACCCTATCCCTGCTTCCTTTTGGGCTTGCAGGAAACATGCATTCATGGGGTAAACATGTCCCTGGGTCTACTCTTTCCCATTGGAGGATCCCAGATGAGACATCAGGGAGAAATAAGGAGAGGGGACCTGCTGTGCCTCTATGCCTCTGCCTATGGGGTTTTGGACATCCCGTGTCATTCAGCCCTGAGCTGGCATGGCCATGGGGCTGGTGGTGCCTGTTCATCCAAGCCCCTCCAGCCCATGCCACAGGATCCCACCACTTGCAAGGAGAGCCCCATGCCTTAGCACAGGGAGAGAATGGATCATCACTTTCTCTCTGCCCCTTGCCTCCACAGCGGATTCCTGCCGGCCCATCCTGATGTCCTCACTGAACGCAGACGGCTCCCCAGGTTACATCAACGCTGTGTTTGTCAATGTAAGGCTCCAGCCCCAAAGGGAGGTGGGAGATGCTGGGAGCAGCAGAGATCCCCCCAGGGCACCACTGCTAAAGGCAGGGCTGGGCCATGCCACACCAGTTTAAGGTGTCCCAGCCCTGGGGCTTCTTCACAGTGACTGCATCCCAGTGGCTGGGGCCCTGCTGCCAGGAGATGGCCCCCGTGACCAGCCTAAGCCCTGCCTGCACAGGCAGCTCAGCAGGCAGCTGATGGCTTTTGTCTGCTGGGATATGATGAGCTGGGCTGATGATGCGCTGAGGGTCAGCTGGATGCAAAGCCTGCTCTGGGCAGAGATAGGGTGGGCTGCATCTCCTTGGGTTCTGCCCTGGTCCTGCTGGCTGTCAAGAGGGCTCCCAATGAAGGGGTTGTGTGACCTTTTCCTTCTCTGCACCCCCGTGTGTTTTGCAGACATACACTGAAGAGGACAGACTCATCATCACTCAGATGCCCTTCCCCACCACAGTGATGGATTTCTGGGCTCTGGTCTGGGATTATACCTGCACAGCAGTGGTTGTCCTGAACCAGCTGCAGGAGCTGGATGAGGTCAGCAGCATATGAGCACCCCTGACCTACCCTACCTCCCTCTGAGGCCGGGCAATATGCTTTCTGCCTTTGCCCCTTTGCCTGCTGCAGGAGCCCAGTGCCATCTTGTGGGCTCCATCCAGGAGACCCCTGAGGACACCTCAGTGGATGGGTGTCCGCAGTCTCACAGCAAAGGAACATCCCTCAGTATTTCCTTACCCTTGCCCAGTGTTACTCTTCTGGCTGCAGCACCATGGATTGGTCCCCAGCAAATGGCAGGAAAAGCACACACGTGCACACTGTGGCTTATGGACAAGGGGCTGGTGTGTGCACACCCATGTGAAGGCTGAGCTCTGCCACACGTACAGGTAGGGGCTATGTGTGATCACACGTGTGTTTGTGTCTCCAGACATACGCAGAGTTCTGGCCCAAGCAGGGCGAAGCTGCCTATGGCCGTTTCCATGTTCACCTCATCTCGGAGGAGCCTGGAGCTGGCTTCACAGCCTGGACGCTTGCCCTCACCAACAAGCAACAGGTAAGCACTTTGCTCAGAGATGGAGAAAGTCCTTTGAGAATGGCCTTTGTAAGAGCTGGGAGGACTTCCCAAACTCCAGCATCAGCAGGCTTTGGTTTGGGGACACAGACACAACCAAGGACGGCCCAGGCCACAGCGGTCAGAGTGATGTGATAGGGGCCTGGAATGGCACTGTCCAGAGCAGGACCTTTTGCCCTGGAAGAAAGGTTAGTCCCAGGAGGGTGAGGCTGCAGGCAGAGGTATGCTTGTGTACCTTTCTAACCTGGAGGACAGCAGCCATGGGTAGAGTTTGTGCATCTCATGATGGTTCATGGATGGGGTCAGCTATTATGGGTAGCTGGGCACTGGGCTGGCATGAGTCTGCGCTAAACCTGATGCTTGTGCTCTGTACATCTGCCAGTCCCAGAGCACTCAATGGAGAAGGGCAAAATCTGGAACTGAGCTATCCCACTGTGGAGCTGCTCCCTTGATCCAGTGTGCATGGCTGAGCCAGGGCTAACAGACACTGTGCCTCCTTTCCCGCTGTGAAGCAAACGTGTTTCTTTTCTGCCCAACCCAGTGTCTTTCTTCCTCACTAGCCCAAGAAGCCTCCACTGGAAGTGCGGTTGTGGCAACTGGAAGACTGGCCCATGAAGCAGCGTCTTCCCCCAAACCCTGCCACTATCATCAGCCTGCTAGGGAATGTAGAGACACACCATCGGCAGAGCCGGGATGGACATATCCTCATCAGCTGCTGGTGAGTGATGTCCCCGAGAGGAGCAGCCACGGTGCAGAGCTGGCTCAGACTAGGCTCCAGCGGTGAACTTGGGTCACAGCTCAATCTTGGGTGGACATAAGGACATGAATGAGCTATGTTCGGGGAGGAAGGCTTCCCTGCGGAGGCTGGCTGGATGCAGGATCTGTGGACAAGATCATCCTGAGAGCCTTCATGTCTAGTGGGACACCTCTGAGGGTCAGCCCTGCTCTCCCCTTGCTCTCCACTGCAGGGATGGTGCCAGCCGGAGCGGGATCTTCTGTGCTGCCGGTTTCCTGTGTGAGCAGATCCAAAGTGAGGGGCTGGTGGATGTGTCCCAGGCTGTAAGGATGCTGAAGAGACGGCGGAGACAGCTGATTAAAGATGTGGTAGGTGCTGCCTTTAAACCCAGACAACATGGCAAGACCAGCGCACAGGCTGTAGCTTGGACTGTTCCAGCAGCTGCCCTAGCACTAATGTGCTCAGATCACCCTGGGGCTAGCAGGGGCAGATGAGACCTGAAAACCCCGTTTTCTGCTGCTGGGACAAACACACTGCCTGAGAGGCAGGTTCTGCAGGACTGGACTGGCACCAAAGCATCCTGCTTTGCTACTGCCCTTTCTGGTCCACTTGGCCAGCTCCGTTGGGGGCTGCATTGGTGGATGGTCAGATGCCTGTCCTGCACTCATTCTGCACAACTGCCTATCCTGCACGCCGTTCTGGGTGCTAAGCGCCATTATAGGGTGAGCAGCCAGGATAGAAGTGAGCAGTAAACACTTCATGCCATGGATGCTGGCTCCAGCAGTGGAGAAGTCCAGCCCTCTGCTATGCTTATGATTCCTCAGTGGGGAAGGTGGGCTTCGCTAAGAGGAGGAGAATGAGCTGTATCTGTGCCTGGCTTGCTCAGGAAGCTGTTAGCAACCATTTTCATTGCAGCTGTTGGTGTACCAGGTTCTCACATGCGTCCTTCTGTCCACAGGAGCAGTATGGGCTCTGCTACGAACTAGCCCTCAGTTACTTGAATTCATTTGAAACCTATGGGAATTTCAAGTAGAGGCATGGCCACAGCACATCTCCAGCCCTCCATCAGTAACAATGGAAACCACAGGAGACAAGAAGGGTGTGCACAGCCCCGGGATGCTTTACTCCCATGAGAAGCCACCCCAAGGGTTCTCTATGGCTGGAAAGCACTAGCTGGACCTTCTCCAAGTTGTGGTGAGGCTTTGAAGAAGGACCTTTTGCCCAGACTTTGCACGGGAACTTACTGGAATCACAGCCTGAGTATGCAGAACAGAGCAGGGGCACCAGGACCTGACCTATTTGTGCCAGGGATGAAGAAAATCAGGCACCCTTGTCCCTTTAGGCAGTCCCAGGAAAGTGGGATAGCTCTACCAACACCCAAACAGTGTTCTGCCAGGGGAGCATCGAACTGCTGCAAGATCCATGGGGCTTAGGAGGATCTGGCCCGATTTGGCCAAGCCCAAGGCCAGCAAGAGCCAACGGAGGGACAATCCACAGCCCTTCCCGTAACACACAATCCCTTCCTGAAGCTCCATCTTCCTGATGCTGGTCCAGGTGCTGCAGCCCTGCTAGATCCCAAAAGGTTCCCTCAGCATCCTGTCTGGCTTCACCATGGCTAGGTGGTCTGGCTCCCAGGTTGTAGCAGCTCAACTTAAAACATCTTGGATGTGGTTGCAAGCAGGGGCTGCTGCACCACAGAAACTGGTTCTGCCTTTGCTGCTCAAGGGTCCTCAGAGCCAGGACTGACCCCATGGCTCTGTTCTGTGTCTCAACAATAAAGGCTCTGTGCCAACCATGGTGACCTCTGATCTTCACTTTTGTTCCAGGTTTGACCTGGCACAGGGGCTGAAAGAGGGTTGAGAGCACAGAGGTCCCTCAGCTGTGGCCACAGCATGGGGACAGAACACACTCCTGCCCAAAAGGTGTGTTGAGGGACATGACCCTTCTTTGGCTGCCACCATGCACCTCACCCAAACTCATGTGAGATCTGCCCAGTGTAGCCCTGCGGGTTGGAAAGACTGTCAGGCACCACTTAGGGATGTGGGGCACTGCAGCCCCGCTCATGGCTTCCCCTCAACAAGGTGTAGTTAGCTCTCTGCAGGGGAGTGTGGCCCCACATGGCAATGAGGGGACAGGCAAGAGCTGTAGTGGGGCAGGCAGACCCCTTCAAACCGCAGTTCTTTATTGGTTATCCAGGCAGGGAGGCAGAGTCACAAAGGCAGCCCAGTGAGGCCAAGCTCCAGAAGAACCCTGCGTATGGCTGAGTATCAGCAGATGGAGCAGGGAGAGAAGTTGAGAACCCAGGACATGGCAAGAGCATGGACCATCCTTCAGCCTGAGCCCATGTGAGTCAGGGACTGGGAAACCTGTTCCTCCTTCCTGGAAACAGAAATAAAAGCAAAGCCTAAAAGAGGAAACTACAGACATCCCCACTCAAAGACCTTAAACATCAGTAAGTGAGAGCTGGGAGGTGAAGGGCATGAGGAAAGAGAAAGCTCACAACCCACTTGGCCTCCTGTTTTGCTCTAGCTCTGCTGAACTGAATGGGACCCCAGTGCTGGTCCCAGCCACAGGAGTGCCAGGGGTCCCAGCAGCTATCAGCACTGGGCTGGGGTCATCTTCCCCATGTTTTTCACTCCCTCTCTGCTCTGAATGTCTCCTGTGGGCCTGGGCAGGGGCTGCAGTGGCTGATCTACAGCCTGGTCACCTTTACCTGTGCAGACCAAGGACACTCAGGGCAGAGGATGCTGTGTGCCCTTAGGCAGCATGGGGAGCTCACAACCTGCACACATGAGTGTCTGAGGCAGGCACAAGGCATTGGGTGCCTCAACTGTAGCTGCCTTAAAGGGCTGAGCCAACAGACAGCCTTTGGGACGCCTGTCTTGGCTGGCCCCTGCCACTGGTCCAGCCTGCGAGCACTGCTCAGAGGCGAGCACAGCTTGAAGCCAAGCCCTGCTTAGCAGCCAGAGCCACCCTCACCATTCCTGGCTCCATAAGGCTGGGGAAAATGGGGGGACATGTCAGTGATGAAGGTGATTAGATGCTTCTCCTGAAGGTCAGGCTTTCCTTCCACCTGACACTCAGTCTTACATCCCTGCCTGTGATGGTGGTCCAGGGAATTGCATTTTCCTACCTTTTTAATTATCCTCCTTAGCTTTTCCAGGCAGAAACTCCTTTTTCCTAGAAAGACAAAGAAGATCCCTGAGTCAGAGACTGGTGTTGCTCATAGACCTGCTGAACTTGTCCCCTTCCTACTCACCTGGAAAGCATGAGCCACTTTATCCCTGCAAACACCAGGAGGATACCCAACAGCACAAACACCCCAATCACAGTCCAAAGCCAAGGATGTGAAGATTGCTCTGCAACTAATACACAGCCAGAAGTGGGTGCCACAGCCTGGGCCACGTCCTGGCAATGGCCCAAACAATGGAAAAGGGTATGCACAACAGTGTAGATGTGTGTCTTCATTTAGGTTTCTTCTGCGATGGAGGAGGACCCCATGTATTGGAAACAAAAGGTTTCCTCTGCCCCCTGAACAGACCCCACTGCTCCTGTGCTCAGTCAGATCCTCTCAGTGGGAAGTGACCAGGCTGGAAAAAGGGAGCATGCAGGAGAAGGGCTCAGGCACAGGGAGCGAGGAACCCACTTACCAACAGAGAAGCTGTAGCAGACGCAGGTGAACTTCTCTGCCTGGTGAAGGAGGAAGGGAGGGAGACCTCAGTCCATTCGTGCCCCAGGGCCCACCCCAGGGCCAAAAGCCTCCCACTCGCGGCCACTGAAAGCCCTGGCAGCGCCCCGCAGAGCAGGACCCCACGAGGTACCTGCTGCGAGCGGCGCACGAGGCGGAGAAGGGCCGCGTAGCTGCAGCCGGGCCGGAGGGCAGCGTTGTGGTAACCCTGCCCGCGGGCGCCGTCACCCAGCACAAAGTCCGTGGGGCTGCTGAGGTTGAGCACGGCGGCCACGTAGGCCCCGGGCTGTTGGCTGGCGTTGAAGGGCTGCGGCTCAGCCGAGCAGACGCCTTCGACCGTCGTGCCGTTGTGCAGGGCGGCCACGAGCAGCTCGTGCCTCCTGCAAGGAAGCGGCGAGAGGGACCCGGGGAGTGGGCACGGGGAGAGCGGAACGGGGGTGGCCGCGGTGGGGGAGCCCTGAGGGGGGCTGCGGGGAGCAGAGCCGCCGGGGCCGCACTCACGCTGGCAGCTCGTGGTGCCGGGCGATGGGGTGCAGGGGCAGCACGGCCGTCCCTCGCGACGGGGAGATGTCCCGGGCGCTGCGGCAGCTCCCGGCCGGGGGCCGCGGCGCGTCTGGAGGGGCAGAGGCGGGGTGAGCGTCAGCGGCAGCAGCCGGGGGCTGCGCGAGGAGCAGGGGCGGCCCCGGGCAGTGCGGGCTGCAGAGCACAGCCCCGGGTGCCCCGGCTCCTGGCGCCGGCCCGGAGGCCGCGGGGACGGGCGCAGGGAGCTGCCGCAGGCGGGCACCCGCCGCGGACCGCCCCGGAGGCGCGGGGCAGCGCGAGCGTTACCCGAGCGGTTGGTCTGGAGCTGCCAGAGCGCCGCGGGCCCGGCCCCGGCGGCCGTGAGTCCCCGCACGGTCACCGCGTAGCTGCTGCCGGGGCCGTGCGAGGGCAGCGGGTGCGCGGTGACGGAGCCGCTCAGCCGCCGCCGCTCCAGCTCCAGCAAACCGCGGTCCTGCGCGCTCCGGGCCGTGATGTTCAGCTGGGGACAGAGGCAGGGCTGGGGCGGCGGCTCCCCCCTGCCCCCGGGAGCCCGCCCGCAGCGCGGCGAGGCACAGCGCAGCGCCCTGCGAGTGGCCCCTTCTCTGCGCCTGTGCCGGGCCCCCGCCGAGGGACCCGCAGGAGCCTCGGCCCCACGCGTGGAGCTCAAAGCAGACGGGAGGAGGAGAGCGGGGCTGTGCAGCCAGCGCTGCAGCTGTCAGAGCCGCTGTGAGCAAAGGAGCGAGCCTGGGGGAGGAGCTGGGGGCAGGAGGGAGGCTGCTTGTCTGAAGAGGTGCAGTGGGCCTGGGGCCAGGTCACCAGTCTGTCGCTGCAACACCACAGGTACCGTGGTGACAGCACCACGGAGGAGCCCTGACTTCTCTTTTCCCCCATGCAAAAAGTTGGACTCTGAAGGCTTTGTCTGCATCGAAAGAGGAGGACAGACTGCCTGCAAGAGATACAGATGGAGGCTCTCCATATGCCAGTGCGACATCTGAATTTCTCATGAGATTCCTGGCCATCCTTGCTTCTGTCAGGGTCTTTATGGAAATTGCGTCTTGGGAATATGCAAAAAAAGAGCTAACTGAAAGCAGAATACAGGTTTCTTTTTGCAAACAGAGGTGTCTGGGAGCAGGGAAACAGCTGGAACAGACGCCCAATCAATGCCATCAGGGGCCCTGTTTGCCAGGTTCTCAAGAGGGTCACAAAGAACCAGCTTGTCTTCAGAATCCCTGTCACTTCACAGAAAGGTCTGTCCTTAGAGAGGGCATTGAGCACACTGGTAAGGGTACTAGAAAGCAGAGATGCACCTTGGGAGAAGCCCCAAACCCACAGACAGAGGAAGAGCTTCTAACCACACAGTGAAGAAAGCCCAAAGAAACGATGCAGCTCTGTCAGAGGGAAGGGTTTTACAGAGAACACAAACCACAGGGATCGCTGTGCCAGGAACCAGAAACAAGTACGCAAGAGGCACAGGAAACCCTGTGGAGGCCGCTGCAGGAGGCACATCACCAAGTGTTGCACCCCGAGCTGCAATCTGCACAACCCCAGGCTGAGCACACCCAGGGAGGAAGCCCAGAGGGCACGGAGCACACAGCACCTCCCCGGGCAACTGCACTCCACGAGGAATTTCGAGGGTGAGACAGAAAATGCTCTTGCTCCTCACAGACACATATTCCCCCAGACTGGCTGGGAACCATGGATCATCACAGCTTTCCATCCCCACCGACCCACACTGCCTGCACTGAGCTCCATGCAGGGGACACGTGCCAAGGGGAGGAGGACGCGGGCAGCCCTTCTCCCCCTGGTACCTGGTAACCGATGATCTCCCCTTTGCAGGAGGGCAGCGGCTCCCAGGTGAGGTTCCCCGTGCTGGGATCCAGCCACAGCTGCTCTGGTTTGTCTGGCACTGGAAACACAGGAGGATGGGGTCATGCATGGGGCTGATAAGCAGGGGCTGAGTACAGAGCAGGGTACAGGCAGCCCTACACAACCCTTTCCTCAGACCCCCACAGATTCCAAGCAGCCCCAGCCCCAGGACAGCACTGCAGGGAGACAACACTGCAGGAGAAGTGGACATTAATCCAGCCTCCGCTGTGACATATCCCAAGCCTGTCCCTTGTCTCCCATCCTTGTGTGCACAAACCTGTTTCTGTGGTCCTGACCAGCCACGTGAACAGGATGATGCTGGGCTGCAGGGAGATGGTGACGCTGTATTCGGTGAAGGGCTGCAGAGCAGGGCAGGAGAATGTCCCCTCCTGCCCATGGAGCACCTCCTCTCCCGCCACCTCCTCAGCCTCACAGGGAGGGGAGGAAGGCCCTGCCAGCCGGCACATGGCCCGCATGTGTGAGCACGCCTCAGGGACCCGGCAGGACCAGTTCACTTTGATGCTGGTGCTGGAAACCTCCAGGGTGGCGGGGTCAACGTGCAGCACCTCTGTGGAGGAGACATTGCGAGAGGGTCACTGCCTTCCCTTCCCCTCCCAGCCCTGCAGCCAATCTTCACCTTCCCCATCATTCCCTCCGCACAGACCCAGCAGAGAGGTTCATCTTCCCTGACAGCCAAGTGAGAGATGCAGCTCCAGGACAGCACCCAGGATGGGCAGAGCGTGGCAGCCAGGAGAGCTCCTGATGCCTCCCTTACCCATGCACTGCACTCTGTTCTGAGTGCGGTTCCACTGGCCTCTGCTGTCCTTTCCAAGCCAAACCTCTCTGTATACAGGCTTCCCATTGCTGTTGGACTGGACTTCTCTTGAACATTTGACATGGGTGAAGGATGGCTGCAAACTGTCAGGACAGCTCAGCATCACTTCTTCATTTATCTTGTAATTGCTCTGGTCTGGTTTCAGCCGGAGTCTTGTGTCCCACCGAGGCCTCTGGCATATTTCTGGTGGAGGTGACAATGGGTGTTAGTTGGGGTGGGAGGTGCTGAGGTGGGACATGGGAGAGAAATCCCAAGTGATCTGTTGGGCCCTGGAGGGAGAACGAAGGTGACATGTCCTGCTGCCAGCATGAGACCCTTTGCTCAGGCTGGTTGGGATGGGCTCTCTTTGTGTACCTGTAGCACAAAGGGCCACTCATCCATGAACATCCTCATTCGCCCTTGTGTCCAAGGACGCTATATTCCCTCCTCCATAGTACACAGCACTGAGCTTCCCAGGACATTCAGCACGCACCAGCAGACCCCCTCCAGGCTCCCATTCAGACATGTCCCCCTCACAGCTTGGGCTGCCCTTGATGGGCCATGGCATCACCAGCCATGCAGGGATGCAGGTCTCTGCAGCCATGGCTCATCCCTCCCACAGGGACCAGACACACTTCTGGGCTGGATCAGTCACTCTCTCAGCTCTGTCCCACTTCTGTCCCATGCCACAGTGTGGTGGGGCATGGGGATGAGCAACACCTTCTCCATTCGAATCCCCTGCTTTACCCCCTTTACCTCCTGCCCCTTTTCTCTGCCACAAGCCCTGTGTCAGCCCTGCTCCATGAAGACCCTTCACTTGATTCACAATGCATGAATTCACGCCTAATTCATGCCTGCAGCATCCAGGGCACAACTGGCAAACAGGCCTGGTGCAGGGCATGACCCCTTCCCGATCCTCCAGCTCAATCCCATCCTTCCAACACCACTTTCAGTGCACCCATAGCTCGTGCCCCCAGGGTGTCCCAGAGAGCAGGCACCCCAGCTCACGCAGCCCTCAGGGTTGTGCAGGCACTGAGGATGCTGATCAGACTTACAGGAGGAGGAGCAGCACCAAAGCCTTCACGGGGAAGTGGAGAAAACGCTTCTTACCTGGTTTTCTGGGCATTCCTTGGACATTGGGATGAGGTTCTTCCTGGCCCTGTGCTGCCAGCAGAGGTACAAGGACCAGGAGAATCCTCAGAGCCAGCAACTGCAGGGCCATGCTAGCATAAAGTCCCCAGGCAGGACTGAAATCTCAGCCCAGATCTCTGCCTCTGAGCCCAACCATCCGTGACTGACTGCAAGACTGGCACACACCGGAAGGAAACAGACACATGGGGAAACCTCCTGAGCTATAGATGTGTTCCTCTTCTGGGAGGGAACCTCCCATCAGTGTCAGTGCTGCTGCACTTTCTGGCGCCCAGGGGCACCCAGGCTGTGGTACTCAGCTGAAGAACCCCTGTCACCAAGATCCCAGACTTTCTACCCAAAACCCTCTTAGTTACTACTGTGCATTCAAGAAGCACTGCTCCTATTTCTAGGGCAATATGCATGTGTCCCTATGTGACCTTGTGGGTTTTAGTGCTGTGATGAGTCACAACACTTCCCCTCAAGGATCAGAGGAGGTGGAGAACCTCTGAGAAAGCACTTGAAGAGCTGGCAAAAAAGCTGGGGTAGGAGTGGGGATGCAGATTGCAAGGCTGAACTAGCCCAGCTCTCTCAGCCAATCTCCATAGCAAAGCTGTTCCAGCCCTCACATAATCTCTGTGGCCTCTTCTGGTCTCTCTCAAGCAGGTCCACTCCTTGCAGTTCACATCCCCATCTTGCCAGCTCTTCATGCGCTTTCTCAGAGGTCCTCTACCTCCTGGAGCATCCCAGATGCCAGAGGACCCGAGATCACAGGCAGAGACTGCAGAGGAGCAAGAACGATGCTTGTCCCTCAGCTTGGCCTCAGCACGTTCACAGCACACACTCCTGCCTGGGATGAATGGAGGGGAGCGCCACCACTCACTGGTTCCCGAAACACCCCCCCATCCAAACACATCAGAGCTGCCCAGCACAGACACAAAGGCCTGGGGAAGCCCTGGTCCACAGCAGCTCATGGCCTCCCCTCAGCAAGGTGCACTCAGCCCAGGACCCGTAGGGCACATGGCCCCTGAGGGCAGTAAGGGGACCAGGCAGCCCCCTCCAAGCCGCAAGCCTTTATTGGGGGCCCAGACAGAGCAGGCAGAGTGACATCCCCCAAGGTCTGAGTCCATAGGGGGTGCAAGAGCCCTGTCGAGAGGGGTGATGGTCCCCAACAACCAGCCCTCAAACCTCCACATATACTTTGACAGCATTGGCCACTAAGCTCACACTCTACTCCATGTACCCAGCCTTTTAACGCAAAATGAGCCTACTTTGTCCTGTCCTGGTGGATGTGCCACCTCGATTTGCTCACCCAGTTCAAGCCAAGCCCATGAAGAGGTATCAGGGTAGGAGCTGGCCTCTGCTAACCTGAGATGAAACACATCTCTTATACAATACGTTTGTCTACAACTGCCCACTTCCTGCGAGCCAGCACATATGGACTTCTTCCTACACTGGAAGAGGAGCATCACCACACTTCCCTTATCTGGTAGGAGACTTCCACACCATCACCTCAACCCTGCACTCTGTCCCTCCATCACAAAGGACAGTGGCCACGACCCCCATCCTTTGAGACCATATATGCTGTCCAGATAGAAAACCTCTTCCCCTGCAGTTGGGTCTCACAGCACACTCAGGTCACACATGGCACCATGATAACCAAAAGCCTTGACACTCCTGAAGCCCTTGACTCGGTCCAAGCCCAGGTAGGCACCCCCAGCATGCACCTTCTCCCCTTCCATCATTAACCCCCCTGAAGGAGCCCATATGCCCTCATAGGGTGGCATCCAGGATTCTTCCCACCCCAGCAGAGTACCAAGCATTTGACCAGGAACACCCTCTGCTATGGGAAAATGAACCACAATTCAAAAAGTACATTCCACCAGTGGGGAGAATGTTCCTTCCCTATTGGCAGTTGTCAGGAAAGCGGTCTGGCTGTCCCCAGGATGCTCTGCCATCTGGAAGGCTACGCAGAAACACCCTTACACAGAAAGAGGATGGAGAATGGAGTAAAAGGACAGCCTGGCTCAGGCAGGAGTATGGTAATGACCTGCAATGCAAGAGGACACAGTGACAAGGAGTTTGCACTCCCAAATGAGTAGAAATCAACAGAAGCCAGCAAGGAAACAGTTGGCAAGGCCAAGGCACAAGTGGTGACACAGTAAGTGAGAGCAATGGGAGCACAAGGCTGTCTCATGCAGAGCCCAGTGGGACAGTGAGCAAAACCAGGCCATAGGCACTGTCAGCAATTAATGTGAGCCTTTGTTGTCTAGATCTGGTCTAGGAAATGCATGTGGGTCATTCAGATGTTCATGGCTATCCCTGAACAGCAAGGACACAGGACACAAAGAAAAAGTGGAAAAAAGCACACATCTATGGCCAGCATGATTCCTTGATGGCATTTGAGGAGCACTGACTGCAGCAAAAGCCTTGCTGGGGCTTGGCTTCTCATGAGGGCTTTCCTGTCAGTGCAGGCAGAGGCAAGCTCTGCTCCTGCCTGCAGATCTACTGGGCTACCCACAAACCAGACTCCAGTGGCCTTCTTCAGTGCTACAGATGCCAGCAGCACAGTGGAGGATAACAGCCAGAACCTCAGTTTGGTGCCCCACACCTCTTGTGCAGACACAGATCCAGTAAATCTCCCCCTACCAATATCTTTACCAAGCCAATCACAGCCGCCTCCAGCTCAGGGGTGGGGAAAAAGGGGCAGGAGCTGCCACTGAGCTGAGGGGAACAGGCTCCATCCTGCCCTGGGTAGCTGAGGGCTGCCCATCGTGGGAAGGGCAGCATCCCTCCGGCCACCGGTGATGGGTAACATGATTCATGGTACACCAGATGACTTGGCAAACCACTTCTGTTCTCATTTCTCACCTCAGCCACCACCCCCAGCCCTTTGTGCAAACAGCAGCTGCTCCTGCTATGCCCCTCAGGGACCTCAGCAGGTATCAGCAACCCCAGGACACAGCACACAGTCTCTGTAGGAAAGCCCACATCGTCCATAGGAAGAGCCCAGCAAAGGCTCAGGAGGTACCACTAGCCCTCCTGGCATGAACAAAGAACAGAACACTGTTAAACAACAATCCCACCAAACTACAGCCTTCCCAACCTCAGGGCCTACAGGAGAGAGCAGGCACCCCAGGTTACACAGGGATCCACCTCACAGCTCCCCATGTCTGCTGAACACCACCACCATGTTACCCTGCAATAAGGATGCTGCCTGGATTGCTCCAGGAAGACCATCACTGCTGTAATTGCCCAGGCTTCATGTGTCCAGATAGGAAAGGCGTCCATCTGCTGCTTCCAGGGACATTACCCACTCTCTGGAGGGCCACTCAACTCCCAGCACACCAAGGCTTGCTGCCCTTCATCCCCACACAGAGCTTCACCGCACCACAACCAGATGGATGCCCAAGTGTCTCAGGAGTGAAGCGGACACCAGCTTCAGCCCTCCCCAGCACAGCTGCTATGGGCTGAACAGGGTAAAGCCATGTAGCAAATATGCATGTAGAGGAGCAGCAAAACCTCTTCTATAAAGAGAGAGGTGCAAGCTGGTTTTTCCTGCTTCTGTGGCTTCCCCCCAGTTCTTGGAACCAAGGTCCTTCTGCCCCTGTGCAAGCAGCAGAGGGGCAAGGACCAGGAGGAAGGCCAGAGCCAGCCATCACAGGGCAAAGCAGAACTTGCCCTGAGCCACTCTGTAAAGGTATCCATGTACCCCAGCACAGGAGGGGTGCACACCCATACAGCTGGGACCAGTTAATCCAGAGTTTCATGACAAATCCTTTGCCAGGAGCCACCATCCTCGCACTGCAAGACAGTGCTTGGTGTATCTATCTGCATTATCCCAGCGCAGCAGCAACACTGACAGGGGTCTGAAATCCAGGTGTCTCCTCAGGTCCATTCTGGGACATCAGCTGTCTCACATACAGCTGTTGTGAGATTAATGAGGTAAAGATTTCTATCAAGCTGTCGTGGTTTAAGCCCCTCACAGAGTTTGCTCACTCATTCCCCCCTCTTTCTTCCCCCAGCCCCGGGGGGGATGGAGAGGAGAATCAAAAGGATGCAACTCCCATAGGTTGAGAGAAGAACAGTTCAGTAACTAAGGTATAACACAAACCACTGCTGCTACCACCAATAATAATAATGACCAGGGAAATATAAGGGAAGAGAATACAATCACTCACTACCTATACCCAGCTCGACCAAGCAGTGTACCCCCTCTTTAGGGTCCCTGCCCTTATTTCTTACACCCTGGGCATGACATGCTGTCGTATGGAATACCTTTGTGGCCGGTTTGGGTCAGGTGCCCTGTCTGCTTCCTCCCAGCTTCCACCTCTCCCTGGCAGAGCATGAGGCTCAGAAAGTCCTTGATCAGACCAAAACATTACTGAGATGTAACTATAAACATCGGTGTTATCAGCGCTGTTCCCAGGCCGAAAGTCAAAAACACAGCGCTGCACCAGCTACCAAGAAGGAGAAAAATGACTGCTACTGCTGAACCCAGGACACAAGCTCACAGCAGGAGGAGCAGCAGCACTATGTCATGTCCCCCCTGTTTCCTTGGGGGTCCCTGGGCTTTGGGAGCCAGGCATTTTTTATCCATGTGTAGCCAGGAAAGGTGAAAGCACCCAAGAGAATGGCCACAGCCAGCACTCATTGGGTAATGTATCATAAAGTCCCAGAGTTAGATGTAGAAATTCTCACTGCCTTCCTTTGACATATGAAAAACAGTGAAAGAAAACAGCCAAGCTTCAAAAATGTACATGTAGTGCAAGAGGCTTCCTAGCTGATGTATTTCTTCTCTTTTCCCATATCCTGAAATGCACTGCAGCCTAGCAATCTGTGTTTGTCCTCCTCAGAAATTCATCATTTTTTGAGATTTGTTGTCTTGCTGTGTAGCATGCACTAGAAAAAATGATGTAGGAATACTGAAACCCAGTGCATTCCGTCATATGCCTCGCTCTTACAGTCGAACATTAGAGCTGTTAGTTAAATTGATGATGCCTTACTTCAGGGGGAACCACAAAGCAGAGTTCAAATGAGAGAAGGTTTCCGAGGGACTGTCAAGTCACACAGCAACTCATGCATCCAACTCAGCATGTCGTGATCAACAGGAGATGATGAGCTCCAGTTCTGTGAGACCTCTCGCTGTGCTTCCATGAACACAGTATGTGTGGGTTGCTCATAGTCTGCCACTTCTACATACCACTTTAGCCCTTGCAGCAGGACTAAGTCTCATAGAGTAACCTTAACAATCTTAGAGGCTTTCTAATACAGATTTCCTGTATTAGATGTTATACAGATACACAGTTATATCTGTGTAATATACAGATACAACTGTGTGTTATAAAGGCAAGTATATGTGGACATTTTTGCACATAATAAAGCCAGACAAGCCACATACCTTCCTCTTGGTGGGTCTGAGGTGCCAAGGCACTTGATTTAATCATTGCAAACATGATTGATGGGCTGTTTCCTGAAGGTCCGGTTTGGTCCTCAGGGAAGTAGCAGTACTCAGACCTTGAGACTGAAGAGAGAATAACCCAACCCACCTGCAATTTACAATCAGTTTTACTTCTGGTAGTGAAGAACATTAAGCACTCATAGCCACCCACAAAAATACAAGGAAATGAGAAGTAGCTGTGGCTTTTGAGGATCAGATTTTGTTGCTAACATACCTATGACATTCCCCTATGGTAAAGTCTATTCCTGTGTCAGACTTCACAAATAACAGAAATATGTTTGGCCTTTATCCCCTGCTCTATCCCATACGTATCCTTGAGGAAGCCTGGTGTAGGGGGTATCTATAGGCCATCAGACACAGCCATGGTGATGGCGTAGGCTGAGGCCAGGCTGGGATGATGGGTCAGGATCAGGCCTGGGAAGGGTAACCCAGTCAGATCCAGGATGGCCAGGCAGGGGTCCTCTTCCTGCACAGCACCAGAGAAGGACCCCTTGTGATCTGGGGGTGCCCATATGCTGCTGCTTCCTCTCCAGGACACAGCCAGGGATGCAGCCAACATTTTGCCAGAGCCCAGGGGCTCTTCTGGCAGGGAGAGCTGGAAAATGCACACAGGATCCCAGCTACATCCCAGTCCTGAGCCCTGCTGTGAGGGTCTTCCTCACCCCTCCAGCAACCTCCATCATCCCACCAGCTCTGAACCTTCTTCCAAAAAGAGATCTTGCAGTACTATCAGGTGGACAAAGGCCATGCACCATTGACTCATGGAAGCAGACTCTACAACTAAGAGTTAGAAAGCAGGCACGTTTATTACGGTGCTGGGTGCAGGGGGGATCGCTCCTCCGGACTTGCACATCGAGGGGTTAAGCAAGCGGGTATTTATTACACACAAACATGCATATTCATTAGGTTCCTGAGAGAGAGGTGGGGATATTGCAATTAGTTTAGGTACTCATTATCATAAGCTTCCTCCCTTTTGGTGCTTGCACACTCCTCTCCGGTGGTCGTGGGCAGGGGTCTTCAAGATGAAGTAAGCAGTCTTCCTCATGGTACACTTTTCACCTTTGGCACAGTTGGATGCCCCAGTAATCACAATTAGCTGAAACCAGCCAAATCTACAAGTTTCTGAGAGCTGGCAAAGATTTAGAGCAGTGTGATCTCCGTACAAAATTTATTGCAAGCAGAACACGATGGGCAGACAAGGAGTATCTCAAGCTAGCAGATGTTCGGGAATCACTGCCTCCAAACTAACAGATAATTAGAAGGATGGAAAGAAATAATTCGCTCTTGTTAGTAAGACTACTAAATTCTGTTATCACACCACAGACTTACAACACAAACATTGTTCTTTGTCTTAGACCTAAGTTAAGTTAAAAGTATTTTAACCCTATGTTTTCCATGCATTTGCTTTCCTTATATCATGCCACGCTGAACTTAAGTGTGGAAGGTGAAGGCGATAAGATTTGCATGAGGAAGACTCTAGGAACAAGCTCTCAGGCTTTGATACTGAGCTAGCCTTGGGGCTAAGTTGGAATGTTGAAAGACAGGAAAGGTAAACAAGCAAGCCTGGGGGGGATAAGGCAGGATGTTGTTGTAACAAGGAATCTCAGTTGGGGGCCAGAGGACATAGGGGATGTGAGAAGTGAAGCAAAAAGGTGAAACTGGCTCGCAAACAATGTGTGTTTAGCATTTAATTGGACTGTTTACCTTGAGGAGTTTTAAAGAAGCCAGTGAGGTTAAATGTGGCACCCTTGTGCAGGTTGGGAAAGCACCGAACAAGGGGGATAAGAGGGCTTCATTGTAATAAAGTTTTGTCTCAGTATCTTCCCTGACCTGAGTCTGTGAGGTGATATGCAGGAAATGGCATCCAATGTGTGGGGCACAATAGTGACTAGTCCTTGATCTGGTGGCGTAGCTCAGCCAAACTAAGGAACTAGACCCTGAAAGGAAGGGAATTCAGAGCACTCGATTGCCACTTGCAGGATGAGGGTAAGCGGCTGAGAACGATGTGGACTGCTATAACAAAAGAACAAAGAAATGTTTTACAAGTCTCTGCTAATATTCTTAAGAAGTATGGGAAAGAAGTAGATGAGGAAGAATTGAAACATATCCTTCTCTGGGCATCAAAAGCCAATCTATCTATTAATACTGCTAATATTTATACCCTGGAGATTTGGGATAAGATTGGTGTTAATTTGTGGGACTGTGCTGCAAAAAATTACAAAGTTTCCACCACTTTATTGAGCCCTTGGTGAACTATTTTTGAAACTTAAAAATTTCATTTCAGCTCACAAGCACAGGAAGCCGGAGCAGCACCGTCATTTTCTTTACCACCGCCCTCTTTGCCGGACTCTGCCATGGGATCAAAAACTCAGCCTGCTGTTGCTGCTCTTGCGGTTCTGCTGCCAGATAATTCTGATGATGACCTGGATGGTCCTTTTGACCCGGGGCCTGTTGATCCAGAAAAGGAGACTGATTTGTATCCCTCAGGCACTCGTGATAAATGAGCAGCTGAAAAGGGAGAACTGAGACAGGAGGGGGATGCAGATGTATTGTGTGCTTTCCCGGGGGTGTATGTGCCGGGTCAAGACCCACGGTGGGAAGGTCTCTCGTATGCTGTTATCAAAGATATCAGGCTAACGGTGACAGACCATGAACTCGGGGCCCCATATACAACTCATTTGGTAGAGTCTGTCTGTGATACTCATGTATTTACCCCAAATGATTTCAAAACATTGTTTCATTTGATAATGACGGACATGCAATACACTATGTGGGAGTCAAAAATGAGGCATCTCATAGGCATCCAGGCTGCTGAAAACTTAGCGTTGGGGGCACATGACCCATTGCAAGCAGTCACTGCCGATACATTACTGGGACAAGCTGACTTTAGCACCAGTGCTGCACAAGACAGGATTTGCCAGGTGGGCTTGCAGCAAGTTAAACAATTGGCACTTCGTGCTTTGAAAGCTGTCCCTGAAGCTGGTAAACAGAGACAGCCTTTTTTCAGGATCAAACAAGAGGCAAATGAGCCATTTATGAAATGTCTAGACAGACTTAATGCGGCTCTGGAAAACAGATTGATAATGCGCAGGCACGTGAATATATTCTCAAACAACTTGCTATTGAAAATACTTGTATGAATGCCCGGTCTAGACAACACGACCTGTCTCTGGTTGCGGACACCTTTGCGGCATTGTTGGTTAAGTCACAGCAGTGCTTTTCGTGCAGTCAGGATGGCCATTTGAGAAAGAACTGTCCAAACTGGAAAGCAAATACTGAAAAGGAAGCATCTGAAATCTGTCCGCGCTGTCATAAAGGCCGTCATTATGCAAATCAGTGCCAATTGAAATTTGACCGGGATGGCCAGCCTTTACCGGGAAAACCCAAGCAGAGCTCAGCAAGGGCCTGTGCCATGACAACAAATTACCCTTCTGAACAGCCCTCCTCGGGGAGCTGCCGCTGTTTGTGCACCAGCACAGGGGTGGACCTGGCCACCTCGGGAGAGACAATAATTCAAGATACACTAGTTGTGCTCATTCCAACTGGCATATATGGCCCACTCAGGCATGGAAAGGCAGCGTTGTTAATGGGACAAGCCTCTGCAAGAATAAGAGGCCTTTTTGTGCTGCCAAGAATCATAGATGCTGATTTTGAAGGAGAAATTAAAATAATGGTGTGGACTCCAATGCCACCATGTACTATACCAGCAGGAAGCCGAATTGCGCAATTAAGATGGTTTTCACCCAGTCACCGGGTGCCATCCACACTGTGCAGGGATCAGGATGTTTTGGATCTTCAGGAATGCCTGAAATTTATTGGACCCAACAATTAACTACGGGTTGACCCCAGTTTTCCTGTATTTTAAAATCAGGAGGGACAAAAATTACTGTGTGAGGAATCGTTGATAGTGGAGCAGATGTTACAGTCATTTCTGCGCCACAGTGGCCCAAGCCTTGGCCTTCAATGGATGCTCATGCTTCCTTATCAGGAGCTGGTGGTCAGACCTCTCCAAAACAGAGCAAAGAGCTTGTTGTTATTTTTGGACCAGAAGGAAGATCTGCCTTGATCAGGCCCTATGTGTTTCCTGCATCTCTTACCCTATGGGGCAGAGACTGTTTAAGCCAATGGGGAATGCTCTCAAGCACAGATTCTTCTCAGGGGCCACTGTTCTGCAGCAGGTCCCACCTTTAACCTGGAAATCAGGTGAACCCGTGTGGCTAGATAAGTGGCCTCTCCTGAAAGGAAAACTGCTGCAATTATACATACTGGTGGATGAACAGTTGAAAGCTGATCACACAGTCCCCACAACCAGCCCATGGAACACTCATGTCTTTGTGATTCAGAAGAAAAATGATTCTTGGAGGCTTTTACATGACCTAAGAAAGACAAATGAGGTCATTGAGGATATGGGAGCTTTACCACCCAGGCTCCCCTTGGCTAACGTTACTGTAAACATGGACTCTTATTGACTTACGATACCTCTTGCTCTGCAAGATGCACAGCGGTTTGCCTTTTCTGTACCTTCTATCAATGCCACAGCACCATTTCAGGGGTTCTAAGGATTTTAAACAGGGGAAAGCTCATGTTAAATTATGTAACCTCGAAACTTATGAATAGGAAGGCCCATTCCCTTTAATAACCTGGGGACGAGGTTGTGCTTGTGTTTCCACAGATAAAAGACCTTGTTGGGTCCCTGCACAATGGGTTCATCCAGCCTTGTCTTCTGCCTCTTCGTCACAGGAGGATTGACCCTACCATATCTTCCCACCCAGCCAAAAGAAAACATCTGGGTAACATTAGCCAATGCAACAGGACAAGACACCCTGTGCGTGTCGGTTGCCACACCTATGAATCCTTTCAGTACATGCCTGGTAGGACTGCCATTGGACGAGTGGGTGGAGACTGTCATCCCCTCAGAAGCCCAAGCAATGGCAGCCTCAGACCCTGTGGAGACATGAGATGGCCGGGTGGTGCAATGACCAGTAGCATTTTTAGAAGCACAGGAAATTGATTTGTTAGGATCTGTAAAAATGGACATGTGTTTGTATTTCCATTATACAGGTCGAAACCAATCAGTGCAAAATGTTAACTCTTCTTTAGCTGTTTATTGAAATGCTTCTGTATGGTGTAATTATATTCCTGTCAACCTTTCTCGCTCTTCTAACACACAGGTGTCACTGCCTCAAGGTATCTTTTTCATCTGTGGAGATCGAGTATGGCCTGGCATCCCTTCTCACCTATGAGGAGGCCCTTGTAGTCTAGGCAGATTAACAATGTTAACCCCAAATATTTCTATGCAAAGGAAACAAATGCTACATCCAGTGCTTTTTCCAGTCTTCTTGATGTAGATTTCATGAGACATGCAACCTTACAAAATCAGGCTGCCATAGATTTTCATCTCCTTGCCCATGGTCATTGGTGTGAGGACTTTGAAGGCCTATGTTGCATGAACCTGTCAGACCATTCTGAATCGGTTCACCAAAGTATACAAACTCTCAAAGAACTTGCAGGAAAACTTCAGGTTGAGGATGATTTGAACCCTTTTTCAGGTTTATTTGTTGGACGAGGAGCATGGGTGAAAAAAATTAATTGTATTAGGACCTTTCGTTTTGTTAGTGTTTATTAGCTTGTTAATTTGTATTCTTTGTTTAATGAAACCTATACAATCTCTTATTGATCGAGCCCTTAAGCAGGTATTGGTAGTTGCTGTATAAAACAACAAGGGGGAAATGTGGGAGGTGAAGGCGATAGGATCTGTGTGAGAAACACTCTGAGAACAAGCTCTGAGGCCTTGATACCAAACAAGCCTTGGGATAAGACAGGAGGTTGTTGTAACAGAGAATTTCAGTTGAAGGCTAGAGGACATGGGGAATGTGAGAAGAAGTGAAGCAAGAAGGTGAATCTGTCCACGAGAACAGCGTGTGCTCAGCACTGTGATTGGACTATTTACCTGGGGCATTTTTATGGAAGCCAGTGAGATTGAACATGGCGCGCTCGTTCAGGTTGGGAAAGCACCGGACAAGGGGATAAAAGGGCTTGACTGTAATAATGCTTGATCTCAGTATCCTCACCGACCTGAGTCCGTGTCTTAATACGCCACACTTAGGAACCCTCCAGGCCCTTCCTCAAGCTGATAATGAAACCCAGACATCCTGGTCCTCTATAGCATGTCCCCACCTAGAGCTGGCAGGACAGCCCCACACCTATGGAGGCAGAAGGAGGACCCCAGAGTGACAGCATGGTCATGATGGGTTATCACAGTCTGCTTTGGACCCAAAGCATCTGGGAGGTGTGCAGGGACTCATGCTGGCCTAGGAGAAGGATGGCATTGGGGCATCTTTGCTGTCACCCAGAGGGTGGCCCGGGCAGGCATGCCCTCTTGTGGCACCGGCCACCCTGAGCTGCCATCACTTCTCCCAAAGCAGTTTCTAGAACCACCATGTCTGCCCATGGTCTGGTCTGCCCCAGGACCAGGGCTGTACAGTGGAGGTGTGATGGGGGTGCAGGGGTCCCAAGGAGGACACTCCTGGGTGCTGGGCAGAGCTGCAGCAGGCCATGGGGGGATGGATAACTTTAGAATCACAGAATGGTTTGGGTTGGAAAGGACCTTAATATCATCCAGTTCCAACCCCTCTGCCATGGGCAGGGGCACCTCATAGGAGACCAGGTTGCCCAAGGCTCTGTCCAGCCTGGCCTTGATCACTGCCAGGGACAGAGCATTTACCACTTCTTTGGGCAACCCATTCCAGTGCCTCACCATCCCCACAGTAAAGAACTTCTTCCTCATATCAAATCTAAACTTCCCTTGTTTAAGTTTTAACCTGTTACCCTTGTCCTATCACTACAGTCCCTGATGAAGAGTCCCTCCCCAGCATCCTTGTAGGCCCCCTTCAGATACTGGAAGGCTGCTATGAGGTCTCCACACAGCCTTCTCTTCTCCAGGCTGAACAGCCCCAACTTCCTCATCCTATCTTCATACAGGAGGTGCTCCAGTCCCCTCATCATCCTCGTGGCCCTCCTCTGGACTTGTTCCAACAGCTCCATATCCTTTTTATGTTGAGGACACCAGAATTGCACACAGTACTCCAAGTGAAGTCTCACAAGAGCTTCCCCTCTGCTCTGCCTGCTACAGCAACCTCTTTCCAAGCGAGGGAGCAGGACCTGCTGCCTCCTCTCCACAGTGAGCATCTCCCCAGCTTTCTGACCCCATCTGTGAGTATCCCCCATCTATGTACCACTCTCCACAGAAGCATGGACCCAAGCCAATCAAGACTTTGCCCTAGCACTGCTGTCATGGCACACATCCCTTTGCAGTGACACCCAGCCCATGGCCCTGCACCCATCCTGCCCAGGTCCTGCAGCACACACCTACCCCAAATACACCCCAGTCCCCTTCCCTGTCAGAATACAGCCCTCTCCCACCGAGCCGTGCACTTGCTGACAGCCCATAAAGATATTCTTAGCACACAGAATTGGACGTAAACTGTTTGCAGCTGGGAGCAGGGTGGAGTAAGGCTGGGGAGGTGTGGGATGCTGCGTCTTGGTTTGAGGAAGATGTGGTCAGCAATGGGTTTTCCAGCTCTGACCTCTGAGCACTTCCACGTGTGGTCCAGGCGTTCCTGCTCCCATCCCCAGGGCCATCTTCATCACGTCCTGCCCTAGTTCTTGGACAGGGAACCAGGAGGTGGGAATTGTAAGATCTGGAGCAGCATCTCAGGCCAGACTAGTTTGCCCCCAAGCCCTGCTGCCTGAAGGTGCTGTTTCTCTCTGCACCAAGATCAGTACTTCTGACCCACTCTTTCTGTGCCCGTGTTTCATACCCAAATTCCTGCTTTTGCCCTCTGGCATATTGTGCCTGTGATCTCTCTCACTCCCCAAATGGGACAGTTCTCTATCCCCTAGACAAACCCTTCACTCTGCACCTCCTTCATTACACAAGCCTTTCCACACTGCTCCCATTCAAATGTTCCACCCAAGCCCATGTGCTGGCCTCACTCATCACAGCTCTTTCATAGCCTTCTGATGGTGTGCATGTGGTGGAGTCATGAGCGTCTCCTTCCATACAGAGTCTTAAAGAAAGGGGTAGGCATTTCCCCTTTTCAGTTCTCATCCCATACAGCTTCCTGAGGAAAGCCTATGAGGAAAGCCTATGAAATCCTGAGGAGCCGCCTATGCCACCCAGGGTAGCTGGGAACAGAGAAGTGCCCAAAATATCCTGAGCCCGGAAGGAACAAGATGAATAGGGAAGAAAAAGCCAAGCAGCTGCTTCCCTGGTGAAATGGAGCCGGTGGCTGCTGAAGGAGGGGAAGATGGCACATCTGGTGGTGTTAGCTGGTCTTCTGTGGGCTGCACAGCCCCATTGTCCTGCATGGTGGTGCACCCATCATGCCCTGGAGGAGCCACCACAGATACCAGGGGGTACCCAAGCTGCCACAGCTCCCACATGATGCATCCCAGGATGCCTGGCCATCATCAGAGCACAAGCCAAGGTCCGGTCTGGGCCCCTCTCACCCCTTTCCTCAGTGTGTGGCCCAGTAGAACCTGCTTCTGATAAAGGCTGGGTCTGTGCAGTGTAGGAGAAGGAGGGAGCAGGGCACTGTGCCCTGGTAAGTCAGTGTGAGTGGTGGGCATGGCATCGTGCCCAGAGCCCAGAGAGCAGCTGCCCTTTGTTGTATAAATACGTGCATAAAGTCATGTGTATCTCAGCCCAGGATAAAGCCAAGATCCTGAGCAGATCTGCAGCAGTGCCACAGCTGACGGGGGGACAAAGGGAAGGTCTTGTATCATGCAACAACCTCCCGTGCAGAACCCCCACTTAACCCTGCCTGTTCCCCCTTGGCCAGCAGAAATCCCATGGAGCTCAGGGCTCTGAGACAAGCAGGATGGGGAGGCAAGTTCCGGAAGGGAGACAGTGAGGAGGGAGGGTGGATGCTGCTTCACCCTTCCATGCAGGAAGTCAAATCTCTGACTGGCACTGGGAGGAGATCAGCATCCCTCTGGGGAGCTTGGCAAGACAGTGCCTGTGATGGCCCTTCCTCATGAGAGTCCAGGCTGCAGGGCATCCGCACGGGTGCTCCTGCATGTCCCATAAGAAAGGACTCACCATGCATCATGTTGTGACTTACATCCCAGGTGCTGGACTGGTGGTGACATGCTTGGCTCACCCACAGCCTGCAGCACCGGGTGTAATTACCCCAGGACACCAGTTTGTCCAGTGCTGGTGCAATCAGCCACTGCAGAACAAGGGCTCTGCAGGGTGGGGTGCCCAGCCACCCGTGACACAGGTGGACAGAAATTAGGCCACGATAATCAAAGGTATTAATTGTGCTGTGGTGACATGCAGGTGCTGCCTGGGAACAGCGCTCTAGTGTGCAGGGTACAGCAGGATCAAAGCCTTGGCCCATTCATCTCAGCTCTACATTTTGCTGGTGCCAGCACAGATCCCAGGTCAAGGCAGCACTGCCAACACTCATCCTCGCTCAAGCATGATTTGCTTCTACTGCTGCTGGCCTGGGACAATCAGTGTCACACATTTGCACTAACATAGCTGAGTAGGACCCACTCTCCATCCTTATTTTCATGGGAACACAAGTTCTTCCTTGGCAGAATGATGATGACACTAAATTGTAGTTTCATGGAATCACAGAATGGCTTGGGTTGGAAGAGACCCTAATGATCATTTAATTCCAGAACTGTCATGGTTTAAGCCAGTTCACTCACTGACTCACTCTCCCCTCTTTCTTACCCTTGTCCCAGGGGGATGGGGAGGAGAATCAAAAGAATGCAACTTCCACAGGTTGAGATAAGAACAGTTTAGTGACTAAGGTATAACACAAATCACTGCTGCTACCACCAATAATAATAATGACAGGAGAAGTACAAAGAAAGAGAATACAGCTGCTCACCAAGCCCGTTCCAGCCAGTGCACCCCCCAGCAGTGAACCCCCAGTGCACCACCACACCCTTCCGGGTCTCTGCTCTCCGTGTTCACATCCTGGACATGACGCGCTGTGGTATGGAATAACCTCTTTGGTCAGTTTGGGTCAGGTGTCCTGTCTCTGCCTCCTCCCGGCTTCTCCTCCTCCCCGGCGTAGCATGAGGCTCAGAGAGTCCTTGGTCAGACCAAAACACCACCAAGCAGTAACTGAAAACACTGCTGTTATCAGCGCTGCTCCCAGGCCAAAATCAAAATCACAACGCTGCACCAGCTACCAAGAAGGAGAAAAATGACTGCTGCTGCTGAACCCATGACAAACCCCTTGCCACAGGCAGGGACACCTTCCACTAGAGCAGGTTACTCCAAGCCCCGTCCAACCTGGCCTTGGGGATGGGGCAGCCACAGCTTCTCTGGGCACCCTGTGCCAGCGCCTCAGCACCCTCATAGAGAAGAACTTCTTCATAACGTCTAATGCAGGTTTCTGTGTATGGGCAGCCCTGCTCCCTCACTGCTGTGTTGTACAGACACCACCGCTTAGAACAGCACACACCTCCTTTGTGTTTGTGGAAGATCCTGGCACATCATGTCTGTGCCAGACCTGTCCACATATGGCCGGGTACAGGAAGGGTTTTCAGGCTCGTGGAGCATGGTGACTCATGGGAGAGGGCTGTAGATGTGAAAGGCTGGCAGTGCTGCTCACAGACCGTGCTAAACCTAATGAGATTTTCAACAGGAGGGAGAAGCAATAAAGAGATGTGATTGAATCGGCTGCAAGCAGCAGCGAGACAGCGACTTCCACACCGAACAAAGCATAACTGCCTGCCTTCCCTGCAAAGGCCATGCTCCAGCCTGTGCTGCCACGCAGGGTCTGGATAGGGCATGGGGACAAGGAAAAGGGTTGTGATGTGCCTCCAGCTACAGGGAGCTCCCAGTCTTGCTGATGCACACAGAACTGGCCGTAGAATCATAGAATAGCAGATGCAAGAAGGCAGGCACACAGCTCAGCTATCCTCTCTGCCAGGAGGTGGCCGTGTCCATGTTTCCTCCTGGGAATGGTCCTGGCCCATGACCTCCCTTGAATCTGACCCATTTAGACAGGGCAAAGCTGTGTCAGGGAACCAGACGGGTGGTGTGGATGATTAAAGGACTGTGCTGAGGCCAAAGAGTTACTCACACAGGTGTGGCCCGAGTGACCACTGGCTCTAAAGGTCCCTTCCAACCCAGAAAAAGTAGCTCCTACCTCTTCCTCAGGCATCTGAAAGGACAAGCAGGGCTCCACTATCTCTGCCTGGGGACAAGGGAGCAGAAAGGACAGAGGACTTTCACCCATGCTGCTGTGGTGGGATGCACCCTTCCCAAACAGAAGCTCAGAGCTGACAGGGGAATGGTTCTGCAGCCTGATGCATTGCTTTACGCTGGAATGTTTTCCTTTTGTCAGCTCTGGGTAGGGAAGTAAAGAAGGGTAAAGAAGCCAGGGCAAGGCTGAGGTTGTTGGTTTGTTAACATAGGGTCTCTGGGATTGGGCTGTGCATGTGGGTTTGTTCTTATGGGTGTCTGGCAGGCACTGTGCTGAGCTATGCATGCCCTCACCGGCCTTTCCCTCCACACTGCTGTGCTGTTCCTCCCTGCAGCAACATCAGGTCTTGCAGATCAAAGGGCAGTGATGAGCCACAAGTGAAGAGCCAAGACCCACTGAGCAGTTTCAGCCCTGCTCTCCTGCAGCTGGTGCTGTGGGTCACAGGGCTGCTCCCACCAGCTCAGCTGGTGCTGGTCCTGGACCTGCTCTGATGTGGTCCCGCTCAGCCCACACTGCAGCCATACCAGGTTCTTGGCATCTCTGTTTCTGGCGTACATCTTGCAGAACCACAAGCACTTCAGGACACTGTGCTGTGGCTAGGGAGTATTACTAATAGATTGGCAAGATGCTGGAGGTGGAGGAAGGATGGCACAGCCTCCTGGGATGAGCGCGGAGCTGCTGAGAGCCCCATTTCCCAGGGCCAGGTTGAGAGAACAAGGAGCAGTCCTGTTACCTGATGGCACCCCTGGAGGATGGAAGCATGGCAGGTATAGGGAGATAGGCTGGGTCAGGAGCAGGCAGGGTGGGAGATGCTGGAGGCATTGTCCCTATCAGTTTGGCATAAGGTGACCATCTCCTGGTGACCAATGAAGCTTTCTGCTCTGCTGGTGTCGTGCTCACCTGGCTGCATATCACAGATGGTGCAGGCACAACCAGAGCTGCTTGTCCCTCCTTTCCAGAGGTGGTTGGTTTTATCAGTGTTCTCAGTGTTTTCACTGAGACTCATCAACACTCAGCTGGGTTCAGGCATCTGCTGCTCAGTCCCCTGACACCCTGGCTTGTTTGAGCAGAAGCAGAGCAGGGAGCTGAAATCACTGCCCACCATTAAGAGACAGGGATGGGATGTGGATGCTGCCTCTGCAGATGTGATGATACCAGCACCCAGGCATGAGAAGCATCAACAGGAGATAACAGGAGGCAGTGAGCAAATGCTGCTAGGTGCTGTGCTGACTCTGCTCATAGAAAATCCATGACACAACAAATATCTGCAGCTCTCTTGCTGCAGACAAGCCCCGCATTGGCCTTGCAGCTGGAGGGACAGGTAGGGAATGGGGGCTCAGCCATGTGCCTGTATGGTGAGGTCCTTACTGGTTTACCAGTCCCTGCTGGCAGCTGGACATGGGCTGCTGCATCTCGCAGCCATGGCACAGGCATTCACCAAGCTCAACAGCACACAGCACAGTGTGATGGGAAATGTAGTCCTGCTGCATCGCCTGCACTCTGTGCTGTTGGGCATAACCAGGCTGCACATGAATCACTGGGGTTGGGACCTTCTTACATGTACTCTGGGCTCCTCACACTGACCAGGCCTCCTCAACAGGTTGGAGCAGATGCTGCTGTGCCCCCCCTCTACTGTTTCCTATGGGGCAGGAGAGGAAGGTGTTCGTTAGGGACTGCCTGCCTCATGAATGTGCAGGGCACAGGCAAGCATGGAGATCTGCTGGGTGATGTGTGATGGGAGAAGAGCAGAGGTTGCCGGGGGGAAAGGATGAGGAAGGATGCTTGGGACCCAAAGGATGCACCCACATTCTGGGAGATAGCACCAAAAGGAGTCGTCTGTGTCAGTCAGTGCTCCTTGTTCTGCTCATCTCTGGGTCTGCGCAGCCCTTCCAGGCTGGAAAACCCTCCTGCCATGAAGCCTTGTGCCTGCTCTGGCACAGTTTCACACACTCCCCACAGCCACCCCTGGACCTCCCCCCACAGCAGCAGCCATTGATTTTGCTGCGTGTTTGCAGAGAACAAGCCTCAGGTATTCATGGTGTCATGGTTTAAACCCAGCCAGCAGCTCAGAACCAAGCAGTCACTTGCTACTCACCCTTCTTCCCATGGGCAGAATGGGGAGGAGAATCAATAGAATGTAAACCCATGGGTTGAGATAAAAACAGTTTAATAACTAAAGTACAATATAACACCACTGATAATAATACTGCTACTACTAATAACATACATGACAATGATAGAGATATACAGCTAACATGGAAAGGGGAAAACAACAAAACAAAAAATCAAAGTGCTACTGAGCAACAATAAATCAGCATTATTCCCAAACCAAAGGCAAAACACAGCGCTGGCTCCTAAGAAGATAAATGGCACCATCCCAGGTGAAAATAGGGCAGATGGGCTCTTACACACTGGAAGAGTGACAGCAGGGGAATGTTATAGGCCTGGATCTGAGCAAGGGCAAGCTTTTTGCCAGCTGACCGCAGACAGAGCTGTGCTGCAAGGACTCAGTGCTGGTGTGGAACAGAGGTGGGAGTGGAGCAAGGACCAGTCTTTCTCTGTGGAACCCCCTGTGCATCCCTCACCGCCCTGCACCCATACCCCATGGCCTTACAGGTCACACACATGCCCTGCACCTCTCCAGCACCCGCCACCCTGGGCTGTTTGAGGGCACTCACCCATGCTCTGCCTGTGTGATGCACCATCACCAGCAGTCATGGAAATGTTTGTTAATCCCTGATCCTTTTCCCTATGAGAGGGGGATGGTGCAGAGTCCAGAAGGAGAAATGGAAGGAGAACAAAGCCTCCTTCCTCTCCCACCTGCAGCTCCATAGAGCCATGGACACCTTTCTGCTCTTCCTCACTGGAGCTTGAGGAGTTTAATTCAGGGTTTGCTGTAGGCTCAGCCCTGCCTGGCTTTGCTCCAGTTGCTCAAAGTGCACCTTCCTGCACCACAGGAGGGACTGGGGCACAGAGACCTTTAGCCGTGTCTCAGATTGAGCACTGCTGTGCCAGGCAAGAACACAGCATGGTGGAAATAGCACAGTAAAATTACAGGCACTCAAGAGAGAAGGGACAGTACATCCTACCATGGCAATTTCCATAGCCAGAGCCATCTCCAGGGCTTTAATTTATCTGTTACAACTTAATTGGATTTAAACCCAGTCACTTGTAAGCAGCAGGAGTCCCGAACAGGCACTGGTCCTGAGCTTCTCTCTGCAAGATGCCTCAGGAGGACTCCCCATCTCTGCTGCTGTGCCTCGACCCTCAGTGCTGCTGCTCACATGCACTCGAAGGAAAGGGAGAGGCAACATTCACTCTCCTGCTGCCCCATCTGAGCTGGCTTTGCTCCTCTGAACAGCTCCCTGCACCACTGAGGAGCTGAGGGCACAGCAGGATGCTCAGATTTTGGGTACTGGGGCTGAACCCAGGCAGTGAAGGCATCCACCCAAGCAGCATCACACTGGAAGGGTAGAGCCTGCTGCCTCCCATGCCCACATGCAGATGCTGGTCTTCTCCCTGTGCCCATCACAGGAGACCTGTGAAGCTGATCCTGTCCTTCTGTTGTCAGTAGGACAGACACATGAGGCCCATGAAACACAAGAATGCAGCTTGTTGCACAGTGTGGTTCCCCACAGCTGCAGCAGCCTCCCTGGCACACTCCCGGCAGGCAGAGGCACCGGGCTGCAGCAGTACTGATGGGGAATGGGATAGCTCAGACCACACGAGATGGGGACTGGCAAAGCCCTGCCCCAGGCTCTGCCTCCCTACACATAGAAACTTGCCCTGCACAGACCCACTCCCTTCTGTGGACCCCGAAGAGCAGAATACCATGTATTTTGGGGGTGTTGGAAGGAGGCAGGGGGCTATCAAGAAGTCAGAGGCTCTAGTTCACAGGGTTATTCTCCCTCCTGGGAGAAGTAGGAAAACCCAGAGCTCATAATCCGTGGTGTTTATCCATGGTGGCACCTGGAGCTGAGCACGGGCCAAAAACATGCCACACGATGAGACACTCCACGTGGCTGCTTTTCCCAGGAGGGAAAGCAGCTGGAGTGGTGCTGGGCTCATGGAGACAGCAGAACCTCATAGGGAAACCATCCCTAGCAGTGTTCAAGGCCAGGTTGGAGAGGGTTTGAAGCAACCTGGTTTAGTGGAAGGTGTCCCTGCCCATGGCAGGGGGTGAAACTGGATGAGCTTCAAGGTTCCTTCAAGCCCAAACCATTCTATGGTTCTATGACAGTGCTGAAACAAAGCAGTCATGGGGTGGCCGTGGGAGCAGGGCAGCACAACAGGGTTGCGGCAGCACTCTGGAGGCGGCTGGGGCAGGGCTGGGCCAGCACAGGCAGGTGGGTGCCAAAAAGAGCAGCAGAAAAATGTGTGGGACAGAGCAAGGGCAGATCCAGCTGTAGGGAGTCCTTGGGCACGAAGGACAGGACAGATCATCCTCGGAGCCGCGGGAAAGCCTGTGGAGGAGCAGGAAGCAAATGGAAGATAGGGAGAAGAGTAAGAGCTCAGGATCGGGAAAAACATGAAGGGGTACAACAGGCACTGGGCATAGTCACTGAGAGGCTGCCTCCCCTGCTCCTCCAGAGGGCAGACCCCATCCAGGGTGGGTGCAGAGGGGAAATCAGATCCCCACATCCACAGCATCCCTGCATCCTAGTGATGGCTATGAGGAGACATCCCAGCCTGTACCAAAGGGACCCATTCTAGCAGAGGCAGCTTGTGCGGGGGAATTGGACCCACCACACTGTGAGGTGGGGCTGTGTATACGGGGCAGTCAGATCACAGAATCACAGACTCATAGAATCACAGAGTGGTTTGGGTTGGAAGGGACCTTAAAGCTCACCCCGTTCCACACCCCCCCCCCCCCCCCGCCATGGGCAGGGACAGCTTCCACTACAGCAGGTTGCTCCAAGCCCCGTCCAACCTTGGACTTGAGCCCTGCCAGGGATGGAGCAGCCCACACGTCCTTGGGATACTCGGAGATATCGCAGCGGCTCCGCGGGGCGCGGCGGCGGGTCCCAAGGAGTTAAAAGCTGTCCCCGCCCCGGGTTCGGCCCTCTTGTGCGAAGCTCGGGGCGGCGGAGGCGCAGCTCCGGGCCGCGGCGGGGGTCGGGGCGCTGCCGCCGGGCCGTGAGCCTTGAGCCGCCCGCCCCGCCCCGCGCCGCCGCGGCTGAGCATCGCCCTGGGGCCGGGGGGTGCGGAGGAGAGCGGGCGGGAGGGGGACAAGAAGGGACGAAGGGAAGGCGGCGGCGGCGCCCCGGCCGCGCCCGTGCGGGGATGTGAATGGCCCTGGAGTTGCTCGGCGGGACCGACATGGAGTGGGAGAAGCTGCCGCGGCGGCCCGGGGAGAGCGAAGGGGAGGCGGCGGGGCCGTGGCTGGGCTGCGGGCTGCTGCGGCCCTCCTCGTACCGGGCGCTGCGCAGCGCCGTCTCCACCCTGGCGCGTATCGACGACTTCTACTGCGAGAAGATCGGCGCCGGCTTCTTCTCCGAGGTCTTCAAGGTGTGTGGGGAGGGAGCGGAGATGGCGGTGTCACCCCGGCGTCCCCACGGGTATGGGTGTCCCGGGTTTGGGCTCCCGCGCAGGCCCTCGGTGGGGTGCGGGACGGGGGGTTCTGGACCCCCATCCGCCGTAGTTGGGCGATGGGGATGCGGGGACACGGAGTGCGGGGAGCCCGGTCCCTATGGGGTGTTCGACCTCCGTCCCTCCGTGCAGGGGGAGGGGACGGGAGCGCCGGCTGTGTTTACCTCCCGGGAGGCTGAGCGCTCCGAAGCGGCGGCGGGGAGGGCCGGGGCAGCGGTGGAGCGGCGGGTGGCGGGCAGCGCGGCCCCGGGGACCCCGTCTAACGGCCTGGAGCCGCGACCCCGGCAGGCCCGGAATGTGTCTATGGCACGGGATGGAGGTGATGTTTGCAGCCGGCCCGGGGTGATTTCCAGCGTTGCTCGACCTGTTCCAGCCTGTGCTGGGCAGGTGGATGTGCAGGATGCTCCACGGGAGCCAGGGGCACCCTGCATGGGGCTGGCCGCAGCTGGGACCCCGTAGCTGTCTTTGTCCTCTGTCGTCTCCGGGACTGACAGAGTGGGAATGGCTGTATGTGGCTTGCAGCCTGGTTAGGGGTGCATGGGTGCTGGTGTGGAGCTCAGGGTCCCAACAGTGCACGGTGATGGTACCCCGCCAAGAGCCCAGGGGATGTGCCCTGCCGCGCTGCCACGGCCTTCTCTCTCCGTCCGGGGGGGGGGGGGGGGCGTGCACTTGTTTTCGTCCTCGGCATCACTTAAGGCACCACAAGCTGCTGGGCAAGGGTTGCTCTTAAGCTGTGCTTCTCGTGGCTTCACCACCCTCAAAGGGCAACTTTGGGCTGAGGAGGACCCGTGCCACCTCCCAGCACAACAGAGCATCCACATCCCAACAGCACCCTGGGGTCCCCTCTCCAACCCTCCTACCACTCTGCATTTAGCAGGGAGACCCAAAGACCTGGCTGCTTGGCAGCCATAAGAGAGGTGCCCTGCAAGGGGCCATGGCATATATGCAGAGGGGTCCCTCTCCTTCATGCTCCCTCCTTCCCTTGCATAGCCTTTCTGTTGGCTGGGTTCCTGCTATCGATCTCTGGCTTGGAGCATGTGGCAGCACCTCAGAGCAGAGGGAGGCATTTAATAATGCCAGTGTGGATATGGCTCTTTAATAATGGATACTCCCATGTCTCGTCCAGGCCGTGGTTTCTCCTTGCCTTGCTGTTTGTTTTCCCTGGCCCTGCAGGAGCCACAAAACACTCCTTCTGCAACCTGTTGTTCTCTTGGGGCCACTTCCATGTAGGATCTGGGGGACAGGCGGAGGATTTGGGGGACTGGGAGCTGGATCAGGCAACAGGAGCTGACAGTGTGTGTGCATGCTGAAGAGGAGGCAGGGCCAGGAGGGGGCCAGATGGGGCTTTGTGGTCGTGTGGTGGGTTGAGTCCAAGAGCTCAGCAGGATGGTGGGGCAGGCCCGTGATCTGAGCTGGGGTTTGGCTGCCTGCGCGTGGGAGGAGGATGGAGCTTGGCAGGGCAGCGCAGGACCCAGTTTCCTCCCACCACCCTTGTTCCTGCTGTTGCTTTCCATGGCCTTGGGCACTTGCAGCCCCCTCTTCTTTGTGGCTGCTGCCTCATTCTAGCCTTGGTAGGCGCGGGGCACAGGGAGGGGACCTGACCTTCTCTGTCCCTATGCAGGTAGCTCAGCACTGGTGTGCACCTGAGCCAGGATGCTGGGGCACTGGTGTCTGTCTTACCCGTATTAAAACCAAAAGGACTCAGTGTGTCTGAGCCCTTGGGTTGAGCGAAGTACTTCTCCAGAAAGGCTGTCCAGGGCAAACAGGAGACACCAGTGATGAAATGATGCCCTGGGGCTTGTTCCCAGCTGATTCCCCTCTGTGCAGCAGTGAGTTTCCTTCTGGAGCAGCTGGTTCTCATTGCCTTTCCCTGTGAGATTCCAGAGGCAGCAGGCCCACCCGTTTTCTCAGGTGGAAAGAAACAGTGCAGTAAGTCACCTCTCCATCTCTCATCATCGGCCTATTGGACTGAGCGGATTGACCCAGGTGTGTTTGTGCCAGACATCATCTCTCCCCCAAATCCCTCTCCCTACCGAGTGTGGTTCGCAGCAGACGCAGGGCTGCAAGCAGCATCCTGGCTTCACTCTCTGGGGGGCTGTATTCAGAGGTCTTCACTCATCCAACTGTGCACTTTATGTGCCCCACTGTGGCACAGCCTCTTGGAGACACTGCTTCCCATGGTACAGACTGTTGGGAAAGCACCCCATTTCCATGGTGCTGGGGCCGGGGGGAGTTGGCAGCTCTCAGAGTGGACAGAACTTGGGAGAAGGCTTCAGCATCACTTCCCACCAACCTCTGAGGTTTTGCATTTGCTCCCAGTTTACCATTGCAACTAATGACACAGCTCCCTGTTATTTGCCGCCCTTCATCAGACCCTTGCATTGGTTTACAAAGGACGGTGGAGCGGTGTGACACTGATGGAGAAACCAAGGCAGGCGGGGAGGAAGTGGATTTACCGAGGTCAGCCAGCCGTGGGGAGGCTGGGAGCAGCCCTGGCCCCGCTGTCGCCACTGGGGAGACGCGGGTGCTGGGGCACGTGTTGTGCTTGTGTTAGCTGGCGACCCGCTGGCACCACTGCTGCGCTGTCACGGGGTGTGCTCCCGCCTTGGTGGTGGGCACTGGTAATGCTCTGGTGCTGCTGGTGTGCCGGTGGAGCCCCTCCTGAGAGCGCAGGGTGCTCTAGCATTTGTTGGGAGCAGGTAGTGCTGTGTGCGCCCGGATGCTTTCACTTCCCTGGAGGAACCTGTCTTGACTGATTCTGCCTTTTCTGTGCAATGAACGGATATGCCAGTCCCACACGGTAGAAGACCTGTTGCACTGCTGGGATTATTGTGGCTGTGGGATTACTGGTGGTGTTTCTAGCTCATTTACCTGCCCCCCCCCCATCTTTCCCTGCTGGGTTTTCCAGGCCAGGGGCTGCAGGATGATGTCCCTGCATGACTGTGCCTTGCCAGCACCGGGGTGGGACAAGGGGGATGGGCAGCGAGTGGGGCTGTGGGCCCATCCCCAGCATGGGGCGCAGGGGGGCTGGCTGCTGGGACCCACAGATGGGGAGGTGGCGGTGGTGTTTCCACCCCATGTCTAGACAGTATCACCGGGTGTGGGGAGGGAGCAGGCCGTCTGCTCGCTCTGATTAGCATGCTCTTTAAATAAGACTCTAATTTCCGCTGCTAAAAGAGCTTAGATCCCTTGTGCCCAGGCTGGGGCCCGCAGCCAGCCCTGTCCCATCCCCCAGCCCCACGTGCTGCCAACAGATGGGATGGGGACCGATGCCCCACAGCACCCCAGCTCATGGGTACCCCCATGCAGCACACAATGGAGGGGCTGTGTCGCATCATCAGGGCTTGCATGGTGTCTGGATGGGGGACCGGTGGCTTGTCCTCCGACCCCCCCCCCCCCCCCGGCACGGCTGCCTGGCTGAGGTCAGCTCCCGGGAATGTGCTGGGATTCCTGGGCTCCATGCCAGAGTGTGGAGAGGCGAGGGGGGACCCAGCCGTGCTGCCTGGAGAGGCTCTGCTGCCCGCTGCCTTCCCTGGGTGGCAGCGGGAAGGAAACCCCTTGGGCTACGGGCCGCATCCTGCCTGGGGTCCTGGATTGCTCCCTCCTCTGCTGTACCTCCTTCCAGAGGGCGCTGGGCTGGCGTTAGAGGTTGGCCAGACTGGGTGAACTGGTCAGCGGATGTGGACAGCACAAGGAGGCATAACGTGGCCTTGGGCATGGACCATGTGAGGGGGACAGCAGGATAGGGCCTTGCAAGCAAGCTTGGGGTGCTGGATGCCCTCGAGGAGGTTATGCCCCATGGGTGTGGGGCTGGGGCTGTCCTCACAGCGCTCTGTGCCCCTGGGGACGAAGTCCCAGGGGACACCATCAGGACAGGGCTGTCCTGGCATGGGAGAAATCCTGGGGAAGGGACTTTCCCCAGACCTTCCCTGCCCCGAGCTGCCTCTCCTCCAGGCATTCGACACCACATGGCTGCACTCACACAGCCTATTGCAATGGCAGGAGGCTTTTTAACCAGAACTGACCCACAGGGGCATCGTGACCATGTGGGGCTGAGCTGGGGGCTGCTCCCTTGTGCACAGATGCCACTGCTGGCAAGGGCACAGCCATCCCCACGGTGCACGGCCAGCGCTGTGCGTGCCACACGGCATTCCCATTGTGGGCGTATGGCTTGGCGCTGGAGCATCGCCGCCTGCAGCCATCCCGGCAGGGCACAGTGGAACCGGGTCCTGGCGCCTGGCAGCTGCCTGTGCCAGCCAAACCGACCCAGCCAGTCCTGCTGGCGTGGGAAGGGAAGAGAGCAGCGCTGACATTGGGAATGCTGGGCTTTGGCACCCAGCACTGGGGTATGGAGAGGTTGAGAGCCCTGGTGTTGTGTCTGATGCCGCCCTGTGTGTGGGGATAGGGTGGAGAGAAGGAAATGATGGTGGACATGAGGTGGGGGGTCTTTGCTCTGCAAGCTGGTGCAGATGTGGGCAGAGAGCCCTAGGACATTGTGCCAGGCACTGTTAGGACAGTGATGGAGTGGGGTGAGCAGGGAGGCGGGCATGGGGAGGAGTTGTGTTGCCATCAGATGGGGGGCCATGGGTGCGTGCAGGGCTTGAGAAACTGAGAAGCTGTGATCCATGCATGTGGAGCACCCTAGGATGGGCTCTTCCTGAGCCCAGGAGCCTTGTCCAGTGCTCAGCAAGGAGGAGGCGTGGGGAAACCCATGCTCCCTTCTCCTTCAGTGTGGCGGTGGGCTGGGATGGGGACCCACGGTGGCAGGAGTGTCCCCTTGCCCCTTGCTTGTCCAGGGTCCATCCTGATCTCTGCTGCCACGTGGCGCATGCCTGTAGGCCGGCATGGAGGTGACACACGTGTAACTAGAGTGGAGAGCCACGGGCAGGCAACTACTGAATTATTGAGCCTCTCCATGAACTCAGTGAGCTGCTGGTAACACAGTTTGGGTTTGGGTAGGGCTGGGCTGTTGCCCCTTGTACCACTCTGCCCGTGGCTGGGTTCACCCTGGTGCACCCAAACTTTAAGGTACATCTTTGTAAAGCACTGATTTCATCCTACACCTATTGGTGGGGGAAACTGCTGCCCATCCCCTGGGTATCGGGTGCTAGATGGGTCCCCATCTCAGCATGCACCCTTGGACAGCTGCAATGCCAGCTGTGGGATGGAAAGAGAGCCCCGCAGGGCTCAGCACTCCAGATGTTGTGATGGGGACAGAGGCCAAGCTGAAAGCAGGATGGGGGGCACTCTGGGCCCTGCCTCCACCCAGCGCCCCATGTTTTGCACAGGGAGGTGAGGAGGGGCTGGCATCGGCGCTGCAGCCTCCACCAGCATCGACTAAAAAGGAGAAGAACAGGGAGCTGACGGCAGCGCCAAGGAATGCCTGCGCCTCCGTGATAGCTCCGTGTGTGCCGGGGGGGCAGCTGGGATCCACTGGGTTGTCCCCACCACCGGCTGTTGCTCCAAGGGGGGGGTCCAATCCCACCCCCAGCTCAGGAAGGGACGCTCAGCATTGGTTCAACCCCCACCACCCCTCTCAGCATGGTGCTGGGACAGGGAATCCCGTGCTCATCCCTTGTCCTGCACGTGCTGGGGGTGAAGGATCGGAGTGTCCGTGCTTGGCCACACTCCCAGCTGCTGTTCCTGGCCGGGGACCAGGCTCCAGCTCGCCTGACAGCGTCAGGCTGGGGATGGCTAAATATACAGCCTTATCCTAGCACCGTGCCCCACCAGGCTGGGGTCATGCTCTGCAGCAGTGTTGGATCTGGTTTGGGGGGCAATATGCACTGTCTGTCTTCCAACCCATGCTGGTAGGGTCTGGCTGCATGGTGCTGACCCAGAAATACCCTGGTTTTGTGGTGCTCACTGGTGCACCCCAATCCTGCATCTGCCTGGCCTTGCAGCAGGGTTGGGGTCACAGCGTGGAGATGCCACAGCCTCTGGGAGGAATGGGTATGGAATGTGGGGAGCGCGACAAGCAGGGTGCCCCAAGGAGGATGGGATGTGCATCATCAGCACTGGAGGTGCTGCTGTGCTGGAAGATCCCCCCCTTAGCTCTAGTGTTCCCTGAGGTACCCTGTGCCTCACGTGCAGGGGTGCTGCAGGGACACATGGGTCTCAGCCTCTCTTGCACAATCACCCTCTAGGTACGGCATCGCCAGTCGGGGCAGATCATGGTGCTGAAGATGAACAAGCTGACTAGCAACAGGGGCAACATGCTGCGGGAGGTGCAGCTGATGAACCGCCTCTCACACCCCAACATCCTCAGGTAGGAGCTGTTGTCCTCGTGTCCCCTTATTCCCCAGCCTGAGGGGTTTGGAGCTACTGCAGGCTCTGGATTAGCTCCTAGGGTTGGTCTTCACTATGGCTGTGCTCACGTCCCCTCTGCCTTGCAGGCTCATGGGCGTGTGTGTGCACCAGGGACAACTGCATGCACTGACAGAGGTGAGAGCAGAGCGATGTCCGTGAGTCCTGGGGGTCCTTCAGGGTTGGGGAGGGGGCGGTGATGTGGGAACACTCTCTCAGCCCATGGCATGTGTGCAGGGCAAAGTCTACTGCGGGGCAGTGCTGTGGGGTGGTTGGGAGGTGTGTTGGGATGAGATGGGTGTCTGGTTATGGGTGGAAGGCGGGCACAGAGGTGCAATGATCCTGCTCTTCCCATCAGTACATCAATGGTGGGAATCTGGAGCAGCTGCTGGACAGCTCTGTGCCCCTCTCCTGGTCCATGCGTGTCAGGCTGGCCCTTGACATTGCCAGTGGCCTGCGCTACCTGCACTCCAAGGGCATCTTCCACCGTGACCTCACCTCCAAGGTACGGCATGCTCCAAGGCATCCCATTGTCCTCATCCCGTACCCACATTGCTGGCTGTGCTGTGCTGGCTGCACCGTCCCGAGAGCAGGGAGGATGGCACAGTCAACGTGATGGGTCCTCCTGTTCCTCCCAGAACTGCCTTGTGCGCTGTGAGGCCAATGGATACACGGCAGTGGTGGGTGACTTTGGCTTGGCAGAGAAGATCCCCAACTACAGGTACGTGGGCAGTGTCCACCCATCTGTCCCCATCCTTATTGTGAGGGGTTCCCAGCCCACTTGGAGCAGGAGCTGGGGAGGGATGGCCATTGGGGATGCAGCTAGAAGGGCAGGGATGAGAGCAGTGGGGATGTTCCCCAGTGATGGAGATGTGTGAGGCCCATGGACGTGTTTGAGGCTGGCTCTGAGGGGATGGAGAAGGTGTGGGTGCGGAGAGATGAGTTTGTGGGTGCTTGAAGGAGGGTTAACCCAGGGATGGAGATGGAGATGGTGGTTTGGGCTGCCCCAGTGGGAGGATGGGAGGTTGGACAGGAGGCTGTGGGTAGACCCTGATGTCCTGCCATGTCCGTAGTGAAGGCAGCGAGAAAGAGCCACTGGCTGTGGTGGGCTCCCCGTACTGGATGGCGCCTGAGGTGCTGCGAGGGGAGATCTACGACGAGAAGGTGAGGCTCCATGGGTACCGTGTCTGGGGCTTTATCCAGGCCAGTGCTGCCAGAGCTTTGCAGCCCTGGGGGCATTCAGGCTCACAGAGGAAAGAAACTGGGCGCTGGGGTGGCAGGGCCCCTGGTGTGGCTCTGCAGGGAGGAGGGAGGCTGTGGGTTCATGGAATGATGGGCCCATTGCCTTGGGGTTGTAGGCCCCCCCATCACTTACTTCTGTCTGCAGGCTGATGTGTTTGCGTATGGCATCGTCCTGTGCGAGACCATCGCTCGTGTCCCTGCTGACCCCGACTACCTGCCCCGCACTGAGGTGACTCCCTGGGATGGGGAGGGACAACGGTGGGCAGCAGCACCGGGGCTGGGACTGCTTTACCAAATGAAGGGGACCATTCTGCTGCTCTGGACAGAGCCCTGTGTACGGGAGCGGCCTGCGTCTCAGAGCAGGGGTGCTGTGTCCTGATTGCTGCCCAGGCAGGGATGCTCTCTGCCTGTAACCTGTCCTCAGAGCCCATGGTCAGCCTGGGTGGGAGAAGGGGACACTATTGAGGCAGAGAGCAGGGTCTGTGTCTCAGCACCTCCCAGCCTTGCCCCAACTTGGGGAACCCACAGGGGGGTGTTGCCAGGTCCACAGGCCTGGGTGACATGCAGTCAATGCAGGGAGGGGGGACCTGGCCGTCCCAGATCCCATGTGGTGTCCAGGGAACCCAGCCTCACTCCTTTTCTCTGGCTCAGGATTTTGGTCTGGACGTCACCACCTTCCGCACAATGGTGAGCATCGACTGCCCGGCGGCCTTCCTCCAGCTCGCTTTCCACTGCTGCAATGTGAGCCTCCCATCTCCCCTGCCCTTCCCTGCCTTTGCTGGGGTGCTTGGGGGGTTGGAGATCTGACCGGGAGCCCCTCCTGCCCACAGATGGAGCCCACCTCCCGCCCCTCATTCCTGGAAATCACACAGTGCCTGGAGGGCATCCTGCAGCACCAGCTGGGTGTCGAGGACACTGAGGACTCTGTCTTCAGCACTGGGGAGGGCATGCCCATGCCTGCGGCAGCAGCAGCCACGCTCACTGGTAGGTGGTCACCCTGGGGACAGGCCATGGGGGTGTGCATGGAGGGGGATGTTCTCTACTGCGTGGGTGCTGAGGCGCTGGAAGGGCTTGCTCAAAGAAGCTGTGAATGCTCCATCCCTGGCGGTGTTCAAGGCCAGGTTGGACCGAGCCTTGGGTGACATGGTCAAGTGTGAGGTGTCCCTACCCATGGCAGGCGACTGGGACTGGATGATCTTCAGGTCGTTTGCAACCCAAAGCAGTCTGTGATTCTGTGGGGGTGTCCCATCCTATCCTGGCAGCTGTAGGGGAATGAGACCAGGATTGCATGAAGCCAGTCCCTTGGGGTGCACCTCTGCGTTGTTGGGTTCCCAGCGTCCCGTAGTGACCCACACCAGCAGCCGGTGACCCGCTCCTGTGCTCACACCCAGGGGCATCCAAGAGGGCAGCGAGCCGCTCCGAGCAGTCACCCCTGCGCGAGCTGGGGACGCAGCACCTACAGCCGCAGGACCAGCGCCTGTCCCGCAGCCAGTCCGATGTCTTCTCCCCGAAATCACCCGCCCTGCTGCAGCCGCTGGAGCCTTACAGCGGGGCCAGGACCAAGGAGTCGTCCCCCCGCATCAACCCCTTTTCCCAGCGCGAGGACCTCAAGGGGGGCAAGATCAAGCTCTTCGACACGCCGAGTAAGTCCGTCATCTCCCTCACGTTCGACCTGCCGCCCCCCGCGCCACTGCAGCTCGGCACCCCCGTGACGCCTGAGCCCGCCGTGGAGGTGCAGTGCGACTTCTCAGCCCCCGCCGCTGCCCCCCGCAAGTGCCATTCGCTGCCCACCTCCCCCAAGCTGCTCCGCAGGGGGAGCCTGGAGCGGGATGTGAGGTCTCCCCATCCCACCGGTGACCACCAGCCTCCAGCTCTCCTTCCCCCTCCAGCTCGGGGACGAGCCTCTCTCCCTAGCACCAGGCAATTGGAGCGGATGGGCTGTAGCCACAACAGCTCTCACCTACGACAGCTCCCCTTGTTACCCCGCAACAACAACTTCATCCGCACAGCATCCTCGGGAGCCCGGCTCTGGCAGCCGGAGCCACAGGCCTCTGACAGGCTCCTCTTCAACAACAACCACATGGTGATGAGCAAACCCCTGGCATGGGACAGTGAGTTGGAGCGCAGCTTATCCGAGCTCAGCATTCCCTGTGCAGCGGCGATGGAGAGGACGGATCGTGCTGCCATGCTGCCTGGGCACAGCTCCGGTGCTGTGCTGGAGCAGGATGAGGTGCTGCCTTGTCCTGGATGCTGCCTGACACTCTTCAGCTTCAGCTTCCTCTCCTTCTGCCACCGGCCGGCACCCAGCCCACCCCACTACCAGAACCTCAACTGTGAGTCCAAGGCCCTCCTCGGCCACCAGAAAGCCCCAGGGCCGGTGCTGGCAGAGCCCAGTCTGAAGCTGCCAGAGGCATAGACTCGGGGTCCCTGGGGAGCAGGGCTGCATCCAGCTGCCCCACAGGTCCCTTGACACAGGAGCCTCGTGTGTCCCCATGGTCTGCCCTCACTGGCTTGGCGGCCACTGGTGGCCCCAGAGCCCTGTGCCGTGGCTACTGTGGTGTCACCGAGGCACTCGGGCACCCATCCCACCTGGATGGTTCTCGGGGGTCTATGGGGAACTGTGGGGTGGGCTGGGTCCCTGCTGGGGACTGAAGTGCAATAACAACCCCAGCCCTGAGTGTGCTCCAGCACTGCATGGGCAGCAGGGCTGGTGCCGCATGGGGCTCAAACTCTGGGTGCAGGACCCCCCTTCCCCAAGGGCTCACCCCTCTGTGGGCTCTTGTGGAGGGGTGTACAGTGAGACTGCTCCCCTGGGAGAACTGGGAGCTCCTGTACCCAGGGGGTGAGCAGGGCTGGGGAAGAGGGGTCAGGGTGTGTATGTGTGTGTTTGTTGGGGGACCTTGTGGGGATGGGGGTGTCCCTGTGCTTCCCTACAAGTGTGGGGAGCACAGGCAGCCCCTGTCATGGGGAGAGACTAGCAGGAGAGGGGCAATGCACATGGAGCAGTGCACGGGGATGATTGCCAGCACTGGGGTTGCCCCTGCCTCCCTATGATGGGGTTGGGTGCTGAGCCAGCATGGCACCCACTGTCCCCCCAGCACATAGGGTTGGGAGCAGGGTGCTGGCATAGGGGGGAAGGAGCTGCCCAGCCCCTGAGAAGGGTGGGAGCCAGCTTTCCTTCCTCCTGCACAATGCACTGGTGAATGCTGAACTCTTGTGGGTTTTATTACTATTAATAATAATAATAATTGCTAGTAATATATACCCAGCTTATTTAAAGTGTTCAATAAGAAATGAATGTCCTGGCAACTCAGGCTCCTGTCTCTTTCTTGTGCGTCTGACGCGGCCCCAAGAGGTTACACAGGCTTGGCTGGGGCTTCTGGGGAGCCCCTTGGGGACCACAAATCAGCCTGGCTCAGGCCAAGGTCTCAGTATCCCCAAAGTGGTCATTTTGGTTGAAATGGCTTTGACTGCCATTTATTATTTAGGTTCTTTGGGTTCATGCCCCTGAGTCTGCATTTGTGGTGGTGCACAAGAAAGCAAAGAGCAGACAAGCCCTGTCTCTTTATTGCTACAGTGTGGGTTCAGCCAGCAGACAAAACAGAGGAGTGACACGTGCCACCTCCAAAACACTTGCCTTTAACACGCTTCTGCTCTTCAAGCAAGCTAATTCACATCACAGTTGATCAGCTATATATGGCACTCATGACCCCATAATAAACTGAGACCATTTTCGCCTGGTTGACCATGACTTCCTCTGCTCTCGCCTGGTTGTGATGTTACATCAGGGCTATTTTGCTTCATCTTCACGTGTGCACATGTGTAGTAACTATTTAAAGCCCTGATAATTTGTCTTGCACATCAGTCGAATGCAAGTGCCAAAGTTGCTTTTACAAGGCACCATCACACTGTGCAATCGTAAAGGTCATTGCTCTAATTTCTAATTAGCAAAAAGCCCAACAGACAGCGCAGTCGAGGTGCAGCTTCCCTCCATGGGCGCTGAGGATGCTGATTCCTGAGTTGCACGAAAGCCAGGGCCAAGCTGTCCCTGTGATGGGGCCAGGCTGGAGGTCCCTGCAGTGGCGAGAGGACCTGTCCTAGTGTGGGGCTGTGCTGTTGCCCAATCCCATGTCCTGATGTACCAGCACCACAGCTCGCACTGTGCTGGGCATGTTGCAGTGCTGAGCATCAGCACTTGCTCCGCTCTGGACTCATCATACACCAGCCCCTGTGCTCTGGAAGACACAGTGTTCCTCATGCAGGTGTGGGGCTGGGCTGTGGCGCCGGTACTGCTCTGCTGAAGTGCATTAGCCAGGGACAAATGGCCACTGCTGCTGCCTTCCCAGCCTTTGTGGTGCTGGAGCATCAGTGGGGAGCACTGGGAAGGACCTGGGTAGGGATCTGTGAGAGGGAAGCAGGTTGCTCACATGGATGGGACATCCCGGGGGGGGGGTGCAGTGAGGCTGAAGCAGAGGTGGTTGTGGGGTGCAGGTGCTGCAAGGGAAGGCAGAGGGTGAGATGCATGCAGCAGGGCTGGGAAAGCAGCCTGCAAAGGAGTTTCCCCTGTCTTGCCCCTTTGCTGCACCACACTTGGTGTGGGGTCTCCTGGGCTACTGCAGTTCAAAGGCTCCCATGGCAACAGAGGGATGGAGGCAGGTTCTGTCTGGCCTGCATCCCTTTCCATGGGACAGTCAACACAGCAGGCTCCCCACTTTCTTCCATACGCCACCCCTGTGCCCCATGCCCCCCAGGCTCAACAGAGCCTGTCCTGGGCACGCTACACTCACCACGGTGGTGCTGGGCCAGCAGCCATCATTCCATGAAAGGGTCGCTTGGCCCTGCTGCCTTCTCACAGATCCAGAGGTGCAGGTCGTCGGGACCAGCGCACTGAGCAGGTTTGATGTTCCCACGGCTTATTATGGCACAGGACCCATTCGACTTCAAGTGCCACGGCCTGGATGAGGAAACCATGCATCAGGGGGCTGCCCTATGCACCACCCTCTGCCGAGGCTGCCTCTTGTACCTTCACAAAGGAGGGGTTGAATGCTGCAGTCAAAGGGGGGATCCCCCAGCCCTCCCCTACTCATTTCACATGCTGAACCCTCAGCAGATGCATCCCTGCCCTTCTCTGGGCAGGCCAAGAAAACCTGATCCTGGTCCTCCCTGAGGGCACATGGGTGTGGAGAGGAGCTGCCCAGGGCTGCGGGGCTGCAGTGGGGTGCAGACCTCACTGTGGGGATGCAGATGGAGGGTCAGGGGCTGGGTACCCAGATGGGTTTGTTCCACCCCACCGCTCTCAGACACTGCGAGAGGAAGCGGTGGTGAGCTGCGGAACGGGTGCACATGGCAGGGAGCCATTGATTTTCCCTCAAGGTTGGAGCAGGGGAGCACACAGGGAATAGAGGTGGCACTGGAAGCGTTTGTCCAAACCACACATAAAACTGATGGTTTCTTTGTCCCCTCTCACTGCCTCCTGCTTGCACATACCCTTCACATGTCCCCCCAAGTCTTGGCTTTCCATTTGCACCTCCTCTAAGCATCTCATCACACCACTGCGCCCATCTACCCTTGGCCTCAACTGCTTTGATGCTCTTTGTGCTTGTGCCTGGGGCTGGTTACCAGTGGAATTCAGAACATCTCATAAAGCTACGATGGAGGAGAGGGGTTTTGACAAGAGGCTGTGCTGCCGGTACCTTTCATAAACGGAGCCATCCACCCAGAACCAGGCGTCCGAGACCCCGTTTTCATCGGGGTCCTCTTCCTCCAGCCAGCCGTAGTCGTACCAGGGGAAGATGCTCTTCTGTAGCCCAATCCAGTATGGGGTGTCTGCATTCTTCAGGAAGGTCTGGGGGAGGAGAAAAAGGGCCTTTTAGTGCCTTTGTATCGTGGGGTTTGCAGTGGGTGGTGATCTCCCCATGGAGCCCCCAGGGCTGGGATAGGACAGATGGGCAGCCCTGGTGCCTTGTTCCAGTTTGGGTACCGTCCCAGGGTATCAGAGCCTCTGTACCCATGTCCACCACAAGCCATGTGCTGCAGAGATCAGCCTTGCACCCTCCAGTGTCTTGGCAGGCCAGTGGCAGTGCCAGCTGAGCTGGGGACCCCAGGGCTGGATGCTCTCAGCCCCCACAGCATCCTACCGGCACAGTCCAGCGACTCCAGGATTTGGTGATCAGGAGCTGAGAGTGTTTCTTCTCGCACTCGTCTCTGCTGTCCTCCCACGTCTTCTTCTCCGATGAGATGAAGAGGCACTTGCCCCTGTACAGCAGCCAGCCCGAAGGGCAGCAATCTGGGGGCAAGAGCACAGCTCAGGTGCTTGCTCAGGCACAGATGCTCGCATGGGGACCACGAACAGCCCCACATCACCCCAGCAGACATCACAGGCTCAGTGTCTCATCCAGACGGCTTTAAACCACCAAGTTCCCACCATGTGTCCAAAAGAGCCAGTGGGGTGCCAGTGCCCTGACACCCCCAGTCCGCATCCACCATCAACGCACCTATAGCCTTGCAGGAGCGCAGGTTGGCCACGGTGCTCTGGCTGCTGTTGAGCTCGCCCTGCAGGCGCTGCACATCCCTGTACAGCTCGGCCAGCTCCTGCCTGGCGCGCCCCAGCTCCATGTCCTGCAGCTCCAGCTCCTCTCGGCTGCTGTTGCCATCCCGCCGCGCGCGCCCCAGCTCCGCTCTGGCCCTCTCCAGCTCCAGCCGCGTCTGCTCCAGGCGCTGCTCGCGGGCGCTCAGCTCCTGCTCCAGGCGGCCCTGCTGGGCCGCGTGCTCCCGCGAGGCGTCCCGCAGGCTGCGGGTGACCTGCCAGTCTGGGCACAGGCACGGGGGTGGGCAATGGGAAGGCAGTGGGAGGCAATAGAAGACATCGGGCAGGCAGTGGGAGGCAATGGGAAGGTAGTGGAAGGCAATGAGAGGCAATGGGAAGGCAGTTGTAGTGAGTGGAAGGCAGTGGGAAGACAGCGGGAGGCAATAGGAGACATTGGAAAGGTATTGGGAGGCAGTGGGAAGGCAGTGGAAGGACAGTGAGAAGCAATGGGAAGGCAGTTGTAGTGAATGGAAGGCGGTGGAAAGACAGCGGGAGGCAATGAGGAGACATCAGGAAGGCATTGGGAGGCAGTGGGAAGGCAGTGAGAGGCCATGAGAGGCAATGGGAAGGCAGTTGCAGTCAATGGAAGGCAATAGGAGAGGAGTGGGAGGCAAGGAAAAGGAGCAGGACAGGCCAAGCCGGGGGTTGTAGAACTGATCCTGCTTGAGAAGTAGGGTGGTCAGGGCAAGGCAGGGACATGACCATCCCAAAGGATGGGAAAGACACGGCAGGGAACTGCTCAGGACCTGGCAGGGGAGATCATGTCAAGGCAGGACAGTGGGTAGGAGCAGACAGAGTAGGGCAGGCGCAGGGAGGGTGCAGCGATATGAGGCTGACCAGTGTCTGGAAGGGAAGGGGCAAGGGGCAGAAATGGAGAGCAAGGTGCAGAAAATGAGGGATAGAAGGCAAGCTGGACACACATGGTGTGTGAGGGGTTCAGGCCAGTTTGTGGCACAGCATAGAGCTACCCAGCCATGAGGAGTGTGTCTGGGCATGCCTCCATCACACCCCTGTTCACCCACAGCAGCATCCCTCTCACCATGCTGCCCAGCCATCCCAGCCCCACAACATTTCCCCCCCTAGACTCACAGCAAGCCCCCAGCACCACAGTGGCCACCAGCAGCAGCAGGCAGGTTGCCATCAACCCTGCAGGGAGACACCACCGACAGGACCAGTGCCCTGCAAGACACAGAAGACCACAGCAGGCATCACTTAGTGGGCTGGGAAAGCCCCGTCAGCCCACAGACCGGCTGCGTGGCGGCACTGGTGCCATGATGTGGGCGCTTTCTCTCTTCAGGAATGGGAGCAGGAACTCCCCAAAACACCTCCCACAACCCGTGCCAGCATCTCCTGGGCTCCAGCCATGCGCTCACCTGTGCTGGGCTGGTCCCCAGACCCATCCTGTGCCACCGGTGCTGGCTGCATGTTCTCGTAGGGGCTCTCTGCCTCGTCCATGCCGAGGGCTGCTGGAAAAAGGAAGGGAGAGAGGCTGAATCTGCACGGATGGGAATGGCGGGGGAAGCCTGGGGGTCCCATGGCCTCTCACCTGCCTCCAGCGCCTGGCTGGCCACGCTCCTGCCCCTCACCACTTTGGCAAACCTCAAGTCAGCGTAAACCAAGCTCTGCGCCATGTGGGCAAGCCCTGAGCCCTGGTGGCTCCCACCCTGCGCTTGGGATGCCTTTGTGTGGTGGTCCTGCTTCTCGGTGGTTGCACCGTCCCACTGGGGTGCAAAGGAGAAGTGTGGGCAGCACCTGCAGAAGCAGAAGTTTGCTCTGAGCTGCAGCAGATGGGACCAGCGAGGCACGGCTGTAGGGACCAGCACCCTCCCATTGGTCCAAGCACCACCGGCTCATCCCCTCCCACACCCCAAGAGTGCTCATGGTCCCCCACAAGCACATGGCAGGGCCAGGGCAGCACAGCCTGAGGTCAGGGCAGTGGTAGAGTAGGGATAGACCCAAATCCCTGGGCCGCGGCGGAGCTGGAGGCCAGCCTGGGCACAGAAGCACACTGTCCTTGGGACAGCCCTGTGGAGGGATGGAGGTCCTCATGGATGCTGATGTCCCCTTCTGGCCTATAGGAATGGGAATTTCCCTGTGATGTAGCTTGTGGAGCTGCCTCTTGTCCTGTCCCTGATTCCCTCCTAGAAGAGCTTGGCTTAATAGAATCATAGAATCAAAATGGTTTGGGTTGGAAAGGACCTTAAGATCATCCAGTTCTAACCCCCTGCCATGGGCAGGGACACTTCACACTAGACCATGTCACCCAAGGCTTTGTGCAACCTGGCCTTGAACACTGCCAGGGATGGAGCACTTATCACTTCTTTGGGCAGTCTGTGCCAGTGCCTCACCACCCTCACAGTAAAGAAATTCTTCCTTTATCAGCATCACCTCAGGCCCTCCCAGGGTGATGCATAAAGCAACAACATCAACTTTGCCTTCCCATCCCGACACAACCCCAGAACTCACAGCATCTTCTCCTTGGCCCCAGCCTCCATACCCTCAGCATCTCTGAGGTCTCTGCTGAACTGCATCCAGAGAAAGGCAGGTTTCAGAAAGGGCACTGATTTGGGGAACAGCTGCATACATCTGGACACAACCAGTTCCTGGGACAATGGAGGGGTGCAGAATGCTGTTGTATTGCAAGGTTGCACTCTCCATTGTCTCTGCAAAAATAGGAGAAGTCCTTCATCAGTGGAGAAAGTTAAAAATCATGGACAGCTTTGAAGAGGATGGAAAGAGGTTCGGAAAGCCAAACATTGAGCAGCTTCCACCCAATACCCAGGAAGAAGATGGAGCATATCCTCCAAGTAGTTCATGCTTCTTGCTAGAGGAGTGGGGAAGATGTAGCCAGGGGAAGAGGAGAAGAGCAAGAGCTCCTGCTGCAATGTGGAAACCCTTTTAGGCATTAGGCAAACATCTATGCACAACAGTGATGTTTAAACCCCAGAGCACAATATAGAGAGGGAGAACCTCCATCCTGTAGTGGGCCAGCACCAGAGCCACATGTTTCCGTACAGAAGCAGGCCCTCAGGCTGACTCTCAGTAAGCTGAGCCTGGCAGCCCTCCCCAGCAACCCAACCCCAAGTACAGCACCGTGCAGCCATCCCTGGGGACCCTGAGCAGACTCGGAGTGTGGAAGGAGACAGGAAGGTGATGTCAGAGCCAATGGTGGGGCACTGGTCCTTGAGATTGGGATTTCCTGCTGCATCTCACAGAAAACTTACACTTCCGCAGAAACCAGCTGCACTTCTCTCTTGCACCACCGAGAGACCAGGAGCTGCTAGAGCCACGGGGGCAGCACAGAGCATGGCCCAGAGCGTGGTCTACGCAGACCTGCAGTTCGCAGCATCCCCGCCGCTGGCCGTGCCCGCCTGCCCCGCAGACCCCGGCGACGACGACAGCCCCTACGAGAACGTGCTGCTGGGGACGGTGCCTGCAGAGCCCAGCCCAGGTCAGAGCCCCGCCACCCACACAGGGATGCTGCGGCGCAGGGTGGGCAGTGGGGGCGGCAGTGGGGCCATGGGTGATGCTCTGCTCACAGCTCATTTCATCTCATCCCAGCTCATGCAGGGCGATCGCATCGCCGCTGGCGTATCCCCATGGGGCCGCTGGCCACCAGCCTGATGGTGCTGCTGGTGCTGCTGGTGGTGGGCACCGTGGCCCTGGGGACGTGCTGTGAGTCTGGGTGAGGGCTGTGGGGTTGGGGGAGGTGAAGGGTAGCAGCGGGAGTGGGTTTGGGGATCCTGGGCAAGGGCTGGGATGCTGGGGGTTTTCCGGGCTGAGGAGTGCCTTGGGCTGGTGATCCGAGGCTGCCATTGCTTTTGGCTTGGCCAGCCTGAGCTGCCCTGCCTGCCTGCATTGCTTTCCCCTTGCCTACCACTGCTTCTCACTGCCTACCATAGAATCACAGAATACACAGAATGGTTTGGTCAGAAAGGATCTTAACATCCCCCGGTTCCAACCCCCCTGCCATGGGCAGGGACACCTCACACTACGCCATGTCACCCAAGACTCTGTTCAGCCTGGCCTTGAACAGTGCAGGGATGGAGCATTCACCACTTCTTTGGGCAGCCGATTCCAGTGCCTCACCACCCCGACTGCTTACCACTGCCTCAGTTTGCTTCCACTGCCTTCCCATTGTCTCCCACTGCTTCCCACTCCTTTCTCATTGCCACCCAAGACCTTCCCGTTGCCTTCCCATTGCCTCCTGCTGCCTTCTCATTGCTTCCAGCTGCTTTCTACTCCTTTCCCACTGCCACCCACTGCCTTCCCATCAAATCCCACTCCTTTCCCATTGCCACCCACGACATTACCATTACCTTCCCATTTCCCTTCTACTGGCTTACCATTGCCCCCACTGCCTCACGCTGTCCTCCCACTGCCACAAATTGCCTCTCACTGCCTTCCCATTTTCCTTCCACTGCCTTCTCATTGCCTCCCACTGCCAAAAATTGCCTCCCACTGCCTTCCCACTACCTTTCCACTGTCTCCCAGTGCCTCCAACTGCTTCCAATGCCTTTCCCATTCCCTCCAAATGCCGTCCCATTTGCTCCCACTGACACCCATTGCCTCCCTTCCACTTACCACCACACGCTCTTCCCTTCCTTTCCCCCTGGCACCCCACGACAGTCTCTGCCCGCATCCTGACACCCTCATCCCCTATCCCTCGTCACGGCCGTGGGCGCGCGGGGCGGTCCCTGGTGCCCCTGCCCGAGCTGTGCCAGCGCCGTGCCCACCCCCGTGCCTGTGCCCAGACTGGCAGGTCACCCGCAGCCTGCGGGACGCCTCGCGGGAGCACGCGGCCCAGCAGGGCCGCCTGGAGCAGGAGCTGAGCGCCCGCGAGCAGCGCCTGGAGCAGACGCGGCTGGAGCTGGAGAGGGCCAGAGCGGAGCTGGGGCGCGCGTGGCGGGACGGCAACAGCAGCCGAGAGGAGCTGGAGCTGCAGGACATGGAGCTGGGGCGCGCCAGGCAGGAGCTGGCCGAGCTGCACAGGGATGTGCAGCGCCTGCAGGGCGAGCTCAACAGCAGCCAGAGCACCGTGGCCAGCCTGCGCGCCTGCGTGAACACAGGTAGGGACGAGCTGGGCTGCGGGACGGGCAGGGATGCTGCCGGGGAGATGTGGGGCTGATCCCGGCCAGGATGGGACCCCCGAGCATCCTTGCGCTGGTGAACGCCTGAGCCGTTCCCCTGCCCCCAGAGTGCTGCCCCTCGGGCTGGGTGCTCTACAGGGGCAAGTGCCTCTTCATCTCCGTGGAGAGCAAGACATGGGAGGAAAGCCAACAATACTGCCACCGGAAATCTGCTCAGCTGCTGCTCCAAGACGACTGGTCATCGTGGACAATGCCGGTACAGTGCCGAGGGGCTGCAGCACCCCAGGGCTGGGGGCAATGGTGGGGTGGGCAGATCCAGCAGCACTGCGAAGGTGCTGGGGCACCACCAGACCCAGGACTCTCGGGCACCCGGTGGGCACTGGGCATGGGGCGGGCGGTCAACAGCTTCTCTCCCCCAACCTCTTTGTGCAGGGGAATGGCGATGAGTACTGGATCAGGGAGAGATACAAAGGTCATTCCGATTCATCTGAGGGCGGATATAGATTGTCATATGTAGAGTAAGTTGTTCCACCTCGGCCACCTGCATCTCTCGCAGTATCACCAGCCATGGGTAGGCGTGCTGGGCACTGCCCTGGCATCTGCCCTTGACATGGGACTAATGCTTGAACGTGGGCAGTGGCCTGATCCTCCTGCCCAGGCTAAGGGGCCCTGAGGCTGCAGCTGTGTGGGGAACACACGGCGGCAGCAGGCTGAGAGCATGGCGATGGCACCTCTCACGTGTTCCCTCCCTTCTCGGAACAGAAGACGGTTCTGTCCACGAATAACCTATGGGAAGACGGACAGATTCTACTGCTCAAGAAAATTTCCATGGATCTGTGAGAAGCTGCCGGACGTGAGGAGCACATCCGAGACCGTCCCTCCTCTCCTGGCCAAGTGGTGACTCTGGAATGCCCTTTCCACCATAAGTCAGAGTGATCGGAGCACAGGGTGCACAGTAGAGACACCCTTTCCCTCTTGCACAGCCACATCCCTGCGTACTGTTTTCTCCAAAGCCATTGCAGTGCAAAGCTATTTTAAAGGCATACAGATTCATAGAATCATAGAATGGTTTGGGTTGGAAAGGACCTTAAGATCATCCAGTTCCAACCTCTTGCAATGGGCAGGATCGCTTCACCCTGGACCGTGTTGCCCAAGGCTCTGTTCGATGTGACCTTGAACACTGCCTGGGATGGAGCATGCACAGCTTCCTTGGGGAGCCCATTCCAGTGCCTCACCACCCAAACAGTAAAGAACTTCTTCCTTATACCTCACCTGAACTTCTCCTGTTTCACTTTGAACCCATTACCCCTTTTCCTATCACTACAGTCCCTAATGAAGTGTCCCTCACCAGCACCCTTATAGGCCTTCTTCAGATACTGAAGGCTGCCAGGATGTCTCCACACAGCCTTCTCTTCTCCAGGCTGAACAGCCCCAACTTTCTCAGCCTATCTTCATACAGGAGGTGCTCCAATACCCTGATCATCCTCGTGGCCCTCCTCTGGACTTGTTCCAACAGTTACATGTCCTTCTTATGCTGAGGACACCAGAACTGCACACAATGCTCCAAGTGAGGTCTCACGAAAGCAGAGTAGAGGGGCAGGATCACCTCCCTTGACCTGCTGGTCACACTCCTTTTGATGCAGCCCAGGATACAGTTGGTTTCTGGGCTGTGAGCAAACGCTGAAGCCATCTCATACTCAGTTTCTCATTGACCAACACCCCGAAGTCCTTCTGTGCAGGGCTGCTCTGAATCTCTTTCCTGCCCAACCTGGAGCTGTGCCTGGGATTGCTCCCACCCAGGTGTAGGACCTTGCACTTGGCGTGGTTCAACTTCATCAGGTTGGCATCAGCCCACCACTTGTCAAGGTCCCTCTGGATGCCATTCCTTCCCTCCCGCATATCAACCAAACCACACAGCTTTGGTGTCGTCAGCAAACTTGCTGAGGGTGCACTCAATCCCACTGTCCATGTCACCGACAAAGATGTTGAACAAGATTGGTCCCAACACCAATCCCTGAGGGACATCACTTGGTACTGGTCTCCAGCTGAACACTGAGCCATTGGTCACAACTCTTTCTGTGTGGCCATCCATCCAGTTCTGTATCCACCGAGTGGTCCACCTATCAAATTGATGTCTCTCCAGTTTAGAGATAAGGATGTCATGTGGGACAGTGTCGAATGCTTTGCCCAAATCCAGGTAGATGACATCAACTGCTCTACCCCTGTCCGTCAGTTCCATAGCCCCATCATAGAAGGCCACCCATTTGGTCAGGCAGGATTTCCCCTTAGTGAAGCCATGCTGGCTGTCACCAATCACCTGGTTGGTTTTCATGCTCCTCAGCATGCCTTCCAGGAGAATCTGCTCCAAGATTTTGCCAGGCACAGAGCTGAAGCTGACTGCTCTGTAGTTCCCTGGGTCTTCCATTTTCCCCTTCTTGAAAATGGGGGTTATATTTCCACTGCTTCTCACTTCCCATCATAGAATCCTAGAATGGTTTGGTCAGAAAGGACCTTAAGATCCTCTGGTTCCAACCCCCCCTGCAATGGGCAGGGACACCTCACACTACGCCATGTCACCCAAGACTCTGTTCAACCTGGCTACCCCTTCCAGTGTCTCACCACCCTGACTGCTTTACACTGCCTCAAACTGTTTTCACACCCTAGCCACTGTAGCAGCAGCACTGCGGAGGTGCTGGGGGGCATCAACAGACCTGGGGCTCTCAGGGACCTGGCGGGCTCTGGGCATGGGGCAGGCTATCGACAGCTTCTCTCCACCCTCCTCTTTGTGCAGTGGAATGGTGCCATGTGCTGGATCAGGGAGAGATACAAAGGTCATCCCGATTCATCTGAGACAGGTGTGGATGGTCATATAAAGAGTAAGTTGTTCCATCTCGGCCCCCTGCATCTCTACGTGCTTCACCAGCCATGTGTGGATGTGCTGGGCACTGCCCAGACATCTGTCCTGTCTCTTGGATTGAGTTGTTGTGCCATTTTCTTCTGATGTGAAGGGCACTGTTGTACGGCAGGACAGCCAGAGGTTCTACTTGTAAGTGCAGTCCTTGACACCGACATCTGCTCTTTAGCCATAGTGGGAAGGTGCTGTTTCACCTGCAGTGGGGAGATGCTCTAACAAGTGGTTCCCCATTGTTCCCCCTGCTGCCTGCAGAGAGGTCTGCCCTGGCTTTCCTCTTTGGGAAATGACCAGGCTGGATGAAAGCAGGAGAAAGATGGGATCCCCCTTCCCGAGGCCAGCTGCTTGCAGCCAGTGAGGTTGCAATGGGAAGACACCTTTGGGCTTGTCCTAGGTTCAGCAGTGGCAGTCATTTGTCTCCTTCTTAGTAGCTGGTGCAGCAGTGTTTTTGACTTTCGGCCTGGGAACAGAGCTTATAACACCGATGTTTTCAGTTACTGCTTAGAATGTTTTTGTCTGGCCAAGGACTTTCTGAATCTCATGCTCTGCCAGGGAGGAGGGGAAGCCAGGAGGAAGCAGAGACAGGACACCTGACCCAAACTGACCAAAGAGGTATTCCATGCCACAGCATGTCATGCCCAGGATGTAAAAACGGAGGGCAGAGGGGGGAGTGAGTGAGCGAACTGCCTAGCTGACTGGGTTTAAACCATGGCAGTCCTTTTTGGCACCCACCGTGGGGCTCGAAGGGTTGAGATAACGACAGGATTAACAGTCACTCGTCACAATGCTGATTTTTTGGCTCTCAAAGTTGTTGCTCTTGATTCTTTTGAGTTCATGGTTTCAGCCTGTTGTACCTTACTTACCGCCGCTATTTGCTCTCCTAGTGTTTATCAGACATGGGGTTTGGGTTAAGGTTCTTGTTTCATTGTACTTTATTGGAATGGCTTGCAATACGGGCAAGCTCCGGAAGCAGGGGAGGATGGACATAGACGGGGATTTGTACCTGGCAGTTCTGCTGCTCTTCCCCATCCTGGCCCTCGTCCTCGCCTCCGTCTTCGTGAGGCTGTGGGGAGCGGAGGGGGGGCCTCCTTAGGAGCTGCTGGCAGCCTAAACAGCCCGGGAGCGCGGCCCCAGGGACTGGGAGGCCGGGAAGGGGACAGCAGAGGAGCTGAGCCCCCCTGCTGAGCCCAGCCCCACGGCTGCTGCCGAGCAGTAGGAGGGGGCGGTGGAGAAGCCGAGCCCGGAGGCCAAGCCCAGCCCTGCGGTGGCTGAGAGCATCCCCCGGCAGCTGCCTATGGAGCCCCTCGAGCCCGAGCCCCAGGAGGATGCAGGAGACCGCGCAGCACTTCCCAGCAAGGCAGAGGAGGAAGATCTGGGCTCAGACAAAGAGTAGCTGGTGGTGAGAGAGCCGGCAAGCACAGCAGCTACACCAGCCCCAGGGACAAGTGCAGCAGCCTCATTTGAGAGCTCTGAAGGGTTTGAATGGCCTTTGGGTGCCCTTGGGACCTGCCTGCTAATTGTGATGGGGATCAGCGTGTCGGCACACATACGGAGTGTGTTTTGCCCATGGCCATTTTGTCTGGTCCCAGGAGTTAAGCAGAGTGGGGTGTGGGCCTTGTCTGGGGTTGGACTGCGATGTAGGATGATCAAGAGATTTTCCTCAAGGCTGGACAGTCATGAGCGGCCGGGTGTGGGGGACAGTAAGGGCGAGTATCCAGTCCATTGGGCCCCTCCAGTTCTTTGGAAGCATCAGAGATGGAAGGCAGCTGTATGGAGTCCCCAGCGACCAGCTGCAGAAACTGCTGGAGGGGAGGGTGAATTATTTTGAGCCTGGTGGGCCCATGACACTTCAGGCCATCAGGGCACAGATGCAACATACAGATGGACTCATGATCGAGGGGTAGACTTAGCAATGGACACTATTGCCCAGGTTATTCATGAGTGTGAGCACTGCACGCAGCTTCTCCTGCTCTGAAAGACTGTTAAAGGAGATGGAGGCCAACATCATGAACTGATGGACTCAGCAGCTTTATAGGGATTGGTCCATGCACTAAGGGATGATCTCCCTCCCTCTGTGTGTGTATGTATATATATGCATGTGATGGTATATTGAAAATGTGGGATCTGAGCATGATGTGAATGGTATGGAATAAGGGCTGGATACTGTCCTGGGCTCAGCAGCAGCAGTCATTTTTCTCCTTCTTGGTGGCTGGCACAACACTGTGTTTTGACTCTCGGCCTGGGAACACCACTCGTAACACCGATGTTTTCAGTTACTGCTTGGTAATGTTTTGGTCTGACCAAGGACTTTCTGAGCCTCATGCTCTGCCAGGGAGGAGGGGAAGCCGGGAGGAAGCAGAGACAGGGCACCTGACCCAAACTGACCAAAGAGGTTATTCCATACCACAGCATGTCATGGCCGGGGTGTAAAAACAGAGGGCAGAGACCCGGAAGGTTGGGGGTTCACAGCTGGGTCAAGCTTGGTATCGAGTGGTGAGCAGTTGTATTCTCTTTCCTTGCATTTCCCTCGTCATTATTATTACTGGTGGTAGCAGCAGTGATTTGTGTTATACCTTAGTTACTAAACTGTTCTTATCTCAACCTGTGGAAGTTGAATTCTTTCGATTCTCCTCCCCATCCCCCCGGGACTGGGGGAAGAAAGAGCGGGGAGTGAGTGAGCAAACTGCATGGCTGACTGGGTTTAAACCACGACAGGGGTGCAGCCTGAGACCCTCCCCCTGTGCACGCATTGCAAAGCACTGGGAGAGGGCATCTGTATTTTAAAGTAAGGCTCACGGAAAATAGACCTTATTCCCCTCTCTCACACTCAAGCTTACACTTATACCACCTTGCACTGATCCTCTGAGCGTCCCTGTGCCAGTGCAGCTCAGAGTGACCCAAGACACTGATACAGAGCCCAGCTCTTGCCTTCCGTGCTCCCCAGGGCTGCTGGTGCACACTGGTGGCGTTTGCATCTTCTTGGAGATGGCGGATGACAATGCAAGAGATGTCCCCAACCTCTCCTCTTTAAGGAGTCCTTTGGATTTACTACCTGTTCCTTTGCTCAGCATTGGCAGCTCCCATCCTGCCCTTTCTCCTGCCTCCATCACCTGCTCAGGTCTTTGAGCTGGGCCTTGCCGAGGGAGGATGCAGGCAGCAGTGCCATCAGCATGGAGAAACTGCTGTGGAGCCCTGAGACCATGTGAGGTGAATGAGGGAACCCTGAGACTATGGGCGGAAAAGGCACTGGCAATTCCTGATAACACAGGGGTTGGATAAGGGGACCCTGTGGCCACGGGGGAAACGGGAGTGCAGCAAGGAGCCTTGAAACAGTGAGAGAGAGGGGGAAGCACTGGAGAGGCTTGGGAACACAGGGGAAAGGGGACACCCTTGCCACCGTGGGAGAAATACCCCTAAGATCATGGTGGGATCTGAGGTGTTAAGCAGAGCGATGAGGGAGCTCTGTCCCCACTCTGGTTGTGAGTGGAGCCCAGGGCAGGGCTGACCCTCCCTGTGTCACTCAGCATTTCTGCAGGGGGAGGATGAGGTAGGGACCCCCTTGCTAAGCTGGATGTGGGCAGCTCCTGAGGGAAGAGGTGTGGAAGGAGCCTGGTGGAGCCAGCCCAAGGCATGGTGAGGCTCGGAGGGGGGGACAGGATTGCAGGAGGTCTCCTGTAATCTCAGCCTGTCTGCAAAACAAGGACTTGCCATGTCTGGCTTATCCTGAGGAACCCAGACATACTTTTCCTGGTGCACAGATAGGAGCAGGATCCCTGCCCCTGGAGCCCTGAGCTCCAGCCACCACTGCCCACAGTGTCATTGGGCTCTGCCACCATAAGGACATGGTGCTGTCCAGCCTGGGTCCCCAGGCTTGTTCAGCATGGCTGATTCCTTGCCCATCTTGACAGGCCAGGTTTCTCCTTCCTTCCCAGTGGCAGGTCTCACCCTTTTCCCTATGCAACTTCAGCCGGCTCCATCACTGTTTCTCCAGGCCCCTCTCAACACCAGTCCTGCCCTCTGGTATACCCATTACTGCCCAGTTTGGTATTGCCACCCAGCTGGCTGAGACCATCCTCATCCCATCATATGAGGCACTGGTGAAGGCTTCAAGGAGCATCAGCCCCAGGCACCCCACAGAGATGTTGCAGCTGGATAAGGCGATGCTGACACCCCCTGCAGCCCCCCTGCCATGCAGGTTTCCACCTTCCTTCTTCTCTCCTGGCCACATCTCCCAACTCTGCCAGCAAGAAGACTATAGGAAACCATGTCCTAGACCTCAAAGGTTCATGGTAAATTTCCCCCTTTGCTCTCCTCTTGAACACAGCCCAGTATTACCACCACACAGGTAGGTTTGGACAGGCATGACTTGCTCTTGGTAAATCCTGCCTGGTTTTCCCCATCCACCAACATGTCCTCCCTGGGCCTGGAGCACTGCATGGCCAGGAGGACATGCTCCATAGTCTTATTCAGATACAGGCTGTTTTCTGACAGGGAGAACAAGGATCAGCTCTGGGACAGGCTGTGGCCAAAGGCAGGTGATGAAGAGGGGAGAAAGGGCAAGACAGGAGCCAGCAGCAGCCAGTGACAGAGGAAAGGGGCAGCCAGTAAAACCAAAGCATTCCCTGAAGGGGGCCATCTGGGGACGCCAATGGCACCACGTACCCGCTTTCACAAGGTGCAAGAGACACCTCTCAAACCATCCTCAGCAGAAAGCAGCAGAGGTAAGCACAGCTCGTTACTGGTGACCCCTCCCTGGATCCCGGTCTGGACAGCAGGGGCTGGGGATGCAAGCGTGAGCATGAGTATAGAACACAGAAATAGAGTCTCTTTTCTGTAAGCCTTGTTGTAAAATGCAGACCTGTTCCAGTCTGTCCATCATATTACAAAAAATCATGGTAGTCAGGTGAAGGTCCTAACAACTGGAAAATGGGAAATATAACTCCCATTTATATAACTCTCCCAAGAAGAGGAATATGGGAGACCCAGGGAACTACAGAGCAATCAGCCTCACCTCTGTGCCTGGCAAAATCTTGGAGCGGATTCTCCTGGAAGGCATGCTGAGGAGCATGAAAACCAACAAGGTGGTTGGTGACAGCCAGCATGGCTTCACTAAGGAGAAATCCCGCCTGACCAAATGGGTGGCCTTCTATGATGGGGCTATGGAACTGACGGACAGGGGTAGAGCAGTTGATGTCATCTACCTGGATTTGGGCAAAGCATTCCACACTGTCCCACATGACATCCTTATCTCTAAACTGGAGAGACATCAATTTGATAGGTGGACCACCCGGTGGATAAAGAACTGGCTGGATGGCCGCACGCAAAGAGTTGTGCTCAATGGCTCAGTGTCCAGCTGAAGACCAGTACCGAGTGGTGTCCCTCAGGGATTGGTGTTGGGACCGGTCTTGTTCAACATCTTTGTCGGTGACATGGACAGTGGGATTGAGTGCGCCCTCAGCAAGTTTGAAGGATGCTGGGGAGGGACACTTCATTAGGGACTGTAGTGATAGGACAAGGGGTGATAGGTTCAAAGTGAAACAGGAGAAGTTCAGGTGAGGTATAAGGAAGAAGTTCTTTACTGTTTGGGTGGTGAGGCACTGGAATGGGCTCCCCAAGGAAGCTGTGCATGCTCCATCGCAGGCAGTGTTCAAGGTCACATCGGACAGAGCCTTGGGCAACACGGTCCAGGGTGAAGCGATCCTGCCCATTGCAAGAGGGTGGAACTGGATGATCTTAAGGTCCTTTCCAACCCAAACCATTCTATGATTCTATGAATCTGTACGCCTTTAAATTAGCTTTGCAGTGCAATGGCTTTGGAGACAACAGTACGCAGGGATGTGGCTGTGCAAGAGGGAAAGGGTGTCTCTACTGTGCACCCTGTGCTCCAATCACTCTGACTTATGGTGGAAAGGGCATTCCAGAGTCACCACTTGGCCAGGAGAGGAGGGACGGTCTCGGATGTGCTCCTCACGTCCGGCAGCTTCTCACAGATCCATGGAAATTTTCTTGAGCAGTAGAATCTGTCCGTCTTCCCATAGGTTATTCGTGGACAGAACCGTCTTCTGTTCCGAGAAGGGAGGGAACACGTGAGAGGTGCCATCGCCATGCTCTCAGCCTGCTGCCGCCGTGTGTTCCCCACACAGCTGCAGCCTCAGGGCCCCTTAGCCTGGGCAGGAGGATCAGGCCACTGCCCACGTTCAAGCATTAGTCCCATGTCAAGGGCAGATGCCAGGGCAGTGCCCAGCACGCCTACCCATGGCTGGTGATGCTGCGAGAGATGCAGGTGGCCGAGGTGGAACAACTTACTCTACATATGACAATCTATATCCGCCCTCAGATGAATCGGAATGACCTTTGTATCTCTCCCTGATCCAGTACATGGGACTGTGTCCCTGCACAAAGAGGTTGGGGGAGAGAAACTGTTGACCGCCCGCCCCATGCCCAGTGCCCACCGGGTGCCCGAGAGTCCTGGGTCTGGTGGTGCCCCAGCACCTCCGCAGTGCTGCTGGATCTGCCCACCCCACCATTGCCCCCAGCCCTGGGGTGCTGCAGCCCCTCGGCACTGTACCGGCATTGTCCACGATGACCAGTCGTCTTGGAGCAGCAGCTGAGCAGATTTCCGGTGGCAGTATTGTTGGCTTTCCTCCCATGTCTTGCTCTCCACGGAGATGAAGAGGCACTTGCCCCTGTAGAGCACCCAGCCCGAGGGGCAGCACTCTGGGGGCAAGGGAACGGCTCAGGCGTTCACCAGCGCAAGGATGCTCGGGGGTCCCATCCTGGCCGGGATCAGCCCCACATCTCCCCGGCAGCATCCCTGCCCGTCCCGCAGCCCAGCTCGTCCCTACCTGTGTTCACGCAGGCGCGCAGGCCGGCCACGGTGCTCTGGCTGCTGTTGAGCTCGCCCTGCAGGCGCTGCACATCCCTGTGCAGCTCGGCCAGCTCCTGCCTGGCACGCCCCAGCTCCATGTCCTGCAGCTCCAGCTCCTCTCGGCTGCTGTTGCCGTCCCGCCACGCGCGCCCCAGCTCCGCTCTGGCCCTCTCCAGCTCCAGCCGCGTCTGCTCCAGGCGCTGCTCGCGGGCGCTCAGCTCCTGCTCCAGGCGGCCCTGCTGGGCCGCGTGCTCCCGCGAGGCGTCCCGCAGGCTGCGGGTGACCTGCCAGTCTGGGCACAGGCACGGGGGTGGGCACGGCGCTGGCGCAGCTCGGGCAGGGGCACCAGGGACCGCCCCGCGCGCCCACGGCCGTGACGAGGGATAGGGGATGAGGGTGTCAGGATGCGGGCAGAGACTGTCGTGGGGTGCCAGGGGGAAAGGAAGGGAAGAGCGTGTGGTGGTAAGTGGAAGGGAGGCAATGGGTGTCAGTGGGAGCAAATGGGACGGCATTTGGAGGGAATGGGACGTGAAAGGAAAGCAGTGTCCATCAATATAAAGGCAAGGGGTGAATAATGAGAAGACTATGAGAAGGAAGCTGGAAGCAACGGAAAAGCAGTGGGAAGCAGTAGGAGGTGGTGGAAGACAATGGTAAGGGGATGTGTCTTCAATGAGAAGTGTGTGAGAAGGAAGTTGGAAGCAATCGGAATGGAATGGGATGCAATTGGGGGCATTGGAAGGCAACGGGAGGCAATCTGTGGCAGTGGGATCCATTGGATGGCAATGGGAATGCAGTGGGCAGCAGTGAGGGTGCTGAAAGAGATTGCCCAAAGAACTGGGAAATGTTTCATCCCTGTCAGTGTTCAAGGCTGGGTTGGACACAGCCTTGGGCAGCATAGTCTAGGGCAAGGCAGGGGTTGGAACTGGAGAATGTTAAGATCCTTTCTGACCAAACCATTCTGTGTATTCTGTGATTCTATGGTAGGCAGTGAGAAGCAGTGGTAGGCAAGGGGAAAGCAATGCAGGCAGGCAGGGCAGCTCAGGCTGGCCAAGCCAAAAGCAATGGCAGCCTCGGATCACCAGCCCAAGGCACTCCTCAGCCCGGAAAACCCCCAGCATCCCAGCCCTTGCCCAGCATCCCCAAACCCACTCCCGCTGCTACCCTTCACCTCCCCCGACCCCACGGCCCTCACCCAGACTCACAGCACGTCCCCAGGGCCACGGTGCCCACCACCAGCAGCACCAGCAGCACCATCAGGCTGGTGGCCAGTGGCCCCATGGGGATACGCCAGCGGCGATGCCATCGCCCTGCATGAGCTGGGATGAGATGAAATGAGCTGTGAGCAGAGCATCACCCATGGCCCCACTGCCGCCCCCACTGCCCACCCTGCGCCGCAGCATCCCTGTGTGGGTGGCGGGGCTCTGACCTGGGCTGGGCTCTGCAGGCACTGTCCCCAGCAGCACGTTCTCGTAGGGGCTGTCGTCGTCGCCGGGGTCTGCGGGGCAGGCGGGCACGGCCAGCGGCGGGGATGCTGCGAACTGCAGGTCTGCGTAGACCACGCTCTGGGCCATGCTTGCAGGCGCCCCAGGCAGCGGCAGAGTGAGGGCTCTGTCCTGCCCTGCCCTGGCCAAACCCGCATGGGGTGGAGACACTTCTCGATCAGAAAAGCAGAAGTATTTTTATTTGCAAATGTGTTTTTTTTCTGAGGCTGCTCTTGCTGCGCCGTGCGTGGGGGTGAACCAGCTCCTTCCCCGGCAGCACACTCTGCCTTCCGTGGCACCAGGCTGTGAGGAGCCCCAGGAGCCCCTGTGTGCTGGTCACTCCAGGGCCATGCTGCCCCATGCATCACCTTCCCAGCTCCCGCTTGAAGCACCCTGCAGTGATTTTGGAGTTCCTTCCTCAGCATTTCTCAGGACTCCCAGGGATGTCCACACTGGAGCTGCATGCTGCTGGCACAACCCATGTTGTCTATATCAAAACCATAATAGCCCCCACGGCCAAACCTGTTCAGACCAAGACCCTGCAGACCTTTTAGGCTCTCACCCATCTCCCAGCCTCAAGGCAAAGTGAGGGCATTTGCTGTGACTCCCTCAGACTGGATGGGAACCAGAAGACAAGCTCCTGCCCAGCCCTCCATGTGACTGGGAAGGCTTATCCGAACAGAATAAACCCTGGACAGCCACCACCACAACCAAAAGCCCAGAGCTTTCTGGGGAACTGCTCCAGCCTGCACAGGAGCTTTTCCAAGCTGCCCCCAGGACATGATGGTGCTCAGATCGATGCCACCTCCTCCAGTGCAGTTCCCCCCCTAGCAGCAATGTGATTGTGACTGGGCGCCAGAGGATGCACCTCCATCCCACCACCCTCATCCCCCCAAACCAGCCACAGCATTCAAGTGCTGGAGTTTATTGGCAAATTGCAGAGATCCAGTGGGGTGAAGGGTCTGAATGAGGAAGCAGCAGCATTGGGATGGGGCAGACTGGAGGTCCCCATGGTCACCAGGGCCCAATGCAGGTGTAAGTGGTGTTTCCCCAGAGGAGGGCAGGTGGCGAGGACCGGAGCCACTGCAGGGTGGATGCGCGCTGCTCGCAGACCCAACCCAGGGTTTCCGTGCACAGACCACCAGACAGCCCCAGCCCTGACACCCTGCCGCAGGCCAGGAAGGAGCTGGTGGAGCGATGGATTGGGAAGAGCCTGCAGGGAGAGAGAGGTCAGAGATGGGATGGGCCGGGGGTTTTCCCATCAGCAGCTCCTTAGGACAGTGATCAGGGATGCTGTGGGGGCAAAGCTCCCCGTCTCCAGGGAGCACTGTGCCCTGACACCCTTTTCTTAATTAAGACACGTGCTCTGATCCCCCCGACCCTGCCCCTGCCTGTTTGATGTGCAGCTCCCATCCCCATCGTGCACACAGCACCCCCAGGTCTCTCCTGGCCGGGCTCAGCACCAGTTGCACAAAGAAAAGCCTGAGAACCTGGTTTTGGGGAGCCACCCCAAATGTGGATCCCCAGCAGGATGTGGGCACCATGAAACCATCCCTTCCCAGTGCAGCTGTTGGAAGACAAGAGGTAGCCAAAATGCGGAGCACATCTGTGAGAGACTGATCTGAAATCAGACTCCACTGTCCACTGTCTCAAAGATTGGTCTGAGAAGCTGAGCTGGAAATCCACCTATCTCCCGTCTCAGAGACGGGTGAGAGGAATCGAGATAGGACTCCAATATCCATTGCTTGGGAGAAGGTTGTGAGGAGCTGAACTGGGACTTCACCACCCATTGCCTGAGGGATGAGTGGGAAAGAGCTGATAAGACTCTTCCATCCATTACTTTGAGGATTGGTGTGAGCTACTATCCCAAGAATTGCTGCAGACTCATGTGTGTCAAAGAGCGGGCTGCAAGACCAGGGAAACTGGTCCACCAGGAACGTGTAATACATGGCATGAAGAACAGAGGTACTCCCCCAAAGGTAACCAGCAAGAGACACATCACCAGGAAGCACATCGCCAGCAGGCCATTGCCATGAGGGTGACTCCAGAAGGACATCTCCAAGAGGACACTCTGCTGATGACTACTACGGACCCTGAAGGACACCCTCCATGAGACATCGTCATGAGGGCAACTCCACACTCCATGAGACTCACTCCATGGGGTACCTTCAAGGAGACTCCAGAAGGACTCCTCCATGAGGACACCCACCTCCAATGGACTCTCAAGGGACATTCCGCTCCAATACTGACTACGAACCTTGAAGAACTCCCACCACCAATGATGATAACGGATCCCTGGGACACCGCTGGATCCACATAGGTGACTATCTCTCTCTCTGCACCCTGAATCCTTGCTTCATTTTCTACCTTTTTTCCAATCTGTTCTATCACTATTCCCTTTATTACCATAACTTCCCTTTTTTATAATAACCATCTTTTTGCAATTTGTAATAAACCTGCTGATCGATTATGGTACTTGACCTCATCTGCATCTTAATTTCACTCGTGGGATCATGAACTGAAACAGGGTCCAGCAATGGGGTTTTTCCCCAATTGGACTCTGATGACATCCCCGCATGCAAGCAGGCTCCTGTCTCCCCATCACCTCCCTCAGCATCCCTGGCTAGGGACAAGCGGGCAGCCTCACCTGTTCAGTGTGGTTCCATCCAGCCACTTCCAGTCAGACCTGGAGCCATCCCGCTTCAGCCCCACGTGGAAGACCTCTGCATTGGCTGTACGCATCAGGAAAGCCTAGCACAAGAGGGGACCTGCATGAGCTACCTGGGGGGAAAACCCAGGTCTCTCCCAGTGATGGGGGTTGCAGAGTACAGGCACAGCATCTCCAGCTCTCTATCTGGAGGCTTAGCTATGCTTTGGGCACATGGGTCAGAGCCGGGGAGCTGAGATGATGCTGGTGATGATGATGCTGTGGGGCCTCGAGGTGGTCACCAGCACAGCCTGATGCGCACAGGGAAATGAACCAGTCAGAATGGGTGCACTCACCAGGGTAGTGTTGGCTCGGATGGTGACCAGCTGTGCCCCTCTGGAGCAGCAGTCCTCTCTGCTCTGCTCCCAGCTCTTCTTGGCGAAGGAGAAGTAGTAGCACTGCCCTGCATTCCAGAGCCAGCCAGCTGGGCAGAACTGGCATTGCCCTGCACACCAGAAACACAGCTTGCAGCCCAAGGGACGGGAGGGTGACAAGAGGCAGTCAGAGTACCAACCAACTTAATGTACTTCTATGGATACCCCTTGGAGAGGACCCTCTGCTTGATCTTACCCTTAAGCCCAGCTCCTGCATCCCAGTGCAACGGGCTGGTGACATGAAGGTGATGGCATCGAGCAAATGGGGTAGGGAAGGGAGCTCCAGGTTTGGGGTTGTGATACAAACATCATTTGCGAAGCACAGGGAATACAGTCAACATTTCAGCTTCACCAGAGACTGGTTGAAAAACATCCCACAGTGCCATCCAGCACATGGAAAACATGATCGTGGTGCTGTTGGAGTGCCCGGGCAATGCAGAGCCATGATGGGGCCACCTCTTCCAAAGGGATCCCAGCAGTGCAGACTGCTCAGCAGCACCAGGGCAGCACCATGCTATGAGCCAGGGGACAGGCAGCAAGGGTGAAGGAAGGCTGGGGGGAGGCACACTCTGGAGCAGGGACAGGTCCTGACTATTGAAAAGGACCCCTTGAAAAGAACACCCAGGCCCTCTCCAAACCCACTCCAAATCTCACACAGGAGCCCGCCAGGTTTTCCTACCTCGCTGTGTCTGTCGCCCATAGCTGGGGCTCTCCTCCACGCTCCAGGCACCATGGCTGCAGCTCGCCTGTTGTCCTAAATCTACAGAAGAAGAATAAGAGTCCCGCTGCCAACCCTGCGCTCCTGTTCCCAGCAGCACCAAGTGACTTCTCCCATGGGACAGCCCCACGGCTGACAGCATCCCCCCCGTCAGGTGACCTGCCAGCCAAGCCTGACAAGGTCCTTGTGGTTTTTGCTGTGCTCGGGAACCCGTCACACAACAGGCTTTCGGGGAAAGTGCTTCTTTCAGTTTCAGTGTCACCACTCTCCCTCCTGTCTTCATTTCCTTCCCGTATGATGGAGCAGGATGCCCTGACGCAGTCCCCAAGCCCATGCTGTCCCATCACCTTCTTCTCCCAACCAGGCAGGAACAGTCTTGCCTCACCAACTTTCCTGCTTGCCCCAGAACCCACAATGCCCTCAGCCCCAGGAAGGAGGGCGCTTGGGGCATGAGCTCTGTCTGTTGGTACATGGTCCCCATGGTTCCAGCCCCAACACCCCCGACCAGAGAGGTCCAGACACAAGCAGGTACTCACAGTGGAAGCTCAAGCTGATGAGGATGATTTGTGCCAGCAGCAGCAGCAGGGAGAGGACAGCCAGGCTGAGGGCAGCCCAGCACCAAGGCAGCCGCACCATCTGTTGAGGAGCTGAAAAACAGAGTTAACCTTGGACTCAGGGGGCTTGGTTGGAGCAGTGGGGACACCCCCAGCCAGGAGATGTCTGTGAAGCATGGTCAGGGTCTTAGGAGGCAGTGGGGGGACCCAGGAAAACTGAGGGAGAGACCGTTTGCAGCACCTTGATCCTATTAGTGTCTCGCTGCAGACAGTGCTTGGCATGAGGCAGTGAGAGCACAGTGGGGTGCAGGGGGCATTCGCTGCCCTTGAGCTCCTCCTGTCCCCTGCCCCATGAGCAAGCAGTCTGCAACGGTGCTGGAGAGGAGCTGTCTGGCGGAGAGTACCCAAAAATGAGGGGTCAGGGGAATAGTCCCACAGAAGGCAAGGGGCTGCAGAAGGGCAGGGGACCCTCCACGGTGCCAGGGTCTGGGAGCAGCTCACCATTACCTGGGGTGGGGGGCAAGCGCAGATCAGCGTACGTGACCCCCTCGTCCATCCCTCCCTCAGTCTCTCGCTCTGCACCCACAGGGGAAGCAGCAACCGCTTCCCAGCCCCTTTTGGCAGCTGGCTGTGACGTGAAATGGAAAGTGTCACTTCCTGGTGGGGTCCCCAGGGGCACCACCTGGGACACAACCCTGAGGGGGTCACAGTGCTAACAGTGACCGTCTGGGGCAAGGGGGAGGCCCAAGAGGCTGGCACCCAGGCATTTCCTGCATGAGGGAACCCTGCACCCACACTGCGGGACAGCGAGCTGTGGGGACGGCTGCCAGCTCAGACATGGGACTATAGAATAGAATCAGAGACATTTGGGTTGGAAGGGACCTTCAAAGCTCACCGAGCCCAACTCCCTGCAATGAGCAGGGACATCTTCAACTAGATCAGGTTGCCCAGAACTGCATCCAGCCTGGCCTTGAATGTGTCCAGGGATGGAGCATCCACCACCTCTCTGAGCAACCTGTGCCAGTGTTTTGCATCCTTTTTGCAATGAAGTCTTTCCTCACACCCAGCCTGAATCTCCCCTCTTTTAGTTTAAAACCGTCACCTCTCCTCTATTGCAATAGGCCCTGCAAAGAAGTTTTTCCCCATCCTCCTTATAGGCCCCTTCTAAGAACTGAAAGGTCACAGCAGGTTTCAGGTTAGAAAGGGCCTTTAAAGGTCACCTAGATTCCTGTGTTCCCCACCACAATGTTGGGACAGCCACAGCCCCCCAGTGCTCAGCCTCTTTGCCCCAGGGGACTGTGCATCCTTGGGGAGCAGGGCCCCATCTGCATCCCCACACTCTGCACTCTGAAAGCAGCAAGGCTGCCGGGTGTTTGCTCTCAGACATGGTTCCTACTGCCTTGTTTGCAGCCCAGCCCTGGAAAGCAGGGCACTGGGGGTCTCCTTCCCCTCCCAGAGCCTCGAGGGCTGCCGTGATGGACACTGGGGTGGAGGGCAGAGTCCCCCAGCCGCGGGAGAGTCCTTCCCGGGTGACACCCTCGCTACAGGCGGGCAGGTACAGACCACGACCCCCTGCGCCCGGCTGGAGGGCGATGCGCTGGATGGGGATGCGCGGGACGGCCACGCGCTGGATGGCGGGGCCGGGACTACGTTTCCCAGCGGCTCCTCCCGGCGCCGCACATGCTCCGTGCGGACTCCCGGCAGCTCCCGGCGCGGCTCCCGGTACAGCGCAGGGGCCGCTCGGTGCGGCTCCGGTGCTGCTCCGGGTGCAGCTCCCGGCGGCTCCCGGCGCGCCTCTCTTTGCGGCTCCTGGGGCAGATCTCGGTGCAGACCCCAGTGCAGGTCCCGGTGCGCTGCGGGCGCAGCAGACCCTCGGGGGTGCCTCCCCGCCGTGCCGGAGCCGAGCTTCCCCCGCGCTGGCAGCATGCCCCGAGGGCGAGCCTGGACGCAGGAGGAGGTCAGCAGCCTGCTGGCGCTGGTGGGGGGCTCGGGGGAGGCCGCCCTGCTCATGGCTTCCACGTCGCGACCCAACGAGGCGCTATGGAGGGAGATATCCCAAGGGCTGGCAGCGGCCGGGTACTCGCGCAGCGTCGCCCAGTGCCGCTCCAAGTGGAAGGCGCTGAAGCAGGCTTTCCACTCGGAACGGGAGACGCGCCAGAGGGCCGGACACCACTCAGCCCGCCTGCCTCCGCACTACCGAGCCATGAAGAGCATATGGAAGGCGGCCGGGCGGCCCGTATTCGGGGAGCGGAGGATGCCGGGTGAGTGCCGGGATGGGTGAATGGGTTTGGCGGGGTGGCTGGATGTGGGATACCGGGTGAGCACTGGCGCTGCACGGCCACCCAGGGTCTGCTGACAGTCTCTTTCTCTTCCTCTAGGCATGGTGAAGCTGCCCTCCAGGAAGCGCAGGTCAGCCCATGCTGCCTGCTCTTCATCCTCATCAGAGCCACGAGGTATCTGTGAGCTCAGGCAGCCGGAGTGGGGCTTCTCCTGGCAGTGGGGTGTCAGGCACCCCTTGTGTCCTGGTTGTTGAAGCTCTTTTCTGCACCCACTCATCCTCCTGCAGAGCACAACATTGACGGGGACACCCCGGGCACATTGATGTCCCCACTGCTGCAGTGTGTGAAGGACGAGCCAGAGAACCGTAAGTACCGGTCTGCCCCGCTGCACCGGGCTGCACGGCCATGGCTCCAGCCCAAGCCCATGCCAGCAGGGTGGAAATGGAGGGCTTAGAGGGTTGGGAGCCCTATCACAAGTTCCTCGTTGGGTGTGTTGGGACTTCTCTGTCCAGGGACTTTGGCTCCAAACCAGTCCCAGAGCATGATGCGATGTCTGGGACAGGGCAGAAGGGGTTCCCCAGCTCTGACCCAGTCTGAGGGCTGCCTCATGGCTTAAGGTCTCTAGAGGATGAGGCCAGGGGGCTCTGGCAGCTGTATAGCACTGCAGGGCATGACACCCCTTCCTCCAACAGGTCCTGGCCTCCTGCGTCCCTAGTAACACCATAGATCTTCAGATGAGTTAGGGCTGGGTGTGAGGGCCAGAGGTGCTGCAGCTCCCCTGCCCTGCAGCCCACCCAGGGGCAGATGCTGCATCCCCTCTCACTGCACATCGCAGGGGTTTGGCACAGAGGTGATGCAGATTTTGTCCCTGGGTCTGGTTTGTGAGGGCGCCCCAGCCAGCATCCCGCACTGGGTAATCACCTTCTGTCTCCCTAAATTCCCCCTGCAGTTTCAAGTGGATGTGGGATTCTCCTTCACTTCCAGTCCTAGTCTGTTGTGTAGCGTTGCTGCATGCTGCTACGCCGCTGCTGCCTTCCAGCCCAGAGGTGGCTGCATTGCAGTGGTGGGTGAGTGACTCCTGCTTTTGTATCTAGCTTGTGAAATGCTTTGGGGCCCTGCAGGGCACTGTGGAGCTGTGGCTAGGGCATGTCGGGCTGCGGGGCTGGCCGGGCAGACCCTGGGCTGGTGGTGACCCCCCAGCAGGTCCCATCAGACGGCACATCTCTCCTCTCTGCTCTCTCCCAGCAGCGGATGGGGACCACGTCGCTGGAGGGCCACCCACTCCCCACACTGTGCCACGTAAGGCTTTCCTTGTCCAGCTCAGTCCAGTTAACCCCCTCGGCCCCGTGAGCAGGGTCTGATATGGTTCTCATTGCAGACACCAGTCACTGCTTCCCTCCCCTTCCATTCCTGGGTGAGTACCATGCCCTGGCCAGGTACCCTGGGGCAGGAGGTAGTTGCAGCTCATAGACTATGTCTGCTCTTCTTCCAGGCTGTCACACTGCCCTGAAGCAGGAAGGAGCTGAGCAAAAGGCTGGTAAGTGTCTGTGCCTTCAAGCAAGTCTCCCTGCCCCATGGAGCAGCTGTGTCCTGCCCGTGGGGACAGCGGGCAGGGGCTCCTGCAGGCTCCTGATTACTTCCTCTGTGACAAACCATCGTGGCAGGTTTTCCTGGTGAGACATCCCTGGGGATGGCAAGAGGAAGCCAAGCGCTGCCGGAGGCCACCACAGCCCTGTGCTCCCCGGGGATGGCTGCTGTGAGCGAGCAGCCAGCACCGAGCCAAGAGGCATCCAACTCCAGCCTGCACGGTGGGTCCTCCCTGCAGCATCCCAACTGGGGGCTCTCGGAGCCGTGGTGAGGGTTCGCAGCCACTGAGCATCTCCTCATCTCAGGCTCCGGCGTGGCGGGCCTGCTCCAGAGCGTGCAGCAGCTCCTGGTGCAGATCCTGCAGACATCCCGGCAGCAGCAGGCGCTGCTGGAGAGCCTGGCCAGCGACACCGTCTCCCACCTCCACTTCCTCTCCCACAGCCTGGTGCAAGTGGGGGAGACCCTGCACCAACTCCTGCTCCGGCCGCAGACCCACCCGGGCACCCTCGGCCACTACATCCCCCATGTGCGCCTATTCGGGGGGGGTCCCAGGGTGCCCTGCTCCCCCGGGGATGCCCACACCTCCCTGGATCACAAAGAGGGGCCTCGGGGGTCCCTTGACACAGGCTGCACCCCACCGTGAGCAGCACCATCCACAGACCCAGGGACGATGGTTCACTCACAGCCACAGATCTTTATAGCAGGGGCACCGGATGTTTCGGAAGTTTATAGAAGAGAGACATTTTAATACAATTAAAAATAGCTTTTGTACCAGTGATGCAATCGACCAGTTCTTTCCCCCTCCTCGGGGGATGTTCCCCTTCTCGCTTTCAAGATGAGCAGAAGGGAAACTTGGCTATTTACAGCCTCTGAGAAACTCCCAGGCCACGCACCATGAGGCTGAGGTACTTTCTTTACCCCTGCCCCACTACCTGATGTCTTCCTGCTGCAGCTGAGCAGGACTCCAGCCTGGAGAATGTGCTGCTGGGGCTGTGGAGGACAGGGGAGACCACGTAGGGCACAGGCTATGCGGTGTCCCATCCTTCTGCAAGAGAAGGGGCTGAGGAGGCAGTGGTGCTGCAGCCATGGTCGCTTGGTCACCAGATCCTTGTTGGGTCACGTCTAGTGTGTGAGCTGGTGCTGTCTCAGCTGATACTGTGGCGTTGGCAGCATGCTGTTGTGGGCCCTGTCCTCCCAGGGCTCAGGACATGGATCACCATCAGCAGTAGTTGCAGACATGGCATGGCACGCTGTGCTTGGCAAAGTGGTCACTGGCTCTTGTGCAAGATGCCCACATCCTCTGTGGGATGGAGTGGATGTACTGGCTGCCTCCAGAATCTTTTGGCAATGTCCTAGAAGAGAATGTGGCTGATGGCGCTGGTGTAGGGTGGATAGACATCAGGATGGCAGTCCTGTCATACCACATACCTCTTGTTGGTGTGTGACCTGCCCCTTCTCCCAAAAGAGGGACCCCATGTAGAGGCTGGTCCTTGCCATGTCAAGCCCAGCCGGGAAGGTGGGCAAGCAGTCCATGTTGCCATCTCTCCTGAGGATGTAGCAGGTCTGGCACTGCTCCGATGCCATACATCACCTTCAGACTGATGTCCCCCAACTCCTGCCCTTCCCGGCGTGTGGCCAAGCCATGGAGAGGGGCCACAGGCACAGCCAAGACAGTCCACCAGTGAGGTGGCTGGGTGCTGTGACACCAGTGAGGTGTCCTCTGTGCTCCTGAGCATGGAGCAGAAAGCTCTGCCTGCAAGCATGGTATTGGGGTGCTGCCTGCAGAGAGGTCTGCCCTGGCTTTCCTCCTTGGGAGATGACCAGGGTGGATGAAGGCAGGAGAAAGATGGGATCCCCCTTCCTGAGCCCGGCTGCTTGCAGCCGGTGAGGTCGCAATGGGAAGGCACCTTTGGGCTGTGGTTGCCCGTGCTCCCCACTATCTGGCTGTTCTCCCCGTCACCCAGATGTGCTCCGTCATCCCACTGAGTTCCCCATCACCCTGCTGTGAGAGCCAGGAAAATGTGTTTGTCTCAACCACTGCTTAAACCGAGCTTGTCTCAGATACCATCTACATTCAACCATGGAAGGCCTTGCCAGAATTATCACAATTGAAGCAAACAAGAGGGATGTTGGTTTCAGTTCTGCACAGGCAGGATACTTCCAGCCCCCTTGTCTGAAGCTGATAACCCTCCACAGGGCTGTGGAAAGTGCTGACTCAAAAGATTCGGTCAGGCAGAGAATACACTGAGGGACAACAACCACACAGAGGACCCTCGCAGAACCCTGGCTTTGGAACCGTGCATGTGTTCACTAAAACACACCCATCATTATCACGGTGATGCCTCTCTACACGTCACATGCAGTCATGGATAACACCCGGAAGAACACAAACAGGCTCGGAGGGTGAGCTCCCACCACTGGCAACACCCTGGATAAAGACCAATAAGACGCCCCTGTATCCATGAGTGGTGACTATCTGCTTGCAGCTCCTCTTATCTTATCTCTCTGTCCCACTCTCCTCTCTCCCTGCATTGATCTCTCCAGGAATAAACACTTGGGTTTGATAAAGGGTTTCAGGGTCCAGCCGCCTTTGTACCTTCATTCCAACCAGGTGACACATCTATTGACTCTGGCCAGGCCTGAGTCAGGTATGTCTTCCAACCAGGCAGAGACACTATCCTTGCTTCCCTGCCATCCTGCTGTGCTCCCCAATGGAGGCTGCCGCCTTGTCCCTCCTTCCCCCACGGGACTCCATGGTACCCATTCCCTGAGCCCTGGGGATGACGGGGCCGTGGGGCAGGCTGTTTCCTCACACAGAGAGGGGCAGGAGGGGAATCGTGGTGAGGGTGCCCTAGGATGCAGTGCAGAAAGAGGCTGGCTGCAGGAGTGTGGGGTGGCAGCAGGGTCTGAAGTGGGGTGCAGAGGGGGTTTCAGAGCTTGGGCTGGCATTGGACATGTAGTGGGAGACAGCAGAGTGCAGAACCAGGGACCAGTAGGGGTAGGCTGTGTGGCAGGGAATGTGGGGTGCAGCGCGGTGCAGTGGGATGCAATGGATATGCAATGTGGATTTAATAAGGGTGCAGTGGGGAGCAGTGGACTCCAGTTGGGGTGTAGTGCACATACAGTGCTGTGCACAAGTGGTGAAGCAGAGGGCAGTGGTTTTCAGTGGGGATGCAACGGGTGCAGGGGAACTGCAGTGGAGTGCAGCTTGGGTGCAGTGGGTTGCACTGGGGTGCACTGGGGTGAGGTGGGAGTGCACTGAGGGCTCAGAGATGTGGAGTGGGTTGCAGTGGGGATGCAGTATGGCTACAGTAGGATGCAGTGGGGGTGAAGTAGGTGTGCAGTAGGTGTGCAGTGGAGGTGCAGTCGAATGCAGGGGATGATGTGTGGGTACAGCAGGGTATAATGAGGTGCAGTGGGGACACAGACAATATGCAACAGGAGCGCAGTGAGGGTGCAGCAGGGTGCAGTGGGGTGTAGTGGGGGTTACAGTGAGGGTGAAAGGGGGTGCAATGGCTGTACAGTGTGGTGCAGTGGGGTGCAGTAGGATGCAGTGGGGGTGCAGTGAATTGCAGTGAGGGTACAGAGAGGGTGCAGTGGTGGTACAGAGATGGTGGAGTGAGGTACAGGTGCTGTGCAGGGGGGTGTAGTGAGTTGAGGTAAGGTGCATTGGGGGTATATTGGGGGTGCAGTGGGGGTGCAGTGAGGGTGCAGTGGGATGCAGGGGTAACATAGAGGTACTGTGGGGTGCAGTTGGGTGCAGGGGGGATGAAGTGCAGGTGAAGCGGAGTGCAGTGGGGAAGCAGCGGGATAATTTGGAGGTGCAGTGATGTGCACTGGCGTACAGTGGGGGTGCACTGTGGTGCAGTGGGATGCAGTGGGGTACAGTGTGTTGCAGCACCTAGTCCAGTCCGGTCTGACCCAGGGCTGGAGCATCACCACCCCTTGGGCTACCCCCCCAGAACACAGTGTCATCCCTCAGTATCAAGGGGGTGAGACCCACTGGGAGCTGCCCCATAGCCGGAGCAGTGGTGTTTGTAGTGGGCTTCTGAGTGGGCAGGGGGTGTTCTTCCAAAGACACCCTCTGGTACCCACACTGCCCCCATCCCTGCTCAAAAGTGCCCCCAAACACTTTGGGATGCAGGCACCAAGGGGTTTCAGCAAGGGGAATTGGGGCTGGCACCAAGTGGGTGCAGTGGGGAAGGGGCTGAGATAGATGCCTGCCATTGCTGGGGTGCCCGTCTGAAATAACCCCTGTGCCTGGTGGGATTCCTCCCGCTCTGGATTCCGGCAATGTGCCTGTGCTTGAGCAGGAGAGCGACAACCAGAACATGGGGTAAGCCTGGGGAGAGGAAGGCAGGCTCCTTTTGGGACATGTAAGTGGTCCAGGCTGGAAATGGAGGCGAAAGCAGCAGATCCCTGCAGATTTCAGTGCTGCCGACTGGTGGTCCAGGGAGCACAAAGGTCCTGCTCAAGGCAGCCAGGATGAGGATGGATACGGCTCCATCCTCCTCCATCCCAGACAACAGCCTGCAAAAGGGCAGCCACAGCACATCGAGCAGTCCCCCTGTACCCCGACAGCCATGCAAACCACAGGGCAGCTAAAGCAGACCCCTGGGGTAATGTGTGAGGGATTCCTCCCTGGATTTATCCCACTGTGTAGCAAGGCAAAACTGCGCCACTCTTGATCCTCTACTTCCCATACGGCCTGCCCAGCCCAGACCTGTAGGAACTGAAACAATAGAATTGTCAGTGGAGCAGGCAGAGACCCCTTTGTCCCTGTACCCTGCTCCCAGCCGCTGCTGACACACCATGTCCTGGCTGTGATGCTGTGTAGCCCCTGGATCCTCGTCCCATCCTGCAAAGCAAAGGCAATAGGAATGCCCTCCCAGCAACAGCCCTGAGGGCAGCTGTGTCATAGAATCCTAGCACGGTTTGCGTTGGAAAGGACCTTAAAGCTTACCCAGCTCCAACCCCCTGCCATGGGCAGGGACACCTTCCGCTAGACCAGGTTGCTCCAAGCCCCATCCAATCTGGCCTTGAGCACTGACAGGGATAGGGCAGCCACAGCTTCTCTGGGCACCCTGTGCCAGCACCTCAGCACCCTCACAGCAAAGAACTTCTTCCTTATATCCAACCTGAACTTCCCCTGTTTAAGTTTGAACCCATCACCCCTTGTCCTATCACTACAGTCCCTAACGAAGAGTCCCTTCCCAGCATCCCTATAGACCCCCTTCAGACACTGGAAGGCTGCTCTGAGGTCTCCACGCAGCCTTCTCTTCTCCAGGCTCAACAGCCCCAACTTTCTCAGCCCGTGTTCTTTGATTGCCTGCTCCTGACGCTCAGCCCTGCGGCTTTCCCACTGCACCAGTCCCCTTCTCCCCTCACTCACACTCACTCCTGGGAGAGGATTCACTCCTCTTCCTCTGGGCTTCCCAAAGGTTTCCCACAGCAGAGTCTCAGATATTCAGTCCCAGGATAAAGCAGTTTAATAACTGAGAGTGGCGCTGCAAAAGGGGCAGCTCGAGCTGGGTGCCTGCAGAGTGGGACCCCAAACAAAGAGATCCCTGGGCAGTTGTACCCTTTGGATTTATACACCTGCACCTCATGCTCCTTTTTATTTCTATGGTGATTTTTTGGTCTGGGGACTTCTAACACCTCTTGGATCCTTTCTCCATCCCCATACTGGCAGGCCGGTGGCTGTTCTTATCTTGTTGAGTTGCAGCTTCTGCTAACGCGGGTGGCTTCCTTATGAAGGCAGGGAGCTATGAAGATAACTCTAAGTGGTTTGCAGTTCATGTGCCCCTGCTCATCAGCAAAGCACAGGCCATTAAGTCCTATACCTAGGATAAGCATTACCGAGCAACAACTAAACCATCAGTGTGTTATCAGCATTATTCTCCCATTAAACACAAAACACAGCACTGTACCAGCTTCTAAGAAAACTAACTCCATTCCAGCCAAAAGCATATCTAGGTGAAAGTCCACAGCTTATAGCCCAAGGCCTCAGCAAATCTAGCTAAGCAAATAAAGCTAAGCCAATAGCACGCTAAACCACAAAACCCGTAACTAACTGACTCGAACTATTTTAAACATACTTATTTAAGATAAGTAACGCCTTTCAATAGTCCTCCCTTTGCTTTTATTAAGCGTTCCTTCTAATATGGTGAACAAGCGTCACAAAACCTTTCAAATCATGCGGTCAGTCTCGACAATTTCACTTACAAAGGGACTATTCTATCAGTAACAGGTACAACACGGCCAGACTTGACAACCATTCTCTTTTATTTTATACTTAACTATCCTGTAGTAGTCACTAGGGTTAAGACAGTATTAAAACATTCCATTTCATTCATGGAGTGAGAGCAGCCCTGAAGAGGAGGACCTGAGGGTGCTGGTTGATACAAAGCTCGAAACAACCCAGCAATGTGTGCTTGCAACCCAGGTCAGCTGTGTGCTGGGCTGCATTAAAAGGAGCGTGGCCAGCAGGTGGAGGGAGGTGATTCTGCCCCTCTGCTCTGCTCTCCTGAGACTCCATCTACAGTCATGCACCCAGCTCTGGGGCCACCAACACAAGAGGGATCTGGGGCTGTTGGAGCAAGTCCAGAGGAGCCCGTGAAGATGCTGCGAGGGATGGAGCTGCTCTGCTTTGGAGCCAGGCTGAGAGCTGGGCTGGTTCAGCCTGGAGAAGAGAAGGCTCCTTAAGGGGACAATGGAGAGCAGCTCCAGTGCTTAAAGGGCTACAGGAAACCTGGAGAGCGGCTTTGGACAAGGGACTGTAGGGACAGAACAAGGGGAATGGCTTTAACCTGATAGAGGGGAGATTGAGATGAGCTCTTAGGCAGAAGCTCTTCCTGTGAGGGTGCTGAGGCGCTGGCACAGGGTGCCCAGAGAAGCTGTGGCTGCCCCATCCCTGGCAGTGTTCAAGGCCAGGTTGGATGGGGCTTGGAGCAACCCAGTCTAGTGGGAGGTGTCCCTGCTCATGGCAGGCGGTTGGAACTGGGTGAGCTTTGAGGTCTTTTCCAACCCAAACCATACTATGATTCTATAAATTACCTGTTGCCTCTGCTTCCCTATGAGTCTTGTGGAACTATCTAGCCACAGTCATTACATATTCCTTTGTTAATATAGGTTTCCCTCCAATTGTCCATATTCCATCGCCATCTTTGTTTGCTTACTATTTCTTTCACTATTCCTTTTCTTCTGCTCAACGGTTTGGGGTCCATCTACTTTTGCCTATTGCTGGAATTGAAACCATGCATTTTCTCAGAGGTTATTGGGCAGCCTTCATGGCTCCATCAACTAAGTAATATCCTTCACTAATTCCTGCAGTGTCTTTGGTATGGGCTGGGCACTGTATGACAGTGATTTCTTTAGGTAGTTGGACTGATTCCAAGTTATATATTCATTCTCCTTTGGATAGCATCTTACCTGGTGATGTGATAAACCCTTGTCCCTTCCATATCATTCCAATTGCATGACATACCTCAAAGGCATACCAAGACTCTCTACAAATATTGACTCGTTTATCTTTTACCAGATGTACTGCACACATTAAAGCTACCAGTTCTGTTCCTTGTGCACTCATCATTGCTGGGAGAGGTTCAGCATCTATTACATCTCCTTGGCTGGCCACTGCATATCCAGTCTGTCGTCCATGCAGGTAATAAGACGAGCCACCTACAAATAGAGTTAGGTCTGGATTGCGCAAAGGAACATTGGTTAAATCTACTCATGGTTTATTTGAAGTGTTCATCACCTGCTTGCACTGTTCTTCTTCATTTTCAGGTGAAGGCATCAGGGTTGATGGACCCAAGATATTACATCTTTTCAGAATTACATTATCCACCATTAAAAGGATCAGTTTGTATCTGTGTGCCCGTTGTGTTGATAAGGCTTGGGTTGCATATTGTTTTAACAATATTTGCACCTCGTGTGGGATGTAAACTGCTACAGGGTGTCTTAGAATGAGGGGGCAGCTTTTCTCTAACATTGTGGCCACTGCTGCCACTGATTTAATACAGGCTGGTGCTCCTGTTATAACCAGGTCTAGTTGCACAGAGTAGTATGCAACTGGTCTCTAGAGCAGTCCTGATTTCTGTGTTATCACTCCACTGTCTATTCCTTTTTGTTCATGCACATATATACTAAAAGACTTCGTATAATCTGGGAGGCTAAGAGCGGGAGCTGATGGCAAAGCTCCTTTTATCATTTTAAAAGCTTACTCCCTTCCCAAACCCCATGCAATAGGTTTCACCTCCTCATTTCTAGTTTTCTCCTGAGAATCCTGTAATTTCCCCTAACCCAGGAATCCACGGTCGACAAAATCCCCTCACAGTTGTTCCTTTGTAATTTAACACAGAAGCTTCTATTCTTTCTGGGTTTATTCTTCACTTCTCTTCCCTTAGGATAAACCCTAAATATTTTAACTTCCTTCTCCACAGCTAGACTTTGGAGGGAGATGTGCGATGACCTTTCTCTGCTAAGGCGATGCATAGATGTAGAATGTCTTTTACATAGGCAACTTCATCTTTACTTGCTATCAGCAAATCATCTACGTGTTGTACAAGAGCTCATTCACCCAGTAGTTTTATGTCTTTCAAATAATTTCTCAGTATTTGCAAAACATATATGAAAGGTGTCATAGATGTATGAGACCTTACAAACTCTTATGGAAGACACATCCAGGTTGATTGTTGCCCTTTCCACGTAAAGGCAAACAAAAGCTGGCTGCCCTCATCTAAATGGACACTAAAAAAGGCAGCAATTCGATCAATCACAGTAAAGTATCTTGCACAATGTGGTATTTGCAGAAGTATGGTAGAGAGATCAAGCAGCACTGGATAAGGAGCCATTGCATGCTGATTAATTACCCCCAGATCTTGCACAAAACAGTATTCTGGATCCTTATGTTCATCTAATCTATTCTTTTTACAGGGACTATAGGAGCATCATATGGTGACACCTCTTTCAAAATTCCTTCGACTAAATATCATTCTATTTGCTTTGAATGCTCTTCTCAGCTTATTGGGGAATAGGATTATGTTTCCTCCCTTTGTTTCAGTGTTTACAGGTTGGGCTAATCTAGTAATGCCACCTCAGTGCTAGTTTTACTGCACAGCTTTGTTGGTACTGATTTCAACACTCCCGATATTTTTGGTTCATTTTGTAAGCTTTTGGTTATCACATTCATCCCCATAATTATTAAGTCCATCTCTTCAGGTGACAAATGTAATTCAACATCCAAAGCCTGCAAGAGATGTCTCCCTAACAGGACTTGTGGGGAGTCCTCTGTTAATACAAATTGCTCCCGTTTTTTTTTTGTATACTCGTTTCCTATTATTACTAATGAGGGCTTAGTCAAATCCTGCTCCTTTTGTCCCGTGAGTCTATGTGTTAAAATTCTCTCTGTAGTCCTAGAAGCTCCTGGGGTAAAATTCAGAAGGGATAATATGTCTCCTATATCTACCAAGAATTCAGCCCCACGCCCTTCAACTTCACCTACAGTATGACCCTGTGGGTCCAATTGAATTATCCATGTATTAAAAATTTCTAACCTTTCTAGTTGTCCCCAGAATATCCACAGGTTCTTATTCTCTACTCATTGTGGTTGCGAGTCTTCCTGGTGAATTCTCCTGGGTCCTTCCCTTCTGCCCTTTCTCATGGCCAGAGTGGACATTACTGCTTTATATGTCCTAAATTCTCACAATAATAATGCTCCCCTCCAGCATTCCTTCCCATTCCCATTCCCCTTTGTCCAGGTCTTAGTTCAGATCTTGTATCTGGGCTTCTCCCTCCAAGGCCCAGGTCTTTCACTTGTATGTTCCTTTCTAAAGCCACAGCCAATAAATTTACCTCCTGTTCTTTTGGTTTTTCTCCTTTCTTTAATCTGCTCAGCTTTTTCCCTTTCCTCGCCCCCATCATATACAAATGCACTAAAAATCTTTAACAAATTCTCTCTCTAACACCCAAGCATGTGTTCTTTTTAGTATTTCCGCATACTGGGGGATGCTTCATCCACAAAGATGTTAATTGCAAGTGCACCATTAAAATTCCATGGTGTCATTCCTCCATATTTTCCCAAAGCTTGCCAGAGCCATCCCCAGAAATCACTAGGATGCTCGCTGGGTCTCTGCCTGCATTCTTGTACTTTAGTCCAGTTCATTCCTCATTCCCCAAATGCTCTAACAGCTTTTACTGAATTCTGGAGCCTTGTCTGACAAACGCCTCGATTCCCTGCATTATTATAGTCCCAATTTAGAACATTTGCTGGCCTTGGGTTTCTGTTCCCTCCCGCCTGTTGAGCCAATTCAGCATCCTTATTAGTTATTTTATCTCTCTCATCTGGTTGGAATAATTCCCTCCCAGCTGGGATTGTGCCCAGTGGATGTGTTAGAAAATAATAGAGCACATTTCTCAGCATCCTCCCTCTGTCTTGGCACTTATAATTCCTCATAGAGCCAAGTCACTAGGATTCCAAGGTGGGTTAGTGAGAAGATGCACTACAGGTGAAGCCCTGTCTGCTGCTCCAGAGTCATGGTAGGGGGATTAGGCAACATATTAGAAGCTGTAGAGTCCATCAGCCAGAAGAGCAGAATTGGAAGACAGAGATAGACGATTAGGTAGGACAAGTGAACTTGAAGACAGGCTGAGAATGCTGGGGCCGTTCAGCCTGGAACAGGTTGCGTGGAGACCTCATAGCAGCCTTCCAATATCTGAGGAGGGCATACAAGGATGCTGGAGAGGGACTCTTCATCAGGGACTGTAGCAATAGGACAAAGGGTGATGGGTTCAAACTGAAACAGGGGAAGTTCAGGTTAGACATAAGGAAGAAATTCTTTACAGTGAGGGTGGTGAGGCACTGGCAAAGTGGGCAAAATGGTTTAGGTGTGAGGCATTCCTGCCCATGGCAGGGGGTTGAAACAAAATAATCTGAAGGTCTTTTCCCAAACCAGTTTATGATTCTATAATTATCTGCAGCTTTGTCCAGGCCAATAGGCTCAGCTACGGCAAGTGTTACCTCTGGCAATGCCTCATTCATCCTGCACACCTGACTTGTGCATTTTCTCCCCCACACCTAAACATACGAAACAGACCAGTAATCCACGTGTCCCAGGAAGCTATCCTCTAGCGAATGTTAGAGAAAGGTAAGTGTGTGCTGGTTGAAAGAACCCTTGTGGTGGCCACTGTTCTGCCAGGGTCCCATCTCTAATTATAATTGGCCGCTCTTTTCAACACAAAATATCTGTGTGCTTTTCAGATAGATCTGCTGAACCAGAAATTCTCTTTCAGTTTTGTACTACTTTGGCCAAGGGTGCCCCCTTCTTTATGTGGGATATATTTCCCATCACCAGCAAAAATAACTGTCAGGGAGACCATTCCATTGAGTCTCAAGGTTCAGAAAGGACACCCTCACTTTCTGAACTCCCCTGAGAGAGGAGTTTAGGTGCAACTGGATCCTGTCTTAGTCCCAGACTTGGTTAACAGCTTATGTCTAAAGGATTGTATTGCTAAGAAGGACCCGATCCCACTGCTGTGTGCGCTTTACACTGATCAAGCCACACACACCCCCAAAACGCGCAGCAAAAACTTCTCTATCTGCACTAAATGACTCAAACTATGTAAAACTTACTTATTTAAGCTAAATAAACATCTCTCAACACTGCTAAAGCCCCCAGACTTGGAAAAAGCACAGGGTGCTGGCATCAAGTGCAGTCGCCCGGGACATGAGCCTTGCGAAATCCTTCTCATCAACTCCAAATGCTGAAGGAGAGGTTTACCACGAGTGCGAGTGTGACTCTCACTATAACCCCACGCACACACTGCTTCCGCCTCCTCATGCTTCTCCCTGTGCAAGTGGTTGGCATTCGCACCCCAAAGCTTTCTCCTAGGATGCTGAATGCCCAACTTGCTGCTAGAGGTGGGTCTGCAGCCTCCACCAGCAGGGTATGTGGAGGGATGGATGCCTCCAGGCATGGAGATACCCCAGCTGGCCCTTGGGCACTTCTCCATTGCACTGTCTTTTAAAGCCATGATGCTTTCCAATAGAAATGGAGTCGCTTTCACCAGCAGCTCTTAACTTGGTATAGGTGGGCGAGAAGGCAGTGATGGAGTATTCGAGCTCATGGTCATGCCCTGAAGACGTCACATGCTGCAGAGCAACACCCAGCATCTCCCCCTCCAGTCATCCACCCATCTGGGATATGGCACAGGACTGATGAGGCAGAAGTATAACTCCAGATTTGAGCAAAGCAGGAGAGGGCATTTAAGGACAAGGGGAAGAAGTTACTTTGAAGTGCATCAAGATGATTATCTTGATGTCAAAAGCCTTATTTCACTTTTCTTAATGAAGCATCTCCCCCCTTTGAAGTGGATCCTCCCTGCACTGCGCCTGGCTGTGGCTCTGGAGCTCTTGCACAGATTCACCCTCATCAGAAGTTAATTTTGCTCATGTGATTTCCTGGAAACAAAAAAAAAGCCTCCATGTTGCAGCAGACAGTATGAAACAGAAGCGAAGATCAGGAATGAGTGCAGATGAGATGCATCTGGACTGGTCAGGCAGAGAATGGGGTTGGGTGGGTTTTTGAAGGCAGCCCTATACTGGAGCACAGCAGGGGTCTGAGACTGAATTTGGGTTGACAGCAGGGTGCCAGGAGATGTGTGGTGTCTGGGAGCACTTGGCACTTCCCCACCATAACCCGTGAGCCTCGGGGTGTACTAAAGCTTATGGGGTCCTTTGACAGAAGCTGGGTGTTGTTCTAGGTCCCCCCAAGCAGGGAGGAAGCCTCTATCTCATCTTCCCCACAGGCGATGCCTTCATTAGTTAATTAGAACAACAATCCCCATGGGCTCAGCCAGGATTTGTAGCTGTGCTGGAAGGAGATTAACTGACTATGGGTAAGCAGTGGGACAAAGCTCCTCAGGAGGACGCGCTGCATAGAGCCCACCAGGACCTACCTCTCCTCCTGCTGAGCCAGGAGCCTCTGGATTGCACTTGTTCCAAGTCCATTTAGTTTTAGCCAAAGCACTCCTCCTTGAAATGCGGAGCCCTGGGTTCTAGCCCTGGAGGTGGGGAAGCATCTTTACCTGAAGTTAGAATAAACCATAATATACCCCTCGATGTAGGCACCACTCACACTCCAACAGGAAAGTTCAACGTGATTTTTTAATGCAGCTCCCACTGAGAGCACTGTTCATACATAACAACGTACTGCTTAGCGCTTGGTTCTCTCCAGGGAAATTTTAGTGGTGGTGTTTGAGTGGGGCGAAACGGTTTTTATGAGAAAACTTTAATCTGCAAGCCATAAAGGGAACAGTGGCTTTGCATCCCATGGAAAATGTTCCCAGCCTCCGCTAACGTGGTTTTATCTTCCTCTGCAGGCTGAGCTTCTTAAGATAAATTTACCCAGGATTGCATTTGGCACAGAAGTGTGATTTCTGTTGGTGCGAGGCTGATTTCTCACGGGAGTAACTGCCTTAATTTCCTACCACAGCCAGCACAGCTGCACTTTGTACTTGTAGAATTTGTTCTTGCAGTTGCAGCCTGCAGGACACCCTTCGTCTCCTCACCAGCCGCAGCACACCAAGGCTGTTCCTCCAGCAGCATCCCTCTGTGTCGTTATATGGGCTCCGGGTGTCTGCCCCGGGAGAAAAGCTTCACTTTGCTGTCCCAGCACAGCAGGCAAAGGCATGCAGGACACACAGGTCGTACCGCGAGACTCATTTGAAAGAGATAGGTCCAGGTCACAGCACACTCCGAAGTCTCATTGCTACAGCAGTGTCCCAAAGTTGGCATTGCGAGATTATTTGGCTTTATGCTGTTGCCAAGATCTTCCCCAAGGACTTTTTGGGTGGGTTTTTGTTGTTTTTTTTTTTTTTCCATGAACTTCGTCCCCTTTCCAGTGCTCTTCATTTTGACACAGCTTTCCCTCCTTGAGGAATGACCTTTCCCACCCATCCACCCGCTTCTCTCCTTGGCCATGATGGCTCTGCAAATCTTATTAAAGGATGTGCTCATTTACGGGAAGTCTCCAGCATGCTGCTCTGAGCAATTCTCATGCTGTCTGCAGGCGCTCTGCCCTCCTGGCTGCTCTATTAATTTCTTTTAGCAAGCTCCCTGATTTCTATGCAATTCTCTTGATGAAGTTAAGCACGACTCAAGTGGCTTTTCCGCTTGGCAGAGCAGCTCTTCAACAACCCTCTTCTAAATTGCCAGGGATAAAGTCCTGAGTCCTACCCCCCCTGCGAGTTCCTGCCCTCGCCTCTCCAAGAAACAAATTACCAGCAGCTAAAAATCATGATGCTTTGCCTCACCACCACATTTGCATTGTCTCCTTCCCCTTCCATGACAGCTGCTCCCCTCCAGCTACGCAACCGTAGCGGTTGCTCTTTGTCCTCTTGCAATGGTCCAGTCCCTGTGGGTACAACTAAGCCATTTGCCCCTCATCTCTTTGCCCCTGGTACCCATACCATGATGCAAAACCAGGCATGCCCGGCTGCTTTCTTGCATCTCCATGTCCTGCAACACAGGATGCTGCTGGGCAATGTTGGTTCCTCATGCCCTGGGTCCACCTCCGAGCTCCTTGTCCCTGCTCTGGGCTGGGTCTTGTCATGCTCAGCTCTGTCCCAGTTGCACAGGACAGGTATCCATGGCATGGTGCTGCCCTGGAGCAGTCAGCTGGGGAGATGCTCCATGGCAGAAGCAACGCAGGAGTGCACAGTGGGACTGTGCTTGCTCTGTCTGCAGCTGTATCTCCTGTTTGTGGGTGCCTGGCTCCTATCTGGCCCTCACCCAACAATCTGCAGACTGTGGCTGAAGCTTTGAGTGGTCTCTGACATGAGATGAAGGCTGGAGATGGCAGTGGGGAGGGTGAAACACAGTGCTCAGAATGGGGAACAAGAGGGGTGAGCAAGCAGGCTCTGTATGACTTCCTGCAGGAGAAACAGGGTCCCTCTGAATGCCCAGAGCTGCTCCCCCGAGGCTGGCCATGGTGAGGACACTGTCTGGGGTGTGAGGGATGGCAGGGACAGAGCAGGGCAGGCAGCTCCAGCGCCTGTGATCTGTAGAGTGATGCCAACCATGGGTGATGGATGGGTCTGCACGAGGAGGGCGTTCGAGGCTTGCTGCTCTGATGAGAAAATCATCGAGTGACTGGAGGCTGCAGCAGGCAAATCGCTACAGAAGAGAGCAGCCGGGGCCATTTTCCCAGGGTTTCGTCATCCCCAGAGCAGCACAGAGACAGCCCTGCCCGGCCAGGGAGCAAGCTCTGGATGCTGCCACAGCGGGATTTACTTTGACTGTGGTGGAAAGGTTTTGTCTCACTGGGACCTGGCGTCACAGCAAACAGGAGGGGTGAGGACCTCCCAGGGCAGTAGTGGAGGATCTGCTGCCTCTGGCCATGGGGTTTCATTGCAGATGCAGGGAGGGAGCATCCTGTGGTGGGGACAGAGCAGGATAGATGCACACCTGTCCCTGCAACCTGAAAAGAGCATGCTCATGGGCCACCAACCCCCAAGTGACCAAGCTGATGACACCAACAGCCACCCTGTCACCCAAACCTCACAGCCCCTTGGGCTAGTAATTTGCAGAGCACCCTCCTGCACCCAGATAGATCCTCAAGGCTGGGAACTCTCGCTCCAGCCCCCAGGCTGCCTGCTGGCGTGTGCACGGGCAGGGAGAGGAGGAGGATGCTGTGCCCTGCCCGCATGCACGCAGCCCGCTGCAAGGCTCAATAATTCAGGCCTGACACATTAAAGTTGCATGACATGCTATTGCTGTCTGCAAGGACAGACTGCATCAGGGCCACTGCCCGGTAAGCCTGGCCCTGCAGACATGGGCAGGCAGGTGGCAAGAGGGTCCAGCAGCTCCCACAGAGGGAAGGCAGGGTGTGGGCAATGGTCAGAGCATCCCTGCGGTGGGAGTTAGAGGTGGGATGAGATTGTGGAAGAAAGCACGGTCCTGGCTTTTGGGATGTGCATTTACTGGGGGCATGGGAATGCTGGCCTAATGGCACTGACATTCCAAGGCTGGGATGCAGGATTCTGAGCTGGAGGTAATGCTGTCCCCAGGACCATCCCCTTCTCCTGCATGACCTGTGTTCCCCACAGCCTCCCTGGCAGGATTGAGGCCACAAAAGCTTGTGCTGCCCCAGGCATCAGCTAAAAGCCCTTCTCAGCTGTGTCCATCCCCACCTGCCCTCACAGGGCCCAAACACCCCCATCCCTCCCCAGAACAGAGGAAACGAAGCTCTTCACCGGCTGTTCGGGGAGTCGGTTGCCATGGGGATGTCAGATGTACCTGGTTGTAATAGGGACACTGTTGCCATGGTTATGTGATTACTGTGCCTGGTGGAGGCAGGGATGGAGCATTGGAAGGCTGTTTACACCGAGGGGGAGGGAGTCTCTGTGAGCAGGGGGGAAAGTCAGAGCCCATTCTTCACCCCAAGGGCATCCCCATGGGGCTGAGGCTGGAAACGACAGGAGTGAACCGTCAAAGCTCACCCATCCCATAGGGATGAACAGGCCACTACTTCCATCCCTGCGATGAAGGGGAGGCGGCTGAGAGGATGCAGAGTGTCCCGTGGAATGTCCCAGTCAGGCTTGGTGGGACACAAGGTGCCACACGCTGTGTACTGGGTGTCCCACAGGAGAAAGCAGCTTTACCATGCCGGGTGTCATGAGCACTGAGCACAAACCTGTCAGTGCTGCAAGATTCCTGTCCTGTACTCACACCCCACCACGATGCCCCCTGAGCTCTGCGGGCTCCTGGGCAGGGGCATGGTTTCTTCCCCACTGGGGCTGGGGTTGAAGTGAGGAGGGGGAGCCCAGCTCTCAGTGGGCAGCCTACAGCAAGCCCCAAGGGACGAGATGTGCTGGCATGGAGTGCCTGAACCCCTCCAGTGCTGCTTGGCCGAGCTCCCTTCCCAGGAGCATGGTTGGCTGCTTGGCCTGTCCTTGAGATGAGAAATGCAGCCGCAGGCTTAATTAACATGAGGAGTGCTGAGCCATCCGGCAGCCTGGAGCAGAGTCCACCAGAGCCCATGAGTGGCTTCTCCAAGCTTTCCTGGGCAGCTCTGTCTGCTAAACCCCCTGCCCATCTCTGCCAGGACACCTCGGGGGTCCAGACCTGCATGTGTCACCCCATGGTGTCTGCCATGGGCAGGCCAAGGGCTGTGCATCCCACCACGGGCTTGCTAGGTTCTGTTACTGTAGGGTCTACACCAACAGGGCAAGCAGCCCTGCAGCAGTGAGCAGGGGGACGAGGGAGGGGTAAAGATGCTGCACGGAGCCTTGATATCCCTATGGAATTGGGGTGTGCCTGCCCCAGAACACCATGACCCCCAAGCTCTGTGTGCACCACGCTCCGGCGTATTGCTGGTGGAAAAGCCAAAGCTGAGCTCCTGGTTCTCTGGGGGCTGGTACTGCTGTGAGAGGCGGGGGAGGAGGGATGCAATTGGAGTTGGTGAAGTGAGTAATGCTTTTAATTAAAGAATTAATCCTTAATCAGCCGCCTGGCTGGACCAGGCAGGGCATTTCGTATGGCACAGAAAGGACTGGAGGGTAACCCTTGGGGGGAGGAATGGTGGCAGATTCAACTCCTCCAGCCTCCTTGCACAGCAAACAGGGCTCCTGCCCATGCCCCCTAGGCTGCTCAGAACACCTCCAAGCCAGGCTGGCTCCCTATGGCTATCATGCCACAAAAGGCCCAGAGATACAGGCAGCAAAGCCCTGAACCCACTACTATTAGCATGGCCCTCGCTGGCTCGCCCCTCCTTCTGCTCTGCAGACCCCATCCCTGCCACTTCTGCAGCCCCCCAAGCCTACCCCGCTGCAGTCAGCTGCAGCCCAGCTCCCAAGCAGCAGCTCTAATTAGTCTGCAATCCCATTACATAGCTGCCTGCCCGCTCGCAGCTGCTAATCCTGTTAGGCATCCACTAAATCTCCCTGTGCCGGGCACTTCGCCGGATATGGTGTAAGAAGGGGCAGTGTGGTTTCTCCTCTCCTCCCTGGTCCATCTTCCCTGAGCTGAACTGCAGGAGCAGGATGGAAATGCCCTGTCCTTGAGCCACAAACAAAGTGCGGGTGTTTGCTACCACACCACAGTCATCGCTGGCTCCAGTGGATGCTGAGCCCATGGGTCTGACCACAGGGTGGGATGAAGGACAGGGGCTGAAACAGGGTTGTCCCAACCCATGAGGAGGTATAGTCCATGCAATACCCTTCACAATGATGCTCAGCGCCCTGCAGGGACAGGGCAGCTGCTCACAGCTGATGGCAACAACGGGGACATAGAATCACTGCTCCACTCACTGCTCTTGGGTGGGTGCAGTTGTGTGAGGCACCAAGGGAGGCTGCTCCAGGCAGTGGGCTGTCACCAAGGGGCTGTGGGGTCCTGGAGATGTGGTCCTTGCAAGCACAGTGCTCACAGACCCATTCATTGCCGTGGCAAGCAGCACTACCACCACTCCCCAGTGGCAGTTACCCCCAGGGCTATGAGCTCCCCATGGTCCTGCCAGCTTCAGGGCAGACCCCAGCTGCCATGGCACAGCGCAGCTGCCATGGGTCAGGCATTGCAGCCATCCTGTGGGAGCACAGTGCCATGGCAAATTCATCCCAGTTCTGCAGCCTGCCCTGCAGCGAGCCAAAAGGACTGAGGTACTGCCCCCCCACCTCTTGCTGGACACCTTGGTCTATGCCAGCCCTACTGCAGAGTAGCAGCTTTTGCTACAGACCGCTGAGTGACAGCCAGAGGCCATTGCCATTCCCCACTCTGCAACCAGCCACATCCAAAGAGAGGAGCACAGCCCCAGCTCAACCTCAAGTCACCCCAGCTCTGCACCGGACCGAGCCACAACAACTCCTGGAGACAAGTTCAACCAGGCTGTAATTGCAAGAAAAGGATGGCACGAACGGCTCTGTGCCCTCCCAGGGGAGTCCTGGTGCTCCTGGGAAGGGGTGGCTGCCAAAGATAAGGGGTGCCAGGCCCCGCAGGGCTGCTGTCCGTGCAGGAGTCCAGGTGCCATCACCATCAGCTGGTACAAATGCTGTTGATGGAGGCCACGGCCGGGTCAACCAGCCCCAGCTCCTCCTGTTCATTGACACAGAGCTGGTACCCGCAGCCCTTGCGCCGGGGCAGTGGCCCCAGGCGCCTGCTGGGCTTGGCACGGGGCGGCAGCAAGAAGCCGACGCTGCCGGCGATGAGCAGGTGCCAGATGCTGTGGATGTAGAAGTAGTTCTCCTCCGTCTCCACGAAGGCATAGAGCAGCACTGCAGCCGCCGCAATCAGCGCTCCCGGGCACAGGTAGAACGCCCAGCGCTTCCAGGTCGGTGGGTAGCAGTGTCGGCGCTGGATGGTGCGAGCTGTCTGCAGTGGAGAAAGGGAGGGCTGGAAGAGGGATAGGCATGGCCCCGGTGCCACATCCCCCAGTGCCCAAGGAGTGGAGTTCTTGGAGGGATTGATGCTGGCAAGGGAGTGGGGCTGGACATGTGGGCAGGATGCTGAGCACAGCCGGGGTGGGGACATAAGAGGACAGGGACAGTGTCTCCTTACCCATGCGACAGCCATGATCCCCAAGGCAAAAAGGCTGGGCCCTAACAGGTTCCAGAGCCCGTGGCGGTCCATCTGCAGAGCCATGGAGAGCAGCATGGCCCCCAGCAGGTACAGCACCTGTGGGGCAGCAGGGCACCCATCAGGATGGGTCCCCTCCTGCCCACCTCGCGCTACCGGTCCCCACACTAGCCTGCTTGACCACGGGCTGGAGCCGGGCCATGGCGATGACGGTGACCCAGACAGACATGAGGGAGCCCAGGAAGTCACAGAACTGCAGCACGTCGTAGTCCATGATGCAGAACACCACGATGCCGGGCTGGTCACAAGCATGGTAAAACTGATGTAGAGAGGAAAGAGCGTGAGAGCTGTCCCACGCAACCCCAGCCCCTTGCCTGTCCCCACAACCACCCCCACCCCACGCTCACAGTGGAGAAGAACATGGTGAAGATGTAGACAGCAGCTTCCAGGAGGTAGTGGCTGCGGACAGCGATGGCCACGGGAGGCACGAACATGACGTTGCTGAGGCACAGCAACAGAGTGGAGAGGAGCTGAAAGCCGTAGGAGAAAGCCTCGGAGTTGTCTGTGCAGCCCCAGCCATTCCAGCCTGTGGCCAGGGAGAGCTGCTTTTAGCCCTGCAGCACTTGCAGGGGCTGGGGAGGGAGCACGGAAGCCTCTTCCCAGAGCCCTGTGGAGAGCTGGTGCGGGGGCATTAATGGGGTGCAGTGGGCACTATGGGTGCCCGGGGCAGCTCTCACCAGCTTTGCACTCGCAGGCAGCATACAGGTAGTTGTTGGTGCGCAGCAGCTTGCACTGTCCATAGATACCACAGTCATTGATGCAGGGTGAGAGGTAGGTGCGCAGGTACACCTCGGCTGTCACGTTGGTGCAGGGCTCAAACCTGCAGTGCAGGAGAAGGGGGGTCTGCGTTCAGCCTGCACCCCCTGAGCAGCTCCTGCTCCTTCCACCCAGGCCTGGCAGGTGATGGGACACTAAAGGAAATGAGCTGCTTTGGTGCTACCTGTGAGGGTGCTGAGGTGCTGGCACAGGGTGCCCAGAGAAGCTGTGGCTGCCCCATCCCTGGCAGTGCTCAAGGCCAGGTTGGACACAGGGCTTGGAGCAACCTGCTCTAGTGGAAGGTGTCCCTGCCCATGGGGGGGGGTTGGAACTGGATGAGCTTTAAGGTCCCTTCTAAGTCAAACCAGTCTATGATTCAATCCTGTGTACCAAGCTGGGCAAGCAGGAGGAACATGGTCATGCTTAGACCCACTTTTCCTTTATCAACACACTCAGCTGGCTCCTATTTCATTTGTATTTTGCTGCGCAAACAGCATGCCCTGGAATGCCTGCCTGTCACTATGTCACTATGAGAAGGACCAAATGCAGCTGGCAACTCAGCATGAACTACAAACATAGCAGAAGAGTCAGAACAGGCACCCCACTGCCCGCGCCGCCCATGCACAGGGCTGTGGGCAGTCCCAGCACCTCCGCAGCTCCAGCATGCGGGAGCACAGACATCCCACATCTCAACAACACACACCAACTGCTGCCTGTACACACACATAGGCATCCCAACATGCACAAACATGCACACAGTGCTTTCCGCACGCGTTCATGGGATGTATCTGCATGTGCGCCTGTCCATTCATGTGCTCACACAGTCAAATCTGCACGCATGTGCGCATAGAATACACACAGCTCTGTCTGCTTGCACAAACCTGAACTCGCACACAGAGCTGTGTGCACATAGGCATCCAAACATTCATGCTATGCTCTCTGCACGCATGCAACAAACGTGCATGCAGCACCATCCACATGCATCCAACACCCCATGCTGTGTGCATGCATGCACCGAACATGCATGCAGAACCATCTGCATGGCAAAGACCCCACACAGACTCTTGTATGTACAGATACACGTGCACAACACCCCCTCTTCTCCACCGGGTTCTCAGGCAGACACCCATGCCAGGAGCATGGTGTCATACAGACACAGAACCAGTCCTTGGAGATGCTGAACAGAGCAGGGGGGCAGCAGGTGCCCCTCACACATGCAGCCAAGCCCCATCCTCGCAGTGACAGCCCAGTCCCCGCTCAGGCGTGGATACAGATGGGCACTGCCGGAGACGAGCAGGCACCAACAGATGCACTGCGTTCGCAGGCTGACAAGCGCTTCCTAACCGCAAGACAGAGGGAAGAGCCGCGGGGACCACAGATGGTCAGGCAGGCACAAGATAGAGCCATCCATGCCCACGCAGGCGCTCACACGGTGACACACAGCCCCCAGAGCCATGTGCACACACGTGAGCGGTGACACGCAGTGCAGGGGACAGGCACACCTATGGACCCACAGTGCACATGGACGAAGATCATGGGTAGGACACCCCCTCTGGGTGTGCAGGGAGGGGACAGGCAGTGGCTCTTACCCATGCTCTGTGGCACAGAGAGAGCGCAGGCTCAGGTACCAGCTCCCTGTCTGGGGGTAGGGGATCCGCAGGCGGCTGAGGCTGGCTGTGGCATTGACAGAGAGCAGGAAGCCTGCCAGGGACTCTGTGGACCAAGAGAGCTCCACATGAGCAGGGCAGGGGCAGCCCATTCCCATGGGCAGAGCTGGGACAGGGATAGAGCACCCCAGGGCCAGATGCCCCCATGGTTTCTACCGTCTCTCACTCAGTCTTTTGCCAGACATATGGAGGGCAAGAGATCCCCACACCCATGGCAGGATGCACATGCACAGCCCAGCCTACCTGTCTCACAGGTGACTGAGGAGTTGTCACTGGACGTCAGCGGGACTTCATGGTTCAGACACCCAAACACTGTCACATTCTCACCACACAAGGAGCTCTGAGATCAGAGGAAGAGATGGCCCTAAACCATAGGCCATGGGGGATGTCTTCTGCTCTGCCATCACCCACATAATAGAACACAACCCATCAGTGCCCTAACCCACTGCCATCTCCCAAGAACACCCCAGATCCAAGCTATCACCCTGCTCTTGAGCACTCTCATCTGTGCACTCTCTCTTGAGCACTCTCATCCAAGACCTCTCAAACCCACAACCCAAGAGCACCCCAAATCCCATTCCTTGTCCTGCTGCAGCCTTGACATCACCCATTTCCCAGCCTGTCCCCGTCTCAAGCTGCCCTGCCCCATCCAGGGCACAGCACAGCCATCTCACCACATTGAGCCGCAGCTCCAGGTTGAGCACCCCACCACTGTCCAGCACCGGCAGGAGGTTGATGACAAAGACAGCAGGGCGGTCGGGCGGCACCGACACGTTGGGTCCAAAGAAGATGTAGAAGTGGACGGAGAAGGTGTCCAGCTCATTGCGCAGCGTAGGGCGGATAGGCCAGCACCGCTCGCTAGCGGGCGAGGTGATGGAGCCCGGGTGCTTTGTGCCATTGGGGCTGGTGGGCGGAGGGCTGTCCCCCAGTGCCATCCCGCCCGCAGAGCCAAAGGAGTGGGGCATGTTCATGGAAGCACTGGAGGGCAGGAAGGGTGGCCGGGCCAGGCTGGGTTGGGAGCAGTCTGTGGGGCAAAGAGCTGTCAGCTCAGGCACTGCACAGCTCCTCCAGCCCCTTCTTAGTTCTCATCCCCGCCTCTTGCCCATGTTGTTCTTCCATGCCCAAACAGCTCCCAAGGTCCCAAACCCAGCAGGGCTGCGTATAACCCTGTGCCCAGCTGTGGTCAGATCCTTTACCCCCACACCAGCCACCCAAACAGATACAAGACCATGACCCCTACCCACACCTTCCCATGTACCCTCACCTGTGAGCTGCACGGTGACCTGGAAGGAGATGGTGCCTGGCACCGCAGGGTGTTTCTCTACCAGCACATAGTACCAGTGCTGCCAGAAGGGCAGATCCAGTGCCAGCTGGCAGGGATCGTGCTCCCGGCAGTCCAGCGCTGTGGAGTTGTGCAGAGGGGGAGCCTTGGCCCGCACACGCAGCCAGAGCGGGCAGCCCTCAGCCCCACGGCACCGCAGCACCTCCACCAGCACTCGTGACGTGTAGCTTGGCACAAACACCCTGCAGGACAACAGTGTCAGGTCCTGCCCTCCAGCATGGACCACTGGGGCTGGGGAGGCAAGGCAGAGGGATGGAGCACCCTCAGCTCCCCAACCTGGGGGTGCCCCCTCCTTAGGAGGTGCTCTTGCACTCACTTGTAGAGGCAGGAGCGGTTGTGGGGAGCCATGCTCTGCTCAGTGACATAACCTGGATACAGCACAGCGATGTTCACCAGGCGCTGCACAATAAGCTGTGGCTGGAATAGGTACTGGCACTCCTCATAGAGTCCCTGCACCAGCACGACAGTCAGTATGGGGAAGGGGGCATGGGGCACTGTCTCCACTCGGGACATCTGCCCTGGGCACTGCCAGCCCAGAACAGCCAAGCCCCTGCAGAGCCCTGCAGTGAGGCCTGTCACCCCATGGTCCCCTCAAAGCCCTTCACCTTGACAGAGATCTTGCCCTCATCTTTGGGCAGATGAGCAGCCAGAAACCAGTCCCCAGGCAGCGGGCTGGTGACATTGAAGACCCCTGTGGTGCGGTTGGGTAGGGTCCAGGTGAGGGTCAGTGCAAAGGAGCCAGGGACAGCCGTGTCCCTGGGGAAGTGCGTGTGCAGTGGGTTAATGACTGAGGGAGCCCCTGAGCGGAAGTACCTGCAGGAGAGACACCGGTTAGCAGGGTGCAGGCTGGGCATCACAGCAGGGCAAGCATGCCCTACATGTCAGGGGTCTATCTTTCATGCTATTAGGAAGCTCAAGGACAACATGGGAGGCCATCTGTAAGCTGAGACCATGTAGGTAAGGGCCTTAGTGACATGGTTTAGTGGTGGACTTGGCAGTCCTGGGGTAATGATTGGACTTGATCACTTGTAGAATCAACTAGGTCTTTTCCAGCCTAGTTGATTCTATGATTCTGTGGCCTTGCTGGAGACTGTGAGCTTCCCTGGGTGGGTGTTCAACAAAACTGTTCATGTATGGGGTGCACAAAGGAGTGGAGCCTGCAAGAGTGGAAGATGAATCATGGGGGGTGAGCGTGCATGAGTTTGTGCATGCATGAGTACTCCTCTGCATCTATGAGCATGTGTATACATATACATATGTGTGCACATGCAAGTAAGAAGCAGACAAGAGCTGGCATGCTCCAGGGAAAAGCCTGGCAGGGGACAGCAGGGGCAGTCAGAGGCAGGCAGGAAGAAAACAGACAGGGCAGGCTGCTTACTCACACGGTGATGCTACGGTCTGGGCATTGATCCCCAAAGGTGCCACCCTGCTCCTTGAAGGTGATGAGGTTCCAGACAGCAATGACTGTGTCCTCAGGGATGTGGAAGTGGAAGAGCTCGATGCTGGCAAAGGAGCGGAAGGGGCTGAGCTTGCGTGGTGTGCGGGTGAAGTAGTCAGTCACAAAGAGCCCATCTGTAGAGGAAACCCAACAGACTCTCAGCAGGGTGGAGAACTAGGGGAAGGGAGAGGTACCACATCTCCCAGACCAGGCTCTGAACATGTCCCAAAAACAGGAGGCAGGAGTGGCTGGAGGAGCGCCATTTCAGTGAATCCTTAGGGCTGATGTCAGTTGTGCCCAGCTGCATCTCCAGCCCTGGAACAGTTTGCATCACACCTGATTCAGCATTGCCTAAAGCCCAGTTCCCCAGTCTGTGGGCACTCATCTTCTGGAGCCTGAGGAACCCTTGGCCTTGGCTGCTCACACTCAGCCTAGGTGCAGCCCACCTCTTTCAACTCATCGTTCTCTTCAGTGAGGATCACCTCCCTGCATTTAACCTGTAATAAAGGGCTGTTCCTCATAGCTCCAGCCCTGACCAACAGGTCAGCTCCCACAGGGACACAGATTCCCCCTCCTTCTCTGCTTCCGAGGAGAATCAGCACAGAGCCCATCATAAACCACTGAGTCCTACCCTAGAGCTACAAAAAGAAGGAGCGAGCAGTGCACTTCCTGCACAGCTTCCCAGCTCTCCCATGGTTTGTGGAGGAGGAATGGTGCACATATGTGTGCACATATGCACACGTGGGTGCTGTCTGCATGCGCGGCGGTGTGTAGGCGTGCACGCCCACAAGCATGGGTGCATGTTGCTGAGCGCAGCCCCATGTCTGCAAGACACTTCCTGCAAGCCCACAGCACTCGCTGGGACCACCTCCCCTTGCCCAACTGCCTGACAGTTTGATTTCCAGGGTTTTACAGGACCCCAGCAGCAGAGGAGCAGCTGTGTTCTTGCCACAATAGAGGCAAGGGAGATCTGGTCTCTAGATAGCAGATGCAACTTCACCCTACCATTGCCACAGTTCCCCAGTGCCTGGAAGACCCGTCCATTATTCCCCAGAGATGCACCAAGGATGAAATGCACCTCCGCACAAGCTGGGATGTAAGTGGGATGCCAACAGAGGATGAGCTGGGAGCAGGCATGTGCCAAGAAGGAGCTGTCCAGTGGGGAGTGGGATAGCAGATAAGAAGGGCTGGTTTGCACGGCATGAACCTGGCTGGGAGTGTCTGCATGTGCTTGCATGCACATGTGTTTTTGCTGTGCATGTGCAGCCCCAGCCGGCTGTACACTGATGTGCATCTGCTCCCTTGCCTGGAACAAAGGCAGCTCCCCCTCCCCTTCGCTTCCAGGCAACACAAGCCAGGCATGAAGTACCTATCTCCATGCAAGAGCACCCGATTCCAAATTCCCCACCATGAACCAACAAGACACTCCACAGCTCCCATCCCCACGTGCAGACAGTGACCTGGCAAGGCATCCAAGGGAACACGGGGTGTTGAACACAACTCTAGGAGGTAGCATAGGGGGAACCACTTAGAGCTTCCCAGTCCCTGGCAGTTTCCTCCATGCCCGCTTGCACAGGGCAGTGAGAAGGCAGCTGCAGGTCAATCTGAAACCCTGCAGCCGCATGACCAGAGCGCGGGATGGGCGCTGGGGGATGGAGAGGAATTTCCTAGCTACGGAAGGGGGAAGAAGGAAGAAAGCAAGCGTCCTTCTGGCGGGGTGGAAGCGGCGGGACCGCAGTCACAGGTTGCGACCTGCAGCCAGCACCGCGGGCAGCTCTGGGTCAGGCGGTCAGCACCGCGGACAGCTCAGGGCGCGATCGGTCAGCACCGCGGACAGCTCCGCGTCGGGGCGATCAGCGCCGAGGGCAGCTCAGGGTCGGGGGTCAGCACCGCGGGCAGCTCAGGGCATGGGGCGTTCAGCACCGCGGACAGCTCCGTGATCGGTGCTCAGCACCGCGGACAGCTCTCGCGGCTGCCCCACCGCTGCCCCAGGGCCACCCCCGCCCTACGGCGCCGGCAGCCCAATGCCGGCTGCCCCCCTCCCCGCCCCGGGGATGCCGCCTACAATCCCCTGGGTACCCCTCCACATGCGCTTCACCAAGCCAGCTCCCCATGCCCCACAGCACCCTCACCCTTGCACAGTTCTACCAGTGAAACCCCCTCAACCTTGCCACGCGCGCAACCCTCTCTCCGTCCACCCCTGCTGCCCCACCGCAAGCACACAGCCCTCCACCTGCAGTCTCCCGGGCCCACGTCCCATGCACAAGAAGCATCCCCTGGCTGTTCCGCAGCATGTGTACTGCCTGCGTCCTGCTGGCACGCACGCCTCTGTGCCCCACCGCGCACTTATCTCCATGCCCCACCACTCGGGCATCCCAAGCCCTACAACATGCTTGTTGTTGTGCCCCACACCATGCACATCCTCAGTCCCCCGTTGCATTGGTGTCTGGTACCCTCTGCACATGCATCCTCATGCCCCGTTATGCAAACACCCCACGGCACACACACTTCTGTGTCCCATCGCACCCACCTTGTGCCCTCTTGCTCCATGTCCCTGACCCACATACTCCCACCTCCTGCCCCATCTCACACATGCTCTACACACAAGCAGGCTCACCTCTGTGCCCTGTTGCTTACGTGCCCCAATCCCCACTCCATGCGCGCCCCATCCATCCCTCCTCGCACCGAGCCACCACGTCCTACTGCACGTACATCCCACACTCCCTAGGGCCAGCTGCACCCCACTCCCCACCCCCAGCCCCACTGCGTGCACCCCCCGCATCCCACCCCCTTCGCGCCTCATCGTTCCCACCACAAGCTCGCTCCCCCTGCCCCACCACCCGAGCACCAAGCACCCCACCGCGCGCACCTCCATCCGTCCCGTACCCCCCACACACACCCCCTCCATCCCCCGGTGCCCCGGGGCCGCCGGGTGCCCCCCGCAGCCCCCTGCCCCGCCTCGGGTCTCACCGGCGGGGCCCGGCGGGAGGAGGAGCGGCAGGAGGAGGAGCAGCAGCGCGGGCCGGAGCCGCTGCCCGCCGCAGGACCGGCCCATGCCGCCGCCACGGCTGCCGCGGGGCGCGCGCCCACAGCAGCCCCGCCGCGCACCGGCGGCCATGACGTCACCGGCCCCGCCCCGCCCCCGCCCGCCACCATTGGCCCCCACGAGCGTCACTCGCCAGAGGCAGCGCCCCGCCTCCCCCCCCCCCCCCCCTCCGGGAGCGACCGCCCAACCACCCCCCGAACTCCCCCCAGTCACCGGGGTGACCCCGCTGCTGGTCGGGGTGGACAGTGAGGGGGGGACACGAGAATGGGGCTGGAGGGGGGACGACGGTGAATGGGGACAGGGACATTGGGCTGGGGACAGAGATATGGGGCTGGGGGAGAAGAACATGGGGCTGGGGGGGCAATGAAAGGGAGCAGGGACATGGGGCTGGGGGCAGAGATATGGGGCTGGGGACAGGACAATGAATGGGGACAGGAATATGGGGCTGGGGAGAAGTACATGGGGCTACGAGGGGGACAATGAAGGGGGCAGGGATGTGAGGCTGGGGACAGGGACAATGAGTAGGAACAGGGATAAGGGCCTGGGAACAGAGACAAGAAGAAGGAACAGGGATATGGGACTGGGGAGGAGGACAGTGAATGGGAACAGTACATGGGGCTAGAGACAGTGATAGGGAGCTGGGAACAGGGACGATGAGTGCAGACAGAAATATGGGGCTGGGGAGAAGTACATGGGGCTAGGAAGGGGACAATGAATGGGGACAGGGATGTGGGGCTGGGGACAGGAACAATGAGTGAGGACAAGGATAAGGGTTGGGGAGAAGGACATGGAGCTGGAAAGGGGGACAATGAATGGGAACAGGGATATGGGACTGGGGAGGACAATAAATGGGAAGAGGACATGGGGCTAGGAACAGTGATAGGGAGCTGGGGACAGGGACAATGAGTGTGGACAGGAATATGGGGCTGGGGAGAAGTACATGGGGCTAGGAAGGGGACAATGAATGGGGACAGGGATGTGGGTCTGGGGACAGGGACAATGAGTGGGAACAGGGATAAGAGCCTGAGGACAGAGACAAGAAGAAGGAACAGGGATATGGGGCTGGGGACAGGAAGAATGAGTGAGGACAAGGATAAGGGTTGGGGAGAAGGACATGGAGCTGGAAAGGGGGACAATGAATGGGAACAGGGATATGGGACTGGGGAGGACAATAAATGGGAAGAGGACATGGGGCTAGGAATAGTGATAGGGAGCTGGGGACAGGGACAATGAGTGTGGACAGGAATATGGGGCTGGGGAGAAGTACATGGGGCTGGGAAGGAAGACAATGAATGGGGGCAGGGATATGGGGTTGAGGACCGTGATAGGGAGCTGGGAACAGAGACAATGAATGGGGGCGGGGATGTGAGGCTGAGGTAAGGGACTATGAGTGGGAACAGGGATATGGGGCTGGGGAAAAGGAAACAGGCTGAGGACAGGGATAAGGGACTGAAAGGAGAGGGACAAGGGAGTTGGAATACATGCTGGGGCTGAATACAGGGATAAGGGCTGGGGAATGGAGCAAAAGCTGACGTTCAGGACACAGGGCCTGGGGGCAGGGGACATGGACCCAGATTGCAAGTGGGCATGGGGCCACAGAACACAGCTGAAAGGGGTTGTGGGGGTGGGACACAGATGTCAAGTGGACTACAATGCCAGGGCAGACAGTGCAACTTGTGGAGAGGGGATGAAAGGCAGCAAAGGCTACCTATGGGGCTGAGGGGGCTACTTGTGAGGCTGTGATGTGGGTCAGGTGCTTTTCTAGTGGTGGCTGCCACCTTGTTATAATAAATTATACCATTGATCTTACAGAGGAGGTGTCCGTGAGAGGGGCACTGCACGGGGGATGAGAGCATCCCGATCTGAACCGGCCTCGTCGCGCTTCCCAGCCTCCCCTGACATCATCCTCATCCTCCCCTGACATCACCGTCCCCATTAACCACGGCGAGCGACCCACGGTGTGCACAGCCCCACTTCGGGTCACTCCCATCACGCTCCCCTCCCGTCCACGGAGCGCCCCGGGCGCTGTAGGGGACCGGCCAACCCCGGGGGTCTATCCCGACAGCCCCGTGCCCCCGTCGGGCACGGCTGCTGTCCCGCGGCTCCGGAGCACCCGTGGGAAGGGGATCTGCGGCCGCTGCCCCCTGAAAAGCCGCAGGTTCCCACCGGGACAGACCCGTGAGCGTATGCGTGTGCCCGCGGGGGCGCTGGGGCGCTCCGCACCGACGGCTCCGCAGCGCCGGTCCCGGTCCAGCCCCATCCTCTCTTCCCCCTTCCCGCTCCAGCCCCGGTCCCGCAGGGGCGGCGCATTTTCTCCCTCCGGCCGCCAGGGTGCGGTAGCGCTCCGAGCGGCGCTGCCGCCGGCGCCTCTCTGCTCCCTTTCCCTTCCCGGGTGCTGATTGGTGACAGCCGACAGCAGCGCGGCGCCGTGGGGACGCCACTTCCGCCGGTGGCGCCGGTACCGCGCGGGTCGCGGGCGGCGGAGGCTCCTGGGGCCCGACACGCTCCCGGAGCCGGGATCCATTCCGGAGCCGGGATCCATTCCCGACCCGGGCCCCGCTCCCGGAGCCGGGATCCGCTCCCGACCCGGGCCCCGCTCCCGGAGCCGCGATCCGCTCCCCGCCCGGGCCCCGCTCCCGGAGCCGCGATCCGCTCCCGGCCCGGGCCCCGCTCCCGGAGCCGGGATCCGCTCCCGACCCGGGCCCCGCTCCCGGAGCCGCGATCCGCTCCCGACCCGGGCCCCGCTCCCGGAGCCGGAATCCATTCCCGACCCGGGCCCCGCTCCCGGAGCCGGGATTCATTCCCTACCCGGGCCCCGCTCACGGGGCAGCGATCCGCTCCCAGCCCGGGCCCCGCTCCCGGAGCCGCGATCCGCTCCCGGCCCGGGCCCCTCTCCCGGCTCAGGCACCGCCCGGTACCAGCGCTGCCCCCCGGGGCCATGGAGTTCCCGGCCGCTCTCTTCCCCTCCCACTTCAGCGCCGGCCCTCCACGGCAGGAGGGGGGCCTCGCTCCGGCCGCCGGCTGGGGGGAGCGCGGGCCGGTGCTGGAGGCCGGTGCAGGCCGCCGCCAGGTGAGGCCGCGGCGCAGCCCGCCCTGCCCGGGCCCGGTGGGGGTTCAGGTCGCGCCGGGAACGCTCTCACCCCCCGCCGCCGTTCCCTGCAGGCCGAGCCGGCGTTCGTGCCCCGCCGCGGCGGGACAGGCGAGAGCTGGGACCCCGCCGACGCCGCCGCCGTGCCCTGCCTGCCTCCTAACGCGAGTAAGAGCCGCGGGAGGGGTGCGCTGGCGGGGGGGGGGGGGGGGGGGCACATCTCGTTCCACCTCCGTACGCACCACTCGGCACCGGGGGCTTTAGCAGCCTCCCCCGGAGATGCTTGCACAGGAGGGAGTGGGAACGGGCGAGGCATTTGCCCCCCTGCTGCAGCGTTGTGCCACTACCCACCCCTTCCCTCTCCTCGCAGGCTGCTGGCTCCCCTCAGTCACCCCTCAGGACATCCTCTACCGCGGTGTGCTGCAGAAGAATTTCCGGGAGGGCAGGCCTGGAGCCACACTGGACTTCGCCAAGCAGGTAGGGCCTGGGGAACCATGTCCTACCAGGACGTGGGGGGACGGCGTGGGATCCCTGCGCACCCTAACCCCTCCCTGTCCTTCCGTCACAGCTGGGACATTTCTTTGTGGATTACCCAGAAGATGCGTTTGGCTCCCTGGGGCAGCTGCTGCACAAGAACTTCTACTTGGGCAACTCCAGACTGAGAGTCAGTGTCCATCCATGGTCAAAACCTCTGCTCCCACACACATGCCTCATGCAGCTGCCAGCCCAAACCTCTTTCCCCACAGAAACCGGCCCGGGAAAGCACCATCCGGATGACAGCCTTGATGGAGGAAATTGAGCGTCTGGAAGCCAGGCGGTAAGCATCAGAATCACAGAATGGTTTGGGTTGGAGAGGATCTTAAGGTCATCACTTCCAACTCTCCTGCCATGGGCAGGGACACCTCACACTAGGGCAGGTTGCTCCAAGCTCTGTCCAACCTGGCCTTGAACACTGCCAGGGATGGGGCAGCCACAGCTTCTCTGGGCATCCTCTGCCAGCGCCTCAGCACCCTCACAGTAAAGAATTTCTTCCTTATATCCAGCCTGAACTTCCCCTGTTTCAGTTTGAACCCATTACCCCTTGTCCTATCACTACAGTCGGTAATGAAGAGTCCCTCTCCAGCATCCTTGTAGGCCCCATTCTGATACTGGAAGGCTTCTCTGAGGTCTATATCCCATGCCCTGGCAAGGTCTAGGGGGTTCCTGCTCACTCCCCCACTGACAGTATGTCCCCCCACAGCGGCTGCCCCCAGAAGCAGCTCATCCACCGCCTGCGCTGGTTCTCCCACGTCTGCCAGGACTGGCTGTTTGAGGTGCCACTGAGGCTGCTGGCAGACTGCGTGCATGAGGAGCTGCTGCTGCAGTGGGCCAGCCTGCTCTTCAATGACAGCCCCACAGGGGGGGCGCTGGCCTGGCTGCCCCCCGAAGACACCAGGGCATGCATGGGCCGCCTGGTGTATCCCAGAGGACAGGCCATGAACCACCTCTGTATCCTTTCACATGGGGTGTCCCTGAGGCGGCAAGGGGGAGGGTTGTGTTTCGCTGCCCTTAGCTGGCACTCCAGGTTTCCAAGACATGGTGGTGGAGGACCTGCCCCATGCCCAGGGCTCCCCAGCGTGGTTTGAGCTCAATGGGCGCATACGGCAAATAGCTGCTGCACGGGTGAATGGGGAAGGTGAGCCAGACCTCCAAACCTCAGGCAGGGGGCATGGGGTGGAGGGGTGGCAGGGAGACCCCAGGATGCTGCCATCTCACATGTCCCATTCCAGATTTCGTTGGTGTCCGCTCAGACTATCACTGTGGTGTTTGGAGAGTGCCAGGCAGAATGGGAGCAGCTCCCACCCCACTGCAGGTGATCCACACCAGCATGCCTGCCTCCTGTCTCACTGTCAGGTAGGCAATGAGGGAAAGAAGCTCTGCAAGGAGGGGCTCTGTCACCTCTGCAGCCCTCCCTGCCACAGGAGATGCTCCCACCCCCGTGGTGATGCCATCCACCCCATCCCACAGTCCTCACCTCCCTGGAGAGCTGGCTGTCTGCACCCAGAGTGGAGCAGTCTACCTCTGGAGCATCGAGACAGGGTGAGAGGGAGCGCTAAGGGCTGGGAAGGGGGCTCATGCAGACTCCTGGTCTCAGAGGGGAGAGGGACCCAAGCAAGAGGGGCAGCTCTGCCCTCTGCCGTCACTGTCTTCTCCCCACAGGCTGCAGCAGCTCCGACACGACCCCCAGACCATGTTTTTTCGGGACCACTCACCCTGGCGTTGGAGCGACTTCACTGCCCACCCGCGTGTGCTGAGCTGTGCTGACCGCACCGGCCTGCAGTGCCTGGACACCCGGGTGAGCACAGGGCATGGAGCTGGTGATGGTAGGGGAGTGGGCTCCCGAGCCTGGGATGCTGACAGACCCCACTCTGCTGCCACAGGTCCCCGAGAGATGCCAGTTTGACTTGTTCAAGGTGGGTGAGGAAGCCAGCTGCCAGCAAGGAGAGCGTGTGGTGCTGCCTATGTACCTGGGCAAGGCTCATCCTTCCCAGCACCTTGTCACCACCCAGGTGAGTCCCATCACACTTAGGGGGACACCCCAGGCAGGGGGGACTGCCATATGTTGGTGTGTGCCCTCGTAAGCCATGCCTTTCATCCTAGTTCTCTGTGTATGTGCTGGATGAGCGGTTGCCACTGGTGCCTATGCTGAAGTGGACACACATGATGAAGGATCCTCCTCTCTTTGCCCACCTGATACCAGGGGGCTCTGGGAGGACCCATAAGGTGCTGCTTGGCACATCCAGCACCCAGGAACTGTTACTGCTGCAATACCAGGGTGAGAGATGGGGTTTGGGGGGTGCTGTGGGTGCTTATGTGCCCGCGTCCCAGTATCTTCACTGCTGGCGCGAGCTGTCGCCCCTGTGCTCACTGGCCATTTTTTGGTGTGGTGTTCCACAGGGGGCAGCCAGTCAGCCTGCCGGCTAGCAGGGCCTCCACAGAAGCTGCACAGCATTGCTGGCTGCCTGCAGCACCTACCTGCACAGCTCCCGCACCGACACCACCTGCTCCAGCAGCGCCTCAGCACCCCAGCTGCTGGTGAGTGCCCTGTGCCAACCTGGCGTGTGGGCTGAAGGGAGTAAGTGTAGCCCTGGGCCGGGTGGTGGTTGAAAAAGCAAAAGCAAAGCCCTGAACAACCCTGTGCAAGAGATTAATGACTGAGAAAAGGACATGGGGGGCAGGAGTCAGCAGTGAGTGTGCCCATGTGGGCTGGAGGCAGCCCACACTGCTGGCTGGGCCCCAAGCCAGTGTGTCCCCTGTTGCCACAGGTCTGGCTGCCACGCTGAAGGAGGATGGATCACAGGAGTCCCTGCTGGTTTTCCAGCTCTCTGAGGCCGGGGATGTCTTCTGCCAGAGGCTGACTCACAAGGCAGCACAACTCCCTGCACCAGCCACGGTGGATGAGGCCACAACAGCCCCCGGATCTTCCCCTCTCTTCGAGTCTCCAGTCAGCAGCCCACCAGGCTCCGGCAGCGAGGAGGAAGAGCAAACCTTCTACTTGTCCAATGTGGAAGTGATTTTCAATGAGGAGGAGAAGGAGGAGGAGGAGGAAGAAGAGGTGTTGAACACTCCAACAGCCCAGGGTGATGCTGAACTGCCAGAGGCACGCTGTGCCAGCCCAGAGCCCACCCCAGCGGTGCCCAGCCCAGCCACTGCCCTGCTGTACCGCCGCTGGCTAAGGGCCCTGTTCAAGGGCTGCAGGGAGCACCGCCGCCACGCCTGGCCCCCTACCCTCGGCCAGAAGCTCCTGTTCTCCCGCAAAGAGCTGGAGGCACCGGCAGCACCCAGCGCCCTGCATCAGCAGGCACGCCAGCGGCTGCGCCAAGCTATGCGGGAGGGGAGCCGCATCCAGCACTGGGACCAGAGGGACCTCCAGACCCCCACCCCGCCGCAGCCTCTGGAGCTGGAGGGGGGTCCCGACAACCTGAGCGCCCGTCTAACAGCAGCCTGGTCCGGGGATTGGGGTCAGTGGTGGGAGGAGAGGACGAGCTTCCAGCTGGAGCAGAGGCAGAGGGCGCTGCGGGAGCGGCGGCGGCGGCGGAAGCAAGCCCGTGGCCGGCGCAGCCTCCCGGCCAGCTTCACCTCGTCCCTTACCTACCAGTCCGAGCTGAGCGACGCCGGCCCCCTGCCGCCCACCCCCGGGCTGTCCGGGGAGCGCACCCCATCGCCGCTGCCACCCGACAGCCCTACGGAGCCGCCTCTGCCACCCGACAGCCCCACTCCGCCGGAGGACGGGCTGCTCTCCTCGCAGAGCCTCCGCGCCCGCGGTATCCCAAAGGAGCGGCGCAGAACGCTGCGGGTCTACCTCGGGGTGTTGGACGAGCCGCTCGCCGACGGCCCCGAGCCCCCCAGTAGTCAGGGCAGCCAGACCTGCATCCCGTCCTCACAGAGCCAGCTCTCCTCCGCCTCTCAGCCCCGCCGCAAGCGGCCGCGCATGGGCTTCTGAGCCGCAATAAACACGGGCTGCACCGCTTCGCCTTCCCGCATCCTTGATCTTGGGTTGGGGACCCGTGTGTGGGGCCGCGCGTGCGGGCCCTTTAAGGCGGTGGGAAGGGGTGGGATTAAGGGTTGTGAGTGACGGGGGCGGGAGGCAATGGGGCGGCGGCGCGGGGCTTGCGCGGCGGCCATGGCGGCGCTGCTGGCGCGGGGGCTGGTGCGGAGCGCGCTGCGTGCGGGGCAGGTGCGCGGGGGCACCGGGGGGGACCGGAGGAGGGGAGGCGGGAGCGGGGTACGGCCGGGCCCGAACGTGCGCTGCGCGCCGCCGCTGCCCACAGCCCGGGCAAGGTCCGCGGCGGGCGGGGTCCGCGCGGCTCCCGTCGCCCCCGTGGGTGCCCCCGTGTCCCCGCACACGCACCAACCCCCGTGGGTGTCAGCTCCGGGTGCACCCCCACGGGTGTCACCCATGCGCGCACCCCCTGTGACCCCCATGCGCGCTCCTGATCACCCCACCATGCACCCCCCCATCACCCCCCGTACCTACTCCTCGGTCACTTTTGCACGCGTCTTCCCCGCCCGTTCGGTCCCCCCCCCCCCCCCAACTTCGTTCCCCTCCCAGCAGCGGATCCGGTGCCCCGTGGGCATACCGTGACCCCACACACCCCTTCCGACCCCAGTGGATGTCCCCCCCCGCAGGACGCAGGTCCGGTCCTCCCTTGGCCATCCCGTAACACCCTCTGGTTGCATCCGTCCCGTCCAGTCGCCCCGTCCAGCCCGTCAGTCCCACCCCCGGCTGTAGGTCCGGTCCCCTCATGGGCATCCTGTGACCACCCCCCGGTTCCGTCCGGCCGAGGCTCCGGTGTCCCCTTAACCCCTCCGGTGTCCCCCCGGTGCAGCGCTTTGCTTCCGGCGGTCGGGGCGGGGAGGTGGACAAGGCACATCGGGCCGCGGCGGCCGGCGAGGATGCGGGGGGACAGCCCACCATCTTCAGCAAGATCATCGCCCGCAGCGTGCCCGCCACCATCCTCTATGAGGACGACAAGGTAGCGGGGACCCCCGGCAGTGTCCCTATGGAGGACGGGTGCAGCACCCATGGGAACGAAGCTCACCCTGCTTCTCCCCCCAACAGTGCTTGGTCTTCCGCGATGTGGCCCCCCAAGCCCCCGTCCACTTCCTGGTGATCCCCAAGCGCCCCATCCCCCGGATCAGCCGTGTGGGTCCCCAGGACACCGAGGTGAGGCGAGGGGGGTCCATGTGGACACTGGAAGGGGGGGGCCACGCTGTCGCGCAGTGCTGACCCTCATCTGCCCCCTCCCCACCGCAGCTCCTGGGGCACTTGCTGGTGGTGGCAGCTCGCACGGCGCAGGCGGAGGGGCTGGCTGATGGGTATCGCCTCGGTGAGTTGGGGATCCCGGGGGGCTGGGGGTGTCCAAGGGGGTGTCCTGAGCCTCTGTCCTTCTTCCCACAGTGATCAACGATGGGAAGCATGGCGCTCAGTCTGTCTATCATCTACACATCCATGTTCTGGGGGGACGGCAGCTGGGGTGGCCCCCTGGCTGAGCCCGCCCCCCCCATCTACTGCTCCTCAGTAAAGCATCTCCTTGTCGGTGGCTTCGTTGACTCTGTGTCAAGGTGACTCTCAAGCATCACAGTAACAGGGACATGTGTGGAACTGGGTGCCTTGCTTATTTGAGGGGGTGTCTGGCCTCCCCACATCCCAACCTGCCCACACTGGAGATGCTCTGGGACCCCCCGTTGGAGAAAGAGGTTTTTGGGAGGTGCCCACATTCCACAGACTAAAAGTCCATCATGGTGCCGGGGAGGGGGGAGGACACACGGACACAGGCTGGGTGCCACTGGGGGTCCCCAAGCTGGGGAACGTCCCAGAAGCGCCCCATGCCCTGGGCTGCCCCCCCGGCCCCACTGCAACAACACAGCCCGAGCACCCCTGTGTGTCCCTCACCCTGCCTCTGGGTGACCCATTTGTGCACCACAGTGCAAAACTCACTGCATACCTTACCCCGGACCCCCTGTGCATGTACTGCTGTGCAAAATACATGGCACTGCACACCCCAGACACCCTGTGCTGTTGCACTGTGCACTGCAGACCCCCGTGCACACACTACTGTGAAAACAGTATTGCATACCCCAGACCCCTGTGCCTGCATTGTGCTGTACACCCCAGATCGCTTATGCACGCACCCCTGTGCAAGTGCTGCACACTCCAGACCCCTGTGCATGCACAAGTGCGAAAAACAGCGTTCCGCATCCCAATCCCCTGTGCCTACTTTGCACACTTAACACCCCTTGTGCCTCCGTTGTGCTGCGCATCCCCAACCATTGTGCACACACCAGTGTGCAAATCAGTGCTGCACACCCCAGACCCTTTGTGCATGCATTATGCTGTGCACCCCAGATTCTTTGTGCATGCACCCTTGTGCAAGTGCTGCACACCAGACCCTTGGGCGTGCACCACAATGTGAGTGTTGCATCCCCCAGACCCCTGTGCAAAAGCGTTGCGCACTCAAGACCCTTTGTGCCCGCGCTGCGCTGCACGTCCCCAACCCTCGTGCACTCACCACTGCACAAAACACACAACATCGCACGCCGCGCCCCACACGCAGCGCACGGGCAGCACTGCACGCACGCACACCTCTGTTTACGCACACGTCCCGCACACACGTGGCCCCGCTGCCAGCGCTGCACACACGTGCTCCGAGCCCCCGGTGCCTCCCGTGCACCGCGCTCCAGGGCTATATTTAGCGGTGGTGCCGATGCTGTGGCGGTGCACATCCCACCTGGCACCGGTGCCAGGCGCACAGGGACCGCAGCACCGCGGTGTGAATGGCGGCTCTGTTCTGCACGGCGCCGGCGGTGGGGCCCCCGGAGAACTGTGGCGCTTCCACACACGCCCAGTATAGCACGGGAATGTTTTCAGGGTGCAAATGAGCCTTGAAGATGTTGGATGATGGTGATGCCGGCAACCGGGACATGCTCGAGCTGCAGGGCAGGATGGGGATGGTCGTGGTCATGGGAGAGCACTGCCTTGGGGCTGGGGAGACCAGGGGGTGGGGGTTCCTGGGGAGGTGGGAAAACGAAGAGCAGATGGGGGTCACTGGGACTAGGGACCCCAGAAAGAAGATGGGTGCTTCTGGGGAGGTGGGGACCTCAAAGAGAGATGGAGTTCACTAAGGAGGTGGGGAGCCCATAGGAGGGATAGGTGCCTCTGCGTAGGTGGGGACCCCAAAGAGTGGATGGGAGTCCCCGGGGAGTTGGGGACCCCAAAGGCAAGATGAGGGTTCTTGAAGAGGTAGGGAGCCCAAAGAGGAGCGGGGGTTTGCTAAGGAGGTGGAGGCCCCAAAGAAGGGATGAGTGTCCCTGGGGAGGTGGGGACCACATACAAAGGATGGGGGTCCCTGGGGACCCCAAAGAGAAGCTCGGGTTCAGTAGGGAGGTGGGGACCCCGAAGAGGGGTGGGTGTTCCTGGGAAGATGGGGATGGCAGAGAGAAGATAGGTTCCCTGGGGTGGTGGAACCCGAGAGAGAGAGAGGGTGTCCATGGGGAGGTGGGTTCCCCAAGATGGGATGCGGGTCCTTGGGGAGGTGAGAACCCCAAAGAGGAGGTGGGGGTTCCTGTGGAGGTGGGGACTCCATAGAAGGCTCAAGGATCCACAGTGCATTGTCCTGCCAAGCCCACCCAGAGCAATCCCCCAGGATGGGGCGGAGGGCAAGAGCCTGCACACGAGGTCAGGGTCTAAATGCCTGCAGCCACGTTTCCTCCTGCTCAGGGTTTATTTTGCCCTTCCCCATACAGCCGAGGGGTCATAGCCCCATGGGACCAGGGGGGCAGGGGAGCAGCGGCTGTTTTCATTCCTCAGCTGAACAAAGACTATCACAAATGACGCAAGTTCCCAAAAGAGCCAAGCGGGGGGGGGGGCGGGGGGGGGGGGGTGATGGGGGATGTGTCAGCCAGGAGAGGCAGCCAGATGTGCTCCAGCAGCTGCAGCGCTGCTGCCCCACGGTGATGCTGCCTGCCAGGGTGCAGCCCCACAACCATGCTCCCTATACCACCCTAGAGCGAGTGCACACCCCCAGGCTGGCATTGTTGGGTCCTTCTCCCGCACTGCGCTGTGGTGCCTTTGCTGTCCTATAGCCATCCATGCTGTCTGGCCAGGCTTTTGCTTCCCCCAGGGTGTGGAATCCAGGGATGCTGCTGGGATGAACACCCTGGCGTGGAAGCAGGGGCAGGACACCCCCTCCAGCATGAGCTGGAGCACTGCTGCAACTCAGCCCAGCCCAGGCCATGACCAGCAGCACTCCACCCTCCCAGCGAACCCCCAGTCCTCGGGACACCCTGACCTCCAGTGGCGTCAGACCCTGATGCAGTCCCGCTGTGGGGGGCCCCTTTGCTGGAGCCTGAGCTCCAGGCATGTCCCTGCCTCCTCCCCGCAGCTGCACGGCAGATGGGCTCGCAGCAGCCCCTGCTTGGCTCGGGGCCGAGCGCCCGCAGGGAGGAGCGATCCCCCTCGGGGGCCCCGGCTGTCCGAGGCCAGAAGGGCCGGGCACATCCCCGGCCAGGAAAAACAGAGGCCCCCGCGGCCAGGCGTGCGGCGGCCCCGTCGGCACACACCGCAGAGCGCTGGAATAACAGCCCTCGTGCCGGAGCCCGCCGTGCGCTATCAAAGGGCCCTTCTTCTGCCTGAAGAATGGGGGCCCAGCGAGGGCTGGCAGCGAGGGGACCTGCCCCACGCCGTCGGGGGGTACCCACTGCGTCCAGCCAGGCGCCGGGAACATCCCGCCCCATCACCCTGGGGAGCACGGGTGTGCCCGAATGGTGTTGGGGCATCACTGGGACCGAGCTACGGGGAGCGGCGCGTCCCCAGCGCGGGGCTCTTCCCGCCGGTGCCCACCCGCCTTCCGCCGGGAGAGCCTCTGGGGCCGCTCCTGACCCCAGGCGGGGCACGGCGAGCTCTGCCCCCGGCGGCGGCAGCTCCAAGGCACCGGGGCCGCGCGGGAGACGGGGACACGGACCCTCGGTGGGGACAGACCCCCACGGCCGCCGTCCGCCCGCACGCCCCTGCCCGGCCACGCCCCCTCGAGCAAGACCACGCCCCCTTCCCTTCACTACCCCCATTCTGTGGCCCCGCCCCCTCGCCGCTCTTCGCCAATAGGAGACGCGCGCTCACCCGGCGCCACCAATCAGCTTGCGGCGCGGCCTGTGTTTACGGTCTCCATGGAGACGGAGCGGCTCCCCTCGGCGCGGGCGCCATGAACGGGGCGCCCCGCGGGTGGGTGAAGGGACACGGGGAGACCCCCGACGGAGGCACTCGGAGGGTCTTGGGGGCGCTATGGGGCACTATGGGGATGGGGGGATAGAAGAGGGGGGCCTGGGGTACGGCTTGGGGGGGGCGGATCCTGGGGAGGAAGCAGGGGTAGAGCCTAGGCTGGGGGCTGCAGAGCCCTGGGAGGGGACACGGGCAGCAGAATGGGACATACTGGGGGGGCTGAGCCTGGGCTGGGACAATGGATGGGGGAGAGGGGAGTTAGAAGTGGGGGGACCCTGCTGGGGGGCGGGCACTGCTTCTGACCCCCAAAGGGAGAAGAGTCCCTTGTCCCCACCCCGGGGTGGGGGTGACACCGCAGGGGTCCCGGCCCATGCTGGTGGGGGGTTGGAGACAGCGCAGGGAGGCTGAAAGATGCGCCCCACCGCCTTCCCTCAGGCACTGTCCCCGCTTGCAGGGTGGCTCTGCCACACCATGCGCACCCTGAGGAGAGGCCACCGTGCACGGATGGGGTCCAAAGCGATGTCCTCCTGCCTGAGGTGCCCGTGGAGGAGCCCCCATGTGATGCACTGACAGCCACGACAGAGGCGCCTGCCGAGGCCCTGCCAGCCGTGCCTAGCACGGTGCCACCCGCTGAGGCTGACACGGATCTCCGTGCAGTCGAGCTGCCGCCCTGCTCGGGGAGCTATGGGACTTCTGCCTGCGAGAGGCCCTCCACCGTGGTGCTGCAGATGCCTGCAGAGCAGCCCCCCAGGCTGGTGCCCCGGGGACGATGCTTGATCCACAACTGGCAGGAGGAGGTAACTTCTCACCATGGGGGCCATGGGGGGAAATGTCCCTTCAAAACTCGCCCCACCACACCCCACGTGCTGATCACATGAAGCTCCCTGACCCTGGGCAGATCCCTCTCTTTAAATAGCTTCCCTCGGCCAAGCTGGAGCTCCCTGGATGACCTTGAGCCCAGCGGGATGGAAAGGGGATGAAATTCAATAGCATAAAAGGCATGAGCAGGAATGTGGGGAGCGATGGTGGGGCTGTGGGAGGAAAACAGGGAGCTTGCTGCTGGGATGTGGTGATGCCTGCTTGAGCGAGCCAAGCTGGGAGGACATGGGCTAAGCTGTGCCACAGCATGGGGACCCCATAGTTTGCTCGAGTGCCATAAGAGCACCTGTCCTGCATCAGGGGCCCAAGCCACAGATACCCCCACTCCTGCTTTCCCAGGGAGATGGCTTGAAGGACCATTCCCTCCTCCCCCTCTTTTTGCCACTCGTGCCTCTGAGATTGCTCCCAGGTCCTGTGTCAGGTATTTGCCTGCATAGCACGGCCTCAGGTATGGGGCAGTGCCCCGTATTGTGGCTGCTCAGCTCCTCACCTCCCAACCCCACACAGAGTCCCCAGTGGATTACCAAAAGCCTAAAAGCCAAGAGCAGGCACTGCAGGGTGGGCTCCTGCCCCCTTCCCACAGCTTCCACCATCACTCTACAGAGAGCCACAAACCATCTGGACATTGTGCAAGGGCAGGAGCAGGGCAGCGAGGGCTTCATCCACCGGCACGGCCACCCCGGGCTGCTGTACCACCGTCACCTCCCCGGGCCCAACAACAGCACCACCACGGACACCTACCGCCCGCCACACAGTGTTCTGATGCTGGGACAAGGTGAGGCTGAGCCCTGTGACCCCCAGAAGTCAGCAAGGGGGTCAAAGTGTGGGGCTGATGGCACCTTTTCCCCCCCACAGGGCAGCGTGAGGCCATGCTGAAGGCCATGCTCTACCATAAATACAGGTGAGTCTGCATCCCTAAGTGCCATCAACCTCTGGAGCATGGCCAGAGAGGACCCTATTGTTGGGGGGGGGACCCCCACCCTGAGGGGTGCAGGGTCTGCTCTGCCGCAGGGAAGAGATGCTGCAGAACACCTCTCCCCACCGGATGCCCATGGAATCGATGTCTGTCACGCACCAGGACTACCAACCCAAGGGTTGCCTGTCCGCACCATTGCCCCCCTCCCAGGTACAGGCAAGGGACAGCCCCCCACCTCCCCAGCTTGTGGCAACCCCCAGTGAGCCTGCAAGGCTCCTGTGACGCCCTGGACATGCCATACCCCTGTCCACTGTCACACGGCTTCCACTTGCAGCCCCATGACTACTTCACGGAGCAGCCCTGCAGCTTCTGGCTGGAGCAAGCCCGCGGCCTCACTGTAAGCCCCCCCCCCCGCCCCCGCGGCATCCTTCCCTGCCAGCACCCGGAGGGCTCAACTGCTGATGGGGACCTCTCCACTTCCCACCCCTCCAGGGTGTCACCAGCATCCGCAGCAGGGACAGCCCCTTTCGGAAGGACGCATCCTTCTCCACTCCCATCACTGAGGCCCTAGACCAGCCCCCGCCCTGTGCCCCAGTGACCAGCCGGCTACAGTCCTACAAGCAATAAATATATTGGGGTGCGGGTGTTCTCAGCCTCCTTTCTGCCCCAGGCTTGTCCTCAGGCTGGGTGGAGGGGGAGCACCGTGTCCCTAGCATCCTGTGGGGCCAAGTGCAGGCACTGGGACACCCTCCATCCCCTCCGCACGTCACTGCTACCCCAAAACACGCAGTGGACCTTGCGCAGGGAGGGAGAACCGCTGACACAGCCCCATCCCCTGCGACGTGCCCTGCTCCAGTGCCCCCAGCGGGTGACACACGGTCCCCATCCCAATCCCCAGGCACAGGTGGGTTCCAGTAAGAGGCGGTGGCGGCGCTTCCAGAGCATGAGCTCAGCGGAACGCACTGCAGCCCTCAGGCCAAAGCAAACCCCGCCGCAGCGGCCCTGCCCTCCCAGCACCGCCCGGAGCCCTCGCCAGCCGCAGCCGCCCTGCGCCAGCCCCACCGGGATGCTCCCTGCATCCATCCCTGTCCCAGGCTCAGCTCCATGCTGGGGGTTGTCCCGTCTCCTCCCGTCCCCCCCCGCCCCGCTTGGCAGAGCGAAGCAGAGGTCGGGGCACAGAGGGATTTGGGGAAGTTTGTATTTCCACAAAATAGTTTGCAGCGACTCCTATATTTACACCTGGGGAGGGGGGGGTATTTACATGACCCGGTGGGGTTATATACAGGGGAGGGGAAGACTGGGGAAAGGAGGGGGGGAGCCGCAGCATTGAAGCATGCCCTGGCCAAGGGATCAGACCCAGCAGGAGCCCCTCTATCCCCCTCCCCGGGTAGGGGATGACATGGCCACAACTTCTGCCGGGGGGGCCAGGTACTGAAAAGAGATGCCAAAGTGCCTGTGGGGCAGCCAGGCCCCGGGACAGGCTCAGAACCAGCTGAGCCATAGGGGAGAGGGAAGGGAAAGCAGGGATATAGGGTCCCCCGGGCTGGATGGCAGCAGAGGCTGCCGGGGGAAACTGGTCTTTGCTGGTGCCAATGGAGGGGGCCAGGTAATGCCATGGCCGCTGGTCCCCTGTGCCCAAGCCCTGCTGAAGCCGGGGGGCTGCAGTGTGTGTATGGGGGCTACAGTGATGGGAGGGTGCCGGTGCATCCCGGGGGTCCAGGCACCAGGAATTGTTGGCTGCCCCATCAGGGCTGGGGCTCTGCCACTGCCACCGGGCTCAGACGGGGTCTTTCCTCTCACCCAGCAGCCAGTATGTCCGCATCTTCCCCTTGCCCTGGGGATGGAGGGGATGGTGAGACCCTCCCCACCTCCAGTGCTTGGTCCTTGGGTACCATCCCCAGCACCGAGGGGCACAAAGGGTCCCAGCCCCAACCCACCCACCCTGTGGCAGGAAGCACTGTCAACCCACCGGCATCGCTGCATCCTCACCTTCATCTCCACATCCCCACGCAGCTCCAGCTCGAAGCAGCCAAACTCATCCAGCACCTCCTTGGTAGTGGATGATACGTGGATCTTCAGGGCTGGTTGGCACAGAGGGACAAAAAGAGACATGAGTGAACCTGGAAGCAGGGCATGACATGCAGCACTGAACCCCATCTGTCCCCCCCATGGCTTACCCTGTCCATTGGACTCCATGCGGGATGCGGTGTTCACTGTATCCCCAAAGAGGCAGTACCGTGGCATCTTCAATCCCACCACCCCAGCACACACAGGACCTGCGGGCACAGATATGCTCGTGGCTGCTGCAGGGCGGATGGGTGCCCCCCGGCCGCGGCGTCGGCGCTCACCGGTGTGCACGCCGATGCGCAGCCGCAGCTGGTCATTGGGGCGGTGCCGGATCTTGAAGGTTTTGACAGCCTCAAGCAGGGCCAGGGCCATGCGGACGATCTCACGGGCGTGCAGCTTCCCGTTGCGCACCGGCAGCCCCGACACCACCATGTAGGCATCCCCAATAGTCTCCACCTGCGGGGTCGAGGGGAGCAGGTATACCCAGGCTCCTCGCTGCCTGCCTCACCTCGGGGGCTGAGCTTGCTGGTACCCCCCCCACACACACACCTTGTAGACGTCAAAGTTGTCGATGATGGCATCGAAGCATGTGTAGAGATCGTTCAGCAGCGTCACAACCTGGTGAAGCAAGGGCGCGTGTGGGGCTGGGAGCGGGCATGTGTCCCCTGCCCCAGCAATGGCACTGCCAGGGTATGAGCCCCCATGCCAGGGCTGCCCTCCAAGCCCTGCTCTCACCTGCATGGGGGTGCTCTCTGCCGAGAGCGCAGTAAAGCCCACGATGTCACTGAAGTAGATGGTGACACTGTCAAAAGCCTCAGCCCGCACCGTCTCCCCACGTTTCAGCTGCTCTGCCACAGAGCTGGCAATGACAGCGGGTGACGATGGTGAGCTCCCACCACAACTCCATTCCCTCCGCATCCCTTGCATCTCTCTCCATGCATTCCAGCAGTGGATGCATGCTGACCCCACACCAACCCCCAGACCCACACAGTCCCATCTCCCCCCCCTCTCACTGGGGCAGAATCTGGTAGAGGAGGTTCTCTGCCTTGCGCTTCTCCTCCAGGTAGGCCTGCGTCCGCTCCTCCACCAGCTTCTCCAGGTTGTTGGCATACTGCTCCATGCGCGACAGCAGGTTGTCCAGGATGCTGGTGCTGCCCTCCCTGCAAGGATACTGTCAGTGGCACCACAGAAAGCCCCCACCCACAGCCCCCCTGGCCATCTGTGCTGCCCCCCAGGGCCACCCTCCCCATTCACCAGCCACCCACTTGTTGAATCTACGGATGAAGATCTTGATCTGACTGAAGTCGGGGCGCTCGGCCGGATCCTGCGCCCAGCAGCGCTCCATCAGCACTGCCAGCTCCTCACTGTGCACCCCGATGTCGATGGAGGGCCGGAAGAATGGCTTCTGGCTGTTACGCACCTTCTGCACGATCTCTGCAGGGGGTAGCCAGTAGTGAGCACTGCAACCACCCCAGTAGGGATGGGACCACCCCACACCTTCCCCCCATCCTCACCTTTGGGGCTCAGGTCCATGCCCTCGATGTAGAAGGGGCCGTTGCGCAGCGCGACCTCCTGCACGATGATGCCAAAGCTGTAGACATCGGCTTTCTGCATGCCCGGGGTGGGCAGGCGCCCCTTCTGCAGCAGCTCTGGGGCTGTCCACAGCTTCTCTGGTGGGACACAGCCATGGAGTGGTGAGACAGGGCCACCCCACCCCCCTGGTCCCCATGAGCAGCCACTCACTGGCATAGAGGGCATGCGTGTCCTCGCCATCGCAGGGTGAGCGGAAGCTGGCCAGCCCGTAGTCGGTGATCTTCAGCACGAAGCGGCTGTCCACCACGCAGTTGGATGACTTGAGGCTGCCGTGGTGGCCAATGATGCTGTTGTGCAGGAAGGCCATTCCCTGGGATGGGACGGACAGGGTGAAGCCAGCATCCCTCAGGTGCACCCCTCAGCCCTTTTTGCCCCTTGCTTGGGTACCTTGACGATGTCGTTGATGAGGGAGTGGCGGAACATCCAGTCCAGGTTGATGCTCTCATTCTCCAGGACATCCTGGGACAGAACACTGAGTGGACCCCAGCTCAGGGGGACGGTGGCACTGCTACCAACCCCACAAGCACTCATCTGCAGGGGGGGTTCTGCAGCACCAATCCCCTCCCCTCCACCTCTGACCTCTCTTTGGGGACCTCTGCTGCGAGTCTTATGGGGCTTGTGTGGACACCAGCATCTACAGCCCCGTCCCCAGTGCCCAGCCCACCCAGCTCACCAGCAGTGTCACCCAGTGCCCCCCAGTTTCCCCTACCTGCAGGCTGCCCCGCGGGCAGTACTCAGTGACGATGCAGATGTTGGGGGGGTCAATGCACGCCCCGATGAAGCGGGTAAGGTGGTTGAACTGGATGTCCCGCATCTAGACATGGAAGCAGAGCACAGACAGGCTTGAGGTCAGATGGGACAGGCTGCTGCGCCCACCAGCGCCACCCCCCCCCCAGCCAGGACCAGCCCCTGCACCCCAAGCAGGGTGCCCACCCCAGCTCAGACCCAAAACCTACGTGTTTCAGCTCAAAGAGCACCTGCCGCGTCAGCTCGATGCGCTTCTTGTTGATGTGCTTGATGGCCACCACATTGCCCTGGGTACCAGGGTGGGAGAAAGAGGTCAGCACCGCTGGGTTTGGGGAGGGATGGGAAGTGCCAGTATCTGGCAGAGTGGGGGTACAGCCACGGGGGAGAACCCCAATAGGGCTGGGATGGGTTTAGGGGGGTGGCTCAGTTCCCTGCATGCTGCACTGACCTTGAAGTGGCCGGTGTTGGCGAAGATCTGGTACTTGCCATGGCTGGTCATGAGGGAGCCGTAGCTGGAGCCACGCTGCGAGGAAGGAGGGGGTTAACGATGGGGATGCTGGGGTGGGGGGGGTGACAGGCACCAATATAGCAGGGCAGGGACACCCAGGGGTGTGCAAGGGATGGTGCAAGACAAGCTCTGCATGCTCTGTAGGGAGGGTGAAGACTACAGGATGAGGTATGGTGTGCTGCAGGGGATGTAGGGAATGGATAAGGTGTGGCCATATAGGGGATGGAAGACTCCGTAGGGGTTTGATGTGGTATGGTGCTCTGTAGGGGATTTGCACCTATGTAAGGGATGGATCAGGAGTGGCTCTGCAGGGATGCAGGGTCATGGAGGCGATGGAAAATGTGCGGCTCTATAGGGGATGCAGAGCTACGTAGGGATGGAGGACTGTGTAAGGGATGGATGCAATGGGTCTGTGGCTCTGAAGGCGATGGAGGGCTGTGTGGGGGATAACAGGGGAGGAGTATTGTTGCACAGGGAGGAGGGGCAGCACAGGGGCAGGGGCAGGAGGAGGGGTGCCCCAGGGCTGCAGCTCTCACCAGGGACAGGGTGAGCCGGCTGCCCGCTGTCTTGTGGTAGCGCTCAGGGCTCCCGAACTGCAGCTCATCCCAGCGGATCCTCCACAGCATGCTGGCAAGCTCCTTCTCCAGCATCAGCTTCCTGTAGGCACATGGGGGTCAGGGATACCCCATATCCCCCTGCCCTGCCTGCTCCCCACCAGGCTGAGAGGTGCCTGGTACCCAAGCAAAGGGTCCCCTAACCCCAACCGACCTGAAGATGAGGAAGCTGGAGATGCCAAACATGACGAAGGTGAGGCCGGTGCCCAAAGCCACGATGGCCAGCATGGAGAGTGGGGCTGCAGGCAGGAGGGGTATCAGCATGGGTCAGCTGCCTTGCATGCACAGGGAAGGGTGCTGGGGACTGAGGGATGTTGAGACCCACTTTTATCGCAGGAGGGGTCATCCACATCGAAGACACAGGGTGGGTTGTCCAAAGGGGGAGCCCCCTTCACCCACGGGATGGGTCGTCCCAGCCAGTGGATCTGCTTCTCCACACCTGAGTAGTGCCCCACGACCTATGGCAGAGAGAGCTAAGCCCCCTCATGTCCCCAGCATCCCTGCATCCCAGCTGCCCGCAGCATCCCAGTGTGGTCCCCACCTCGTACTGCCCAGTCTTGGGGTCGCTCATGGCCCATAGGTTGAAGTCAGTGTCCCGGTCATTGTTGCTGTCCATGCTCACCAGCCCTGTAACCCCTGTGGGAGAAGCAAGAGCCAAGGTGGGACAAGGACTGCAAGACCCCAGTGGTACCCACAGCCTGTGTGCCCCTGCCCCACCGTTACCCTGGAACTTGCGGTCCCGCATCTTCTCAATGATGTGCGTGGCGTTCTTCTTGGAGCCGCCCTCCTGCAGGGTCTCGTTCAGCACCATGGCGTACAGCAGCATCCCGTCATAGAAACACCCCGCCACCAGGTTCATCTGACAGGGGAACCTCACCATACACATATGCACACAGGAGCCCCTAGACCCAGCACCCCCACCCCAGGGCCATGGACCCACTCTATAACCCCACACCAGGGTCCACGCGCACCCTGTGGAGATCATAGAATGGTTTGGGTTGGGAGGGACATTAAAGCCCATTCAGTTCCAACCCCCTGCCATGGGCAGGGACACCTTCCACTAGAGCAGGTTCCTCCAAGCCCTGTCCGACCTGGCCTTGAACACTGCCAGGGATGGGGCATCTGTAACTAAATGACAGTGGACGGCAGTGCCTGTGGCTGTTCCCATCTGGAATGGCCCTTCTCACGTTGCCCATGGCCGTATCCCACCCTCTGCATCCTGGCGATGTACCACAGCCCCATGCAGAGGATCCTACCACCCCATCACACAGCGGGACTCACTCACCAGGGAGTAGTTGAGCTGCACCCCAAATTTCTGCTTAGCCCGCAGGATGAGCTGGGTTTGGAACTGCTGGTACTCCGGGTTCTGCGGCTCGTAGTAGGTGATCACCAGCACCATCTGCAACCGAGCACAGCACCCGGTTCACACACCAAGACCAGGAGGAGGGGTCCCTGTCCCCAGGCTGGTGCGTGCCGCTCACCTGGAAAGCCTCCCGCAGCCCTGAGTCCTGTCCGGGGCTCTGCTGCCAGGGCTTGAAGGCGTCACGGGCAGAGTCACCCCTCAGGCTCTCCCCGAAGACGTCCAGGTAGAAGAAGACATAGTCACCATTGGTGAGGTTCTCCTGCTGCGCCAGCTGCATGATCTGCCGCAGCATCTCCGGTGGTCCGCAGAGGTACACCACTGCCGGAGAGACGTGGGGCGTCAGGGGGGTGATGCCACCCCGTCCTGGGGCAGATACGGGGGGGGGATGGTGCCATGGGGCAGGATGCTTCCCCACGGGGTGGGATGCTTTCCCCTGGAGCAATGGGGCAGAGCAACCCTGGAGGCACACTCAGTGCCTGTGGCAAGGGCGGAGCAGGCAGATGGAGCAGTATTTGGCTCACCACCTTCTCATGCCACACACCCCATGGCCAAGGAGCCCACTCAGACCCACCACCCTTGTTGGCCCTGACCTACTCCTGCCCCATCAGCCACCTTATGCTGAAGGGGGCAAGGAGAACAGAGGGAACCATTGCTGTGAAACACAAGGCAGACACCCCACACACAGACCCCTGACACCCTGCTCCAGTAAAGACCACCCGGTGGACGTCTCCCCTTGGCATCACCTCCCCATCTGCTCCCCGTCAGCCCCATTCAGGGGCTCGGGGGGGGGTGGGGGGGGGCGGAGGCCCCTGCGGAGCACGGTCTGAGCAACGGGACAAGCCCATGTTTGGGTTTGTGGCCGGCCAGCCGTGCGGCAGGAATGTGCAGGTTCCCGGATTCCAGCACCTTTGGCGGCCGCAGCGCTAATTGGAAACAGAGCATCTCACTGCTGTGACCCACACGGCAGGGGGGTGCCCGGGCCCCGGCCGCCTGCCCCACATGTCCCCATTCACTGCTGGGGAGCTCAAACAGCCCCGGTGCGATACCCACCCGTGTGCTGCATAGGGGTGGCATGGGGCTGGCACAGGGCACCACGGGTCGTGGGGATGGGCGCCAGAGAGTGTCCGGAACCCCCCCCAGCAGGGGCCCTCCCTGCCCTTGCTGAGGATCCCGCCACTGCCTCCTCCCTCCCCCCGGAAAACCAGGGCCCCCGCTCCAGCCATCCTGGCTGGGAACCCGGGATTGAGCAACGGAGGAGGCGGCGGCAGCGGCGGGCGCAGGAGGAATGTCACGCTTGGGCGCTGTCCCCGGCGCACAGCTCTTCTCCATAGGGCCCAGCGCTGGAGCACCAGGAGGGATGGGGACAGTGGGGAAGCCCCACGCCGTGGGATGGGGTCCCTGCTGGTGGAGGGCACCCGGCCATGCAGGCAGCAGTGCTGCCAGCTCGCCCATGGGAGCTGGGGTGGGAGAAGGACCCCAGCACAGCCACCACGGGCATGGGAAACCCACTGCGAGGTGGGGAGATGCTCCTGGGCATGGGGGAGAGTTAAACCACAGCAGCTTGGGCAGTGCATGAGCGAAAAACACGTTCCAGGGTCTGAAATGGCTTCCCTGTGAGTGCTGCAGTGCTTCAAATAAACACCCCTGGCTCGCGCGCTCGGCTGGTCCTGCAGCCAGCACTGTGCCGTCCCCACACCCCTCAGCCAGGATGGGCACCTCAGCATCATCCCATCATCCAGAGGCCGAGGGTCCCCCCACGCGGACACAGCATGGGACCCTCCACATCCCCTCGCAGGCTCTGGGAAGGGCCGCAGCAGCTGGTGGCAGATCGTGGGGCACCCTGGGCAGGCAGCCCCAGCCGCGGTGGCGGCGGCACAAACCCGCCTGGTCAAAGGCCACTGAGCGAGGGGGGGGCTGGCGCCGGCGCGGCTCCCCGGGGACAGGTTGCAGAAGCCACACAGAAGGGAAGGGTCAAGGCTTGAGGCTCACGGCGACACTGGCAGCTGCACCCCTGCCTGCTCACACACCCGGCAGGGATCGGGAATGGCCAAAGGCAGCCCCAGCATCACCAAGGACAAGGGGAATGGGGTCCTGTGAGGCTGGGGTGCAGGCAGCCCACAGACATTCGTTTCAGGGGTGCCCATGATGCACGGGGATGGGCAGGACCATGAGTGTGCCGATGGAGTGGTAAGGCACTGCCTGACCCCTGCGTGGTGGAAGATAACCCTAAAGAGAGGGTAAATCCTGGGTTTATGTAGCTAATCCCAGTCGTGAGCAGCCCCATCAGCACAGGGCCCCAGCCCAGCATCTGCCCTATGCCCATAGGGAGGACAGCACGTGCTCCCCTCTCAGTGGCAGCACCCAGCCATCCCCCAGGCAGGGACCTGGGCTCTGCAGGCAGATGCTCTGGTAATTCCCTCAACCACAGCTCTAATTATATCAGTGCTTTTACAAGTGGCAGGAGAGACGTGGGCCCCTGCACGTCGCACAGGCACCAGTGAGAGGGGCAATGGGGAGCGCGATGTACCCACATCCCCCTGTGCCTGCCCTATAGAACACCAGGGACCGGCAGCATCGGGGTCACACAGCAGGGCAAGGAAGTGGCTTCCCCCAGGGAAAGTCTACCGAACTCCTGCGCACCCATGGGAGAAGGAAGGTGATGCCAAGAGGGACGAATGCTGTGTCACTGGACACGGATGTGGTTGTGACCAAAGCTCCTGCTTCCCTTTCCATGCTATGCCAGGCAGAGGTGGGCATCGCTGGGACACTCTTGCAGGTCCCCACTCCCTGCCCCACATCCCAAGTTACGAAAGCACCAAACATCAGCATCGCAGCCCTGAGCACCCACCCTGTGGGGCCAAGCACCCAGCCCCACATCCTGACCCATCTCTGTGCCCAGACCCACCCCACAGCCCAGGTCTTTGCCCACACTCGGCCTCCTTCCACATCAGTCACAACCACCTCCCTGCACCAGGAGGGATTGTTTCCCATCGGGGTGATTTATAGCACTGAGCTGGAAATGTTCATGGGAATCACTGATTTCAGCCCCTTTTTCCCTGCAGGGCCCTTTGCCCCCATCCCACACGGCTCCATGGCTGGTGACGGTGCACATAGGCAACTTCCATCCCCGTCCTTCAGCCAAGCGAATGAGAGGCAGCCACAAGCTGCTCATCTCCCGCAGCCCACCACGGGATGCTCAGACGTGGGGAACCCAGTCCAGCACCTCAAAGCGCCCCAGCCACAGATCCCAGCCTTAACCATGTCTCCCACTGGCTCATCTGGCTCCACTCATCCCAGCTCTATGTCCTTCTTAATGACACAGCATCTTAGGATCCATTAAGAAGCATCGCAGAGCGGCTGGCTCTGGGATCAATACCCCGCTCATCAATAATGAACAAGCATCAGGCTGCCCTTGCTCTCCAGCTGCCTCCGTAAGCCCCTCCATTTCCTCCCGCTCCCAATATAGCCGCCCTCCTGGGGCTCTCAACAGGCACTGGATTGATGTGCCCATCCACCAGCAGGGTGGGGCCATGCCCAGCCCCATCCCTGGGGCACAGAGGGGATGCACACAGGGTGGGTGCCAGGCTGGGGGGGCTCTGCATGGGCACGGTGCGGCCGCCTCGGCCCCAGGCATGTAACCATGGCCAGCACTGCGCTTCAGACAGCCACGTCCACACCACCACCTGCAGCCTCCAAGGAGGTGGCTGGGTCCTTCCTGGCTGTGGGACGCCCTGGTCCTGCTAACACAGAGGGTAAGGGGGCCCCAGCACCCTTCACATCGCATGTCCCACATAGGTCAGAGTCCTCACCCAGCACAGGGTGACTGGGTAATGGGGCAAGGGGAGGACCCCATGGCTCCCACCCTCCCCTGGGTCCCCCAACTGGCACTGGGGTGGTCCAGGGGTCTTGGGTCCTGCCTTGCCTCCCCTCTGCACTCACCATCCCATGCAGGCCCCACTGCTCCCCCAGCTCCACCATGACAAAATGTGCCCACCCCTCACTGCTTTGCCCACCCTGCCTGTGCCCCACATGGGTCTCACTGTGCCCTCAGCCCATCCCCATGCCCTACATGGGTCCCTCTGCACTCCCAGCCCTTCTCTGTTTCCCACATAGGTCTCACTGTGCCCCCAGACCCTTGCTGTGCCCCACACGAGTCTCACTCTGCCCACCCCCTTCTGCACCCCATATGGGTCCCTTCATGTCCTCAGCCCCTTGCTGTGCCCCACGCAGGTCCTGCTGTGTCCTCAGACCCTGACGGTGCCCCACAAAGGTGCCACTGTCTCCTTAGCCTGTTGCTGCACCACACATGGATCCTACTGCGCCCCTATCCCTTTCCTGTGCCCCAGAAGGGTCTCACTGCCCTCTTAGCCCTTTGCTGTGCCCTACATGGATCTCAGTGGCCCCCTAACCCTTTGCTACACCCCAGATGGGTCCCGCTGCCCCTCTGACCCCTTTCTGTTCCCCACTGTGCTCTCAGTCCCTCGCTGTATCCTGCACGGGTCCATTGTGTTCCCATCCCTTTGCTGTACCTCAGATGGGTCCCACTACACCCTCAACCCCTTGCTGTACCCTGCATGCGCTCCACAGCACCCTGTCCCTTTGCTGCACTCCAGGCAGGTCCCGCTGCATCCCCAGCCCGTTGCTGTACCTTATGCGCGCCACACCGCACCCCCGCACTGTGCCCCACACGGGTCCCACCACATCCCTATCCCCTCCAGCGCCCCACACGGGTTCCATCGCACCCGTATCCCCCCACTGTGCCCCACACCAGTGCCCCCGCACCCCCATCTCCCCGCTGCACCCCACATGGCTCCCACCACATCCTCAGCCCCTCGCTGTGCCCCACGGACGATTTCGCCTCCTCCCCCCCCCCCCCCCCCCCCCCGAGCCCTGCGCAGTTCCCCTGCGGGGAGCCCCCTCTGCTCACTCTCCCCACCCCAAGCACTCAGCCCTATCCCGAGTGGGGTCCCCCCAGTGCCTCCCCCCTCCCCACAGCCCCACGCACCGCGCCCGTTGGCTTTGATGAAGTGCACGGCGGTGTCGGGGCCGCCCTCGTCGGGGGAGTAGATGTGGTGGCGTACGGTGAGGTTGCTGCCGTCCTGCAGCTCCTGGTACACACCCTCGACGGTAAAGTAGTAGGGTCTGTCGTCGGTCTTGCGGTCCACGTAGAGGAGGACGGCGCGGGCGCTCCAGTTGAAGTGAGCGTGGAGGTGGGAGACGAAGGCGCCCAGTTTAGGGGCCGAGGGCCCGGTACGCACCGTCGTGCTGTAGTGCTCCCGTTTGCGGCTGAAGCCGGCCGCCACCGCCCCGCCGGTGATGAGCGGCAGCCGCCAGTGCGACGCGAAGCGCCCCACGGACGCGGCCGGGTACACGCAGCCCGGCCCGAAGAGAACGTCGGGGTCGTGGTAAAGCTTCAGGTCGACGGCGTTGAGCGGTGCCACGTACTCGGAGCAAGCGCCCTCCAGCTCCGAGCTCATGAACTCGACGCGCACCGAGAAGGGCCGCGGCAGGAGCGGAGGCTCGCCCCGCTCCAGCGCCTCCAGCGCCAGGCTCAGCGCCGGCCCCACTCGCGGCCAAGCCCACGCGTAGCTCACGTTGCGCTCCGGTAGCACCACCGCCACCGTCAAGTTGGCCGCCGCCGCCCCGTCGGGGGTCGCCGCCCGCCGCCCCGCTCCCGCCGGTAGCGATACGGGCAGCAGCGGCAGCAGCAGCAGCGCCGCCGGCAGCAGCGGCAGCAGCGGAGCCATGGGCCGCGCTGCCTCCTCCGCCGCCCGCGGCTCCTGCGCCCGCTGCCTGCTCCCTCCTTCCCCCCCCCCCGGCGGCACCGCCCCGGGCCGGCCAGCGCCCTCTGCCGCCGGGCCCCGCCCGGCCGGACGGCACGGGGATGGGCGGCACCGCGGGGCGGGGGGGACACGGGGGGCGGTGTCCCCAGAGGAGGAGGGGGGCCCGGGGGAGGGGTTAGTGGGATGGGGGGCACCGGTTGGGGAGGAAAAGGGGGGGGGTTGATCGCTCTCTTGGGTCCCCGGTGGAGGGGATGGGGAGCGGGGAGGAGGGTCCCCGAGGGGGGTGTTACTGAGGGGGGTCTCAGGTCCTGAGGCCCCCAGTTGTGGGGGATTGAGGAGGAGGTGCTGGGGCTCTACAAGGGGTCTATAGAGGGGTGGTGGGGAGGGGGCACCTGGGTTCGGGGTGTCTCCAGTTCGTGGGGGACTGTGGAAGGGTATCTCCGCTTCGGGGATGTCCAGCAAGGACCAGTTGGCAAGTGGGCATCCAGGTTTCAGGATGGGAATTGGGAAGGGGTGCCCCATTTTGGGGGTGCCCCCCAAGGACTGCGGCAGGCAATGGAGTGCAGGGGGTGTATGTGATGGGGCCTTGGCAAAGGGGTGCCCTGGGGGGGTGTCCCACTGGCGGTGTGAGGAGATGCACAGCTGAGAGGGGTAACCCCAACAGGGATTTCAGGGAGGGCTTGGGCTGTGGCACACAGGGAGAGTTGGGCTCTGGGGAGGGGATGCCGAGATCAGGGTGCCCCGGGTGTGGGTATCCCCACTGCGGGCAGGCAGGGAGATTCCTGGGGATTCGGGATGCAGGGCGGGAACTGGGGAGTCAGGCCCGGAGAAGTAGGGTGCCGTGGGGAGCCTGATGCCCCTGACACACCGGATGTCCCCCGGCAGCAGAGGGTGCGAGTGGGAAGCCAAGTGGGGAGCCTGGTGGAGAGCCCCGCACAGGGACCTGGTGTCCCTGCTGCCCAAGCCGGGGGTCACTGGAGGCAGGGAGCATGTCACCACTGAGGGGCTTAAGGCTCTAATCCCTGTGCTATGGGTCACAAGCCTTGGGAGGGAAACAGGGAAGGGAGGGACTGTGGGGCAGCCCGTGGAGTACTCTAGGGGGTAACGGCTGGCTATGGGGGAGGGTGCTGTGGTGCCGGAGCGCTATGTGGGGAAGGATGTGAGACGATGGCAGCTACTGGGGGCTGCGTCTGCCCGGGGTGGGGGGCACGGAGGTGTCCTGTGCTTGCAGGGGGAGCCGGTGAGGCTGGGGGGGGGGGGGGGGGGAGAGCTGGGCAGGGGCAGCATGCCTGCGGTGCATTCCTCACATTCCCAGCCTGCCGCCTGCTCCCATAGAGCGGGAGGGGGTGTGTGTGGGGAGTGTGCGGGGGGGGGGGTGGGGGGGTGGTGGTGGTAGTGGTGTTGGCTGACCCTGCCCCACTGCTCTGAGCTATGGGAGGCCGCATGAGTGTGTGGGGTGCTGGGGAGCCCAATAGCTACAGGGGAACCCCCAGTTCTTGCTGGTACCGTCGGTCCTGCAAAATCCCATGGGGATGGGCTGCATGAGAGATGTTGTGCCCAGGGGAGGACGGGGGCGTCCGTGTCCCCTCCTGTGATTTGGGGCAGGGCCCCACAGCAGAGGACATGGCACCCCAGGGTCCCCCCGCATTTGGGGCTGCTGCAATCGCGGCTGTGCCGCTGCAGGTGTCCCCCCCAGGAGTGACATGTCCTTCCCTTCGCAGGGTCACCGGGCCCGGTTCATCTATACCGGCACAACCCGCGCTGGGGATTGTGTTGCGGGCTATAAATACCCCGGCCGGGCCGCAGCACGGAGCCGGAGGAGGCGCCTGAGCCGAAGGACGGTGAAATCCAACCGGCAGCGAATATCAGCAAAAAGAAGGGAGAAGGGGGAAGAGTCTGGAAGAGCTTCCCCGTGGGGGGTGGAGCTGCGCACGGGGGCTCGGTAACAGACCCATCGGGGACCACAGCTTCTGCTGCCGGGGGCTCACGGCGCACGGAGCCCGCTGCTGCGCCCGACCCCGAGGCGGGCGCCTTCTTGCCGGGGTGATGCTCTCGGATGCAGGATGCGGAGACGCATTGGAAACCGAGAGGAGATGTGGCGGAAAAAGGAGTGGGGCAGCCCCAGGGGCTCGCTGCAGGCGCCATGGGGCGTCAGGGGCACCCCGTGTTTGCGAGTTCGTGCCAGCAGAGGGGGCCCGGTGCCCGCCGCCTGTGCGCGGCACACTGTGCCCGGCGCGCCACTACAGGCGGCGGCGGCGCCGGCTACAACCCGTGGGGCTGTACCCGGACACCCGCAGGGCGCACGGTGCGGCTGCCCCGGCTCCGCGTCCCTGGTCCGAGCAGGGCATCCCCACACGAGTGCACACAGGGGGAGAGGAGCCGAGGTGGGCATGCGGTGTTGTGGGGCTTGTTGTGCCCCCAGGCTGCTCACTGGGGCATGTGGGGCTGGGGCTCACCATGCTTTGGGGTTTCTGTCACTCCATCTTACCTCCCCATCCACTGGTCCCATGCTGAGTTTTAGTCTTCCTGCACTTGGCATCCCACATCCAAGAAGCTTTCCCTCTGCAGACCTGTGCCCAGCACACTGATCCTGCTGGCAGTCAGTTTGTGGTGGTCTGTGGAAGTCCATGGTGGTCCATGGTGGTCTGTTGCAGCCCATGGAGGTCCATGATGGTCTATGGTGGATGTGATGGTCTATCATAGTCCATGGAGATCCATGATATCTGTGGTGAGCTGTGGTGATCCATGGTGGTCTGTAGTGGTCCATGGCAGTCTATGGCCGCCCATGGGCATCCATGGTGGTCCATGACAGTTTGTGGTGGTCCATGGCAGTCCATGGAGGTCCATATGGTCTATGATGGAATATGGTGAGCTGTGGTGGTCCATGGCAGTCCACAGACCTCCATGGTGGTCTACAGTCGACTGTGGTGGCCCGTGGTGATCCATGATATTCTATGGCGGTTCATGGTTGTGCATGACAGTTTGTGGTCTGTGGTGGACTGTATTGGTCTGTGGTGGTCCATGGGAGTTCACAGGGTTACACAGTAGTCTACAGTGGACTGATGGCCAGTGATTGTCCAAGGTGGTTTGTTATGGTCCATGGCAGTCCACAGACTTCCATGCTGGTTTGCAGTGGATTGTGGTGGTCCATGGTAGTCCAAGGTGGTCCCTGGTTGTCCATGGCAGACTGTGGTGGTCTATGGCAGTCTCTGGAGTCCACAGTGATCTATGGTGGACTGTGGTTATCTATGCAAGTCCACGGTGGTCTATGGTGGCTCTTGCACTGCACCAAGGGCAGAGCCGTGCCCGCCTGCCCTGGGGAGCTCGTGCCCATGATGTTCTCGTCTTGTTTTCCATCCAGACCAAAGCCGATGATTGTTTAATCTCTAGGAACTGCTTCTGCACCTCCTCAGGGCCCTGCCAAGTGCCCTCACCTCTGCGCAGGGAGCAGGGCCAGGAACCTGTCAGCTCCAGGAGGTGGCTGTAAAGAGCGCACAGGCACCTCAAGTGACTGCCTGCGGCATGGACAGCTCCAGCGGGGCCAGGCGAAGGAGGCAGTGCCAGGGCATGTATGACACTGGGTCATGGAGAGGTTGAGCATCAGCAACACCATCCTGCTGGAGGCTGGAGGCTGCCAATGGAGTGTGAAGGGGGCACAGGAAGAAGGAAGGGATGGAGAAGGCATCACTGAGGGTCCCCATCACCACCCAAGTAGGAGCCAGGGTGCTGCTGGGCTCTCCATTCCCAGTGCTGGAGGAGCCACCCAGACCTAAACGGGAGGGGAATACGTCCAGAAAGTTGGGATGGCTTTGGCTAGGTGGTCATGAAACACGAACGGATGGGTGCAAGCACGAGGGGGAACCTTTGCACATAAGGGCTTCCTGTGCTTCTGCTGTCTAGGAAACCTGAAGGGCCCCTTGCTTGTTTTGGGGGTTCATGTGCCAATAGCAGCAAAAATGGAGCAGAGGCAAATACCTTAAAGGGAAAAATGTGAGTGATGCTGCAACTGTATCATCTCCCTGGTCCGGGGCAGGGGCTGACCCAGTGTGTCCATGGGGAGAGCCCCACACCTCTCCATGCCCCAGACGCACAGTGGGACCCTGCAAGTCTCCTTGCAGGGCACCGGGACAGGACATGTCAACCATTACCCCCTTTAGGAGGACCCTGTCCCTCATGAGCTGGGGTACCTGCTGCATTGCTTTCCCCTCCATCTGCTCCAGGACCCCCATGCTGGGCATGAGCATTCCCAACCCCATGCCCATGTGGTCTCTTCCACCACGAAGCCACCACCATCCATTTTTTTTTCCTGTAGGGTGTTCCTAAAGCACAGCAGCACCCCAGGGTGCTTCCATGAATGCCTGCGATGCGCCAGGATGATGCAGGGTGCAAGGGAGGATCCGTCTTCCTGATCCTAGAAGGAGGCTGGAGAAGATCTGTGGGATCCATCCAGGAACCAGGAAGCCCCAGTGCCCACTGAGGCTCTCCCAGTCCCTGCATCCCACTGAGTCATGGTGCCTAGGACAGGCCTGGGACTCCCCAGCGTCTCCCCAGCCCATCCCATAGGATGGGCTCAGTGCTGGTGCCAAGGCAAAACCACCTCCATCGCGGCGTGCCTGACCCCTCGGGCAGGTCCCCAGGCCCCCAGGTCTCCCGTGGCACTGTTTTGGCTGGTGCAGCTCCCGCGTGGCCCAGGAATGATCTCCCGGGGTTATTTCTGACTCACAGGACAGGAAGCGTTTCAGGGTTTAAGCCGAGCTGAATAATGTGCTCATTTCCTTGTGCCGACTACAAAGCACCTGCTCCAGGGGATTTATGGAGTGCCGCCTCTCGCGCTCGCTGCCCGCACGGATGTTTTTGGGATGGCCGGCGGGTGCCAAGGCCTGTTTTCCTAAACACTCCGCACGTTTCCTTGAGGAGAGCCCGGGCAGAGCCATGGGATGCATGCAGTACACCTCTGTGCCGGGGTACCTGGGTGCTGGGGTGCCGGCGCACTGGCAGGGATGAGGGCAGCAGGGATGCGTGGCTAACACACCGGTGCCAAAACCTGGCCTGGCATAGAGCAGGGATTAACAGCAAGAGGGTGATGGAAAGGGATGGAGCATGGGAGAGAGCAAGAGATGAGGCTGTGTGAGAGGGCAAAAGGGAAAGGGAGCCTGAGGGAGTCATGTCGTGGGGCTGCTTGGACCGTGGAACTCTACCTGAGCACCAGCTGTGCAGAGGACAGACCCAAAATGGGGTGAGCAGAGCACATGCTACAGACACCATCCCATAACGGACCCCATCCCAAGGCTTGGGACCCACAGACACCATCCCATAACAGACCCCATCCCAAGGCTTGGAACCCACAGACACCATCCCATAACAGACCCTATCCCATAGCTTGGGACCTACGGACACCATCCCATAACAGACCCTATCTCATAGCTTGGGACCCACAGACACCATCCCACGGCAGACCCCATCCCGCAGCTTGGGACCTACGTGGGGTACCAACAGACATCATCACAAAAGAGACCTTATCATATAGCTGGGGACCCACAGACACTATCCCATAACAGACCCCGTCCCATGGCTGGGGACCCAGACACCATTCTATAACAGACCCCATCCCACAGCAGCAGCCCCATAGACACCATCCAACCCAGGCTTGTGGAGCCCCTGCAAAACACTGTGCCCATCCCATGAGGTGGAAACAGCTCTTCCCTTCAAGCAGGGTCAGTGTGTGCGTGCCGAGGCCAGGGACTCCCATGGGAGATGCAGGACATGCCAGCACGCCTCCCAGCCCAGGCTCCTCCGATGACACCGAGCTCCATCCAGCGGGCAGCAGAGCAAAGTGACATCAAGGTCTTCATCCTGTCCCCTCTGCGTTGTCCCCTTCACGGAGCATCAGCCCGATTGCTTTAGCCCTGGTGGGGTTGGTTCTGATCCCACCTGTACTTCCAGCCTCTGGGAGCTATCCCATCTGGCTTACCAGCTACAGGACAAAGGATGGAGTGAGCTGGTTGCCATGCCCCGGGTAGCCCTTTGTCCGCCCTCTCCCAGCTCCTGGCTGCCCATCTCTTTATGCCCCTCTGCTTGTCTCTTCCTGGGTTCTGGCCATTCCAGGGAGCAGGGAGTGCTGACAAGTGAGTGAACATAGCCTAAACCTGGCATCTCATCTACCTGCACCCTGCCCGCTCCCTGCCTGCACCCTGCCCTGGGGGCTCTGGAGCTCAAAGCATCTTTGAGGCACTGAGCAAGTGACCCACATCCTGCAGCCACCCCGGGGCCCGAGGCAGTGCCAGGGCAGCTCAGCTGAGCGATAAGTTGGGGTTGGGGTTGGGGTTGGGTTCGTTGGGGTTTTTTTCTCTGTTTGGAGAGAAAATAAAGCACTTATGGAGAGCAGGAGCCAAGCTCCCCAGTGCCTAAAACAGCAATCGCAGCACTTCCTCGGATTTATGGTGTTTGCTTTCACAATGCCAGCCGGGATCCTGTTTGCTTCCTGCTCTGCAGCTGCAATCCCAGCTGAAGGCTCAGAAGATTCAGGTTTTATAACACTCCTGGATCCTGCTGATGGCAACTTGTCCAGCATCCTTTATTGCCTCCCGTGGGGATGGGGTGAGAGCAGCTCACCCACCAGTTTGGGTGCTCATGTATGCCCATACATAACGTGCCATCCTTTGGAACCAGGGGTCAAGCAGCGGAAGGACCCAACCTTTGCTGGGAGAGGAGGGCAACGTTGTGCCCTTGGTGGGTGCAGCACCCAGGTCCTCTTGGGCAGAGCTGCAATCCAGAAGCCAAGCCAGGCAGGAGCAGCTCTCATGCTGTGGGGATGCTGAGACATGGATGTGACCTTCTGCAGGGTCTGGGGATGCTGAAGGATGGTGACTGCTCCTCAGCAGCATTTCTGGATGTGCAGCCCGTCCCTGCTGTTGGCCTACACAGGATAAAGTGGCTGAACTTAATGTGAGGTACCCCCTTCTGGCCCCTACATCCCTTCTATGGCTCTTCCCTGGATCTCAGCTGTCTCCCCATGTTGTGAGCACCAAAACCAGCTCCCCCTTTCTCTCTGTGTGGCAAAACCTCCTCTGGGATGCACTTGTTAGTGCAGCTAGAGGGTATCGGCATCCTTTGGGTACCAGAACTGAGCTCTGGAGCACCAAGCCCAAATCCAGCTGCTGCTTCCCAAGCTACAAGCCCCCTCCTGCTCTGGTCCCCGCATGAGGCCAGAAGGGTGCCCAGGGATACAAGGAGGAAGGGGAAGGAGCGAGGCCTGGAGGGGGAAGAGCTGTGTGGGGCCACCAGCCCCATCCCCAGCCCACAGCCACAGTGTGGAGGGTGCTTCACACTACACATCCCTCTGCAACATGCCAAGGAGCGTCCTGACCCCCTTTCCTCCTCATCTGCATTTACCCAGCAAAGGGTGCTAATGATGTGGGCTGGTAGCCTTTGTCCTCTCTTTGGGAAACCAGAATGGCTACAGAGATCCCAGGAATTCCTCCCGTATAGAGCCTGGGCTGCGCCCCTCCACACAGCAGCACGATGCTCTCGCCCCAGATTCCAAGCTCTGCTCTGGAAGCCTGGCCAGACCATGCAGCCTCCAAATGAAACCCACCGCTTTTGTTTAGCGCTCGCTGCACTCGGTGACGAAACCATGATGGATGATTTCATTGTGGTTACCAGCGTGCCTGACTTCTCTTTCCAAACACACAATAGGAATACTCATTTACCACTCTGACGATGAACGCTTTTATCTTCCTTATATAGTAACAGCTCTGCGCAAAAGGGTGACTTTGATTTGTCACTGGTACACTTCACCGTCTCGGTGTATGCCCTTGTACCCAGCAGATTGTCCATGAGTGCTCTGAGCTTCTCTGATTTATTATCAGCCTTTTCCGACTGCTCCCATCCTCACTGCCACCCAGGCACCCCACCAGGAGGGGACACAACATCACCCAGGGCACTATGAGAGCGTTGGGGTAACTCTCAGAGGGGAAAATGATACAAACCTGGGGTAGGTCCGCTAGAGACTAAAGCATGAGATGCAGGATGGGGATGCAAGAGGATGGTGAGGGGGCCCAGAGGACCAGCAAGAAGGGACTGTGCCTTCAAAGCCAAAGGTGGCGAATCCAAAGCGGATAAAAGGAAGCAATTCTTTTTCACTTTTACACTCCGTGCTTAATTAGGCTGCCACAGGAAAACGCTGAGGCCAAAACTGAGCAGGACTCAAGGAGGGATTGGGCATTTATGGGGATGAAAAAAACACCCAGTATAATAGCGGGTGCCAACACAAATTCTGGAAGGGATATTCAGCCTCACGCGTCAGGGTGTAAACCTACCCCAGTCCCTCAGAACGGAGGGAGCTTCACGCAGGGAAGATGACCCACATATGCCATCGCTACCGACACCACCTCCTCACCGGCTGGGCCCGCTTCCTGCTCCCGGCAGCACCTCTGACAAGGGCTGTGATTTCTCTTGGCAATTCAGCCCTTTGCCCCGTAGCTCTTCAGGCCTCCAGGGCTCTGACCTGCTCCATCTCATCTATCCCCTCCCTTTGACAGCTGATAACAGCCTTATCACTTCAGCCCACAGGCAGCACCTCTGGGTAAGGGTCTGTAAGGACCACGGGCATGTCCCTGGGGCATGTGGCATCTTCACAGGGCTGCTTGCTTCCAGCCAAGCCCTTTGGATCTCTCTCATTGTAGACCAAAGGGCACCTTGGTCTCTGTTTTTGTCCATCCTATCCCGTTTTTGCCGGGGCTGGTTTCCAGCCTCTGCAAGAGGCTGCTCAGCTCTAGCATCTCGTGAGTGTTGCATGTACACAGGCACGGCCCCACTTTCATGGGCACTGCTCAGATGAGCCCTGGGTCATGCCTCATGTACAGCCTTCCTCACCAGCAATCACTGTACTGCCTGCTCTTGGCCAAAAACCTCATTGTCATCCCCAACCCATGCGTGTCCGTGAGCCTGGCATGGCTGCAGCTTAGGATGGGGTGAAACTGCTGTGTTTTGGTACCCAGGAGCTGCGCATGAGCATTTCCATGCCCACCAAGGATGGTGCCACTGCATCCCACACTGTTTGCTGACAGGACACCTGTGCTGCTCTCATCCCTACACAATGGGATGCTCCCGAATCCTTGGCTGCTGTGAAGGATCAGAGATCAGCGTGACCAGAGGGGAGCCTGGGGCTATCCTGGTCAGGGTCCAGGGTCTCCTGTGCTCACCACGCTGCTGAGGGCAACCCCGCCGGGGTCCCTTGGATCTCCGCTCGCTGCGGAGCCTTGCACCCACCAGAGCTTCCAACTGGAGACATTTCTGGAGGGCATGAATCAGCTTTTCACAGCTTGTTAAAAATCTTGATCCTACCTCTTGTTTTCATGCCTTTCAAATCAGGAAATGAGTTTTACAACTTTTCCAGTGGGGCACAGCTGGTGGCCAGGGTCGTAAAGCTGAACTTTATAAATATCTCTTGTTGGGATCAGGAGAAGAGCATTAAAAAGGCGCTCAGAGAGAGCGAGAAGGGAAGAAGCAAAGGCAATAGAGGAGCAAGGCAACCTCGGCGAAGACGAGCTCAACGCTGACCATGGCCATGCGAGCACAGAAGATGGGGTGTGTTTGCCTTTGCCTGCTGCTCTCCTTCCTCCTCCAGCTGCCGGGCTCCCAGGCCAAATGCTACTTCCAAGCTAAAGGTAAGCAGAGAGGTGAGAAGGGAAGAACCTGATGGGAAGAGGAGGCCTACGCTTTCCCTGGGGCAGCAGGGCTCTGTGAAGCACAGGAGGGACTGTGATGAGCTCAGGAGCGTGCTCATGGGCCAGTGACGAGTGGAAGGAGCGGTCTATAAACCACACAACAGCTCCCCAGGGCTCTGGCTGAGAAACAGCTCGCTGGGCCATGGATTGTCCTGGCAGGAACCCGGCTGGGGCTGAGCGTGCAGCAAATGAAGGAGGGCTGCCTTCCAGGGCTGCAGAGATGCTCACATCACAAGGGATGCTGGATATGGCCTCTCCTGGCAATCAAGAGCTGCTTGCCTCTGCCCTAGGCTGCCAGGGTAGCAAGGAGGGCTGCAGGGCATGGTCAGGGGATGGTAGTTGGAAGCATCACCCTTGACAGATGCTTGGGTATCCCATACCTGCAGGGCGGCAGAAAGGTTGCAAGAGTCTTCTGTACCATAGGGTGGGTGGGAGGTCATGACATCCCCCTGCCCTTCCTTCAGGGCACAAGGGGTGCTGAGGAGAGCCCCCACACGCTCCAGTGCAGGCCCACATGTGCTCATCACCAGTGTTTCCTTTCCAGCTCCCTGCGAGTATGAGGGGAAGCAGTTCGCCCTTGGGGAGTCGTGGCTGAGCACCAACTGCCTGCTCTGTACCTGCCTGCACCCCATCGGCGTGGGCTGCTGTGAGACGTGAGTGAGGGGACCCGGCTGCTGGGGTGGGATGCTGTGGTCATGCTGCCCTGCCATGGCACCTCTGTGTCTCAGTCTGGTGGGTGTAAACGTGGGGTGCCAGGCCCTGGGGAACAAGGGGCGGAGGTAGGCAGAAACCCATTGAAGTGCTGAGGGTGGTGGTATGAGTGGGGACACAAAGCAGGGGTCAGGGGTATCTCAGCACAATGAGATGCCCAGGACCTATGGGGGGGCTGACAGCGCCTTCTCCCGCAGTACCCAGCACCCCATTGACTTCCCTGACTGGTGTGAAGCCCACTACGACTCGCAGACATGCCAGATCTCGGTGGTGCAGAAGGCCAATCCCAGCCTGCCCTGTGTGAAGAGCCTGGAGCACGAGTGGGGTTCATCCGGCACCCCTGAGCCGCTCATCAACAAGGTGCTGGGTGCAAGGCTGAGCAGATAGAGGCTCAGCAGCACCCTGTGTCCCCCCGTCACCACCCTCCACACCTCCCGCATGCTCCAGACCTGCCCCGTCCCTTAGACATCACTGCTGCCACCTTTGAGGGAAACCACTATGCACACACTATGGCACTGAGTTAACATTTACACCCCAGCGCTGCCATGGTACGGCTTTGCTTCTGCCTTCAGCTCCCTGAACAGAAACAGGGCCCCCTCCCCGAGAGATGCTCTGCATACCATGGGAAGGTAGATCCTATGGGATCTGCTCCCAGGTGGGCAGGAAACCTCCAGCTACTAAAGGAAGGGCTGCAGGACCAAACGCAGCCTTGTGCTGTACTCGCATTTAGCCTCACGCTAAGCAGCTCCTTCCCCCTTCTGAGACCTCTGTCCCCCTGCACAGCAGCCACTGGGAGCTCACTGGGGAGCACCGTGTATGCATGACCCACACACCTCAGCCAGTCCCTTCTCTGCCCCAGAGCACGAGGGGAACAACCCACCTCTGGAACCACTAACACTCCTGCTCCCACAGCTCCCGGGGCTGGAGGGGATCCGCAGCACTGCAGGCCAGCCCTGGGCAACGCTGCAACGGAGCCAGCCCAGAGCGGGTGGCAGAGCAGGGGAACCGCTAATGTCTCCAGGGGAGGCTCCATGCCCTGCTGCAGGGAAGCTGGGTGCCCTGCAAGGTTTCAGGGAGCTGAAGTTAATACACGTGACAGGATGGAGCTGGCCATCCTGGCAGCCCGCCCCTGCTGATGCCATGCCTTGTGCTGCGCAGAGCCTTGTGTAGATGTTTCTGTTCTTGCAATAAACGTATTAAACAAAGAGGATGTCTCCAGCCTTTTGACTGTCGTGCAAGGTGGGCTGTGTCCACCACAGGGAATGGAACAGGAACAAGGCTCTTGGGAAAGATGAGTTTTGCTCATCTGGATTTTTATTAGACTTTCATTAATAGAGAAAAACTATGGAAGGTTTCGTAGAAATGGGGAGCTGGGGGTTGAGCAGGGAGATCTCCAGAGCACAGCACGCATTCACTCCAGCTCCCTAAGGATCCTGAGACCAGCAGGATGCCTTCACACCCAGGAGGGTGGACAGACAACAGCTTGTTGTGGATCATCACTATGGTGCTGCCACAGCACATGGCTGCATGGATGCTGGACACTGGCACGTGCTGGCAGCACAGAGCCAGCCTGCCAGGACCCGCCTCCTCTGGGTGAGGGTAGGGTTGTGAATATGGGACACCCCACACAAGAGGCAGGATGCGTGCTGCGGCAGGAAAGCAGGGTCCCACCCGGCCCATGCGGACAGACCTCTGCTTGAGGGGTCTCTCGGTAGGGGCACAGCCTTTGCAAGAGGCTGGTACAGGGCTTCAATGGAAAAGCTCCCCTCTCCTTTCCCTGGGCTGGGTCTTTCCCTCTTGGAAGCCCCTCATAGGGTAAAGGCACATCAGGATGTTCTCTGGGCAGCAGATTTCTTTTTAGTGAGTACCAGAACTTGCACCTTCAACCAAGCAGAGAGGATCCAGCTCTCAGCCAAGGGCTGCAGCACAAGATAACACAGCAAGCAGGACAGACTTGCCTGGTGCCTGCAGATGAAGGGGACATCGGGATGTGTGTCCTGCAGCACACTGGTGACAGTCCTGCCTGCCATTCCCACCAGCAGCACATGCTTTAGCATCACAGGTCCTACCAGCTCTCCCCACTTCAGATGGTGATGGAATTAGTGCTGGAGAACTGAGATACATAGGAAGCCAGGATGGGGTTGGTGGGAAGGACTTTGATGGGCAAATCCCAGCTGAAAGTGTCCACTTCCATCTGCTCCACCCCAGTCCAGGTGATAGCCTCTGACTGGTTGCCACGAACCAAGCAGTTCCCCGCCGACTCACCGGAGGTCACAAACTCAAAGTGCAGCCTCCACTTCAGGGACACTGTGGGCAAAACAGGGGGTCAGCAGCCAACGCAAGGGACAGGGACAGCAGCTGCCTCAGCGCTGTGTCCTGGCAAGGGGCCATGCAAATAAACCCGCTCCTTCCCATAGAACACAATCCTCCTATGGGGGCAAGCAAGGGGGGTCCCTTCCCTTGTGCCACTAACCAATGTTGGTGCTGAATCCCGGGGTAGAGCTGAGCGGGATGGGCAGGCTGAAGCTGCTCTGGGCTGTGTGCAGGCAGGCCTCCTGATGGCGGGCATGTGTGCTGAAGGACACGGGCTGCCCGCGCCGGCGCTGGAACTCCTCCTGGATGCTCTCCTCTGTCTGCAGGCTCACTGAGAACTGCAGGGCAGTCACAGAATCATAGAATAATTTGGTCTGGAAAGGACCTTAAGATCATGTAGGTCTAACCTCCTGCCACAGGCAGGGACACCTCACAAGAGACCAAGTTGCCCAAGGCAACCTAGCCTTGAACACTGCCAGGGATGGAGCACCCACCAATTCTTTGGGCAGTCTGTTCCAGTACCTCATCACCCTCACAGTAAAGAGCTTCTTCCTTATATCTAACCTGAACTTCCCCTGTTTCAGTTTGAACCCATTACCCCTTGTCCTATCACTACAGTCCCTCATGAAGAGTCCCCCCCAGCATCCCTATAGGCCCCCTTCAGATACAGGAAGGCTGCTATGAGGTCTCCACGCAGCCTTCTCTTCTCCAGGCTGAACAGCCCCAACTTTCTCAGCCTATCTTCATACAGGAGGTGCTCCACCCCCCTGATCATCCTCGTGGCCCTCCTCTGGACTTGTTCCAACAGTTCCATGTCCTTTTTATGTTGAGGACACCAGAACTGCATACAATACCCCAAGTGAGGTCTCACAAGAGCAGAGTAGAGAGGCAGGATCACCTCCCTCGACCTGCAGGTCACGCTCCTCTTAATGTAGCCCAGGATACGGCTGGTTTCTGGGCCGTGAGTGCACGCTGAAGCCGGCTCATGTTCAGTTTCTCATCGACCAACACCCCCAAGTCCTTCACTGCAGGGCGCTCACTCTCACAACCTCACACAGCCCGGGTGCAAAGCCCCAGGACCTCCATTTCCCAAACGACCTCAGAAATGGAGCCCTTTTCCTCCTTATAACCCAATGGGACCTCAGCTGGGTCCCACTAGAAACCCCACAACAGCCCAGTGCCACCCCAATCCCTTCTTCTCCCTCCTGCCTCTTTCCACAGTGACCCCAAAGCCAGCACTGACCTGCAGACATGGAATGTCTCCTTCTGAGAAGCTGAAGGTCCCAATGACATCCTCTCCGATCTTATACACGGTCTTGAAGATGCAGAACGTCCCCACCTTGCCACGAGTGTTGCTGATGTTATACAGGTCTGTGGAGCAAAAGGGTAAGAAGGGAGTCAGAGGAGGAAAAGAATCTACTCCCTACACTACTCAGCATAATCACAGAGCACAGCCGATGTGATCCCCACCTCCTCTTTGGGTGTGAAGGACAGCTCCTGGAGGCAGCATTTCCGTTGGGAAATGCCTGCAGCAGCTGCAATACTCTGGGAAAAGGGTCTCTTTGGCTGAAGTAGGAACAGTCTGTGACTGTCCGGGAAGAGCCCATGGGAACCTGTGACCCAGGCAGGACCTGATGGAGCTGCTCCAAAGCCCCAGTCAGAGCTTTGCTTTGCCAGCTAGAGTTTTGCAGCAAGCCCCGAGCTGTGCTTCACTCCCAGGTTAGGACAGCAGGTTCAAGAAGGGGATATGACCTACGTAAGCTGCGTCGGGAGGTGGCCACCATGAGCAGCTCTGTTGCCAGGTCTGCCAAGCGAGAGTCCTTCTTCAAGCCCTCCTCTGCCTCCAGGAAGGGGTTTGAGGGTGCAACAGCCTCATCCTGTGGGAACTGATAATCCTTGAGGCCTGGGGAGAAGGTGAGAGTGTTATAAGGACAGAGTGCAGCCAGACCTGTGCCTGCAGGCAGGAAGGCACGTGGCCTTACCATGCAGCACGAGGACACGGAAGGGTACCCGCAGGAGCTTGATAGGGGAGTTGACGCGCTGGCAGCCAATGGTCAGCTTGTACACATACTTCACCGACTGCCCGCGGAAAGAGGGAGGCCCGTCTATAGGCAGTGTCTCGCAGTATGAATCTGCAAGGAGCACAGAAAAGATTGAAAGGTTGCTTTCCAAGGGCAAAAGAAAGCTTCTGGAGCTGTTGCTCACAGGCTCCCTGCACCACGGGTTAGCACCAGCAGTGGTGCTGAGCTATGGACAGTGCCTGGCATTTTCTATTGTCTCCTCTTTCCAACAGCATGCCAAGCACTTCCCTGGCTTCCCTGCACCAGCGCGCTGCTCCTCACATCACATGCACCATCATCCAGATGTTGCTTCCAGCACATACAACCACACAAACCAACTCTTCTGCCTCAGAAGAATGTGAAAGATGTAAAATCCAGGAACTCAAACACATGAGAGCTAAACTTGATCATCACGAGTTCAACCTGAATTTGCCTCTGCGCACTTCCTTCGCACATCGCTTCCCCAACGTGGTCACATGCTGTGGTCTCCTCAGGGCTCTGCTCCATGCAGCAGAGAGGTGCTGATCAATACCTCATGCCTCTTTTGATACTGGCTTTACACAAACCCCAAACTCAGCATCAAAATTAGCTTCTTCCTGTGTTTTCCTCTGAAGAACTAGATCTAAACGGCCAAGAAACAAATCAAGAGACCTTCACAACAAGTCGTGGTATATCCCACTTGACAGACTGATGACTTGGACCACAAAGCCTCTGAGACCTCTGTGATGCTGGGGCTTGGCTTAGACTACATTCAGCCCCCTCAAAGCCCTTTGGCCACCACACAAACCCCAGCGCTTCTCGACACAGCGTGAAGACTTCTGCAGCTTTCCCAAACCACACTCTGTGTAATAAGAAAGGCGCAAACAGTGAACTGTGGAAAGTCTCCACCTCTCTGGCTTGCCCACCATAACACAGATACACCCTGCCAGAGGAAGGGCAGCATCCTGCTGTGAAACCACAGATCCTTCCCCACCTCTGGCACATCCTAAACATTGAGGCTTAGATTAAAAGCTAGGGTTACATTTTTAAATATAACTTCTTGATGTAAAATAACAGGACTGGAAGGTAGCATGTAGCATCCACAGGCTGTCACACCTTAAAACACAAGCCTGTCCCACTGGACCGGGGCACAGATGAAGCCAACAACTGTCCTGACAGGGAGGAAAATCAAAATATTTCCCAGGAAGGAAGCAGACTGCTTTTAACTCCCTGTACCAAGCTTAAGAGAGTGCTCACAAAGACTTTCATGCCCAGTGAGGATAATCTGAGCAGCGAACACCGAACACCGCTGACCGAGGGGGACGAGTGGTTCACTACCTGGCACAGGAACGCCAAGACTCAGGAAGCCCCAACTTCTGTGCATATCCCAGAAGTAAGCACATTCCTGAAGCTATGGATGCCTTCCTTACCCACCCACTGTACCCTCTGGCTGAGCTCCCAGCTGTGTCCAGGCTGCTTCCATTTCCTCTCTTCTCTGTGATCTACTAAATATTTAAAGGTATTACAAAACCGGAAAGGAGGCAGAAACAGACACAGAAATTGAAGGCTTCAGAAAATGTTTGATGGTGACATATCTGAAGAGCTCAGCCTGGGCATTGTGTCAAAGGGATGGCAGATGAGACAACTTCAATGTACAGGCACTATAACAAGGGGAAGATATTGGGGAATAACATGGTCAGCAACTGAAAACAAGGCCTTTTATCAAGAGACAGCGTGACCTCAGCTGTATGTGCCAGCTCTGGCTATAGTTTAATAACACAGTGCTTTGCTGAAGCAGAATTAGGATTTCTTGGGTTGGTTTTACTATTTTTTTTCTTTTATTTTTTGCCTTCGCAAACTGCGAAGCGAAAGTCAAAACTTCTGAAAAACAGGAAATGAAGAATTAAGATACACACCCACACAGCCTTAACTCTGCCTCCACGGAGCTGGCAGGAGCCCCCAGGAATGCTGTGCAGGCGTGCCAGATGCAGTCTCGCGTGAGAGGAGCAGCTCTGCAGCCTGATGGGATTGGTGTGAGCAGCCTGGCAGAGCCAAGGCTGTGATACAAGGGTTTCAGTGCTGCAAAACCCAGTGCCACACACTGCAGCATCACACAGCCAAGGGGAAAGGCTGTAACATACAGCCAAGGAAGCTCCAAGTGCTGAGGATTTTGTGTCCCTTCTATGGAGGGGCATCCAAGTGCAAGGCAGATGCAGGCTGCTTGTGCCAGTGTCACACACACAGAGTACAACACCACTGGGAAGGAAAGGTCAGAGTATCACCAGCTTAGCTGGGGGCTGAACAGCTTTTGCCTGCAAAGCCAGCACACAAGGAAAGATGCTCAGTCCACCCAGCCACCTGGAAGTGGGACTGTAGTCACCAGTCTGCTCTCCCAGAAGACTGGTGAGCCAGCCTGAGATGCACCAGGAAAAGGGGATTCCCCCTGCTCCTGGAGAATGGGTGCTCCAGCCCCACATTGGAAGCAGCAAGGAGCACAGGAGAATCCCAGTGAGTCTCAGGCCAGCTGAGATATTTGCCACCTTTCTTCTCCTCCCTGGCACAGCCGCTTTCAGAAAGCACGGCAGACCTTGTCTGCAATGTGGCAGGGCCAGCTCCTTTCCCCAGCACGCTGCTGTACAATAGTAAGTAAATAACTAAACCTGCTCAATCTGCTTTGTAGTTTAGGAGACACAGCCCCAGACAGCACTGCCTAACCCCACTCACCACCTACCCAAGCCTGACTGCTTTCACCCTATTCACCTTTCCCTCCAGTCAGGGCCCTTCCAGCCTAGAAGGGCAGAACCCAGCTTCAACACCAACATGTCACAGCCTGCAGCTTCTTGGTCTCACTTGCAGCTTTGCTCTTACCTCCCCAGAGCGAAATGCCCAGCAGAAACCCTCCATCACAGGCACTGCCCCTCTGCCCCCTTTGCTCTGTGACTTGAGATGTCTCCATCAACCATTCCCTAGGGCTGGCTGATGCAGCAGAACCCTAGCACAACCTGAGGCAGCTCTCCATGTGCAGCCTACAGCGCTCAACCATTACACTGCTGCTGGAATGCAAAAGAGATGCCACATGAACAGACAGGCTAGTCAGGCAGCCACTGACCAAAAGACAAAAACACATACTTGTATTTTCACCACTGTATGCTCAGGTAGAAGCACCTGCCTTGAACAACAAAAATGAGTGGCTGCAAGCTCCTTGTGAAAAGGATGAAAATTTCCCTAAACAGCAAGAGAGAAAGCAGTAATGAAGGACAGCTCAAAGGGGACGCACAGGAAGGACACCATTGGAGGGCTCTGGAGACACGGAGAGCTTTGAGCAGAGAAGTGCTCACTTTTACAGCACAAAAACTATGAGCAGCAGAAGACTGTGGTCTCCAGGACAGTCACAACTTAAAGAGGAAGCACAGACTTTCCAGAACCTATATTCCAAGAACGCTCCAGTGTGGCTGAAGAAATAAAGGCGAGGAAGCATGGTCCTTCAGCTGCAGCCAGGTATTTCTAAACGTTTTATACCCCACAGCTACACAACAGACCTGCAGCAAAGGCCACGGGCCAGGGGCAGGACTGAGGGACATGTTGCTGTATGCAGTGTTCATGTGCTGAAGGGTGACTATGGGTGATGCAGCATGCTGTTCCTCAGCGCTCACACTCCCACCAAAGCACCTTGCTTTAGGAAGCACCAGGGTCTGCCACTTGAGCACTCAGGTCTGCAGAGCCAGCTTTGAGAGCGGGGCTCACCAGGGTCAAGCTGTCTCAGCAGGGGAAGAGAAGGCAGGACTCACAGGACTTTGACTCCCCAGGGTCCAGTCGCAAGTCGCAGAAGAGAATCTTTGGTGGGGTGGACAGGATACACTGACCCCGCTCTCCTGGAAAAGAAAAACCACATGAATGCTGCCCAGCCTAAGGCTGTGACCAGGACAGCCAGAGGAATGCGGAGAACAGGGCTGAGGAGGAAAACACCTTAAACCCCAGTCAGATCATTAGACTTTCCCAGAACAGCTGGACACACAACCCTCCAAGCTTTTGCTTCAAGCTATTGCCACTTTGATCCCAGTACTAGCAAGCTCCTGAAGCAGCCAACACGAGCGAATTACACAAGGAAAACAACACAGACTGCCATTTGCTTCTATGCATTCTGCTCTCAAGATACACGTTATAGGCCGTTAGATTTCTGCTCACTGTGCTCACACTATCCCTACCCAGGGTTACAGGAGTGGCACTCACCTCTGTTGGGCACGAAGACGGTCTCATTCTCCGCCTGCACGTCATGCTTGCTGCCATTAGAGGGAGGGAGCACCACCCGGTTCTCGCTGGCGTGAAACTGGCAGTGGATCTGCGCACTGGCCCATGCCAGCATCTCACTGGGAACAAGGGAGAGCAACACTCATGTCTGTGCTTTAACCTGGATTACAGCAAGCATGAACTCAGAGAAGAGCAGCTCTTTCTGCTCAGCTCCACGTGTGACTGCTAGCCTGGCAGAAAGGACTCGCTTCACCATCATTGAAGCCACTCTGTAAGAGAGGGTGTGAGAGTGGGAGCCCCACTCCAAACAAGCCTTTGGAGCAAGCTTGAGCTGGAGTGCTGACACAAAGCCACTTCCACTCCATCTGCTGACAGGAGTTTTACCCAAAGCCTGGCTCTGACCCTGAGGGCTCCTGTTTAGCAGCAATATTTGCAGCCTGAGCCACAACATCTCAGACACAGCACAGACACCCCTGTCCTGAGAATCCCACTGTACACATGTGGCACAAGACAGCCAGCAGTGCAGGTGAGCAGCCACCCCTTTCATGGGGACAGAGATGAAGTGACCTGTGCAGAAGCTCACACAGATCCTCCAGCAAATATGCTGAGGTCAAGCATCTGCTCCCAAGCCTTAATCACTGAGTCATCTTTCTCATCACCCGCAGCTTGGGAATGGCCACAGACTGCACTCTTGAGAGAACACCTCTACTCATCATGCATGGGCCAGGCCTGGCAGAGGGCTTTTAGCCACAAAGAACTGAATCCCAAGCCAGAAGTGACACACAGAGCAGTACTCTGAGGCTTTCTGGTAATAACATAACCAACAGGGAAGTGGGCAAATTCAAAAGCAACAAGTACTTGCAACCTGGGGTCAGCTGCCCCTGCCCGCACTACACACTGCCCCAAGCTCAACACTCCCCAGGGCAAGCAGGGCACAGACATGCTCCCTCTCCACAGCATCATCCCCCTCAGGAACATCAACTTCTGTTTTTGTCAGGCCAGAGGAGGACACTTCTGGGTCCTTTATAAGGACTTACCTTCTCCTCCAGATGCAAGAGACTTGCTGATGTAGAGGTAAAGGTGCCATTTTACCCTTCTCTGTACAGCCACAAGAACTGGCACGAAAAACTGTCGTATTTTGGACCCTGCTATGATACTAGCCATTCCATATTTCCCATGGCAGTACTGATACCTCTGAGTTTCAAAAACACTCATCTATTTTATTTCAATAGCAGCAGAATTTTCATTTCAATTAGCCAATGTATGGTTCCTCTGGTGTTTTCTAACACCATTATCTGATTAGTAAGCACTGACACCACTTCTAGGTGGCACAGGGATTTTTTGTGGCACACGGGTATCTCTCAATTTGACACATCAGAGCAGTTAAATGTCCAGACAAACCAGAGGGAGAGGCGTGCTGCATTTGTTTCAGCTGACTAACAATGTGCTATTTGATCTTCTGTATGTGCTGGCTGCCTCTACACAAACACGTGTTGGTTACACTACCCAGTTACCTGTAACCCCACAACTGTCATTCTGAATCTTCAAAAGCACCAGCATGGCTTTTCCATAAGGGCTGCCATAAGGCTGTAAGGTAACTGGAAATGCATCTAGCAACAGAGAAAAAAAATCTTTCTTAATAGAAAATATTCACTAATTTTATATAAGGGCCATGATATATACATTTATATATATTTTATATAAGGTCCATAAAGATGCTGCGAGGGCTGGAGCAGCTCTGCCCTGGAGTCAGGCTGAGAGAGATGGGCTGGTTCAGCCTGGAGAACAGAAGGCTCCGAAGAGACCTTTTAACAGTCTTCCAGTACCTAAATTGGAGCTACAAGAAATCTGGAGAGGGACTACAGGCTACAAGGTCATGTAGGGACAGGACAAGGGGGAATGGCTTTAAACTGATAGAAGGGAGATTTAGATCAGGCAGAAGTTCTTCCCTGTGAGGGTGCTGAGGCGCTGGCACAGGGTGCCCAGAGAAGCTGTGGCTGCCCCATCCTTGTGCAGTGCTCAAGGCCAGGTTGGACGGGCCTTGGAACAACCTGGTCTTGTGGAAAGTGTCCCTGTCTGTGGCAGGGGGTTGGAACCGGAAGAGCTTTAAGGTCCCTTCCAACACAAACCATACTATGATTCTACAGGCCCAGCATGATTACATTACCTTCAAATTCAAACACTGTCTTTTCAATCTTTCCCTCCCCCCACCATCCAGTATTGCCTGACAACAAATTGTTGGATTGGTTTCATTTTTCTAACCAGATACCCAAACAAAATTTGCATGTCCTTTCCTACCACACATCTGGCTCCTCCAGCTGACAGGGGGCAGAAGGATCCTTTGCTGGTGCTGAGGTCACTTCCCTCCTCTCTCACCTCCCCCTGCGGCTCCTGTAGCCCACAAGGGCCATGCTTCATACAGCGTTTGGGCAGAAGAGCTTTGTTTCTTCTATACCACCACCAGATTAACTTCCTGGCATTTACTGACTGTTCCTCCACTTGAAAACACGTGCTTCTTGGTCCCACCACCTCCACCACAGCTTCTGACAGCCCTGAAAGCTCCTAGTCCCTGACAGGTCTCTCTGCCTGTTGCAGTGACTGTGCTTTGGTCTGGCTCCTGCCTTTACGCAACCCATATTGTGTAAATTGGTATTTGGTGTTGCCACTCGTATGACTTTGCCAGGCCTCATCAGTTTTGGTTGCCTGCCTCTTTATTTTAAAGACTTTCCAAGTGGCAGTTTTCTGCAGATCAGGACACACATGAAGTTCCCAAATGAAGCTTCTGTAACTGCACTGTGAACCTCCAAAACTGCTCCGCTTGCATTCCCACATGTGCCAGAACCAGTCAAAACAGCACTGCCACCAGACAAGATAAAACTCTGGAAAGGTAGACATACACCACAGCTCAACGTGAAAGCTGCATTCAGCAGGCAAGGTGAACCCGGAAGAAAAAGATGAAAAGTTAAGGAAGGCAATAAACAAAGAAGCCCTACGGCAGTAATACAAGACACCGCTTTGCTGCTGCTGAGGCTGCAAGCACTGGAAGCAGGCCCACCAAAACAATTACATGTGAAATGTGCCTTGGTGATGAAAAGATGTTGAACCTGACAGGTCTGGGAATAGACGCTTCCCAGGGAGGGCTCAAGATGAGAAAGCACTCTCCACCCCTGGGAGAACCAGACAAGGCCACACACTCAGCGGACATGGATGCTTTGGGTGACTACTTATGATGAGGAGTCACCCACTGTGAGCCAATATAGGAAGCTTCCTTATTGTCGCGTTTCCTCAACACCTCTTTCAGGCATAGCAATGATAAGGGGAGATGCAGCAGTCAAATGCTGGGCCACAGAAAATGCTGCCATAGAAGGCTGCCTTTTTCTGACTATGGGCAGTGCTTGCCCCCTTTGCCTGCCAGCTCTGGAGGCAGGCATTGCACTGATGTGCCAGCACAAGGCTGGACAGAGACAGCACCTTCCACAAACATAGGAAATCATGACGTCTGGATGTTGCTCTGTGAGACTGTCACTCTGGTGTAACTAGATATCCCACTTTGGCAGCCTGTTTGGCTTCATTTTCTGCTGGTAACCCTGTCAAAAAGGGCTCACCTGAAGAGCAGTTAAAAGCAACTTAAACTGCATACCTTTTTTTCCTCATTTCTTTCTTGAGGGCAGAAAACCAGAATAATTACCTCAGTTTCAGCCCTGAAACAGCAATGGCACAAAGCATTCTTAAGCGAGTACCGCAGGCAGGGAAGTCACCAGTGGCTGAGCTGGCATCACTGTCCCACAGCACAGCCATGACTACATCTGGCTGCTCAGGAGGGATGGATGGAATTGTGTCCCCTCTGGAAGCACCCAGACAGCTCTGCCACAGAGGCTTCATGCATGGAAAGGCTCACTGGCACAGGCTGCCATACCTGCTGGCAGACGTAGATGAGGCTGATAATGGGTTGGTGAAAGTGATCACACACTCCAGCACCTCCCCTGCCAGGAACACGGGCCCACGGCCCAGCTTGGCCAACACTTCAATCATGGCTTGGACAGCCCTGCTGCACACCTGCCAAGAAATAAAGGAACAATGGGCATGGAGACAGGGCTAGGTGGTGTAACAGAGGGGGATGGCAACAGCCAGGCCGGGCATGTGCACACGGGGAGGTCAGGGGGAGCCCCAACTCTAAACACGTACAGAACACAGACATGTACAGAGGTCAGGGACAGCTCCAGCCTGGAACACACATACATACATACATACATACACACACACGCACCACTGCCCCTCCTCACACACACAGGGAGGTCAGGGAGAGCCCCAGCTCTAAACATGTATAGCACACCGACATGTACAGCACACAGGCATGTACAGGGGGCGGGGGCAGGGGCAGCTCCGGCCTGGCACACACACCCACACCCACACACCCACTCCCCACACACACGGCAGGGAGGAGGGCAGTCAGACCCAGCTCTTCATTCACACACGGGAACCGAGCACAGCCCCGGCCATACGCACACTTATACCCCCCCACCACCCCACCCCCATTCCCACACAGACGGAAAGGGGCCAGTACATCCCGCGAGGGGTCCGGGCCAGAAGTGCGCGGCACTTCTCAGGGGCAGCCCCGACCGCAAACGCACGCACGCAAACACCCACCTGAGGGGCCGGGGACACAGCACCGCACCTTCCCCGCAGCCCCAGGCCGCGCCGGCCGCACTCCCTGCCCCGCACAGACCCGCCAGCGCTCCAGGCCCAGCTTCCCCTCAGCTCTTCCGACCTGCTCGGCGGCTCTCGGGGCCTTTTCGGCAGCGTTCGGAGCTCACTCGGCAGGTTTCGGGCAGCGCTCGGGAACTCTCGGGGCTCGCTCGGCAGCGCTCGGGAGCTCTCGGGAACTCTCGGGCACCGCTCAGCAGCGCTCGGTCGGGGATCGCCGGCCGTGCCGGCGGCGGGGCGGGGCCGGGTTTCCGGACGCGCTCGGAGGCTCCGTGCCCCGGGGGTACCGGCGGGCCGGGCCCAGGGCCAGGGCCGGGGCGGGGCCGGGCCGAGCCGTGCGGTGCGCGGTGAAGAGGGCGCGCACGGCATACGGAGGGTGGTGATGGCGGCGGCGGCCCCGTTGGAGCGGCGGAGCGAGGGGACGGCGATGGCGGCCCCGGCCCCGCTGGAGCGGTTGTATGAGGGGACGGCGCCGGGCCGCGGCGTGGCGGCGGCCGGCTGGCGGCTTTGCCTGGCGCACCGCTTCGAGGAGGCGCGGCAGCCCTACGGTGCCGGCGATGTGCCGTTCCGCGACGTCCTGCGGCACGTCGGGCTCGCCTTGCGGTAAGGGGGGGAAACGGGGACCCGGGGCGGGCCACTGGGGAGCCCGTCGGTGCCGCGGCAGTGCCCCGGTGGACAGAGGGCAGGGTACGGCGCGTCACGGAAGGGCCCGGGCTGCCGGCTCCCCTGGCGCCAGCGCTGATGTAGACATAACCAGGCGTACTTAAGGGCTCCCTAAAACCGAGCAGGAGCTGAGAGGGCTTGGGATGTGGCTTGGATGGGGCTTTACCCCCATCTCTGCCCGCTGAGGCTCGCTGCCGGTGCCGCATCTCCCCGAGCAGCGCTCGGTGCTCAGCTCCTGGCATAAGGCGCTTTTCGGCGGATGGAGGTTAAGCTCGAGGTTAATTGGGAGCCTTTTGAGAGGCCGTGCGCTGTCGGAGGATCGGGAATGGGGGTTCCCCCGGCTTTGCGTTAGGGTGACCTGGAAGTAAGCAGGAAAAACGGGCGTGGGAAACGACAGTGTCGTGTTAACCTTTAGAGCGGCAGCCCCGGCTGCTGGGGGTGTTTGCACACCCGTCGCGATGAGCATTGAAGCCAGTGATGGTGTGATTTATTTCCTTGTGCTGTCTGTATCTCCTGCCTCCATTTTCTAAGCTTCTTCTTTTTCCCCCTCCCTGCTCGATGTCCTTGGGAGCTGCTGCTTGCAAAGCCTGATGAAGGGGCAGATAGTGAATGGCTGCGGGGTGACCTGAGACATCCCAGCATGAGCCTGGGCACAAGGGAAGGGATAGCCTGGGTCATGAATGGATGATAAATGCTACTGGAAAAGCTGCCACTGCAGGTTGGGATGAGCTGAGCCATGTGGGAAAGCGTGAAGTTCTGGTAGGGTGAGCAGTGAAACAGGGGTGATTGCCCCTGCGACAGCTTTGGGGCTTCAGAGTGGAAGTAGCTTGTGTCAGCCCTGCAGAAAGGTTTTAAGGTTCAAAAGCAACAAGCTAAAAGTCAAACTATTGCCTCTTCCCTTACAAATTTAGGAGGTAGTTAAGGTTGTCAGCTCCAAACGGTTGTGCAGAGCAAACCCTCCTTGCAGGGAAGCTCCAGATTTCTGCAGAGATGGCTGGTGTGCCCTGGCAGGGGGTCACGGCACGAAGCTGGAGTAGTTAGGTAATGCACAGACATGTTTCAGTTCTACTGCCAATTTGAAGGGAAAGAAATGCCCTCCAGCTTTGGCAGGGAGCTTGGGAGCTGCAGAACACGAAGTCTCTCTCCTGGTTATTCTGCAGCCCTGGCAGGGCTGTTAGGAGCCAGCAATTGGGCATCGGCCACCTTTCTCTTCTTGGCTTGCACGATGTTGCGAGAAGCTTGCTTGGGAACAGTTTGCTATTGAGATGACCAAACAGCTCAGGCAGTGGCTGGCTGTTAATCCCAAACCTCTCCTGCTGCATGCTCATAAGAAGCCTGCTTTTTGAGACCCTCTGTCACCTCCTTTGCAAGGAGCTGGGATGCCACGCTGCAATTGTTCTGCCTGGGCACCCTGTTTCCTGTCACCAGAAACCTGCTGGGGAAGTGGCTGGGTTGGTTCCCTGATTCTTGTTAACAAGACAAGAAGTGAAATAATTTCCTTGAGAGAGAGCGTGCTGCCAAAACCTCGCCTCAGCAGCCTAAAGCCAGGGCTGTCTCAGCTGGGAGAAGAGGAGTTGCAAGCAGATGTAGCTTGGAGATAGCGGCAGGCCCTGACTGAGGGTTGGTTGTGCAGGACAGGCTGGTTCTCGTGGTGCCCTGGAGCTCTGCAGGCAAAGTGTCCTTAAACAGACATGGAGGTGTAGGAATGGAGAGCAGCCTGCAACACGGAAAACGTCACCCCAAGAAGGACTTGGGGACCTTTGATATTGATGAGTAAAGGTGAACATCCAGTGGCCACGTAGTCAAAGTGCAGTTGTGTTTTGTTGGGGAAGAGTGTGAAGGAGGAGGGGTGTTGTGGGAAAGCCTCTTCCCTTTGCCCCTGGGGATGCATGTCTGTGGGATTAGTGCTCACCTATTGCCCATCACCAGCATCCCACCAGTCATTGGAATAGGGCAGGCTCCCAATTGGGTGATTTTGCCGTCTCAACACTATGGCATCAGTGCCTGCAGATACCTGAAAGGGACTACAAGAAATATGGAAAGGGACATTTTACAAGGGCAGGTAGTGACAGGACAAGGGGGAATGGCTTTAAACTGACAGAGGGGAGATTTACATTAGACATTAGGAAGAAGCTCTTCACTATGAGGGTGGTGAGGCACTGGTGCAGGTTGCCCATTGCAGGGCTCCCATGCCCCTGCTTGGCACCAAGGGCCATGTAGCCACGGTTGGGTCTTGCCTGTCTGTTCGCTGTGGGAAGCTCATCACCCTCATCTGGTTTGGTAGCAGTTTTCTGTATACTAATTGTCTCCCTGAGGAAGATTTAACTCGGGGCGGTTCATTAGCCAAAGCCTGTCCTTTACGAGCGCCGAGCCGGAGCCCAGCCCGGCTCCTCTTGCCTGCAGTGGTGCCGGCACACCCAGGCTCAGGTGTGCCCCTGTTTGGGTGCCTCTGGATTCCCAGGCCTTTGGGTGAGGAATTATCTGACGGGCAGCTCCTAGCTGCGCAGCTGGTGTGTGAGCAGAGGTGAGTCTGCAGGCAGGCAGCATCGCCTCCTCTGGGGCAAGGCTGCCCCGTGCCATCTGCACCCAGGGATGTGGCACTGGCAGGGTGCTGTGTGATCATGGGGACATAGAAGTGGAAGACTAAGGTTCACGTCCCTGGAATAGCATATGGCTTCCCTGAGCTTGTGCTTCTGCTCCCAGACCTTCCTTAGCAAGGACATGCCCTACCAGCTATGGAGGTGGTGGTGCTTGTGTGCATTACCACTTCCTCATAGAAAGACTGGGAGCCCTGTTCTTAAGTATCAGAGTGCTCTGTTTTCATGCTGTGCCCTTGCTCTGCCTGCTCATGTCTGCTGACATGGTGCAGATGGATGGTAGGGGCTGCCACCCCGTGTGCCGTGGGACACAGGTTCCTGTTGTACATCTCTACAAGAGGGTTGTACAAGAGCTCTACAAGAGCTGTGACATATGCTGGTCACATCCTGCCTAGTGACACTTGAAGGGACAGGGATGCGTGCTCACGTCTTCTTTCGTACCTCCCTTTTCCTTACAGGTACTTCAGGTGGTGGTACAAGAAGACCCGCATAGAGAAGAAATCTGCCTTCATTGACCTCTTGTGTGCCGTTCCTCTGCAGCAGATCTATGGTCAGTCTCCAGTTTGGGCACTGGCACAGTGCAATGCCCAATGTGCAGAGTGGGCAGGGATTCACATGGGGCCATCATGGCACTTGACTGGGGGGAAGTGGGACAACGAGCTTCTGGGGTGCGGGCAGGGGGGTTCCTTGAGCCAGATCTCACCATGGGGAGCACTGGGGGATGCTGATTTCTGGTCTCTTTGCCAGGGTGCCCGCTGGGCGGGATCGGAGGAGGCACCATCACCCGTGGCTGGCGGGGAGAGTTCTGCCGCTGGCAGCTGAACCCTGGCATTTATCACTATGGGACGGTCATCGCTGACCAGGTAAGTGCAGCAAGGTCTGCAAGAGATGCGTTGGGTGGTTGAGGCATCTGCTGTCGGGCTCATCTCACTCCTTCATATGCATCTCTACTCCCCAGTTCACGGTGTGCCTGCGTTGCAAGGGGCAGACGGTTTACCAGCAGGTCTTGTCTGTTGAGAAACCCAGCACGCTACAGGGCTGGAACTGGGGGTACTGTGGCCACTACGCCTTCTACCATGCCCTGTACCCTCGTGCCTGGATGGTCTATGAGCTCCCGGGGCAAAACGTGGTGCTCACTTGCCGCCAGGTCTCTCCTGTCATCCCCCATGACTATAAGGTAAGGAAATGGTGGCTCCATGCAGGTTGCGACCTGTTCCATGGGAGCACCGGGTCACACAGCAATGCTGCAGCATGGCTTTCATGAAGCAGGTTGGCTGGGATGTGGCAGAGCTGCCTGTATGGGAATGGGAAAGCCTGGAGAAGAGAAGGCTCTGGGGGCCTTAAAAGTGTCTTAGAGTCTGTGAAGCTGGCTACAAGAAGTCTGGAGAAGAATGTTTTACAAGGGCATATACTGACAAGACAAGGGGGAATGGCTTTAACCTGGCACAGAGGATTTAAGATTAGACATTACGAAGAAGCTGCTTGCTATGAAGGTGCTGAGGCTCTAGCACAGCGTGCCCAGAGAAGCTGTAGCTGCCCCATCCTTGGCAATGTTCAAGGCCAGGTTGGATGGGGCTTAGTGCAACATGGTCTAGTGGAAGGTGTCACTGCCCATGGCAGGGGTTAGAACTGGATGAGCTGTAAGGTCCCTTCCAACCCAAACCATTCTGTGATTGGCACAGCAGAGGCAGGACTATACTGTGTGGTGCTTGATGTGTCGTGTTTTGGTAGCAGAGGCTTGGAGTGGTGAGGTTTTGACCCCTGAATGTTGTCTGTGTATCGGGGGATGCTGTAGTAGCAGAGTTCCTTGTCCTTCCTGCCCAGCGCAGCATTACATAAAGACAGCCAGGCTTGCCACCTTGTTAGTGTTCTTTCCCAGACTGGTCTCTTCTGCCCTAAGGCTCTGCCCTAGTGCCAGCTGCGAGGTGGAACCCTGGAAGGCTTTTCCCCTCTTGGAGCAGCTGGCATTGAAAGGGTTATCACTGTTTCCTTATGCTTATCTCTGGCAGCTGCTCTTTACCTTCTGAACTGTGCTTTGACTGTTTGTACTGCTTGTTTCCTGCCTCGGGTTTTTTCCTGTGTCCATCCCAGCTCCCATCCACCCGGACTGGCAGGTCCAGAGCTGTGACCTTCCTGCCCAGAGGATCCTGTGGTAGCGCTTTGGAAAGCCCTCAGCCTGTACTCATGGGTTGGTTTGTCAGCTGGGTGTTACAGAGAGTGCTTTAGTTGGCTTTTGCCTGCCTGCCCAAGGGAAGAGCTGCTTATTAGCAGGGCTTTTCCAGCCGGGCTTCCCCAGCACTTCCCTATGCTCACAGGCAGGAGGAACCCCCAGAGCAATGTGGGAGCTTGGGATGGCAGCAAGGAATGCCTCAACACTCCTGCTCATTCCCAGCCCCAGGCGAGGGCAGGAAGCTGTGCTGCTGACATGCCTGACCTTCCTCTTACCCCAGCAAAGCACGTGAGCGTGTATCAGCCTGTTTAGCAAATGAGTGGTGAGACACCTATCTGAGCACTGAATGCTGCTTTCTGTCTGTGTATTGCCCCATGTGGGGCTTGCTAGCTCAAGGCTTGTGATCTGGGTTTTGTATATCCTGCCCCTGCCATTCCTCTGTTCCTATTGCTGCTCCCCATCTTGTCAATGGGCTCTGAGACTGAGTTGTTCCTCCCTGTATCCTGTGTGGTCTCCCAGGTGGTGGGAGAAGTGATGCTCCAGTATCTACCCATGGAGCGCCAGGCCTGTTCACAGCCTTGTCTGTCTCTGCCAGGACTCCAGCCTGCCAGTGGGAGTCTTCATCTGGGAGGTGGAGAATGGGAGGGACGAGGACGTGGACGTCTCCATCATGTTCAGCATGCAGAATGGCATGGGAGCGAAGGAGGACAAGAGCGGAGGCCACTGGAACGAGCCCTTCACCCTCGAGAGGAAGGGCGAGCGGGTTGCTGGTGTCCTGCTGCACCACTGCACGCGTGTGAACCCCTTCACCCTCGCCATCTCCGCCCGGGAGAAGGTAAAGGGCTGGCACTGGTGGTGTGGCTGCTGCTGGGGGGGTTCTACAGCCCTGCTGAAAGTGGGGGAGCTGATGAGGAATGGGTGTGCAATGGGTTGAGTTTGGCACCCATCCTCAGTGCTTGACCACTGAGGCAGGAGTGGGGACATGGTGTTCCTCAGGGTGCCCTCTTTGTGGGTGGGTGCCGGGAAACACATAGGGAAGATTCAAGATTGGACATTAGGAAGAAGCTCTTCCCTGTGAGGGTGCTGAGACCCTGTCACAGGGTACCCAGAGAAGCTTCCCTAGAGGTGAAGCTTGCAGGGTGGGTAGGTTTGGAGTTAGCATTGCTGCTCACCATGTGGGGAGCGAGTGTGGTGTCCCAGCTCTGTTGGAGGGAACAGCTGTGCATCTGCCCCTCAGAAGTACCAGTCCCTGGTGATGCTCTTCTTTTCCACAGGCTGGCACAGGAGTCACACACCTCACGGCATTCAATCCTGCGGGAGTGGGTAGAGAGGTGTGGCAGGACCTGCTGCATGATGGCAGGCTGGAGTCACCCCCTGGTGAGTCCCTCTGTCCTCTGTGGGGTAGGTGGAGGGGGAGTGGGAGGAACGGGTGGCCACGCTGGTTGCAGGGAACCCAAGCAAGGGTGGATTTCCCTCCTTCATCCACTTCAGTGCCATCGCAAAAAGCTCTTAGTTATGCTGTTGCTCATTCGCAGCTTTAGGCTGTGTCCAGATTTGCTGTAGCTTGTCATGCTATCCTTGTTGTGGTTCCCCAAAGCTGTTTGCACCACTTTGAGGCTATGTTAGTTGCACACGCCAGTGTTTTGATAGTCTGTGTAATACAGTCTGCACGCTGAGCTGATGTTTCTGCTGAGTAGCCAGGGTGATGCCTGGCTGCCTTCCCTCAGTTCCTATTGCCACATCTGCAAGCTGGGCCTTGTCAGATTTGTTCTAACAGGCATTTAGCAGTCCTTGGGGTTTGGTGCAGCTACCACTTGCTGTCCTGTTGTTACTATATCAGCTCTCTGAAGGCTTCTAGTATTCCTTTGACACTTCTGCGTCATCCTCCGTTGTCTGCTCACTCCCTGGGCAGAAGCCTTGAATCAGGGTGGCACCTCCCAGCCCTTGCTACTAACGTCTCATTGTGACCATTTGCCTAATGCCTCTGCCAGCTTTTGAACAAGGACAATGCTGACAAACCAGTGATGCTGGCACTGGGCCTCTGCAAGATTCCTTGAAGTCTAAATTATGTAAATAGGATGTTTACATAAATATTTCCGGAAAACGAAGTTTCCTGCCTAGATGCACTCAGAGTTCTCCAGGCTATTGGAATGTGGTTTTCCATCATGCATGGCAAACATTATCATAGTAAGAATCTGTGCTTCTGTTAAAATTGTTGCTCTAATGAGTTTACCTGGTACACATGTCAGAGCCAGCGTGTAATTATCCAGCTGCCTCAGGGCTTTCTGTAAACACAGGCACAGTCCAAGCACCATGCAGAAAGCCTGGAAATGATGACTTGTCACTAGAAAGTCACAGCACCTCTGAGTTCAGCGCAAAGTCATGGGATGCTCTGTCCCTTCCACTCATGCCTGGTGGCTTTTCCTGCCTGATTTGTTCCTCTGCTTTGATGACTAACTTCTTTTAACCTCTCCGCCCATGGCAGGTATTTTTTTCCTGCTTGCAAAAAGCAGTTAGCTCGCATCACCATCCCTGGAAGTGTTCAAAATGCATGTAGATGAGGCCCTTAGTGACATGGTTTAGTGGTGGATTTGGCAGGCCTGCTGGGACAGTTGGACTTGATGACCGTGAAGGTCTTTTTCAACCTGGTTGATTTTATTATTCTATGTAGTAATGTTATCCCTTGAAACCCTGGGGATGTACCATCCAGGTTGCAAGGGGGTCGAAACATAGAATCATAGAATAGATAGGGTTGGAAAGGACCTTAACATCATCTAGTTCCAACCCCCTGTCATGGGCAGCGATGCCTCACACTAGTCTCATTCCCATTGGAATGCATAGGAGCATCAGTTACCTCACCTCCATAGGGGTTCCTTGGTTGCTTGTGGATACCTTTTACTGCTATTTCTCTCCTGGCAGGTAAGAGCAGCGTGACAGAGAAGGGGGAACTGACAGCAGCAGCCGTGTGTGCCAGTTGCACAGTGCCTGCCCGGGGACACAGGACGCTGGAAATGGCCCTGGCTTGGGACATGCCCTGCATTCACTTCGGCTCCAAGGAGAAGCTGCACCTCAGGTGGGTGGATTGTGTCCCAAAGCCTCCTTCTTCCTGCCTCTGGGTTTGAGTTCTCCCTGAAGATCTTTGTGCCACCCATTCCCTGCCAGCTCACAGGGGACTCTCTCCCCAACCCCTGTTCCCCACTGCCCCCCCAGTAGCAGTCACATTATCCTGGTGTTCACTAAAGTCCAGCCCCTCTCCTGTGGTGGGGTGGACTCTTCGCAGCCTGATCCCATGGCATACTCACCAAACCCCTGTTTGCAGGCGCTACACCCGGTTTTTTGGCAGTGGAGGCGATGCCGCTCCTGCTCTCTCACACTATGCCCTGACACACTACAAGGAATGGGAGAGGAAGATCGAAGCATGGCAGAATCCCATCCTGGAGAACAGGTAGGGTGGATGAGATCACCTTCCCAGTGCCCTGCTGGGGCTGGTGAGAGCAGGAGCATCACCCCCTCATCTGCTGTGGCTGAGTTTTGCCTCTTGCCTGCAGCCAACTGCCTTCCTGGTACAAGTCTGCCCTCTTCAACGAGCTGTACTTCATGACGGACGGGGGGACCATCTGGGTGGAGCTGCCCCCAGACTGCTGTGAAGAGGACCTGCGGGGCCAGGCGGCGGCTGGCATGTCCCACCTCCTCCCTGTGCTGCGGGAGTACGGAAGGTTTGCTTATTTGGAAGGTAACTTGCAGGGACTTAATGGATGGTCCCAACTCCGCCTCTCTCCCTGTTGGTGTCGCCGGGCGTTCTTAACCTGCTGTGGGGATGCTTTTCACACTCTGATAGGGAGAGGGCAGCACTGCTTCCAGCAAAATCCCTTGAAGCACCAAGCCATGTAGGATACAGCGTGAAGTCTTCTCCAGACCCACTGTATATAGGGAATAAAACCCCTCTTCTAACAGGAGCCGCTGCCTGTGCTGGGGAAGAGCCCACCCTCCTGGGCCATGTGGAAAGGAGATCCTGCCCCTCCTTTCTTCTCCTTGTGGCATGTCTCCCATCCCTCACCATCTCCCTGATCTTTCCAGGTCAGGAGTACCGGATGTACAACACCTACGATGTCCACTTCTACGCCTCCTTTGCTCTCGTCATGCTGTGGCCCAAGCTGCAGATCAGCCTGCAGTATGACATTGGTGAGTTACCCACAGGACTCTGTCTTTGTGCCTGCTGATGTCTTCACCTAGGAAGGAGATGGAGGATTTGGGTCTGCATCTGCCATAGAAATTTGTGCTGTGGTATCAGCATCCTCCTCCAGCTCCTCTGCTGCGTCCTGGCAAACCAGCAATGTTGCTGCCTCAGTCTGTCTCTGCCCAGCAGTGAGATGCCTTCTTGCTGCACATGGGGTGCACAGGAGGAATCCATGGTCTTACCAGCTCTTTCCATGCCCCTTGCAGAGGAGAACCATGGATATGTTTGCAGACCCAAATGCTTTGGGTGGGCTTGGAAGCTGCTTGGTGGTGGCCCAACCGGTGGAGGAGCACAGCTCTTTGCTGGGCTATGGAAGGGCTGAACCCACTGGGCTTCCCTCCCAGCCCTGGGTGCTGCCACCGCCTTGCTGAGGGGGGTGCTGACAGTTGCATGTCACATGCTGTGGGGAGACTGGGGGCAGCCTGGTGGCCTCTCAGCCTTTTGCAGAGGGCTGGGATCTTGTGGGCTTGATCCTGCCCCAGAAAGCAGCCTGGCATGCTGGCTGGTAGCCTTGCAAGTGCTTGGAGCTTGCTGCAGTGCCTCCTTCCTTTCTAATGTCTTGCTCTGTGTCCCCTCCAGCTATCACAGTGATGAATGAGGATGTCCAGCTCCGCCAGTACTTGATGTGTGGTCAGACAGCCCAGGTGAAGCTGAAGAATGTGGTGCCACATGACATTGGGGACCCAGGTGAGGGGTATGGATGGAGCTTATGGGGTGTGGGGCTGCTCCCACAGCTCTCTTGGGGTAGTTATCTCACAAGCTGGGCAAAAGAGCTATAGTGCATGGAATACAGTTTGTGAATTGCAAGCTTGAGTGGTTTGGGGTGGTAGGGAAGAGCATGCTGCATGGAGCTCATACAAGAGAGATGCGAGGGAAGCTGAGCAGTAGCAAGAAGGCTGCTCTTGATAGAGATGTTGCAAGATGCAGCGTATTATTTTAGTGCTGATGTATCACAGCGCCCTTGGGACCTTGCTCCTCAGCAGGTGAGGGGACATTCATTGCTTACTGCCCTGCTACATTTGGTCTATCCCTGCTTAGGTGACGAGCCATGGCAGCGTGTCAATGCCTACCTGATGCACGACACAGCTGACTGGAAGGACCTCAACCTGAAGTTTGTGCTGCAGGTGTACCGTGACTACTACCTGACACACGACTCCATGTACCTGCGGGACATGTGGCCAGTCTGCCAGGTATGGAGAGGAGATCACACTGTGGGGCATCCCCCTTCTACACTTCTCTTGGGAGCCATGTGGCATCCTGAGAAGATGGATGCTCCTGAGCAAGGTGTGATGGGCTGCCAGGATTCAGAGGCTGTGTGACCATCTCCTGCCTCTCCTGCAGGCTGTGATGGAGTCAGAGCTGAAGTTCGACACAGATAATGATGGACTCATTGAAAATGGTGGCTTTGCTGACCAGACGTATGACGCATGGGTGGTAAATGGAGCCAGGTGAGCAACGGAGCCAGGTGAAGGGTTTGGAGATGGGACCTATGGGGTGCAGAAGTATCTCAGAGCTAGGACTGTGGTCCCCATCTGTTGTGGGAGCTCTGTGCAGCCCATGGGGTGGCACAGATTGCTGATGGTTCTCTCCTTTGCTTCTGGCAGTGCCTACTGTGGTGGGCTGTGGCTGGCAGCAGTCTGCATGATGTGCAAGATGGCAGAGGTGCTTGGGGATGCCAAGAGCCGGCAGAAATACATGGACATCCTGAACAAGGGCAAGGAAGCATTTGAGAGGAAGCTCTGGAATGGTGAGTCCTTGCCAGTGGGGAACGACATTCCCTGGCCATGCATCCCTTGGGAAGGGGGTGGCTCCTTCTTGGGTAACAAAGCCTTGCAGGGGACGGGAGAAGGAGGGAAATGCCATTTCTGCAGGTGGAGGGGAAGGAGCAGGTACCCAGAAGGGAACAGAGAGGCTATGATGGCCTGGGAGAGGAAGGAAAAAGAGGCCCTTCTGGAAGAAACTGTTCTCCTACTTCACAGAGAGAAGTGTAGGGGCAGCATACATGAGCTGGGGTGCCAAACTATGGAGTTTAAACTGCTTCCTGCCTTCTCCAGGAAAATACTACAACTATGACAGCAGTGGGAGTGATGGTTCCGACAGCATCATGTCAGACCAGTGTGCTGGGCAGTGGTTTCTTGGGGCTTGTGGCCTGGACCAAGGGGAATTTGAGGTAAGAGAAGAGGCATCCTGGCTGGGATGAGATGGGAGCTGCAGTAGCAGGGCTGGCACATGGGGTGGGTTATACATTATGGATTGGTGCAGGGGTCTCTATGCAGATGTGTGCATCCAACAGCCTCCACCAAAGCACACATCGGTGCACGCTGCCTTAAACCAAATCTGCTCATGGAAAAGAAGGTCCCACTGGGGTTTGTTCTTGGCAAGGGGCTGTTTGTTTAAAAACAGGAGGAAAAAGTGTATGAAACTTCCTTTATGTTATTTGCTGCCCAGTTTAGATTCTTAAATTAGTATCCTAGGGAACTAAGGCTGATTTGGGTCCCTAAAGTCTGTTGCTCTTCGTTTGGAAGAGGAGAATTGGCTGAAGGCTCTTCTTGTCTGGTGGGATGGCAAGAGCAGCTGCTGGTGCTGCACCACCCTGAACAGAGCTGGGAAGTGCATTTAACCCAGTGTGGGTCCCTGGAGCATGGGAATTGAGGCTGTGCCCGTGACTGCAGGCAGAGTCTGTCCCAGAGCCCATGCAGTAATACCCAAACGTCCCTCTTGGGGGCAAACATTGAACTTGCTTCAGTCCGAAGCTCTCGCTTTGCCTTTCCATAGCCTCAAGACTTGTTAACTGAAGGTGGCACTGTTTCTCTGCTGCCTGGTGGGCTTTGAGTTCACTGTAGGTGGGACTGGTAAACTACTCTCTCTTCTGTTACCCTGGCTATCGAGGGCATTTTTCCTATGTATTTTGCTATCCTTCCTGGCTGGCAATGCTCCTGGTCATATCCTCATTAATACACTCTTGATGCATGTCCAGTTATAATGAAATACAAAATAAGAAAAGCCAGTTTCTTCTGGAGATGGCTGCTTCAAACCACCCCCTTCTGTTGATTCCTGCTCCCCAGCAGCACATGGGCTTAGGTGGAAAGAAATCAGATCAAGTGAACTTGGATAACCTAGTTCGAGCTTGTCCTTTCCAGCTATAACCATTCTGTGATTACCTCCAGGGCCACAACAGGGGGAGACTATTACTGTGTGCCAAGAAAGGTGCTTGGGCCGTGCTGGTGACCTGGAGCTGCCTGGCTCTTCCCTGCCTTACAGACAGATGTCACAGTAGCTCTGAGACCTTGCTTCTTCTCTTGGTCACACCACAGAGTACTTGTTATGTTCTCATTATGTTCTTGTTGCAGCTTTCTTGTTGTTAAGTGGATGTGGGGTGAAGAGGAGCCAGCTTTTTGGTTTCAGCATCACTGAGTCTTCAACCTCCCTTTTCTCACCAAGGAAGTGACTTTTGCTGCACTGACATTTCCTAATTTTACTGCCAGTAATGAAAGCAGTGCAGAAACTGTATTTAAATTCAGTTGTGCATGGAGGTTTTTTACTTTAATACAGTCCTGGCTGTGTTACTGTTCCACTGCCTTTTGTTTCTCTATCAGGTGTTTTCTTGCTCAGGCCAGGTTGATCTTGGTTTTGTTTAATTTTGTGGAGGTTGTTTTGCTTTCCTCCTTTGGCAAGAGCTTGCTCAGCTTGATACTTTAACCTGTTCTCATAATTGTTTTGAGTTCTTGGCCCCAGTTTGCTGAACAACTGCCTTAGTTTTGATTTTAGTCCCTTATCGGAAAATGAAGGTTTTTACTTCCTCATTATAATAGCCTGAAGTGGCTGTTTATCCTTCAAGCACTACTGATGTTTCACAAGGCTTAACTTTCATCTGCAGCAAAAGTTCCAGATCTCTCCTTCCAGACACAGAAAACCATCAGATGTCCTGTGCATTTTAGTCTGAGCTCTTCATCTTCCCCTCTCTTGTAAAACTCACCTCGATCCAGACCACAAACACTTACATCACCGCCCAGTTGCAAAATCGGAAGAATTATAGAGTCCTTTTGAAATCATTCAAACCTAAGCCCTGCTTGGTTGGGGTTTTTTATGTTTCTTGAATTGAAGCTTATTTCTTAATTTTCTTCCTTATTTCCCAAAAATTCCCAACATTTACCCAAACAAAACTACCAGTATCCACAGCATTCACTTTGTAGCTGCAGGATGTATTCTGGTCTCATCAGACTGGCTTTACCCAAGTCTTTCCCTTTGGCAGGAAGGGGCCTGCAGCCTGAATGACCCCTGACTGTTCTTTGGCCGCTTCTGGCTAGTGTCCCATCTCTTGTAGGTGTTGCAATGCCTTTTGTATCTGGTGCAGGTGTGTTGAGAGAGCAGGAGAAAGTCTGGACCTCAAACAGTCATTGCCTGGGAAATGAGCAGTGGTAACCCTAAACTGATGGGGTTAATCCCCAAGGTGGGAATGGTGTGGTTGGCCTGGTCCCCAAAGCAAACTCCTGAGAGATGTGGGGGGTTTGGCCAGTGCCTGAAAGTGAGAGGCTGTGGATTGAGATGCACTAGTTCGAGCTGTCAGCATTCTCAGGAGGAAGGTGGAATGAAGTTCAGCATCTCTTCTATTGAGCAACTGTGCTTTTTGTGTCATTTCTCTTGTTCCTCTCTTTTCGGGGAAAGAGGGCTTTTCATTTCCTCCTGTTGTTTTCCTGAGGTGGCTGTTTACCCAGCGAGCAGTGCTGACCCCTTTCTCATGGAAAGCTTCACCCTGCTCCCTGCAGACCCAGCCTGAGGGGCCTGTGTGCACACTGTGCCCAAAGCCCCCTCTCTGTCCACCCAGGTCTTCCCCAAGAGTCACATCGTCAGTGCCCTCAGGACCATCTTTGAGAAGAATGTCATGAGCTTTGCTGGTGGCACCATGGGAGCAGTGAATGGCATGAGACCCAGCGGGGAGCCCGACACCTCCAGTGTGCAATCCAATGAGGTGTGGGTTGGTGTGGTCTATGCCCTGGCTGCCACCATGATCCAGGAGGTGAGTAGTGATGCTGTGCCCATTGCCACATGCCATCTCCTTTGTGCTCCATGGATGTGCTGATGTTTGTCTTCCCTGTGCCGCAGGGGCTGGTGGAGGAAGGCTTTCGTACAGCAGAAGGCTGCTACCGGACAGTTTGGGAGCAGCTGGGGATGGCTTTCCAGACACCAGAGGCCTATCGGGAGAAGAAAGTCTACCGCTCACTGGCTTACATGCGTCCCCTTAGCATCTGGAGCATGCAGCTGGCTCTGGAGTGCAGAGCCAGCCAGGCACCAGCACCCCCACAGCCCACCCAGGTCCCCAACCACCCCTGAGCCCGGTGGCACTGGGCAGAGCAGCAGGTTCACCAGGAGGGCTGGGGGAGGCCCTCCTCCCTGGTAATACATTACTGTCTTCCTTCCTTACCTCCGCTACATGTCCTTCACCTCAGAGGTCTTCCAGCCACCAACACTGAGCTTGAGGCAGGGACAAGAGGTGCAGGTAACAACTCCTCAGCAAGGAGAGGAGCGGGATAAAGGGGCGCTGCTGGAGCCTGTGCCTCCCTTTCCCCATTGCTCAGGGCTCTGACAACCTGCAAGCCCTCCCCAGCCATCCTCAACCAGAGCTGGTACCCTGCCTCGGAGCACAGGAGCCCTCTCTCCTGCGGTCAGTGGGCTGGGTAAGGTGGTCTGCAGGGCAAAACCAGTGAAAAAGAGCGTGGATGTGCGTGTCTGTGTGAGGACATGGGACTGGTGCATGCCAGCACATGGATGCTGTAAGTGTTCATCACTTTTGTGACACTACAAATAAAGACTGGCTATGCCCCAGGGTGGATGCAGTCCCCAGCGGAGCCCTGGCTTCCTGGGTGGTGACAATCTGTGACAATCGAGCCCGAGCAGCAGCAGCAGTAGGACCTGGTCTGGTACCATGGCCTCCCCTCCCTGCTAGCAGTAGGGCGGGCAGCAGAGCACGTTTTAGGGGATGAATCATTTAAGTTCTTAATAAATTTATCCAGCTGTGTCTGCTTTGTGCGTGTCTTCTGTGCTGGGGTGTGGATGGGGCAGCCTGAGGGGGGAGACCCTGCATTGTTCCCTCTTCTTTCTGGGCTGGGCCAACAGCTTAATTGGAGAGGGCAAACAATTACCGGACTGCCCCTTGTGGGGGACTGCTAACAGGAGCAAGATGTGCAGGGGACACAGGACCTGCCCCTTGCCCTCTTCTCTGTTCGCTGCTTGCCAGAGCAAGGCAAGGGACTTAGTACGCTGCCCGGGAATGGCTCTGTGGGCTTGCCCTTGACCAGGTCGTGTTCCCCTCCTGCCCAGGGCTGGGCACCTTGCTTCGTTTTCCTCGTTTCTGTGCCAGGTTGGCCTGTGAGGGCTGTACCTCCCTGGCTTAGCTACAGGTTTAGCTATAAGCTCTTTCTGCCTGCTTGAGAGCCTTTTGCTCTAACACCCTCTGAATCATAAATGCCATGAGAGTTGGGGTGAGAGACAACCTGTCCTTCACCCCTGTGCCTGTTCTTGCCCTGCCCTGGGCGCTGGCACAGGCAGGGCATAGCTGTGGTGGCCCATGCTGCCATCAGGTGATAAATGTCCTTTTCTTCACTCCTCAGGGGAGGGTTCCTGCATCCGCCCGGGCACAGGAATAATGTTATCTGGGAAAGGGCAGGTTCTCCTGGATATGGCCACCCTGGACCAGGCAACATCCTCCTCACATGGCAGTGCTCCCTAAGGATCACTGGGCTGAGGCTGGGGAGGAGGGACACAGGGGTGCCAGGACATGATGCAGCTCACTTGAGCTGCCTACTTCCTTTTGTGTTGTGTTGGCACATGGTGATGTCCCAATCCAGCTGGCAAGGTAAACAGGTTCCAAAGGCAGCACAACCTCCAACCAGGCTGGGTTTGATTGCTGCGACCCATCAGCAATGCTCCTTAGCCCCAAAGGACAGGCTGCCTGCGGATTTCCTTCAGAGATTGGGGCATTCAGGCTGTGTTCAAGGGGTATTTCTGCTTTTTCCTCCTCTTTTTGACTGTATTGCCTCAGTAATATGCAATAATAAACCAATAGGCTCTGCTTTCAGCAGCGACTGCACGGGTACGGCCAAGGGCTGGGACCAAAATCCGTGGTTACAGATATGATTTTCACTCACATTTGGCCGTAACACTATTTTTCAAGGCTGACTCAATCCCAGTTTGTGCAGGAGGTTTAATTGTTCATTAACCCTTTATTCTTATTATTCATTAACCTTTATTATTCATAAACCCCTGACACACACAGGTTTAAACCAAAGCCCTGCCAACTTTTAACTTCTTCAGCACTTTCTGCTTTGGACTTCTTCCCTGCCTGCCCATTCCCCCTTGCCCACTCCCCTGCTGTGCCAAGGCCCAGGAGCGGCATCTCAGGATTTAGCCGTAGTAATGATTTCCAGGCTCTAGTCGCTTCGCTGGCTGCCCTTTGGAGGGTGCAAATCTCACAGAGATACCCGAGGTATCTGCTTGTTTTGGTTTTGACTCCTCCAAGGCTGGTCAAGAAATCTATGTCCTTGAGCTATGAGCTGATGCCTGCGCTTTCAAGATACGCTTCTGGGACAGGGCTTGTTAAACACAGGAAAAAAATAAAGGTTATGCAAAAGCAGCAGAAATATTGTTTGTGTGATGCTAAAACGGAAACCCCTGAATGTAGATGAGCCGTGGGTTGCTATCAGCAGCAGCGGGAGCACAGAGACCTTGTATTTCTCATCCCTATGGCCGCTGTAGTCCCAGGGAACCCCCTGTACTAAGACAATGTCAAGGGGATGATAGTGACGGGGTGATAGAAAGGGGGTGATGGAGGGAGAGTAATGGAGAGGGGTTGAAGGAGAGGGGATAATTGAGAGGGGGTGATGGAGAGGTTCTGTTGGAGGGGGGTGAAGGAGAGGGGGTGATGGGGGTGATGGCAAGGAGGTGAAAGAGAGGGGGTGATGGAGGGGGGTGAAAGAGAGGGGGTGATGGTGATGGCAAGGGGGTGAAAGAGAGGGGGTGATGGAGAGGTGAAGGAGAGGGAGTGATAGGGGTGATGGCAAGGGGGTGAAGGCAAGTGCATGGTAGCAAAGGGGTGATGGCGAGGGGGTGAAGGAGAGGGGGTGAAGGAGAGGAGGTGATGGAGAGGGGATGATAGCAAGGGGGTGAAGGCAAGTGCGTGGTAGCAAGGGGGTGATGGCGAGGGGGTGAAGGAGAGGGGGTGATGGCAGGTGGGTGAAGGGGGGGTGGAGAGGGGGTGATAGGGGGTGATGGCAAGGAGGTGAAGGAGACAGGGTTTTGGCAAGGGGGTGAAGGGAACAGGGTGTTAGCAAGGGGGTGATGGAGAGGGGTGAAGGAGAGGAGGTGATAGGGGGTAAATGCAAGGGGATGAAGGAGAGGGGTGGTGGTGAGGGGGCGATGGCAAGGGGGTGATGGAGAGGGGGTGATAGGGGGTGATGGCAAGGGGGTGAAGGAAAGTGGCTGGTAGCGAGGGGGTGATGGCGAGGGGGTGAAGGAGAGGGGGTGATAGGGGGTGATGGCAAGGAGGTGAAGGAGACAGGGTTTTGGCAAGGGGGTGAAGGGGACAGGGTGTTAGCAAGGGGGTGATGGAGAGGGGTGAAGGAGAGGGGGTGAAGGAGAGAGGGTGATGGAGAGGGGATGACAGCAAGGGGGTGATGGCAAGGGGGTGAAGGCAAGTGCATGGTAGCAAGGGGGTGATGGCGAGGGGGTGAAGGAGAGGGGGTGATGGCAGGTGGGTGAAGGGGGGGTAGAGAGGGGGTGATGGGGGTGATGGCAGGGGGGTGATAGGGGGTGATGGCAAGGAGGTGAAGGAGACAGGGTTTTGGCAAGGGGGTGAAGGGGACAGGGTGATAGCAAGGGAGTGATGGAGAGGGGTGAAGAAGAGGGAGTGATGAGGGGTGAAGGAGAGGGGTGGTGGTGAGGGGGCAATGGCGAGGGGGCAATGGCAAGGGGGTGATGGAGAGGGGGTGATAAGGGGTGATGGCAAGAGGGTGAAGGAAAGTGGCTGGTAGCGAGGGGGTGATGGCAAGGGGGTGAAGGAGAGGGGGTGATGAAGAGGGGATGATGGCAAGGGGGTGATGGCAAGGGGGTGAAGGAGAGGGGATGATGGCAGGTGGGTGAAGGGGGGTGGAGAGGGGGTGATGGGGGTGAAGGAGAGGGGGTGATGGCAGGTGGGTGAAGGGGGGGTGGAGAGGGGGTGATAGGGGTGATGGCAAGGAGGTGAAGGAGACAGGGTTTTGGCAAGGGGGTGAAGGGGACAGGGTGATAGCAAGGGGGTGATGGAGAGGGGTGAAGGAGAGGGGGTGATAGGGGGTGAATGCAAGGGGATGAAGGAGAGGGGTGGTGGCAAGGGGGCATTGGCAAGGGGGTGATGGAGAGGGGGTGATAGGGGGTGACTGCAAGGGCAAGAAGGAGAGGGGGCGATGGCGAGGGGGCGATGCCTGCCCCTCCTGCCTCATGCAACCTTTCCAGACTGACCAAGCTCATTGTCACAAACATTGGCCTCACTCCATGCAGCACCTGCTTGCCAAAAACATAGCCAAAACAAACAGCCACTTCATGGGAAAACATACCTTGTCGTGCTGCTTGTATCTAAGAGAGGGGGAAGCAAACAGAGGGGCAGGAATTTCCCATGGGCAGCTAGCTCTCTGATCAGGGACGCCTCATGGGCAGGGGTACCATAGGGTTGTGTGGCTCCTGCAGAGAGGAGGGGGGAGCATTGAGGTGCTAGCAGCAAAAACGCCATGGTCCCCAGCATAGGTAGTGGTGAATATTACTGTCAGAAGCAAACTGGGGCTCAAATGTGAGGTTAAGGGAAAACAAAGCTTGGGAAGTGTATCTGAGATGTTGCAGAAGTGCCTTCACTCCATTTTAGGTAAAAGGGCATTTTCTGGTGAATCCTCCGCAGTCTTTTGCTGTGATAACCGGAGGAATTAAAACACAAGTGTTTTAGGAGGCTGGCTTGGAAATGACTGAGGAATGCAGTGAAGAGTTCTGATGCAAACCGAGCCATTTCAGCCTCTCCAGCCAGCAACAACTGTAATGTAAGGGGAAAATATGTAAACACATACTTAATGTTATATAAGAGTCCCTGCATCAATGCAGCCTTTGTCATCATAAAAATGTGATGTCCAAAGTATTCGAGAAAAGCTTGTTTCCCATAAACAAAGCAATGCCAACGAAAGCCAGTTTGTAAAAACAACAGCAAACCTACATACCAGCCTTGGGTGAGAGGAGCCCAAGTGCTCTGCAGCCAGATCTCAGGCTGCATCAGTATTGGGGTGTGAATAAGGCAAAGCCCTCAAAGGAACCTTTTGGGGGGGTTTGCACAAGGATGCCTGGTGAGGAAGAGGAGGGTGAGGTTGTGTGTTGCAGTGATACTGGGGTGCACCGGGATAAGGCACCTTGGCACCCCTTATGCACCCCAGGCACAGCAATGGGGTGAAAGAAGGGGTGGCAGGAGGGGTATGAGGGTGGTTTCCCCTGTCACTGAGCAGCAAGAGCCAAGGTTTTCCTGTGAGGTGCCAGGGTAGTATGAGCAGGGAGGGACTGTTTCAGATGGCATTTCTGGGAATATCTGCCAGCAAACAGGCTTTCATCTGCCGGGAACTACAAATTTGGGAACACCCAGATTGCACAACACCACAGCTGATGCTGCCACCGGCAGCCACGGCAGCAATAAATAGGCAAGAAGCAGGCACACGAGCAGAGCCCTGAGAGGAGAACATCCCCAGGTACACCTGCTGCCCGCTGCTGCAGAGATGGTGCACACAACCTCCTTCCTCCTGGTGCTCAGCCTGGCCATGGTGGCCCCGGTCCTCTGCACAAAGAAGGTAATGGCAGGGCTGGGATGCAGGGGCAGGGTGGGCAGGGGCTGCCCTGCAGCACCAGTGATGAGTCCCTTCCACCCCAGTGCGTGCTGACCGGGCGATGGGTCAATGACCTGGGCTCCAACATGACCATCATGGCCGTGAATGAGAAAGGTGAATTCCTCGGCTCCTACCACACGGCTGTGACAGCCACCAGCAATGAGATCAAAGTGTCACCGCTGAGTGGGTCCCAGCACCGCACAGACAAGAACAGCCAGGCCACCTTTGGCTTCACCGTTAACTGGAGCTTTTCAGGTGCTTCTCCTTCCCCACCTCCCTTGCTGTGTCCTCAGAGCTCCGCTGTGCTGTCCCCAGAGCCCCCTGCCCTTCCTGTGATGACCGCGATGCTCCTCTGCCCTCACAGCAGTGTCCCTGATGATCCCCTGCTTTTCTCTGCTGTGTCCCCAGTGCTCTCACATCCCCTGTGCTGTCCCTGATGCTCCCCCATCCTTGACTCTGGAGCTCTTTGGCTGGTGTCACCTCCCAGTCCCAGGGTGCAGAAGATGCTCGGGGGGGCTGAGGCCTGCTGTTGTATGCCCTTCTCTGCTCAAGCCCCCTCCTGCCTGCTCTCCCCATTACCACTGTCCCCGAAAGGAGCAGTGTCTATTGCTCACTGTGCCGGACATGGTGCAGGGCACTGACCTGCCACCCTGTCCATGCTCCCCTTCACCTCCTGCCCCATGCCTGCAGACTCTGTCACTGTGTTCACGGGCCAGTGCTTTGTGGATGAGAATGGAAAGGAGGTCTTGAAGACAATGTGGCTCCTGCGGTCGAATGTGGACAGCATCAAGGATGACTGGAAAGCCACCATGTGAGGCCATACCCTGCACATGTCCCCTCTGCATCCCCAGCGGCGATGCACCTCATGGTGCTCAGTGCCCTCAGGGCTGCTGGTGGTTACTAAGGATGGTGCCCAGGGATCCCACCACAGCGCATCTGCTGCTGGGGGAGACTGGACTGTGTGGGCTTGTCCTGTGCAAGGCTGCAATTCCCACCCTTACATCTTCTCCCTCTGTGTCCCACAGGGTCGGCATCAACATCTTCACCCGCATGCGCTCGAAGAAGGAGTGAGGGTAATGGGAGTTCCTGAGCTGGCTACAGCGTGTGTCCCCCTTCCCTGACCCCATTGCTTCCCACAATAAAGCTTTGCGGCAAGCACCCACCACCTCTTGTCGCGTTGTGCCTCGGCACCCACATCCCACCATCCCCTCCACAGCATCCCCTGGGGAGCAATGACCTCTCCTGTCACCACCCCCAGTGCCCAATGCGTCCCCCTTGCCACGGGGGGTGCAGAGCCTCTGCCGCAGCCCCCCCACCGCGCCGTGCTCCGTAGGGCTCCGCTCGCTGCGCCGCGGTGGCCGGTGGCCCGTGTCCCACCGCGGTGGCCCTTGGCCGGGGGCCCGGCATGGGCGGCCGCTGCCCCTTGCAGCATAAAAGAGCCGGGGCGGGCGCGGGTCGCAGCGTGGGCAGCGCTCGCAGCCCCAGCACCGCTGCTGCCATGGGGACCGGCGGCTGCTGCCTCCTGCTCGCCCTGGCGCTACTCGCTCCGCGCTCCGCCGTTGCCAGGAAGGTAAGGGCAGCCGGGGGCCGCGTGTGCTCGGCGCGCAGGGTGCCTGCGGGAAGGCTGCGCTCCCCGCTGCCATGCCGTGCTGCGCCGTGCCGTGCTGCGCCCTGCGCTGCTGCGGCATCCCCGTGCCCCGGTGCTGCGTGAGCGGCCACGGGGCTGCCTGCTCTTGCTGCGCTGTGCTGTGCTGTCTGGTGCCGTGGCGTGGGATGCCGTGCCGTGCCGTGCCGTGCCACGCTGTGGTGTGGCACTCTGGCACCGTGTGCTGCGCCGTGCCCTGCTGCGCCGTGCCCTGCTGTGCCGTCCCTGAGGTGCAGCGGGAGCAGCCGAGGGGCTTCCTGCTCTTGCTGCGCTGTACTGTGCTGTCTGGTGCTGTGCCGTGCTGTGCCATGATGTGCCATGGCGTGCCGTGCTGTGCTGTGTAGTGCCGCGCTGCGCTTTGCCGCCGTGTGCTGTGCTTTGCCACTGTGTCCTGTGCCGTGCAGTGCTGCGCCAGACTGTTTTGCCACCATGTGCTGTGCCAAGCTGTACTTTGCCACCGTGTGCTGACCTGTGCAGTGTCATGCTATGCCACCTCTGGTGCACGGTGTGAATGCCTTGAGGGGATTGCATGTTTCCACCGTGCCGTGCCAAGTGCCACAGAGCACAGAATGTTTGTGTCGAAGGGGCTGCCTGTCCTTGCTGTGTGCTCTGCCGTGCCATGCCGTGCCATGCCATGGTGCAACATGCATGACCCAGGAGGCTGCCAGCTCTGGCTGGTCACTTACCCCTCATATGGGGACACCCAGCACCCCACTGCCCTGCCACGGAATGGGGAGGTGCTGTCACCATCAGTCCCATCTGCCATGCGGAGGGGCTGTGCCACCCACATGCATGTGGGGCACACATCCCACTGTTCAGGCACGCTGGAGGGTGGGCTGTGGCTTGGCACTGCCCAAGGCAGCCACACACCCCCCGGTCCCCAGTGCAACCTGCAGGGCTTGTGGAGGAACGAGCTGGGCTCCAACATGACCCTCTTGGCCCTGGATGCAGCTGGGACCTTCTCGGGCTCCTACCACACTGCCGTGGCAGCCACCAACAAGCAGATATTGGTGTCACCGCTGCAAGGAGCCCTGCAGCACTCCAGTAGCAAGGGGCAGCCCACCTTCGGCTTCACCGTGCAGTGGCAGTTCTCAGGTATGATGATACCCAGCACAGGGTCCTGGGGCAGCCAGATGTACCTTTCACATGCTGGGAGTGGGGTGCGGCCACACACCCCCCATGGCACCACCAGGAACCATAGCTGGGGCCATGGACCAGCCGAGCACTCACATTGCTGTGATGAGGTTTGGTGCTGGGAGAGCTGTCTGTCTGGGGTGGCTGCGAAGAGAGGCATCTGGGGGGTGGCAGGGGTGTCCGTCTGTCTGGGGGGTGCCAGAGGTGTCTGTCCATCCAAAGGACATGGCAGGCACGATGCACGTATCTCCATCTAGGCAATCTGGAAGTCCCCCTGCCTCTGCAGTGCAAGTGGTGGGGGGTGTCTGTCTGTTTGAAGGTCTGCCATAATTAGGTTCCTCTGTACGGTGGACAAACCCTGAAAAACCTTTGCCCTAACTGAATCCCAACAGACTCCATCACTGCATTTGCGGGACAGTGCTTTGTGGACCGCCGTGGGAAGGAGACACTGGAGACAACATGGCTGCTACGGGAAGAAGTCCCAACCCGCAGGGACTCCTGGAGAGCAACCAGGCAAGACGAATTCCTGCACAAATGCTAAACCTCAGCCTAAACCTGAACCGAAACCTAACCCTAGATCTAACCCAAACCCTAACCCTAAACCTAACCCTAACACCAGCCCAAAACATAGCCCTAACCATAATCCTAGCTCAAAACCAAAACATAGCCCTAGTCCTAGCCCTAAACCTAAACCTAAATAAAACCTTAAAACAAGGCCTAAACCTAAACCCAGCCCAAACCCAAACCCTAAACAAAACCTAACAATAGCACTAAACCTAACACTACCACTAAGCCAAAACCAAGCCATAAACCTCAACCTAGCCCTAAACCTAACCCTAAACGTACCCATAACACTAATCCTAAACGTAGCCATAAACCTGAATCTAGCCCCAACCCTAACCCAGAATAAAAAACTGACACTAACCCTAACTGCAGCCCTAGAATCAACATTAGCCTTAACCCTAAACCTAAGCCTAAACATAGCTCTAAGACAAACCTTAAACCCTAACAATAAAGCAAACACTAACAACAGCCAAGAACTAACAACTAACCCTAACCATAGCCCTCACACTAACCCTAGCCCTAACCCTAAACCTAGCCCAAACCCTAGCCATAAACCTAAACCTAGCCCTAAACCTAAACCTAGCCCTAACCCTAAACCTAACCCTAACCCTAGCCCTAAACCTAAACCTAGCTCCAAACCTAAACCTACCCCAAACCTAACCCTAGACGTAACCCTAACCCTAGCCCAAAACTTAACCCTACCCCTACCACTAACCCTAACCCTAGCCCTAACCCTAGCCCTACCCCTACCCCTGACCCTAACCCTAGCCCTAACCCTAACCCGCAGCCCTGCCACTCCTCTGCTGACATGTCTTCCTGCAGGGTCGGCACTTCCATCTTCACCCGCATCAAGTGATGGGGATGGAGATTGGAGCTGCTTGCGTCCTGCTGTCCCACCTGCATTCCCAAGGCCCTCCACTGTCCTCGTCCTGGGCTGGGCTCCTGCTTGGTCCCAGTATACTGGCTGGAAACACACCCTCACCCTGCTCTGCTTCCTCCCAGTGCCTCCCAGCATCCTTTCCCAAAGCTTGCTGTCCCTATATATGGAGCTGAATAAACTTTTCCGTGCCTGGCAAAGAGCTGTGCCCCGTGTCTCTCTGGGGTGCAAGAAGTCACCCTGTGCCCATGGGCAGAGTGAGGTGGTGGCAGAGGGAGGGCAGGGAGGTGTTTTGGGGGGCTAGGGGACAAGGGTAGGATGGAAGCTGGGTCATCCTTCTTCCAGGTCATGGCCTCAGGCCTCTGCAGGTGCCTTCTTGCCCATGCACCCATCTGGGGTATCTACAGGCACCCTGCAATGGGTGTTCCCAGGCAACATCCCTGGTGTGGAGCCCCATCCCAGCAGAATGCCCCACGGTTGGGGTCAGGGTGAAGGTTGCATGCAGGGAAGCCAGCACCTCACCTGGCATCATCCTGCATCTCTGTACCCCAGTCTGCCTCTTATTCCCATTAAACTCCATTTCCAGCCACTGCTCTGAGTGTGGGTTCATGGGCACTTGTTACAGGGGAGGGCTGGGTGCCTGCTCCCACAGAGGCAACCATGGTGGGGTTCTGGAGTGATCCAAGTCTCGGCTGGATTCTAGAGGGACCATAGGAAGGACAAGTGGCTCCAGGGACAGCTACCGGGCAGACTGTGTGGTTAAGGCCAGATCCTAGAGAGATACATGCTGGATATATGCCATATGCTTGCATTTCCCGCTATCTGGTTATTGCCTGACCAGTCAGAGGGTGGAACAGGATAAGGCTCCTTTTGGGAACCCAGATTCAGAGGGCAACATCACCTGCACATTAAACTTTATCAGCTCATTGGTAATGAAACCACACACATCAAACAATGCCCTTTGCACGGACCGATCCAACACGTGAACTTACTAATTTATCACTTCACTAGCTCATGAAGTTCCCAATTCACAAATTACCCAATACGTAACACATAGCTTCCAGATTGGGTGCCCCTGAACATCCTAGGGATGGGCTGGGAGAGGCAGGAAGGGCTCAAAGGACAATGCTGCTTGGAGAATGCAGGGCTGCTGGGGGAAGGGACTGATGGATGGGGCAGGGATAGCAAGCACACAGTGCCTTGGGGAAGTGTGATGCCCTGTCCACCTTCCTCTTCCTCTCACAGTGTTCCTGCCCTTCCCCAGCCTTCCTCAGCCTTTGTTCCTCTCCCTTCTTCCCTGATGAGCTCTGGGGCTGCTCTCAGCCCTGCCAGGTCCTGGGCAGCGCGTGGAACAGAAGATCTTGTCCATTCTGAAGAAAGGCTTTCTATAAATACGTTTCTGAGTCTTTATAACATGAGTCTGTGTGTACAGATGCAGTTTACTACGCAGCATTCCAACAAAAAGCTTATTAAACTTCATTTCCGGTAAATGAGGCTTTTATGGTAAGAGTGTGAACAGAAAGAGGTATGATCAAAAATAATCCAGTTTTAGCTTTTGTCTAGCTTCATTTTTTGGCCTTACTACAATGCTGTGGCTTGAGTGTTTTCGCTGTTACCCTACAAGAACCCATGTTGTGTTGCGAGGACGGGGGCCCCTTGTTCTCACCCAGACTTGTGCACGTAGAAGAAGGCAGCTTACAGAATCAGGGATGACGTAAAGAGCCTGATTGCGAAACCGAACAGAAACAGAAAGCAAAAACACAAGTTTACAGGAAGTCAGCACTGGTAGTGTCAACACCACTGCTCCCAAGCCACACTTATCATCAGCCCCATATAACCCACACCCCTGCCCTGCCTCCCATATGGCCCCCTCTTCGGTGCTTCAGCAGCTCACCCTGGCCTCATCCTGCCCTGGTGTTCACTGGTGAACCCACATCTGGTGCGTGCAACCAAGGCTGCCCACCTCCAGACTTCTATGCTCCTCAATAGGGTTTTCCTGCAGCTGTCGGGGCAGGTTCTCGTTTTCACCTTGGGGGCACTGCAGTTCACCATCCGTCCCCTCAAACGTACCCTTGCCCTGTCCTCTTGGCTCCCAGCCCTTCTGTTTGTACCCTGCAGCAACCAGGGGGTGGCTTGGGATTCAGGGTTTCCTGCAGGGCAGGGGTGAAGACCAGACACGAGACACAGGGTCAGGGAACCCCAGGCTGAGCCACAACAGTGGGCAACCTAGGGCAACCTGTCCTACGTGGAATCAGGCTGGTTTGGGTTGGAAGGGACCTTGAAGCTCATCCAGGTCCAACCCCCTGCCACGGGCAGGGACACTGTCCACTAGAGCAAGGTGCTCCAAGCCGTGTCCAACCTGGCCTTGATCACTGCCAGGGATGGGGCAGCCACAGCTGCTCTGGGCACCCTGTGCCAGCGCCTCAGCACCCTCACAGGGAAGAACTTCTGCCTAAGAGCTCATCTCAGTCTCCTCTCTGTCAGGTTAAAGCCATTCCCCTTGTCCTATCCCTACAGGCCCTTGTGCAAAGCCCCTCTCCCACTTTCCTGTAGCACCTTTAGGCACTGGAGCTGCTCTAAGGTCTCCCCTTAAGGAGCCTTCCCTTCTCCAGGCTGAACCAGCCCAGCCTTCAACCTGGCTCCAGAGCAGAGCTGCTCCAGCCCTCGCAGCATCTCCATGGCCTCCTCTAGACTCATTCCAACAGCTCTACACCCCTCTTGTGTTGAGGTACCCAGAGCTGCACACAGGACTGGAGGTGGGAATCACCTCCCTCCACCTGATGAACACACTCCTTTGATGCAGCCCAGGATAAAGTCTGCTCTCATGAGTTCCAGGGTATCAAGCTTGCTGTGCAGCCTCCTCATTGCTCTAAGGGTCTTGAGTTCCACCAGTTCATGGCCACTGCAGCCAAGGCTGCCCTTGGGCTTCACACTCACCACCAGCCTCTCTCTGTTGGTGAGGAGAAGGTCCATCATAGCGCCTCTCCTTGCTGTCTCCTCTATCACCTGGAGGAGGAAATTAACATCAACACATCCCAGGAACCTCCTGGATTGCAAATGTTGTGCTGGGTTGTCCCTCCAACAGCTATTGGGATGGTTGAAGTCCCCCATGGGGATGGGGGCTTGCGAACACGAGGCTGCTCCTACCTGCCTATTGACAACTCATCTATAGACATGTAATAGCAGCCTACATGTCCCCATTGCACCTTCATCCCCATCCTCATTCTGATATCCATCCCCATCTCTGCCTCCATTCCTGCCTCCATCCCCATCCCCACCTCCATCCTCAGCTCCATCTACATCCCCATCCCTGTCACCATCCCCATCCCTTTCCTTGTCCCCATCCATGATCCCACCCCCATCTCCACCCCCATCCCCACCCCCATCCCTATCCCCATCCCCACCTGTACCCCCTTCTCCATCCTCATCTCCATCCCCATCTCCATCCCCATCCTTAACTACATCCTCAACCCCACCCACATCCCCATCCCTATCCCTGTTCCCATCCCACCACTATCCCCATCCCCATCCTCATCTCCATCCATTCCCCCATCCCCATCAGTGTCCCCGTGCCTCCCGCCGAGGCTTTCCGGGAAGCCGACGTCTCGGCAGTGCTATAAAAAGGAGAGGGCGGCCCCGGCACGGCGGGATTCGGTTTCGCTACTGCCGACGATGAGCCGCCGCCTGCTCTGCACCCTCGCCTTACCCGGCGGGACAGCGCTGGCAGCTGCCGCGGCGGGGATGCAGGTGGACCTGCTGCGGGGCGCGATGGGGCACTGGCTCGGAGGGGCTGCCCGGGATCAGGAGGGGCCCTCCGGCAGCGGGAGACACCCCTGCTCCAGCGGGAGCTCCTGCCGAGGGGATGCTCCGAGCCGGGGGATGCTCCGGGGCTGTCCGTGTCCCCGGGAGGGATGGGCATGGCACACAGGGAAACCGGGGCACAGTCCACCGGGGGGTGGCTTCTTGCCCCTGCCCGGGGAAGTGTGGTGTGGGGAGGACAGGCTGCGTTCGGAGCTGGAGCCTTGCAAGCGGGATGCTGCAGGGGCTGCATGACCCTGAGGGTTCACGCCATGCACCGGTGCCGTGCAGAGCGCGCATCCCTGGTGCCATGCGCAGCGCGCATCCCCACACGCACGGACAGGTGTGTGCTGCGGTCGCACAGCTCACCTGCCTGCCCCTGTGTTTTCCCTCTTTTCGAAGATCTTCTGCCAGGCAGATGCAACGCCAGGTGGGGAAAAAGACAGCATGAAGGAGGCAAAGGCGACCAACACCAAATGGTGGCTGAGCCAAGGGCAGAAACACTCCACAGGGAACAGCAAGGTGAGTCCAGCACCCCATGGGGATGCGGGCAGGGGAAGGGGCTGTGTGCAGGCAGCCCCCAGGGACACACCTGCTCATTCCCAGGTATGTGACCTGACTGGCTGGTGGAAGAATGACCTGGGCTCCAAGATGCTTGTGGACAAGACTGACAGCCAGGGCAACTTCTCGGGCATGTACTACACTGCAGTGTCCAGCACTCACAAACCCATCGAGCCATCCCCCCTCGTTGGCACCCAGCACCTGGACAAGGATGGGCTTTGCACCTTCGGATTCACTGTCAACTGGAAGTTTTCTGGTCAGTGGCTGTGCCTGGATGGGGAGGAGGGATGAAGAAGGGAGCTTAAGCAGGTCCCAGTGCCTATCCCCATCCCTTTGTCCCCACTCCTGCCCCCGGTCTGTCCTTTCCTGAACTGTCCCCACTCTGGTCAGTGCCTGCAGGCAGCAGGTGACCTCCTAAAACAGTGTTTGGGCTGCGTGGCATCAAGAGTTGCTTCGACAGCATCACTGCCAGAGCATTCCCCTGCAAACATTGGGACCCACCCTTTTTCCATGAGCATGAAACCCATCGGTGCTCATGAAGCCGGGGTCCCGCTGGGTTGCTAACAGCGCCTGCTTACCCTCAGACTCCACCGCTGTCTTTGTGGGCCAGTGCTTTGGTGAGGACGGCAGGGAGGAGGTCCTGCAGACCTCCTGGATGCTGCGGGAGAAGGTTGACTCCCAACACAATGACTGGAAAGCCACAAGGTGAGGCAAGGGCACCCAGCCCCACTGGGACCCCTGCCCCTCCACCAGCTGGGCACTAATGGCCTTCTGCTTCCCCACAGGGTGGGACGCAACACCTTCAAGAGGCTGGCCTGAAAGGAGGATGGAGAACTTTCTTACTTCAGACTTGGAGAGCCTGAGGCCCCTGAGCACCATCAGTGTGCACCAGCACTGGGTTGTTACCAGCCCTGAGGGAAGATGTACCCCAGGAAACAAATAAAATGAGCTATTTTTAACTTCAGACCCAACCTCGTGCAGTCTGTGTATATGTCCTGGGGAAGCTGGGCTAAAGCGCTGTGGTGGGTACAGGGTGATCTCTCACCCTGTTATTCCAGGAAGAGAACAGCCCCTTTTCCATCCCAAATGGGATGCTGCATCCTCAAAGTGAATCTCTGACACCAAGCATGGCAGGGCACTGGCTCTTCCCTGCTAAATGATGGGTGGGTGTGATGGGAGGATAAGCTGGGTGGGGGCCCTTCTGCATTCCAAAAAGCTGGATGAGAGCTCCTTTTCTCCAGCTCTGAGGCAGCCCTAAGGCTCTTGGCTTCATCCATACTCCCGCAAGCAGGAAGGGCTGCTCTGTACTGGCTGCTCAGCACTGGGAGCAGCAGCAAATCCAAAATACTCCTTTTAAGGAAACGTGCCTGATTTACAGGAAAACGGACATCCATCAGCTGCAGCTCCAAACTTTTGTCCACTGTATTTTGTGACTTACAGAATGCACTGGGATCGTGTGAGACACACATCCGGCCAGAGCAAAGGATTTGCAGGAATCTCAGCTTAAAGCTTGTTCCTTTAGCTCTACAGTCCCAGAATAACCCCAGATGAGCTGAACACCCCGTGCTGACACCCTGCATGGGATGTGAGCAGCCCAAGGATAGGAATGGGCAGGTGGGACTGCCCCCTCCTCCTGCTCCCCTTGTTTTCCTGCCAGGAATGCTGTAGGAGAGCATTGCCAACAGCATCCGTGCATTTAACATGCTTTCCACCTGCTTTGTGTTTCAGCTTACCTCGTTGCAGAAATGCATGCGGTTTGCTTGCTACATTTTGCTCCCTTGGGTCCATTATCCTCTTCTGGAGCGATACTTCTGTTTCCTTCTTGGTGCTTCCCCGGAACTGCTCCAGCTTTTTCAGTTTCCTTACGGACTTTATAAGCAGAATGCCTTTATGCCAGGTCCCTCTACAATGTCCTCTGGTCTGTGCAGTCTTTTACCTGCTTTAGAAGAACCTGAGAATTAGGAGAGTGGCAGAGGGACTGAGGACTCTGCTCTCACCCCAAAGCCTTACTGCATGCATCCTCCTAACTTCATTATTGCTTTCATGCCAAAGAATGATTCAACAATTAGAGCCTATTAGGGAGGGATGGGATTCACCTACACAGAATCTTTGGCAGCAGGCTGGCCAACTTGGCAAGATGGGCTTTAAACTGAAGGACTTTGGAGCAGGGTCCAAACTCACACTGTTGCAGCCAACTGGGGAGTAAGTGAGGCCAACCAGTGCAGTGACAAATGCTCCTTAGCTGCCTTCCGAAATGGGAAGTGGGATACCAACTACTTCAAGTGCACATGCAGCAATGCATGCAATGTGGAGCAAACAGGAGGAACTGGAGCTCTGTGCCTAGTCAGAAAGTTATGACATTACAGGAATAACTGAGACATGATGATACAACTCACATGGCAGGAGGATCATGGTGGACGGCTATAGGCTGATTCATAAAGACTTGCAGGTTAAAAGAAGAGGAGTCACACCCTGTTCAGAAGACTCCAAGTCCTGTTAAGGAGAACCTTGAATGTATAGAAGTCAATGATGGGGACTGTGGAAGCCCTATCGAATGCCTCTTTGTCAAGATCAGAGGGGTCATCTCCAAGGGGGATCTTACAGTAGGTATCTGCTGCTGACATTCAAACCAAGCTGCTCAGGCAAACAGAGCTATATTTGAGTCACTGAATGAAGATTCAGGTCAACAGAACCTGGTTCTCATGGGTGATATAAACTACCCAGACAACTGGTGGAAGGACAACAGAGAAGGCAACATGTCATCCACCACGTTCCTCAATGGTATAGAGGACTGCTTCCTCAAAGAAACGTTATATGTTTCAACGAGGAATATGGCATTGCTGGACTTGCTGCTACTCACGAACCCAGCAAACCTGCCTTGTAGTACCATGGGTAATGATGGCCTTGGTGGCAGCAATCACTATATTGTGGAGTTTGGGATGTGGCTGAGCACTGCCTCCCCATGAAGAGCACAAGAATATTGATAGGTTATGTAGGGAGAAAGTTAGAAAGGTGAAGGCACAGCTGGAACTTACTCTGGCCACTGTATAAAAGATAATAAAAACTTTTTACAAACATATTAGCAATAACAGGAGGGCCAAGAAGAACGTCCATCCTGTATTGGATACCAGGGGAAACCTAGCAACCAGGCGTGAGGAAATGGCCGAGGTACCTAATGCCACTTTTGCCTCAGTCTCTACAGTCATACCAGTCATTCTCAGGGTACTCAGTCCCCTGATTTGGAGGACCCAGATGGGGAACTGATTGAAGTCCCCATAATCCAAGAAGAAATTGTTAGTGACCTCCTGCTCCATGTAGATGTTCACAAGTCTATGGGGCCAGATAGGTTACATTCAAGAGTACTGAAGGAGCTGGCAGAGGAGCTTGCTAAGCCACTCTCCATCATCCATCAGCAGTCCTGGTCTAGTGGCCAAGTCCCAGAGCACTGGTTGGAGTAGATGATCCTAAGTGAGATCACACAGTGTGTGCCCAAAAAAGGATCAGGACCAGTCAGCACAGGCTCATGAAGGGCAGGTCCTGCTTGACCAACCTGACCTCCTTCTACGACAAGATGACCCACCTGGTTGAGGAGGAAAGGCTGTAGATGTCATGTATTTGGACTTAAGTAAAGCATCTGACACTGCCTCCCACAGTATTCCCCTTGAGAAGTTGGCTGCTCATGGCTTGGATAGGAGGATTCTTCGCTGGGTTGGAAACTGTCTGGATGGTCAGTCCCAAAGAGTGGTGGTAAATGGTGTCACATCTAGTTGGCGACTAGTCACCAGTGGTGCCCCTCAGGGCTCGGTGTTCAGGCCAGTGCTGTTTTATATCTTCACTAATGATCTGGATGAAGGGATGGAGTGCACCCTCAGTAAATTTGCAGATGACACCAAGCTGGGTAGGAGTGTTGATCTGCTGAAGGGTAGGAAGGCTCTGCAGAGGGATCTGGATAGGCTGGATCCGTGGGCTGTGGTCAATACGATGAGGTTCAACAAGACAAAGTGCCGGGTCCTGCACTTGGGCCACAGCAACCCCATGCAATGTTCCAGGCTGGGGAAAGAGTGTCTGGAAAACTGCTCATGGAAAGGCCCTTGGGGTGCTGATTGATGGAGCTGAACATGAGCAGCTTGTGCCCAGGCAGCCAGGAAGGCCAACGGCATCCTGGCCTGCATCAGCAATAGTGTGACAGCAGGGCCAGGGCAGTGATCATCCCCCTGCACTGGGCGCTGGTGAGGTTGCACCTCGAATCCTGTGTTCAGTTCTGGACCCCTCACTACAAGAGAGACATTGAGGTGCTGCAGTGGGTCCAGAGAAGGGCAATGGAGATGGTGCAGGGCTTGGAGCACAAATGTGATGAGGGACCTGGGGGGTTTAGTCTGGAATAAAGAAGGCTCTCGGGAACCTTATCACTCTCTCCAGCTACATGAAAGGAGGTTGTAGTGAGATAGAGATCGGCCTCTTCTCACAGGTAAGAAGAGATGGGACGAGAGGTAATGGCCTCAAGCTGCACCAGCTGCAATACGTCCCTCTGTATGGCATCCCTTCCTTCCAGTGTGTCAACTCTACCACACAGCTTGGTGTCATCAGCAAATCAGCAAATTACTGAGGTTGTACTCAATCCCGCTGTTCACATATCCCACAAAGACTTAAACAACGCTGGTCCCAAAACCAAACTATGAAGGAGTCATCACTGGTCTCCACTTGGATATTGAGCTGTTGACCACAACTCTTTGTGTGCAATCATCCAGCCAATTACTCACCCACTAAGTGGCCCATCCATCAAACTGATGCCTCTGCAGTTTAGAGACAAGGATCTCATGTGGAACATTATCAGATGCCTCGCACAAGTCCAGGTAGATGACATCAACTGCTCTTCCCTTATCCATAAATGCTGTAACCTTCCTGTAGAGGCGCCAGATTTGGCAGGCATGATTTGCCCTCTGTGAAGCCATGTTGGCTGTCACCAACCACTTCCTCCTTTTCCATGTGCCTCAGCATAGTTTCCAGGAGGTTGCATATATGCATATGCCTTAGTATAGTTTCCAGGCTCCATGACACCACTGGGCTCTGGGGAGATTGACAGATGTGTAGCTCCCCAGGTCTTCCTTGTGTCCCTTTTTACAAATGGATGTTAGGTTTCCCCTTTTCCAGTCAGTGGAACCTCACTGGGCTGCCCCACTTCTCAGACATGATGGAGAGCAGCCTGGCCACTTCACCCACCAGTTCCCTCAGGCCCATGGATGCATCTCATCAAGTCCCATGGACTTGTGAACCTTCAGCTCCTTTAGACAGTCTCAAACTTGATCTTCTCCTGCAGCAGGGGGTTCTTCATTCTCCCTGTCCCTGCCTTTGTCTTCTGTGACTGCGCAGTCTGTCTGGAGCACCTGCCAGTGAAGACTGAGGCCAACAAGTCATTGAGTACCTTGGCCTCCTCCATGTCCTGGGTAACCAGGCCTCCCCTTTCCTTTCGGAGAGGGCCCACATTTTCCCTTGACTTCCTCTTATCGCCGACATACCCAGAGAAGCTTTTCTTGCTGTCCTTGATCTCCACGGCCAGATGTAACCCTGTCGGGGCTTCAGCTTTCCTAACCCCATCCTTGGCAGCTCAGACAATTTCTCTGTGTTCCTGCCAGGATACCTGTCCTTGCTTCCACCATCTGCAGACCTCCTTTTGGTGTTGGAGTTTGTCCAGGAGCCCCTTGTTCACCCACAGAGGCCTCCAGGAGTTTTCACCTGACTTCCCTTTTGTTGGGACAATTGCTCCTGAGCTTGGAGGTGATCCTTTAATATTAACCAGCTTTCTCAGTCTCCTCTTCCCTGCAGGGCTCTGTCCTGAGGAGCCCTCTCCTGCTACCCTGCCTGCACCCTGGCTGTACTGCAGCACCGGTGCTGAGTCCCTTCCACACCGGTGCTGATTCCCTTCCACCCCAGTGCTTGTTGACCGTGTGCTGGATCAATGACCTGGGCTCCAACATGACCATCATGGCCGTGAATGAGAAAGGTGAATTCCTCGGCTCCTACCACACGGCTGTGACAGCCACCAGCAATGAGATCAAAGTGTCACCGCTGAGTGGGTCCCAGCACCGCACAGACAAGAACAGCCAGGCCACCTTTGGCTTCACCGTTAACTGGAGCTTTTCAGGTGCTTCTCCTTCCCCACCTCCCTTGCTGTGTCCTCAGAGCTCCGCTGTGCTGTCCCCAGAGCCCCCTGCCCTTCCTGTGGTGGAATTGAGCTACCCTGCCCTTCCTGTGGTGTTCCCAGACACCCCCAGCCCTTCCTGCGGTGACTTCAGACATCCGTAGTCCTCCTTGTGGTGTCCCTGATGGTCCACCAACTTCTTTTGGTGTCCCCCGTGCTGCCCTATACCCAACAGGCACCTCCCAGTCCCCACTTCTCACTCTTGTCCAGGCGGGTCCTGCCCAGGATGAGATGGGGCAGAGCTGGATGCAGTCTCTCTAATTTTTAGAGTAAAAATTAAGTGTAATTTCTACATGAGCAATGCAGATCCTGCTCCCCAGGAAGCAGCAGTGTGGTTCTTTTGGCATATTCAAGCCCAGGTCCGATGTGACTATGGAGAATACTCAAAGCAGATTTTCATCCCTGTGCTGGACACGGGCCAGAGAGGTCCCCTGTGCCCTGAGCACATCCAGATTCCAGCTCTGTCTTCCCATGCAGCAACATGTTCACAGGTTGGAGAGACATCTTAAGAGGAGGTGGCTGTGCCATGTACCCATGCAAAAGCCGTGCAGCCTGAAGACTCCTGGCTACCTGCACGTCCTCAGTATGGCATCATACCTTTAGGGATGCCTTGGGAGGGCTCAGCAGGGCTTTGCCATGGAGCTGTACCTTGCTCAGCTTCCAAGCACCATAGAGGTGGCGTTGCCTCTCAGGAGGCCTGAGCATGGGGGTACCATGCACAGGGCATCCTCTCTCACGGGGACAAGCAAATTTACCTATCTAGGTATCTTCCAGAAGAGCCTTTCTGTGTTTACAAGAAGGATGTAATTCAGGTGGCACAAGGATCACCTGGAAGGTGTTCCTTGGTTGAGCACTGAGCTGCAAGAAGCAAGGCCTCCCCATGAGGCGCCCGGGATGCCTGAGCGAGGAGGCACTGTTTCAGCTGCGAATAGCTGCCTGCCACATCCTGTGGCCTGGAACTACAAATTTGGGAACACCCAGATTGCACAACACTGCAGCTGATGCTGCCACCGGCAGCCACGGCAGCAATAAATAGGCAAGAAGCAGGCACACGAGCAGAGCCCTGAGAGGAGAACATCCCCAGGTACACCTGCTGCCCGCTGCTGCAGAGATGGTGCACACAACCTCCTTCCTCCTGGTGCTCAGCCTGGCCATGGTGGCCCTGGTCCTCTGCACAAAGAAGGTAATGGCAGGGCTGGGATGCAGGGGCAGGGTGGGCAGGGGCTGCGCTGCAGCATCAATGATAAGTCCCTGTTACTACCCAAAAGGAGTCATTTAGGATGTCCTCCTTACCTTTGGGACCAACAACAGAGTTCATGATACCCATGGAGTGAATTAAGGTGAATTGACACTAACCAACCATTTTTATGATATATTCATACAAAATACAAGACGCGTGGTTAGATGCGGCAGCTCAATTGTGATTACTTTAACTGGATAAATGAGTTCTGTGCCATGAGTTTTTACTTAGATCTGGTCACTGTTCAATAAAAGAAAGAGAGGAAGAGAGGAGAAGGAGATAAAACAGAAGAGATTATCACCACCATGGATCCAGTGGTGTCCCCTTGGTCCTCTTCACCCTGGGTGTCTTGGTGAAAAGGGTCCCACCTGAGAATTCACTGATTTGGGTTTTATGCTCTTGAGAGGACGCCTCCTCATTGCTGTACGATGCGATGGTGGCTGTGGTCTGTGTCTGTGCAAGCTCAACGTGAGCGGTGGTTGCAGGGGGACTATTTCAGGGGTTGCATCCAATGAGACCTCCCCAGGGTCAACGATCTAGCATCCTACACGTGCAATTAGCTGTTGGAACTGGTGTTGTGCTCTTGCTTGTGGTTATAACACCTACTGTTATAGGTGTTGTAACACCTGGAAGAGACAAGGAGTCTCTTGCAAAGTTTGCAATGTGTGCAACAAAGCTGGCACCTTCTGCACCAAGAAATGTTTAAGGCAAATGTCCACTCATCTGCCCGCCACAGTCCACTCCAACCCAGTGTGTGCTGGCCGGGAACTGGACCAATGACCTGGATTCCAACATGACCATCAACCCCATGGACAGCCAATGTAACTTCAATGGCTCCTATCTCACGGCTGTGACAAAAAGCAAGAACAAAATTGTGGAATCACCACTGCTGGGGTCCCAGAACTGCACAAACCCTACCCAGCCCGTATTTGGCTTCACCGTCAACTGGAACTTTTCAGGTATTTCTCCTTCCTATCTTCCCTGTTGTGCCCCCAGATCTCACGTACCCTCCACTGTGAAGTCCCCACATCCTGCTGCTCATCTTGTGATACCACCAGATATATCCTGCCCTCATTTGCAATGTCCATGATGCTCTTCTGCCCTCACAGCAGTGTCCCTGACCACCCCCTGCTTTCCCCTGTGGTGTCCCCAGTGCTCTCACATCCCCTGTGCTATCCTTGATTCTTCCCCATCCTTGACTCTGGAGCTCTTTGGATGGTGTCACCTCTCAGTCCCAGGGTGCAGAGGACTCTCTGGGGGTTTGCTGTGTGTCCATCTCTATTCGAGGCCTCTCCTGCCTGCTCTCCCCATTACCACTGTCGAAGAGGGCAGGAATAGACTGGGCCTACTGCCCCTTGTGCTGGGACAGGGTGCAGGGCACTGACCTGCCACCCTGTCCATGCTCCCCTTCATCTCCTGCCCCATGCCTGCAGACTCTGTCACTGTGTTCACGGGCCAGTGCTTTGTGGATGAGAATGGAAAGGAGGTCTTGAAGACAATGTGGCTCCTGCGGTCGAATGTGGACAGGATCAAGGATGACTGGAAAGCCATCATGTGAGGCCATACCCTGCACATGTCCCCTCTGCATCCCCAGGGGTCTGGGGCTCTGCTATACCATGGGGCTCAGTGCCCTCAGAGCTGCTGGTGGTGACAGAGAGTGGTGCTCAGCCACAGCCTGCCCTGGCGTCCCACCACACTGCAGCCACTCTTGGGGGAGATGGGGCTGGGTGGGCTTCGGCACTGGGAGGGTGCATTTGTCCTGCGCAAGGCTGCAATTCCCACCCTTACGACTCTTTCTGTGTCCTACAGTGTTGGCACCAACATCTTCACCCGCAAGAGCTCACAGAAAGAGTGAGGGAGGCAGCATGGTGGTTCCTGAGCTGGCTGCAGTCCTGGGGTGCCTCTGCCCCTGGTCCCCCATTTTGCATCCCACAATAAAGTTTTGTTGCAAACACCACTGTCTCTTGTCCATGTCACTGACAAAGATGTCAAACAGCACCGGTCCCAACACGACCCCTGAGGAAAGCCACTCATCACTGGTCTCCACTTGGATATTGAGCTGTTGACCACAACTCTTTGTGTGCAATCATCCAGCCAATTACTTACCCACCAAGTGGCCCATCCATCAAACTGATGCCTCTGCAGTTTAGAGACAAGGATCTCATGTGGAACATTATCAGATGCCTCGCACAAGTCCAGGTAGATGACATCAACTGCTCTTCCCTTATCCATAAATGCTGTAACCTTCCTGTAGAGGCACCAGATTTGGCTGGCATGATTTGCCCTTTGTGAAGCCATGTTGGCTGTCACCAACCACTTCCTCCTTTTCCATGTGCCTTAGCGTAGTTTCCAGGAGGATCTGCTCCATGACACCACTGGGCTCTGGGGAGATTGACAGATGTGTAGCTCCCCAGGTCTTCCTTGTGTCCCTTTTTACAAATGGATGTTAGGTTTCCCCTTTTCCAGTCAGTGAAACCTCATTGGGCTGCCCCACTTCTCAGACATGATGGAGAGCAGCCTGGCCACTTCACCCACCAGTTCCCTCAGGCTTCCTTTTGGTGCTGGAGCTCATCCAGGAGCAACTTGTTCTTCCACACAGGCCTCTTGGTGTTCTCGTCTGACTTCCCTTTTGTTGGGACAATGGCTCCTGAGCTTGGGGAAGGTGATCCTTGAATGCTAACGAACTTCCTTGGTCTCCTCTTCCCTGCTTTATCCCATGGTACTCTACCAAGCTGATCCCTGAAGAGGCCAAAGTCTCCTCTCCCGACCTCCAGGGTGGCGAGCTTGCTGTCCCATAGTTCCTGCCCCCTCTGCCGTGTCTGCATGGTCATCGCTCCTGACAGCTCCCTGCTCAGGATGCACACCCTGCTTTGCTGCTCTGCCTCTCCCCTTGCCTAGCACAGACCATCCCCCTGTGAGGATGGAGCAGCTCCGAGGACAGGTCCCAGCTTCCCCTCCATGGCTCCTTTCGAGCCCTCTCCTGCTGTCCTGCCTGCACCCTGGCTGTGCTGTAGCATAGAAACAGCAGCAGAGAAAATGGCTTAGAGACAGCAGCAGAAACTTGTAGCACAGGAGGGGATTGCAAGAGGATGAACTTGCAGGCACACACACACCACGCTTCAGGGGAGCAGAGGAAATCTGGTCAGGCCGTGATTGCTGCATCGCTGTGCGTGAATGGCAGCACCGGGATGGGGACAGCAGGAGACTGCCAGGCTGTGCCCACCCAGAGGGCTCCGTCGCAGAGCAAGGAATGGGCTGGCAAAGCCTCTTGGACAGTGGATGCAGAAGCCATGCCCGTGCCCCTGCCTCTGCACAAACCCATGCTCATATTCGTGTTCCTCCAGCCCTGCCTGGGTCACGCAGACCTCCTCACCTCGCCTGTCCTGGGCACCCTGACACCAGGCCACTGTCCCATGGCTGCTGGTCCGGTGCCCATGGGGCTCTGGTTACAGCCCTATAAAGGGATCAGGGTGCAGGGCTTGGTGGGGGAAGCTGTACTGGGCACTTCCCAGCCCTGCATCCATGGAGAGCAGTGCTTTCATCCTGGTCCTTGCCATGGCCCTGGTTCCGTTCATCACCCCTGCGGAGAGGAAGGTATGGGGATGGGTGATGGTGGGGATGTGGCACTGGGGTGCAGTGTGGGCAGCCAGGGATTCTCTCTTCAATGCCGTTTTAGGCTGGGACAAGCAGGAGAACTTTGCAAGCACCCAGTCCAGGCGATGGGCAGGGTATCTCTAGGTCACCCCCTCCCACTTGGTACCACCTCCACTAAGCTTTGCTTCCACAAGGGCATCTTGCACAGAGCATTCCCTCCCACAGGGTCTGTGCTCAGAAACACCATGCATGGAGCATTCCCTCCTATGGGATATGTGTCCAGGGCACCATGCACAGGGCATCCCTTCCTACATGGTCTGCGCCCAGGGGTGCGATGCACAGAGCATCCTCTCCTATAGAGCTCATATCTGGCCATACCGTGCATGCTAATGGGCTGAGATGTGCTGGCCTTGCTGCACCATCCACTTAGCAGCCAGCTAAGGAAGCATGTCCCCAAACTGGGGTAGAGCCATGCCACAGAGTCACACTTGCAGCAGGGCTTGCAGCTCCATCCGTGGGGCAGTAGGAGGGATAGGGACACCTCTGCACCATGCTCAGAGGGCCTGTGGCTGTGTCTCTTCAGTGCCAGCTCAGCGGGCTGTGGAGGAACGAGCAGGACTCGCTGATGGAGATTTCAGCACTGAGGGACAACGGGGACTTCCAGGGCAAATACCTCACACGGGTCACGCTCGCTGGTGGCTGTGCCCGCACCTCCCCGTTGAAGGGTGCCCAGCAGCAGCCTGGAGAGGGAGGGTGGCCCACCTTCGCCTTCACCGTGCGCTGGGACAAGTTCTCCAGTAAGTGCTGGGATACCTGGGGATGGCACCATGGGGGTACCGGGAGCCATGCAGCTCTCTGCTGGGTGTCGCTTTGGTGCAGCTAAACGGAGGAAGTGGCAGCCCCTTCTCATACAGCATCCCAGACCCCATTAGTAACAGCGGACGGGGTGCTGCAGACCCTGCCTTTTTCAAGGGAGCTCCTGGGGAAGAGCAAGTCCCCCGCTACAGTTTGGGGGGTGCAAGGCCATCAGAACACAGGGAGGGGGATGCACACAGCAGGCATGGGTGCCATCCCCGCTGACCACACCAAGCCTCCCCCAGATGCCACCACCACCTTCGCGGGACAGTGCTTTGTGGACTTGAGTGGAAAGGAGACACTGAGCACTATGTGGCTGCTGCGTGAAGCCGTCGGGTCCCTCGAGGAGGACTGGAAAGCCACCAGGTAATGGGGAGATGTGGGGGACATGGGAGCCCTCCTCAGTAACCCTCAAGAGGAACATTCCCTGGGCAAGGACCACCTCTGTGAACCCCCCAGCGTGGGTTTGCAGTGGGGATGTCGATACCTCCTGGCAAGGGGTTTTGCCAGGCCAGGGGCATCCCTACAGAGACACCCCTGTCACCTACTGGCACTGGCAGCTCTGAGGGGGCTGTCCATGGTCTCTGCTTCCCACAGGGTGGGCAGAAACGTCTTCACACGCAAACGCACCCCGAAAGGAAAGAACCTGTTGAGCTTGTTCCCATCCTGTGAGGACACGTCTTCGCCCGCCCCATGACCATGCTCCAGTTGCAGCCCCCCAAAGGCAAGCAAAACCAGCTTCTCATATCAAAATAAACTTCAAAATCACGTCCGCTGTGGTTGTCTGTTTCTAAAGGCTGCCCTTGCTCCCCTTCTGAGGCAGCTTCTGTCTCCAAGCACCACTGCCCTTCCCCAGTGATGTCTGCATCCCTCCCTCATCCCTCCATCCAGCTCTCTGGGATCATTTCCCACCTCATCCTAACTCAAACTTCCACCTTGCACCATTACTCTCCTCCTGCCTGCTGATGGTAGAGGTGGCATCATCATCTTGAATCCAGACAGCTTCCTTGCAGTGCCTTCATATCCATCCCTATCAGACACTTTTCCAGTGCCAGGACTCTACACTGTATGATTGGGTGGTTGAGGTAATGGTATTGGTAGATGTGAGATGTCAGTAAAGTGTTTCCTTCATACTGCACAGCACCTGAAGTAAGATGTGCACAGTTAAAGCACCCATCCCATTATATCCTATTGCATTTCATTGTATTGCATCACATAGCATCCTATTGCATTGCATCGCATCGCATCCTATTGCATTGCATCACATTGGAACCCTTCCAATCCACTGCATAGCATCTCATCCCATTGCATTGCATTGCATCCCATCTCATCCTGTCACACTGCATCACATCCCATCCCATTGCACTGAATCACATCCCACCCCATTGCATTGCATCACATCCCATCCCATTACATTGCATCACACTGCATCGCATCCCATCCCATTGCATTGCATCGCATGGCATCATATCCCACATATCTCATCATTCCCCTGAGTTAAAACCATAGATTTTACCTTTCTCTGCCACTGCATTTTGTCAGTGCCGCTCTCTCTGCCTCTGTGGACAGCTGCCAAGCTTAGTCAGCTCTTTCCACACAGTGTTTTTGGCAGGTCCATGGGTGAAGATGAAGCCTCCTACAGAAGCGTTACAAATATAACCCAGCCCCAGTGATGCCAGCGCACTATCTGCACAGCCCATCAAGCCTGGCCTAGCCGCAGCACGCTGCTGTGACATGGGGGGGTAGCTGCCACCTCCCTGGCACCTCAAGCAGGGCAGCTTGTCCCTTCCAAACAGCTCAGAAAGGCAGGGTGTCAGGCTGAAAGGATGGAGCACGGCGTCCAGGGCAACAGCAACAGATCCCCTGGGATAGCGAGGATTGCTCAAGCCCCTATGATAAGCTATGAGTTTGGACCTGCAAAAGGAGTGGATGTCCACACACCACAGCCCTGCTGCTGTCCAGTGCCCCAAACATTGCTGCCCTGGAATGAACATGTGATTACGCAGCTGAATCCCAACTTACTTCTCAGTTGCCTGCAGCTCCATGCCTGCTTCAGGCACTGCACCAAGCAGAGAAGCAGCTCATGAAAGTAGGGTCAGTTCATGCTGTGTTGTGTACTTACAAAGCCCCTAAGAGCAGCAGATACAAGAAAGAGGTGCTGGTTTGCATGCTGTGTGTGTTCAGCAAACACGCTCGCTTGGACCCATGTGCCTTTGTGGTTACTCCTTCCTTTTACACTCGTAGAAGTCAAAACATCTAAATTAACATCTGATGCTCAGAAGATGCTGGGAAAATGTTGTGGCTGCTAAAGCAGACGGCAGGGTAAGCCTTCCCTCCTGTGCAGCTTTCGTCTACCAGGGATGCCCGGCACTAGGATGGGTGTCACAGTGGCAGTGGCTCCAGCAGAGCAGGGAGCAGTTACATGTTTAAACAGGCAGTAATTCCAGCCTGCATGCGCTGGGAATTGGCGTCTGACGCTTCCAAAGCTGCTGTAAGTGCTTTTAAAAAAGTCCATTCCTCATCTTCCCACACAGCCGTGCTCATCCCTGCATTCCTCCAGCACTGCCCAGGTCACACAGACCTCCTCACCTCATCTATCCTGTCCCCGGCACCCTGCCACCGCCAGCCCACTGCTCATGGGCTCTGGTTACAGACCTATAAAGGACCTGGGGGGAGCTGTGCTTCCCAGCCCTGCAGCCATGGGGAGCGGTGCCTTCACCCTGATCCTCGCCCTGGGCTTGGTGGCATGCGTCTCCTCTGCACAGAGGAAGGTATGGGGATGGTTGGTGATGGGGATGTGGCACTGTTAGACCCCAAAATGCGCTGATGGAACAGGTAGCACGGGATGGGCTGCCCGAGCTGGTGGCAGCAGCACTGTAGGGCACTGAGGGAAGCTGCGGAGAGGCTTGGGAGGGAGGGACCGCTCCTGCAAGGATGCTCCTTACCGTGGGAATCCATTCAGAGACAGGCAAACAGGAACATATCCTAGAAAAACCCTGTTTTCCCACCAAATATGCATGAAAAGCAGTGCACCCTCTGCTTTATCGTGGGGAGGACCTGCTCACACTTAGGTAGCAGCATCAAAGAGCCCAGGACAACGCGGTTGTGCTGGAGGCAATCAGTGCTGCGGGTGCAGTGCTCAAGCTGAGGTGGCAATGTCAGTGCAGCCAGCTTCACACAGAGTCCATGGAGCATCCCCAAGCAGGACCAGAGTGGTGGGGCATGAGCAGGCTGCCCTATCCTCCTTGGCTGGCCTTGCAGTGCCTCCTCTCCGGATCATGGCGCAGTGACATGGGCTGCAGGATGGTTGTGTTCACCGTTGGCAAGGATGGCAGCTTCTCCGGTTCCTACCTGCCAGGACCTGCTGCTGGCAACTCCAAAATCCTCTCCTCACCTCTGAAGGGGTCCCAGCAGGACGTGGGGCTGGTCCTGCAGCCCATCTTCTCCTTCACTGTGCACTGGCAGCATCGAGGTAAGCAGGAGGGGGACATCACCCTGCAGCAGTGGCACATTTGGGGGTGGCTTCGTGACTCACCACCCCAAATCACACCTCCTCGGACCCTTCCAGACTCAGACACAACTCAGATGAGTGCATTCCTGGGCCAGTGCTATGTGGGCACCAATGGGGAGGAAACCCTGCAAGCCCTATGGCTCCTGCGAGAGGCATCCGACAGCCCTGCAGAAGACTGGAAAGCCACACGGTGAGCACTGGTTCCCACGACCACCACTGTGCATGCTTTCCTGTACTGGCCTGGAGAAGGGAGAAATCCCATGGGATGAGGCAAGGCAGGACTAGGAGGGTGAAATGTGTTTGTCACCAGTGATGAGGGGCTAAGGAGCATCCCTGTGATGTGGCCAGCCCCTGCATCCTAATGTACCCCAGGGTGGGTGACCCCAGGACGGATTCTGGCCTCAATCAGACCTTCTCAAGCCTCCCCTACCACCATGCCCAGCAGGCAGAGAGCAGGACACAATGCCAGCACCCACAGAAGCCTCTGCTGAAGGGTGCTGGAGCCCAGGGCATCCCACTCAGCACCCAGCAGGGAACACAGGATCCCACTCCCCCTTGCTTTCCCCTCTGTACCCTCCACAACAGCATAGGTAACCACGTTTGGGTCAACCACAGTGATCTGGGTTCCTGCAGGATTGGCGCCATCATTTTCACTCGAATAAGATAACGGCAAACAGAGAAGCAGCAACAAGCAAGCCCAGGAGGCCTTGAACTGCAAGGACACAGCTCTACCCCCAGTCGCGCTCTGCCTCCTCTGTATTTCAACAGCTCTCAGCCCACATATTTCTGCTTTCCCAGGCAAGTTCAGTCCAGCGTGAAGGCTGGGCAGCAGGTACACAATAAAGGGTTTCTGTGGGAACAACAGGGCTCGGCTCTGTTTTCTGACTGTTCTTAAACTCACAGGGTTTGCCTTACTTTTGCACCCACGAGAAGCTGCATCTGCACGCAGCAGTCTCCATGGGGATAAGGGCTACCCTGTGTCCTCTCGCTGGTGCTGCTGTGCCTGCAAGCGTGGTGCTGTGCTGTAGGTATCTTGTCCCTCAGGGTCCCTCCTAAATGCTCCCAGGGGTGCAGGACAAGCTGGGCTGTGGGCAGGCAGTGGGATAGGGATAACCACAGTGGGATACTATGGGCAGCATGTCTCAGGGCTGCAGGGCAGGCTCCAGGCAGAGCAGAGCAGAGGAAGTTCCTCGGGTGCCTGAATGCACGGGGGGGGGGGGGGGGGGGGGGGGGGGGCTGCAAATGGCTTTTGCAGAGCCGACAAGCTCCTGTTCCCAGCGCAAGCAGGTGGGGAGAGATCCAAAAGCCAGCCCCTGGAGAGACCTCAAGCGAGGCCGTGTCCCTGAGCAACGCACGCAGCGGCTCCATCTCTCTATTTTGAGCTGCTCTTTTAATCAGGCTATCAGTTTTCTGCTAGTTTTTGTGCTGGTATCCAGCGATCGGAGGTAGCGATTAGAACCGGGACGGGTGCTGGGTTTAAGGTTTCCCTAGAAAAGGAGGGTATGTCTTCTATTGAAATCTCTGCCTCTCTCTTCCTCTACTTGAGAAATCCAGATTCCTCAAAAAAAAAAACACATGAGGAAAATATGATTCCTTTAAAGCTGCTATCAGGAGTTGTTTTGTATCAGCCACACAGCCCAAACCCTCCTCAGCAACAGGAGGCACATCTAATGTCATGCTTTCATGCTTTCAAGCACTACTGAAGCTCAGGGGGTCACCAAGTGTAAAAGAAAGCGTTTCCATTCATCAGCATCCATAGGGAACTTGCCAATGGCTGAGCAGAGTGTTTTCCTCACATTTCTGGCCTGCAGGTGTGCTCCCTCAGTGCTGATGCAGGCACTTTAAGGGACGTGCATGGGATACAGGTCGACACTGGGAGCAACACAGGGAAAATGGCAGGGAGAGCAAGCAGGGACCCTAACACCAGCGTAACACCGGGCTCTGTGTGTGTGTGCAAGCAGGATGTGTTCTGGCCCCTGCAGCAGGCAAGGGAAAAAGCTGTCATGGAGGATGTGCAGCGAGGAGGGGTGGCAGAAACACCTGGCTTCTGCTCCTCTGCTTGGTGGAAACAAGGTGCGAGTCTCCTATGCTGAAGAGCTCATTCCGGGCATTTTTATCATCGCTGTCCTTTAACCCAAGGCACAAGGCCTGGGCTCAGCTTCCTTCCTCTCGCTGGCTCAGAGCTGCTTGTTGTGGGACAGCATGAGAACACAGAGAGCAATGTAAAATAGCGTGGATGGAGCAACCACCCCCAAAACTCTCACGCAGTGTCCACAGTGCTCTGTGGCATGGAAGGGCCCAGCAGCAGGAGAGTGCTGGGCTGCGTTTGACAGGGAGCCTGCTGTGCCTGCCTGGCTCCCTGCCTGCCCTCCCAGTGCCCTCTCCCATCCTGATACCTGGCCAGCAAGCCAGATCGCTGCGGAGCACAGTGCTGACCCATCGCCCTGGTTAAACACAGGCTGCGGTGCCGCTCCCTGCTCTGCTGGCAGCTCCGCTGTGTTTTATTTCGGGTGAGTAATAGCGCTTAGCGTCGGGTTGAGGACTCCAAGTGAGAGCAGTGGCATCTCACACCCTGGCCTTGAAATGCAAAGTGAAAGTGAGGTCTGACAGCTTCCTGCCACCATGCATGGCTCCTGAGAAAAGAGGTCCAGCAGTTCCCTGAAGATGCTCATAGGCTGCATGCCCCAGCCAGTGCAGAGCTGAGACCTGATCCCGATACACGTATGCTGCTGCCCGTCCTCCTGGGGACAGAGGCACCCCTTGGCTGTCTCATTCACCTGCACACACCCCCTTTGCTTGTGGGGTGGGTGACAAGCACAGTGCTGCCTGCACCCATCACTCCAAACCCACCACTAGCTCCACAGCCTGAGCTCATGGTCCACTCCCACCTCCCATGGACCCACTGATCCCAACCAGCCCCAGTGCCGAGCCCTGATTTATCACCCACACCACAGCAGGGCCCTCCCCACAGCCCCCCAGCCGAAGGAACGGGGCTGTTGCACTACGCTGGCTCTGCTCCACTTCCTGCCATTGTGCAGCTCTATTACAACAGCAGCAGTGGAGCAGACACCGGCTCCTCATGCTTCCGACCAGGGAAGCCGCTCACTTCCACGGCGCTGGCACAGCCCACACGTGGGTGCTGTGCTGGGTACCCCACACTGAAACCCCCACAGGAGACGTGGTCATGCTTCATTACTATTTATTTACTTACTACTACTAAGGAAAGTATTAACTGTTATGAAGATCTAGTAGAAGGTGTCCATGCTTACGGCAGGGGAATTGAGCTAAATAATCTTTAAAGGTCCCTTACAATCTAAACTACCCTATATGATTCTATGAAATGTCCTACAGTAGGAAAGGAGGGATGATTAACCATTAAATGACAGTTTTAAGGTATGCAGAAAGTGCCCAGTAGAGCTATTTAAGCAGCAGTAAGTAATTTATAACAAGCAGCTGGTTTTTTTATTGTTCACTGCTAAGCTGCACTTCAAGCAACACACTGCTCACCACATTAAAAGTATTTCTGCTTAGCCTTTTGAGCAGCTAGAAACAGCACACTGCTTCCTCGGCCAGCACAGCAAAGCTTGGGCACACAAGGACACAGCTTTGAGAACATCCTGCTGCCATGAAAGCCTTCAGAGAAGCAAACAGCTCTGCTGCGCTCTGCTTCATTCCTCCCCACATGAAGGTTCCAAGGTACGCCTTCCCCTGAGGTCCAGGATAAACAAAGTGGGCTGTGGTAGATGGAAAGGCTCAGCCCCTACAGAAGGCAGCAGCACACATGGCCTGTGAAGGACTCTACATTACCTTCTCTGGCCAGGCCAGGACCTGTGCCTGTGGCTCAAAGGTAGCAGGAACAGCAGAGCCTACCGCAATGGCAGGATCAATCTTTGTGGGAGCACTGAAGGGCAGCTGCCTATCTCACGCCTAGAAATCAGGCAACGCCACAGGATTAAGGGGAAGGGGCAAGGGACAGATGTTTGTGGCCACTGGATGCAATAACAAGTGCAGGACTTATTCACCCCTACCTGGGCAGAGAAGCAGCAGGACAATAGACTCCATCTATCCAGTGCAGATTAATTAACAGCAACCTCAGACCTGACCCCCTTCACCCTCCATGCCACACTCCATCTCTACAAGCCACAAGGATGTTCTCTGAGCTGCAGGCCAGGTCAGCAGCTACAGCAAAATTGTCAACTTTTCTATTCTATCTCATATGGATATCTGCCATAGAAACACAGAGCAAAGTGTCAGAACTATCCCTCCCTGGTAAACCCGAGCTGACAGCAATCAGGGGAGTATCCAGAAGAATCTACTTTGATAGATTTTCTAAGGCTCTGATGGGACTAAGGCGGCTCTACTCGCCCCTTTCCAGCAGGATGCCCAGAGTCACCCCGACAAGCAGGAGGAAGCGGCAGAAGTCACATCTGCGTGGCGCTGCATGGTGCTGCTGGATTGCCCCTCTGGGGCAGCATGGTCGGGCCGCTCCTGCCTCTTCCCCTTCCACAACACAAGCACTTCTGCCTGCAACCGGCTGCCCCGGGAGTGCCGCTCAGGAGGCTCAAAGGGAACCAGCTCGAAACCAGCTGCTGCCAGAGCATCAGGTATTGACTTTCTGTTGAGAGAAGATTTGTGATTGCGTTAGGGTGGACCATGGCCCTCTTCCCATCACCAAATGAGGCTGCCCAATCCAAGTGGAGGGGTCCTCAGGCTCTGGGCCTGTCATCCCCAGCCTCCCACCATCCTGCCCAGAGCCCACCAAAGGAGAACTAGAGCTGCCTCCTCCCAGGGGAAGCAGGGAGAGGATGCTGTGCAGCTGCCAGGCACAAGCATCCAGGAGGGATTGGATCCCTCCAGTTCTTGTACCACCTCTTGTACCCCAAGGCAGATCTCTGCAACAAGGCTGAGGAGGAGTGCAGAGCTGAGCCAAACCTAGTGGTCACCCCAGCAAGGGGGTGCTGGGCTGGAGGTGCCCCAGGATTGAGGGTTTCTATGGGGAAGGAGGGCAGCGCTTCACCTGGAGCCATGTTTCAGCCCCCAGGCGCTCACCTTCAAGACCCAGCTTTGCCTTGATGCTTTCAACCACGGAGGCATCAGGTGAGAAAAAGACACCGAAGGACAGAATGGCCTGGAAAGATGGGCACAGACCTCAGCAAAGGGCACAGGTAGGCACCACTGACTGCAGTAAATGCTTCTCGCCCAAGCAGCAAAAACCCCTTCATAGACACTGGGGCTGAAGCCACTCACTGTCATGTAGGTTTTAGCCATGGCCGTCCTGTTAGAGGACTGGTTCACACAGGCTTGCAGCTTCCTGAACTGCCCAAAGAGTGACCTGCAGGACACGAGGTAACACAGGTTAACACAGCAGCTAAACCAAGGGCTGCACGCTCCCCCATTGCCCCCTTTGCAGGCCACAATCCCAAAGAAGAGGAACAGCCCTCCCCATCACATCCACAGGGTCCAACAAGAAGTACTTACCTGTTCTGCTCCTGCAGCACCCATATGTTCCCCGGCCTTGGGTTCTGAGCCATACAGGCTGCCACCCTTTGCAGGAGAGATGAGCAGCATGAGGGAAAACACTTTGCTAGTTAGAGTGATGCCTAACTCGGCTTTGGGGAGTGGTAAACCCTGTCCAGTCCTGCAGGGAAGCACCACACCAATCCCTAAGGATGCTTGGTCCTAATGGCACACCAGCCCTGCACATCCGTGATGTCAGGCCAGCACCAGGCTTGTACAGAGCAAGCTCTGTGCCATCTCCAAGGTGAAGAAAGCACGGCAAGCAATGCTCTGAGCCTCTGAGAACTCAGAGGGTCTGCCCCTCTTTGTGTGTAGGGTGGCAAGACCCCAGCAGCAGCACAGCATGGCTGCTTGTGCCTGGTTCCCCTGCTCCCAATCCCCAGCCACGCAGTCGGCGCGACTGTTTTGTACTAGTGGGGGAGCAGCCGCTCCCTGTGGCCCAGTGGGCTGTGTGTTTGTTCCCTTCCCCTCGTTATCGGGCCCTGAAGGTCCTGTGCACCAAGTAGACAAAACCCCCAGATTTCTCATCCCCTTCCCTCCCCACCATAGGGATTCTGAGTGAGACACCTCTTATTCCTGCTTCTTGCCATCCTTGATGGTCCCTGGCACCTTGCCTTCCCCACTGTGTTGATGACCCTGTCACAGAGCAGGGAAGTGTAACAGCACAGAAAGTACTGTCCTTAACATGAGGTACTTATGGATCCTAAGGGGGAACCTGAAGTTGGTGCTGAGCAGTGAGGCTGAAGACACCCTTGGTCAGGAGCACCTCCACCACCACGTCTCCCCTCATGATTGAGGGAGTGACTCATATTCCTTTATGTAATTTTTGAGTCTAGATTGTGATTGCTATATTGATATAGCAAGCTGTGTGTTAAGATCTGACCCAATCTGCAGAGGGTCCATGTGATGAAAAATCCTAAGTCAAATTGTACTGGTATCTAGGTTATTAGAAATGATAAGTTGTATTATAAACTCTGTATTACACCAGTTATAGATTGTACTACATCCATTCTGCTTGCAGAAATCCCGTGCCACTCTAATAATAACTTCTGTGGTACACCAATCATAATACATTAAGAGCACAAAGTTTCAACTGCAATTTTATTTAAGCCTGAAGAAGAAAAAGCTCAGGGGAGACATTTGAGCAGCTTCTAGTACTTCAAGGAGCCTACAGGAAGTATAGAAAGTTTTTCAAAGGTAGGTAGGGCTAGGACAAGGCAGCATGGTGTTAAACTGACGGAGGGGAGACTTAGAACAGATATAAAGAAGAAATTCTTCACTGTGAGGGCACTGAGGCGCTGGCACAGGGTGCTCAGGGAAGCTGTGGCTGCCCCATCCGTGGCAGTTTCGAAGGCCAGGCTAGACAGAGCTTGGAGCAACCTGGTCTAGTAGAAGGTATCCCTGCCCATGACAGGGGTTTAGAACTAGATGAGCTTTGCTCTTGCAACACTAACATATGATTCTATGAAACTACAATATCACTCTTATCACTCTGCAAAGTACCCATAAAGGAATTTGTCTGTCTCCCCTCTGCTGGGTGAGGCTCCTGTGTGCCCCTACTTGTTTTCCAGGTCACTCATATTCCTCTTGATTTTGCGATAAATATTGTGGGTTGACCGCCTGTTCCAGGCCTTGCGACGTGCCTTCTTCACAAGCTGGTCTTCACCCTGCAAGGGTCATTTCTCCTTAGGAGCAAACATTGGCAATACAACCCTCATAAACCCTGCATACACCTCAAATCTCAGCCCTTCCGGCTTTGTCCCCACTCCATCTCCCCCCACCCCAGCAAAGCACGGGCTGCTGATGTGGACAGCAGCTTCTCCAGCATAGCAAAAGCAAGGCACACTTACAGGAGTTGAAAAGCGCAGCTCACAAATAAGTGTGTAAAATAATAGATTGGAGGCACTTGTGGTATAACTGCCTCCTGCAAGCAGGCATGAGTCGGGAGACAGACAGCAGCCAGGTCTCATTGCTCTTTATATCTACTTGATTAGCAAAGCTGAGGCTGCTGTACACATGAACATCCCCAAGGCCTTGAAGGGTGGAAAAGAACACCAAAGCCTACCCCACGCTGCCTCAACGCAGCACCTGGGCAACAGCGCTCTTATGAAAACACCACCCTGCATTTTCAAACCCCTACTCTGGCTGAATCATTCAAGTGGTCCAAGTGTGTTCGGGAGAGGCAGAACACAGCAAGGACTCACTTGGGTCAGTGGCACATAAGTGAAATTTTCAGCCACCAGGAGTTGCTTCTGCTCCTCAGTCAGGACCAGCTCCAGAAAGCTTGCCTAGAAAACAGCAAGAACAAGACTGCTGAGAATACAAAGTAAAAGGAGTCTATACCAGGGCAGAGAAGACATGCAGAAAGCACACAGAGTCAGGATCAGCTCCACCAAAGAGGCATCATGCTTTCCTCAGAGATATCCCTCACAGAAAGCAAGCCAGGAGAGGAGATGTGAGCAGCAGCAAAGGCTGGGGCTCACACACGTGGCAGTCCATACCGGCATAGTGATGGCAGACTCAGCCTGGGGTATGGCATCCTCAGGAGCTGGAACAGGAAAACCAGAGGTAAGTACCAGGGCCATGCTTGTGCCTTCCACTCTTTGAGAATTGTCTGGGGAAGGAAAGGAGAGTGCAAAGGTGAGCCTCAGTGAGGCTGTGCCTAAACAGTCAGCAATAAGTAGCATCAAACTGCAATGTTATGGCAACCGAAAGCTCCTACACGTGGTGCTGTCCCTTGCTTCCTGGCACCCACCCAAAACCCCCCAACGTGGGGCTGCTTTTATGCCTGCAGCCAGGAGAGAAAGAGCCCGTGCCCGTCACTTACCGATATCAGTGGATGCATTCCCCTCTGCTGTGTCTGACAGCTCGGTTATTATGTTTTGCAGAAGAGACCAATCCCAGTGGATGGAATAGTTGTGATCAGCCTGCACGATTTCTGAGCTCCAGGAGACACTGGCAGGGTCAGTGCCAGCAGCCGCGCCGCCAGCAGCCTCCCTGCCAGCAACCTCCCCACCAGCAACCTCGCTGCCAGCAAAGTCGCTGCCAGCAAAGTCGCTGTCAGTCAACTCGATGCCAGCAAAGTCGCTGTCAGTCAACTCGATGCCAGCAAAGTCGCTGTCAGTCAACTCGATGCCAGCAAAGTCGCTGTCAGAAAAGTCGCTCAAGGAAAAGTCGCTCAAGGAAAAGTTGTCTATATCAAAATCACTGACAAAATTCAGGAGCTGAAGTTGATCATCTGCAATGTCGATGTCCTCATCAGCAGGTAGATTATCCTGCACTGTGCCTGCCCCATTTTGAAAGGGGTTCAGAATGGACATGATGAAATCATCCAGATCCTTGTCCAGAGGCTGTGGAGAAAAAGCTTTTACTCAGCAGGGAGACAAACATCCTTCATTACAACCCAGCAGCACCTCCTCCTAGACAACTCACCTCAGGCTCTGGCAGCCCCCAGTCTTTCAGAACATTGTCCCCCACTGAGATATCAGGCACAACACAACGTTCTCTCAGGAGGAATTCAAGTAGGTCATCATCTGCCAGGAAAGCCAGTTCATCCGGGTTTAACATCTGTGCAGGACACCCAAAGTGAGCACTGGCACGGAGGACACACCAGAAATTCTTCTAGATGTTCCTCAGCCCCTGCAGAGCCTACCATGCAATGGCAACAGCTGCCGGGGCTCTGCAGCAGTAAGACCTTGAATACATCCCCAGCAAAGCCATTATGCAAGCCCTGGTGGTCCCAGAACACCAGTTTCCCCATCAGGATGTTGGAACCCACACACAGCAACAGGTGAAGTATTAGAAGAAGTTAGCACTATAACATATTACATAATATTATATATATCTAATACAATATCTAATATAATACCTAATACCAAAACCCATAATATAATATAATATAATAATATATAATAAAATATAGCAATATATAATAACATAACATAATGTAATGTAATAAAATATAAGCAGAGGGTTTGGAACTAGATGATCTTAAAGTCCTTTCCAACCATAACTATTCTATGATTCTATGATACTATGCTATGATATGATTTACATTATATCATATCAATCATATCATTATCATACTATACAATATTACACCACATCATGCCATATATTAATTATATTACATATAATTATATTTCACATATTATATATCAATTTATATTACATATCAATTCATATTATATATCAATACATATTACATATCAATTTACATTATATTATCATTATGTGATAAACTAAAAAGGTTTTGTTAATGATTAAACAACGATGAAATGATAATCAGTGAGTGGAAATTAAATTATAATAAATGGTGATTAAACAACCATAGAATGGTAATTAAACAGTGCTTTGACAGTGATTTGAATGATGGATTAAACAACAATTTAGTCAGTGGTGAAACATTCTGCTACTTTACTACACTTCAAATAATTAAGCTACAGCTGGATACACACAAATTCATAGAATCCCAGACTGGTTTGGGTTGGATGGGACCCTTAAAGCTCATCCAGTTCCAACCTCGGTGCCATGGGCAGGGACCCCTTCCACTAGACCAGATTGCTCAAAGCTGTGTCCATGATGAGTTACTTTGATTAGCTGGCTCATAAGAAATTAGGCTGCAATATTCCAGCATTCACTGGTGAAAAATTACACTCTTACACGGACTTACACAGTTCATTTTAGCACTGGTATTTCTACAGTTTCAGGATGCTGTTTGTTCTTTTTGCTCCCCCTTATACCAGGCACCACCAGAAAACTGATCACATTTAGTAAGAAAACTCCTATGCTTCTAATATACACTTAGGCTGAATGCAAGCAAAGCATGACTTACCTTTCTGTAGTATCAAGGTATTAGATGGTGTGTGAAAAGTCTCTGAGTCTGCAGGAGCAACTTTGGCAGATGTCACTCCTGGAGAGATCCCTGCTCTGCAGCTCGCTGCCGTACAGGAGATTTCAGTGGGCACAGGGAGGTGGAAAGTATTTATAGGATAAAACGATGGACTCGTAGGCAAACCCCACTTGGTGTTTTTGCAGCTGTGTCAGTTTTAGTTTTGTCTAGTCCCAGCGTAAGCTGGGGCTTCTATCTCCAGATAAGATGTGTCCTGGACTCCTTGGTGCCTGAGAAGATGTGGCCTTGCATGGTTCTCATGATTTGCACAACAGAGCTGCTGTAGGTCAGGCCTGCTTGACTGTGGTGCCAGGACCAAAGCCCTGCTCTTTCACTTATGGGGGCATCTATTATGCCCCCCCAAGGGTCCATAAGCTTTTACACACTGCCAATAATCACAGTCCAGAAAGTACCTGAACCAAGAGCCCCAAAACCAAAAAAATCCCACCCAAAAAATAGAACGGTGCTGTGCCAGCTGCCTGGGAGCAGAGCAGGCAGATGGAGAGGGGCTGCCGTGTCTGGCCAGCAGAAAGCGGACCAGCGAGGGGAAGGAAGGGGCATGGGGAAGGGGCATGGGGCAGAGACGGGGCACAGCCAGCGCACATTGCTTCTCCACACAAACTGGTTGATGCCTTTCGGTCCAGAAGCCGCACGCCGGGTACGGAAAACCGGGGCTGACGGCAGCTGGTAAGGTACGAGGAAGGGAACGGGAGACGTTACTGCCCCCGGACAACCCATCTGAAGGAGGACGAGGAGCCCCTCAACGCGGAGCTGCGCCGCTGCACAGCCTCAAGCCCGCAGGGCTCGGGCAGCACGGACAGCGCAGCGCGACCGCGCGGCGCCGAGTCGGGGTGCTGGGGAAGTACCGCAGGCAGCCAGAGGGTGTCAGCGCTGCTGCACCCGGCTCCCCTGCGCCGCCGCCGGCCGTCCCTCGGGCACCCCCCTAGGGGCCGGCGGGCCCCCTCCGAGGTGCCGCCGGTCGCGGTCCCCTCTTTGCCCACGGTCCCCCTAACCCCGCTCCGCCTTCGACGCCGCGCGGCACCGACGGGTGACGTCCCGCCTGCCGGCGAGCCCCGCGCTCCCGGGGCCCGCCCCTCCCGCCGGTGACACCGGTTACCCCTGGGGCTGCGGGGATGCTGGGGGGGGACACACACACACGGACGGACAGGGGTACTCCTGGATGGGCGAGGGCCCCGACGGGGGGTTTGCGACAAAAGAAGCTGGGACCCGGGGCAAACACGGGCGCCGGGGCACTTGGCCGGGCCCCGCCGGTACCGGGCAGCGCTAGCGCTGTGCGCGGGGCCGCGCTGCGGCAGCACCGGGCGGAGCGCACCCCCGGGGCTACATGCTGCACGGTGCCCAACCGAGCTGTGCCGCCCGGCGGCGCGCCATGCCCCGGCGCATGCGCGGCGGGGGGCGGCGGGGCGGGAAGCGGGCGGTGCCGCCCCGCTCCGCTCCGCTCCGTACAGCCTCGGCGGGGCCGCCGCGCTGCTGCTGCCCGCGCACAGGTACGGGGACCGGGCAGCGGGGAGACAGCGGGGCCCGGGGGGGGGGGGGGGGGCGGGGTTCCGGGGATCGGCAGCGCTGTGGCTCTTGGGGGGCTGCCGGAAGCGGATGTCTCAGGGGGAGCCCCCCCCCGTCCCGCTCCGGTTACCGGGGAGTGGGGGGGGAGGCGTCCCTGTTACCGGCACCGCCCTTCCCCACCGCGGCTGCTCTGCCGCGGTACAAGGGCTTTCGGGGGCCGGACACGCCTTGGACCGGGTTAAGGGCGCGCCCCGTCTCGCCCCCCCCCCCCCCCCCCCCGCCTGGCAGTCGAGCACCGACGCCCACCATGGGACACGGGGCAGCACGGGCTGGGTCCGGCGCCGTTAATCCCGGCTCCGTTAATCCCGGCTCCGTACTTGCCCTGGCCCAGAGTAACCGCCGCAGGCCTCGGTCCGAAGCCTTCGCTTCAGGCCCCGTCGAGCATCCCCCGCCCCGGTGGTCCCTAGGGACCGGGCGGGAGAGGCTTGGCCTTGGACCCGTCGGACCGGGGAGACCGCGGGGGAACCGTGCGAAGCGTTCCCCGTGCTTCCTGCCCTCCCTGCGCAGGGGGAAGCGAGAGGGAAGGGTGTCTCCCGCCCGCAGCGTGGCTTTGGGTGGGGACGCCCGAGGACACGCTCCCGATGGCGGTGCCGCAGCCCGGTCAGGTCACCCCCGGCAGCTCCCGCCCGTGTTCCGGGACGGGGCGCTGCGGTGGGCGCTGCGCGGCGGCCCCGAACCCCACCGGTGTCCACCGTGTCCCGGCTGGGGTTGCTAAGCCGGCAAGGGAAGCACAGCCCCGTCCACTGCCTGTTCCCTGCCCCATTCGTTGCCTGTTCCCTGTCGGATCCCACCCGTGTCCCTGTGTTCCCTTGTCCCTTTGAATCTGCCGGCAGGATGTCTACATGCTTCTGCTGTGGCTTCATCGCTGGCTCTTAGACCCATATTTGGTAGCAATAATTGTTTACTCTCTTCTTCTCTCCCTGAGCCTTGCTGCTTGAGGAGGGGAGGGGTCATGCTTTTGGGATCTTGAGCTTTGCTAGAGCCAGCGGGTTGCCCGGTGAAAGGATCCGATCCCCCCACTTCCTGCAGGCCGTGGGGTGAACCCCCCACCAAGTGCCGTATGAGCAGGGATGAGCACTGGCCAAGCACCCAGCTTGCTCACTGAGTGGCAAGGCTTTGGTGCATCCCGAAGATTTGGGGAGGGGCAGTGGGAAGGCTGAGGAAGAGAACCTGCGGTTCACCCTCTTTTCCAGAGCTGAGCTTTGCTGGATACTGGGTGGAGAAATGCCCCTCAAAACTCAGTGATGCTCTCTTCTGTCTTGCTTTCCCCTTTCTGCCTGGCTGGTGGTGTGGTGGTGAGCAAGTGAATGCTCAGCTCACTTCCCCTAGTGAATGTGGGTGCCGGATTGGGTGAGAACACACACTGCACCCCAAGTGCTGCTTTTGGGGTGCTGTGCCAGCTCTGTAAAGACACAGGAGAGGCTGGGGATGGAGTCCTGCCCTTGCTCACCCCCATGCCTGCCTGATGGTGGGCAACCGAGGGGTGCTGCCGTTTGCGTCGCATCCATTTGGAGGACAGGGAACGCCAGGCAGGAGTGGGCAGACCTGGGGATGCCTGGGAAACAGCAGCAGTTAACAGCTAGAGCTGCTGTCATCCTCCATCTCCACTGCTGTCCCCTGCCTGTTCCCATCATCAAGCAGGGCTGCCCATCCAGTGGGGGTGAGAGGATGCTCCTGCCCCTGAGTAACAGCGGAGCTATCACAGGGGTGCCATGGAGCTGGCCCCAGTGGCTGCTCATGCTCCCCAGAAGCAAGCTCAGCCTCAGCTGGAAGAAGCCATCTTCCACCCAATGTGGACATGTGGCTGGGGAAGAGGAACTGGGCTGAATAGTGCTGGCAGCAGGGCCAGGGCAGCAGGCGCAGCCTTCCATGGGTGCGGGGCTGAGCCATCCATGTGCCTGCCATGGTCCCATATGGACCAGCCGGAGCCGGCTCTGCCTTCTTAACCAGGTTAATTTTTGACCCTGTTCATTGTGCTGATACGCCAGCAAACGTGACGGCCTGATACCTGCCTGCCTGTGCCGGCACCCAGCAGCCCCATGGCTCTGGAAAGCCCCAGCAGTGGGGTGGATTGCAGCTGATGGTGCTTCCTGCAGCCTGGGGGTGGTCGGGGGTCGGACCTTTCCCAAGTGAGACTTGGCATTGCCGTAATAAAACCCCAATGAACCAACAAACCCAAACCGCATCCACAGCCTCCCTTAGAAAAGAGCATGTTAAAAATGGCAAAATCGCCGCGTCCTAAAGATTTATGGCTTGTTCTGGAAACTGTCCGCAGAGCGTGCCAGCAGGCTGCTGTTGAATTGTTGGTTGATTTTGAGATAAAAACCCTCCTCTGTAACCGTCCTCGCAGCGCTAAGCTCGACCGGCGCAAATATAGCAGCTACGTCACGTGGTGGAAAACTCGCTGTCAGTGGTCTCTGCAGTACGTGGTGGTTCCTTGGGCTGCGCTGCCTTTAAGCTGAGACCTCCGCACCAGGGTGGTTTTGCCCATCCAGTGCTGGCTGAGATGGGGGCGGCCCTGGTGGGGTGGGACCCTATGAATAAGACCCCTCTCCCCTTGGGGGATCAGCTCAGGGGCGTGCTGGTGGCTCAGAGGGCTGCAGCTTGCTGTAAAAGGCAGAAGTGTGTGAGTCTGGCTGCCAGCTGGTGGGCTCGCTGCTCTGGTGCCTTATCTGCCTTTGCATACCGAGAGCCGATTGAGAACAGGTTTGCTTGCTCTGGAGGCGAACCAGTGCAGAAATCTGGTGTGTGTGCATCGAGACTTGGTCTGTTTGGGTTGTGGTTTTTTTTCCCCTTTCCAGAAGAACAGCTTGAATTTCACTGTCCTTTTCCTTTATTCTCCTGGTCTGCAGCGCCGGGCTCCCACGCTGTCTCATCCCTTGTGTCTAGTCCAGCTTTTCCTTCCCCACGTGGGGAGGAGAGAGGTCTGCAGAGGCCAAGCCCTGTGTTGGTGCCTTCGCAGGAGGCAGTGGAGACACAAGCGCTGTGTGACTAACTGCTGACAAATCTCTCCATGGTTTGAGGAGGTGTGTTTACGCAGCAGAGAGCGATTCTGCTTTGGACATTGATGTCAGCAAAGCTCGGCTGCTGGAGCCTGTGCTGTTTCTGAGGAATATGGGAATTAAAGTGAACCATCTCCCCTTCCTCTGAGGGCTTTCTCGTGTCTTTAGTACCTTCCCTGCTAAGCTCTGTTGTTGTAATACCTCAGGAGTGTCAAGTCTTGAGCATTCACCCTCCTGTGGGGTTTTCGCCCCTAGGGAGGGTGTGCTAAGGGGTGCCTCCAGCATAGGGGCTGATTTTGGGTGGCTTGAAGAGGGCAAGAGGAGGCTGCAGAAATGGCTGGCCCTGGGCTGGCTCCTCTCAGTTCCTCTCTGCTGCTCAGTGTCTTCCCCTCCCCTTCCTCCATGGTCTCTGACCTTGTCCCGTCGGTGGCATGTTCTCCTTTTCCTGCGGAGGGACGGAAAGCAGCTTCATGCTCAACTCGAGATTATTTTTAGATTCAGAGAAGATGGCCCGGTGACCACAGCAGCCCGCCCTGCGCATGCAGTATGCATAAAACCCTTTATACAGCAGGGTGTTCCTCGTCCCTGTGGCTCTGCAGCTTTGCTGGTGCTTCCGGATGGAGGGCAGCGGCATAGGCGGGTGCCTCTTCTGCCTCTTCCCCCCTTGACATCAGGCTCTCTTGCTCCGGACCCGAAATGCATTTCATTCCTCGTCAGCGGAGCCATGGGGGCCGCGGGCCTCCGCAGAAGCATTGCAGAACGGCTCAGGAATGCAGAGCTGGAGCTGCTCCATGTGCTGGCGGAGGCGGCACACTCCCCTGTCCCTGCCTCCCATCCCGCACCACCAGCATGGCGTTGTGGCTCTGCAGGAGCAGGACCCTTGCCCTCTGACTCACTGCTGGGCAAAATCAGATGCAGGAAGTATTTATTCATCACAGATTGTGCCCCTGACCCGCTCAGGTCCGTGGTTGGGAGCAGCCCACACCGATGTACCCCCCTTTTGCATGGGGGACCAGAGCTGGCAGCGCCGGGTGGGGATGTACAGGCTCACTGTGCTGCTGTGGTGGAGGGAGGCTGCCAGCAAGTCTTGCCCGGGAGCGTTAGGCCAGACTGAGGATGCACGTGGCTGGTAACCATTCCCTGACAGCCATAATAGGAGGCCTCATAGGAGCAAATCAATCAAAAAGAGAACAAGCAGATGTGGTGCAGCCCGCTGGTGCTCTTGCATCCTCCCAAGGCAGCCTGGGTAGATGCGGAGCAAGGGTCTCCTTCCCCAGGAGCAGGCTCTCAGGGAGAGGAAAAGGCATGTCACTGCTGGAGAGCATCGGGTTGGGGTTGGATGGGGACTGGAAACACTGAGAAAGGCAGGGAGCAGTGGGGCAGGGCTGAGGACCTGGTGCAGGGACCCTGATGCGTAGCAGTGTGGAAGAGCACTGAAAGCTGCTGCACGGCATGTTAAACCCAGAGGGAAGGGCTCTCACAAGCCCTACAAGCTGTGTCAGGCAAGCAGGGTGCTTATTTACACCTCCTTTACTTCTGTTACTAACGATTTGACTCTGCTGTAGGATATCACAGTTCTAATTAAGTGTTAAACCTCATGTCTTGGAGCCCTGTTGAGGGCTGCATGTCTGAAGTTGATACACACAGTCTTTCAAGCTTGAAGCTGATCCTTCAGGCTGGACCCAGCATGGGTCCTGTTCCAGATGGCATGGCGTGGCTCTCATGTGCCCATGCAGCGAGACCTGCAGTGGCTGGTCCTTTGTCCTCCTGCACATCATGCTGTGCGCAGGTTCCCTGGCGCTGGGTTAGTGCAGTCGCTGCTGCCATAGACCCCACACTCTGAGCACTCACTGTGTGAGTGGTGTTTCCCCCAGGCAATCATGTTCAATGGGTGAGGTCAATGCTGGCTGCCCTTATCTCGCCTCCCGAGCAGCTTGGGGCTTTTCCGTCCCTCTGTGTCCCTCTGTGCTGAGGCTGCCGGCTCAGCACCGTCTGCTGGTGACACGGGGGGGGGGGGCCCTGATAGCTGGGGAAGGGCTCTGCCAGCGCCAGGTCAAAGCTTGGTTTTCCTCTTGTGGCTTCTGTGTCATGGCAGGTTTAATTATAACCCGTTCCATCATGCTGTGCCGGCTTATCTTGCGTGCTCCTGCGTGCTCGCTTCCTCCTTGCTGGCAGCATCTTCACCGGGTACCAGCTGCTGTCAGATAGGCTTTGGGACCTCACCACAAGGAGACAAGGGTCCCAGTGTGGGCCAGGGACCCCAGGGTCAGCACAGGGATGGAAAGTGGGACCCCCTCCTGGGCTCGCCAGTGTGGGGCACAGCCCTTGCTCACCAGTAGGAGCTGGGTCCTGGCTTTTGGGGAGCAGAGATGCTGCCATAGGGGAGGAGGAGGAAGGACCCTGTGCTCCCGAGGGGCCAGCAGTCAGAGCTAACCCATCTCTCTCCTCCAACAGGTGACGCAGGAGTGGGGACAGCCCAGCCGCCACCATGGTTGCCCTCTCGCTGAAGATCAGCATTGGCAATGTGGTGAAGACGATGCAGTTCGAGCCCTCCACCATGGTGTACGACGCCTGCCGCATGATCCGTGAGCGGGTGCCGGAGGCGCAGATGGGACAGCGTAAGTCTGTGGTGGGGCTGGGTGCCCGACTTAGATCCTGGTCTCCCTTTCTTCTCCTGTTTCTGTGCCCATATGGGCTTCCCCAGACCAGTGGTGGGGTGGGGGGAGTAAGGTCCACATCTTCCTGCCCACTCGAAGCAAAGAATGAGCTCCTCAGGCTCCCTGCTTGACACCCCAGAAGAAACACGGGGGTTTTGGAAGGTGGGAAAGCACATTTGGGAGTAAAATACTTGAGCAGCATGAGCCTGCTGCCCTTTCTGCCTCTGCTCCTGTTTCCTACTTGCATCCATCACCCCTAGGCAGGACTAGGTGGATTTAAACAGTTGCAGGCATTAATAAACCACATAAGTTAGTTTTTCCTTTTTGGGCTATATATTGGGTCTGTTCCCACCAGCAGCTCTCTGCCAAACCGATGCTGGTGCTCCATTACCTTGCTAAGCCTTCTCAGCCCTCCCTGCTGCCACTGGGCTCGAAGTTAAGTTTATGGCTCAGAAGCTCATGATGTGACTCACACCCACGAGGACATGGCCTGTCCCTATCTTGGATGGGGAGGGACGGGGGGGCTGGAGCTCTGGGACACCATCCCAGGGGCTCTCCTGGGTCCCTGCTGCCCTGCAAGCAGCTGTGCCACAGGGGAGAGGCAGCGAGCAGGGGGTCAGGAGTCGTGGGAAGAGGAGGGGAGTGCGGTGACATCTGGAAGCAGCAAATTCCTCGAGGATGAAAGGAAATGCCTTCTCATGCCGTGCCTGGCTGGCCAGCAGTCCGGCAGACCGCGGCTTTCGGTTTCAGAGAGGGGATGAGTGTCTCTATGGATGTGGGGCTGTACTGGTGTTGGAAGGAGCATTGCATTTCCTGCTCCTGGGTGTGAGCCAGCCTGCCTGTGAAAAAACAGCCGAGGGGAAAGCCTTAAAGGGAACTGCTTATTCCCGAGTTCCTTTTCATCTGCTTTGCTTTTCCTGTCAGCTCCTCGCAGGTTTTATTTCTCCTTGCAGTGGCACTCCGGGGTCCCTGTTTGAGCTGCCCTGTTTTCTGTCACCTTTGGGTGGTATATTTCCAGCCCTGCTCTTGCTCTGTCTCAGGAAGCGCCTTTCCCCGCTCAAGCTGTGGATCTGGGGGAAGCTGCTCCCTTTCCAGTGCTTTAGAGCTGTCCCCTTGGAATTTGCTGTGAAAACAGCTTGGGTTCGGGGTTGTTTTTTCTCAATGTAAAAATAAGATGGCAAGGCTCCGTGCTTTTCCTGCTCCCTGTTTAGTCAGATCCCAGCGGCAGCGTGAGCCAGGCAGGCGTAGGGCAGCTCAGGAATTTGTCCCTCCCCGCAGAGAGCTGCCAGCAAGATGACGAGTTATAAACAGAGCCAGCCAAGACAGCCTGCGGTGCTGGATTGTTGCAGAGGTGGAAAAGGACCTTTCCCAGGGCAAAGCCAGGCGTGATCCTGGCCTCTTGCAGCATGAAAACAGGATTGTCCCTGGGCGTATGAGCCGAGGTGCCACCGCACGGGCTCAGCAGCAGCAGCTGCACTGGGTACCCCAGCTGCAAGGGAGCAGGATTTGGTGAACAGCACTAATTCACCACCTCTGTAAGGCTTGATCCCTTACTCCTTCAGCCTCATCCTCCCCAGCCGGAGGGGTCCCGGCTCATTTAGTCCCTCGTAACAAGGCTCCGTCATTTATGTTGCTCTTCTCTGTCTCCTTTCAAACTCTTCTGTGTCCTTCTGAGAAGGTGCAGACCACACCACCACTGAGTACTCAAAGTGTGGATGAGCATAGGTTTTACAACCAGTTCCCAGCGCCATTCCTGGTGATCCCCCGCGCTTTCCCTCTTGCTACACAGTGTACTGAACATTTCTGAGAGCTGTCACCCACAGCTCCAAGCTCTTTGTTCTGTTGTGACTGTCAGTTCCAAGTTCAGCATTGTGTAGGCATGCTTCGTAGACAGCTATGGCAAAACATGAAGCTTGCTTGCCAGCTTTGTTGCCCACTCGTTAGGTGTAGGCTCCAGCATTCAGTGCGACTGTGCTTCACGTGCAGGGCTGCACTGCTGCGCATCCCTGGCAGTGCTCAAGGCCAGGTTGGCTGGGGCTTTGAGCAGCCTGTTCTAGTGGAAGGTGTCCCTGCCCATGGCAGGTGGTTGGAACCAGATAAGCTTTAAGGTCGCTTCCAGCCCAAACCGTTCCATGATCTCAGTGGCCCTGTCCTGCTCAGGATTACCCTGGCAGAGCCTTTACCTGTTTTTCAGCCAATGATTTTGGGCTGTTCCTCTCGGATGAAGACCCAAAGAAAGGGATCTGGCTGGAGGCAGGGAAGGCTCTGGACTACTACATGCTTCGCAATGGGGTAAGCATCCATCACATATCCTTCCAGCTGGTACCTGTTTTGACTCCAGATGTGCCCTCAGTGTGGAGCTGGTGTGGATTGCCTGCCCTGCTGCCTTGCATCGTGCCCTGCAGCATCACATAATTGGGATGGCAGATGGGAGCTGTTGGTGTGGATGAGATGGGAGGTGATGGTGTGGTTGAGATGTTGGTGTGGATGTTGGTTGAGATGTTGGTGTGGATGAGATGGGAGATGGGAGCTGTTGGTGTGGGATGTTGGGATGTGGGTGCCCTATGCCAGTGCTGCTCCTGGGAGCTGTGCTTTGCTGTGCCCACAGGATACTATGGAGTACAAGAAGAAGCAGCGGCCCCTAAAGATCCGCATGCTGGATGGGACAGTGAAAACAGTGATGGTGGATGACTCCAAAACCGTCACGGACATGCTTATGACAATCTGTGCCCGGATTGGTGAGAGGAGGGGGCAGCAACAGGGGAAAAGGAGGTGGGGAGAGATTTCAGTGTCGGATGGGGATACAGGGAGAGCAACAGCAGCTCTGTGGGGATGAGGGGTGCATGGTGCCAGGGAGGGGGCACTGCTCTGCACCTCTGTGTTGCTTCAGGCTCTTTGTTATATTTGGCAGCAAAGTCCCATTGAGCTTGGTCCTCTGCTGTCCTGCAGGCATCACCAACTATGATGAGTACTCACTTGTTCGGGAGATTATGGAAGAGAAGAAGGAGGAGGTCACTGGCACCCTCAAGAAGGACAAGACCCTGCTGAGAGATGAGAAGAAGATGGAAAAGCTCAAGCAGAAGCTGCACACAGATGACGAATGTAGGTGCCTGCATGTGCAGGGGATGGGATCAGCCCCTGCTGAGGGCACTGGGGAGAAGAGCAGGAACCCCTGCCAGGGGAATAGCCACTACAGGGGAGTGGAGACAACTGTGATGTGGGAACATGTTCCACACTCCCTGGAGTGTCTCTGGAAACCCAGGGCAGGGGGTGAATGCTGGGATGCACCAGATGGATGCTGATTTCTCACTCTGCATGAGCAGCCTCGGAGCAGGGATTGGCCCTGCTTCAGTGCCTGTCCCTGCTCATGCTCTGCCCTTTCCTGCAGTGAATTGGCTGGACCACGGCCGGACCCTGCGTGAACAAGGCATCGATGACAATGAAACGCTGCTGCTGCGGCGCAAGTTCTTCTACTCTGACCAGAACGTGGACTCACGAGATCCTGTGCAGCTCAACCTGCTCTACGTGCAGGTACAGCTCTCTGGAGCCCCTCTGCCAGGGCTGGTGGCTGAGGGCTTTGGCCAAGAGCCACTAGAGAGGGGGGAGCTTCGGGATGCACAGTTATCTCCTGGGTAAGAGCCAACTGTGTCAGTCACAGCCCTGCCTTCTACGTACTCCAGAGCTCCCTAGGGGATTTCATGTCTCCTCTGTCCGATAGGAATCACCCTGAAGTCCTGCTGCTCTTCCTCTCCCCGGCTTGGTGATGGTCCCTCTGGGGACAACCTAGTCCTAAGTCCTTTCTTTTAGGGCCGCTTCTTTTAAGCCTGGAAAACAGGTCCTGCTTGTTGTGGAGGGGAGCGGTGGCAGGGCTGCCCAGGCAACAGCAGTGTCTCCTCTTCTCACGCAGGCTCGCGATGACATCCTGAACGGTTCCCACCCTGTCTCCTTCGACAAAGCGTGCGAGTTTGCTGGGTACCAGTGCCAGATCCAGTTTGGGCCGCACAATGAGCAGAAGCACAAGCCGGGCTTCCTGGAGTGAGTGTCCCCGGGAGCCCCTGGGCTTGTCTTGGGGTGGTTCGAGCCCCTCTGGTGGTTCAAGCAGCTTAAATCATAGAATCATAGAATCAGAATGGTTTGGGTTGGAAAGGACCTTAAGATCATCCAGTTCTAACCCACTGCCTTGGGCAGGGATGCCTTACTCTAGACCATGTCACCCAAGGCTCTGTCCAACCTGGCCTTGAACACCACCAGGGATGGAGCATTCACAACTTCTTTGAGCAACCCCTTCCAGTGCCTCAGCACCCTCACAGTAAAGAGCTTCCTCCTTATATCCGATCTAAACTTCCTCTGTTTAAGTTTAAACCAATTTCCCCTTGTCCTATTACTACAGTCCCAGCACTGCGCCAGCACATGAGGCGCTGGTTGCCTCTGCTACAGCCCCTCTCCTCCGTGCACAGGGTGCCAGTCCCACATCCTGCTCCTCCTGGCACCCCCAAGGGACATGCAGCCAGCTCCAATGGGGGGATCCCAGACCACCATATGCCCTCTCTAATGCCACATTACGCGCTGCATCCTCAGCCCATCCACCCTGCACTGAGGCAGCTTTCATTACTGCAGCAACCTCTTCCACATCCTTCCTGCTCCCAAAAACTCCCAGCCCGTGCCCTGGCAGAGGTTCATCCGAGGCTCTGGGTTTGGCCTCTTTGTAGTTGAAGACAAATGCTGGCTTGATCTCTGCTAACAGCTGGCTTGGGTGTCTCTTGGCAGGCTCAAGGATTTCCTGCCCAAGGAGTACATGAAGCAGAAAGGGGAACGCAAGATCTTCATGGTATGTGCAAGGGGCGTGTTGAGACCTGGTCTTCTTGTTCCTCCATACCAAAGGTTGTGGCTGCTGTTGTCTTTGGAGGCAATACATAGCAGCTTGGTGGGTGAGAAACAGGAGCAGAAACTGTAGGGGAGGCAGATAAGCATCTCCTGTGGTCCCAGAGGTCAGAGGGATGCTGTAGGAGGGTCAGGGGATGTCGGTTGGGTGGGGAGAGCCTGGGAAGGCTGTGACAGTGATGGTGGCACAGCCAGGGAACCGTGGAGCCTAGTGTGATATTGTCTTTGCTGTTGCAGGCGCACAAGAGCTGTGGGAGCATGAGTGAGATCGAAGCCAAAGTTCGCTATGTGAAACTTGCCCGTTCCCTTAAGACATATGGAGTCTCCTTCTTCTTGGTCAAGGTAGAGCCGCAGTCCCCATGGTCCCACCTCTCACCAACCAGAATTCCCCTTCAGCATCCCTCCATTTGCTGTGTCTCCAGTTGCTACTCCTCAAACCACATTGCTCCAGTTCTCCCTCTGTCTCCACTATCCTTCCTGGCTTTTCCTGTGCACTGCCTTCCCATTCCTTGGTTCATGCTTTTTCTCATTTTCAAGCCCTTTGTCACAAGCAGAAAGTATGGCCTGTGTAGCGATAGCAGACATCTGTGGCTACCGAAGGTCTCTGCCTGAATGGATCTGCTGTAACCCTTCTGTTGTGGCCCACAGGAGAAGATGAAGGGGAAGAACAAGCTGGTGCCGCGGCTGCTGGGGATCACCAAGGAGTGTGTGATGCGTGTAGACGAGAAGACCAAGGAAGTGATTCAGGAGTGGAACCTGACCAACATCAAGCGTTGGGCAGCATCACCCAAGAGCTTCACCCTGGTAGGGACCAGCCCTGGTCCTCCCCACCCCAACCCCAGCCGTGCCCCATGGGGGGCTGCTCTCAGGCCAGCCCCTCTCTTGGGTATTGCCCCATAGTGGGACAGCCTTGCCCTCCTCTGGTACCTCTCCTGGCTCTTGTTTTGAAGGCTGGCACTTGGGTGCTTAGCGCATACCAGAGGGGCTCAGGGTGGCCGCCAGTGCCACAGTGCTACCCTGTGCCCTGCTATTGCAGGATTTTGGGGATTACCAGGATGGTTACTACTCGGTGCAGACCACGGAGGGGGAGCAGATAGCACAGCTGATTGCTGGCTACATCGATATCATCCTCAAAAAGGTGAGGCTGTGCTAGGAAGGGCAGCGATAACCAGCTCCTCTCTGGAGAGGGATGCACGGTGCCCCTTCCAGCTGCCTCCAGCTGGCACACGGGGAGCTGGCGTTGGGTCAGGGGTGTATGGTGGGATGGTGGTGGGTTGCAGGAGGAGGGGAAGGCTGGGAAGCGTGTGCTGGCTGACACATTTTCTCCTTCCCTCTGCAGAAGAAGAGCAAAGACCACTTTGGACTGGAGGGGGATGAGGAGTCCCCCATGCTGGAAGACACCGTGTCTCCAAAGAAGTAAGTTCTCCAGGAGCAAGGCAGCTGCCAAGCAGAACTTGAGTGGAGAGCAGTCTCCAGCCAAGCTTGCAGCACAGCATACGTGGAGGAAGAGCTGCCAGTCCTTCAAAGCAGCACTTCCACAGGCCATGGGCATCCCTTGACCTGGTACTTCTCTCTGTTTCAGGTTGACTGTCTTGCAGCAGCAGTTTAACCGTGTAGGCAAGGCAGAGCTGGGCGCAGTGGCCCTGCCAGCAATCATGCGCACTGGGGCTGGAGGGCCTGAGAACTTCCAGGTGGGCACAATGCCACAGCCTCAGCTGCAGATCACCAGTGGCCAGATGCACCGAGGGCACATGCCTCCCCTGGTAAGCTCTCCCTGTGCCCACACAGACCCCAAAAGGTGCCCATCATTGTGTAGACCTGTCCATTTGGGTCCATGAGCTACAGTCCCCTGACTGCAGCCTCTCCTCCAGGTTCAGCTGCCCCAAGGTACTGTGCCTGGCCAGCCCCACCAGTGCTGTGCTTTCTAGCATGGCCCTGCGCCTGCCTTTGGTGTCCCCCATGTCCTCTGCAGCTGGAGAACCACTTGGAAAAGGCCACGAGGAGGCTGTGGGGTCCCATTGCTTGTGCTCCCTGCTCCCCAAGAGCTGGTTAACTGTGACTTGCTTGTACCCGCAGTGGAACTGGGAATTTCCCAGTGGAAGGTGCAAAGGGGAGACCCCCTTTTTGCTAGGTGCACCCCCCATTATGGAGACACCTACCTAGAGCACTGTCACCAGCAGCATGTTACACCATGTTGGGGGGGGGGGAAGGGGGACATGTGAGAAATATTTAAGCCTTGATTTCAAGCCTCCAGCATATTTCCATCTTGTCTCTGTGTTGCAGACCTCAGCCCAGCAAGCCCTGACCGGCACCATCAACTCCAGCATGCAGGCTGTGCATGCAGCCCAGGCCACACTAGATGACTTTGAGACATTGCCACCCCTTGGGCAGGATGCTGTGAGTGTTGATGAAGGCTCTGTGGTGAAGGGGGGACCTTGCTGGAGGTTGTAGCTTGGCTGGGTGAAGCTGGTCACATTCCCAGGAGAGGTGTAAGCCGCTCCTGGGAAGATCTGCTGCCTGCAAAGAGATGGGGTTGTATCCCCAGGAGTGGAGGGGACACTTGGTTATCTTGCTTCATCAGGATGGGTTGGGGAGTTTGGGCTGGTCACAGCTCTTCCTTCTCTCTTCCTTGTCTCCTCCTTCCTACATCTGTCTGTGTGAGGATGACTGCAGTTACCCACCACCTCCACCACCGTCTCCTGACCCTGTTCTCTCCATTTCAGGCATCCAAAGCTTGGCGCAAAAACAAAATGGATGAGTCGAAGCATGAGATCCACTCCCAGGTGGATGCTATCACTGCCGGCACAGCCTCAGTGGTCAACCTCACAGCAGGTATGTGGAGGATTGAAGAGGGATGCCCCATTTTGAACAAGGCTCGGTGCTGCAAGAACTCAGTCAGGAATCAATATGATTAGACTAAAGCCCCTTTATTGATGGCACAGTTACAGTTTATATATTTCAGGCTCACAGCTCTAACATTACATGTCTTTCTACGGTTGGTTACATAAACTTAGCAACAGGCATAAGGTTAACATGTTTTGTGAGAACCTAAAGTGTGGTTTTTATAAGCAAGATTTACAGCCCAGTTTAGCAACCTCCTTATCTTAGCTCCTTCTTATCTTCCAGGCCTACATTCTTGTTTCATTAACTATCCGGGAGTTACTTCTTTTCCATGGTTGGCTGCACAGAGGTAACCAGGAGTTACCTCTGCTACATGGCCAACTGCACATAGTTGCTTTCATTCAGAGCAGGCCTATGCCCATTCTCTAACAAGAAATCATCCATATCTCCACTTTTCTTTTCTTGAATAAGCCAAAGCTGTTTTAACAATTTTTTAATCATACCACAAATACATTGCTAAATACAAAGTGTAATCATAACTATGGTCAAGACTATCACTAAAATCATTCCAATACCTTTAATCAGAGATGTGAGCCAGCCATTAAAGCCCCAAGATGTAAGAGGGGCATCTAACCAAGAAATGTTATCATTCTGATAGGCTTTGTGAAGTACCTTCACATGCTTCCAAATCTCTTAAACATCTTTCAAGGTCTTTCCAGACTGACCAACGTAACTACAAGAAGATTCATTAATTAAAGTACATACTCCGCCTGCTTGAGCTGTTAATACGTCTAAAGCTTTACAATTCTGCAAAACTATATTTTTTGAAGAATCTACTTCTACTTGCAAACCGAAAAGCGCTGTTGCGGTGCGATTCACTATAGCCTCCATTTCTCCTGAAACATTAACTGTGGCTCTTTCCAGCTGAGCCACTCCTAGAGCAGGTGCTAAGGCTCTAACAAAGCTATGATATGGTGTTCCATACGTTAACAGTGGATTGTTGACCTCTCTTTTTTTCTAACCTTGTCCCCGTAATCCTCGCACTATACCGTGCAATTCCGTGTGGCTAAACAGTGCCAGAAGAGGGGCTAACAAGCCCATAGTGCACTGGCCTGTCCAATTTGCTGGGAGTTGTTTTCTTGCTTGTCCATTTCCACAAGGCCACCAGTAGTCAGTAGGTAAGTACGTGTGGCCTTAATATGGAGGCTTACGTTATGGGTGGCTCTGCCCCACAAATAATCTGCCCAATGCCATAGTCCTATTCCATCCGAATACTGCCCTGGTAAATATGGATCAGCAGAGCGATGTAGCTTTAGTTTAATAACTGGCCACTTGCTAAATGACTGATTAATGTAACCTGAGTTTTCCCCTCCAGTTGAATAGTTTATGTATGGAATGGTATCATTAATTATCTCTCAGACAAATGAGATGTCTTCCATAACCACCATTTCGCTCTTGCACTGGTATGAAGTGTTCAACAGACTATGTGGGTTAAGGTCAGTCCAATTACTTGATGGAATTCCCAACAGTGGTCTATCAAAATGGTCTTCTTGACCTCATATCCAGCAGTCTTTCAGTTGCGTATAATTGGCCAATTTAGTTAACACAGCCACATATGTATTACCATCAAAGACAGCATAACAAACTGACAATAGACAATATTAGGCCTATGCTGGTCTTAATTCCTGGGCATTCCATCCTTCTCATATTTCCCCTTTCTTTTCTTTAACTTCCACTGGAATCGTTTTGCACACTTTGCTTCAGTTTTTTCCCACCGTTCAGGGAGAACTTCCCATATACATGGCACTAACAGTGGTTGGGAGCATTCATATGCAATCACGTTACATCCTTTGTTACGTTCTACAACTTGATTATACAAATCTCCCTCAGCTGCATAATACCTTTGCGTTCCCAAATATTCGTGACCTGTAATTACCAAAATACGAGCAAGCACACCGATGTTCCAAAGAGCTTTTCTATAACATAACTCACAATATAATTGACAAAACACTGAATGTTTCCAAACTCGTTTTCCGCAATCATCGCATTCAGTCAAAACCCACGGTTCACAAGTGCCACAGCTAGGACATAGTAAACACAATCTGTCCAATTGATTCATGTAGCAAGACTGTTATTCATGTTGAGAGATTCTGAAGTCAGTCAATGATCCGATGGCGTAGGTGGTCTCACCCATTGGAGGGGATCCATCAGGGTCCTTGTTCTATAGAGACACAAGTATAGCCTCTTCCCCAAGTTATTAACCTAAAAGGACCTTCCCAGTTACGATTTTCCAAAGACTTTACCATTACCGTAAGAGATTCTTCCCCTGGTTATCGAATCTGGGCCTACATGGGTTAGTGCAGAAAAATATCTAATCACTGGGGGAACATTTATGCCCGTGTGTAAATCAGAACTGGATAATGTTAAAACATTTAAAACAAACAATACTTTGTTGATTCGTGCATTTGGGGTCTCCCGTATCATTCCCCTTTTTGTTTTAGTAGCATGTCTTTTGCAATGACCTGTGTAATTAACATAACAACCCACTACTCCAGGCAGCATTATTTCAGTAAGATTAGTCCGATTTGAAGTCATGTCACACATAATAGAACAGATATTACAGAGGTTTCTGTCAGTGTCGTTTTTTTATGTTGTTGAGTTCTGGGGCTTTATACGTTTCGATGGCAGCCAGTATGGTCCTGTTGCTAGCTGTCCACAGCCGTATCCTCGACCCCATGTCAGCAATGGCTCTGGTCTTAGCCACTCGTTATTATGCAGGTCTTTATAATAGAACTGGTGGTTTGCACAAGGAATCGTCTGACAGATGTCACAAATGCTGTATTGTAGAAAGAGAATCAAAACTAGACAAATTTAAAAAATTTTAGTACAAATTGCACTTTTGCAAACTGTTTGTGTGGAGAAAATCCTTACATTTCCCTTTTTTTTTTTTTGTTTTGTTTTGTTTTATATATCATACCTGCTTTAGATGACCCTACTTGAGAAGGGGATTTGGACTAGCTCATATCTCCAGCATATGCCAACCACAGGCTGCTTGGCCTGCCCTTCTCTCCTATATAGCTCTCTGATAAAAGGGGAGGCCATCCCTCACATCAAGGTCTGGCATGGCATGTGTCCCCACCTCTCAGCGCCTGCTGGGTTGCAGCCAGCAGCAGAGCTAAAGGTTCTTCTTGGTGGCAAACACAGAGGCCAACCCAGTCTTGCCCTTGACTGTGATAGGAAGTATATGGCCAATCTCAGTCCTTGCACCTCATTGTCAATGCAGAATTTCACCTGCTTCATCCAGTAACAAGTCACTACTATGGCAAAGCACATACAGATGTACCTTAGCAGTCTGTATACCACAGGGTGCAGCAGCATGTTGAAGATGCCAGAGGCAGTGAGGTTCTCTCACTCTCTTAATTTGTTCCGTTGCCTGCTTTATAACACTATTATTGTATTAGAATCTTTCTACCTTTTGCCTTAGCATTTTCTAGCAGCTGCTGCAAATTTGCATGCTCTGACATCTGTTTTACAAGTGACAGATCCATTCAATACAAGGTGTAGTTTCTTATTAGCAACTGGCTAGTAAGTACAGGTGGTTTTGTACACAAAATCACCGCCTCTAATAACAGCTACTTTACAAGCACACGTATTCAAGCTGTTACTTTTCAGTTGCTCCCAAGTGATGTTTTGCAGGCATTCGTTTCTCTCTTCCTCTATCACATTCTGCTCAGGATATTTACGGTCAGCTCCTGTAGCTGAGGCATTGGGCTTTTCCAGTCGTCTGTCCAGCTCATGGCAAGGCTTGACAAGCTTTGCAGGCAGCCGCCATGGACCTGTAGATAGGAGGACGCGAACATCCCCCTCCCGCAGGTTATCAGTTCTTGAGAAGTAAGTCAGGTTAAAATGTTTCCTGAAAGCAAAGGCATTCTGATGGAACAGGAATGTGAAGCAGCCGCAGGAGCAAGCTGCACGGTGTTAAGAAGTTTTCTCTGCCACCCTGATGCTGTTTGGGTGGAGGTTGGTAAAGCTTGGGGGTGTGCTATCGCTCTTGCTTTTTCAGTTAGCAGCTCGTCTTTCAAATCTTGGATTCACCCGTGGGTTACCTTAAACACACAAGGCAGGACTGCTCGGCAGCAGCTACAGCTGCCTGCCTGCCCAGCAGCAGCCATAAATACCGGCCAGCGGCCGCAGTTTTGTATTAACCCTTTCTTTCCCGAAATGGTAATCTGCTGCCCCTTAAAACTTTTACGTAAACCAGACAACAAATGAATACACAGACCGCCGTCTGCCCTCAACACACACACGTGGGATCCCACAAACACACTTCATGCAAATACAATATTTAACACACAAAGTGCAGACAATCATTACTCCCACTACATGGTCCCACGTACAAAACGTGGTGCAAAGACCCTGTGAAGACAATCAGGAAACCAGCTCCGAGCGGCATCATTTCGGTGCAAGGTGGCAGGCTCAATCTCAGCGGGCGTCCCCGCGGAGGCTCTGCCTCCCTCACATTGCATGAGGCTTGGGTTTTATACTGCCCAAAATGCACACTCATTCCGACGCAGGTGGCCAGCCTACATCGGGAGAAGTGGCCAGCAGTGTCTGTAAAGGTCTGCAAGGGTCGGTAGAAACATGAACATACTTCTATTTGCCAACGTTTAGCACATGAATATCACAGAGAGACTATGTAAAATCCCGGAGGATGGGGCGGGGGGGGCGGCACAACACTGAACTCCACTATCACATTCTTTGACTTATTGCTGACTTTAACTCCTTCAGTGCTTTCCAATCTGGAGACCACTGAGCCTGTCCTGCTTGGTTAATCATTACAGGAGAAGCATTTGGTATCTCAATAGGTAGTATTTGACTGTCCAGTATAGCATCTTGAATAGCACCCCTCCAGCGCATTGCCGCAGGATGATCTGGATGTGCTGGCAGTCTGCAGCAGCATTGCCGGTGGAGCCGGTGGTAGTGGTACGTGCGCAGCCGCGTCAGAGGTCTGTGAATTTGCAAGTCCATCGTGAAGTGTCTGTAATTTTTCATCTAACAGTCCTGTCCATTCGTCCCACCCTTGACGATCTCGAGGATCGGGGGGGAGAGAGGCCAGGGGCGGCAAAGGGGGTATCGGCGGATACAAGTTTGTATCCCCTGGCCCGTCCATCAGTTCTGGTTCTTCCCACTCGGCGTTTCGTGGGGGTGGAAAAAGATCTTTAGTCTGTGTCTGTGGAGTTGTCTCTGGAGCGGTCTGTGGAGCTGCGGCCCTAACGAATGGACTATTTGAGCATTTTGGCCGAGCTCCTTCTCTGAGTAAGTCCCGAAATTCTCCCTGGGGTGGGGGCAGTCGGAAAGGGGGGAGTGCTGACTGCTCAAACATCCGGACTCTAGGGCGCGGAACCCTTCGCGACAGATTCACCCCTTGCACCCCAAAGGGAAATTCAGTAGTAGTATCGTCCGAAAAAGCCGCAAATGCATCTTTGGTAACCTGTCTTTCTGCTTGCATTCCCGTGAACGTGTCTCTCAGCAGGTGCCATAAAGTAGCAAATGACGCAGCCTCTTTTGAACCCAAGGTCACTTCATCCCATAAAACTTCGCCAGTTCTTTCCCATACAGCGGGCTTGAACACATCATGCGCCCCTTCTATCAGGTGTTTATCTTTAGCCCACAGGAGCAGTTTTTGTAAGACAATATTATCATACTCAGTCCCTCTCTTAGAGAGGATATGCTGAAAGAGCTTTAGTATGGCTTCCTCTTCTTTACTGAGCTTATTCGCCATACCACTTTTCAAGCATTAAAAGACACACACGGCTGCTCACCTTTCCACTGCATTGCTTTCCCGGCTCTTATCTGGCCCCCGGGCTCTATTTGGCCACGCTGAGTCGCTTTCTTTCCAGGCTCTTATCCGGCCCCCGGGCTCCTCTCCGGCCCACGGTGAGACGACTCCCAGCCGGTGATCCGCGGCACCATGCTCCATCGTGGCCCCCTTCCATGGTCCCGGAGGTCACGATCGGTCGTGCTAATTGATTTTCAGTATGAAAAGTATCCGGGTCCCTGTCCGTTGTTCTCAATACGAAAAGTACCCAGGTCCTGATCCCTGTTGGGGCGCCATTTGCCACAAGGACTCAGTCAGGAATCAATATGATTAGACTGAAACCCCTTTATTGATGGCGCAGTTACAGTTTATATACTTCAGGCTCACAGCTCTAACATTACGTGTCTTTCTACGGTTGGTTGCATAAACTTAGCAGCAGGCATACTATTGGTTAACATGTTTTGTGAGAACCTAAAGTGTGGTTTTTATAAGCAAGATTTACAGCCCAGTTTAGCAACCTCCTTATCTTAGCTCCTTCTTATCTTCCAGGCCTACATTCTTGTTTCATTAACTATCCGGGAGTTACTTCTTTTCCATGGTTGGCTGCACAGAGGTAACCAGGAGTTACCTCTGCTACATGGCCAACTGCACATAGTTGCTTTCATTCAGAGCAGGCCTATGCCCATTCTCTAACAAGAAGTCGTCCACAGCTCGGTGTGTCTTGTCTGCTGGGAGGGCACAGCTCCTGTCCTCCGTCAGAGACTGGATGAGCCGGTCTTCCCCAGCTAGAGCTAAATCAGCCCTGACTGCTCCTAATATGCCTGTAGACCTGGTCTGCCCCTGCTGCTCACCCTGGCTTTGCCCAGCCCAGTCCTTCCTCCCAGCCTTTGGCTGACCAGCGATCCTCTAGCTGCGGGGCATGTTGTCCAGTCCCTGCCATAGGTCTGAGCACAGCTGCTGCATGGTGCAGCTCCCCTTCCCCATGCTGTCCTGCTCAAACTCAGCTGACGCAGGCTTAGGAGCAGGAGGGTCTCTTCCCATGTTCCCAGGAGGGAACCACCTCAGTGACAGGCACAGGGGTGCTCTTGGAGCATCGCTTGAAGCGCATCCCATCCTGACACCTCTCCTCCTGCCCAGGGGATCCAGCAGACACGGACTACACCGCTGTGGGCTGCGCTGTCACCACCATCTCTTCCAACCTGACGGAGATGTCCAAGGGTGTGAAGCTGCTGGCTGCACTGATGGAGGATGAAGGAGGGAATGGCCGACAGCTTCTGCAGGCTGCCAAGAACCTGGCGAGTGCTGTCTCAGACCTGCTGAAAACAGCACAGCCTGCCAGCGCTGAGGTGAGGGGCAGGAGGGGCCATCAGGAGAGGGTTTTGTTGCTTGCTCTCGAACCCAGTGTTGATCTTGGCTTGTTCCTTGCAGCCTCGCCAGAACCTCCTGCAGGCCGCTGGCCTGGTGGGCCAGACGAGTGGGGAGCTGCTGCAGCAGATAGGGGAGAGCGACACTGACCCCCGGTTCCAGGTTGGTGCAGCCGAGGACTCACTCCCTAAAACCATCAGCTTTTGCACAGGACCTGGCTCCGGGCGCAGTGACTTTGCTGAGGGAGGGGACAGGCCATTGCCCATCTCTGTCCCCAGAGCCGCAGTGATATAACACCTCTTATCTTGTGGATTCCCATGTAGATCCCAGAAAGCCGGCGTGCTTGGATCCTGTCTGCCTCTGACCCAAAGACGGTAAAAAGGGGGCTGTAGGCACAGTGTGGTGGTCCTTGCCCTCTCCAGTGCGAGGGGTGCTTCTCTGAGGACAATCAGCTGAACTCTTTGGAGAAGGGCTCTTGTCAAAACCCTGCTTTTCTGGTGGTTGGCTTTCAGAAGTCCATGCACTCGGGTCATCCCTGTGTGAGCACTGTGTGAGTCCTGCCTGTGAGAGCTGCAGGGTGGCTGCAGCATCATGGGGTGGTTTAGTTTGGCTTCCAGCTGGCTTGTTTTCCTGCAGTTGCTCCTTCCAGCACAAGCAAGATAACACGGCGTGCTGGGTAGGAAGACCCAGCCATTATACAGACCAAAGCAGCCTCCAGAAACAAGGTGTTTCTGTTCACGGCGACCTTAGCATAAATAGAAAAGCCTTGACATTTAGACAAAGGGAACAGAAAAGACAAGAGCAGAGGTGGAAGCTGTGCTCAGCCAAACACCAGTGCCAGCACAGGGGCATCCCCACGTGGCAGGTTTAGGACCTGGAAGATGATTTGCACGCATGCAGTGGTATGCTCTGCCTTGGAGCTGTCAGACCCGAGTGTATCTACTTCCCTCCTTGGGCTCTGATGCAGTAGTCTGGAGTCTCTGGAGCTGGGTGCATGCGCTCTCTGCTCTCTCCTCCTGTCTGGAAAGGTGGTGGCTTGCAGTGGGAATAGTCCTGGCTTGCAGGAGGTGAGGGGATGTTGTGACACTGATTTGGTGGCTGGAGGCTTTGCTGTCCTTCCTGGGGCCACTCACTGTGAGCACGCACACAGCAGGAGGGTTGCAGGCACAGCAGGCAGTGAGCTCTGGCCCCTGTACCAAGGTCGTTGCCCCAAGCACTTGCTGTCTGGCACTGGTGCTGCCAGTTTTCACCGGCAGCATGCCACAGGAGCTAATCCTGGTGTACAGTCATCTCTGATGCCCTGCAGGAAAGCAGTTTGCTGTGTGCTGGTCGCTGCCTGTTGTGTGCTGGCAGGGTGGCCCCATGCCTTCCCTTCTGCCCTGGAGGTGAGGAGGCTGGGTGCTGTGTCATACCTCTCCTTTAACCCCAGCAAGGACTGTAGAGATATAGCCGGTTGTGAAGGAGCTAGAAAGTAGCTGGCATGCCTGCAATACAGATAACCAGAGGCAGCATCTCCTGCTCCTCTCTTGCTTGTGGGGTAAGCCTGGGGGCAGGCAGATGCCCCTGGTGTGGCTGTGCCAAAGCAGCTTGTGCCTGCCATTTGGCAGGAGGGGTTTGTAATTGTTTGGCTTTGCATCCCTCCTCATAAAGCTCAGCAGTGCCTTGCAGAGCTTGTTGCTGTGGTACCATCAGGGACTTGCAGCAGTCGTTGCCTAGGCAATAAGCAGGTCAGCAATAAGCAGGTGCTGGGATGATGCTGAGCATTGCCTGAGATGCACCAGGTGGTGTTTGTGGCAGTGCCGTGCTGCAGGCTGCAGCTCCAGGCCGTATTATAGCCTCACCACTGGCTGTGGCAGACAGTGGAGGGGGAGTCAAGGTGTTGCCAGCCACCCCAGGTGATCCATGGTGCCGGTGCTGGGACTGAGTGGACGAAAGGCCCTCGGGAGCTCATGTTTCCCAGCTGAATATTTCACGAGCGCCCTGCGGGCGGCTCCATTGCTCCTGCTGTAGTGGCTCCGGCGCTGACCCTCTCTGTTCCCCACAGGACATGCTCATGCAGCTGGCAAAGGCGGTGGCCAGCGCCGCAGCCGCGCTGGTGCTCAAAGCCAAGAACGTGGCTCAGAAGACGGAGGACGCTGCGCTGCAGACGCAGGTGATCGCTGCTGCCACCCAGTGTGCCCTCTCCACCTCCCAGCTGGTGGCCTGCACCAAGGTAAGCGGCAAGGCTTTAACCCGTGCCTGAGTGTGGTGGCAGCTCCATAGTGGGGTTATGGGTGTGCTGGAGCTACGCTTCCTAAGATGGAACATTAGGGGTCTGGCACAGCTCAGGTTGTGGTTGTTGTCACTGTGCCCAAGCACTGTATATCCTCTGTGGAGGAGCAGAAGCCAGGGACAGCTGTCCCTGCACATCGCCTGCATGGAGCCCACCACGTTTGCTCTCTCCTCCTCTCCAGGTAGTGGCTCCCACAATCAGCTCACCAGTGTGCCAGGAGCAGCTGATCGAGGCTGGCAAGTTGGTGGCCAAGTCAGCAGAGGGCTGTGTGGAGGCATCCAAGGCAGCCACCAGTGATGACCAGCTCCTGAAGCAGGTTGGGGTGGCAGCCACGGCCGTCACCCAGGCTCTGAATGACCTGCTGCAGCACATCAAGCAGCATGCCTTGGGCGGGCAGCCCATCGGGCGCTATGACCAGGCCACTGACACCATCCTTAACGTCACCGAGAACATATTCAGCTCCATGGGCGATGCTGGTGAGAGCCCTGATGGCAGCCAGAGTAGAGCGTGGTGGATGGGGAGGTATCAGGGAGCCTGTGGACTTGCTAACGGGGCCACCCTTCCTTCCTGTCCCAGGGGAAATGGTGCGTCAGGCTCGTATTCTGGCTCAGGCCACTTCCGACCTTGTCAACGCCATCAAAGCTGATGCGGAAGGAGAGACAGACCTTGAGAACTCACGCAAGCTGCTGAGTGCAGCCAAGATCCTGGCTGATGCCACTGCCAAGATGGTGGAGGCTGCGAAGGTCGGTGATGTAGGACAGGAGGAATGCTGGCTTTGGCCCCCAGCCCCATCTGATTACGTCTGCTCAGGGCTGCGAAAGGGACAAACAGACCCTGGATGGGAAGTGGTTCCAGAACAAGGTCCTGCACTGAGCTAGGGACCTTTGCGATGGAATGGGGCTCTTCCTGGAGCTGGGGGTAGTGGCAGAGGAGCTGTTTGTTCTTGTGCAGTTGCACTCTCCCAGAGAGGCTTCGGTCACTGGTAAAGCAGCCAGGCTGCCTTGGAGGGGACTCCTCAGCATCAAGCCAGGGCACAGGAGGACCCTGTGGTCCCTGCAAGGTGTGATGGGTTTCCTGTTCTCTGCAGGGAGCCGCAGCCCACCCAGACAGCGAGGAGCAGCAGCAGCGCCTGCGCGAGGCCGCAGAGGGGCTCCGCATGGCGACCAATGCCGCAGCCCAGAATGCCATCAAGAAGAAGCTGGTGCACAAGCTGGAGGTGAGACACTGGGCAAGGGACCACAGGGGCCAAGCAGGCAGGGTCAGTGAGACCCAACCAGGAGCCCCCACGTCTCTCTGCTTTCCAGAGGGATGAAGTCCTTTTTGATACAGCATCCGTGGTGCATCCCAGAGGCTTCCCCGCTGCTCCCTTCCCATGTGTGCACCACATTGCTTTGGGATGCTGAGCGTTGAGGGCTGCTGGGGATGTTCTGGTGGGCCGCAGTGCATGGTGGGTGGCTCAGGGCAGGGTGACTTGGTGGTGACCAGTGCTAACCCGTGCCTCCCTCTGTCAGCACGCAGCCAAGCAAGCCGCTGCCTCTGCCACCCAGACCATCGCTGCAGCACAGCACGCTGCCTCCTCCAACAAGAACCCTGCTGCACAGCAGCAGCTGGTACAGAGCTGCAAGGTAAGGGCCCAGGCCTTATCCTGCCATCTCCCTTCTCCCATCAGCTATGCCGGTGAGCACGCAGGACCTTGGGGTCTTCATGGAGCTCCTCCAGGAGCTAGTCTTCTGGTCACTTGTCCTGCATTAGATCCGTCTCCTCCCAGCCTCTGCACTGATGTTCCTCTTTGGCAGGTGGTGGCAGAGCAGATCCCGATGCTGGTGCAGGGTGTCCGAGGGAGCCAATCCCAGCCAGACAGCCCCAGCGCTCAGCTGGCTCTCATTGCTGCCAGCCAGAACTTCCTTCAGGTAACTGTGATGCCCGGATTCTCCTGCACCAGCTCTGGTGCTGCAGCTTTCCTACCCCGCCTGGGATGCTGTGAAACCTGCTGCACATGGGCAGCAAAGAGGTGCTGCGCGTTCATCCCTTTCTCACTGCTTTTCCCTTTCCTCCGGCAGCCTGGTGGGAAGATGGTAGCTGCAGCCAAGGCCACCGTCCCTACCATCACAGACCAGGCCTCCGCGATGCAGCTCAGCCAATGTGCCAAGAACTTGGCCGCAGCTCTGGCTGAGCTCCGCACGGCTGCCCAGAAGGTGAGAGGCTGGGTCCCATCCTGCAGGAGGACCCTGGCCGTATGTAGTAGGGGGAAACATGGGGACAGCCCAGCAGCAGGTCATGGGTGGGCTCAGGGGTCACCCCACTCACCTTCCCTTCTCCCCATCGCAGGCTCAGGAGGCGTGTGGACCCTTGGAGATAGATTCTGCTCTGGGTCTGGTGCAGAGCCTGGAGAGGGACTTGCAGGAAGCCAAGGCAGCTGCCCGTGATGGCAAGCTGAAGCCTCTGCCAGGGGAGACGGTGAGTGCATGGGGTGGTGCAGGGTGGATGCTGGAGAAGGGCAGCCACCAGAATGTGCAGCCCACCACCATATCTGCACTTATCCCCCTGCAGATGGAGAAGTGTGCCCAGGACCTGGGGAACAGCACGAAAGCCGTGAGCTCCGCCATCGCTCACCTCCTGGGAGAGGTGGCCCAGGGCAATGAGAACTACACAGGTACCAACCTCAGCACCAGGGCTGGGAGAGGGAAGGGTGCCGTGCCAGCAGCCACTGACCTCTCCATGTCCCCAGGCATCGCTGCCCGAGAGGTGGCCCAGGCCCTGCGCTCGCTCAGCCAGGCTGCCCGTGGTGTGGCGGCCAACACCGCCGACCCGCAGGCACAGAATGCCATGCTGGAGTGTGCCAGCGACGTGATGGACAAGGCCAACAACCTCATCGAGGAGGCCCGGAAAGCTGTGGGCAAGCCTGGAGACCCAGAGAGCCAGCAGCGCCTGGCCCAGGTAGGAGGATGGGTACCCTGGTGTGCCTTGCCATCCCTGGGGAAAGGCACAAGGCTGGCCACAGGACGGTGACCCCTCTTTGTTTCTCTGCAGGTGGCCAAAGCAGTGTCTCAGGCCCTGAGCCGCTGTGTTAACTGCTTGCCGGGGCAGCGAGACGTGGACGCTGCCATCCGCATGGTGGGAGAGGCCAGCAAGAGGCTGCTCTCGGATTCGGTGAGCTGAGCCGGAGTGGGAGAGGATGAGGGAAGCCTTGGAGGCATGCAAGCCAGTCTGTCTGCACCGGCTTTCTCTATAGCATATCCCCAAGCATGTACCACCCCCTCATCCTCCATCTCCATCCTCCTCACTGCCTCTCCTAACTGGTCTCCCTGCCTCCAGTTCCCTGCCAGCACCAAGAGCTTCCAGGAGGCGCAGAGCCAGTTGAACCAGGCAGCTGCGGGGCTCAACCAGTCTGCCAACGAGCTGGTGCAGGCGTCGCGTGGCACCCCACAAGACCTGGCCAAGTCCTCTGGCAAATTTGGGCAGGACTTCAATGAGTTCCTGCAGGCGGGAGTGGAGATGGCCAGCCAGTCCCCGGTGAGAGCGAGTGCCCCTCGGGTGATACTGCGTGGTTTGGGATGCCCGAGAGGGTGTCTGACCACAGGCGGGGTGTCTGGGCAGGGTGGTTAGGGTGGTTGTGGCCAGTGCAGCTGGTGAGATGGGGTCTGGGGCTGTACAAAGCCACAGCAGCAGGGAGAAAGTGGCTTGGGTTGGTTCAGTGAGTGTTGTCGCTGTTGGACGAGTTAGATGAAGGGAACTGGCTCAGCTTGAAAACCACCAAAGCAGACCCAGGGTGTGGAGCTTGGAAACGTGCTGCAGGTAACTCTTCTTGGCTCCTTGCAGAATAAGGAAGACCAGGCACAGGTGGTGTCAAACCTGAAGAGCATCTCCATGTCCTCCAGCAAGCTGCTGCTGGCTGCAAAGGCGCTCTCTGCTGACCCTGCAGCGCCCAACCTCAAGAATCAGTTGGCAGCAGCAGCACGGTAGGAGAAACTGCTCCGTGTGAGCTGCTTGCTGTAGCAGAGGGGCAAGGTTGTGGGGTGGTGTTGATCCGTGATTCTTTCTCCCTTGTCTCTCGAAGGGCTGTGACTGACAGCATTAACCAGCTGATCACCATGTGCACCCAGCAGGCGCCAGGCCAGAAGGAGTGTGACAATGCCCTGCGGGAGCTGGAGGTGAGAAACCATATCTTGATGAGGCTGGGAAAGCCGGGTGCTGTGATGGGAGTGGGGGAGAGCTGCGCCCCACTGCAAGGAGCAGGAGGGAGCCAAGAGGAGATGCAAGCAGAGGGCATGGACCCTTCCCCTGAATGTGATGCCTGTGTCCCTGCAGACGGTGAAGGAGCTGTTGGAGAACCCCACCCAGACAGTCAATGACATGTCCTACTTCAACTGCCTCGACAGCGTCATGGAGAACTCCAAGGTGAGCCCTGAGCAGGTTTGAGGAAGGATGGGGGGAGGGTTTGGGAAGGATGTGGGGGGCAACAGGAAGGGTGGTTCCACCCCTTGCTGATGAAGCACAGTGAGCCCTGAGCCTGGGAGCACTGTGGGAGCAGGAGGTGGTGTCCACAACCGGTGTGTCCCTGCAGGTGCTGGGCGAGTCCATGGCTGGCATCTCTCAGAACGCCAAGAACAGCAAACTGCCCGAGTTTGGCGAGTCCATCAGTGCCGCCTCCAAAGCTCTCTGTGGGCTGACGGAAGCAGCTGCTCAGGTGAGACAGGCTCGGTCGCAGCCCTGAGCATTGCCACTGGTGCACAGTTGCCATAGTACCCCTGCTCCTCCAAGCCGGTCCCTGTAGGACGGTCCCACAAGCCTCCTCGGCAGCCTGTATCCGCTCTGAGCCTTCCTGCTGCGTGTGAGCTCTCTCTCATCACCCCTCTCATGCTCCCAGGCTGCCTACCTCGTGGGGGTGTCGGACCCCAACAGCCAGGCTGGACAGCAGGGCTTGGTAGACCCCACTCAGTTTGCCAGAGCTAACCAAGCCATCCAGATGGCCTGCCAGAACCTGGTGGACCCTGCCTGCACCCAGTCCCAGGTGAGTATGAGGTGGAGCGTCGTTACGGGCATTTTCTTGCATGAAAGGGCATGTGAAGCTGGTTGGAAGAGCTGTGTCCCAAGAGTTGGCTAAGATTATGGCCAGTGTGTCAACAGCTGTACCTGGAGCCAGCTGGCTGCTTTGATGCAATGGTGACAGTCCAGTTGGGCGTGCAGGACCTTGGCAATCCTTCTTGGGTCCCAAGAGGGACCCCTGTGGTCACTGATGCCCCATGTGGGGCAGGCAGGAAGGTGGAGTTGTGGTGGATCCTGCCTTAACCCTGCTCTCCCCTGCAGGTGCTGTCAGCAGCCACCATCGTAGCGAAGCACACCTCAGCCCTGTGCAACACGTGCCGCCTGGCCTCCTCTCGCACCGCCAACCCTGTGGCCAAGCGCCAGTTTGTCCAGTCAGCCAAGGAGGTGGCCAACAGCACGGCCAACCTGGTGAAGACCATCAAGGTGAGGTCTCCCTGCTGGGACACCGTGGTGGGGATGGGATTTGGGGCATGGTGGAGGTTGGATAACTGCTCTGGTCACTTCACACCAGGCCCTGGATGGCGAGTTCAACGAGGAGAACCGGGAGCGGTGCCGCACCGCCACTGCACCTCTCATTGAGGCTGTGGATAACCTGACGGCCTTCGCCTCCAACCCAGAGTTTGCCACTGTTCCAGCCCAGATCAGCCCGGAGGTGGGATGCTGCAGGGGCAGGGAGGATGCAATAGGGGTTGCTGTAGGGTGAGGAGAAGCTGTGCCTCCCCTTGAGCTTGTAATGGAGTCCCAGTGCAGGGCTGGTGCCTTGGTGGAGTGTAATGGGGAGGTGGCAGCACCTTGGGCTTTGAGGGGCTGCTTCATGGTGAGGGTCGCACATGGGAAAGGGGGTAACTTCCCATGCACAGTCCTTTGCCTCACCAAGCCATCATCGCCTTGTGCAGGGGCGCAGAGCCATGGAGCCCATCGTCTCTTCAGCCAAAGCCATGCTGGAGAGCTCTGCCGGCCTCATCCAGACCGCCCGCTCCCTGGCTGTCAACCCCAAGGACCCACCGCAGTGGTCGGTGCTGGCTGGCCACTCTCGCACCGTCTCAGACTCCATCAAGAAGCTCATCACCAACATGAGGTGAGGAGAGTCCTCCCCACTCAGCTGCAGCCCTGTCCCTGTTGGCTCTGAGTGAGCATCCCTGGGGATGTCTTAGTTCATCATCCCCTTGGCTGCTGCCGGTGGGGCGAGGCAAGGGATGGGATGAAGGTGTTGTCTCTTACGCTGCATGGGAGCTGCTTCTTCAGCCCTGACTGATAGGGATGCATGTCAGCATGCCTGGGCTTTATGACTGTTGCTCCAAAGCTTGGCAGAAGGGTCCTGCCTCTCACCAGTACCAGCTGAGGCTGGGGGCAAAGGGGTGGTATAGCTGCTGCCAGTGCTGCGCTAATCCATTTGTCACACAGGGACAAAGCTCCAGGACAGCGGGAGTGCGATGAAGCCATTGATGTCCTGAACAGATGCATGCGGGAGGTGGACCAGGCCTCCCTCGCTGCCATCAGCCAGCAGCTGGCCCCACGAGAAGATATCTCCCAGGAGGTGGGTCAGGGATGGGCTGGTACAGGGGTGCTTTAACACTGGCTGGCATCCTTCCCCCCGGCTCCCATCAGCATGTGGTGATCCCAGCTTCATGCAGTGCCTTCTCTTTGCAACAGGCTTTGCACAACCAGATGATCACAGCTGTGCAGGAGATCAGCAACCTCATCGAGCCAGTGGCCAGTGCAGCACGGGCTGAGGCCTCTCAGCTGGGGCACAAGGTAACACGGGGATGGGGATCTGCTGATGAGGTGTTTGGTGTGTGTGGAGAAGCTCATGGTGGTAGGAGAGGTACAAGATAGCCAGGACTGGAAGCTGATGATGCTCTTCCCTAGGTGTCCCAGATGGCTCAGTACTTCGAGCCGCTCATCATGGCAGCGATCGGTGCTGCCTCCAAAACGCCCAACCACCAGCAGCAGATGAACCTCCTGGACCAGACCAAAACGCTGGCTGAGTCTGCCTTGCAGATGCTGTACACGGCCAAGGAGGCTGGTGGGAACCCCAAGGTGAGCAGGAGATCACCTTGTGGAGCACACATGGAGCACACCATTTCAGTGGTGTGCTCCTCTGTGTATGGGTGCTGCATGGTGTGTGTGTCAGACATAGGGGTAAGTGTGTGTGCAGCATCCCTGTTGGGATAGGAGCTGCTGCCCACCTTCCCTCACTGTGGTTTGTCCTTGCAGCAAGCTGCCCACACCCAGGAGGCTCTGGAGGAGGCTGTGCAGATGATGAAGGAGGCAGTGGAGGACCTAACCACCACCCTGAATGAGGCAGCCAGCGCTGCAGGTGTTGTGGGGGGCATGGTGGACTCCATCACCCAGGCCATCAACCAGGTGAGGGGATGTCCTGGGTTCAGCAGTAGCAGTCATTTTTCTCCTTCTTAGTATCTGGTGCAGTGCTGTGGTTTTGACTTTCAGCCTGGGAGCAGAGCTGATAACACTGTTTTTTGTTGCTGCTCAGTAATGTTTACTCTGAGCAGGGACTTTCTGAGTCTCATGCCCTGCCGGGGAGGAGGGGAAGCCAGGAGGGAGCAAAGACAGGACATCTGACCCAAACTGACCAAAGGGGTATTCCATACCTCAGGATATCATGCCCAGTATAGAAACTGGGGGCAGTTACCCAGAAGCATTAGATCACTGCTGGGGTCGGGCTGGATATCGATCAGTGGGTGGTGAGCAGTTATATTCTCTTCCCTTGTTATTTCCCTTATCGTCATTATTATTGGTGATAGCAGCAGTGGTTTGTGTTATACCTTAGTTACTGGACTGTTCTTAGCTCAACTTGTGGGATTTATGTTATTTCTATGCTCCTCTACGTCCCTCTGGGAGTAGGGGGAGAAAGTGGAGGGGGAGTGAGTGCGCGGATGCATGGTTCTGAGTTACGGGCTGGGCTTAAATCATGCCAGAGGAGCGTGGAGGGGACCTGGCCAGGGCTTTTGGTGAGAGAGAGGAAGAGGCAGGGTCAAAGCCTGCAAGGTTTTTGGTCTGGAGCTGGAGCCAGAGTCTCCTGCTGGTCTCTTACAGCTGGACGAGGGGCCAGTGGGTGAGCCAGAGGGGACCTTTGTGGACTACCAGACCACGATGGTGAAGACAGCCAAGGCCATCGCAGTGACTGTGCAGGAGATGGTGGGTACAATCAAGCCTGTCACGGCAAAAAGCTCTGCCTGCCGCCCAGGCAGGCGCCTGCCTTCCTTGCCTGCCTGTCCCAGCATAGGGCTCTTCCGACTCCTGCTCTTCTTTCATCTGCAGGTCACCAAATCCACCACCAACCCGGATGAGCTGGGCACGCTGGCCAACCAGCTTACCAACGACTATGGGCAGCTGGCGCAGGAGGCCAAGCCAGCTGCCCTCACTGCTGAGAATGAGGAGGTGAGAGCATGGGGAGCTGTGCTGGAGCATGCTGTGGGGCAGAGTGGGGTCTGCTGGGGCTTAAGAGCAGAGGACAGGGACTCTTGAACCTCCTGGGGGCAGGTAGCGTTCACGCCTGCCCTGCAGTATCATGGGGAAATGTGGAACAAAACCATGTTTTCTTTTACACCTTCCTGAATGGGAGGATTATAGAATCATAGAATGGTTTGGGTTGGAAGGGACTTTAAGCTCATCCAGTTCCAACCCCTGCCACAGGCAGGGACACCTTCCCCTAGAGCAGATTGCCCCAAGCCCCATCCAACCTGGCCTTGAACACTGCCAGGGATGGAACAGCCACAGCTTCTCTGAGCAACCTGTGCCAGGGCCTCAGCACCCAGCAGTGAAGAACTTCTTCCTTATATCCCACCTACATCTGTCCTGTTGTAGTTTAAACCCATTACCCCTTGTCCTATCACTGCAGTCCCTAATGAAGAGTCCCTCCCCAGCATCCCTGTAGGCCCCCTTCAGATACTGGAAGGCTCCTGTGAGGTCTCCATGCAGCCTTCTCTTTTCCAGGCTGAGCAGCCCCAGCTTTCCCAGCCTGTCAACTGGGACAGAGGAGATGGGTGATGGTGGGTGGTGTTTCCAGGCTGGTATCATGGACGTGAGGCTTAGCCTCCTGCTGGCTCTCTCATGCATTCATTCCTCTCCAGATTGGCTCCCACATCAAGCGCCGGGTGCAGGAGCTGGGTCACGGCTGCGCCGCCCTGGTCACCAAGGCTGGAGCCCTGCAGTGCAGCCCCAGTGATGCCTACACCAAGAAGGAGCTGATAGAGAGTGCACGCAAGGTTTCTGAGAAGGTAAGTGGTCCAGAGAGCGAGGCGATGGTGTGGCGAGGTGGGAGGGATGCTGGATTGAAGCTTTTGCCTGTGGAGCTGCTAAACGAGGTTCTCTCCAAATCAGCCTTTAATTGATGGGCATAATGTTTACTGCGTCTCCAGCCAAGCTTGTAGCTCATGCTGGGAGATTGATCTTGGAAAGCATCCTGTCCCATCAGTCAGTCTAAAGAGCACGCTTCTGAATAACGGATGAAAACATGGCTTAAAAGCTGTATTTGATAAGCATAGAGCAGCAGTGCCTGTAAGCAAAATCACAAAAGCAAAACAAACACTTGTTATAATGCCTGGCACGTGCCTGCATGTTCAGGACCTCCTGCCATTCCTTCCTTTCCAAGATTGCTTTCCATTAGGAAACTTGTTCCCTTGTGAGTGCTTGCCCAAGTACAGAAATTGAGTTCAGCAGCCAAAGAAGAAATGAGTTGTGATGTTCTGATGCCCATCATGCAAACCTTGTTCGTTTGCAAACTACCAGAGTCCAGTATCCCCTGAACCCCCAAACATGATAGATATAACTGGAAACTCAGAAGGGGTGTCCGGACCACATGATTCCCAATTCTTGTCCTTGGCATGGAATGGCTCCATCCTGGGAGATGTTGGAGAAGGTGTGCGCAGCAGCTCTGCTCCCCAGGTCACCCTCCTTGTACCCCGCAGGTATCTCACGTGCTGGCAGCCCTTCAGGCTGGGAACCGCGGGACACAAGCCTGCATCACAGCAGCCAGCGCTGTCTCTGGCATCATTGCTGACCTGGACACTACCATCATGTTTGCCACAGCAGGAACCCTCAACCGGGAGAACTCGGAGACCTTTGCTGACCACAGGTACAGTTTCTGCTCAGCGTGAGATGGGGGGTCAGGCTCTGTCCTGTGGTCTCCTGTCTTCATGAGCTGTGGCCTAGCCCCAAGGACAACTGCAAGTACAGGTCATGCTGACTGTTTCCCCTCCAGAAGGCAGGGTCCACAGTCTCTTTATACCGTGTGTGCACCTAGAGGGCTGTATCTTCTCTGACTCCCTTCTTCTCCCCAGGGAGGGCATCCTGAAGACAGCCAAGGCGCTGGTGGAGGACACCAAGGTGTTGGTGCAGAACGCCACAGCCAGCCAGGAGAAGCTAGCCCAGGCTGCCCAGTCCTCCGTGTCCACCATCACCCGCCTGGCAGAGGTGGTGAAGCTGGGTGCCGCCAGCCTTGGATCTGAAGACCCAGAGACTCAGGTGAGATGGGGCTTGTAAGGTGAATGCAGGCTGCTTGTAGCTTGCTGGAAGGAGCTGAGGGTTGTGGGTGTTGTGTGGTACCCTGGGGTGGGTTCTGCCTGTTGTGGAGGGGGTTTGCTGGGCTTTGGGTGGTGCTGGCTGAGCTGGGGTCCCACTTCTGGGTCTTACCACCTCCAGCCTGAGCATGACTGTAGCCAAGCCATTGCCCTGATTTTGCTGTCCCCAGGTGGTTCTGATCAATGCTGTGAAGGATGTGGCCAAGGCACTTGGAGACCTGATTGGTGCCACCAAGGCAGCTGCTGGCAAAGCTGGGGATGATCCTGCTGTCTACCAGCTGAAGAACTCTGCCAAGGTCTGAGTTGGACAGTGTGGGAGGGAGGGGATGGGAAAGGAGGGCTGGAGGAAGAGCAGGGGGGGCTTCTCTGTCTGCCCGGGTGCAGGAGGGGAAGAAGTGGCACATAAACATGGGGCACAGCATGCAGAGGAGGCATTGGTAGGATAACAAGATGAGGTGGTGTGAGCGGAGTATGGGGATAGAGCTGTTTTGAACTGAACCATGAAGGTGCTGGCAACAGCCCAGAGCTGATGTGGGGCTTCACCTCTTTTCGCTTCCACAGGTGATGGTGACGAACGTCACTTCCTTGCTGAAGACAGTGAAAGCTGTTGAGGATGAGGCCACGAAGGGGACACGGGCGCTGGAGGCCACCATAGAGCACATACGCCAGGAGCTGGCGGTGAGTACAGTATCAGTGCTGTGTCTGCTGCCTCACTCACTGCCTGCGCTGTGCCTCACCACCACCCTTCTCCTCGTAGGTCTTCTCCTCCCCAGTGCCCCCTGCCAAGGTCTCCACCCCGGAGGACTTCATCCGTATGACAAAAGGCATCACGATGGCCACGGCCAAAGCGGTGGCCGCTGGCAACTCGTGTCGGCAGGAGGATGTCATCGCCACGGCCAACCTGAGCCGCCGTGCCATTGCCGATATGCTGCGCGCCTGCAAGGTGGGTCCGGCATGGGCTTGTGGGTGCTGGCGGGGATGGTGCTGGATGTGAACTGAGGATTCCCTGTCTCCGGATTTCAGGAAGCCGCCTATCACCCAGAGGTGAGCGGCGATGTGCGGCAGCGGGCGCTGCGCTTTGGCAAAGAGTGTGCTGATGGATACCTGGAGCTGCTGGAGCACGTGCTTGTGGTGAGTGTCTTGTCCCCGCTCCCAGGGTGGGCAGGGGGTGCCCGTGGGTGCCAGGGTGCTCCCTGCATCCCCAGGGTCCTCTGGGCTCTGCATCTCCTCCCACTGAGGTCTTTGCTTGGCCCCTTCTCTGCCTGTGCCAGCACAGCACATGGCTGAGCCCCTCCTGTGGAAGTGAATTCCGGAGAGAGGAGCAGGCTCTGAGGAAAGTTATTTGACTAACAACAGATGGAGATTAACTGGCCTTAAGCAGATGGAGGCTGGAAATTTGACAACACGGAAGCAAAACACAGAAGCAGCTTCCAGTAAAAGTGGTGGGAGTGAGACTTGAAAACAGCTTGTTAATCTCACAGCAGAGGGGGAGATGGGCAGCAGATAGCAGAGGTGATGACTGCAAGCACCAGCTGCACCCTTGTGATCTGGTCTTTGTCTGTCTGAGTCTTCCCAATGACTTCAGATGGCTGCTCTAATTAACTGTCCTGCAAGATATGGGTAGTTTACAAGAAGCAGATTAAGACCGCAAAGTGGTAGAAAGGATCCGGCGAGGTCCTTCCAGTGGTTTGCATTCTTGGCAGTGTCACAGAGGTACAGTCAGGGGCTCTGGAGGGATGCGCAGACCCAGCCTGTGTATCACAGCAGCTGTGACAGCCCTCGAACCAGGGTGAGGGTGAAGACGGCAGAAGAGCCAGCTCCGTGGCAAGGATTCATTGAGCTGGTTGGAAAGGATTGGTGATGTTCAGGTTTGCCAGATGGAAGGGGGTGGAGCTCAGACTGTGGTTTCCTGCAGGGAGGCTCCTTTAGGCAGAGGATAACCAGCGCTGGCAGCACGAAGAGGAGGTGGGCAGAAATCAATGGCTAGGAATTGAACCTGGGGCAGGGGGAAGTCAAAGGATGGGTTTATCTGAAGAAGGTAACCGCTGGGATGCAATTCCAAGGGAAGCAGCGAGTTTTCTCTCCTCTGCATCTAGACCAAATATCTGTCTGGAAGATGCTTTAGCCACATTTAGGCCACGAGTGCTGAGGAGGAATTCTCAGGCTGAGCTGTTGTTAACAGATAATGGGGCTAATGACTTAGTGTGGCAGTGCCCAAGATCAGACTACTCTGCTGTATTTTGGGAGTAACCCTCCGCTTGCATGCAGTATCATTCATACATATCCTGAATCTCAATATTGGTGCATCTCAGGAGATGTTCGCTGGAGGCACCTCAGTAAGTTCATAGCCTCCATGGTGCCTTCAGCTCCAAAAACTTAGCAGTTCTAAACATGTTGTCAAAGCAAATAGCAGGCTTAATAAGGGGACATTTAATCTTGGATGCACTTGTGAGGCATACCAGCCGTCTGAGCTACATGCAGCTCAGTGACTTTGCTGGGATGGCCCCACACAAGTCCATGATAAAGCCATGACCCCCCCAGCCTCTGCAGCACTCTGGTCTGTGCGGGGAGGAACCACTGGGTCCCATTTATCAGTGGACAGCAGATTCCTGGAAAGCTGCAAGCAGGAAGGATACAGGGGCATGGGAAGGAGGTGGTGGATTGCCGGCAGTAGCGAGTTCACTGCTGTATGATGGATCCTCATAAGAACCAGTGCCTTGCATGGAGCAGAGCTACAACAAGCGTGGTTAGGGTTTGAGAGAGAAGGTTATTTGACTTGGGATGGCTCCCGGCAGAGGAGTGGGAAAGTCTGCATATTTCACTGGGGAGGGGAAGGAATTTGAACCTCCACAGGGATTTGGCATTTGGTAACAATAGGTCTCTCCCTGCAAAAGCAGAGAGATCCTGTGGCTGAAAAATGCAGTGAGGCAATTCAGGGTGGGGAGAAATAAGGTGCAAAAGGGGGTGAGGAGGAGCGTGGCTCTGTGTTTGCTATGGGTGTAGGTGTCTCCTCCAGCCCTGGGAGCATCATTTGTGTACCCTGGCTCACCCAGCCCTGCAGGGCTGTAGTATGAGCTAATGATGGCAGCACCACTCCGCACCCGGGACCTCTGATCCTTCATTCCCACCTCTCCTCTTGGCTGCCCTTCACCCCTCACTGGAGAGCACCCACCTTCCCCTGCCACTCCCCAGTGCCCGTGTGTCCTGGTGAAGGCGCTCACTGCTTTCTTCTCTTCTTTTCCTTCCCTCCCTCCCAGCCGGTGAGTAAGGCGGCATTGGGGTGCCTGCTGGTGTCTAACCTCAGCATGAGCCTTGCTCACAGCGTGTCTGCGTGCCCAGCACAGTGCTGGGGTGGCACTTGCTGTGTGTCCGCAGGGACCCCAGGGTCCGTGCGTGTGTACTCACACCCGCCCTAGCTGATGGGCGCGAGTCAGGCCAGCGGTGAGCTCTGCTTGTGTGTACAGACCCTTTGTGTGTGCACTCGTGTGTGCTGTGGTGTGTGCATGTGTGTCCCCCAGCCCCAGTGGAGGACTCTCATAGGTCTGACTGACACCTTCTCCTGGTAGGGCCAGCTCTTCTAGGATATGGGTCCCCCTTTTGCCCAGCTTGTCTTGGCTGATAGATCTCCAAAATGGGGACAGCAAGGGGGAAATGCTGCTGGAGCTTGAAATGCTTGGGGAATTTGGGGGGAAATCCTATAGGGATAGCTGCTGAGTGCAGGAAGGCTTGCACTGAGGGTCTTGTGTCTACGAGATGTCCCAGCAGCTACGGATGCAGAGCCCTGTGGGGAAGCTCATCCCATCCTCGGGCAGGAGAAGACCAACCAGGGTCACTTGAGAAAGCACCACAGACAACCCCTGATGTATATACGTGTAGGGGGGATATCAGGGGGTGGTCCCAAGGGTGTCCCACCCTTCTGCCCTGGGGGTTGCACCCTGAACAGACCTATGAGATCCCCTTTCTCCATGTGCTTACATCTGCCCTGTGCCCGCAGATCCTGCAGAAGCCAACTCACGAGCTGAAGCAGCAGCTGGCAGGATACTCCAAGCGCGTGGCCAGCTCCGTCACCGAGCTCATCCAGGCAGCCGAGGCCATGAAAGGTAAGGCTGTGAGGGCTGGGATTAGCGTGGAGGGATCAGCAGCTGCCGGAGGAGGTAAGAGCAGGTCAGAAGTGAGGCCTCGCACAGGTTTAACCTGCCTCCCTTCCCCGTTTCCCTAGGGACAGAGTGGGTTGACCCTGAAGACCCCACTGTCATCGCTGAGAACGAGCTGCTGGGGGCAGCAGCTGCCATTGAGGCTGCAGCCAAGAAGCTGGAGCAGCTGAAGCCAAGAGCCAAGCCCAAGGTAGTGGTGCTGAGCCTTGGCTGACCCCTGCGCACAGCTTGGGGTGCGCTGGGGCTCTCCTGCCTGTCCTTCAGCCTGGTGTGAAGCCCCATGCTACAGCCAGTCCTTCTTCCTGTGCTCCCGCTGCCTTCCACATCCCTGCACCCCACAGCCCTTAATCCAGCTTCAGATGTGCCCCCTCAGCCCCCTGCAGCCATCATCCTGCTCTGCCCAGCACTCCTGCCTGGGACTCACACCCTGCTTTTGCCCACAGCAAGCAGATGAGAGCCTGAACTTCGAGGAGCAGATCCTTGAGGCTGCCAAATCCATTGCTGCAGCCACAAGCGCCCTGGTGAAGGCAGCCTCAGCGGCCCAGCGAGAATTAGTGGCCCAAGGAAAGGTAAGGCCGGAAGAGGGAAAGGAGTAAGAAGATGTAGAGCTGTGGTGGGTTCTCTCTTCACTTGGGGCTGCTTGTTCCCCATGCAAGGGTTACACAGGGCAGTGAGCCTCACTCCTCTTCTTGCTTGCAGGTGGGCGCCATCCCTGCCAATGCATTGGATGATGGACAGTGGTCCCAGGGACTCATTTCAGCCGTGAGTATGAAGGTCACGCTCAGGGGATAGGGGGGACCCTCCTTTAGGGGATTCTCTGCCCATGTGCTTCTCCTTGGTGGAAGAAGCAGCTGCGCTTCTTCCTCCCTTTCCCACCATCTGAAACATGGCGCAGAAGCTGGTTATCACCATCCCATGCCCCACAACCTCCTTGGGAACAGTCAGAGCCTATCCTCCTGCGGGCAGGCTCCTGCACACCCCCTGAGATCCCTTCTCCCCGCAGGCACGTATGGTGGCTGCTGCCACCAACAACCTATGTGAAGCTGCCAATGCAGCGGTACAGGGCCACGCCAGCGAGGAGAAGCTCATCTCGTCTGCCAAGCAAGTGGCTGCCTCCACTGCACAGCTCCTGGTGGCCTGCAAGGTGAAGGCTGACCATGATTCAGAGGCCATGAAGAGGCTCCAGGTGAGTCCCAGGCTGCTCGTGGCATGGGTGTGAGCATGGTGAGGGCACATGGATGCTCCCCGGGGTGCGCACTCCCTGCCTGTGTGCCATGGGCTCCTTGGAGCACAGGCTCTGTGTTGCTTGGACTCAGGGCTGCGTGCCAGGAGCGTGGGTGATGCTCACATCAGGCATTCAGGGATGAGGAGCTGGCACAGGAATGCCTGAAATGCATGCGCTGCATCACTGCTATTCAAGAAGTTAATATTCGGGTAGCACTCTTACTCTATGGCACACAAGAGGTTAATGCCCATGGGTTGGGGCGTTGACACGGAGTCCCAGATCTGGTCCCTCTGGCTGGGGTGGATCAGCAGGGCTATCCCCTATTCCCTGCTCTGTTGCTCTGACAGGAACCAGAGCCTGGTTCAGAGCAGCAGCGCCTGAAATGGTCATGAGCGGGTGGCAAGGCAGCAAGCCATGTAAAGGAATCGCTGCCTGCGGCTCCCAGCACGCCTGTCCTCCTGCCAGCCCTGCCTGGGGCACGGGCTTTTCACCCCCCCACGTCCCCCCCCCCCAGCAGCGGTGCTACCCTGGGGCTGTGACTGAGGGTGCTGATCCCTGCTTGCCTCCCACAGGCTGCCGGCAATGCAGTGAAGAGAGCGTCAGACAATCTGGTGAAGGCAGCACAGAAGGCAGCTGCCTTCCAGGACCATGATGAAACGGTGGTGGTGAAGGAGAAGATGGTCGGGGGAATTGCACAGGTGAGGAGCAAGGGTGGCTCTGGCTGACACCGCAGCCCCTGTGTGCCGGCCGCAGGAGCGTGTCCTGCCACACACCAGTATGGGGCAAGTCTCCAGAGACCCTCACAAACATGCTGCAGGTGAGGCCATCCCGCCCAGCACCAGTGGAACACTGGCTTCACCCTCATCCTGCCACACGTAGCAGTGGGCACAGCTAGTAGTGGTGCACGCTCCCAGCCGTGTAATGCCCTGGCTTCTTGATGCAGTGCCTGCACCATCCCAGTGTCCATGACACGTGTGAAGAGCAGAACATTGGAATATAGGTGCCACAGGTCCCTTATAGCCACAGGCTGTGGGGTGTGCAGGGTTGAGCCCCAGGATCTGTACTCCTCCCTGTGTCTCCACAGGGCTGTGGTCACACCACAGGCACTGCAGCGTTCATTCCTGTGGCCACACCAGCCTAAGGAGCTGGGAAAAGCCCAGCTCTTGGGTCATCATTGCCATAGCAGAGGCTCCATCCATGACCCCAGGGCTCTCTCCCTGCAGATCATCGCTGCGCAGGAGGAGATGCTGCGCAAGGAGCGGGAGCTGGAGGAGGCGCGGAAGAAGCTGGCTATGATCCGTCAGCAGCAGTACAAGTTCCTGCCCTCGGAGCTGCGGGATGAGGAGCAGAACTGAGCCCCTCAGCGCTCCTGCCACTCACCCACCGCACAGACTGCTGCCCGCCCGCCCGCTCCTATTTAAGACAGCCCGCCTCAAGAATAGGGCTTAGACCCAGGCTCTGCTCACACACAGAGCGCCGGGGCTAACCCAGCCGCTGCTCCAGGCCGGTGCCGCGCCAGCAGCTCCGCTTCACCACTCAGCACAGTTCCCTGTGCTCACCGAGGGCATGGCCGTGGTGCTGGGGGACCCGGCTGGGGTGGAAGCTGGGGCTGCACCGGCTCAGGGCTCACCCGCCAGCCCCGTCAATGCGGGGCTGGAGAGCTCTTCACTATAGGGGATTTTTTTGTGTGCCTTTTGTCCTTCCCACTTGTGCCCCTTCCCTCTCTCTCCTCCACGCGGGATGGGGAGAGGCTTGTAGCTTGCCCCCTCCCGTGTGATGGGGCGCGGGGAGCAGCGTGGTCTCTCTTAGCTCCTGCACAGAGCCGCTTTTCACCTCCAATGCCTTATTGCTGGCTGAATATTCCTCCTCCTCCCTCCACACCTTCCCTGGGAGGCACTGAGCCTCCCCTTGCCCTGAGCATCTTCTTCAGCCTGGGCTCCTCTGAGGAGCAGCAGGACCAGAAGCTGCAGTGCCTCCGCTCAGGATGGGGGGGATGCAATGGGTTCACCCCTAGAGATGCTCTTTGCCTTCCGCAGCCCCAGCCAGCTCTGCCTCCCTGTTCCCCCTTCCCAAGTGCCTGCATTGTTTTCCAAGATCTGCAGTATTTTTGTAACTTCTCCATTTCTCTAGTATTGAGCCTGCAGCTTTCAAAGTTCATTTATTCCCCTCCTCCACACCTCCAGCTCATGCCTTGCCCACTAACACCCAGTTATTCCCAGGGTCCCGCAGCCCAGCATCCCACCCCTCCTCGGCTCCGGGACCTCCATCCCTTTCCCCTTTGCACTCGCTGAGGCTTCTCTCACTATTTTGATACTTTAAGCATCCCATATTAAAACACGGAAGGAAACCAGCTCCCCCCCGAAGCTCCGGGGTGGGGTGGGGGATAGCGATGTCTCCTTGGAAAGACACATTCACCAATAAAATCTGGTTTTCCTGCTTTCTTGCTGCCTGAATATCAACGGGGACCCTCCCCCCCCACCACCCCAGGAGGAAGGGAGGGCTGGTGGGCAGCAGAGGCCAGAGAAGGGGGGGGAATGTAGCATGGGTGCTTATACAGGAATATAGGATGGAAAGTATTTGAGGCACGTCCAGCCCCAAGGCACCCGTCAGCCCGGACCCCCGCTGCCAGCCATGTGCTGGCCCTCGCAGGTGCTGCTGGGGGGCCTCAGGGTTGTGTTGCGGGGGGATTTAGACTTGGGGGGACGAGAAGGGGGGCAGCAGGGCTGCTGGCTCCTATTCATGCCCCCAGCCCAATGTACCTCTGGGTGAGGTGCAGGTAGGGGACCGCTGGTCACTGGTGTCCCAATGGTGGGGAGGCAGTAGCCGCTTGTGCTGTGGGTCCGGGAATGCGGTCTGAGCGCTCCCAGCTGCCGGCACTGAGCTCACCCCCCCCGAAATAGCCCCCCCTGGTCCGACCTGTGCGAGCAGCAGCTGCCCCAAGCGAGTCCCCACCTGTTCCCACCCCGTCACTCAGCAGGATTCGGGGGGCCCGGGTGGCAATGGGGATGCCGTGGTGTGCAGCGGAGATATGGGGTGCCTGGTGCATGTCCCTTGTCCAGGGACTGGTCCCCAGCACTGTGAGCAGGGAGGGCAGCATCCCACAGCATCCCTGCCGGTGGCCCCTGTCACATCTCCATGGGCATGGAGGGGCTGTCCCCCCCAAGGACGCTTGCCCCTGGCCAGGCTCCCGGGTGGATTTGCGGCTCTAGCAGGCATCCCAGCCCTCCCAGCTGTCCCCTGACAATCTGCGGCCTGACCCGCCACCAGGCTCTCACCCAGGTACCGGCCGGGCACGGGGCCCTTTGGAGCGGACAGCAAGGACACCAGGCCCACGAGTCTGCCCTCCAGGCTGTTCTTTAGGTGACCTCCTGGACGAGGGGGTGCTGAGGGGTGTGCGGGTACATCCCTTCTATTGCTGCCTATACCGAGCCCTGCCCCAGGGGAAGGAAACCGAGGATGGGGACCCCACTCCATGCCCCGCTTTAGGGTCCGACCACACTCCTGGGAAAGCCTTGTCTTGCCATCCAAAGGGAACTCCTTGGGTACAACCCATGCTGCAGTGTCTCTCCCTATCCCTGGGGTCCCCAAGAAGTTGGAATGTGGCTTCCCTGCCTGTCTCATGCACCACGTGGCAGCGGCCCCATCCTCATCCTGGCACTCAGGGGCACAGGGCTGTAAGCACATCCACTGCCATGTCCTCCGGGCTAGGGCGCAGACAAGGGGTGGTGGCACAGACCCCTGGGGAGGGACATGGGGTGCAATTCGCCCCTGTCCCCCAGATCTTGCCTGCCGATGGGAGGGGTGATTTGGGCAGGCGGTTTTGGGTTTTGGAGGCTTGGAGCTGCGATGCCACATGAGGCACCAGTGCCTTCACAGGGACCTAAATCCCTGGCTATGTTGGAAGCAGGCAGGGAAACCACAGCCCAACTTCTTGGAGACCCAACAGATAGGAGGGACTCTGCAGCATGGGTTATACTCAGAGTTCCCTTTGCATGACAGGACAAGGCTTTCCCCATGGAGCAGGGTCCCTGTGCTTGGAGCCTTAGCCTGGGGCAGGGCTAGACATGGGAAGCAAGAGGAAGGTTGTGACCCACACTCTTCAGCACCCCGTTGTCTAGGAGGTCACCCTAGAGCACGGCCTTAATGGCTCCAATTGTGCTGCTCAGATACCACCACGATGCCTGGAGCGAAGGGGAGCAACCGACAAGGGAAAACTGCATCCTTTGTGGGGACATTTGAGGGCTTAAACCATGCGCAGCTACGGGGAAGTCTATTTGCTTGCACCATGCACTTCATCACTCCCCCCTGCGCCAAGGCCAAGAAGTTGCTCTGGGCCAAAGCATGTTGCAGAAAAACATCCACTCTCTGCCGGGGCCGACAGAAGACAGATCCTCCCCCGGCCCGCAGAAGCCGTGTGCTGGCGGTAACCAAGTGTCCTTGTCCAAATATGAGCCTAATTTGTCAGTATTAATAGCAGCTCTCCAGAGCCCACCAGTGGCTCTGCTGCTGCTTTCCCTCGGCCCTCGCCTGCACCCGCTCCTCCTACACCCCCCACAACCCAGTGCTGCGGGCTCATAGAAAGCCACTTCCTTCAGCTCCCAAATCCTTTCTGCTCCTCTCTGCTTGGAGCACCGGTACTGATAACTTGTGCCAGGCAAGGGCTGGATGCAGCTCTGATGGGCTGGGGCTGCCCACACACCCCTTCTGTCCCTGTCCCCATCCCATCCCAGCCTCACCACGTGCCACACGGCTCCTTCCAGTCCCCCCCCCCCGTCCCCCGTCCCGTCCCATCCCAGAGCCCACCCTGCAGCTGGGAATGCGCCAGAAGCATTTATGAGCATTATTAAAGCCGGGGTTATTTTTGGAGGAGCCGGGATCTGAGGGGTTTGCATTTTTGTGCCTGTGGAATACAGTTTATTTAGAGCAGGAAGATGGAGAGGGGCCCCTGTGTCACCATGAAATGCCATCCTATGGAGTGTGTACTGCACGTGCCAATGCTGTGGATGTGGTGCCATGGGTGCTGTGGATGGTGGCACCAAGGTGCAAGGAAGCAGAGAGGTGGGTACCAGGGAGCCCGCATGGTGCAGGAACCGGATAGAGAGGTCAGGGACTCCACTCACTTCTCTCTCAGTGGATTTTCCCCATGTGGGCAGCGTCAGTCCATGGTGTCCCCAAGTGTAATCACAGCCTGTGGTTATCCTCAAGGATAGCCTGTGGGTATCCGATGGGAGTCACAGCCTGTGGGTATCTCTGCAGTGCCAGAATGAAATCCTCCATTGCAATCACAACTTATGGGCATCCCCAGCTGCAAATCACAGCCCATGGGCATCCCTGAGTGCAATCACAGCTAAAGAGTGTCCCTAAGACTTCAGTGGCAGCCCATGGTGCCTCCAAGCCAGCACCAACAAGCAGGGTCCCTCAGGCCCCAGGATGCAGTGAGAGGGCATGGGGTGTGCTAGGGCAGTGCCAGCCCTGCAGTATCCTCTAGTGCAGGGGCAACTCTGGCTGGGGCAGAGGGAGGTCTCAGGCCCTGGGGGTGGCTGGTGGTGGTGTCCCTGAAGCACAGGAACAGCACAATGCCCTCCATGCAGTCCTCAAGCACAGGACCAAGACATGGTACATTCTCCATATTGGTGAGAGGACACAGGAGGTCTGCCCCAGCCCAGCACCACCAGAAATGCCCACACTGCAGTGCTCCAGGGTGTCCCTAGCGCAGTGTCACCAGGGTGTCCCCAATACAGTGCCGCTGAAGTACCCCTAGTACCCAGGGTGTCCCTCTCCCACTGCCCCTGGGATACCCCTAATGCAACACCCCAGGATGTCCATAGCACAGTGCCAGCGGGATATCCCCAATACAGTGCCACTGGGGTACCCCTAGTGCTGTGCCCAGAGTGTCTGTATCACATGCCCCTGGGTGTCATCCAGTGCCACCAGGGTACCCCTAGAGCAGTGCTCTGGGGTGTCCCTAGCACAGTGCCACTGGGCTGCCCCTAGTGCGATACCCCAGGGTCCCTCTAGCCACCAGGGTGTCCCTAGCACAGTGCTCCCAGGGTACCCCTAGTGCAGTGTCCCACGGTGTCCCCAGTATAGTGTCATGGGGTACCCCTACTGCAGTGTCCCAGGGTGTCCCCAGTACAGTGTCATGGGGTACCCCTACTGCAGTGTCCCAGGGTGTCCCCAGTACAGTGTCATGGGGTACCCCTACTGCAGTGTCCCAGGGTGTCCCCAGTACAGTGTCATGGGGTACCCCTACTGCAGTGTCCCAGGGTGTCCCCCTCACAGTGCCCGAGGGTGTTCCCCCACTGCCCCCAGCGTACACCTAGCGCAATACCCCAGCGTCCCTCTAGCCCAGTGCCACCATGGTGACCCCAATACAATGCCACCGGGGTACCCCTAGAGCAGCGCTCCGGGGTATCCCCAGCACAGCGCCACCGGGGTGCCGCTAATACAGAGCCACTGGGGTACCCCCGGCGCAGCGCCCCGGGTGTCCCCGTCCTGCCGCCTCCCCCCCCCCCCCCCCCCGTGCCGCTCGGTGCGGCGGCCGGTGCGAGCCTGTCCCTAAAAGGTGCTGGCGGGCGGCGGGGGAGGCGCCGGGGCGGCCCCGGCGCGGCCCCTCCCCAGCTCTTAGGCGGCGCGGCGGGCCGGGGGGCGCAGTGCCGGTGCTCCCGCCGTCCCCGGTACTCCCGCCGCCGCCACCGGTGCTGCTCCCTTCGCCGCCCCGCGCCCCGCCGCCGCCCCGCCGCCACCATGGAGGCCATCAAGAAGAAGATGCAGATGCTGAAACTGGACAAGGAGAACGCCATCGATCGCGCCGAGCAGGCGGAGGCAGACAAGAAGCAGGCGGAGGACCGCTGCAAGCAGGTGGGTGTCCCACCGACCCCCCTGGCACTGCCCGGCAACCACAGCCTAAAGACACTTGAGCCTCGGGGACTCTGCCCTGCTGAGTGTCCAGCCCTGGGGACCCTGTCCTGTTGGGTGTCCAGCTCTTTGGATACTGCCCCACTGGGTGCCCAGCCTGAGGACCCTGTCCTGTTGGGTGTCCAGCTCTTTGGATACTGCCCCACTGGGTGCCCAGCCTGAGGACCCTGTCCTGTTGGGTGTCCAGCTCTTTGGACACTGCCCCACTGGGTGCCCAGCCTGAGGACCCTGTCCTGTTGGGTTTCCAGCAGTGGGGAGCCTGTCCCGTTGGGTGTTCAAGCACTGGGGACCCCTTCCTGCCAGGTGTCCTGCCTGGAGACCCCATCCTGCTGGATATCCAGCTTGGAAACCCTTCACTCTAGGGGTGTCCAGCTCTGAAGACCCTCTGCCAGTGGTTGGTTAAGCCTGAGGACCCTCCACCCTAGGGGTTTCCAACCCTGGGGACCTCCAGATGCTATATGTGCCACCTGGGGACCCTGTCCTAGAGGTGCCCAGTCCTGGGGACCTCCTCACTCTGAGTATCCAGACTGGGGACCTCCATCCTAGGGGTGTCCTGCCCTGAGGACCTTGCCCTGCTGGGTAGATCCCAGCTATGGGGATGGCTGGCCCTTGAGACTTTCAAGCCACTGGGTCCCCATCCTCGAGGACCTTCACCCTGCTGGCTGCCTGTGTCCAGGCACCAGGGCTCCACACTGTTGCCCCTGACCGTTCACTTTGGTCCCTCCACACATGCCCAGTGCCACCTCCCTATCCCTCTGCCAGGGAGACCCTTGGGGATACCATACGCCACTCCAACCATATAGAGATAGGGACCTTCTTGCTGCCCACCTCCCTGACCTGTGTCCTCAAGTCAGGATCTCTCAAGTGCCCTACACGGCGAGGGGCCCATCACCCCCTAAGCTGCGCTGGTCTCAGGGGTGTTGGGGGCTCGGATGGAGATCAAGGACCCCCTCGAGGATGTGTGGACCCAAGTTGACAGAGGGACAGTGTCATGCTCCTGCTGTGTCCCCAGGGGGAGGATGGCTGTTCCTCCCCAGCCTGGTGGGCATCACCACAGCCCCTGACCCCCAGCTCTGTCCCTTCCCCAGCTGGAGGAGGAACAGCAGGGCCTGCAGAAGAAGCTGAAGGGCACAGAGGATGAGGTGGAGAAGTACTCCGAGGCTGTCAAGGAGGCCCAGGAGAAGCTGGAGCAGGCGGAGAAGAAAGCTACAGATGTATGTATGCGCGCCGGCAGCTCTGCCATGCACGGGCACCGGACCTCGGGGGGGGTGAAGGGAGAGGGGGGCCTTATATGGAAAGTGTCCATGGGGAAGACTGTCAGGATCCCATTCCCGCGATGCTGACACTGAACCAGGCTGAGATGCAGGGGCCGAGGGATCCTGCTTGGGCTGCGGGGCCAGGCCAGCTGCAGTGGGCAATGCTGGGGTCCCTGGTCCTGCCTGGCTCCCCAGAGCTAACAGGGATGCGTGTCCTGAGCTGTGTCACTGATCTCCAAGCACTCATCTCTGCAATGCTTGTAGGGAAATCTCCATGGCACTTGCTAAACTGCGGCAGGAAAGTGAAAAAGAGTAGAGAAGTGGAAAATGCTTTTGCCCGTGGGCTGCTGCTGAGTGCTGGCTGCAAGGAAGGATGCTCAGGGGGTGTGTGGGGGGACTCAGTCATTTTGGGTCCAATGTGCCACCTTGTACTCCGGGAAGGGCAAGGCCAGGAAGAGTTTTATTTAGTGCTATGACTGATATTTCTCCTGGGAAATGGATCCCGCTAGGGAGATGTTAGGAAGGTGTTGAAATTGGCTTGTGCCCGGCCAAGATGAAGGGTGGAACAGCTGTGTGCAGCTCAGGAACGGGGTATAACGACCTGAGGTGCCACGTAGGGTATTTGACACCCTATAAATATATCCTCCTTTTGATACCCAGTCCTTCTTTGATGAAAACCAACCCTAGAAACAGGAGGAGAAGCTAAAGGGGAGCCGGCTGGAGGACAGCCAGTAGGGCACAGCCAGGCTTTTTAGGATTGGGAACAAAAAATCCAATCCCAGCTGGTTTAATGGAGCTAAATGGGGGAGATGCGTCAAATCTCCGAGGTGGATGCCAAGGACAGGGGTGAACATACAAGGACGAGCACTGGCAACGCAAGCCTCTGTGGGGGGGCAAGCCTCTGGGAGCATTGGTGGAGCTCCCCAGCCTTGTTTTGCTGACCCTATGGACCTGCCCCAGTTTAATTAGATACTAAATTAAGTAGTCAAAACACTGAATATCCTCTGGAAGGGCCCGTTTGTCCTGGCATGGGGCAGGCATGTCAAGCTGGGCAGGGTGGCTGCTGTGTGTAGTGGGGTTTACACTGGTCTGACTGGATCTGCGCTGGTGTAGGACAGGACAAATGCTGTGTTGGGGTCTGGCTGAGCATGGATGCGATGTCCCCAGTGTGGTGCTCAGAGGAAAGGGCGCTGGGCGCTGGGCAGGTGTCAGCCGTGGGGTGCAGAGGGGTTGCTGCTGGCAGTGCTGTGCAGTGCCATCCTGGACATGCAAGGGTGAGTTGTCTCACCCTCTGTCCACAGCAGCTCAGCAAGTCTGAGGGCTTCAGCATGGAGAATCCCACCCCAGCAGATACAGTGGGTGGATGTGGGACACCGACCCCTCCAGGGAAAGGCTGGAGAGGGTAAGCAGCAAAGGGCAGGCTGGGACCCCATCACCGCACAGCCGCCCCGGGTCCATGCCAGAGCACATGCTGCCCCATCTGCAGGGTTCTGGGAGTCCCCAGGTCCCTGCGCCAGGGACCTGAATGTGCTGACAGTGCTAAGTGCCAGGGCTGGTGTCACCTCCTGGGGCAAGGCACAGCCAGCTCCAGGCTCTGGTGGAGGAAGCGCCAGGTGGACCCCCAGCCCACCTGCATGGGGACCCCCACGCTCTCCCTGTCTGCCAGGACAGCGTATGCCTGTGGGCACAGGCAGTCCCCATCCCACGGTCCGATTAGGGCCCATCGCAGTGATCCAGGCAGGCTCCTGCTCCCTGCAAAAAAGTCAAAAGCCCATAGAATCACAGAATTGTTTGTGTTGGAAGTGAACTTCAAAGCTCATCCAGTTCCAGCCCCCTGCTGCGGGCAAGGACACCTTCCACTAGAGCATAACTGCTCAGAGCTCCATCCAGCCCGGCCTTGAACACTGCCAAATGCCTAAAAAGAATCCATCTCGACCTGCCCCGCTCTGCCCTGCCTCTGGCACTGGATGGCAATGTGTGCAGCCCTGGACCCCTCTTGACCCCCCTGTGCACTCAGAGAGGGGTCAGATGGTGGCACATGCCGGGGAGAGCCTGTCCTCTGGTTTGCAGCACCATGGTGCTGGCAGCCCCATGGCCCCAGCACCTCTTGTGCCCAGCGGGGACAGCCCGTGGTGCTCCGGGCAGGATGCAGGCAGGGGCAGCTCCTTCCAGCCCCCTGCATCCCCATCCCATGGACCATCCCCTCCAGCGCAGCGGGGCCCAGGGATACTCCACTGCCTGTTCCCAGGCCATGATCCCGAAAAGCTTCACCCAAGTTCCCGCCCCGGTTGCTCTCCCAGGCCGAGACTTTGCTCTTATTTGGCGATTCCCAGAGCTGGTGGGAGGGAACGGGGCTCTGCTGGGAAGTGACTGCATCCCTGGGTGGGGCCAGAGCAGGAGGCACCCAGCCTGGCTGCCTCGGGAATAGGGGAGCAGCCCCCCAACCTGCCTCCCAGCCTGCTCGCTGCCAGCGCACCCCTGCCCCACTGCTGTCAAGGACCCCCATTCTTTGACGCTGTGCTGGCTTGGCAGCACTCTTGGCACACAGGCATCAGACTGAGAGCGGGGCAGGATAGGCCGGGATGGAGGCCAAGGCTAAGGCCATGTACCCCCATGGGACCCACAGCAGTGCCTCTTGGCAGGGTGATGTGGGGCGCAGGGTGGTGCGGCCAGGTCGCCCCCCGGACCCTTGACCCTGGAGCCGAGGGAAGCCAGAGGGGTCAGACCGGGAACTGGTGTCCTTAGAGGCAGGTACGAGGTGCAGCTGGGGCTGCCTGCGAGCAATCAGAGCTCCTTAAGGAAGCATGGAGTGCTACCAGCACCAGCTTCTCCTGATGGATCAAGGCATGTGCCCCAGCCAGGATGCAGAGCCAGGAGCTGGGGAACATGCCTCCCCCATAGGGCAGAGCCCCCAGGGCAGCTGGAGGGAGCAGGGAGCTCCATGGGCCCCATGGGTTTCTCTGTGGCTGCCACCTGGGCCCTCACTTGGAGGAGCATCAGCATGGCTGCTGGGGACGTGGCTGTGCCCCACATGGCTCTGGCCCAGGTGCCTTGGAAGGGTGCCCAGGAGCCAGCTCTGCCCCATTTACCCCTATTATGGCCCTTATGGGGAAGACATCTGTGACCCCCTCAGCTCTACAGCAGGAGGTATGGGGGCAGCAGTTGGGAGCACCCATGAGTACACTGTCCTGTGCCAATGGAGACTCAAAGGGACCAGGCTCTGGCATTCCCAGATTCCCTGGTCTTCCTTCTTTCCCAGAGAAGCAGACTTCCTGGGCTCCTCTCCATTGCTCTGAGGGATTTCAGTGGGGTTGCACAGCCCTGCCTGTGTGCCCTCCCATGGAAGAAAGAGCACTGTGTCCTATACTGGGGGGGGGGCACTATGTGCCTTGCCAGGGGGGGCGCTGTGTCCCACATTGGGGGTGGCACTATGTGCCCTGCCTGGGGGGACCATGCACCGTACCAATGGAGATGGTGCATCTGCCGAGGAGGGGGGCACCATGCCCCTGCTCGGGATGGAGGACATCGTGCCGTGCCCAGAACCCACTTCACATCATGCCTTGTGCGGGTAGGGACCTGTCTGTGAGTGACCATGCGTCCTGCCCATGTGGACACCCTAAGTCCTATCTACTCCTGCAGAGGGGCTGTGCATCCCTTCCGAGGTGGTCCGGTGCACTCTGCCCGCGGGGGTCTGCGTGCGCTGCCCGCGCCTGCCGGTGGCAGCAGCAGCAGCAGGAGGAGGAGGAGGAGGAGGAGGAGGAGCAGGAAGGGATGGAGGCAGGGCGGGCGGCGGGAGCGGCCGCTGCCTGAGCGCTTCCTGCCCGAGCCGGGCGGATCCCACAAAGGGCTCGTCGGCGCGGCCTCCCGGCCGGCAGCCCCCCGCCATGGCCAGCATCAGCTCCATCGACGCCGTCAAGAAGAAGATCCAGAGCCTGCAGCAGGTGGCCGATGAGGCGGAGGAGCGCGCCGAGCACCTGCAGCGGGAGGCCGATGCCGAGCGGCAGGCCCGGGAGCGGGTAAGGGCCGCCCGGGGAGCAGGCGGCGGGGGGACTGCGCGGCTGCTCCCCCATGGGATGCCCCAGCGGCGCCGGGCCCGCCGCGCACATCCATCCCCGCCGCGCACATCCATCCCCGCCGCACGGCCACCCCTTAACCCCTCCAACCCGTCCCGGTACCCGGGGTGGTGCCCCCGCTGCGGAGCGCCGGGAGGTGCCCGGGGAGCCGGTGGTCGCTGCGCTGGGGCAGGGGGGTTGGCGCGGCGTCGGGCTGCCTCCTGAGCTGCTCCCTCCATGGGTCTTGACGGGGATGCTCGGGGCTCCCCAGGGCTTCCCTGGCTGACGGGGCTCCGGGGAGCGGTCGGCTCTGCCGTGGCTCTGGTTGGGGTCGGGCAGATCCTGGGAAAGGCTCCCTTCCCGCGGCGTGCGCAGCTACGCGTCCCACGCCCATGCTCTTGTCGGGCTTCCAGCGGGTTCTGTGCTCTGGGCGGCAGCGGTCTGAGAGCCTTCGGCTCTCCCGTGTGTCCCTTCATGGGGAAAAAGCCACCCCTTCCCGCTGCCACAGGAGGCCAATATTTCCACTGTGGCAGTGGGACGGCATTTCCAAGCTGCAGCTTGTCCCTGGTTTGGCTTTGTTTGTTGTTGAGGCTGGGTTTTTAGCTTTTCTTCCTTTTCTTTTCCCTGTGCCCACTCTTTCAACATTCTCATCATATCAGCGGCGGCAGAGCTGGGTGCGGTACCCTGGTTGTCACTCGGGCTGTGTGTGGAGGAAATGGCCCTTTCCTGCAGCCACAGATCGGGTTCCCTGGTCACCGGGAGCTGTCGGAGTGCTCATGTTCCCAAGTGTCCATCCGGGCAGCTCTGACCCACTTTGGGGGTGATTCCCTGGGTAAAAGGCTCCCGATGAGGTGAGGCGGATGCCGCACGCAGAGCATCACCGTGCGCAGGCCAGCCCCAGCTCCCTGTTGAGCTGGTCGGGATAGCAACAAGCTCATGGTGAGCCAGGAGCTCATAGTGTTCACGGGGTGGAGGTGGCTGTTGTGCCATCCTCACCCCACTCCCGAGACGTGCTGGCTGTGCCTGTCCCTACCCTGCTGACTCACCGCAGGGGACCACGGGTGTTCTATGGGGACATACAGGGCAACAGCCTCTTTCTTCTCTCACGATCCTGTGCTTGGCCAGTGTCCCCTGGGGCATTCCCAGTGCTGGAGCATGAGGCTGCGGGGGGGCCAGGCACTGCAGCCAACCAGGCCTGCTCCAGCCCGTGAATAAGCAGGAGACATTATGCCCTGTGCTGGCGCACGCCTGCCTGTGCCTTGTCGCACAGGGCTGCTCCCGCGCTGAGGTCTCATCACCACCCATCCCTTTACATGCCTGGGGTTCGCTTCCCGCAGCCCCCCCCTCCCGGTGCAGAGGGGGAGCCGGGAGCTGCTGAGGCAGCTTTCCCTGTTGGCGGTGATGGAGCAGGAGGCCTTTACCAAGTGGAAAGAGCACAAGGCCAGGCATCAAGGGGCTGGCAGGGGGCCAAGGCCACCGCTCCCGGTTGGCCCCAGCTCCCAGCCCTGCGCACAGGGAGCCTGGGAAAGCAGGAGGCCCTGGTCAGTTGGGTCCCAGCGGTCACAGCTTGGCCGGGCACCAGCCTGCTGCGGGCGACTCACTGCATTGCCCCCCTAGTGCCTTTCCATACATGAGCGGGGGGGGGGCTGCGCTTGGCTTTAGGCTGCCCCGTGTCTCAGGGCCGGGGGTTCCCGCAGGAGACGCTCCCGGCTCTCTCTGCTGTGTCCGTAAACAGGAAATCCACAAGCAGCTCCCATCTCCTTTTCGGGAGCCATGCCGCGTGGGGCATTCCTCCCCCTTTACTCACTGCTCTGCAAGCCCCAAATACCATCACCCTTACGGCACGGCTGCTACAGGCCGCCCTACCCCATCCGATGCGGCTCGTCCCTCCCCAGGGTGGGAGCCAGAGGTGTGAGGACACAGTGGAGGGGCTGCACGTGCCAGGATGGGGTTGCGTGGCTGGGTGGAGCCAGTGTCAAAAAGGGTTCTAGGGATAGAGAAAACCCTGTTTTCCCTATGGAAAAGCAAGGGGATGTGGGGTTGGGCATCCCATTACGGTGAGCACTGGCTCGTTGCACAGTGTTAGGGGTGTTACGGTTAGCAAATGTGGATGTAAACACTGAAAATGCTCCTTGAAATATGTATATATGTATTTTATGTATGTATACGTGTGTGTATATATATTTATACACATATATACGAGACAATGGATTGACCACGGGGTTTCTCTCTCCAGGCCGAGGCTGAAGTGGCTTCTCTGAACCGCCGTATCCAGCTGGTGGAGGAGGAGCTGGACCGAGCCCAGGAGCGCCTGGCCACCGCCCTGCAGAAGCTGGAGGAGGCTGAGAAGGCAGCTGATGAGAGTGAGAGGTGTGACCAGAAGGGACAGTCAGGGTGGCAGCGAATCATCACTGATTACAGGCAGCCCCCTTGGTTTCACAGTGAGGTCCTTCTGAAGTGACCTCGTGGGGTTTGAGTTGGTTTTGTGGCAGATCTCAAAGGGATAGGGCAAAGCCGCAGTGCGGTGAAGTTCCCCAGGTTTGGGCATTCATTAAAAGGCTTTGAAATTTCAAGGCACCACAAAATCCCTAACAATTTGATTAAATATCAGGTTGTAACCAAAGCCAGGGGGTGCTTGGAGCTTGTTTTCTGGTCCAGAGCAGCCTCCTATCCTCAAGTGCTGAACAGCAGCCCAGGAGGGGACATCACAGGGCCTTGGGTGGCATGGCTTAGTGGGAGGTGTCCCTGCCCATGGCAGGGGCTGTCGAACTGGATGATCTTAAGGTCCTTTCCAGCCCTAACTCTTCTGTGATTCTATGATCTGTACCCGGGAACTAAGAGAGTGAACCAGCCTTATTCATGAAACCAGTGCTGTAAAGTGTGTTGCCCCATCCTCATGGCAGGTTTCCCAGGCAGGAGCCATGCAGGCAAGGGCACTCCGGTTGAATGGGAATGCCTGGACATGTCACGGCATTCCTGACAGTTACGTGAGCTCTTCCTTCCATTGACAAAGACAAGTTTGAGCAACAGGATCCGAGTGAGGGGAGAGGGGTCTGCAGGAATCCCTGCCATGAGGATTCATGGGTGTTTATTTGGTGACCACTCTGCTTGTGAGCATCACCCATGAATGAGAGAACGCTCTTTGCCACAGGATGTTTTCCAGCATTACCTTAAGGTTGTGACTGGCTGATCCTGGGCTGCACACATTTCTCCCCATAAATGATGGGTTCAGGACCTGCCTGCTTGAGAGGCACCATAGCCACATCTCCTCACTCTGGAACATGGCCCTGGAGGCAGCTCCACTACTGTTATTGTGTGCAAGAGCATCTTTGGGGTGCCACTGGTGTGATGCTACTGTCTGGTAGGGTTATCCCATGTGTGATGTCCCATGTCTCTGGAGCTGGAGGATGGTGGAGTTAGAATGCAGTGGGCAGGCAGGAGGAGCAGCAGTATCCCACAGCAATAACATCTTCTGGCTTGGGCTTTCCACAGAGGCATGAAGGTCATCGAAAACAGGGCCATGAAAGATGAGGAGAAGATGGAGCTCCAGGAAATGCAGCTGAAGGAGGCAAAACACATAGCTGAGGAGGCTGACCGCAAATACGAGGAGGTGTGCATCCCCTTCCCCTGGTCCTGGCCCCTGGTGCACTTCCTTGCTGCCCTGTGTCCCCAGCAAACATGGAACCAAAGCATGCCTCTTGCTCCATCAACAGGTCGCCCGCAAGCTGGTTGTCCTTGAGGGAGAGCTGGAGCGTTCAGAGGAGAGGGCAGAGGTGGCAGAGAGGTGAGCAGGGCTCCAGGTGGGCAATGCAAGGGGGTCCCATACAGCCCTTGCCCCGATCCCTGGTAGCTATAGGGGTGTCTGCGTTGGGATGGGGATGTCCCTCTCTGGAGCAGCAGGGGTGGTTCCTGGGCTCGCAGGCTGGGGGCAGAGGGATGCTGACCTGGTGGCAGCACATCCTTGACCCTGTTCTCTGCTGGGTGCCCCTCTTCCACCCCAGCCGCGTGAGACAGTTGGAAGAAGAGCTGCGGACCATGGACCAGACTCTCAAATCCCTCATTGCCTCAGAGGAAGAGGTACTGGTGCAGGGGCGCGGGGCGATGTGCAGCAGGCCCCCTCTCTCTGTCTCTGTCCCTCAAACCATGCGAGCCACCTCTGTCCTCTCTGCACCGCTGCCTCCACCACCGACTTCCCTTTGCCTTCCCCTCCAATGGGCACAGGCTGGGCACGCTCCTCCATCCCTCCATCCCTGCTCTCCTTGGTGGGGCCAGCAGCGATGCTCAGGGTGTCTGTGCAAGGAAGCATGAGGAACGGATGAAGGGATGCGCTCCAGCAGCTCCTGCTCGCAGCAGCTCTGCTCCTCCTCCGCCTGTGCTGAGTTTTCTCCTCTCTCAACTTGTTTTCTCTCTTTTCTTTCCCTCCTTCCCTGCACCCGCTCTTTCTGCTCCCTTCTTCTCTCCTGCCTCCCCCTCCCTCTCCCCCTCATGGCGACCCCTGCTTGGGATGTAGTAAATGTGGTGACCTAGAGGAGGAGCTGAAAATTGTCACCAACAACTTGAAGTCCCTGGAGGCCCAGGCTGACAAGGTAGGACCTGGTGGGGGCTGCTGGGGCAGGGCAGAGTGTGTGGGGTCTGGGGGTGATGGGGTCTCCTGCTTGGGGTGAAGGATGGGCAGGGGCAACCCCATGGGACTCACGGGTGCCTGTCTCTGTCTCCGCAGTATTCCTCCAAGGAGGACAAGTACGAGGAGGAAATCAAGTATCTAGGGGAAAAGCTGAAGGAGGTAAGGTGTTACAGCTGAACCCAGGACAAGGGCTGGCACCGTATTGGGGCAGGCATGAATGTGCCATCCTGTGTGGGTTGCATGCAGGTGCTTGGGTCGGGGGTGCTTCCCCATCAGCCTACTCTGATTCAGTGTGTGTGGGTCCATGGGGCCCTTGTCCTTTGCCTTTCCCAGGGGAAGGCTCACGGAGTAGGGTACCAGAGGTGCAGATGGGGCACATTTAGGGTATGGTGCAGCCTGTACCATCCCCATGATACCCCATAGCTCACCCTCTCCCCACTGTGCTCCGCAGGCTGAGACCCGTGCCGAGTTTGCAGAGAGGTCTGTGGCGAAGCTGGAGAAAACCATTGATGATCTAGAAGGTAAAATGTCCCCACCGGCCCCACGTCCCTCTTTTTTGGGGACCACTGCTCAGGATGTGCCCCCGGTGGGGCTGGGGTGAGGGGACAGGAGGGGGTTCCATAAGGGGTGAGGCTGGATGCCATGGTGGGAGCACAGAGCTGCTGGGGTCTGGGCTCTGCCTTTGGTGGGGAATAGAGCTGCATCCACTCCACCTATGCCTGCATGCTCCTTGGCCCCCCATTCACAGCCACTCTTTCTCTCTCCACCACCTGCCCCCCACTCTGCTCCACCATCTGCCCCTTCGCCTGTCCCCTGCCTGCAGATGAAGTGTATGCGCAGAAGATGAAGTACAAAGCCATCAGCGAGGAGCTGGACAATGCACTTAATGACATGACCTCCCTCTGAGCCCGCACCGGGCACCAGCACTGCAGCCCCCTGCCCACCTTCCCCTTCCCCAGCTCAGCCACTTGCCTGCCTGGCCGTCCCACTGCTCTCCCTGCCTGCTCTGTCCTCCTCTGTCCTTCCTAGCCCATGCCTGTCCATTGGCTCCTTTGGGTCAGCGTGTTCCTGCAATACCCCTTAGTGGGGAGACAGATTTATTCACTGAAAGGGTGATCAGACATTGGAACAGGCTGCCCAGCAAAGTGGTGGAATCACCATCCCTGGAAGTGATCAGAATCCGTGTAGATGAGGCCCTCAGTGATAACTGTTTAGTCTTGGTAGTCCTGCGGCAATGGTTGGACTTGATGATCTTCATGGTCTTTTCCAACCTAGCTGATTCTGTGATTCTCTGACAAGATGTAGGTGCTTTGGGGTGTCTGGCAGGGCAGGGGAGCAGCCCTTGAGACCCCCATGCACAAGACGGACAGTGCCCATGTGGTTGCGTAGCCCAGTGATGAACTGGGTTGTGCCCAGGAGCCCTCCACTCCAGCAGCTCCCTACTTGGCTCCTTGCAGCAGAGGCACCGTGGACCCTGCAGTTCTGGGCCTCCTGCCCCCGCCATCTCCCCCAGCAAAGCTCCCTGATGCTGCTCGCTGGGCCCAGGGTGAGGAGGACCTGCAGAGGGAAAGCAGCACCTCCACTGCCGAAGCTCAGTCCCTGGGGATAGAGGGTTGGGTCTGGCTATACAGGCAGCCTTGTCCCATGCAGGCAGGCAGGCAGCACACAAACCCCCTGCTCCTCCTTTTCTGTCCTTTGCACATTGCTCTTTAGTTTGCATCTCATGACTTTTCTTTTATGTTCTATCCCTCTGGGTTACTGAGTTGGTCTTAATAAAGCGTTTCCTTTCCTTGGATTCTCCTTTGATTTCTTCATTCCGCTCTGTCCCTCATCTGCCTGTCTCACACGGGTGCTAGCAGCGGGGTGGTAGGAGGTGGTCGCAGCCATGGCATCCCCACCACCCCAAGGCTCTCATACGCAGCTTTCCTCATCTCATGTCATCTTCTCCATGACATTTTAGGCCTGAAATAGCAGGGTTAGACCTGGTTCTGTCCCTTCACTGTCCCCACTCCCAGACATTGCCTCCAAGCAGCGATGTCAGCTCTGGCATCTCTCCTGCATCACCTTTCTCAGTGATCCCTAAATGGATCCGTGGTTCTCCTCCTCCTCCTCCCTCAGCATCCTGCTCCAGAACCCAGTTCCCAAACTGATGGAGCTACAGCGCTGTTCCGGGTCTGGCTGCCTGTTCCTGCCAGTCCAGCTCATCCCTGCTGTGGGATTTCCAGCAAGGGCTTTGGGGAATGTTGTCTCTTTTCACTAACTCGCCTTTCTCTTTCTCTTTCCACTGCTGCGCCGATGTCTCTCTGTTTTCTCTATAGAGCGTTCCCAGCGGGAGGCTGAGAAAAACCGCGTTCTCACTAACGAGCTGCGGGTCATCCTTACTGAACTTAACAACTGAGCTGCACAGAGCTCCCTCTCCCAGCACCCCTGCCCCGTTTTGGCCAGGCTGGTTCAGGGTTGGGAGCCCCTACCCACTTCCTAGGCCTAGGCAGGGTGTACAGCCTTATCTTACCCCTGGGGGTAACTGCCCTGCTTGAGGGGGGGACAGGGAACCCTTCTGGAGCTCAGTGTTTTTTCCTGGGAGAGCAATGAGGGGTTTTTGTGATGTCTTGGGATGCCCACGTGGTGATGGCTGTGCCCCAGCATCAGCCTGGCCCTGCTGAGGAGGGATGCGGTGGTTTGTATCACTGCCTTCCTCCCCTTGTCCCTGGAGTCAGCAGCCAGCCTCTTCCTCCTCACTCTGGTCATCCTAAACTGTGCAGAGAGGGTGCCTTCGGAGCAGGGTGCCTGCAGGGTGCTGGCATAGGAGCTGGAACCCACAGTGCCTGATGCCCCAAACCTGGGGTGGGGGACAAGAAAGAGCCCAGCAGGGAGTGCTGGGAGATGGGGCTGGGTGGGCAGAGCTTTTGTCCCATCTACATCTCTAGAGGGAAGGAGGATGCCATTTGGAAGAGAACACCAAGCTGCTTTGTTATCTCTGCTCCTTCTCTCTCTGCTGTCCTTCTGCCTGCCCAGGCTGCTGTCTCACTCCCTCATGGACCACTCCTGGGTCATGCAGCAGGCACTGGCTCTCCTCTTTTGCTGGCCAAGGGTTTGTGCACATGCCCACAGCCTGCCTCGTGGTGATGCCCTGGGGCAGGATGTGCTGGTGAGTGGCCAAGGAATGGTACCCACCAACAGCACCTGTGCTGCAAAGGGCCCAGCCATGGGCAAGAGGGCACCATGGGAGGATGGAGATGCTGGAGAGTGGGGACCACCTTCAGTGACCAGCCTGACTGGCCTGGCCGCTCTGGCAGGTCCTGGAGCTCATCCCTGCCGATGATGGGGCTGTTCACATGGGCTCTGCTCCGCAGGGACACCCCGCTCGGCTGGAGGCTGTCACTGTACTGACATGTCCATCTGTGTGCGTGTGTCTGTGCCTGGTGTGGTGTGCTTGGGTCTGTCTGCCCCTGGGTACACTTGGGTTTGTGTGTGTGTGTGTGGCTGGGTGTCCCTTGTGTTCACAGAGAGTCTGGCCAGTGCCAAAGAGGAGAACGTGGGCATCCACCAGGTCCTGGACCAGACCTTGTTGGAGCTGAACAACCTCTGAGCTGCCCTGGGCATCCCTTCTGTCCCTCCTCCCTACCCCACACGTGCACCCCACTGGCACGCTCAGGATGTCATCAGCTGTACTGCATCTTGGCCAAATCCTCACATCCATTGAGAAGGGAAGCCCTGCAGCATTATACTGTGGCTTGGGGATATCTTGTCTGTGCACAGCCTGACTGGCTCTGTCCTGTCTTCATGTCCAAATAAAGCAGTTTGTCAAGAGGAATGGGTACGTTTAGTCCTTGTGGTCGGCAGAAGCAGTGGGAGACAGGGGGGTACCCCTGCCCAGTTTGTGCAAGGAGGCTCTGCAGGGGTTTGGGTCGAGGGAGAGTATGGCTGGCATAAAGATGTCCTCTGCAGCTATGGAGGGCTGGGAGTGATGACACACCGGGTTTAGGCTGCATCCCGTTGTCTCCATCACTTCCTTGGGATGCACGGGAAACCTCCATGTCTAAAGCTCAGTCAAATTGACCATCCACTTCAAGTGCACAGTGATGGACATATGTCACTGGCATGTCCCCTTCCACAGCCTGCATGTTACCTGCCTGTCACCTGGGGAAGCCACATGGTCTTTGACCTCTCCATGGAGTCTGCTTCATGGTTCATATTCATGCTCTAAGTGTACCATCTAAGTACACACACAAGCGTGTGACCATGCATGCACACATTAGTTATGGGGGTCTTCTCCAGGTCTGGGGTTAGCTGCTTACCCTGTCTACTAGTTGCACTTTCTATTGCCAATGCCTGCCTGAGGGGCAGCTGTACAAACCAGCAAATATTAATGCAACCACTTCCCAAAGCATTCAGGAAGTTTCCTCCTGGCTTGCTGTGTTTTCTTTAACACAAAGAGAAAAGCATCAGGATGTGTCTCATCGCTGTCATCAAACCGGGCTGGATTTCCTGGGGATGCCCAAAGTCAGGATCTAGTCCTGCCCTCCGCTTCAGGCCCCCCCATGGTGTGTGCTGAGACCTGTTGTCCCGTGCTACCAGGCGGATGTCCCTCTAAAAGCACAACCCCATGCTGCCAGGAAACATAATTCATGCTGACCCCTTGCCGAGCCAGGCCATCACCCCAGCGAGTGGCTGGCAGGGATAGCTTTTGTTGTCTGCTTTCCTTTATTGCTGCACCTCTCGGCTCAGGAAAGGAAGGTGCTGAGATTGCATCTCTTTCCTGCCCAGGTGCTGCCGGCCTCCTGCTCTCCCCCTGGACCAGCACCTCTGGTCTCTGGCTCCGAGATCTACTCCTACAGGGAAGATGGCTCCTGTTGCATGGAATGCTCATTTTCTGGTTGTTCTCACAGGGTGTGAGACCTGCTGTGAGCCAGGGAAGGAGGGAAGGACAGTGCAGGCCTGGAGCTCCTCCTTGGGTCTGCCTTGGTTTTCCATAGCACATCATCAGCTGAGCCATTGCATTTTTTGGTTAAAGCAGCTTCCAGGCAGGGGCTTGTCTGGCTGTGAAAGGAACACGAGTGTAAACCACCGGAGCCTGCGCTCCACACTGCAAACAAGGCTCGTATCAGGGTGCGTCCCACAGCACAGCCTCTGGGCACCCTTTGCCTTCCTGCGGGGACAAAGAGCCCATTCACGCCCAGTGGTTTTCCCCATTAGCTGCTGCTGCCTCCTGGTTTGGACCAGAGAGTTCAACTTAACCGTTTACACCCTGCTCCAAGGGCCTGTTTTGTTTCCTCTGGACTTGGTTTGGCAGTGAGGCCCTGGCTGCTGCTCCCCCTTGATGCTCTGTGCCAAAGACGTGAGCCCACCTTTCACAGTTCAGCGAAGCTTTGCATTTAATCCATGCTCCCACCCATCTCCTTCTCCCTTCAGCCCCGCGCAGAGATGCAGGGCAGGGGAAGCTCTGTGAGGCTGTTGTCAGTGGAGCTTGACCTGCAGGCGCCTCTCCCCACATGCGTTGCTCAGACCCACACTGAGCACTGCAGTGCCCGTCTCCTCCTCCCTCATTCCCTCTCTCCTCCTGCACATCTCCTGTTGAATTTCAACCTTTGGATTTGTTTACCTTGGCCTGACACATCCAAGATCTCCCCGAAGGGCTTTCAGCCCTGGTGTGGGCTGCCACCCCATTGATGAACCACCGCATTAACCTCTGGCAGCCTTTCACCTCTGCTCTCTTTGCCAGTTTTCTCATCTCTCTGCTGCCTCACCTCATCTCCGAACCCTTCCTGTTCAATACCCCTGAACTATGCGCTGGAGGGGAAGGACCACACAAAGAGCATCATAGAGACATGTTGAGCTGTGCAGAGCCAGACACAACCCACCACCACCCCTCCCTGCATTCACAGCCAGAGGCTTTGGGTGAGGGTGTAAAGAGCTGCATCACCAAGCTGTGTGGCTTTTGCAGGGATCTGAGTGATTTCAGAACAGGTCAGGCCACCCAAAGCCAAGTGCCACACAAAGCTCCCAGTCTCCAAATTTATATCACTGATTGTAGGAAGAAAATGACGTGACCATGCAGCACTCTCATTGCTGTATGAGTTACATACACTCTGTATCAGCACTCGTTACTGCACCCCACATTGGGCTGTGCAACTGGAGCGTGTGACCACCGCTCCACATCCTTGACCTCACTTGGAGTATTGTGTGCAGTTCCGGTGTCCTCAACATCAAAAGGACATGGAACTGTTGGAACACGTCCAGAGGAGGCCACGAGGATGATGAGGGGTACTGGAGCACCTCCCGTATGAAGATAGGCTGAGAAGGTTGGGGCTGTTCAGCCTGGAGAAGAGAAGGCTGCGTGGAGACCTCAGAGCAGCCTTCCAGTATCTGAAGGGGGCCTATAGGGATGCTGGGGAGGAACTCTTCATGAGGGACTGTAGTGATAGGACAAGGGGTAATGGGTTCAAACTTAAAGAGGGGAAGTTTAGATTGGATTTAAGGAAGAAGTTCTTTACTGTAAGGGTGGTGAGGCACTGGAATGGGTTGCCCAGGGAAGTTGTGAATGCTCCATTGCTGGCGGTGTTCAAGGCCGGGTTGGACAGAGCCTTGGGTGGCATGGTTTAGCGTGAGGTGTCCCTGCCCACGGCAGGGGGCTTGGAACTGGATGATCTTAAGGTCCTTTCCAACCCAAAGCAGTCTATGATTCCGGGATTGTATGATGCAGGGGGTTTGGGAGCAGCACCAGAGCCCCTCTGCAGCGATGCAGACCTACCATGGGGTGGCAAGCAGCTAGGGACCCCTGGGGACACCCAGCCCTGGCCCTGGGCTGGCCAAGGTCCTGTGGGCGCACAGGGGGTGCTGTGAGGGCACTGGTGCCAGGGCCAAGCTCCCCTGGGTGTAACCATACCCTCCATGACAGGATCGGGCCCCCTGCGATCGGCCATGTTCCCAGCGCCCCCCCCCGCCATCACAGCCCCAAGCCCCGCCCACCCCGTCCATAACCACGCCCACCCCGGCTGGAGCCCCGCCCCATCTCGCCGCTTCCGTCCGCGGCGGCGCGCGCAGCCGTCGCGTAACGTCATTGTCCCGGAAGGGCGGGAGAGGGGCAGGGTCCGCGGGGCCGGTCCGGTCCGCAGCGAGCGCCGGGCCCCGTCCCGGTACCGAGCGCCGGGCCCCGCCGCCATGACGCTCGCCGTGTTCTTCGGGTGCACCTTCATCGCCTTCGGGCCCGCGCTCGGCCTCTTCCTCTTCACCATCGCCCGCGACCCGCTCCGCATCATCATCCTCATCGCCGGGTCAGTCCGGCACCGGCGGCACCGCGGGGATGGGGTGGCGGCGCCGCTGCTTGGTGCTGCTGTGGCACCAGTGTGCTGCTGGTGTGGTCGTGACAGGGGAACTGGTACCAGGGCTGGTACCGGGTATGGACGTGACAGGGGAACTGGTACCAGGGCTGGTACCGGGTATGGACGTGACAGGGGAACTGGTACCAGGGCTGGTACCGGGTATGGACGTGACAGGGGAGCTGGTACCAGGGCTGGTACCGGGTATGGACGTGACAGGGGAGCTGGTACCGCTGCTGGTACCGGGTATGGACGTGACAGGGGAGCTGGTACCAGGGCTGGTACCGGGTATGGACGTGAGAGGGGAACTGGTACCAGGGCTGGTACCGGGTATGGACGTGAGAGGGGAACTGGTACCGCTGCTGGTACCGGGTATGGACGTGACAGGGGAGCTGGTACCAGGGCTGGTACCGGGTATGGACGTGAGAGGGGAACTGGTACCAGGGCTGGTACCGGGTATGGACGTGACAGGGGAGCTGGTACCGCTGCTGGTACCGGGTATGGACGTGACAGGGGAGCTGGTACCAGGGCTGGTACCGGGTATGGACGTGAGAGGGGAACTGGTACCAGGGCTGGTACCGGGTATGGACGTGACAGGGGAACTGGTACCGCTGCTGGTACCGGGTATGGACGTGACAGGGGAGCTGGTACCAGGGCTGGTACCGGGTATGGACGTGAGAGGGGAACTGGTACCGCTGCTGGTACCGGGTATGGACGTGACAGGGGAGCTGGTACCAGGGCTGGTGCCAGGTATGGACGTGACAGGGGAACTGGTACCAGGGCTGGTACCGGGTATGGACGTGACAGAGGAACTGGTACCAGGGCTGGTACCGGGTATGGACGTGACAGGGGAGCTGGTACCAGGGCTGGTACCGGGTATGGACGTGAGAGGGGAACTGGTACCAGGGCTGGTACCGGGTATGGACGTGACAGGGGAACTGGTACCGCTGCTGGTACCGGGTATGGACGTGACAGGGGAGCTGGTACCAGGGCTGGTACCGGGTATGGACGTGAGAGGGGAACTGGTACCGCTGCTGGTACCGGGTATGGACGTGACAGGGGAGCTGGTACCAGGGCTGGTGCCAGGTATGGACGTGACAGGGGAACTGGTACCAGGGCTGGTACCGGGTATGGACGTGACAGGGGAACTGGTACCAGGGCTGGTGCCAGGTATGGACGTGAGAGGGGAACTGGTACCAGGGCTGGTACCGGGTATGGACGTGACAGGGGAGCTGGTACCGCTGCTGGTACCGGGTATGGACGTGACAGGGGAACTGGTACCGCTGCTGGTACCGGGTATGGACGTGACAGGGGAACTGGTACCGCTGCTGGTACCGGGTATGGACGTAACAGGGGCGCTGGTATCAGTGCTGGTACTGGGTATGGATGTGACAGGGGAACTGGTGCCACTGCTGGTACCAGGTATGGATGTGATAGGGGAAATGGTGCCACTGCTGGTACCAGGTATGGATGTGACAGGGGAACTGGTGCCACTGCTGGTACCGATATGGACATGACAGGGACACTGGTACCAGTCTTGGTACCGGGTATGGATGTGACGGGAGAACCAGCACCACTGCTGGTACCGATACAGACGTGATAGGAGAACTGGTACCAGTGCTGGTACCGCGTATGGACGTGACGGGGGAACCAGTGCCCCTGCTGGTACCGATACAGATGTGATAGGAGAACTGGTACCAGTGCTGGTACCGCGTATGGACATGACGGGGGAGCCGGTACCACTGCTGGTACCAATACAGACATCACGGGGGCACTGATACCAGTACTGGTACTGGGTATGAACATGACAGGGGCACTGGTACCACTGCTGGTACTGATATGGACATGATAGGGGAACTGGTACCAGTGCTGGTACCAGGTATGGACGTGACAGGGAAAGTGGTACCACTGCTGGTACCAGTACAGACGTGACAGGGGCACTTACCAGTGCTAGTACCGGGTATGGATGTGACAGGGGCACTGATACCAGTGCTGGTGCTGTCATGTATGTGACAGGGGAACTGATATCAGTAGTTGTACCAGTATGGATGTGATGGAGGCACTGGTACCAGTGCTGATGCTGGTATTTGTGTGATGGGGCGTTGGTGCCAATGCTGATGCTGGTGCTGCTATGCTGGTATGGGTGTAATGGGGGTACTGGTACCAGTGCTGGTGCCAGAACTGGTATGGATCACTGGTACCATTGCCAGTGCTGGTACCAGTATGGGCATGGTGTAGTGCACGTGTTAGACTGGATGAGAGAAGGACCTAACTGGTACTGGCAGAGGCACAACAGGGGAACCAGTGCCCATGTTCATACTGGTGCTTACATGAGAAGGGCACTGATATTATTTCCCTTACTGGAACAGTCATGGGTGTATTAGGAGCACTGGTACTCTTACTGGTGGTCATAGTTGCAATAGGAGCTCCAGTACTGGTGCTCATACCCTTGTGAGTGTGACAGCAACACAAGTATCCATTCTTATACTGGTACCATTGTGGGCATGATAGGCACCAGTACTGATACTCATTCTTTGCACAACAGGGGCACTGGTATTGTACTGGTACCACTGTGGTCGCTGCCTCATGTGGGCATGATGCAGAGGACACTGGTATTACTAATGGCATGGGATCAGTGGAGCACTGGTACCAGTGCAGGGCTGGTAGTGGTACTAGTGCGTGTGTGCAGCAGGGGCACTGTTACCTGTATCACTGTGGGATCAGTAGGGTATGGTACTGCAACTGGTAGCAGCAAGGAGATGAGGCTGGTACTCGTGTGGGCACAAGGGGGCACTGGTTACCAGTGGAGGAGGAGTGGGGGCACAGCAGTGGTACCAGTATAGGCACCACCTCCCCAGCACTGGAGCCAGGATGGTGCTGGTACTGGTAGGAGACTGTGCATGGCTGGGGCAAGATGCCAGTGCCAGCACGAGCACAGAGGGGTGCAGGCATAGATGGGCATGGCACCAGCATCAACACTGGTCCCAGAACAGCACTGGTGCCAGCAGGAGCTCTCTCCCTTGCAGGGCTTTCTTCTGGCTAGTGTCACTGCTGCTCTCCTCCCTCATCTGGTTTATTGCGGTTAAAGCCAGCGATCCCCAGGATGAGCCGTTGCAGAAGGGTCTCTTGATCTTTGGGGTGATGTTCTCTGTGCTGCTGCAGGAGGCCTTCCGCTTCCTCTACTACAAGCTCCTCAGGTAAGGGCATCTCTCACCCTGCTTCAGAGCTGCCTATGGTCCTGCTGTCCATGGTGGGTGCCACATTGTTGCTGGGAGCTCCTGGGCTGGGGATGATGCTGAGCATGGCACCAAGCCACCTTGGTCGCTGCTGGGAGCACACAGGTAGTACCCATGTTGGTATGTTGGCCTTGAGTGGGTCTCAGGTGGTGCAGCAGAGCACCATTAAGGTCTGGAGCATCTAGGGCTGAGGTGGCTGATAGCCTGTCCCTGATTTTGGCACAGGAGGCTGTGGGTTTGGGCAGCTAAAGGATGTGTCACATCTCCTCTGCCCTGGTGAGTAGCACCGGCAGTGCTCCTGCATCTGCGGGATGCCAGGCAGGACACCAGGCACTGGGAAGTGCCCACTTTCTGTGTGGGAACAGAGAGGGGTTAGGGATCTGCCCTTGCCTTCTGGCAAGTCTTGTTTGTTTCTTAGGGATGGTTTTGTGTGAGCAGGCCCAGCCTAAGGGTGGTTTTGGGGCAGTAAGTAGTGACACATCACTGCCAGCTCTGTGCCCTGGCCAGTCCAGGGCAAAGTCTCAGTGCAGCCTCAGCAGCTCCCAGCCTCTTGGGCACCACCAGCCTGGAGCTTGTGCTACTGCAGGGTGAGAGCACCCTGTCCTGCATTGTGAGCTCTGGAGCTTATGCTGCTGTTGGGTGAGCACCTGTGTTCAGATGGACCCTGGCCGGAGCTGGGGAGGCAGACAAAGGAGGTGATGTTGTGGATGGCACCCTTTATATCCCTCAGCCTTCCTGGCTGGCTGGGCAGTGGTGAGGGGCTGTGGGAAGGCCAGGACCAGGTATGCAGGCTCGCACAGCTCCCTGCTGCAGGGCTGCTGAAGGCAGGTGGGCAAAGGGTGGCAGAGCTCTGTGGAGCAGCCTCTAACACAAACACCACGTTTCATTTGCCCTGTGGGTCTCTATGCAAGCTCTGCTGTACTCCCTGTGCTGGGCAGCCACCTGGAGTCCTCCTCATCTCTAGCTGATAAAACTGTGAAGTTCACCTCTCCTAGTTTCCCTCCCCAAAGCATTTTTCTGCTCTTCGAGCTCTTCCTGCACCCTCTCCTTTTTGTTCCATATATCCTGTAAGAGTACAAATGTGGATATCAGGTACACCCTTCCGGCGTGCTCCTCTCATGCCTGCACTGGGACTGCTGTCCATATGGGGGTGCTGCTTGCTTTGTACCCCATGTCCCATTCACCGGCTAGCACTCACATTCCTCTGTGGAAAATCTATGTGACTTCCTATGGTTTTCACATGTGTGGTTTGTCAGGTGATTGAGGGTGGTCACGAAGATGCTCTCTGATGGGTGTTGCAGCTCCGGGGGGTTACCCGGGTGCATGGTGCAAAGTGAGACCCTGGTCCCATCTGCTCCATACTGGTGGTGCACCGTGCTCCAGCATGCTCTCATCCCACAGGAAGGCCATCGAGGGGCTGGTGGCTCTCAGCGAGGATGGCTGCTCCCCCATTTCCATCCAGCAAATGGCATATGGTGAGTGCTGGCATCCTGACCGCGGGGCTGGGGGTGATCCCATGGCAGGCTGGACATGGTGCTGGGGGAAAGGGAGTTTTCTCTCACTGAGGTGCCTGGGGTGGCCCTGGAAGGCTGAGGGCATGACAGTGTCCCTGTCCTGCAGTGGCCGGTGTGGGCTTTGGGCTCATGAGCGGCGCCTTCTCCATGATCAATCTCCTGGCAGACTCATTAGGGCCCGGCACAGTGGGCATCCACGGGGACTCGCAGCTATACTTCCTGACCTCAGGTGAGTGACTGGCACCCTTCCCTCACATCCCTGCTCCACCACAGGGGCAGCAGATGTGGGGGAACTGAAGTATCCTAATGCTATCCCCTCCGTGCTGCACCCGGTACCCATCTGAGTCCCCTGTCACATCTGTCTGTGCCAAACCTTTCCTTCTGTCTGCTGTAACCCTCCCTGCTCCTCTCTCCCATCCCTCCCGTGCTTGGGGTCTGCCCCAGCATCTCCCATTCTGGCCCAGCAGTACCCCTAGCCTGCAGGCCAGGTCAGGGTGGTGGTTCTCTGGTGACACCCTTCTCCTTGCAGCTTTTATGACCATGGTGCTGATTTTCCTTCACACCTTCTGGGGGATCATCTTTTTCCATGGCTGTGAGCATCGGTGCTGGTGGGAGATTGCGGCGGTTGTCATCATGCACCTCACTGTTTCGGGGTCGGTGAGTAGCTGGGAGCAGAGCTCTGCACTGGAGCCTGTATTTGGGGTTGGTGTAGGCGCGTGGTGGTCCCTGTGCTGGGGGGAGAATAGCCTTCAGCACTAGTGAAGCAGTTGGGTTTGTGAATCCTGGAGCTGGTAACCCCTGTCCCACTACACCCCTTGAGGTGTTTATCACTCGTCCTGTCCCTGTCCTCTCCTGCCTCCTCACCCCTCCCCTCTCCTACCTCTCTCCCTAGACATTTTGCAACCCCCTGTACGTGGGCAGCCTGGTGCCCTCCTACCTGGTGATGGCCATTGCTGCTGCCTGGGCTTACATGCTCTCGGGGGGATCTGCCCAGAACCTGAGGCGCTTCCTGCTCTGTAAGTCCTGCTCCATAAATGGGGTGGGAGAACCTGTGGGTCCTTCTGGGTACCAAGACTGGTGCTGGAATGGGGAGAGGGTGTCCCTGGGGCTGGAACAAGGGTGTCATAGAATCATAGAATGGTTTGTGTTGGAAAAAAAACATAAGATCATCCAGTCATCATCCAGCAGGGACACGTCACGCTAGACTATATTGCCCAAGGCTCTGTCCAGCCTGGCCTTGAACACTGCATGGGGTGGAGCATTTACCACTGACACCCCCTTGGCTGCCATTCTGGGGGAGAATCTAGGTTTTGGGGCTGTTGTTGGGCTGTTGCCTGTCCTGGAGGAATGGGATGGGTTAGGGACTCTGGTCAAAACTGGCCCCTGCTCCTCTTGGTTCCTGCAGGTCTACAGAGCGGAGCCAGCCCTCAGCTGGGATCCTGAGGCCCCGCAGGATGTTCCTGTCCCCAGCCACCCCTGCCCTCCCCTCCATCCTGGTGGCAAGAGCAGCCGTCACCTTCTCTGCAATACCTTTTCTCCCAGACTGGGGACCCCAGCCAGTCCCATCGGGGTTGGCACTGGGGTCCAGCTGTGGCCCAGCTGTGGCAGCCAGCTGAGCAGCGTGGCTTTGGCCGCCCCCAGAGAACAGCTTGGTTTTGGGGAGCCCAGCTTTGCTGGCCCTGCCACAGGCAGAGCCCCAGTAAGCCTGCTGGGAAAGATGCTACCTTGGACCGCTGGAAGCCTGAGCCCAAAGAAACCCATCGCTTCTCCTGCTGCTGCAGAAGATGTGCTGTTCCCTGTGGTTCAGGGGGCTGCATCACCTCCTCGCTGCAGGGTGGAGGAAGGGGCTTTGCAAAAGCACTGCCATGCTGTGGGTCAGGGCTGACTGCTGTGGTGCTGCTTTCTCCACCTCTGACCAGCCTCGCTGCTCTGGCAGCCACCACACTGGCGCTGGACTGCAGTATGCAGTGAGCTGGCATCCTGGTGCAGGGAGGATGGTGCTTGGGGATCCGAGGGGACTGACAGCGCTGAAAACGGGAGGAGGAATGGGAACACATGGTGTCTGAAGGGCCCAGCATTCATGGAGGGTGGTGGAGGGCTCAGGAGGTGATGCAATGCTGCAGCTGGGGCTGGCACAGCTTAGGGAGGGGGTTCAAGGAGCCATTCCAGTGGATCGTTGCCCTCTCCTGCACTTCAATGGGGATTTTTTGGCAGGCACCAGCCCTGATGCTGTGCCACAGGGCTGGGAGGGAGAAACTGCCATTGGGCTCAGGGCTGAGAAGGCAGTTTTATCCACCGTGGGCTTTTATACCAATAAAGACAAGTACCATAGAGAAGTGGTGGTGTGTGTAGCTGGCAGCACTGCCCTCCTGGGGAGCAGTGCAGCAGTGGTGCATTGCCTTGTGCTGGTGTGACTGACTTGGGGGGGGGGGGTCAGGCAGCTGCATTTCCCAGTTGGCTGGAGGTCTTGCTCCTGCTCTGTCTGTCCTAAACTAGTTTGATCACTTTGGGATCTGGAGACCTGCAGGTTCTCCCCCTCTCTCTGGCCTGTTTGTCTCTGTTTTGGCATGGCTGTATTGCTCCCTGGGGCTTAGCTCCAGCTGCACTGGAGCCACCAGGAAAGGTGGGAAGCAGCCAGGGATCTGGGATCCCTCCAGCTACACTAGAACCAGCAATGAGCTGGGTAGGGGCCGGCCAGCAAGGAAGCAGTGGCTCTGCCACATTAATATCTGCCTTTCTGCAGCCCTCCCAAGTGTTGACTATGTTTTCCCAATGCTTTGCATAAATAAGAGGAGGAAGAAGTCCCAGAGCGATGGAGGGCAGGGCTGGGCTGTGCAAAGAGCCCTGCACTGCTTGCTCTGGAGCTCTGCCCAGGGCATGGAGGCTGATGCTGTCTCTGCTGGGATGCGCGCCCATCTCCACTGTGGGTCCAGCTCCACCAGTGCCCTTTCCTGCCCTGCAGCAGAAGCCTGGCACCATGGGAAGGTTTCACTTCTTACTGTTAACTTTTTTAATAGGTTTTTACCCTTTTTATAGCAAAAATATCTGCTGGGGCCAAATGCTGCCCCAGGAAACCAGTCCGTGCAGACAGCCCGAGCAGCCGAGGGGTGCTGGAGCATCTCTGGGGTGGGAGTGAGGAGAGGTTGGGGTGACAGGCTGAGCCGGTGCGGTGGGGGCCACCGCGGAGGTGCGGGGCTCATGCGGTGTTCTCAGTGGTGGCTGCCGTGTAGATGACCTTGGATTTGATCGGTGAGTCCAGCCTGGGTGGGGTAAGAAGAGGGGTGAGTGTTGGAGCAGGCAGGGGGTCCCTGCTAACCCATCCTGCTGCCCAATAGATCGCCCTTGACTCATGCCCAGGATCCATGCTACCCGCCCGGCCCCCTCCTCCTACAGCTCCCCATTGCTCACCGCACATTCTGGTTGCGGTGCTTGTGTATGTAGAGCAGAAAGGCCAGTGCCGTGATGGCAAAGAGCACCCCGAAGAGCACGGCCAGCACATCCCCTGCAAGCCAAGCACAGGCACGTTACACTGGGCTGGTCCCCAGTGGCTACTGGTCAAGAGAGATGGGTCCGGGCTGATGCCCAAGGGCAGAGGGGACACAAAAGCAGCAGCCTCAGCTGAGCACACTTACCTGCTTGAAATGAAGATCTGGAGTGTTCTTCTGCAAAGGAGGCAAAGACAAGAGGATGAGAGCCTGCCGCATGGATGCTAGGGCAGCCCTGCAAACCCACCATGGCAGCCAGCCCCCTGGCTCAGCACAAGGGTGTCAGGACCTCCCTTCCTAGGCAGGGACCCTCTCAGCTGCCCTCCCCTCCTTTGTGCCAGCCCTTCACTTACCTGATGCAGCTGGGCTGGCAGTACCTGAAAGAAAGCACAGTCAAGCGGAGAGTGTCAAGCCTTCAGGGCTTCAGGTTGTGAAGACTCCCCATAACCCCCCAAGATGCTGTGAGCTGACACCCCACCCAGGACCATTGAGAGAAGGGGGTAGAAAAAGGATCCCAGGACCACACAAAGCTTCACTGAGCCCAGCCATGAGCTCCCCTATGGCCTGGGAAGCAGGCGCGCAGGGGGCTGAGCACTGCAGCACCCCCCCCCCCCATGGCACCAAACCCCGCAGGAGACCCCTGGAAGGAGCAGCAGCCTGCAGTGGGATGGTGAGCAGCTCCTCAGGAGGAAGCAGCCAGCCACTGCTGGCATGGCACCCGCATAGGGATGGCTCAGGGGCAGCCCAACACATGGGTGGGAGCTGAGAGGGCAAATATTAACCCCCATGGCAAGCATGGCTTTAAACAGCTGCATTATGTCGGGTATTGCACAGCGTGGTGCTATCCGCAGCCTGGATCCAGCTGTGCGGCTGCTGTGGGAATGCTGCTGCCGCCTCCCAGCAGCTAGGGCAGGAGCCGAACTGGGGGTGATCAGGGAAGGACCAACAAGTGTGGGTGCTTGTGCTGGCAAGCAAAGCCAGACATGACCCCACGGCACTCCAGCTTGGTGTACACTAAATCCAGGGCTAAAGCAGGCAGTTACCAGCACTGCGAGGTAGGGGAAAAACCCCAACAATGCCATGCACACAAGGCAAGGGACCAGTAACCTCATCGGGGAGTGCTGGGGCAGCATCCTGGCATTCCAGGAGCAAAGGCTTTGTTAAAGTGGGGGTTGTTGAACAGGAATAGCAAATAAGGAAAGAAAAGGGGAGTAAAACAAAGTGGGCTGGGCAGCTCCCCCCTTGCTCCAGCCTCGGTGTCTGGAGGCTTTGGAACAGCTTCTGCGAGAACATGGTAAAAGAAAAGCTTGGAGGTAAATGGAAAACATGATAAAGTATCCAGCACGTTTACCAAAGATAGAGCATGCCAGCCTAACCCGATATCCTTCTTTGATAAGTGATATTCTGGACAAAGAAAATGCGGTAGATTTTTATCTGTCCCACCTTCAGCGAAGCATTTGATGCTGTGCCACATGGGGAACTGCTAGCCAGGCTGAGGACCACGGTGATTAAAAGCCTGCAGCCATTAGCAAGCTGGGTGCAGGTGGGACGGTGCAGGGAAGTGCCTTGCACTTGGTGTGTAGTTACTGAGGTCTGGGACCAAGCCTGTGTGCTGATTCGACTAGTCACCTTGACACAAGGAGTAGGAAATGCCCGCAAATCAGAGAAGGAACAGGATGTTGGACAGAAAAAAAGAGCCGGTGACCTCAGAAAGCAGCAACAGGCAAGAATTCAGCGATGCAGAGCGATAGTCACACCTGAGGGCTAACAGGAATTTCTACTTGTCGCTGGTAACCACCAGTGCAGGAAAGACCTTCTAGGACAAACCAAGGATGGGCAGACAGGGATGCCTCAGGCAGAGCACAGCCTTCAGGAGCAGTCCCCAGTGGGGTGCTTGCTGCGAGCCCGTTCTGCTGCTGTTTAGCGGCCGTGTTTGGGGATGAAGAAGCTAGCTGGGATGCTAGGACCTAGCTGCTTGCCCTTGACCATGGAATCATAGAATAGTTAGGGTTGGAAAGGGCCTTAAGAGCATCTAATTCCAACCCCCCATCATACATTCCTAGTCCTGAGATTCTTATTTCTGCAGGACTAAGGATAAGATATTTCCTAGGTCTTCCCCGGGGCAGGGTGCAAGAAGCACAGAAATAGGGTTGCAGCAGGAGCGCAACATCATTGGGCAAGGCTACCCCATGCAAATGCTGGTTAAGGAGACAGGATGCCTTAACTCCTGCTTCTTGCCCTCTCTCTATATCCCTGCACCCTGTGCACACTCAATGCACTCCTTACCAGCAGGCAGCTGCTTTGGTGCAAAGAAGGTGGGCTGGAAGCTCGCTAGCACCTGTCGCCCATGGAGGCTCTGTATCTGCCGGTAATTGCTCTGCAGAGGTTTGCCATCATCGTTCCTCAGGGTCGTTATTAGCTTCAACAGCTGGAAGGAGAGCAGCATGAGAAAGGCATCCTGCCTTTGGGAGCCAGAGGACTGGGATGGGATGCATGGATGGTGCATGGGCTTATCGCCCTGACAGACCTGGTCACGAGAGATCATCATGGTCTGGTTGAAGACTGTCCACCTCACTGCCTGGTAGCAGGGAGGGGTGGTCAGAGAGCCGTTGTAGCGGTAGTAGTATTTCAGGTTGACAGGCAGCAGACTTGCGATGTTGAACCCGGGCACCCAGACTTCCTCCCCTGGGAGGATAAACACCATGGGAATGAGACCAGCACAACCCCCCGAAGAACAACAGGCAGGACCAGCATGGACATCATGGGCACCTTGGCACTGCGTGTGCCTGGGTCCACAATGCTGCCATCAATGCCAGCATTGTCCTGGAGGAAGGTAAAAACACGTGCGAGCAAAGGGCACCTTGGAAAGCTGTTTCAGTACAAGCCGTGCGGTGCTCACCTTCTCACATCAGTACAGCACGTGCCTGCTGCAGCCTCTCTCTGTGTGCAGCAGGTTTCCCTGCTGGGCTGCAGCCCCTGAGACAAGGACTAGCTGGGGCAGGGCCTTACCTTCTCTTTGGATTTGCTGCATATAGTCAAGGAGTTCCTGATAGTACGGGTTGTCCCGTGGACCCATCTGCAACACAGAGACTCCATGGTAATGACGAGGGGAGGGGCTGAGCGGAGACCAGCCAGTGATGCTGGTGATGGCAGTGCCAGCGGGGAGGTACCATTCCCTGTAAAATGCACCCTGTCCTGGTGACAGCTTCTTCCTATCAGGGTTGCTTTTACCTCTGGACTGCCCTTTCTCTCCTCTTCTCCCCATCAGCATTTGCACCTTTGCCAGTTCCCCAAACTGTGCCTGACTGCCCACCCCAGTCCCAACCTCACCCTGCTCCTGCCCCTCCTCACCCAGGGTTGGTCTGCAGGACTCACCTCCAGAAAGGCTCCCAGTACGGCCAGGCCATCTGGTTGGACCATTGCCTCCTTAAAGCTGTCATACTTGGTGTTGTAGTGGACCACATGGATCTGGAAGGGGAACACACAATGCAGAATGGGCACTGTCAGGAGGTGCTCATGCCCACAGGGCTTCAGCCTGCTGGGGCAAGGGCTGGAAGGAACATGCATTTGTGACAAGCATCCCTCCTAGGAGGGGAATATGCTGTTGGAACTGAGATAATGCACTGCCGCAAAGCAGCAAGAGTGAAGATCTGCTCTGGTCAGACACAGCAAACCAGGACTCTGCCCTAGATACCAGAGGTTGTACTGCAGAGCTGGGCTCAGTTTGAGGACAGGAGCTAGAGAAGGAGGGATAAAACCAGCTGGGAGCTGGCAGAGCAAGAGGACAGTGTGTACAGAGTAAACAGTCCCTGCAGCTCCCAAAGCAGGCTGCTCACAGCCGCCTGCAGAGCTGGCTTCCCTGCTCTGGGTACCACCACAGCTCCTGCTCCAACAGCCCAGGACCAGGCTTCAGCATGGGGACATGGTCACAGGCAGGAGCCCCAGATCACCAGACCACCTGGAGCATGGTCTCCTCCTCACCTCTTGACCACAGGCTGCACCATTAGGTCTGGCTTAGCACCAGTGCATGGTCTCCTACACTGAACTCTGCTGCAGAGGTGCCCAGAGAGCAGGGATTCCGGCTGGGGTTACAGCAGTCACCCAGTGACAGCCAAGGCCATGCGCTTAGGAGCATACAGCACTCCACCACCTTCCTGGCCCATAACCAGGAGAGGAGAGGATGCATCCATCATCACAGGGGCTCCTTACCTCCGCAGCAAAGCGGTGCCCATTGATGGTGTGCTCTGAGCCAGGTCCTGTTGTTGCACCCCAGTGCAGGTGTAGCTGCACAGCTCGGTACTGCTGGGCATAGCCACCAGTGATGGCCAGGGACTGTGGCAGCTCGAGGACAACTGCAGAAACAGAATAGGCCAGTCAGCACAACACAAAGCCCCGTCCATCCCACAGGTACGCAGAGAAGGGGTCTCAAGGGAAAGAACCATCCTGGGCTTCTGGAAATTGGGCACAATAAACAGATTTGCTTTCCACCTTTTATGAGGCTATGGGCAAGTTAACACCCAGAGCTGTGCCAGTGTGGCAGGGTTCAACTTTGATGGTAACCCCCCAGTAAATGCATCAGCTTCAAAAAGAGCTGCCATGAAAGCACTGGAAAGTGAAGCACCCCTCTGCAGAGGCTCCCAGGGGCCAGCTCCAAGCCGTGTGTTATCCAACAACGTATTCAAATATAAAGAGACTACGGGCAAAAACATACTGGCAGGGAGTTGAATACCTATGAGGGCAGTTGGACAGAGAGCTGCAGCACTTGGCGAGCTGGGACCTTTCAAATAAAGCAGCCTGTGAGTGTCTGACAGCAGTGGAGCTGGTGGCATGTAAGCATTAAGTGTTCTGAAAGCATTTAGAGCTAAAATTGTGCCTCTTTGAGTGTCATAAATACATTGTTTGTTTTGGTTTCACAATACGTGGTTTCACATTTTACTTTAATATGGTTTAGACAGCTCTCCCAGACTTGTGCAGCAGTGTGGCAAATCTAAAAGCTGAGTTAACTCCAATAGCGCACACAGCAAAAATACCAGGAGCATCCCTAGGCACTGAGAAAGGCTGATCTATCCTTCTAAGCACCTTTTCCCCCCTTACTTTTGATATCAGCTCTTTTCCTTCCTCTGTCTTTATAGGTGAAGGGTCCCTTAGTCACCTCAGCTAGCTAGGGCGCAGATTTGGGATTAACCACGTAACAGAGCTATGTTGAGTCATCTGTGCTGTGCTCCCTGACACTGGGTTCAGAGATACAAAACTCAAATACGGGAAGTGGGAGACGGCTCCCTCCCAGGGGTTTATCTACTTCCACATTTCTATTGTGTATCTAGATCACTGCATTCCTTCTACCACCTACCTGAGTCATTTTCAGGCCTTTGAAAAAGCTTATACAGCACACACACTTTATACTGCAAAAAGGAGTGTCTGTACTAATATCTTACTGGACTTGCAATGTTTTATTTATTTATGGCTTTTCATAAAGCAGACTGGTATCTGCCAGAACAAAAACCAGGCATCTCTTAACCATGTGAGAAGCTACTTCTCCCCCCTCCATGAAAATGCTCTGACTGCTTTTCTGAACACCAAGCAACACCAGATGCCAGGGTGTCTAAAATAGCAACCACTGAGCAAAACTACTGGGCAAAACTAGTTTAACTCTGCAGGGCAGGAGGCCATAATATAAAGCTCTGAGCATGCACTGTGTGGCTGATCTGACCGTGTATACTGAGTATGACCTGCTGAGTTTGCTGTATACACAGGTCAGCTCCATCTCACTAGCTATCAGGGCAAGGAGGTGCCTTATCGCACCAACAGCAAGTCCCTTTCCTAATCACCTTTCCTTAGCTTGGTGACTGGCAGACACCAGCGTGCACAGAACTCTCAGCTTGCTCCCAGAACAAGCTGGTGGCAACCAGGACCCAGCATCCCCAGATGTGGTGAGCATGAGGGAGACATGTTTTTTCCTCTGTACCTGGCATGGTGAGACCAATACCAAAGTAATGCTGATAAGCTGTGTCCAGACTTCCCAAAAACATTCTAAAATTGGAGAAGGGAAACAAAAGACATATAGAAATTTCTTAAGATCTTGAGATGCCATTCTGTAGCACAGACTTGAAGAAGTTGGCCCCTGTTGTGTACTGAAAGACTGTAGGTAGGTAAGGCTAAATAACATCAGGGACTGACTAGTCCTTTGAAAGTGAAATGCAGGGGAGGAATCAATGTGCAAAACTGCATCAGAAACAACAGGGAGCAATTTTAAAGGAAATGTAGGTTTTAATTCCTGGAGCCGGCTCCCAAAGGCAGTGAGTGGTGGATTCTCCATGTCCCGGTTTTGGTCCTCCAGACAGGAAAGCACATGGACCTGTGAAGGCTCAACAGCCCAATGCTTCCCTTTTGACACTGAATGCACCTTGACTGCAGCCTGAAAGAGAATTCCCTCCCCGGAGCCCAGGGAACCGGTATCAGGGTCCTGCCAAGGGGCTGTGCTTGTGCTTCAGCCTCAGCCTGTGCCGCTGCACCCACCAGTGTGCCCATTGTTCCTCAGCTTCAGCCTCTCGTTGGCAGGCAGGCTGTAGCCAGAGAGCTGGATCGCCCGCAGATGGGGGCTGAAGATGGTGTTGGCCATGTTGATGTTGATGGGTGACTGCATGGTGCCCCTGCAGTCCTGGTAGTCCTCACTCCAGCGATTCCTGTCTGGTATGGGGAGGAACAGAAGGAATGAGACTACATGGGGAAGGAGCCAGGAAGGAAGTGTAGAGGGTGGTGGGGAAGGGGACAGGCACCAGCCAGGGAGTAAGCCATGCTTGTAAGGTTAGTTTCCACCAAGTTAGCAGGGGCAGCTCTGTGCCCCATGTGACTGCATGCAGCTGTATCAAGAAAGGTCCTGGAGCACGGTGAGCTGCCAGGAAAGTCTATTTTTGGGGTGTTTGAGCAGAGTGCGAGAAGATCATTTACAAGTGGACTTGGCAAGGCAAGAGGCTGCTGCTCTGCAGCTCCTCACACGTTCCCTGCCTTGCGCAGCCCGGCCTCTGGCAGGTATCACCCACCAGGCTACTTGAGCCACGTACCACAGTGCTGCTGGGATCACAGGAGTCCACAGCCACAGGTCTGACGGGCTGTTAACCGCAACCAGTACAGCCCCACAAAGGGCCATTTCACATGGCTGGGGTGGCTGCTTAACTTGCCACAGTGCCAGTGCCATTATCCCAGTGCCGTTGCTGGGATAAGCATGCCTGGTGCCCCAGAAACCTCCCCTTGCATTGCAGGGGACTGCTTCTAACACACCTTGGGCCAGTGCAAACCCAAGCTTATCCACAGGCCAGCCCCTCACAGGACGCTGTAAAGATGGAGCTGTGCATTAGCAGGTCCAAGCCAGCCTCTGGTCCTGAGCAAAGCGATGGTGCAGGGGCCTGGACCACCACTGCAATGGGAAGGGGTGCATTAGTGCTAGCAATGAAGCGATGCTGTGGAGAAGCCCCCAAGCCATGATGGGAGGGCAAGGCCAGGCATGATGGGGATTGATGGTGAAAGAGGTGAGGACACAAGCTGATCCCTGGTCAGGTCAAAGTCCCAGCACAGGCTGCAAGTCCAGCCTCGGGAGCACAGCCTGCTTCCATTGCCACAGGGTCAGGTAGAAGCCCTGCCCCAGGAGGCATCCCCCCACACCCATGGGGCTGGGGAAACCCTTGTCAGAGCCCTTGTTTCCTGCTCAAATCAGAGCAGCCCCCCCGCTCCTCAGCTCATCTCTGCCCAGGCTCGGGCACTGGTGAAGTGATGGGATCAGGCAGGAGGGAAGGGTGAGCCGTGGAGTGCACGCAGAAGCCCTGTAATCATTAACCAGGGCTGGCTCGGGCCCAGGGTGTGCTGTGTGGTAGGAAAAAAGCAGAGTAACTGCAGGGTATTTACCTTCATAGCTCCAGTGACTGTGGCCAAGACCTGGGAAAAAAAAAGAGAAGAGAAAACCCGGCATGAATGGAAGGGAAAGGTTGGCAGCAAACACACCTCAACCAGGCAGCGTTCCCAGACCTGGTGGCAGGTCTTTGGGCTCCCACTGCCTTTGATTCCCCTCTGTGCCTTTGCTATCCTACCCCTCCCACGCCTTGAATAAGGGGATGCTCCCAGAGGGCATTGCCTCCTCCGAGCAGGGTTAGGCCTTCCGCAGATGTCAGTCGGAGGGAAAACCCCAGGGCCTGACGCTTTGTTATCATCCTTATAATGGAAAAATAAGAGATACTGGCTTTCGTCACTGAGCAGCTCCTGCATCCACCCCGGCGCAGCCAACACCTCACACTGCCCCAGCACAGAGCACTGAATGAGGCAGGTCTGCAGCTTCCGTGCTCAGGTTCTGTAAGCAAGAGCAGCCAGGGAAGTCTCTGCGCTGACGGCACTCCTGTGATGCTGAAATGCTGGAGGTGTGGGGGGAAGCATCTCCTGCACCACGAGGAGTTTGGGCATGGCATTGCATTGCGCAGACACCCTTCTCCCACTAGGGCTTGCAGCGGAGGAAGCAAATGAGCACTAAAACCTTGTCTTCCTCATCAGTGAGTGTCCCTACCGTGGGGGCAGAAGGCCACAAGAAAACATGCCAGAGTGAACACCCTGTCCCAACAGCCCCCTGCCCCAACTCACCCGACCACCCCAATTCCCACACAGAACTGTGTAGGGTTCCTACTGCACTCAAACCCTTTCCCTAGGAAAAGCCCATGCCAGGAGCTCTGCATGTCCGGTGTCACACAGTGGCCATGGCAGGGCAGGATGTGCCCTGGTGTGTCCTCCCATGGCTGGGGGTGTCCCCAGTGTGCAGATATAGAGGGAGCAAGGCCCTCTTGGGGCAGGTCCTGAGGGACCAACAGTGCTTCACACACCAGCCCTTGCGCCATCACTCTTCCCCAGAGATGCCAGCAAAGCCCAGGTTCCCAGCACATGGCTGGAGCTGGCCTTAGAGGTGCCCCAGAGCTGCTACTCACATGCCCATGACCGAACACCTTGGTTATCACCAGCTCTTCTTCATGCAACCAACTCCAGGCAAAGGGTTGCAGGGTTTGGATTTGCCCCAAGCAGGGAAACATGACCCATAGGGATTATGCCCCTGCCCTGACTGGCAGGACAAGTAACTTGTGGGCTCCACATCTGATTTCTCCTTGCTGGTCATTGCAGGCAACCTATTGCCACATCCCATCCCACAAGGGCAGGAGTGGATGGTGCCAGGTTGGGACAGGCCTGGGGCAAAGAGGTGCACATATCCAACAGCAAGGCACAACGTAACACCCGCTTTCATCAGCTCCTCAAGGCTGAAGGACATGGAGAAGCATTCAGTAGGTGCATCTCTGTCCCTTGGTGGGCCAGGACAAAAGAGGGACGCTGCTCTGGTCCCCTTCCCTGCTGCTGACAGCAGCTCTCGACAGCCACTTGCTATTAATAGGAGCAGATTCCAGCTCAGGGGTGAGAAAGGAAGAGGCACACTTTCCCAGGCCCAGATGTCCTATGCAAGCCCAAGCTCAGCAGGATCCTACTCTGCTCTCAGCAAGGATCCAGGCATGCTGGGGGCCTCTGCTGCAGCTGCCATGGCAAAACCGGGATGGAAAATGGATGGAGGGTGCTCAGGGGCACCCAGCATAGCTGGAGGAAGCCCAGAGGGCTGTTCCCATCACCAGTGACTCATCTCTGCAGCAGTTCTGAAGCTCAGGAGTGATGCTCGGAGTCACTTGCCTGGGCATGGGGTACTCCCAAAGGCATATGAAGAAGGGGCAGGAAACAGAGGGCTGGGCAAGCCTGCCTCAGTCAGGAACACATGTGCCCTGGGACAGGCTGCAGTGCCCTCGCCATGCCTGATGGAATGGCATTGCTCCAGGATGCACTCAGCACTCATCCTGCCCACCTTGCTCACACAAATGTTACCTTGTCCCTGGACACTGGCTATGCACCAAAATCCAGAGTACATGGATGCTCCTCTGGAAACAACACCACATCCTGTCCCCAGTCTCCTGTCCTGCCTGCACTATCTGCACTAGGTGGCCATGGCTTCCACACAAGAGCCATGTTTGCTGCTTTCTAGATAGGATTCCCCTCCTCCAGCATGGGAAATGCCCCAAGAAGCAGTGGCTTTGGGGTAGTCCCAGCACACATAAGGCATAGCAGCTGAGGGTTGGTACGTGGTGCCTTTGCTCTCTGCACATGCTTCAACTGGCACAGCCTGCCCTGGCACCCCACTTTGTGCTCACCTCCAGGGACCCTGCCTTGACAGAAAGCAGCTCCAACATCATATTGTAGATTGAGCAATAGCACCATGCTGGTACCTGCCTGCTGTGTCAGCACCATGCCACTCACCCCAGCTCCCACATCCCACCGTGCTTCCCACTGCCAAAAGGGCTCTGGACTCTCCTCACAGCCTCCCACCACTCAGCTCAGCAGCTTTGAACACCCTGAAGGCTGCAGCTGTACCCAGGAGTCAGTCCAATCCATCCCAACACAATGGATTTCCCTGGGGCTTTCTTGGCATCAGAGTTAAGAGGACCCATGAGCATGAGGATGCTCATGAGAGTTAAGAGGACCCATGACCCATGCACTGAGGCCACCTCAGTGTGTTTCCCCATCCCATGGATCTGGGTGCAGCTGCGGCCACCCACTTGGGGAGGCATCTCAAAGCAGATCTGTGCAAGGTTGGGTCCCCTTGGCACATGCACCAAGGGCTGCAAGAGGGCATCAAGGCAAGCCCAGCCTGGATGCTCAGCATCTGTCCCGGCCTCAGCACGGCTCAGATGAGCCCTGCAATACTCCGGTCCCTTCCACTTGGGGGCATTCACAATCTCGCAGCTCTTTGCCGTGAACATTAACCCACTGCCCTGCCCCAAAACGTCGATTTGCATTAACTCCAGTCTGCCTCCCACATTCCCCTCCGCCGGAGCACGTCTTCTCCCTTGGAAAGCCGTGCGGAGCCAGGCCTCCTTGCTGCTGAACCGCTCACCACAACAGTCGTGGCTGCACCTCGGCAGTGGGTGCTGCAGCTCCCTGCATGCCCTGCCCTACCTCTGAGCACACAGAGATGTGGGGGGAAACATCCTCACTGCTGCGATGAGCAAGAAGAGGGCTCCTTGCAGAGGTCCCAGCAGAAAAACATAGTAGGGTACCAAAGGAGCTGCTGCTGGAAAGAAAGGCTCCGTGCAGAGCTATGCAGAACATCTCAGGCCCAGCTAAGCGCTAAACACTCCTTCCCCCAGCAGCTGAGATTTCCCCTTTCATCTACTCCCTCCTTTATGCTTTCTCCCCCTATTGCTCACTGCCTCTCAGCCCTCCCATTCTGGATACCGGCGCTGTTGCAAGCGCCAGCCTCCTTCCCTCCTTGACATCCAACACCATCCAACAACACTTTCCTGCCGAGTTCAGTCAGACGCTGCCATTACCAGCGTGCTGCTCTGCATGTCCTGCAGCCCGGAGCAGCTTTTGGCAGGCTGAGGAGCCAGTACAACCGCGGGACGCTGCGAATCTCACATTGGAAAGGCACCGATGCAGCAAGCTGCTCCCAGGAGACCTGGGAACATAGGGATGCACCACAAAACTAAGGGACTCAGGATCATTTACACAGAGGAAGAGGCAGAGACAGGCAATAAGGAGAGTGACCAGAGGGTCTGCCCGATGTGTCTGCCCTCTCCATCCTCAGCTTTTCATGGTTTAGGGGGCACACAGCCTGAGGCTGCTGCGAGGAACCCGACAATACTGAAAACATGTGCCATTCAGAGCATGGATGCTGCCGCACAGCAACGTGGCCATCAGCACCTGCCTGGAATTCCAGCAGGAGTCTGACGCTTGCGTGTGATGGGCAGGGGAGTGGGCTTGCACCCAGCTCAGACACTCTGCTCTTATCAGCTGAGCACACCCTGCCCTGAGCTCAGCCACAGCGATCCTGTCAGAGCCTCCTCTGCCCGCTGGGACCCTACCCTGGATCAGTGCCCTGTGGGATGAGGCTGGTTTGCAGGGGATGCCGGGTCAGAAGCACCGTGATGTGTCACCCAGCGCTAAGCCCCTGTCTGCAGATCGGTTCCAGTGGAGCTCATGGCCCAGAGAAAAAGGAAATCAAGGCGATATTTCTGATGCTCCGTGAGCCAGGACGTGCCAGGACACGCAGAGATGCACGAAGTGCAGGTCCCAAAGCAGGGATCACCCACAGGAGCCGGGTCCCAGAGTACAAAACACATCCAAGCACCATGTCCCTTGAAAGCAATAACCTAATCACTGTACCTTCTGTGATGCTGTGCTCATGCTGCCCACCGCCAGCTCCCAAGGCCATGGCACAGGCACGGGGTCTGCACAACCGCAGCACCTTTCTTCCAAAGCCCACAGGCAGCCTCTCTGCTGGACGGCTGTGCCAACCCAGCCCTACTTTTGCCAGCACAGCCCTCGTTTCTCCATCCAGACACAGACCTCACGCAGCACTCACTTCCTTTCAGCCCAGGCCACCACCCCATGTGCTGCCCATGGGACACAGATGCCTCCCGAGCTCAGGTGCATTAAAGCCCCTTTGTGCTTATAAACTCAAGCCTTGGGGATCACTTTATTCTACCACTGGCAGCACAGGTCACCGCAGGCATTGCTCTTTGTATTCCCAGGCTGCAGGGCCCCAGTTTAGGCCAGCTCCATGCCACAGGGGTAAGGGTTTGGGTGGAGGAAGGCACAGGACAAGCTTTACTCGAGGGCACATCCCTGCTCACTGTGAATCCGACTGTCCTAGCAAATGCTACAGGAAAAAGGAAACAATCACACACCACGGCAGAGAAAGGGCCATCCCAGCTGAAGGGATAGAAACGGGGAAATCCCAGGGGATAAATCAGTGCTTGGAGCTGGGGTGTAAGATGAATAAGGGATATTAAGCAAGAGAAACGGGCTTAGCTGAAGAAGAGCATGAGGGAATGAGCAAGAAAAGGACGCAGAGCAGGACGGGTCTGAATAGGAGGGAGAGAGGAATCAAGCTGCAGTGGCAAAGAAAGTTGCTGTTTCCCAAAGACACCTGTAACACAGGACTGGGAAGCCAAAGGCTCTTCAGAGAGCAGCCGCATGGCAAAGCCTTAGTGACAAGCCCCAGCTTGTGCTGAGTGTCCAGAGGTGGGGGGCCACCAGCTCCACCTTGTGCATGAGCCTAAAGGGGGTGGAGCCCAGACATCACCCTACAGTGGTGCTGAGACATGCATCTCCCAGCAGGAGCCTCGGTGGGTCCCAGCCGAGACGTGCTCCTGAGACCATCCAGGTCCTCAGCCTCTAGTGCAGTACAGCACGGGCCAGGCTGCCAGTTCCTTACCTGCACCACTGCCACTTCTCACCCCTCACTTCCCTTTCCCATCCCCATCCCAAGCTCCACACCCACCCATCCCAAACCCCACTGCCACTGCATCACAACAGTATGATGAATTCCTGCTGAATGCCTGATGCCCTCTCACCCTGTGGCCTGGTTACTTCATGTCTGTGGCAAGGACCATCTGCATCCCCATCTCTGCGCAGTGCTCTCAGCCAGGCAAGAGCAGCTCTGGTGAGAAATGTGATTCATTGCAATAACAAAAGCAACTCCTGGCACCGACTGGTTGCTGGTTTACACCACAGGGCAGCTGTCCTGGCACGGGTTGGGCAACTTCTTTCCAGAGGCAAAACCAAGGACACACTGCAAGGCAGGACTGGGGAAACAACCCCTAGGGCAAGACTGGGATGAGGAATGGAGCCAGGATCAGGAACGTCTCAGCCCCATGCGAGCAAATTCATGGCACTGCCCCAAACTCCCTGCTGAACGCTGGCAGCGCCACGGTGCCCAGTCAGAAAAGGGACCAAGACCAAAGACCCGGGACTTTTCCCCCCAAAACAGTGACCCTGAGGTCTGAAAGCCCCCACGCTTCCAGCAACACAGCGCTCGGCTGGGGGGAGCACAGCCCAGCACCCAGCGCTGAGTTCATGCACGTCCCCCGTGCCCCATCAGCAGTCATAGGGCAGACCCCCGACAATCCCGCAGCCGGGCAGGACCCCGTCCTCGCTGGGCTGAGTGGGGACAACGCGGATGCAGGGCCAGGCACTGCGGACCCCTCTGGGAAGGGGCCATGCTGCAGGACAAAGGGGACCAGCCGCCGTCCCGCCGCGCTTGGGTCCGGGGCTGGACCCTCCGGTCGGCCCGTGCAAGGCACAGGCTTCACGGCCCCGGCTGCCCCTACCCCAGCATCCGTGAGCCCCCTCATCTGATGCAGAGAGGACTTAGTGGGGGAAAAAGCTCTGGACACAAGCGGGAGCCCCAGCCCCTAGGCAGGGGTCGGGCTGCACAGGAGTTGGCGGGAGCAAGGACAAAGGCAGGGACGTGCTGGGGGGGGGGGGGGGTGGGGGGGTGGTGAAGCTCCTGCAACTGAGCGATGCTGGGGGGATACAGCCCCACAGGGACACCCCGCACTTGGGCACACATAGGCCCTAACAAACGTGCAGCGCGAGGTACAGCGGCCCCCCAAATTAACCAAGGGGAGAGCTCCCCAGCACTGTGGTCCCCACGAAAGCATGCGGCATCCCCGATCCAGCACGCGTTGCTTTGGGGTGCCGTATGCACCAAGCATCCCGAACCCAGCAAAGGGGGAACCCGGCGCATCAGCACGCCCCTTACATCAGGGACCCCAAACTCAACATTAGGGCGCTCCATGCATCAGACTGCCCAAGCACCTCAAACCGTGCTCCGGGGAGCCCCGTGCATCAGGATGCCCCGTGCACAGGGGACCCTAAACCCAGCGCCGGGGTGCCCCGCGCGGGATGGGGACCCCTTGCTCACCTCTCCTCGGAGGGTGCGTGTGCTCCTCTTCGCCCTGGTCCTGGTCCTGGTCGCTCTCGCTGCCGGCGCCAGCGCGGCCCAGGGCGACCAGGAGCAAGAGGCAGAGCCGCAGCGCGGAGCGGCTCATCTCCAGCAAGTGCGCGGGTGCGGGACGGCGGCTCCGTGTCCGCCCGGCCGCGCGTACGTGAGAGCGGGCGGGGAGGAGGCGGCGGCTCTGACTCAACCGCGGTTACCTTTTATAGAGGCGGGAGTCAAAGTCTGCGCCGCCCGCCCGGCGAGGCACGGGCAGGTGAGCGCTCGGTGCGGGACCGGCGCCGCCGGGATGGGTCTGAGCACTCCGCGGTGGTCCCGGCGGCTACAAGGACCGCCCGGGCACAGGGGTCCCCGATCCACAGTGATGGGTGATGCATCCCTCAGTGTCCTCGGCCCACAACCCTTCAGCCATGGGGGTCCTCCGTGATGGGTGAGAAACCCCCCAGCCATCAGGGTCCCCAGACGCAGTGATGGACAAGGGATCCCTCAGTTGCGGGGTTCCCAAACTCAGTGATGAGCGAGGGACCCCTCGGCCATGGACGTCTTCTCTCCTCAGTGTTGGGGTTGAGATCCCTCAGCTGTGCATGTTCCCTCTTCTCCATGTTGGGACCCCTCAGATGTGGGTATCCCCTCTCCTCAGAAATGGGTGAAGGATCCATCAGTGACGCGTGTCCCCTCAGCGGTGGGCCATGGACCTCTCAGATGTGCATGTCCCCTCTTCTTAGTGATGTACAGTTCAGAAAAGCATTTCTTCCTTTTGAGACTAGAGGATGACGCAAATCTGGCAGAAGTCTTGCCTTCCTGCTGCTCCTCAGAGGTGGTGCGAAGCATGTGGGTGCAGCTCAGTGTATGCACACAGTGCACCTGGATCCCAAAAAGCTTTGAACAAGGTCCTGCATGGAGTGTCCTTAGTCCTTCTCGTGCTATAAGACGCTGGTCTCCATGGCTGAACAGATGGGCAATGGAAGGTGGCATGGCAGGTCAGTTTCCAAGGGAGAGGAAGGTACCAGAAGTGCCTTCCTTGGACACTACACTGGGGCTTCAGCTTTTCAGCATCTTCATAAATTATCTGAAAAATCACATGAGCAGTGATTGGACAGAATAAGCTGCAACATTAATTTGGAGTAGTAAAGAACTGAAGCTGCCTTGAAGTGTTCAAAGAGGCAATAATGGTGCTGAGTGACCAGGCAAAGAGTGCAGTCCTTGTCGGTAGACACAAACTGGTGCATAGGTGGTGTAATCAAGGATGCACAGCACGAGGATGGACTTAAATCAGCTAATGCAACTCCCAGAAGATATCAGAGAGCTGCAGTGATGTCAGATCACTGCTTGCCAAGAAGAAAGTGAAGTAAGCATCAGGGATTATCAAGAAAGAAACAAAAACCCAAACCAAAACAAACGAAAAAGCCACCTCATCTTGCTGTTGTATAAATCTTGGGTGAAACCTCTTCTCAGCTATTACACACAGGTTTGTTTCTCCCATCACAAAACGGTCCAAATCAGAAACATCACGCACAGAGCCCAGGGCTGTTCAAGGACAGGGATGGCTTCCACACAAGGGAGGAGCAGAGCAGGTATGGCTGCCCAGCCTGGTGAAGTGAAGCCTGTGCCCGTAGCCTCCCAGCTTGTATGGGATGGCGGAACAGGGAATGAGCACTTTCTCTCTTTGGATAGCGGATTTACGGCACCATCAACCAAAACCATCAAGCAGGAAGTTTGAGTTCAACCAGCAAAATATTTTTTCATGTGGTGCAAAAGGGAACGGGGGAACTAATTTCCCCAGACATGCGATTTGTGCACATGCTTGAAGGTATCAGACAGGTAAATGGTCTTCAACCTCCAAGGCGCTCCCAGAGTGTCAGCTCTGTGTTGTGTGCCCTATGGGCCCCGTGCCTCTGGTAAACCAGTTTGCACAGCTGATTCCCAACCCAAATCACTGGTCATCCCAGAACTCCCTTCCTGAATATGATCAGAGTAGCCCACGCAAATACATCCACATCCACAGATGTGTCATCACTGCAAAAGGGCTCACAACCTGTCAAGGGGCACAGAAGATGCTGCCCTGTCTCTGGTGGTGACCCACAGGTAGGATCCCACCTGCACTCACATACACTCTATGATTTACCCTAGCAAACCATAAAATCATTTAGGTTGGAAAAGACCTTTAATGTCATCAAGTCCAACCATTAACCCGACACTGCCAAGTCCACCACTAAACCATGTCACCAAATGCTACATCTACACATCTTCTAAATACCCCCAGGGATGGTGACTTCACCACTTCCCTGTCAAGCCTGTTCCAACGCTTGACAACCCTTTCCATGAAGAAATCTTTCCTTATATGCAATCTAAACCTTCCAATACCAGATAAACTGAACCATCAGACAAGAAGACATTCATTTATCAAGGCTGAAAGAAACAGGTCTGTGGAGGGAAAACAGACCATAAAACACAACTGCTAAGCTCTTTCCTTCTCATGTTCCTGTGGTTTATCTTATTCTGGTCTTTATTCTGAATGAAAAGGAAGAAGGCAGCTGCATATGACAGAGGAAGGACAAGCTCAGTCTATCCCTTTTTCAGGACAAGCCGCATGCTTCCAACTTCACACATCAGTATATCCCTTCTGTTTGCCTCCCCAGAGAGGTTACCTGCTTTGGCTCTGTGCAGGTAGAGTAACAGTGGATCCATCACCCTTGATGCCTTTCTTTCTTAGGTTTTCTTTCTTAGGTTTCATTGTCCTGCCTCTTCATTGCTCTTCAAAGCTGAGCGTATCATATCACAGCAGCTGTAATTGCACGTGTCTTCTTTCCACCTATGATCTCTTATACTTTGTCAGCCTTTTTTGTAGAGATGATACTTGGCAGCTGGGACACTGTTGGACTGAAAGTTGACTCCATCATCAGGGCCCTTTATCTGGATGTGTCTTCTGGGAATGCTGGTGGTTGTGAATCACAGCCCCAACCCACAAGCCTCGCAGGCCAAGTGGAAGGGCACAGTGTTGTTCTCTTGTACAGGGTACAGGGTTCACACCATGTAATACCCTCACCAAAAGGTGTCCCCTGGGCTTCTCTGATAGGTGCATGCCAGATGAGATGTGATCAGCTGGATTCAGGCTCCTGAAAGCAGTCCAGCTCTGTGCCCTTCTTCGCTATGGATATCTTGAAATGAACAGCATCAAACCACGTCTTACCTCAGCATAGATTCAGCTTGAGGCACAAAGCACAGATGAATGTACAAGAGAGCTTCTCCAATCCCCAGCAGCGCAAGAGCAGTGAACTGAGATAGAGCGGGTGTACTTCTGGAAACACTGGCTGGTCTTGTTTTAACTCCAGTGCTGTAGGGAGGGGTAACCTCTAAATGCTTGTAAAAGGGTTTATTCTCAGGAAAAAGACGTCATTCCTAGGAAAATTAACTCATGCTATGGAAAGGCTTGGATGTCTAGAAGAACCCTGGGACTCTGGGCCTGTGTCAAATTTGTACCAATAATCCTTTCCCACAGAATAAACTGAAGAATTCCTGAGATTTTTGGGTGCTTATTGTCTATTACTTTAAATATAACAGCAGCAGGCACTAGTTTGTCAGTGCTGCTGTTGTGCCTATTCAGAACTTAGAAGTTCCCTGGATGACTTCCAAACAAAACCGTTCTGACCTATGCCATTCACAGAGGTGAATCCCCAACACTGCACTTGCAGTTTGTGTTTTGTTACCGAGATTTCATTAGGCAACAAACGTTACCTAAAATTGCCTAAATAATAATCTTTCCTTCATGGTGATATCAGACTTTGAAATTACTGAAGTTGTATGAAATGCTTCCCACCAGTTGTTGTTTTCATCTCTATAGCTGTACATTTGCTGTGCTGGTACCATTGGTTGCACAAGCCCTGCACCACCACAGTACATCCCTTATCTCCAGTGAATAACCAGCTTGCAGTTGATGGCAAGGAATATTTTGAGGCAAAAGTGTTCAGAGTAACCCTAGAGCCTGTGCTATGGGGCTCTAGACTCAGTCTGGCCAGATACTGGTCTGCTTTCCTCTGTAACCGAACTCTAGAAAGCTCCGGGCCTGGGTCCATCATGTAATATTGCAGCTGCTTTGGAGCTAGGAATTCTGGCCGCTCTCATATAGATGGTTTTAGAATACACATTTTTGTGTTTCTAGATACAATTATAATGTATAATAAAACAGACAAACAAACCTCAGCCAAACCCCAAACTAATCTTGAGTAATGAGAAACTCAATTTTATTTTAATTTAAAGTGATTGCTTCCACATATCAAAATACCAAAACTTCTGGAAACTTGTAAGTCTGACTTCAGGCAGGGTCCACATATCTACAAACGAGCCTCTGGATCCCTGTGTCTGTCTGTTCCAGGTAGGCAAGCAACCTCCCCAGCAGCTGCTGCCAAACACCAGCTATAGTGTTGTCCAGCAGGATAAAAATGTGCAGACTGAGAGCTGGCAAACGCCTTCAAGAGCACTGAGCTGTGCCTCACTCTCTCAAGCAGTGAATAACTCAACCTTTTTAATTACAGCGAACAGAACAAGATTTTACCTATGGCTATGTGTAAATTAGGACTGACAGCACTTGCCTGGGCACTGAGTCTGATCCCTCCTTGTTAAAAAGCAACTACGTGGCCTCCCTCAGGACTTGATGAAGCTATATGTGGAATTCATAGTACTTCTGCCCTGTAGTTCCTTGGGCTTATTATAAAACCTATGAATCTTCTTTGATTTTTTTTTCATTAAATTACATTTATTTGTTCCTCTGTGAAGGCTGCCCTTTTGGTAGCATTTATTCCCTGATGTATTTATAGGCAGCAATTCTATCCCTTCTTAAACTGTGTTTCGAAAGGTTAGACAGAAGTCCAAAAGAGCTTAGCTTGTCAGAAAATAAATATCCCTTCTTCTTCTGATCGCATTAACCCTCTGCACCTCTTCAAGATTTAGTTAATGCTTCCTGAATGTACACACTCTAAATCATACATTAAACCTATACAGAAAATACTTCTCCTGCTGCTACATGTGGAACTGCTCATAGTAAGCGCAAAACCAGATGGTTTTCCTGCTCTTCTTCATTTTCCTACAGTGGTTTATACCAGGAGTTGATATTTACAGGTTGTTGGCACTCAGGAATATGGGGTTTTGTGCTACTATAGACAGTCTGCACAGCCCTGCTGCAATAGCTTGGTTTTCAACTGCAAAATCACATTTCCCAGCTTCATATCACTGGCAAATTCTTTTGAAGGTCCCTGATGACAATATTTATGAAAACAGGTCCTAAAAGCCACTTCAGTGGGTTTCAATAATATCTTTACCATGCACGACCCCTTTTCTTGAGATGAGGTGTATTATTTTTCCCTCATTGAATCTTTACAGCCCTTCTTATCTTTTAGTTAATATTCACACCTGAAATTACTTTAAATAACTTACTGAAATCCTGGCAAAGTAACCCTGAATGCTCCCTTTGTCAGGAGATATACTAGATCAGTTTGGTACAAAATCGCAGTGGGAAATATGTATTCCATTTTATCCTTCTTCCTGCTTACTCTATAACTTTCCTTCTCCTAAAGGTACCCAGACCCCTTTTCTCTGCTAGAAGTGAGGTACATTTATTAGTCTCTCATGTGTAACCACCTGCAGCTGGACGCCAGACCTGAAAACTGATTGTTGCTTCTTTCAGCTTCCGGGTTGTGAGCTCCAAGTCCTTGGGATACCTTGGTATCTGCACTTTATTTCTGGATGGATGGCCTGTCCCCACACTTGATTTTTGTTGGGTCCTCTGCTTCTGTTCTGTGTCTAGCAACATGGAGGAAGGTACTTGTTCAGAGTCACACCTTAAGTTTAGCTTTTAATCATTCTCTCATTTTAATGATTTTATCATTTTAATCCCCTCTGGTTTGCTCCCAGTATCCCTCAAAACTACTACAGACCTTTGGTGGAGTATTAGAGCTTCTTTTGCAGGGTGTCAACTGGGAACGATTCCCAGGTTTTTCCATGTGCACCTTCACCTCCAAGCCACGCCACTCTTGGCTGATTGTCCACTTTTACTACTGCTAGCAGGTTCTGTAGTCATTCTTGTCATCATTCACCATAGTTATGCAACTACCAAGGGCTGGTATTTTAAGATATTTATACATTATTCAGGACTCAAGTTTCAGATGGCTTCTGCACTGAGTGAACAAAAAATTCCATGCCACTCGTTATTCCATGCCAAGTCCTCGTGCTTCTCAATCCAGGTGACTCCATTAACTGGTTTCTGTAATTTATTTCTCTAACTGCTGTCCTTGAAATTAAGAATCACGACTGTAAGCGGTTGTAACCTTATACTTTGTACAATTAAACTTTTTCACTCAATATAAGGTTATTTTATGTAACCAGCTTGTGTACAGTGATTTCCCCAAATCCAAGAAACAATGTTAATGACCATCAACTCGGGCTGTTTCCCGGGATGTTTAAATTGAGCAAGCAGTGGCTGGTGCAACTCTCTCAGCAGCCGCTAGCAAACTTCACTGTGTCATAGGAAACAGCCGAGCTTCTCCCCCATCTGTTGCTGCAGTGTGGACTTGCATTAGAGAAAGAGAAACAATGAATAAGAAATGAGCAGGGTTGAGGATCTTGTCTGTAATTTACAGAAAGTTGTGAAATGCTTCCTGGTAAACGTTTCCCCAGAACTGCAAGCTTCATGCCCCTGGAAACCAAGCACGTTTCACTACCTAAAAGATAGTTGGTGCTGGTTAGAGCTACTCAGACAGATAACTGGCATCAGGAGTGACTACGTGGTTTCCTGTGTGGTGACTTTTCTTCCTTAAAAGCTTCTCCGAAAACAGAGATGGAGTAACAAAGCCTCTGCTGGGGCTATAAGACCACAAGCCGTCTATCTAAAGGAAGGGGAATTCATGGACCAGCAAGTTAAAAATAACATCTCCGTATCCCTGTGACAGTGACCTAAAGCAGTTAAAACATAATAGGAAGTACCTGGGATGGAGGTAGGATTCCCCCATGGCAGAACAAGCAGAGGAGTTTGTGCTTGGAGACTTAGAGCTGTGAAAAGGCTCAGCATGCCATCCTGCCTGGCTATGCATCACCTTTCCCAGCCATCCGCGGCACCAAGCCCAGCAGCTTGTGTGTGATTCAATCTGCGCTTCTGAGAAAATACATGGTTTGGTCAGAAACCTTCGAACGACGGAGCTCCGAAAACTTAAGGGGACTTGGGGTTTCTCTTCGGAATCTTCTCCAGTGGATGCCAAAACGACACACTTCCTATCTGGTTTTCATTAGGCTGACCACACTGTGCTGCCGGTTCTCATTCTGCAGTGCTGCTGGTCCAGGATTCTGAGCAGCACCCGTGTATTTTCCTATATCCTACCTGAAGAACCTCTCAATATTCACCTTGATAAACTGATCCAATTAAGCCCTTTAAATTCCTCTCTGGAGGGCACTTTCCCAGCCTTAAGCTGCCTGTAACTTTTTCCTCTGCCCTGTCCAATTTTCCATCAAAGTTAAATCGAAGATGTGGGTGCCAGAACAGGACCCCTTACGTCAGTCACAGCCTCACCAAAACTGCTCATGGAGGAAGAATCCCTTTCCTGTTCCCACTTACTGGTTCAAGATCCTTGTCTGGAAATGCATTATTAGCTCCTCCTGGCACAGCACCCTGGTATGAATTCATACCGCTCTGCCCATAGGACTCAAGACCAGTTTCCAGCACATGGATTTCTAGGAAAAAACTTCTTAATTTCCTAATCCTGCCCTGCTCTCAGGACACATGCATGGCTTTCATGGGCCACGATTTCAAATAGATCCAGGCCACTCAGGCCTCATACTAAAACCTCACTTTACCAGCCTTTGAGCGCAGCTGAGATTTTTCCGTAGGGCTCTCGTATTAACCTCCAAAACAGAGATTACCCCCACTTAGACTCAGCCCCTGCAGGAATCCTGACAGCAAAGCAGGGTGCTCACAAGAAGGGGAACTGTTCAGTTGTCAAACACCTCCAGAAGCTGAGCTCTGGAGCTCAGATGTCTTGAGCATCTCTGGTGCCGCCTGTGTGGAAGCCAGTGGATAGAAAAGAGGAAGTCTCTTTAACACGTAGCAAGGCAGGGTACTGCAGGGTCAAGGGAGATCCAGTGCACTCTTTCATCTCTGTTCTTAATCATCACGATTTTCAGATAGATATGAGCTGGCAAAATGAGCAGATGGAAAGGAAGTCAGATTCACAAATGATGCTCACAGGGTTGTGACACTGGAGAAGAGAGCCAAGAGCATGGTCAGAAAGCTGCACAGAGATCATGAGGCTCGATCATATGCTGAACAGGCTTACCCAAGGCACCTCAGTGCATCCCAGCACAGCACTTGCCTCCCAGGATATTCATCTCCATTCTGTCGGCACACATCCTCCCCATGCCTTGATGCAGCTGCAGGCACACAGCCACAGGCTGAAGGCTGCATCTTTCACTGAAGGGCCCTGGTCAGGTGCAGAGAGATGCAGAACATGAACAAAGGAGATGCCTGGCTTAGCTGCCTGAATCAGGCTTATAAAAAGTTAAGGGGTCTTAAGTCCCATCAGCACATGCCTTGATCTCCTGCGGCCCATGTCCTCCTGCATGCGGTGGCAAGCAGCAGAGAGATGGAGATCTCAAAAGGGATTTGCAGACAGAGCTCCCACTGCCATGACTCCTTGCAATGCAATGGCTCCTGGGTGAAGCCCACAACCATGACTGCTGCATAATAGTGCAAACATGAAAGAGCTATAGATCAAATCAGCCGAAAGGCTCTGCCCAGCACAGTGGAGCTGCTGGGGTGCAGTGTGTCTCCCATCACAGGGGGTTGAAACCTTGCTCATGTTGCTGGGTGCAGGAGTGAAGAGAAGTGGGAGGTGAGCCCGCTCGCCATAATCACAAAGCAATGTTTTCTGCTGTGCAGCACAGTGTGGGTTCCATGTGTCTTCCCTGAACTTCCATGGCTGGCGTCCATGCACACATGAGCTGGGAACAAATACTGCTGTGTGACAAATGCAGCTGCAAGCGGCCATCTAATTTATTAGAATAGAAGCAGTTTAGCCAAAACATGGCTCCTTGGGCTGAAAGGTCCACTGCCCTGCCTTGCAAACACCATGCCACTGCTTACCTCCTCTTTAGAGAGTTTGAGACTTCACAGATCCCAGACCAGACCTGGCCACAGCTCTGTGACAGCCTTACACCACCATGGAAGGACCCCAGATGTTTATGTTTTCCCTGTTTTCTGTCTGCTGCTAACTGCTGGCATCAGGCAATGCTTCGCCTCTTACCCAAAGTGATGCAGCTCTTCAGGAAACAGGAGAGCCCAGAGAGCTTGGACCAGAGGGGCCTGGGAAAAGCATCCCCCCCAAGACTGAAGGCTGAAGCTGACTTCTGCTGGGACAGCCCAGCACCTCCAGGGTGAAGCCCCTGGGGAGCCGTCAGGACTGCACAACCAGCCCCTGTCTGCATCAGCTGCATGACACTGAGGCACTGTTTTAATTTAAAATGGATTAGGCTTTGTTTTCTTTTGAGCACAATAACATTGCACGCATTGTTGGGCGATAAACCCGCAGATAACTGTGCCAGCGGGGTGTTGGGTGGACGTGATCAGCAGCACAGTATGAGCTGAGATGGCGAAGAGCAGAGCGGGGGAAGCCTATAGATATGTGTGCAAGGGGAGCCCCTTGCACAACCTCCAAGTGGCTCCTTCCTGAAAGAGGGTGGAACTGGGGCTGCTCAGAACTGGGAGTAGAGCTTGAGCAGGACACGGGGTGCAAGGCAGCAGGGATGTGTGTGAGCCAGCTATGCCTTGCGTCACTCCGACTCACAGCCATGCGATAGTGATGGCACCGAGGACATTGAGCAGAGGAGGTGAGGATGTCCCAATTCACCACAGCGTGTATTAGTAAATCACTGTTTTTCCCAAGCTGGTTCTGCCTCTCCCCACCCGCCCTCCTCCTGATTTTCCTGAGCTTAATCTTTGCATTTAGTGCTGGCATACAAGGGAAGCATTGCCTGAACAAGGTGTTCTGGCAAAATCATATTGTTTCCCAGGATTCTTGGCAGGACCTGGGTATCACATGCACCAGGTTCCTTCGCTACCCTAATCCATGCCTTTCTGGCTGGCCGCAGTGCAAGGCAGAAGGGATGTTTTTCAGCAGCGCTGACCCTGAGCTCAGGAAGGACTCACAATGCTCAAGGGCTTTGAGGTGTCCCAGGGCCACAGAGCTCAGTTTGGGAACAGCTATGTATACCCCTATAACTGCAGGGTTAGAGACAAGCCATTATTTCTGCCTCCTGCAGAATCAATGGGCTTCCTAAGGAATCCTCCTACAGCTCCATTAGCTCACCAAACCAGTGTTACCAACCAAGCGGGCCGTTGCAGATCTCTGACCCAGTTGTGCTTGGATCTCCTTTACGGTCACGTTGACTCCTGGCACATGTGCTGCCTGAGGAAGCCGGTGCTGCCAGCAAAATGCAGCCGGAGTGCTCCCAGGATGCTCATGCAGCAGCTGGGGATGTGACCCCATACAGCTCTCTGTACAGTGTTCTCCTGGTACTTTCTTACCTGAAACCCTTTGTAAGCTCTCACGGCTTTTCTTAGCATCAGATTTGCTGCAGATTCCTTGCTTCAAACACTATCAGAAAGCTCTGGGCTCCCCTGGGATATTTTGTCACTGCTAGAGGGACCACATCTCCATGTGGGCAGGGACTGCAGGAGCTCCCGTGGACGTGGTGCAGGTTGGGGCTCAGAGCATGCTGCAACACACTGCGGCAAGCATAGCCAATCGTGCTGCCCCAGGCAGGAATGCAGGGTAAAGGGAAACGGGTGGCATGAGAAAGCCCACAGCCCCACACAACACCAGTGTCCATGTGCCCTGACCTGCCAGGAAAGTGGGAAAGCACAAACGGGCAGGCCTGTGCAGGCACAGTAGCAATGTGCTCCCTTGGGAAAGAGATGCCTGGTGGTATCGGCAGCCAGCCACAGCTGGTAGAACACGACCAGGGGAGCAGAAGTAGGGCAGATGCTCTGCATAGTGCAGATAGGAACAACCAGCTCTCATGCTGCTCAAGTGATGCCAGGACATAGAGGGGGAACTGTCCCTGACTGGGGAGGTGGCCCAGGGCACTTGGCATAGGCTGCTGCACCTCTGAAGCCTTGAGTGCACTATACCTCAGCAGCACAGACAACAGGCACTCTGGGAGAAGGCCTTGCACATGGTGACTGCATGAAAGCCTTCATCTGGACCATCAGAGAGCTCTGGGCAAGTGATCCTGTGGTCTTCTGTGGGCTTAATATCCCATGAATTGCCTTTCCTGGTGGCAATTTAAACAGACCTTCTTGTTATGCAGAGACTCTTCTTTAGCAGGTATAATTACAGCAGGAATGCAGAGAGTACAGTTTTACTTCCAACAGATGCTGGTAATTCCCTCCTCCCACAATCGGTCTTCCAGAATTTTATTTGTCTGACACATCAGATCCCATTTTTCTAGAGGGGAAAAGAGTTAGCAAAACACTTAGCAACAACAAATTAAGTGTTATTAAGTCATGGAGCTGAGACGGTTTATCAAGCTCTTCCTGCAGAAGAGCTCCTCAGTGCTACTTCCAGCCGTTGTTGCTGGTGTACATTATGCACATCCAAGACTTGAGAGCAATGAAGATCCCTTTGCATTTGATCTCGACTGCTCGCTGTCCCTTCCAGCTCCAGACCTGTCAGCTCCTACGGAATGGCAGAGATAGGGCTCTGCCAGGCCAAAGCTCGTGCTGCAAATCCAAACCTAAAGATTCCCCAGCTGCCAAAGAAAACCCCTCTGCAAACAGCAGATCCTCTCTCCTTTCCCCCTCAAGCCCAAATACATCAAGCAGCTCCTTTGGCAGCAATCCCTGCAGAGGGGGATGCAGTTTACACGAAGGATGCAGAGGAGGAGCAAGGGCGCTGTTTTGGAGTAGGAAGAGGCTGGGAGAGACTCATGCAAGCGCTAATCACTTGTGCACACAGGATAACAAACCAGCACCGACACAGCGGGAAGGCAAAACTGAACAAAGATGCTAATCAGTGAAACTTAGAACACAGAACTGCTTTACATATATATGTATGCATATGAGAAGAGGAAGCAGGAAAGCTCTGTTAAACACATCACACGAGTTTGGCCAGTGTGTTAAGTTTTTGGGCGTTGAGGACAAAACCTGGATAACTGCAAAGACATCTGCGTACACTGCAGAGAAACCTAGAGCATTTATTATTAAACCGCACATCGGTCTCTTTCCCAGGCTGTATCCTCTGCAGAGCACAAAAATCCATCAGGGAAAACCTGCAGTTCACAAACCCAGCATCACAAAGAGGAGATTCCACCCCAGAGCCGGGTCTTCCATGTTCCCTGTGAGCCTGATGGAGCTGATGCCTTGCTCTGCTGCCCAGTGCCAGGCTAACTCCAGGGAGAGCCCCACTGAGCGCGCAGCCCAGGGCAGACCCATCGCCGGCCTCTCGCCCTGGCTGCAGCAGCACCACGAGGGGATAACAGGATCAAAAGAGCAGTAACGAGCTCTGGGAACTTCTCAGACAAATGTGTTCTTTACTGGATCCCAAACGAGCTGCTGAAGGGGAGCATTAGTGCTGTCACATGGAGCACATGATCTTGGAATTCATTAAGCCTCTGATGCAGTGTTAGCACTGCCGTCCCCTGTCCCAGCCGTTAGCCATCTGGATGAAAAGAGGCCAAGTTTCCTGCACCCCAGAACTGGAGGAATGGCCTGTGTTTGCAGCAGGAGCTACAGAGCTAGAGCATGTGTGCCCCAGATGGGCTGGTTGCACTGGTCTTCATTGGGAATGGCATGTCTTCTTGGAGCCCTTGGTACAAACATGCTACTCCCCAAGTCCTACGAGGCTTCTTCAGAGAAATCAGATGCTTCCAGAGAAGCTTCCTTTCTTCTTTCTCTGAGAGGTTACAAGGGAATGGACAATTTAGTTATGGAGAAGCGGAACTAGCACTGGAAGCCCTGCATTTAGTTACCGAGAACTAGAATAGAAGCAATTCAAGTTGGATGAAACCAGAACAGAACTGCAAATGAAAAGCAAATGTTGCTGAATGTTGTTGGCATAGGGTCATATTTTGCAGCACTATCTTAAATACAAAGTCCCCTCTGAAATTCCAACTCTCCCTTGTTTGAGGAGAGTTTGTAGATTAACTGTGCTGTGGATATGAAGACACGAATGTGGCTCCGTCCATAGCCAAGACATAGTAAGCATCTGTAGTTTGCTTTTCAGACTCGAAAAAGCTCAGCCACTTCTTCACATGAGCTGAAGTAAGTATCTGTGTAATTCCATCCCAAAACGCTGAGGATCATGCACCAAGATTCCTGTTCAGCAGTGTGCCACATGCTCCTGGCTAACACAAGCAGCATGGTGCAGAGCTGTTTTGGAGCTGGAGCAGCAGCCATGCCAACACCTACGCCCCCAGCTTCAGCATCAGGAAGCACCAGTGGGCACAGGAAAAACCTTTTGTTAGACACAGGGACCATGCTGACCCAGGTTGGCTTCTGCAGAAGCTTTTCTGTGTCCTTGTGCCGGCAAATACTTGCCATTACCTAACCCACTGTGACTGCAGTCTGTCCTCCTCACTCCCCATTTGGGATAAGGGGCCCTACAAGGATGCTGGAGAGGGGCTTTTCATCAGGGGCTGTGGTGACAGGACAAGGGGTGATGGGTTTAAACTTAAACAGGCGAGATTTAGGTTGGATGTAAGGAATGAGTTGTTTGCTGTGAGGGTGCTGAGGCATTGGAATGGGTTGCCCAAGGAAGCTGTGGCTGCTCCATCTCTGGCAGTGCTCAAGGCCAGGCTGGATGGGGCTTGGAGCAATGCTGTCTAGTGTGAGGCATCCCTGACCATGGCAGGGGGTTGGAACTGGGTAATCTTAAGGTCCTTTCCAACACAAACCATTCCATGATTCTATGATAACAGCGAACTCGTAAGCATACAAATATACCAGTTATCTCTTACAGCCTGTTCCTAGCTGGGATATCTGCATGGAGTCATGGACTTAGTTCCTCCAGGGGAGCCTCCAGGCTGCCCTTGGGCTGTGCAGAGCTCCCACAATACTTTCCACTTGCCCCCTGCTCTCCTCCAAGCACAGCGTATGCAGCGGGGTTAGGCTGGCATGGCTTCAGATCGGCAGGCCCTTTCCTGCAGTTGCTGTCGTTCCAGCTCAGACAATATTTGGGTGAGATGATGCCTTTGGCAGACACTCAGCAGCTGAGTGATGCCCACTACACCAACCGCAGCAGGGCTCAGCTGCTGGCAAACACATCCAAGGCACAAAAGCAGCAGGAAAAACCCTTTGCATGTCTCTCCCAGGTCTCCAGACACTGTGAAGTGGTTTTTCTTCCTATTTTTCCAACATCCTAATTTGCCAAATGTTTTCGCTTGACTGGAAGCCAAGCACAGCTTTCGGAACACAATCTGTGGTGCACCAGGGCTTCCCCTGTCTATTAACTGCCAGGATCTGCGATGCTAAGAGCTGACCCCAGATGTGGCAAGCTTGATGCACAGACCAAAACACAATCTGAAAACCCTCCAGATCAGCTGCAAGCCTCAGAAACCCCACGCTTCCTCCAGGTCCCTGCTGTAAACATGCCCCTGTAGTCAGCAGCATCCCAAACCACGACAAGAGTGGGGTCGGTAAGTGCCCAGAGTCTCATTCAAGCGTGCATGCGCTGCCAAGGGGGCTAAAGAGCGGCCATAACTTTGCTGCTGGACTCAGGTCCATGCTACTGCTGTGCGCTTTAATCCTGTATCTTCCTTGGATGCTTCAGGTCTCAACCTCCTCCAAAGCAGCTCTAAAGGAGCTCAGGGTGAAACTGCTAAAATCTTACATGGTGTGAAATCTCACATGTACTGTGAGAGGTAGGAGGGCGGCTCTTAGTATGTGATTTCCTAGCGGGTTTCCAGGGAACTCCAGATTCTGAAGAACCAAATTAACATGTAAAAAGATAAGTGAGACATATTGGAAAAGATGAGGTGCCCTTTGTCATATCTCAAAACCCCCTGCAATTCTCTGAGGGAGAGCAAAGAAAACACATTAAATGGAAAACCATAAGGGAGCCGGTTAGAATACTAAGGTGGAAACCAAGAAGAAACCCAAACAACCAAACCAAACAACCCAAATCCAAACACCTCAAAACAAAACCCTATTTTCACAGTGGAAGCTTGCCATAGAGTGAACAGATAACAGAGGTGTGAAAGACCATTCAGAGAAGAGAAGGGCCCTGCCAGAAAAGGGAATGAGTAATTCACACTAGCAAGGAACAAAGGGAAATTCCCGTGCTGCAGCCTCCTTCAGCAGGGAGGAGTGAGGCAACCTGCTTCAAGTGAAAGGGTCAACAGGGGATGTTTCAAAACAGATTTATAACACAAACAGTAAGTGACATTAAACTGGCATTTATCCAAGTGCTCTGGAGGAACCCCAGCACAGACCTCACAGCTGCTAAGGCAATGAAACCTGTTGCTTAATTCAGCCTGAAAACAGAGGTATGACAGGAGGTAAATGAGATGCCAGGGTTTGGCTTTTGTAAAGGTGAATGTGGGGATGTATTGCCTCTGAATCTGAGTTTTACACGGGGAATTAGAAATAACACCCTGAGGGCATGTAGAGAAACGGGATTAAAAGGGAAGAAACAACTGTAGCAGGAGGAACTCATGTCTCACTTCTTAAAGGATTGAGGAATCCCGTTTCGTGAACGTGCCTGGATAAACGGATGAACTTGGATACCCAAAACACTTTCAGCAAGGTGCCACACCAAACATCCCTAATTGCCCTTCTCGACAACATGCTTATTCCCATGGTCAGTAACAAGGCAGAAGATCACAAATGACAATGGTTGGAGAGGCTGAGGTATGCAGCATAGTGAAAGCAAGCACTCACTGCAGAGTTCAAGAAAGATCGCACAGCTGGATGATGAAAAGCCAAATTAAAGTCAGTGTTGGCGTATGTAATTTACACAGAGAAGCTCTATCCGCACAAAGAGAGAGTTCAGAACAGTTATCCCCATTTAGGGAAGTGGCCTGAGGGTTAACTTTGTGATTTCTCCCTCTTCTCTCAGAGAAGATACAGTGGTGTTAAGAAGAAGCAGAAAAGGGGAAAAGGAAAATCAAATGCATAGGACAGAGAAGACAAGCAAAGGAGAGAAACTGAAATACATAAAATGATGTGCAGTGAGCAAAATGTTTTGGAAATAATTATTTGTAATGTTTTACAGCATGGAAACATGGGCATATTGGTTAAATAATGACAGATTAAAAACCAAATTTAAGTACTTTGTCACTCCAAGGAATTAATTGTCCAGGGTTGCTATGGAGGCAAAATAATCTAGAATGGGTCAAAAGCAAAAATAGGTTTTATGGAAGAGCAACCCATCAAGGACTGCTAGGCAGAGGAATACGCTGGTCAGAGTAAAACTAAACTAAATATTGCTCAAAACATGTAGCAGAAGAAGCACGGCTTTACACCTACAATGCTCATCAATGTGCTCTAAGCATACCCCACTAGCCACCTTCACAGTCAGGATCCTTGCTGGTTTGACTCCTACATCTCTCACAATAGTTTCTACGCTTTTGTGGTGCATGAAGATGAGCAAGTTGATAAGCAAAGCCATGATCAAGTAGCCTGTCCTACATGTTGCTCCAAAGCAATGGCACACTATGCAAGTATTCAGCGTGGACACTAAAGTTAACTGGAAGATGGGAAAGTCCATATCTCAAAGATGCTGTTACAACACTCCACAATCACTTGACATAGGCTGGAGTCAGGCTAAGAGCAGTGTGGAGAGCCTTGTTCGGGCTGAGGGCCAAACGGGCCTTTAAAAAACATTTAGGGAAGGAAACATGTAAACATACACCATAGTGTTGCCCACGAAGAAAGCAAACAAGGGCTGCTGTTCTGTGAAAACAGACTAAGAGCCATACTGGTCCTTAGGTCACAGGTTCGTGTTCCTAAGCTTCAAGTCTACAACAAAGATGATGGCCAGAATCGGGGAAAGGGGAGGAAAAAGCAGAGTTAGAAAAAGGAAAGGCTGGGAATGCAAGGAAAGAAGAGTGAAAGCTTCTGGTTTAGCCAGCCTGATGGGGAGTTGCTGGCTAAACTCACGGGCCAAAGGCAAGCAGAGCTTCAGTCTGGGCAGAATGAGACTGGTCTGGAGTAAGTCTTAGCCTAAACGCAGCCAAGATTGTTCACATGTAAAGCACAGATGGAGATGAGAAAGGGACACAAAATCCTGCTGCAAAACCAGGGAGGCAGGATAGGGAAGGTCTCTAAAGGATACATGAAAGCACCAGGTATAGAGATGGAGCTGGGGGGGACAATTAAGAAGGCATGGATTGTGAAATAAATGTCCTGCCAAGCCTCCAAGCCGAGAGGTACCTCCAGGACTTCCAGTTCTGTGGACTGCAGATCCTTCTCAGTTCCTGCCTTCCTGGGTGCTGGCTCAGCCCAGCTCCCCACACCTCAGCTTCTCTTTCTGGTCTTCCGCCCTGAGCTCAGCTGAAGTCCCATGGGGCACGAAACCACAGTGCCCAGGAGATCTCAGGCCCCCCTCCTGGTGCTGCCCCTGCTCACGTAGCCTGATGCAGCCTGGTATTTGCCTTCTTGTGAGTACAGTTCAGTTCATCACATGCCGGCTGAACTATAACATGATATAACATGAACGGCCTTCCCACTCTGGCTTACACAATTTGATCTATGCTTTATCTCAGGTAACTTTCTGAGCGCCACAAGGCAAGCTGCTGCTATAGGGAATGAGGTAGGACTGCTTGTGTAGCTCCTCCTCTTCCATGGAGAATCATCTCATGAAATCCTAGACTGATTTGAGTTGAAAGGGACCCTAAAGCTCATCCCGTTCCAACCCCTGTCACAGGCAGGGACAGCTTCCACTAGACGAGGTTGCTCCAAGCCCCGTCCAACCTGGCCTTGAACACTGCCAGGGATGGGGCAGCCACAGCTTCTCTGGGCACCCTGTGCCAGCGCCTCAGCGCCCTCACAGGGAAGAATTTCTCCACAACATCTGATCTGAGCCTCTTTCAGTTTAAACCCACTCCCCGTTTCCCTGTCCCTACATGCCCTTGTAAAAAGCCTCTCTCCAGATTTCCTGTACCCACCTTTAGGTACTGGAAGCTGCTCTATGGGCTATCTGGAACCTTCTCTTCTGAGGCTGAACAACCCCAGCCTGTCTTCATTGGAGAGAGATATTTCAGGAAGAAGATGGAAGAAATTAGCGTAACTCATAGTCTCACACAAGACTGACTCCAGTGCCTGACTTTCACCATGGGCTGGAAGCATGCAGGCAAAGACCAAGCTAGAGCTACCAAATGTGCACTTTATTCTTCATCAGCCTATTGTATTCCCAGCTCTTCCCCACTGCTGGCACACATTTATCCCCATGACAGCCCAGCGTTAGCCAGACTGCTCCCCAGAAGCTTGGCTAGACCTTGCATATAGGCAGAGCGTGGAGAGTTTGCTAATGCTTCTCCAAACCAGAACCTTGCAGAAATCATGCCAATACCTCTTGTTCTGCATAACCTCCTTAACCAGCTTCTCTTCCCTTGGTTCCCTCTTGCCATGTCACAGCAAGAGCAGCAGAAACCTGACCTGCCAGCCCAGACGCGCTGCCTGGGTTCGTGCCAGGCTCCTGGCTGTCCACACTGCAATCCTACTTCCCACCCATTAAATCAGGGGCAAAAACCTGTGATTGCTTGCCAGATGTGCCACCCACATGCACCAGTGTCCTGATCCTCCCCTGATGTTGCTTTACCTACGCCACTGTGAGCTAAAGGTACTGGAGGGAATGCCCTTCATCATCCTCCTTGGTTCAGTAGTCATCTCTGCCAGGCTACAGGAGAAAAATTGGTTTGCATCTGGGCCTTTGCCTTGGGCTTACACCATGTTCTGTGGCACAGGAATGAGGAAAGAGTTACAGAGCAGCCCCATTACAAAAACGCATTTCTCCTAAGTGCATTAGTGAGTTCTTACAAATGTTTTGGCCATGAAGTGGTTCTACATGCTACCCAGAAAGCAGGCTTTCCAGCTGCCCAGCCGTGGGGGAAGCCAAGGAGAACACTGGCACAGAGGCCAAGGCTGTCCAGCAAAGTGCTTCTAGCCTTGGCCAGGAAGACTCTGCAACCAGCAGCCTCTGACTGCCTGGACTGGTTTTGTCCTGAACAGCCTCAAAGCAGCTGCCAAAACCCAGCATGAGGAAGAGAAAAGGTGTGCTACTGCAAGGCACTGCTGGGGATAGCGAGGACATAAGGCTGAAACAGCCGCTGCTTCCCTGTCTGGTCCCCAGCAGTGCTGCCTTGTGATCTAGGGCAGCTCAGCACTACTGCTCCAGAGAGCAGAGGAGACAGGGGAGAAATATCCCTACTGTAAACGCAGTGCTGAGACATGGCCAGAAGCATCCTGCATCATGCTAATAACTGTCTCTGGCCACAGTGCTAACCCATGTCCCCTGGACTGAGCAGTGCAGAGGGATGTGCAGGGAAGTGCTGGGCCAGAGAAAGCTCAGCACAGGATGTACAGGGGTGGTCTTACCACAGCATACACAGGTAGATGAGACTGCTGTGGGAAAAGAGCATTATACACTTGTACACTGGGATTACTGGCCCATGAACCTTCAGCTTCTCCAGGGAGACATCTCATGTGATCCTGTGCCTACCCTCAGGACTGCGTTAACCGTTCCCCTCCATTTGCAGTCTGTGGCTGAACTGATTGCAGGTAACAGGAACAAAGAGAACACCAAGTTTCTCCTTATAGAAAGAGATATATTTAAAAAAGTAGAAAATACGTATCAAGTGGCGCGGTCCTGTATGGTCCAAGCCTTCTTGTTTAGTCTGGAGAAAGAAGGCTCAATGGGGACCTTATCAATCTCAACACCTACATGAAAGGATGTGTAGTGAGGTGGGAGTCTGTCTCTTCTCTCAAGTAACAAGTGATAGGACAAAAGGAAATGGCCTCAAGCTGCACCAGGGGATGTTCAGACTGGATATTAGGAAAAAAATCTTCTCACCAAGAGGGTGCTCAGGCATTGGGCAGTGGTGGAAACATCATCCCTGGAAGTGCTCACAAACCGTGTAGACAAGGCTTTTAGGGATATGGTTTAGTGGTGGCCTTGGCAGCGCTGGGGTAATGGCTGGACTCGATGATCTTAAAGGTCTTTTCCAACCTGGTTGATTCTATCATTCTACGATTCTACCTTCAGTGTAAAGTAGTATGTTGTCCAGCTCAGACATGTACTGATTCCCATTAGGATGAACAACAGGGTTTCACCAGTGATGCCTGACTTGGGTTTGGATAGGGACTGAGGAGCAGTATACCAGCACATTGATATAAGGGCAGGAAATTCCCTCAGCAGAAGGACCTTCTTGCCCCCGGTCTGAGCTCCTGTTCAAGTGCTCCTGCACTCAACAAAAAGGACACACCAGTTCCATTCCTTACTTCCCAACCCCAGCTTCCTCTGCCACCCAGAGCAGAAGATACACAAGACCAAATCAGAGCCAGTGGACATTAAGAGGTAGGAAATCAGTACAGGTGCCTTTGAGAAAACAGGCAGTTGTGAGATATCCAGTTTGTGACCATTAACAGTGCAAAGTGAGGGGTTTCCAGGTACACTGAAGTATTGACACGCAGATCATCAGGCACTGGAATCTTTACCGAGTGTGATTGTTCCCGTTCTCTCCCCTCTGCCAGGACGAGGCTGGTCTGGATACAGCAGCCCCAGCCACTGAGACCAGCTGAGTGCTGATGAAAGTTAATTTCTGCAGCAGTTCTGTCTAAAGGCACAGGGCCAGCTGGGTGCAGAAAATAAACCAAAAAGAATTAAAAAAGGCTGCTGTATGTCTGGATATTTTCATCTAGATAGCCAAGTCCCAGCAGCACCAGAAGAGGATAGGGCTGAGCCTCTTTGACCTGCAAGAAAGTCAAGAAACACAACTCAATGGAGACACAAATGGAGGGCTCCACTCAGCAATCCCAGTACAACGTGCTTGCAGTTATCCCACATGCTTTGCCTTTCTTCCGCCTAACCTCAGACACAACGAGCACCCCCTGGGTACATCCAACACCCACTTACAGGAGTGAAGTGATTGAGTCAAATGCTTTAGGGAGAGCATTTTCTCAGCCATCAAGAGGAAGGCAAGACAAGTCCCAGCTAAAAACCTTTGCTCCGACATGAATTCCTGGGAATGGAATCACGCAGGAAGCTCAGCAATCCCGGCGCTAACCCCGCAGTGGGTCTGCAGCCAACAGCATGATGTGATCCCTCTCCACTCCTCAGATGACACAATTCCACATTTTTCCAGAGGTATGCAACAGCATCAACACTGCTTTCTCCCGCCTTTGGTAACTGAATGGGAAGGGGATTCACAGACTGGCTGCACAGGGGAGCTGTGCATCCACCAGGTGCTTCAGATAGTTAACACCAGCTGTGTCAGAGGGCCCTTCTTGGCCCACTCCATGTACTCCTGTAACTCACCCAGTACATTACAGCCTCAATAACCAGCTGTGTTTACAGCTGCTGAGGCCTTGTTTAAAGTCCTCACAGCCTTGCCTTTGCTTCCTTCCCTTTTCTGATACATACATCCCACCACAACATTAAGCCAGTGGAGCTGACTACTGTAGCGTGCAGCAGGCCTTCTGATAGTACTTGTTCTTCCAGTCCCAGGCCTCTTAACAAAGGGTGAGCTCCCTCCAGCAGGCTCATTACTGTACTGCAAGCACACTGCACCACAGGTGCTGAGAACCCAGCAGAGTGTAAGCACTCATGTTTTCCATTTTTCCTGGTATCTTTGCAGTCCCAGAATGGAAGCTGGCTGCTTCCCTTTATTATTCCTGCTCTATTTCCAAGTAGTTAGTGGCCAAAAGATGCTCCAGGTGGAGCAGGAAGGAAAGAACCCCTTTGCTCCTTCATTTCCCAGGGAAGCTGCAATTGCCATCTGCCCTTCCGTGTGCTGTTTCCTCTTACCATATCACTTGGGCTCTACATCCTCCACGCAAACAGCTCCATTGCACTTCCGTACAGATGTGCTCAAGGAAGAAGAAGACGGCTGCAGTGAGAAGCAAAGAGAAAGCATCAGGGAAGCAGTGACTGGGATGCTGGCCACATCATACTCCCTTGTGCACATTTCTTTGGACATCTCAGTGAGCCTCCCCCAGCGTCTCTCCCAGCCTTTCACTTCCAATAAACAGTGCCTTGATCCCAAGACCACTAAGTAAAACCTGTGACCCAGGAGCTGGGAAACCAAGCACTACTTGTGGAAGCCTCCTCTCTCCTGCCCACGGGTAGGGCAGCTCCAGATGTCCCAGGTGGCTGTGGGTGCAAAGGCTTGGCAGAGGATATGCCTCTGGTCACCTGCTGGATTTCCTGCATCACCAGCTGTATGGAAGAGTGAAGGTGAGGGAAAGTTGCTGCCTTTCTCTTTGCCTAAGCTTGGCTTTGTCCTACTCTTGTCAAAGCTCTGCTGTTTTGGGCAATTTTTAGTCCTCCTGAACCACATGATTTTGAGACCTGCCACTGCTCCAGGTGTGCTGGTAGAAGACCTGGAAGGGCAGGGCTGCTCTTCTGGAGGGGTCTTCCCCTTGGCGGCTGTTTCAATCAGTGTAGGGGACTCCAGATCTTCATGATCCAAACTGTCACTACTTTACTGAGGGAAGGAAGAGTGAATTCAGCGGTGGCTAGCATACCTCCACACCCCACAAACAGCACAACCAAGACGAATACCCAGCTGTGCCCACTGCTGACATTCAGGGGATATCATTCACCCTCCAGAGCCTCTCCCTCACCCCAGGAATCCCCAGTGTTTCCTGGTGCATGCAGAAGAGGCCAAGCCACTTGGATAGAATGCGACACCCCACAATGGGAGAACAAAAGAGAGATGCTGCAGCAGTGACTCTATTTTCCAACTGCAGATCCTCAGCATTCACCTGCCCACAGGGAACAGTCAGTTTTTCCATGAAGGGCCGTATGCCCACAGTCTGGTGATAGCGAACCAGTTCGGTGAGCGAGGCATGAGCCCGGTCTTCCCCCAGGATGACATAACGCACATTGGGCTGCATCTCAATCAGGTAGTGTCTGCATCGGTTCTCACCCCTGGGAAGATGGACAGCAGAAATAATCATGGCAGGGGGCTACGTCTATCCAGGACCCCGTTATTCCTTTCTGCACCTGTCTCAAGAGGTCAGATGCGATCAGGAGCCACAGTAATAAATATCACAAAGGTGCAGGAGATGCACTGTGCTGGAGTGTTACACGCTGTGCTAGTAGGGGCTGGAGGAATGGCAACTCCCCCAGAGTCAGTGACAGGAAATCCACAGCAGACAGATCCAAACCCCAGCAGACTGTATTGCCTCCCATGCCTGTTGCCCATATTAGAACCCTGCCTAGCCCTTATCTGAGGCTGTACAAAGCCCATGCTCTTGCAGCACTCTGCTTGCCTCTCCTCAGGCCCTTCCCTAGACTCATCTCCTCTGCTTCAATCACAGCTTCTTCCAACTTGGTTTGCCCACTCAGCCATACAGCACAGCCTAAACAGGACTGCACCCTTGGAGCCACAGTACCCCACCCCACAGATCAAATTTCGGGAAAGAGGCAGACTCCACAGCATTTGTTTGCTATTCCAAACTGTCTGAGGCACCCACAACAGGAGCGGCTGAGCACCATCCTCACTGGATTCATCTGCAGAGGAGGTAATCCCCTCCAGCCACCCACAGCTCAGTTTCATAGAATCATTTAGACTGGAAAAGACCTTTGAGTCCACCCGTTAACCCAACACTGCCAAGTCCACTGCTAAACCATGTCCCTAAGTGCCACATCTACATGTCTTTAAATGCATCCAGGGATGGTGACCCCGCCACTGCCCTGGGCAGCCTGTTCCAGGGCTTGACAACCTTTTCATTAAGAGATTTTTTCCTAATATCCAATCTAAACCTCCCCTGGAGCAACTTGAGGACATTTCCTCTTGTTCTGTCACTTGTTACCTGGGAAAAGAGACCAACCCCCACCTCACTACAACCTCCTTCCAGGTAACTTGTAGGGAGCACCAAGGTCTCCCCTCAGCCTTCTGTGCAAGGCTCACTACCTACCTGTATGTCAAGGTGTAGCCTGGTCGGCTCTGGCTGATCCTAACAAGGAAGCAACCCAAAGGTTTGTCAATCAGCAGGTTTTCAGCTTCCCTGGAAGCAGAAAAGATATTCTCAGCAGACAGGGAGCAGCTGCCTTTGCGCAGGGATTCCTATCCTGCTTCCCATGCTACCATGGTAGTGTTCCCAGTCCACAGAGAGGCCAGCATCTGCCAGCCATTTTCCTAGTTTGGAACAGGTTCCTAGATTTCCTCAGGCTTGGTGATGCTGGGAGGCATCAGCAGGCTGAGAAGGCACATTACTCCCAGCCAAAGCCTCTCCAAGCAGGGCTGCTCCAAACCTGCTCCAGCAGACTGACTACTGCAACATCAACAGCCACCTTTCAGCACAGAGCACATTACACAGTGTCACTGGGATGATGAGGCTGTGCACATGTGTATTTCCTGTGCTCCAGGCATGACGGAAGTCAGGATGCTGTGGGGTAGTGATGCTCAGTGCAAGGGAAGCCCAGTGCCTTGGAAAACCAACAACTTGGATTACACCACTTTGTCTCTCTAAAACTTCCTGCTGGAAGGAGGATTTCCCCCTCTCTGCCCAACAAAGCACAGCTTTGTGTTTGCCATGTGCCTTGCTTCAGGCTAAAAGTGACTGCAAATCTCCAGTGCAATTTGGCTGCTTTGTTAAATGAGGCTGAGCTTACACTGCTGTATGGAGACTTAAATCCAGCAACAGCAAGCACCACTTAGAACATATCTAATCTTCAATATTTTTGTGAAGGATCTGCTATGTCCTTCATCGTGAAGTGCTCACAGCTAGCCTACATTTGAATTCAGACAGTTTTGTCTTCCAGGCAATTGTTTTTCTCCTGCATTCTTGGATCTGCAGTCAAGAAACATTAACGCAAGCAGAAGCCTTGATAACTACTTTAAAAAAGATAAAATGCATCGACCAGGCACTTTTCAGCTACTGTAGTGTCCTTTATTCAGCTGACCTGCTATAACTAGCATAGTCTTCAAGTAAAGTTCATACTGATAAGATTAAAAAATCCAGTAAATTATAATCTAATAAGAATCAAGGAGATTTGCAGCTTTAACAGAAAAAAATTATAAACTGGAACAATATGCTAAGATGCTAAGGGTGTTCAAATGACAGACACCCCTGGCAGCAATGTCCCCACACAAAACACACCAAGTAAGGAACACTGGTAGTTGGCAGGCAGGCAGCAGTATAGATTAGTGCTGCATAGGGAGAATCTGCACATAGGGGAGACTGCAGCCAGAAATCCTGATGTCTATCAAACCCCACTGCCTTGCTCCTATCCAATCACTGGCATAACCAGCATTTCTCCAATTATCACACTGCTTGGAAAGTAGTGTTTGGTTCAGCCAAGAGAGTGAAGTCTGAGGCATAACCACACAGGTAGAAAACTTCAAGCATTTAAATAAAGGTTTTCCAAAAAAAGCTTGAGAGCTCACAGTCTTGTAAACAACTCCATAAGAAAGTAGGGCTTTGTGGATGTCTCTCCCTGCCTAAGGGGATGTAAATTCCACCTATGCTGCACTCTTCTTAGATGGGAAAAGGTACCAAAAAATCCCCTTTGATTTTCCCATATATGGGGGGTTTGGAGGAATCTTGCTATTGGTTACACACTAAAGCCCTTCTTAATACTTTTTTTCACAGAACCATGAAATGGTTCAGGTTGGAAGGGACCTTAAAGATGATGCATTTAGTTTCAACCCCCTCCACAAGCATGGACACCTTCCACTAGATCAGGTTGCTCCAAGCCCCATAGAACCTGCCCTGTACACTGAATTTTGTATTCTCCTGCTATCAACTGAGTTCTCCTTCTGAACTAAACCGAGAGATTAATTTATGGGGTAACTTCATGTATATATTTCCTCTTCAAGTACTTTCTAAGCCTCCCTTCCCTGCACGGGATCTGTATTTTGGAACCCACAGGGGACTTATTTCCTATGAGTTTCCACAATCTTTCCCTGGGCCTATGTAAAATTTCAGCATTTGCATCTCGTGACTGGTAGCCCCAAGCTTCTCTCTAAGGGTTTGTAGCTCACAGCCTGAAAGTGACAAGTTATGCAGATTACTGCCATTCCTCAAGGAGGCAAATCCTGGCAAATCCAACCTATGCAGTCCTCCTAAGGACACAGCAGCTTCTGCCTGCATGCCACAGTCCAAACTGCAGCCATTGTGTTCAGAGTGCTTACCTCCGGCTGATCATCCCATGCAGCCAGCTCGGAAAGGCTCCGTCATCCTGCATGACCTTCTGAGCCTGTGTCTCTTTGAACCAGCGGAGAGTTGCTCCTCTCTTGAGTTCCCTCATTTTTGCCTCTTCTCTAGTCTGCCCCACTGTCCCCAGAACAGGTCGAGGTGAAGAAGGGTCCAAGAAGTTATCAAAAGGAGTGGACTGAAAGTGGGGAGACAGGCAAAATGGCCATGAAAGCAAGGTCAAAGGCAGTGGACCTCTGATGGGATCACTTCAGTAGTGATCTCATTCCCAAGTCCCTGAAGACAAGAGCAGCTGCAAACTACCAAACCTTACTTTCAGTTCCTCAAAGATCCTGACCACGCTTTTTAACTAACCACAGTAGGAAAGAACTCTTTCATGTCTCATAACAAGAATGGGATTTCTTCACTTGGGGCTCATGCAGGAGAACATGTACATGCAGAAGGTGGAAAGAGCAGGGAACCACCACACTTAGCTAAGGGGCCCCAAGCAGAGCCAGTATCACTACCTCTGTTAGTTTGCTGCGTGGCCGTGGCACTGGTGGCTGTGGTGGATTATCAGAATAATGGGGACAAGACTGAGAGCACCTCCTTCGTGGCTTGGGGACTGGAAAGGAGATTCTTTCTGCAACAAGAGGAAAGAAGTAGATGAAAACTAGTTCCATGATGCATGAGATCCATCTCCATGTGCCCAGGATAGGGACAGGCTCTGCTGCGTGGAGTATGTGGGAGACACAGCTTGGCAAATGACCTTTACCATGCTGTTTTTACTCCCAACAGAAAATCTGCACTTTCAAATGGCAGAAACGTTGGCACCTCACTGCACAGCATCGTTGGAGCCCCAGCTCTAGGAGAGCCGAGGGCAGGCCATCATAACCTGAAACTTATAGCACTTCACGGTGACCATTGCATGACTGGCTATGCATGGGGCAGCAGGAGAGGAAGCAACTTACTCTGGGCCTTTGCTTCCGATGCCAGCTGCCGGCTTCTTTCTCTCTCTGCCTCTTCCTGTAGCAGCTGTGCCTTAGCTCTCAGCTCAGCCACCAGTTTCAGGTAACTCTTCCTGCACCTGAATCCCCTGAAAGCTGGTCAGAGAAAAGCTGTGGTTAGGAAAAAAAACCCCAAAAGCTGTTCATGCCTTTGTCACTCCCTGGGGGAAGCACACCAGGTGATATTCCTTCACCCTGTGCAAAGCCCTCCACACTTGAGTTGCATTATTAAAGAGCAATACAAACTACAGTGGGCAGGCAATCAAAATCATGTGAGAACTGTCTCCTACTCTCTAAACTGCCAGATTACAGATATAAGGAAATCAGGTTTCAGATCTGAGCTCTCCTCTCTAATCCCAAGACACTAAATAGCTAAAACACAAAGCATGACTGAAGGATCTCTGTTAACCATCAACCTCCCTGGTACCCTTCAGACACTACGAAGGTGACAGGATTTCCTTGATGTCAGCCCACAGGAAAACCTTGTCCATAAGCAGCCACCACAGGGTTCATTAGGATCATTACAGACATTGCATTATCCTACCTACTCTACCAGGTTCTAAAGCACATGAGCCTTAAATCCTCTCATTTCCCACTACCATCTTCCTCACAGATGAGAACAAGGCACAGCATTTGACAGTCTGATGTTTGTCATACTATATGGTGCATAGCTGGAAGCTGCTCAGATGCTTCAGAAGTGCATTAACCCATACCTAAGTACAACAGAGAGACCAGGAAGGATCACAGCCTTCTGGGAGCACAGTCCTCTCAGAACTTCTGCAAAGGGAAGTACCAAACTGCCTACAGTGCATGCTCTGGAGAAAGGGGCTGACAGACCAGAAAAGGTACCTGGAAAGGAAGGAAAAAACCCAACCCAAAGCAACCCAAAACTTCATCCCCTTCTGCCTGTCTCTAAAAGTAGGAATGAGATCTGCTTCACTCATCATCTTTTCCCACTCCTCAGTTCAACACCACTCACAAACAAGCCCTCACTCCATAGGACAGTTAGCCGGATCTTGGGATGCAGACAAATCATACACTTGCCCTGAGCAGCTCAGCTGTCCTGGGCAAATGCTTTCCCTTTCCAAGGCTCATGCTGTCTGATGTCTCTCCCAAGTTGAGGATGAGCACTGAGGAGGTGGGCATCTGCAATAAGCACTCTGACTGCACAGGGCCTTGACATGGAGATGGTGCCTGGCCTGCCTTTCTGTCATCTGGAAAGGTGCAATGGTGGAGCAGGGACTGGAGAAGTTTTTCATTGCCCTGGGTCTGACATTGGAGTTGAGCGATTCCCCTGCTCCAGTGCTCACCTTTCTGTATGACAACTGCTGCTCTTTCCAGTTGCTGCACATACTTTACCAGCTGTTCCTGATGCCAATATTTAAAGAAAAGTCGTGACTTTCTGTGAAGTTGGGAAGAGAAAGAAGCAGTGAGAAACAGTTTGTCTAAACTTGCACCCGTCATCCTTCTGCAGGCCTTTCTACAGCCATAGAGTTTTCCCTGAAAGGAGTAAGGTAACAGTCTACATGTATAAACTCTCTGGCAGGCCCCCTTTTCCCAGCAACAGTGATCTACACCTACCCACATATCCAGCCTGTCAGCTCTGTACTTTGCAGTATCTCCAAGCAGCTGAAAGAAAAGAAAAAAGTGAAATACATAATTTTCAACCTGAAGTTAACACCATGCAGCCACAGTTTTAGGTGCATGAAGTGGGAAAAAGTGTCTCAACAATTCTGCATTACATTCTCTTTCCCCTGTCACATTCAGTAACTGGCTGTCAATCTGTAGCACTCCTTGAGGAACAGCTAGGATCACACTTTGGAACATCAGCAAAGGGGTGCCCAGAGGCAGATTTCCTTCAGCCCCCTGGCAGGCACTTCTGCAGAGCCTATTTTATTCTCAGAACTGTTCTTCCTCATTTCGTTTCCAAGCTCTTCAGAGCACACAAAAGTTGCAAGGTCAGCACAACAAGACTTCTGGGAGAAAGCCTGTTTTTCAACCCCAGTTTCATTTTGCAGACTCTAGTGATAAAATTTGGGTCACTTGGAAAGATTCCCCAACACTTAGAACTGAAAGCAGCATTCTAGCTGCACCATAAAGACAGCTTCCTCTCTCTTCATGCCAATCCAGACTGTGAAATCATAGTGACACTTTTTGCTAATATCTTGCATAGCAAAGCAGAATCAGCCCATTTCCACTGTGCCACAATCTATATCCACAGTGATTCTTTTCTCACATGAATCCTATGATTTTTGTGTCTGAAAACGCACCATACTGCCTGGTTATCATCATCTCCTTCTCCTCTGTGAGATTCTCCCTTGACCTCATTCAAGCCTGCAGTTCTTATTAATTCAGAATCATCAGTAACTTCAAGGAAGCACTGTGAAGGCTGAAGCTGCTACTGCCAGGAGAGGTCTGGTCCCAAAGAACATTCAAAACCTTTTCTTAAAGGACCTAAAAATCTCCCTCAGCTGGCTGCATTACATGCTTTGTTCTCACTATCAGTCACAGCCGACCATGGCAGGAAGGAGGGACTGGGAAAGCAGAGAAGAGGAGGTGGGGAGTTGTTGCCCTAGATGTACGAAGGAAAAAGCTGACAGGGTAGGACTGTAGAGCTGGAGGGACATTTCTGTGTCAGGTTCTGAAAGTGCTAAGGGTATATTATACCTGTACACATAAAAAATTCTTGGACCAGAAACATGCTCTGCAGCCTGAGAGACACTCAGTGCTGCTGGCTTGTTCAGCATTGTCTTATCATCATCTTCTTCCACGGGTGCAACTGTTCTGCACCTCCACCTTACTGATTTCACTGGACACCCCTGGTTGTTATTGTGACTCGCTAAATGGAGTATGCTGGTAGTTCTCATTCCACAGGATAGCAAGGCTTTATAGCAATTGAATTTCTACATAGCAGTTCAAGAAAGATTTAATTCATCACTGTATCAAATGCTTTTTAAACACTAACTGTCCTTGCCTAGGGATGTGTGCTCCCCATCACCACAAAAACTCATCCTCACTTTGCTCCTTTTACTCAGTTTGCTACGCTACTCTGAGAGCAATAGTCTCTGAAGAACAAACTGGATTGTACATAACAAAGAGAGGGTTCCTACCTTTCTTTTGTGAGGGAAACATCTGGTTTAACTAGAAGAATTGCGTATCTGTGGAAAAACAAACCAATACAGCAAGATAAGAGCTACATCCTTGATGTGTTGAGCTGGTCCATGACACAGCAAACAACAATAAATCACTGTCATTCCCAATCAGCTTCCTACAGCCAACAAACCCATGATCTCAGGCACGTGAACTTTGAAAAGGCTGTTTCACTCCTTGCCCATAGGTGGTTACTAGGGTTGCTTCCTTAACAATATCTAACAAGGAATGCTCAGAGATTTTAACAAACCTTTCAGCAAATTCCTCAAATGAGGGTCTCCAGGAGAAACCATCTCTTCGGATACGGATTGTCTCCAGCAGTCCATTGTACCGGAGCTGAAGCAGCACCACAAAGGGGATCACAGAAACAAACAGAAACAGGTCATTAGGTCATCAGGTCATCCACTTGTTCCTCTGCAGACAGAAATGACTTCATTCAGCCCTAAACTTCTCTAGTTCAAACTGAAGAAGTTTCCTTCTGAAAATGTTTCTTTGGTTAAGGGCTGAATTTATCACATCCTGTAACTGATGATTAACCACTCTCAGCTAAAAGCTGGAAACCATAAAAACCTATGACTTAAACAACTTCACCTTCCAGCAATGGGTACACTGCTTTGTCTCTATCCTTCACAGGACAGCCTTTTACTTCCAAATCTGGACATACAAGTACCCTAAGGCATGAATAAACCCCCCTTTAATCCTACCCTTTCATATATACATTAAACAGGCTACAGAGCTTTCTGAACTCTTCTAGTAACTTTCAGCATTCTTTAAAGTGTCTCAGGTCTGACACAATATTCAAAGACAGACATATCAGCATATTTCAGCTCCTGTCAGAGCAATTCCTTCTTGGCTCCTATTCAGAGTTGCCCTCCCTGATGCGTGAGAACAGGCTCATCTGGGAAGCATCACTTTTTCCGGAGTACTCTCTGTCCCTCATCCAGGAGATGCAAAGGTGAGTCCTAGTGCCTGACAAGCCTGCATTCATGAAAAAGGAATGGGAGAGAATTAAGATTGCAAAACCTGGACTTAGCAGTCTGTGTCACAACCAAGTACCCAGAACCTTTTCATGCGTAAAAAGTGTGCCTACTCTTTCAAAGTAACATTCAGCTTCCCGCTGTCTCTGCAGCCTTTTGGTGGGCCCTGCCCTCCCCACTGAGATGTGGCAGAAGTACCTGCAAAGGGGACAGCTTTTCCTCACCTGCTGCAGCACCACCTGGCTGTCCATCATACCTGGCTCCTTTTGGCTGTTGGGCTTTATACAGCGCACAAAGTGCGGGTTGGCAGAATACATCCTCTCCATGAGCACCATCAGAGAATGCTGGTGAGGGCGGAGAAAGATCAACAGTGCAGCAAACCAAGGCACTGCCAGAGCCCAGTGTGCAGTATCCTGCAGCAAGAGCTGTTTTCCCACCCCACAGCAACTTTCCAGGCTCTTTCCCATGGTCACTCCCATCATGATCAGCTGTACCTCTCACCCAGAAAACACCCTGCCCGCATGTTGGATGCTCTAACTATGTTTAGCAGCCTGGAAGGTCTGACAAAAATATCACTCATCTCAAGGTGTACTACAGGGCAGTGATACCTTACCCGGAACTGAGCTCCAGCAGACTGTTTTCGTGTGCTGTTAAACTTGTTGTCTGCTTCTGCTCTGACCTGAAACCAGATCCAAACAACAGAGCACCCCTAGAATAAGTGCTTGATTGCCATCCAAAGAGTTCTGCTAAAAGGCAGATGGCAAAAAGGAGAGAGAATGGGTTTCAGGAGGGAGAATACAAGTTAAACACATCAGCAGAAGCAAGCAGAAAATGCAGTAAAGTACAAAGGACAGATTGGTAACTGCTCTTAATTTCAAACAATTTCTGTCTGCTCTCATTTTGAGCCAGTTTCTCAAATAATAAATGTCAGGTAAGTATGCCATCATCTATCAATTGCCAAGTGGATCTGAAGTGCAATACCTTGGCTTTCACACGAGGCATCAGTGTCCCCGTCCTGGAGATAGTGGCTAGAAGAATAGAGACAGTAGTTACTTTTGTACCTTTTCTCACAATCAACCAGTCTAAACATTAAAACCCCACTTCACACACAAGTCTCCCTACAAATACCAAATCACAAACAGGGCATTAGGTTTCACCATGTAGAAATATCAAGAAAGAAGTAAAGAAAGGGAGAAGAAAATGCAAATGTATGAAGCATACAATGCAGGCAGTATTATTTGCTGCCACTGAGATCACAAGGCAATCAGGTAATTGAACAACCTTCCATGACCCTCAAAGGGAATATCATCAGCAGGCATCTAACAGTGCAGAAAACAGTACAGATAGCGAATAGGAAGCCTACCTACTGCAGTCAATACAGCAGGTTATATAAAATCAGATAGCTGAAAACTAATTTCAGTGACAAGATGAAAAATTCAGGGAAGTTGAATATACTGAAGGATCTAATGACAGTCTTGCCCTCCCTTAGTGTAATGGTCTCAGAATCACAGAATGACTGAGGTTGAAAGGGACCTGTAGAGGTCATCTGGGCCAATCCCTTTGCCCAGCAGGATCACCTAGACCTAGCTGTCCAGGACTGGACAACTAATGTGAGAACAGGTTCTCTCTACTGCTTATGAACTTTCAAGCAGTTCTCTCTACTGCTTATGAACTAGACTAAGTATCTTCAGTAACAGTGTGGAAGTGGTCACAAGGAAAGATACCCCTGAGCAGAAAACCTGCAAAACACAGTGGAGAACAGAAATTAAACAGTTACTTGTAAATACCACAAAGTAGCATGAACAGGAAAAGGAAAATCTGCACCAAAAGCACTGTGTGCAGCCAGAAAAATTTCAAGGAAGCATTTACCTCACTGCTTTTTAAATGTTTACTTTCACAGAAGTCTTGGAGACTCTGAGGGCAAGTAAAACTGGTAAAAAAGGAATGCAATGGTGGGGGAGAAACAATGCACAACCTCAAAGTTTTTCAACAGGTTTTACCTGGAAAACAAAATGGGCTTGAAAAAGGATACACCTGTGTTGGAGCAATCCCTGTGGATTCCACAGCTACAGGTTGGGCAGAGAAGAGACTCAGAACAGCCCTGTGGGGAAGGACTTGGGGGTCTTGGTTGATGAGAAACTGAATATGCGCTGGCTTCAGTGTGTGCTTGCAGCCCAAAAAGCCAGCCGAATCCTGGGCTGCTTCAAAAGTAGTGGGAAAAGCAGGTCGAAGGAGGTGACCCTGCCCCTCTACTCTGCTCTTGTGGGACCTCACTTGGAGTACTGTCTGCAGTTCTGGTGTCCTCAACATCAAAAGGACATGGAACTGTTGGAACAAGTCCAGAAGAGGGCCACGAGGATGATCAGGGGACTGGAGCACCTCCCGTATTAAGACAGGATGACAAAGTTGGGGCTGTTCAGCCTCAGAAGAGAAGGCTGCGTGGAGACCTCATAGCAGCCTTCCAGTATCTGAAAGAGGCCTATAGAAATTCTGAGGAGGGACTCTTCATTAGGGACTGTTGTGATAGGACAAGGGGTAACGGTTTCAAACTTAAACAGGGGAAGTTTAGATTTGATATAAGGACGAAGTTCTTTACTGTAAGGGTGGTGAGGCACTGGAATGGGTTGCCCAGGGAAGCTGTGAATGCTCCATCACTGGTGGTGTTCAAGGCCAGGTTGGACAGAGCCTTGGATGGCATGGTTTAGTGTGAGGTGTCCCTGCCCACGGCATGGGAGTTGGAACTAGATGATCTTAAGGTCCTTTCCAACCCTAACTATTCTGTGATTCTATGATAATCTCCACAGCTATTGTGGCTTTACTGCTTTCTATTTTCAGTGAACAGCTAGAAGCTATGACCATGTCCAACTTCATTTCTAGACTTCTGCAGCTTTCCTGAGGCTGACAGCTGTGAAACATATTCCTAGCACACAAGCCTCATTCCCACACTTAGCTCTTGCCAAGACTTTTCTTGATTCATGTGGGATGCTCTATCATAGCAGAAGGACTTACCTTTGAACAGGATGCTGAGCAAGGGGGTGATGCTGTTGATGAAGAGTCCACGGACATTGGCTGGCAAGGTGTCTCTGTTCTTCTCTAGAAAGCCCTCGGCAGTGTACTGTACCTAGAAAAAAGGGCAGCAAGTCTCTAAGGCCAGCAATGCTCACAGGCTTGCTGTGAAAGCCCACCTCCACAGCTTGCCAGGAGCAACGGTTAAACTGAATGTACAGTGGCTTGCAAGTAAATTCTGTACACTGGCTCACAAGTGAATTTCATAAATGCATATGCACCCCATTCAGATGCAAATCCTGAAGAACAAAAGCCTGCGGATGGCACTGAAGCATGAGAACAGGAGCGCAGCACAACACTGAGACATCCACCTCTTCTTGTTCTCTTTTCCTTGACTACGAAGTTTCATTTACTTTTCATTTATGCTTCAATTATTTTCCCTGCTCTCCCCCTCCTCCTTTGAATAGGCTTCCATCCTGTTGTCATGCATTCCCTTGTTTCTCTTGCTCCCTTCTCTTCTCATCTCCAGCTTGCTACTCTCTTTTCTGTATTAGTTATTAATTTTAGTAACGAAGAATGTCACAATAACTTAGTCAACAATGGTGAGAATAGATTATTAAATTGCATATTACAATGACCTTAATTGTCATGTCTGCCCCTGCTCCAAAAATTATCTCCAATCAGTACAACATACTTGGGCCAATTCTTTCAGAATAGTAGAAGTAAGGTTAATATGCAATAGTCCTAAGCCTCAGGGACTCAAGCAGTTTAGATACCACTGAATGTATAAACTAAATGAATATTTTCAAAATATTAATTACTTGCTGCTCTTATTGTGTTCCTCAGTGTTGGTAATGAAATATAACTGACTGCTGTAGAACTCAATAGAATAGAGCAATAGATAAAGGTAAAGCCTTTAGACCGTCCTTTGGTGCTGCACAGTGGATGCAAGGCTTTTATTTTATAAAGGAGTATATTAGGACTAGAGCTCCAATAGAATTATGATGAATACAGCAGACTCTTCTAATAACGGATGCTTCCCAGTGGTAGCCCCACTTCTCTCAGGGGTCCTCTCTTCCTATACTTTTGAATGAAATCCCAGGGAATCCTAGAAAGTCAGCTCCCTGGGAACACATCACTTCTGCAGCTATTGTTGTCAGACCATACACTCCTTAACATAAAGCCTCATTTGTCACACATATTTCCCCTTCTACACACAACAGAATTCTTCTTGCAAATAGTACTTACTTTTCCAGCATAGTGAATGATGCTGAAGGATAAAACATGGCCTCGGCCTGGCTGGAAGTGTAAGTTCCCCTTGAAGCTGCTATTTAGTTTATCCACAAATGTTTTATCAGTTGCCTGCAAGAAAGCAGATTTCATAATCAAATGGTAAGGCTGCAACAGAGACCTGATCAAAGCACACTGAATGAAAACAAAGTGTTGGAAGTGTCCTTGGCTGCGCAACAGTTTTGTGATGTAGTCCCTTTTTGACTCTTCATAGGAATGCCGGTGTCATTAGATTGTTCCTGATCTGGCTGTCCTGTCTCATCAGTCACACATGGTGACACCATTGTTCATCCTGCTCTTTAAAGTCGCATCTCAACATAAGAGCTCTCTCTGCAATTCAGATATTTAATGCTACATCCCCCCCTATTATTTTCTCTGCCCCTTAACTCATGCATACCTGCGGGAATGCACTTTGCTCATCCAGAAGAGACAGGAGTCCAAGCGGCTTAGCCAGGAGCAGATCCTGTGGGAAAGCAGACACATTATACATATCTAAAGCAGCACAGGGCATCCACCCTCACCTTTGAAGAGGTTCTTCTCAGGTGCATTGCCTCCCATGATTAAAAAAAAGTATTAAAAAAAGCAAGATTCCTCTCTTGGCTGAATAGAGCAATCCTCTTCTGTCAGTCCTCTCACTCACCAGAGTAGGTTCATTATTGTTGAATGTGATAGTCTCCCAAGGCAGATCTTCTTCCTTATACGCAGCCTGCTCCAGCTGGAAAATGTGCTGAAACAGAGAAAAAAGGGGTTGGAGCACCCAGCAGCCTTGGCTAGAAAACCCTTCCTTCCTGCCCTGAACAGAGGACAGATGTGTGGCTCTCTGACCTATGGCATGAGAGGCCCATGATGGGCCTGCTCATCCATAAGCCTGTCGCTCACTGATGCCAGTGCACAAAGCAGGAACACTTCTCAGAGTGTAAGGGTGCCCCCTCTGCCACCTTTGCTTTGGTCACTGCTTGACCCTCCTATTTCCTCCTTCCCTGCCTCAGTGGATCCCCTGCCACACCAGAGAAACTGGTGCTCTGCTGCTCTCTCAGCTGGTGTTGCTGCTCTCTACCCTGCTTCACTAAACATCATTTCTGTCCTTACAGGCAATAGACCTGATTTTTCCTCTGCACTCCTTTACATGGCAGATAGATCAGTGCTCTGGTTTCTCTGCCATTCAAGGTGAGATCATCCACATCAGACTTACATGGTTGAAGAAGTGCTGCAGCTGCTCATTGGCCAAGTTTATGCAAAACTGTTCGAAACGATTCACTGCAAAGTTTTCAAACCCAAAAATATCCAAGATGCCTAAAAGAGGGAAGATGAGCACATCATGGAGCCTGCAGTCCGTCTGATAGCTGCATACCTCAACACCTAACTAAACCTCCTATCACCCAGCGCGTACAGCACAGGGAAACCCCTCACAAGTCACCAGTGGCATCTCTCTCTTGTAACTCTGCTTGGAGAGCTAGTTAAGAGAAACCCTGCTCACATCACTGGCTCCTCTGCAAAGCCAGTACCCCAGAACTAAAGCCTCACAGTTGCTTCACACCAACCAACCACTCAGAGTTTGCTAGAGCCCTACAGACTTCATGCCACTGACTTCATCTCCAACTTGACCACATCTTTGATAATGGATCCCTGCGTGCAATCTCTGCAAAACCTCATATTGTGCGTTTTTCTCACTGTGGCTGAGGGATGCACATCTGAGGACAAAACTGGAACAAGGCAGGCAAAACTCACCTATCTCCCCCAGTTCCACCTCAGTATCCATGTTCTCAGCCAGCAGCTCATTTATCTTGCAAACGATCCAGCCAAATACTCGTGCATATGCCACCTTTGCAATGGAGTCCCGAGCATCTGCACAGAAAGAACAGCAGCTCACTGAAGGCTCCAAAGGAGAGAAGAAAACACAGCACACAAGCTGGCTCTATACATCCACCTACAGAAAAAGATTCCAGTGGTTTATAAAGCTATTTTAAAGATCAGATAAACATTAGGTATCTGTTTGAGTGTCCCTGCCCTCTGTAATCTCAAAAAGAGCTCTTCCATTCCAAGATCCTCACAATCTTTCTATAAAATCAGATACAGTATACTAGGGAAATTGCAAGATCTAACGTAAAATGGAAAATCTAATATAAAATGGAAAACTTCCTTTCCAAAAATGTCCACCCACTTTTTAGAATACCTAGAGACTTGCTTTTCCCCCTGCAGATCTAGTGAATATGGATCCCCCCCCCGATAAACCAAGCAAGAGGCTCCAAGTTATACTTGGAAAATTGAAGGGTTCTGTTACTTTTAGCCTACAGCTGACAACTGTTTAAGTGCTGTGGGCAAGAGGAGAATGTAACTGATGGAAAACTTGCTGACATTCTAAGAGAAAGATCAAGTCAATGTGACATACTGCATGATGGGAGATGTATGTGTAGAGAGATGCAAGACAAGACATTTGGGAAACAACTAGCTAATTACCCATTTTCAGTTTTTAATTTCATTTATTTTAAGCAATAGTCTAGAAATCCTGGGATTTCATGATTTTTAAACTTATTTTTAAAATCTTTTTAACTGAACCTTTCTGTGCAGATTATCTTGGATTATTTTGTTATTGAAAGAAAATATAACACTTTGTGCTTGCTACTTTGACATACTTCCCTTTCATCTCCCTCTGTCCCTGATTTTGTGCTATCTCATTAGTTCTGTTATTTCTCCATCTGCTACCTAAAGCCCTGCACACTGCCAGTACTCTGCAACAGGAGCCTTCCTCTCTATTGTACCAATACCTACAGTTTCTTTCTACGCTGGACTGAGGGAGAAAGCAAAACTAATTCCTTGGTTTCACATTTAATGTCTGTAGTCTTCTGGAGATTAAACAAAAGCAGCCTTCATGGTCCTACAAGACAGTAGGAGACTAAACAGATAAACATTGACATACTTGTCTCTGTGCAAGAGGAATGAAGGGACACAGATAGACATCTTTGTTCCAAATAAGTTGCACATGTGTGGGAATACCCTTCCATCAGATATGGGTCAGTCTTTCTAACCAGCACATCTGCAATTCATTATGGTCCATACCTTCTGCTTGCTGCTGGGTGTGAAAACGCAGAATCTGTTCACCTCGGGTCACAGACATCGTACAAATAAGGCATTTTAGAAGTTCATCTTCTTGGACTCCAAACTGACTCTGGGAGAGAGAAAATAAAATGTGGACAGCCAATAGCAAACCCTTATTCTACTTGTGGAGACTGCAGTTCCTTGTGTCTGTCCAACACCCTGTGTAATGGGGTCATGAATCAAGATTTGAGCTCCACTGTAAAATAAGTACTGCTGTAAATATCTCACAGCACTGGAGTCAATTGTGGGCTCTGAGATCTGCACTATCGCTGCAGACACCAAGCTCACTCTTGTGCTCTCTCTGAAATACTTTCTGCTTTGCTTTTTCATTGCTCCCACCTTTCACTTTCTTTGGGAGCCCTGCCAGCCCCTGCTGAGAGGTTTAATGACTTACTGAACAGCACCACACAGAGGTGACTGTGGAGATGCTGAGATATCTGAGCTTCAGCAGACACCAGAGTCAGAAGAACCCACAAGACACGGGAAAAAAAGATAACTCAAGACACAGTCGAACCCCTCAGTGACTGCTCTAACAGGAATTCCCCTCCTGCAGGCAAAAAACAAGGAGCAGACTTTTAAGAAGTAAGATAAAAAGTTTGCTGCAGAACAGATGTAGGTGGTTGTTTCAGGTATGGTGTAGGAGGGAAACAGTCAAAGAGATGCAAGTGAAACCAAAAGCCGAGAGTGCTGGGATTCCAAATAGGTCAAATTAAAAAGACACAGAAAATGCAGAAAAAACATTGACGTTTTTTGTTCTGTGTTGTTAACAAAGCAGGACAATGTATCCATCCATATAATAAAAATGGGATAGTCTTGGGGAATATATACTTCCTCGTCTGTGATAATTTCACGTGAAAGAGTAGAAAGTTAAATTCTGGATAACCAACAAAATTTATAGCAGTTAAGGTAGTATCTTTAAAATTTATAGCAGTTAAGGTAGTATCTTTGGACAAAATCTGTTTTAAAACACTAGCGTTCAGATACTGCACACCTGAATTTCTCAAAGGCATCACCACACTTACTAACACAGAATATCTGATTTTAAAAAGCTTGTATGAAGTCAACAAGGTATGCATGATATCACCCTATGCAAGACACTGTTTCTAGACATATGAGAAACAGAAGATGGGAACCGTTTCTTTGGGAATGAATAGTGAACACAAATGCAGACATGGGGTTACAGTGTGCATTTCTGGGAAAAAGCCTTCGTTGTTCTTCAAGGGCCTTCACACTCTGAGGCAGAAACATCCTCTGCCATCTCTGCCAGGAGCAGCTCCTGCAGTCGCACTGCCAGTGGGAACCAGCATCATATCCATAAGGTTTCTGTCAGCTCTGCTTGTGACTTACCGCTGCAGCCTTCAGCCATTCCCGGGAGGTTTCACTCACTTTTGCAGACCCATTGCTCTCCTCAGGCTCAAAGGTCACATTTCCCAGAGACAACACACCAGCTAAGATAGCTTGCATGTTGACTTGCTCCTAAAACATAAGAGAAACGTGACTGAAAACCTGTCAGCATGTAACATATATAACATGGAGGCCCCAGAAGTTGGAGAGGTGAGGAAAAGGCACAGGCAGCCTGTCAGAAAAGGCTCGAAACAAAGCCTGACAGACTCAGGTGGTTTGGAAGCAACATGGAAAATCCAGGGAAGAGAGAAATAGGACTGAGCCTCAAAACAGCAGCCAGAAGCATTGTGCCTGCAGGAAGCACAGATGGAAATTAAACAACCTCAGAACTGACCTGTTCCTGGAAGCCCACCATGTTCAGGGCATTGCACACCTCTTTGTATTTGTGCTTCCAGCGCTGAGCTATGTCCTGTGTACCAAACCGTCCACTTATGTACCTGAGAAAGCGTATATCCCATACAAAACTGTCACATGATCAGCATAGCAAGTCAGTCCTACCCCAAGGAAACAAAGCAGATTACCAACAGTGGATACATGAAAGGGAAAGAAACTTCCAAGGTAATATAGCAGAGACTCCAGACCTCCCAGCTTCCATGATGAGCTGTAAGATCTCTTTGCGTAGTTGCATTCAGACCCCACTCCATCTTCCACTCATTTGTTAACCTGTGCCAGGCTCCACAGATAGAGCCATAGGCTCCATCATGCTGCTTTCCCCTCCACCCTGCATCATAAGGACTAAACTAGGGTCTGGTTTTGAAGTACCTGTAAAGTGAAGGATCCAACAGCCCATACATCTCCTTTTCCTTTGCAGAGAGTCCAGCAAACATGTAGTAGAAGATGTGGAAATTCCTCTCCCCGGCGTCTTGTTGCACGACCCGTGACTTCTCTAACAGGTACTCACTCAGCTTCGCACCTTGAACTGCACACAAGAAGGTGACAGGGTAAACTCTGCACTTGGTGACATTAAGCTGACTGAGCAGTCCCACATCTCTTACTTGGTGATAGGAACGTGGAATTGTCTAAAATAACTTTCTCACGTGCAGCACCCTCTAGGCTGCCCAGCACCCTGGAAATGGGCCTCTTCATGCTTCTGACCATCTTGCACATGCCTGCTCACCTCCTTTAGCAGCAACCAAGGCTCCTGGCACTGCAGAGTATTACTGATACTTTCCTTTTACTGTCACCCCCATATCCTTCCTGTACTCCCACACTGTTCATACTCAGGCCTTATCCTACAGCTGTGGTTGCTCTTAGATTTTACTTAACTGCATGCCCTACCCAGTGGGTGTCAAAATTTCACTCCCCACCAGACCTGGCTATTCAGTTCACTCCCTTTAGTGCCCAACCATTACCCAGACTAGTAATTGCCCTTGACTTTACCTGTATTTTTCTGGAAACGCAGCTGTATGTATTTTCCAAAGCGGCTGCTGTTGTCATTCACCACAGTCTGGGCATTGCCAAAAGCTTCAAGCAATGGATTTACCTAAAACAAACGGACAAGCAGAACAATCGTTCTTCAAATAGTGTCCCAGTCTAACTTAGCTGGAAAAGTTTAACTATCATTTACTGCTCAGCATTCAGCTGGAATAGGAACCACTCCATGAGTACCTAAGAGCACCTATCATAACTGGATAAAGGAACTGAAAGAGGCAAATATTACAGAAGCTAAGCAGCATGAGGTTACTGAAAACAAGCACTATCAAATTGATTTGTACTCAGTAAGATCCCTGATGTATTTGTTTAAAGAAAAGACTGGTATAATGGATTTCCACAAAGCATCTGACACGGTACCATTAGATAATCTGGCTGCTGTAACTACAACTAACAAGCAAAACATGACACTCAGTATATGTAAGTATATAACTTAGCTACTGAAATCTGTAGACAGCATAAGGCTCAGAACAGTGAATTATAAAGAACCTAACAGAACAATCAGACCAGCTTCGTAAACTGGATGCAAACAAAGTGAAGTGACAATTTTTCTATATTTGAGCAAAGAACATTTGCTGAGTGGAGGAATGATGCCTCAAAGGTATGTGCTGCGCAGTCTGCTGAACACACCTTTACAGTATCCCAAAAGGGCTAACAGTTCTTGAATATACCTACAGGAATCAGATCAGATGCCTGTTATTCCTTCGCTGTCATCTCTAATCTTTCCAAGATCAGTGCACCTGGGTTGAAGTGAACTGTTTTTCCAGTTGAGGAATTGCAGGCTAGGTCCAGGCAAAACGTTGAGCAAACACAGATACCCAGAAGATCAGAAGCATTTGGGCAGTGTGGCCCAAGCCAGCTCTATGTGGGAACAGTAGGTGCATTGATGCCACATTCCCAAAGCAGAGCACAGGCATTCACCATGGATCTACAGTAGATGATACCACAGCGAAACAGTATGTCATTCTAGAGCCCAAAGTATGGCACAATTTGCTAGGTTTGTGTGGCAAGGTTTTGGTAGTAGGGATGTTACAGGATGGCTTCTGTGAGAAGCTGCCTGGAGCATTCCCCATGTTCAATAGAGCCAGCACCAGCCAGCTCCAAGACAGACCTGCTGCTGGCTAAGGCTGAGCCCATAAGAGATGGTGGTGGCATATCTGGGAGAACATACTAAAGAAGGGGAAAAACTGCTGCACAGCTGCAGCCAAAAGAGAGGAGACCAGTGCAGAAGGAGGGCAGGAGATGCACCAGGCACCAGAGCAGATTCCCTTGCAGCCCATGGAGGCCCACACTGGAGCAGGGGGATGGCCAAAAGAGGCTGTGACTCCACAGGCAACCCACACTGGAGCAGGCTTCCAGTAGGACCTGTGGCCCCATGGAGAGAGGAGCCCACACTGGGGCAGGTTTGCTGCAGGACTTGTCACCCCACGGGGGAACCACGCTGGAGCAGTCTGTTCCTGGAGAACTGCTGCCCTTGGAAGGGACCCACACTGGAGCAGTCTGTTCCTGAAAGACTGCACCTCATGGAAGGGACCCATGCTGGAGCAGCCTGTTCCTGAAGGAATGCACCTCATGGAGGGACCAATGCTGGAGCAGCCTGTTCCTGAAGGAATGCACCCCATGGAGGGATGCACATCAGAGCAGTCTGTTCCTGAACGATGCACCCCATGGAAGTGACCCATGCTGCAGCAGTTCATGAAGAACTGCAGCCCATGGGAAGGGCTCACATTGAAAAAGTTCCTGGAGGACTGTCTCCTGTGGCAGGAACCCCATACCAGAGCAGGGGATGAGTGTGAGGATGAGAAAGCAGCAGAATGTGTGTGATGGGCTGACCACAATCCCCACTCCCATCCCCCTGTGCTGCTCAGGAGGAGGAGGCAGAGAAACTGGGAGTGAAGTAGAGCATGGGAAGAAAGCAGGAGTGGAAGAAAGGTGTTTGAAGATTTGTTCTTATTTCCTATTATCCTACATGATGTTAACTGGCATTAAATTGTTATTACATGATTTTTTCTTAAGTCTGTTTTGCCTGTGACAGTAATTGCTGGGTGAGATACCTGCTCTTTTTTTGACCTTGAGCCTTTTATCTTATTTTTCTCACCCTGTCCAGTTGAGGAGGTGCTTGGTGGTCACAGGGTGTCCAGCCAAAGTTAACCACCTCACACAGAAAGATCTCTCTGGCTGTACAGGAAACCTGAAAACACAGACTTTAAAATGAAGGAGTCCAAGAACTCGCTCTGCTTAATCTATCATTATGATTTGTTCAGAAAGCGTCACAACTCCTTGGGGAGCAATTCAAGCAGAAATACATCAGACCAAAGAGACAAGTATGTTTCAAAATCAGCCAGCAAAGGTATATGAAAAGGGCAAAGACTAACCTAGCCAGTTAGTAGGTATGTGCATGGCAGTAAGTATACATAGCCAAGGAAAGGCTGTGTGGATCCCTGTGTACCATTAAACAAAGACTTTATTTTTCTAATAAAAGTTCTTGTTCTGCCTCAAACAGGAAATTATTCAGACAAATGCCCCTCATGCTTTGCCATGGAGAACATGATAAACAATTGCAATAGTTTTCTATCATTTAAGATACCACTACATTCCCAGCAAATAGAATTACTGTCCAACCAACCTTCCAATTTGTGGTCAGCTATTTCCCCATCCTTACCCATGATTTTCTTATGTGCTTCATGTTTCGCTCTCTGCCTTCCAGTGGTGATTCATCAGCAGGCCTCCTGAGCCTAACACAAGCTGTCTTGCAGCCGTGCGGCTTCATGTACCATCCTGTATGGACCTGTATGGACCTACCTGAAGGATCTGCTGCTCCAGCTGTGAGTTGCCTTTGCATAGGTTCATTATGTGCTGCAACAATAACTTCGTACTCTCTGTTTTCCCTGCACCACTCTCTCCACTGCCAAGAAAAAGCAAAGCAAAGCAGCTGTAAAGTGCAGTTGTTCTGCCCCTTATGTCTTATTGCCCCATCACTTCAGAGTGCTCTCCCATCCAAGAGTTTCACAACTTTTGCAGCTGAACTGCACATGCGAGTACAAACTCACAACATAGTTCTACACAGTGGGTCCCACGAGGTGTTAATCCCTTCCCAGGGGAAATTTTCCCCATCTGCAAGGGAACACAGATATACTCCAAGGCATTACTTCTGAATGGGGTGCACCTGACAGATTGTTTTCTCTGCTTCTTTAAGAAAAAGATATATCTAACTCTTGGAAAGCAACCTCCTTCAAAGGCAGTCATATGCATCTAATTCCCCCGTGTAACAGAGTTGACAGCTTATTCTTTCTTCAATGAGATTTGCCCCATACATCTGATATTCACAACCAAGTGCTGCCCCTGAGGTGCTGTAGCAATCTCAAATTTCAGGCACTTCACACACTGACATGGTTCAGCTGGCTGAGATGCAGGCACATGGCTGCAGAGCTGCCTGCACACCCATAGTGGTGCACGTCACTCTGTTGTCACATATGCCCAGCACCTCCGCCTCCAAGTCAAACAACAGCACTTGGAAAGCACAGCTTCCCCTGTCCTGGGAGGGGAACTGCACAATCAGTGAGACAACGTGCCCTTGACTGACAACATCATACCTGCAGAGAACTTCAGCATGCACGCACAGAAACAACCCCAACACAACAGGAAACACTGAAGGTATACTTGAGGGCAGCTGTCTGTTTCTGCATCTGACCTTTGAGCATCTGGTGTGGCTTTACTGGTTTGTAGCTCCCAGCGACTCTGTGCTTGGGATCAAATATGTGTCTAAATACCTCAAATACCACAAGATACTTGATGTCAAGCACAGATCAGGCAATCACCATTCGGATATGCACAAACAAAACGAGACCATTTTGCCAGTTGAGAACATGCCGTTCAGACAGTGCCTCTGCTCAGTGCGTAAGATGTTTTGTTTGCAGTGATTTCCTTCTCCTGCAAAAACACTACCAGTCAAGCACTTCCATAGCTCAAGCTTGTCCTTGTACTCCCCAAAAAGCACAACAACTTCTCCACGTCCTGCAAATGCTATCCAGCGACAAGTGTGTAACTGTCCCAGGCTGTGAAGAAAAGCAAAGTAATCTCCAAGAGACCAAAGTACTTTATCAAAGCATACCCAGGCTGTGACTAACCTCCACTGAGACTGGAAAGGCAAGAGGAGACAGCAGAATTTGCACCACAGGACAACTTGATTGCAATGAGCATTTGTCCCCTGTGGGCAGCAGCTGTATTCCACGTCTACCTCTGAAACAGACCCTCCTGATCTCCCAGACCAAGTTGGAGAGACCAATGAGACCATAAAGAATAGTAGCATTCCATTGCTGTCTGATGAACTATGGTCTAACAGGAATGACTTCCTCTTCCCTCTCCACCCCAACTTTGCTCATGCCAGGTAATCTCATTAATGAATGTTTCACAACTCACCAAGAAAGCAAAACCATGAACTTCCTGTGACAGTAACACGCAAACCAGTTAATAGGGTTGCCAGATGCACAAGACACACAACCTGTGCCAGATGCATAGGTTGCTCAGACTCTCATTTCAGACCACAAACTGCTGGCAGAAAACAATCAGACCGCTGACAAACACCCACAGGTTACAATTTCTCCTCTTCCATCTCCCAAGACAAATACTATGACTTCTCCACCTCTAAAAACCCTACCAGCAGCACCTCTTCTGCCTGCTGACTCCATGGCCACCACTTCATGAGGGCACTTCATGGAATGGCACCCATGGCCTGCAGGCAAGAGAAATGAGTGGTGCTCAAGCAACCTCGAGGTCAGCTCCAAACACCTCCACCACATTCAACAGGTCATTTCCACACCACATAGACTGAAAATACTAACAAAATGCTCCGGAGACCAATATAAAGAGGGGAATATTAAATCAAACAAGCTGGCAATTACAATTTAAACAGATCTGACATTTTAAACTGTTCTTTACAATGACCAGAACAGGCAGTTAGCATTTTGAGGCTGTGTCTACTGGTTGGTAATATTTGAAGCTTTCTCTGCTAGCTGATGCTATCTGCTGCCCCACACAGTTTCAGCAGAACAACAGTGACATCACGGAGTGAAATGCTCGTGACACTGGTATGCTCTTTGGCTACAAGAACCCACTTTTTTTCCCTTCTAGTGCACAGGACCGCCCATAATAACAAGATTTTCCCTGACCAGATTCCCAAAGGTCCTAGGGCAAAAAAAGTTTCTGTATTAACTTCTCCTGCTCTTTGGCTATACACGGGAAGCTCCACTTTGGGAAAACAGTTCCTTTTCATTACGTATGACCTTTATTACAGCAGTTACAGTGGGAGTTGCTTTGCCAAAGAGCACCCTATGGATCTCCCCAGAGCTAATTAATCTTTCCAGTGACACATCCCTCCAGAAGCAAACACAACATACTCAGCTGTGCTAGAAACACCAGCAGCTGAGCTGCTTCACAGAAGCCAGCATTGTTTGTCACACATTTGCAACCTGCTGTATGGAAATGGGATGGGTTTGATGTGTTTCAACCACAACTGGGTTTTGACTTCCCAATGGCACCAGAGATCAGCTTCACCTCCAGCTTCATTGGGGAGAACCCAGTACGAGCTTGGTGGCCACTACGGGCCTCAACCTCAGCTCGCACCTTGGCCTGTCTCCATCGAGCCCCGAGGCTGCCATGCTGCCGGCTTGCCCCTCACCTGATGACGATGCACTGGCTGCGAGGCCCGCTGCCCCGGTGGCCCAGCATGGCATGGTAAGCCCGGCTGGCCACGGCGAAGATGTGAGGTGGCAGCGTGCTGGTCTCATGGCACAGGTACTGCTCGGAGACCTGCGGGGAAGTGGCGACAGGCATGAGGTGAAGGGGCTGGAAGGCAGCAGGGGTCCGCAATGGCGGGGCCGGTGGGGGGCTCACCTCTCTCCCGTACAGCGGTAGCGGCTGGAAGGGGTTCATGGCGATGAGGATGTCCCCGACATCGGTCTGTCGGAGGGGGAGAGCCCGTCAGCCGAGCGCCCGCCGCCGCCCCCCGCCCCGGCCCCCGGCACTCACATAGACCTGCTGCCGCACGAACCGCTCCCGCAGCCCGCCCAGCAGCGCCGCCTCGTCCAGCTCCGCCAGCGCCGCCAGGTCCCCGCCTAACGCGGCGGCCGAGCGCCGATCCCCGCGGGACACCATACCGCGGGACACCATACCGCGGGACACCGCGCCGCACAGCGCCGCGCCGCCGACCGCCCTCCCGGCACAGCGCGGACCGCCCCACTCCGCCCCGGGAACGCCCGATGGGGCGGAGCCGCCATTTGAACGCGGGGCGGTGGCAGCGGCGACCTGCAGGTAACGGGCGGCTGGGTTGAGGCGGCGGTGGGTTCCGTTGTGGGCCCCGGCCGCCCCTCCGGGAGCTCCGGGGGCACCCTCGAGGGGAAGACCGCCCTGGGGCGGTGGTGAGCCGGCTTAAAGCACTCAGGAAAGGGGGAGGATTCCCCCGCGGCCTCTCCGGCATGGTCGCCATCCCCAGAGACGGGCTATGGAGCTGCCCCATGGGGTGGGGGATGCTTCCAACGCACCAAGAGAGGCTGTGCTGCCGTAATAAAAGGAGGGGTTTGGAAGATATTAAAACCAGAATAGATACTAGAATGATTTGGTTTGGAGGGGACCTTAAAGCCCATTCAGTTCCAGCCCCCTGCCACAGGCAGGGACACCTTCCACTAGAGCAGGTTGCTCCAAGCCCTGTCCGACCTGGCCTTGAGCACTGCCAGGGGTGGGCAGCCACAGCTTCTCTGGGCAACCTGTGCCAGCGCCTCAGCACCCTCATAGTGAAGAAATTCTTCCTAATATCCAGCCTAAATCTGTATTTAAGTTTAAACCCATTCCCTCTTGTCCTATTACTACAGTCCGTGATGAAGAGTCCCTCCCCAGCATCCCTATAGGCCCCCTTCAGATACTGAAGGCTGCTCTGAGGTCTCCACGCAGTCTTCTCCAGGCTGAACAGCCCCAACTTTGCCTGTCTTCATATGGGAGGTGCTCCAGTGCCCTGTTCACCCTCATGGCTTCCTCTGGACTTGCTCCATGTCCTTGTGTTGAGGACACCAGAAATGTACACAGTGCTCCAAGTATAGGGAATATTGCTAATGGGGAATCATAGGGTAATTAACTGCATAGGAAGCATTCAGTGGTTTCTATTCCAAGTCTGGGAATGGAGAAGCACACTGGAATGCTGCTGTCCCTGTAATATTTTCTAATCTAATCATGCGCTTCAGACTGAATGTAATACATTTTAGAGTAGAGTAAGCATTTGTACTTACATCAGCAGGAGACAGTCAAACCTGGTGTATTTATTTATGTGTATATATATATGTGGGTGTGTGCATTTAGTTATTTATATATTTATTTATTTATTTTAATTATTATTTGTTAAAAGAAATTTAGCCTCAAAATGAAAATAATGGCTGCAACCTACCCTAGCTAAAAGTGCTCTATGAGTGGTATCATTTTAGTTTGTTGTTGGTGAGTACTTCTGAATGCTATCACTAAGCTCTGGCATGGTATTCCCTGCAGGGGTGCTGGGCCGAACCCTGTTTGACCAAGACATGGCCTTAGCTAGGCCTGTGGTTGTGTCATGAATGAATCTGAGCATAAACCTCTGGAGAAGCTTCTGCTGGTATAAAATGCTGCGCATGCCCCTTGCTATCCAGAATTCTGCTAACTCATTAAACAAGTCTTCATTTTCATTTGATGTGAAACTTTTGTTTCAGACATTTGTTTAGGTATCAAATGTCTCTGGAAGGCTGTATTTGACAAATTTCCTTCCCTACGGTGACACATCTCCATGTATTGCTATATCTCATCCTCACAGGGATGAACTTTTGTGGAGGCAGTTCAGCTTCCAGAGAAACTCCAGGCTCCATGCCATGGCAAGTGTGCAACAGCCTATGGTGCCTTTTGATCAAAAGGCAGAACAATATTTAACTGGTGCTGAGCTAACACGTGCGTCTTTCTCTGAGGGAGAGCAGTAAAAGAGGGAGTGTTTTTCCCTGTAACAAAACACGATGCTCTTGCAGAAAAGAAGAGCAGCAGTGAAACTGGTCACTAAGTGGATAGTGTGATTCACAGCAGTTACTGAGTTTCTCTCATCTCAAACCACAAAATACTGTTAGAAAATGACAATGCAAACTACTTGTTTCTTGGAAACCTCCATGGGAAAAAAAGCAAGAATGCGCTCTTTCTTTCTCTTTCCTCCCCAAGACAAATCTTATGGCTGCTTTCTACTCCTACCCACAGTACCTCTTCCACCCACTCACTTCCTTAGGTTTACAGAGAATTTTGTACAAATAATGGGGCAAAGCACAGGAAACAGTGGTTTATGAGTGGGATTTCATGTTTAAGAGTTATTCATAGACATATTGTAATGTACTGCTTTTGCTTTCATGGTTTGGTTTCTCTTACACTGCTCCTCTGGTTGATGTACCTGCGGGTAAGAATGCAGAAGGAAACTGTTAATAACAGTTGCTCACAATTAACTTCCCTTCTTTCATAATAAAGTGCAGAGTTTGTAGCTCAGGATCCTACCCTGCACCTTAAGTTATTCTTCTGTTGTGTGTCCATCTTTCTTGGCTCTTCAGGGTCAGTTACCTTTCTGTGTATCGGCCTTGAGGTTGTCATGAGTGACTCGGCCCTGCTGTTTCTGGCTGGAACAAACACTGTGGAAGAGCAGAGGGCTCGCTGGGAGAGGAAGCGCAGCCGGACAGCCAAGGAGCTGCTGGAAACTGAACACAAATACCTTGAGCAGCTGGATTTGGTGATCACAGTAAGTATTTTAGTCCCTTCTGATATGTGGGTACCTTCGGGCAGCATGTACTTATTTGTGTTGTCATGAGGAAGGTCAAGAGCAAGACTTTGAGACATTTCTACTTCATCAGACAACATGGGGCTGAAAGTTGGGTTTTTTTGTTGTTTCTCTTTTACCTCCTCTGTAATATCCAAAGCTGAGGGTATTGGCCCCATGGCTTTGGTCTGTACACAGACACAAATCTACAAATTTTGACTGTATAGGGGATTCATCTTAAGATGCCTGAAGAGTATGAAATGTAGGTGCACAGACAAGACAAAGACTGATAATGAACAAAGTGGTGAAAAGCGGATGCACCTAGTAATACTGAAATAGACTCTTATTAGTGCTATAGTACTGTTCCACATGTTTACAGTTATAGTCAAATTTACCAAGAAGGATTACATCTGATGACAGAGATCTTAGGTAGGATTCACAACATTCAATATCCTTTCAAGCTAGAGAGTGTGCAGGCTGCAGCTTCTTGCTTCTGCTGTGTACCATGAATAACTTTTGAGGGACCTGTGAATTCTACATGTTTGAAATTCTTTCGTTTTCCCTCCTTAGTTTTTTGTGAGAATTTTAAAGGCCAAAGGGACCCTGAAACCTGCTGTATTGGAAACCATATTTGGACCTCTGGAATCCATATATTCAGCCAGTCAGTAAGTGAACACACTGATGTGATTCCTATAATTATATGGGGAGGACCCTATATTGATGAGAAAGTAAGATTTCAGGAAATAAAGCTACCATCTTATAAAACAGGCGTTCACTTATAGCACTGCTTAGCCTTGGTGGCACTTGCAGGTGTACCCAGAAAGCTGCTGATCTGTATCCACATATCTGGATGCCCAGTTCCTCTCTGGATAATTGTTTAAACCCAGTAAGTCTGCTCTGTGGTATTTTTAAGGGATGTTTTCTGTAGCTTACTCTGTGACCACCAAGCATGTATTTGGCACATAAACCAAGGTGGAGGCTAACAAGGAAAGGTCAGAATAGAAGTGAACCAGAGGGAGCTGTGAAAATGCCATCAGTAATGTCTCCCTCATGGGCTGTCACTGCTCCTTGTGCAGTGTTCTGGCACTTCATCTGGAGAGACGGAATCTGGGACCAGGACTGGAAAATTTCTGTCAGGATCTGGAGCTTTATGGCCACTACATTGAGAATTTGGAGCAGGCAAATAAAACCTTGAAGGTAAATATCTCCCTTATTCTTCGTGTACTTTCTTCCCTCTCTCTATTCTGTGAAACAGCGACATCCTTCTCTTTTTCTTCTGTTTCTGGACTGAGCAGCTTTCTTTCCGTTTTCTGGGCTGCTGCTATTTTCTGTCTTTCTTCTGTAATAGAATGGTGAAAACTCTCCTGATTTAGACCTTCAAATTTTTGAATCTTTTTTTAGATGTCTATGAACATATGCGTGTGCAAACACTGAGCCCACCTTTCTCAGAGTTCTGTATTTACCCCCACTCCTCCTTGGCTGGCAAACCTGGAGAGTTTGCAGTGGGAACACTAGGGGACAGTGATCTCTTTCTGGACAATTATTAGGTCTCCTAGTCTTTCCCACTACCATTAACTGTATCCTAACAGTGGGGTATCCTTTTCCTTCTAATTTTTTTCTGTGGTAGAAGAAAAAAAATTTCCTTCCCACTTACCTTTCCAAATACAACCTGTGATCCAAGAGATTTCAGAAGGATGTATTTTTACTGGGATGTTTCCCTTCTGTCTGTTTGCATGCATAAATTCCCACTTTTGATTTCTCAAGAGAAAAGGGTATTTTGGATACTTGTCTTTAGGTGATGGGGACAAAGATTGCTTTGTCTTGAAAGGAATGGCAGAACCACAGGCAGACTCCTTGTTTTCTTATCTGAGTCAACTTTCCATTTTTCTTTATTTCCATTTCCTGAGTATACTAGCTGTGCATGTATTCTCAGCAAATGCAGCAGGTTTATACTGCTGTGCGTATATGAAAAGGGGATATCACTTCAACTACCCACTGGAAATGGTGGCCAGGGGAAGGGAGTGGCTTGCCCATGGCCACAAAAGAAGTTGTTGGTGCTTCTGTCTCGTACTGGAATTCTAAACTCTAACAGTTCCAAGCTCTGGTGGAGACTAGAACACATAATTCTCTTTGTAGTCTGAAAGCTAATATCCCTTTTATGCTGCACACAGGAGCAACTGAGGAAAAATAAGTCATTCCGACGGTTTAAGAAACTCCAAGAGGCTCGACCTCAGTTTCAAGGGAGGAGGCTAGAGGATCTGCTTCCTTTGCCCCTGCAAAGGCTGCACCAGTAAGTAAACAATTCTGAGTCTTCAAGATGTTAGTATAAGGAAGGAAAAGGGAACCTAACAGTGTATTGGTTACTATGAGAGGTGAAGCTGCTTAATGTGTCTCAAAATCTGAGCATATAAACAGCAACAAAACAGACCTGCAGACATGCCTGTAAAGTGGAGTCAGTATACATGGAAGGGAGATGACACAGAGAGGTAGCTGTGTTTAGTGCTGGCTCGAAAGCCATTCATCTAGCTCTTGGGTAGAAATGAAACGGAGGCTTTCTATCATCTTGGTAAGCTACTGAATTAGGCCCTGAACAAACGCAAGCTTTTGAAGTGCTGCAGAAGTAGTGCCCTCGCTCTGCTTTTGTGTGGGTTGCTGACCTGGAACTTGTGACTTCTCCCTTGGAAATTGTTACTTTTGGAGGGAGATAAGATTAATGAGCTAATCAGGAAAGCTTTTTCCCCCTCTCTAGTTTTCAGGACAATATGCTTTCTTCAGATTTGGTACCTACTGCAGTTGTCTGAGCCTGGACAGACCCAGCCTTGATTGCTGTATTCTGCCCCTTGAGGCGTCATCTCCGCTTTGAAGAGGCAAGCTGCCTGCACAAGGGTAGTGCTGCATGCATTCAAGGACAACTCTTTCTTGATGAGAGTATGAGTTGTACAGAGCACAGGTAGTTTCATGGCAACCCAGCTGCTGCTACTACAGATCAAGTAGTTGCTCTTAAGCCTGGCCTTAGCTGCACTAAAGCAAATTGGAGAGGCTGAGAGCCTCATTTCTTTGAAAATAATTAGGAGTGAGTATACAACAGTCCTTCAGGTAGCTTTACGCAACCTTTTTAATCAGCTTGGCAGACACAAATGCTGCCTTTTGCTTTTACTGTAATTCTTTGGAACCTTCCTTTAATTTGTAAAATAGCAGGATGTTTGTTGCTGTCCAACTGTTTGGAAAAGTTACGGCTTTTTAACAGAAGGTCTAATTTTTTCGTTAATCAACACTTGTGTTCAAGTGTTTTTGAAACCCTGTTACATATACTGCAGGTATTATGAGTTCTGTCAGTTCATGAATCTATTCAATGTGACATTTCTTCTGTCAGTTCAGACTGAAAATAACTTGACTTTTATTGAGAGAAAGCATTTGCAGAGTTCTGATGCCTTTTGGTAAAGACTGGAGAGGAAAAAAGAAAAAGGCAGCTCCTAGTTCTTATAGAAATGCCTTTATATTCTTCTGTGGGCAGGAATCATGGTATGAATGCTACTATTCAGACATTAAAAAAAGTAGTTCAAAGGAAAAATTGACAGTTATTGAAGGCATTTTAATGTGAATACTAAGAAAGTCTCATGAACTTCAATAATATGTGAGGTTGCTTTTATCGGATTCCCAGGAAATGCCTAAGGTTGCAAATGTATAAAATTCTTGGGTTAATTTAGTTGATAACTTTGAAGATGAAATAAACGTAGTTGAAGAATTGTGACAAAATATTGGTTGGTTAGGCTTAGAGGTGCGTACTGCCTCTCCTGGTGAAGGGTTGTGCATCATTCTGTCACTAATAGGAGATGCTGCTGATGCTGGTATCTTTATGTGATATAAACCTGCTTTCTCTCTCTTAGGTACAAGCACTTCCTCAGAGACTTGCTGGAGAACACCAACCCAGATGGCCCTGAGTACCAGAAACTTGCAAGTATGATTCCACCTGTAGATGCTGGCACTTTGATCTGTGTTAGCCTCCTTGCTAATAATACTGGAATTCTCATCTCCTATCTACTTCCACAGGAAGAAAAATCTTCCTCCTTCTGGGATTATAATGAGTTACTATTTCCCTTCTCCATTTTAATCAAGGTGTCCCTGAGAACACACTGGGATAAAATGTAGAGTAACTGACTGGGTTAAGTGGCCTGTGGGTTAGGTCAGAGAAATGGCAGGTCTTTTTTTGGCAGTGAGGGTGGTGAGACACAGGAGCAGGTTGCCTAGGGACCCTGTGGATGTCCAGTTACTGGAAGTGTTCAAAATCAGGTAGGATGGGGCTGTGAGCAACCTGCTGTAATGAGAAATGTTTCTGCCCATCACAGGCCGTTTGGACTAGATGATTTTTAAAGCTTCTTTCCAACCCCAACCCCTTTATGAATCTTGGGGATGTGCCTCGATTTTCTATAACAGTTCATGACCTTCATGCCATATTTACTAGCAGTTAACACTACTTGTGGGCATCTTTCCTGTTTCTGCTTCCAAATCCAGGAAATTATTCATCTGTCTAATGTTTCATTGTCAAATAAATGTTGGGGTTTTTTAGAACTGCAGAATTGTTAGTGGGAGAGAGGCCTCTGGAGGTCATCTAGTCCAATTCTCTTGCTGAAATTACTGAATAAATTTATTGTTGATGCTTGGTTTACAACATTTGCTTCTTAATTTCATTTTATCTTTTCACAGCAAGATAGATAAGCAGTAATATGTACTCACTTGTGATAACCTCAGAAAATGCTGCTATAATTTCAGAGGCTGTAAAATCTGTTTCTGAGGTATCTCAGTGGGTACAAGATATAATTCGTAAGAGAGAGAACTCATTGCAGCTACTTCGCATTCAGAAACTGCTGAAAGGACAGAAGATACAGATTTTGACTCCAGGTGGGCCTTACTGACTGCTCTATTTTAATGCTGCCAAGATAGAGATATGCTTGCCTTTATGTCTCACTCAAATCATATTAACCAGTTTTACCCTTTTGCCCAGATTCCATAGATAGGGGATGAAGGAATATAACTAATAATTCAAGCACTTTTTTTTAAAGTTAACGATTTTTGAGTAAGGATAAGCAGCAGCTTAATTACCTGACATTCAGGTAGGGGGTGCTGATAACATGTAGTTAGAAAGTTTGTAACAGGACTCTAAGGAGGTCAGGAGTGTTAAGTCCTGGGTGAGAATGAAAAACAGACATTAAATGATTTTTGAAGAGTATAAGAAGTGGTGGTGTCCCTGCTCCACAGCATGAGCCATAGATTCATGAGTCTCAAGAGCCCAAGGACTTTGGTGGTTTTTACCTTAAGGTACAAGCTTCACAGACTTCTGCTCACACTCTTCACATGAAGAATCTTCTTTTATCTGCAGGGTTAAACTGTACCTAAAGTCAGATTGATTGTGTTAATAGCTGAGATATATAAAGTGATATCTAATTGGTTAGCAGGTTTCTTTATAACCTCTTGTGCAACTGGGTGCTCTTCATGCCCAGAGCACACTCCAAGCTACATATGGAATATTGTGAGAAATGTGCCCAATCTGGGCAATTATGAAATGGTGACTTGGTGCTTTGCCAGTTCTCTCAGGAAACACTGCTATTGCCAAGGTCTTCTAGAAAGAATGCCGCAGCTGGACAGGAGTGTTAAAGTCACTGTGTGTAAAGGTCTCTAAGGCACACCTCCAGATATTTGTGAATGTGGTTGTAATTCATACATGTGGAATTCTGCATGAAGACATCCACTAGTGGGATGGGTGAGACAATCAGAAAGGTGAAGGTAAGAAAATGTGTGGACTGAGATAAAAGTAGTTCAACAGATAAAGCAAAAGCCATATGCACAAGTAAAGCAGAATAAGGAATTCATTCACCACTTCCCATCAGCAGGCAGGTATTCAGCCGTCCCAAGGAAAGCAGAGGTCCATCATGTATAGTGGTTACTTGGGAAGACAAAATTCCATCACTCCAAACATCCCCACTTTTTTCTCCTTTCCCCAGCTCTTTATGCTGAGCATGACATCATAAGGTATGGAATGTCCCTTGGGTCAGCTGAGGTCAGCTGTTTGGGCTGTGTCCCCTTCCAGCTCTTTGTTCACCCTCATCCTGCTCACTGGTGGGGTGGGGTGAGGAGCAGAACAAAACCTTCATGCTGAGCAGTGCTTACCCAGCAATAACCAAAACATGCCTGTATTGTAAATACTGTTTTCAGCATAAATCCCAGACAGTCCTATACCAGCTGCCATTTGTTTGAAGAAAATAAACTCTATCCCAGCCAAACCAGCATGGGTAGAATAAGAGGATATCAGATAGAGGATATATCAGAGGTTATCATTCTCAAAGATGCTTAGTCAATGGGCAGATTAATTTAAAATTCTTCCCATTCTTATTGGAATCCTTTTGGTGATTCTAGCTGAAAGCAAGCTAACACAGGTGTGCCGTGCATATACTGAGCATGAGCATGTGTGTGGGTGCCTTTGCACATTGGGGTAGTGCTTATGTAAAAAGTAAATCAGTTATCCTGAATGACAGAAGGAGTAAGATAACCCCATAACAAAATACTCAACCCCATAACAGTATAGCTAGACCAGAGATGGCCATCATTTGAAAGCTTTGGGTCCGCATTTTTATTTGTCTCCGAATATTCTGAGATGTGTAGCAAGGCAATTATTGACGGTGTATAGACACCTTTCCATTATGCGGGACAGAGAATTGTGATGGCTGTGTTTTCCATTAGCTGGGGTAAAATAGGTATTATTGGATATAAAAGGCAGAAAAGTAAAAGAAAGCTGTTGCTTAGTAGTTTTGGCCCAGCTTTCAAGAAGCAAGCTAGCTTTTAACAACTGTTAACATTTCATCCTGTTACTAGGACAGAAGAGGTGAAAAAACAATGCTATAGATTCAGACAAAAGGGGTAGCTTTGGAGTTAGGTGTCTCCCATTTTGCTGTGTCTCTGAGACAGACTGCTCCTAGTGGAAAGAGACCCTGCTTTTCTCACTGCCTTCCACATACAGGGCAAATACAGTCTTAGCCAGAACTGCCTCCTTTAACATATCACACTGTTCTGTTATCCCTAGCTTCTATAGGGATATTTCCTTTCCCTCCTTTCACAAGAATTTCTTAAATTGTGTGGCCCTGGGATTTCTAAACATGAATCTGTATCACAAGACTTTCAGCACAGACCAGCTCAGACTGTTTGCCAGGGAGTCTGATCATAACTTAGGTTGAAGGAAACAGTTCCTAATCCAGCACTATGCTGCTAACACCTTCCTTCCATTTGTTTTTTAAACTTGGACTGATTCCTGCACCTCACCTTTCTCAGTTTCTCATTCATATAAGAGGAGTGGTTCCTGTGGAGTAAACTAAGTAGGAGTTCACTTGCCTCTGTGTCCTGGAGCTGTAGCATACTAGGACAAAATCCATAACTGAAACAAAATTGTGTTGTTTTCTAAAGGTACTTCTTAGCTCAGCCAGAAGGTGAGGCCCAGAAAACAATGGCAGAAATTTCCTGTCAGGTGTTTTCCAGACTAGGCCAGATAGCAATACCTTATTATTGTGGCTAAAGATTTTTATAAATAATCTTACTGGCAGGTGTCTTTATAATTCCCTTAAGTTAATGGCTGTCTTGTACAATTATCCTCCTCACTAGAGGCACTGCTTTAATTATTCCATATTCTGTAGATGCCATTTTTGAATCTGACAAAATTGCTGCTTACGCCTAGGTTTATCAAACTGTTTTGATTTTTTTTTTCCCCCTGTCAATTTCTCTGCCTTTTGTTTTAATGCAAATCATTTCATGGGTAGTTGACTCTTCTAAGATGGCTTATGTTAATTTATGGCTTATGTTAATTTAAAGGCTTGCATACCACTTCAAACTATGTTTTTGTTCTGGTCTCTTTGCACTGGCTTACATGTCATAATCCCTCTTAATTAAAACACAGACATAACTTCAGTCTGCTCCGCACATACTGAAAGTTTTGGCCAGATAACCCCTTCCGCGTGGGTGTCGCCAGCTGCCATAGTTGATCCTCAGCGCCTTCTAGTGGCTAGAATTGTTGTAGACCCTGGTAACCTACAACGGTAGCTCATTGTATTCCCGTTTGTCCCATTACATCGGTTTGCCTTTTTTTCTGACAACTGTTTTCTGTTTTTCTTTCCCTCACATGCCTAGGGCGCTGGTATATCCGGAAAGGCTGGCTTTTGATGGTGCCTTCGAAGGGAGAAGAACTGAAGCGTAGGATGTTCTTCCTCTTTTCTGATGTCTTCATTTCAGCAAAGCCCTGTCACCCACTGCACCCACTGAATTCAAACAAGCTGGCATGCCAGGCTGTCTACCCGCTTCACCAGTGTGTAGTGGATAAGGTGTTTGGCCACACACAGAGCCAGGGAGGGCTCCTCAGTGTAAGTATTCCTGCTTCTGCATGGCAGAAACATTAATGGAGTCAGGCATGCAAAGTAGGACTGTTTCAGCAGCAGCTGCACTGAGATGAAGAGGGTGGTGACAATGATAAATGCAATGAACTAGTCTGTGTTAGAGCAACTCTTCTCTCTTGTGTGATGTGGCTCTTTTTCCCTTCATGGCATAGGCCCTGCTGAGCACTCTGGGATACAGATTGCTGCTTACTTCACTTAGGTAAGGAGGTCCGATAAGACTCTGAGGTGCCCTCATCAGAGCCACATTTTGGGGAGACAGCCCCTAAGTCACATGACAGTGAATACGTAGCATTACATTGACTGTGGAGAGAATGCAAAAATATGTGGGTATTAGCTCAACAGATATTGCTTGTGCATCTAACTCCGAGGACTGCAGGGTCCTTGACTGGGACTGATGCCTTGGGTAACAGTTTCCAGTTCAGGTCCTCCTGGGTTGCAGAAGGCTGTTGTTTGCTCATTCCTTGTGCGCTATGACAAGAAAGACCTCGGGCAGGCTGTAATCTGTACATGGTGGTATTGGAAGGACCCCTAGGGGCAGCGTGGAATACGACAGAAAACTGGATAAACAGCTGCTGAGAAATGTATGCCCACTTCCTAACAACCTGTTAAGTCAAAACCAGCTGTCACCTGTGGCTGCAAGGAAGGCACAAGGCTGGCAATGGCTCTGTACTGTGCAGTGTCTGGCTTCTCCTAGTACCAGTGCTAAATTTTTCTATCTGGGAAAGAAGATGGGGGAATCAACATGAAGGGCTGAGTTGAATTCAGTGCTGATGGCTCTGCTTTTATCAGAGCTGCTGCCTTGGTAAGGAATGACACAGAGTGACACCAGATACTGTTTGCTTTTCAGCTTTCTTTTCCAAACAAGACACTGTTGTTGATGTCCAGTGACCAACAAGATATTAATGACTGGTATCAGAGTCTTACAGCTGCAGTCAGGTAGGCCTCTATTTTCCAGAGGTGAAAGGGGCCAAGGGAAGGGGGTAGAACACAAAAATGGTCATATGGACTTGTGAATTTGCATGTATTATATGGTTATGGAGCTGACAGAGAAGACCTGACTCTGGCAGCTAGGGTACATGGGAATACTGGGAACAGATTTCATGTATGAACAGTGAACTTCCCCTTTGTTCTTCCTCTACAGGCAGCTGAAAGCCTGACCCACTCGAGTAGAAGACAGACTGGCAGGACAGTCACTTCTCTTTGTAGAAACCTATACAATCTTAGGAAATGTTCAGACATACAATAAGAGAATGCATTTATAGGGACTACCACTGTGTTTGTGAGACTGAATGAATGCTTTGTCAGCTGTCCTAATCCTAACACAGATACTGCAAAAAATAGGTATGCATGCTAAGGATTTGTATATAAAAAGTATATCAGGACTTTCCCCCAATTTAGCTTACAAGCTTCTAGCTTTTCTATGCTTTTTTTTCCCCCACCCCTCTTACAGTATTAAGAACAAAGGTGAGAAAGTCTGACTTGCTTTTCCTCATTAAATATTTTTATCCAACTGTGTTTCTAAATCAGTGTTTTCACATTTATTTGTCTACATGTATTTCTACCTGCTGTTGCTACTGGGTCCTTTGATCAAAAGGGATGTTTTGGAAAATGGTAACATGAGCTCAACACTGTATTTTCAGCTAGTGCTAGAGGGCCACAGCCATCTTCCTCCCTTGACATATTTTCATCATTCACACCCTTGAGTTTTCTACCAGAACAGTTTCACAGTTATTGTCTCTCCTCCTCTAAGAAAGTAGGCAGATCAAGGGAAGATCATTCAGTGGTTAAAATACTACCTCTCAGATTCTCATCAGTCCCACAGAAAAGTTAATCTACTGAACTACCTGAAACTGGTAGGTAACATAGACATAGGTTTATCAAATAGCATTCACACTTCTAATCTGAATCCTAAGAAATTATGCAGATGAAACAGCACTTGCCTTTGTCTTCCCTGGTATGCAGCAGCCTTGAAATGCTAAAATGAAAAGCTCGAGCAGCACCTCTGCTTCTAAAGCATGCAGAAAATCCCCAGGGGGCTACAGTCAGTACTCTCAAGTCATCAACAGCTGGTAATGTGCTAGGTAGGATTCAGCTTATGAGGGTGAAAAACCAATTTAAGGAAGAAATATACATCAGGTATTCTTGAGTATTTTGTTAAAGCCTCAACACAGAATTGGGATTGGTGTTGTGACTGATCCTGTTTAACATCATTGTCTGCAACATGGACAGTGGTATTGATGCATCCTCAGCTAGTTTGCTGATGACACCAAGCTGTGTGGTGCAGTTGACATGCTGGAGGGAATAGATGCCATCCAGAGGGATCCTGACAGGCTGGAAATGTGGCCAGTGCCACCCTCATGAAGTTCAACAAGGCCAAGCACAAGATCCTCACCTGTATTGGGGCAATCCCAAGCACAAATACAGTCTGGGTGGAGAATGGACTGAGAGCAGCCCTTGAAGAGGAGAAGGACTTGGGGGTGTTGGATGATGAAAAACTCAACATGAGCTGGCTTCAGTGTACACTTGAAGCTCAGAAACCAATCGTGTCCAGGGCTGCATCAAAAGCAGCTTGAGCAGCAGGTTGAAGGAGGGGATTCTCCCCCTCTACTCTGCTCGTATGAAACCCCACCCGCAGTCCTGCGTCCAGCCCTGGGGCGTCCAACACAAGATGGTCTTGGAGACGTTGGAGTGAGGCCAGAGGCCACAGAGATGCTCCAAGGGCTGAAGCACCTCTCCTGTGAATCAGGCTGAGAGACCTGGGCTTGTTCAAGCTGGAGAAGAGTCTATGCAGCCTTCCCATACCTAAAGGGAGTATACAAGAAATCTGGAAATGGGCTTTTTCAGGCATGCAGTGACAGGGCAAGAGGGAATGACTTTACACTGACAGAGGGGAGATTTATGCTAGATATGAAGAAAAGTTCTTTAACATGAGAGTGGTAAGGCACTGGTACAGGCTGCCCAGAGAAGCTGGGGCTGCCCCATCCCTGGCAGTGCTCAAGGCCAGGTTGATGGGGCTTGGAGCAACCTGGTCTAGTGGAAGGTGTCCCTGCCCATGGCAGGGGGGCACTGGAATCAGGTGATTTTTAAGGTCCCTTCCAACCCAAACCATTCTGACTTGAAATGATGTGGAAGCTCTGCAGCAGTAGAAGTTTACCTCATCTCAAGTCATAGGACATCTGGTCCAACAATTGCAAGGTGAGCAACTTCAAGGTCATTAGAAACATAAAGACTGAGGTCAGAGTCACTTTTACTAGTTTTCACCATTTTTTCTGCTTAAACGGTACCACACCCCTATTAATTTCTCACTGGAATTCATTAAAACAGAAATGGTACGGTGTAAAACAAGTGTCCTGATGGTTTGTCTTTCTATACAGCTACCTTACTACACAGGATCACTCATTTGTCTTATGAAACTCAACAAGGAAGGAACACAACATGTTTGGTGGTGTGGCTTTTTTTGTGTGTACTTCCTTGGAGGGCTTTTCTGGAGAAAGTTACCAACTCATGTGCACAGGAATGTAACCCAAATAGAAGCAAACTCACTTTTGAACACAGTTTATTTTCAGAGTGTATCAACCACTAGGGCTTCCAGCTTGATTTCCTCCTCTTGCCAACTCTATTCACACCACATGAAGAAGCAAGTACCTCGTGCTTCCACCATGGCAACTCAAGGACATCCTCCCTCCAAACACTCCAGAACGGCAACAAGCTGGTTGGTGCATGGGGTGGTGATGCCAAGCCCTGTCCCCGTGGACCCAGGGGCAGAGGGGGCTGCCTACACGGGGGTGCCCTCGGGGGCCTGTGGTGCCGCTGCCTGCTGCATGTCCTCCCTGTAGCCCTTCAGGAGTTGGTTGAGCAGCGTCTTCTCACTGTCGCGGCGCTTACGGATGAGCGGTGGAAAGGGATTCCCCTTGAGCTCGATAACTGCCATTTTGGCACGGTCAAGGCCATCCCGGTTGGGGATATGCAGCATGCGGGTGTAGTTTCCGGAGTGGGGCTGGAACCGGGGTGCCAGCACCTTGAACAGCTTGTGGATGAGGTCCTTCTCCTGCGGGGCAGCACACTCAGCGCCAGCACCGGGGCCGGAGGGGGGGAGGAGGGATGTGGGGTGGGAGGGGATAGGTACCGACCGTCAGCCAGAAGTCTGCCATGCGCATGGCGCGCTCGTTGGTGTCCCCCAGCTTGGCGTACTCGATGAGCTGCGGGTGAAAACCGGCAGCGCCGTTAGGGACCCTGGGCCGCCTCTCCCCGCCGCGCCCCGTCCCGCCCCGTCCGCTCACCTTCTCGGCGTAGCCCCTCATCTCGTCGACCCGCGCCCAGGGCGCCTCGATCCGTTCGTGCCGCACCAGCGCCGTCACCAGGTTGCGCAGCAGGTCGATGCGCGACCGCGGGCCCAGCCCCAGCCGCCGGAACACGCGGCCATGCGAGATAGCGGCCGGCACCGACAGACGCATCCCGCCGCCCTTGCGGTCCCGCCCGGCCCGGCCCGGCCCTACTCTCCGCCGCGGGGCACCGTGGGACGCAGCGCCCGGCAGCCCCCGCGCTGCCGCGCTGCTCGACGGGAGCTGTAGTTCCGTGGCGGCGGGGCCGGCTCCGTGGTGCTGTCCCTGAGGCGACGCTGCGGCCCCCGCGGCCAGGCCGTGCCGGCGGGCGGACGGGGTGGGCTCCGAGGGGAGCAAGGAAGGCAGCCGGTCTCCGTGGTGCCCCGCACCGCGGCTGTGATGGGGTGCGGAACACTGCCCTCACGGGGGCTTTGTCTTATTCCCTCCTTCACCCCAGTACCCGTGGTGGGATGCCGGAGGAGCTCCAGACCCTTGTATCGCATCCCCGTGCTGCGCAGGAGCTGTGTACGCCGGCAGCGTGTGGTAAGGCTGGATCCCGCCTCATGAAGCCCTCCTGGGGTGCAGGAGCCGCCGCATGAATTGTGGAGGTGCATGTCTCGTATTTACACGAACTAGCCCTGTTCTGCAAGAGCTCATGTCCACATGAGGTTCAACAAGTGCAAAAGGTAAACCCCCAGTATGGATACGGGCTGGGGAGCAATGGGATTCAGAGCCCTGTGGAGAAGGACTTGGGGTACTGGTGAATGAAAGATTTGGTAAGAGCTGGCAACGTGCGCTTGCAGCCCAGGACGATCTCACCTTGGGCTGCACAAAAGCAGCATGGCCAACTGGTCACAGGAGATGATTCTGCCCCTCTGCTCTGGTGAGACCCCACCTGTGTCCAGCTCTGGAGTCCTCAGTACAGGAAAGACATGGACCTGTTGGGAGAGGGTCCAGAGAAGGGCCACAGAAATGATCAGAGGGGTGGAGCACCCCTCCTATGAGGAAGGGCTGAGACCTGGGCTTCTTCAGCCTGGGGAAGACTCCAGGGAGACCTTGCTGTGGCATTTCAGTTCTTACGAGGGGCCTGTGAGAAAGATGGGGAGAAACTTTTTAGCAGGGCCTGTTGCAACAGGACAAGGGGTGATGGTTCTAAACTAGAAGAGGGGAGATTCAGGCTGGATGTGACGAAAAAGTTCTCTACAAAGAGGATGTAAAACACTGGCACAGGTGGCTCAGAGAGGTGGTGGATGCCGCATCCTTGGAGACATTCAAGGCCAGGCTGGATGTGGTTCTGGGCAACCTGATCTAGTTGAAGATGTCCCTGCTCGTTGCTGGGGGGTTGGACTACGTGCGCTTTGAAGGTCCTTTCCAACCCAAGCTATTCTATGGTTCTGTGCTTCAGTACTCCTGGCAATGTAATTCAGCTCCAAGAAAAATGCTGAAGAGCAGCGTAAGGAGATTTTCTGCTATTTGTTTCTTCAAGCCAACATTTCTGTGTTTTGAAGGATTGTAACAAAAGCAGCTACCAACAGGGTAAGAAAAAATATCTTTGTTATTATGAATACAACATAAAATCACAGTCATTTTATACACATTTTAGTATTTCATATATAAATAAAGTGAACAATATAGTTACTGGAATGTGTAATAGGAACGAACATACGGATTTTAAGTGACATTAACAAATTCTTGGGCCCCACCCCCATTTTTTGTTTCTTTTCTGGGGCTTAGCATATTGACTCTGAAATACTTCTAGGAAGAAGGTTACTCAAGCTGAGATGCCACCAATAACTCCAGGCATTACCATAATTCCATTACGGTCAATTCTCCTCTCCTTTTCCAGATTTAGCCTGTGAATTCTGTGTCAGTATCCCCACATTGCAAGAAAGATTAATCCTGCATGTATTTGACACAGCGTTGAAAGAAAACATTTTCCAAGCTTTAAAATTTTGTTAAGCTCATTAGCAATCAGCATTTTCCCATCACTACACACTCTTGCAAATGTTTCCTTTAAATATATTTCTAATATTAATAAAATAACAAACTCTTTTATTTTTCTTCTGCTTATAACTTGATGTCTTAACATCAAAATAGTATTTCTTTCTAATAAAATTATACATAGTATTTATATGAAACAAAGTTGTGCATGAGCCAAGTAAAGAAAGTAGCCATGAGTGTATGTGTTTCTACATTCTGATTTTGGATTCTTGAGGGAGTTTGTTATTTTTGGAGCCACAAAGGAATAAATAATTTATAAGGTAATGAGTTCCCTGGCTGCCGTGTAACTAACTTAAGACTGGAAATGATTCCTCTTCTGTGGCTTTATGAAACTTTAGATATACTGAAGAAAATGGCACTTTTCTATTTGTGTGTCTTTATCCAGAAATTTTAATTAAATGTTTCTGATACAGCGTGTTATGGAAGTTATCATAGAGTGAATCAGGAATAAAATGAGAGAGGCCTAAGCAAAGGTCTTAGCTGGATGCAAACAGAAGGTTGAACCTTCCCAGCCAGCTGAGGGACTCTTCCCAGTCCCTCTGAGGGACTCTCCCTGCTGGCGGAATTGCTATGTCTTCTTGGGTGGATTTAATCTCTACCATGATGTCTCCTTGTTGCTGCTGGGACTCAGCCAACAGCTTGGAAGCAGGGAGTCTGGAAAGAGGAGGGTGAAGTACAAGGACAAAACCAAGGAGCACTTTCCTTCATCTTTTTTGATGGAGTAAGCATGTCTGTTGGAAACTGTGTTCTAGACTGTGAAAACCAATGATGCAGACTCCAGAAAGGGAAGTTACTGAGGTTTCCATTCAGAAAGGCACGTGAACATGTGCCATGTTCTATGTTTAAAGAGTCTGTAGGACAGCCTTCTCTGCTTACACTGTGCTTACAGTGAAGCAGGTATTTTATCTACTTTTCTGGTCCAGTCTCAGAATTTCCCTTCCATACTTATGCTCAGCAGGACAACTGCCACATACCCCTGAAATTGATGGTCAAACTGTAGGAACGTCTCATTTGTCTATATTTGGAAAAGCAGAACTTAGAACTAAAATAAGTGCCTTTTTTAGAACACATCTTCTTGTGATCAGGGGTCAACAGAATTTAGTTGGTGAGTAGGAAGCAATTAATCGAACTCATTATTCAGTATCTGATGGTCAAAAAACCCTGCAGCTACAAGTGCTATAGTGGGAATCAACCTGATCCAGCAGGTGATGGGGTGTGGTGGTAAACATATGCAAGAGTTAAATTATTTGTAGGAGTTACAAATATAACATTTGACATTTAACTAATTTACTCAAAATTGCATATTCATGAATGATGTTATTTTTATCTATGTGCCTGCATAAAATTAAGAAAATCAGTAATAAATGCCTCAGTTTATGCTGCCTTAGAGGTTTCTTTCAGCCTGCTGCATATAAGACCATCCCTCTTTTGACTACAAGTTCCTTCCCCAAGTCTTACTTGTTTCTTTATTACCTGGTTCACAAGACCACTTGGATCTGCAGCTGCTGGCAGATGTCCTCCCAGAGGAGAAGCCCAAAGACCACAGGGTGAGAGCACTACCACTTTTTCTAAGCTATCTGAGTGACTTAGTCATTGCTTTGTAAAAACTGAAATACATATAATGTGAAGAGGAATACAGAACATTAAGGGTCTTAAAGCTAATGCCCTTGCTTGTGATATAGTGATAGCAACAAGTTAGGAAATAATCAGAGGAATTAACACATTGTCTTAAGATAATATACGAAAGATAGGAAAGATCTAGCTAGCCAGCTCTTTATACAGCATGACTTGTACCGGTGGTGTAGAGATTACACTAACTACCTTTTGGCCTGGAAATATGGAAGGGAATCCAAACCTTTACAGTCTTATCTTTAAAGGGCTCCTTGTATTTTTTTGTATGTACTGTGTTAGAACAAGCCCTGAAAAAGACAGCAAAATAAGAAGTTTTTCTTTTCATTTGTAGTGTGGACATAAGCCAGCACTAAATATACTGTAAAAGTAGCAGCTACACAGATACAACATGGAAGTTTTGTGCTTAATATACTCTTTTTATCTTTTAAGCATGGCAAAGTCCTCAGCAGCTGTCATAATCCAAAGGAAATGGTAACATACATCATCCATGAGGTATGATCTAACTTGTGCATCCAATTTTCCAGTGTAAAAAAAGGGCACTCTCGCTCATCCCTCGTCATAAATATGGGATCCCATGTGCAGTACCTCACCTTAGCCATCCTTGTACCAGTTGAAATGTTCTGTCATTTGCACTCCTGCACCTACTCATACTCCTCATATACCCAGCCAAATACACTGCAACATTGTGTTTCAGCTCCGTGAATGCTATTTAGGTTGTTCTCATACAGCAGAGGAAGGAACCAGATGGAAGCTCTTTGCAAACATGAGGCCTCTGTCGGGTCTTGTTTCACTTGGACTTCAGTATTTCACCAAGGAAGACATGCATCCACAGGAGGTCACACTCTGACTCTTTCTGCAAGGCTGGGATTGGTTTTGTGCTTGCCAGTAAGCCTCCTTGACTCACTTACAATTGGTTTTCCTACTTTATACATCCCCTGTTCTCTTGCTTGTCTTTGTGTAATGTTTCCAGCATGAATCTGTTGAGGAAGGGAACTGACCTTCACACTCAGCAGCAGGTGAATAGTAAGGGAAAAATAGTGGTAGTTAGGTCAAATATATCTTTTTGACTCTTTTTGAACAGTCATCTAGCAACACAAATAATTTCCCCATCAAGAAGTAGTGCCCTTGTATCACTGTTTCACCTTTTTTTTAACTTTTTCTGTCATGGTGGAGCATAATAGAAGATATCTCACTTACAGCTAGTCTATGGCCTATGTTCTGAAGCAGGGATCCACTTCTCCTAAGACACTTTCCTAAGCCTGGGGACAGTAGGTGGAGACTTGAGTTCAGTGATGCAATATATTTACATGTAATTGTGGACCAAGGTTTTCATTATTAATGTTATTCAGGGATGGTGTTCAGCTACATGTCTGTCTCTGGCAAAATTTGGGTATTGGGTCATTTGGACATATAATGCAAGGTAGGCAGATGAAATGCTGTAGTCTAGGTAATACTAGAGCATGCCTGAATTGTATTATATACTAAGAAGTTTTTCTTGACAGTCTAGTACAATGCACAGTGGAGGCTTGACAGTATGCAATGACTACAAGGAGGCTACCATGAATCTGTAAAGCTACAGTACAGGCAGCATGGTTGGGGAAAAGCAGAGAGAAAACTGGGAAATAATATATATATATAAGTATATATATATTTTACATTGTCAGTGCATTTTTTATACTGAAGAACTCTAAAGGGGCTCTATTTTTTCAGTAGGCATAGCTAAGGATGGGCTGCTTTCTGTATCCTGGAGTCTCTGGGTGCTGCCCGTGGTTTGTAGTCTTCTCCAGATCCAAAATCTACTGTGTCATGATAGTTTGTAAATTCCTGAGGTAATGGAAACTCCTCTGTTGATGAATGAGTCCTGTGTCCAAATACTCTCTCTTGCAGCTCAGCGATGTCATTTCTGATGTCTGCCATCATCAGCAATAGGAAATCAAATGAACCTGGTGGGCCCTGCAGTCACAAGGCACGGTCAGAAATAATAACCCACTTCGGTCTCAGAGTTTTCAAACAGGTTGATATAATTACTCTTGCAGGGATGACCTGGTATAATACCGCTTCATATCAATTCCCAAACGTTAATGCTGTGGTTTTGAATCAACTGGCTTAGACAGCAATTTTCAAAAGAAGGTAAATGTTTTTGCAGACAGAGGGTATTTTACATTTATAAGAGGCTCAGCCCTTCAGTTACTTAACAATTTCTTTGCTATATCTGCCTCCTAAAATTATTTTAGCAGATTATGAAGATTCTCCTTGTGGGAATAGAGGAGATAAATCTTGGTTCCTTTTGTTCCCCCGTATTAAACTGATAGAAATTACACTCTTAGAATGACCAATCAATCAACAATTAGTATCTGTTTAAATATTTTCTCAAGAATGCTGGTATTTGGAAAGTGTCTTTTCAATATAGTAACCTTGCTGCTGTCCATCACTTACTAAATATATTGGCAATTACAATGCAGAGAGTAGCCATCTGGTTTTATGTGATTTTAGAAAATCATAATCTCTTTTTAGCTGACTTCACACAGTGAAGTACACTGTTTAATACTGAGGATACCCTGCTGGACACACTCTTAAAAATCCATTCTGTGAATGAGAAAACACCATAATAAATAGATTTTTAAACAGTTTAACTTGAAAAGAGGTTGTAAATATTCATCCTTTTCCTGATGTCTTGCCCAAAGCCTATAGCATCCCAAATCCTGGAGAGAGATGAGGGGCAGGATTTTAAAAGGTTCCAGGAATCAAGCTCCCATAAGGAGCAGTGACAGAACAGTACTAACTAGCACTCTGCATGGCATCTCACACTCCTGCCTTCTGAGGGTGTCCCACTGCTGTGTAGGGCAGAGGGGTACTTACTGCCTTCAGTGTCCACCCAGCAAGAGAAGAGGTGTGTAGGCAAAAACACTTGGATAAAAACCAGGTAATTACTTTCTTTCCAATAATATTTTCTGTGTATGTAAAGCATCTTTCACTGTGTTTTTGACAAGAGGTTGGTTGGTTGGTTTGTTTTCTTTTCAGCTGATTTGTGGTATGTAGTCAGCATCATTCTGTTGTGGAAATTCTTCCTCTGAGCAATACTTACAGGTATGCCTTTTGGTCCTGGTGCACCTCGCTCCCCCTGTAATCAATACCACCTCAATTAGTTTGTTGTGACTAAAGGAATTGAAAATAAAGATCACAATTTGCCTCTGCCAACTTCTTTATTTACTGTCTCCAGATCTGGAATCATCAGCTTACACTTGCTCAGAAAAAGAATGTGAAGGAGGAAGGCAAGGAAATTGCTGCTAATTCTAGTGGCAACAGAGTTGGGCACTTCTAACATTTCTCTTAGACTGTAACAGGCAAACCCTGTAACAGGAGAAATTAATAAATCTAATGAAATGGGTAAAGCGTCAGCATTTCTTCATGGAAAAGCTAAAAAAGCAGCACAAAAAGGAAAGGAAGCTGCTGGACACAGAGCCTGGCAGGACTGTTTCCCAGGCTTAAGGAATGGCAAATACAAAATAGCAGAAGGAAGACATGAAGGGATGAGATAACAGGATGTTTGCAGCTTAATAAAGGAAACAAGATGGTAAAAGGATGTGACTACAGTTGTGCAGAGGGCCTCTCTAGCAAATAAGCACTTCACATGTACATTTGCCCACATAATGAAAAACAGTACCTCTCCTCACCTTGCTGCCATCTCTCCCTGGGGCTCCTGGTGGACCCTGCAGAAGAAAAGAAAGTGTTTGCAAGGACATCAGCAGCCGTGGAGCTAAGGCCAATTGTGCAATGCACAATGGGAAATGAGAGTACTGACCACGGGGCCCCGTCTGCCCTGCTTAATATGTGATATGTCTGGAGATGGGCCCATAGGTCCCATTGATCCACGGGGTCCTGGCTGTCCGGGAGGTCCAGGTGACCCAGGAATTCCTTGACTCCCTTTTGGTCCTGGAGCCCCTGAAATCAACAGCAAAGGTTACCTCCTTAGGAGGAGCCCTCAGGACACTTCATCAGTGCAAGCAGTGGAGACTGACCATTTTTTGAACCACGCAATGAACTGATTGCCTTAAGACACCCAAATCTGTAAGAAGACAACCAACCCAGCTGTCATATGAGCTGTATTACTCCTTGTCACAGTAGCTACAAGGGATGTTCACAAAACAATTAAACCTTGTATATGCAAAGAAGCCAAGACTACGAGGTGGTTAGGGACACAGACTGGGAACAAAAAGAAAATCAGAAATGCCTCATTTTCACACAAAGAAGAAAGGAACAAGTCTCATAAAACTCATAGGAATGTTACATCAAAGGCATCTACTATGCATGACTGGCACAGAAGCAAGCACTTTTCAGAGGTGAGTTGCTTCTGTTGCTTCTCTCTTTTGTCCAGTACAATAGCCTATGTATGAGGTGCAAAAAAGGCACCATTATTCCATTTTGTTTTACATTCTTTTCAGCTCCTGCTGGTTCAGCAGAGAATGTTAATTTTCAGGAAGCACATAAGCCACAAAACATATGTTTAGCTCAAGAGAAACACTATGAAAAGCAAAAAAGGAAATCTGGCACCTGAAACAACATTTGCACAAAATAAAGACCATTAAAGTGTCACTCGCTGAATTGCTTAATAGGGGAAAGCACTGTTCTTCATACTGAAGGCATGTGAAGCACGTATAAAATGGAAGTCAGAGAGTAGAAAGGGTTCAGCAGGACAGAATACGTATAGTTAGGGTTTTCAAAAGGAGTAAAATCAAGTTCAGTGTTGAACCTCAGACGACTCCTAGAGACCAAGCAGCGCTCTTGCGGGTGGCAGGGCAGACAGGAAGTGCGCGAGAGTGGTTTTCAAGTGGAAAAGAACATTCTGCAGCACCTTGGAGAGCTCAGTCATGGGGGAACCAGATGGAAGACCTGCGGGGTCAGGCCTGCGTTGGACTGTACAGTTCAGAGTCCGAGAGAGAATCTCTAACCATACTGTCCTTGCAGTTATGATGTACTGAAGACTGAATATACTCATCCTCCAAGAAAATGAGATAAAGACTCAAAAACCAAAGCAAGACTGCAAAAGTGGGAATAAATGTGTGTGTGCAGCTCGGTTGTAAGTAAATAAAACCTTGTAAGGAATATCTGCTACTCCTCTGGAGAATATTCCTGAAAGCCAGCACAATGCTAAAATTCCTTGGAGTCATTGCTATCCCAAGATTAGATGTGCATTCAACAGAGTTTGCAAAATTGTTAGCATCACTGGCTGCTGGTTGCAAGGTGTCTGGCTTAAGTCAGAGCTGTAGGAGTTCTCTGCTTTTATGACTTTTCAAGCTATACCTTAGCAAAGAAGGTGTGAGTAGAGTTTTACATTTCTTTTCAGATTCCTTTGAATCTGGAAAACAACATAAAACCAGCAAATGAATCCTTGCAAAACCAGATGAGTTAAAATAGAAGAGCTGGCACAAACCTGCACAAACTGAAAGCACATTTTCTGTTTTACTAATGATAGTGAGCTAAAGCAATAGGCATTCCTGAAATGAAATAGAGAGTGTTTTAAGACAGATTTAATATACAGGAAATGACAATTGAAGCAGGTGAGATATCACACAGAGAGGGAGAAATTTAACACATACAGGACAAATGCAGGTTGCATACCAAAAACCACATGGAGGCTAAGTCACAATGGATGATATTCAAGAGTTGTCAGAGGCTGACCGTAATGACCAGAAAGTGTTTCTTTTTAAATTTAGCAGAAACACAAATATAATGATAACAATCGAAATATGAAACACATTAAATCCAATCACAGTGAAAGATGTGCTTATGACTTTTATTCATAGCACTATTGCACATTCACATCTCTCTGGTCTGTATCTTACCTGGAGGGCCTGGTTGGCCAGGCTGGCCTGGGGGGCCAGGGATATATGCATTAGATGCAAGCACTTTTTCACCAGTGATTTGCTTGCTAAGATCAGCAGCATTATTTGGTAGAAAAGCAACCTGCCAAAAACAAAAATCAGTGTAAGCCCTTCACCTTTCAGCTGGATGAATTACATTCTTAGTTAAGCGTTCATGTGGACAAACACCATATATATGTTTTCCAGGAAAATACAAAATGTTTAATCATATCCTTCACTGAAATAATCAGAAAAAAATGTTACTGTGTGAGGCTGTTTACTTCTCAAGCCACTGTGGAAATACTGCAAGTCAATCCAAATGGAGGGCAGGAGAAATGCAGGAGAGATAGAGCAGCAAGTTGTCAAAAACTTGTCTCATAGCTGCTTGGATCTTCTCAGGAAAACTTTTTCCTTATTTGAAGTTTTCTCTGTTCATTTACTGCTCTTTCTCAGGACAGCATTAGCTCAGATACCTGAGTTATCAGTTTCTGCACAGCCTGTAACTTTTCATGGGTTTCAATGACAGCTCCGAATCCTTTGTGTGTCTGGCCCTGTAAGCCTACTGTTTAACCTGACAGATGTCTGGATCTGCTCCGCATAGAGACACAAAGCTAAAGTAAGTGAGAATGTCAGGAGAATTGCACACTGTAGTTTAAAATGTCATTATCAATTATGTCAGATCCTTAATTACCCATGAAATATTAATCTGCCCAGATAGAATAATTAAACTCTTCTTTCTACAATGAGCTTACAGCATTGATGAATAACAGAAGATAGACTGATGTCATCTACCTGGACTTGTGAAAGCATTTGACACTGTCCCACACAGTATCCTTTCTCTGGATTGGAAAGACATGAGTATGATGGATGGAACACTCAGTGCATAAGGAATTAGCTGGATGGTCACACTCAAAGAGTTGCAGTCAATGGCTTGATGTCCAAGTGGAGACAAGTGACAAGTGACATTCCTCAGGGATCAGTGTTGGGTCTGTCACTGTTTAACACCTTTGTTGGTGACAGAGACATTGGGATTGAGTGCACCCTCCGCAAGTTTTTTGCTCTGGGGTCCCCAGCATAAGAAAGACATGCAGCTATTGGAGCAAGTCCAGAGGAGGCCACAGAGATGATCTGAGGGCTGGGGCACGTCTGCTATGGAGACAGGCTGAGAGAGCTGGAATTGTTCAGCCTGGAGAAGAGAAAGCTCCGAGGAGACCTTAGAGCAGCTTCCAGTGCCTAAAGGAGCTACAAGAAATTTGGAGAGGGACTTTTAACAAGGGCAGGTAGGTAGGGATAGAACAAGGGGAAATGGCTTTAACCTGAATGAGGATAGATTTAGATTAGATATGAGGGACAAGTTCTTCACTGTGAGGGTGGTGAGGCACTGGTACTGGTTGCCCAGAGAAGTTGTGGCAGTGTTCAAGGCCAGGTTGGACGGCGCTTGGAGCAACCTGGTGTAGTGGAAGGTGCCCCTGCCCATGGCAAGGGGTTGGAACTGTATGAGCTTTAAGGCCCCTTCCAACTTAAACCATTCTATGATTCTGTGATTCTATCATATTTAGAAATATTGTGCAAATGTTTAGTCTCCAGAACCAGCTGAAGGGAGATGACATGGCAGGAGGCTGGTTTGTAGTGAGGAAAGAAGATTATTAGTGGCGATTGGCTGCATGTACAGTTGGGAATTTTGCTCTGCCAAATGGAACTGAAGAGTTATTTGAGCAATACCAGGGTAGATCTATTCCTGGGTCAGCTCTGTAGCTCCCTGAATGAATTTGGCTGAGTGGTGATGCTGGATTCTGTGATATCTGTGTGGGAGGGCTTCATTAAATAAAATATACAATGACTCCTGCTACCTGACAATGCTTTAATCAGCTCTTTGGAACTCCCTGCACAGGGCTGTTCTCAAGAATCATGTTTTCTTCTGTAATTTTTTGATACACATGCTTCAGGCCTTAGTGCAAACCTAATGTTTGTTGATACACAGAGGAAAAAAAATGCTATGCACTTGCACTACACAGTATAACTGGGCAAATCTCTTTTGTCAAGTTATCTCTTAAGTATGCACTTTAAGGGCAGCCAGTGCTGCTTGTAGCTTGGTGTCTGGGTGCACAGAACAGTTCTGAAGGAAGCAAAAGTGAAGGAAAAAAGACTTAAAAAAAGATATAAATATTAAGACAGTTCATGGTGGCATTTCTGAAACCCCAGTCTGATTTTTCAGAGTGCAATTCAAAACATGATGACAGGAATACAAAGATTTATCAGCCATTTGTGACTCAGATTTTGGAGAACATTGCTGTTCCAAAACACAAGATGAACTAAAGGCAAATCGAGTGGTGTAAGTCTTACAAGAATTTGGTAGAGTCAGTCCACCCCCACAGAAATCAGTGACTGGATGAAGTCAGCACTTCACAGAAGCCCCACAGGGTGTTTCTTATGAGTTTACTCCTACGAATCTGCGCACATAGAAAATGGGGATCCAGCACACCTACTGCTCTGGGGTGGACTGTCAGCTATAGTTTTACAAGGAAAAACATCTACTTTGTTTATCAATGATCCTGCAGCTTTCTCAGCCAACATCCCAGCCACTGCAGCACACAACAAAGTGTGGGACGGCTGAAAAGGCTCCTCCATGAGCCACGGTACCTTATGCCTGGTGCTGAAGAGGAAAATTCAGTAGCTGGGAGCTCTCACAACCACACTTGCAGGGACCAGCATGGGGAGGTCAACTGCCCAGTTCTGGTCAGCACACTGTAAAGTTTTGTTTCTTGGAGCAAGGTCCTGTCCAGAGGAGGGTCCTGGTGGATACAAATGGAAGGGTTGCAAGGACCATTGTGCTGCAAAACCTTCACTATGTGACTCTAGTCAAGGGCTCTGCAGTGCTAATGCTGCCATGCTAAAACCAAGACAGAATCCTGTGACAACCTAAAAGTACTGGATTTTCCAGGCAGTTTTTGTGAGAATATTTTCAGTGTCATCAGTGGGTTTCTTCTTAAGGTCAGTGAGTATTTCTCCTTAATGGTGTGCACCGTTGAGTAACAGCTTAATTGATGTCCTGTTTAGAGCTTGTACTTAAATTTTCTACCAGATTCTGTTTTGGAGATGTATTGCTATCTCAGCTAATAAATAGACATCACTTAGTACCTGCCATGAATGTAACTCTTCAGGTTATATTGCAAATGGCCAGGCTGGAGTAAAAAGGCATGCTTAGTGGTGAAGACTTATCATGAAGAGGAGTTGGAAGTGTGTTCTTTTCTGTTGATTAAATATTGACTTGTTCCTGCCAGCAAGGCTGTTGTAATAACTAAGTTAAAAAAAAAAATCACATAGCTGCTGTGAAAGCATCTACGCATGCTTCCCCACTGAGTCAGCTGGACCTGAGGCATATACTGAGAGCGCCAAAATACCCAGTCTCTGGTCTAGCTCACTGCTCTTTGATATCTTCTGGCCAGAAAATGGTTGTTACATGCACTGGGGCCAAACCATGTGTTTTTGATGTCGACTCACATCCTCTTTGGGATTGGCTAACTCACTGGCCTAATTTCTATTTCACCTTTTAACTGAACCAGGATCATATTTCAGAGTGACCTTGGCTTTCTCCATCCACAGCTCCAAGTCTTAATGGCCCTTGGAAAATATTTTTTTGCTTACAAATATTAGTGAGGGTAAAATTTAAAGAAAGAGAGTACTAAAACCAAAACTCCCATATGCTGTGTTGCATGCTACATCTGGAGTTTTGGGTAGTTTCTAGGAGATGTGTGGTTTAGGCGACTTTGACAGTGCTTGACAGAAGTGATGTGGAACATGGTTTTCTAATTAAACGCGTCTTTGCAATATGATCCAGCTTACTTGGTTGTTTTTTTTTTCTTTTGTTCTAAATTGTTGGCTGATGTCAGCATGTTAGATATATTTCCCCAGTTTTTCAGCCTTCCATTCTTCTTCCTTCCAGCACGGTCTGAGATCAACAAAGGACTGCCCACAGTTCCCTAGTATCATGGAGCAGTGCATCCCACTGGATTGACCATGCAAGGTGACTTTCTGTTCCTGGTGCTAGAACTACTTTTTCCTGCATCATTTCAAGGATGTTGCAATCCTCCAAAAACGTTTTGGTGCCATCACCAGAGGTAGCAGGACTTGAGTTCACTCTGTCCTTTCTGAAGGAGACACAAATCTGCACCTCCCAGTTCCAGAAGCATACACCAGTTCCCAATTGTAGAGTTCGCTGTACTGGATCCTTCACAGGCTCTTCTGCTAAACATAATTTTGCATAAAGTTCATAAAATCTGAAAGCCTTAACCACAAGACTGAAGACTCATTCTCATAAACTGTCTCTCTGGCAGACGGAAATGATTTTTTCTATGCAAACCAGAACGGCTTCAACCACAGATATTAAGAGACATCCTCCCCAGAAGAACTTGGCCACGAGGAGCAGCTGGTGAAACACAAGGGTTCATCTCCTCCTGGGCAGAGAAGTAGCATGAGGTTAGGTCTCCTCTCTGTAGGGGTGAAAAATGCTGAGGGTATCGGGGACCACCTCTTCCAGTCCTGTCTGTGTGAGGCACAACCCAGGGCTCCCTCTGAGGGCACCAAATAAATGAATTCCCACTAGGAAGATACTTAGGGAAAATTTAAGCTGTGGACCATGACGGGACTTGGCTATGAGGCAGGAGTGAGCTGCTTAGTTTGGCTGCAGCTACTGTACAAGTGCTCACAGTGTCAGGTATTGATAGTCTTGGTTTTCCAAGAGTGAGATTTGAAAACAGGCATCTAACAGTGAAAATTGGACACAAAAAACTTTCTACCTATTCAGGCCATTGGTTTCCATCAATTCTCGCAGCAAAGGACTTGACCAACAGTGTGACCCAGATCCCTCCCTAGAGGTCAATGTCAGCCTACTCAGCATCACAGACTGCAGCTGGACAAACAGCCACTAAAAAGAGTAGATTCTTTTTTAACCTGTCTGCTACCATTTGTTTGAAAATCAGAATCTCCATTGCACATGAAATTCTGCCACTCCCACATTCCTCTCCATCCTGATCCAGAAGGAAAACATGACATTTTGAGATTTTTGAGATAAAGGATATCCCTAAATTCAGTGTATTTCATGTAAGTGAAGTAGATGTCTTTCTTCCTAATATAAATTGCATTGCATGAATAACATTAAATGCAACAAGTGAAAACACCAAATTGTGTTTTGACACAATGAAACTAAATGAGCACCCTGGGTGAAATAATTACAGCCTGTCAACATGAATTGTTGAGAATATTCCTGCAGAACATTTCAATTTAAATGTTTGAAGGTGATGTTACCGGAAAAGGAATTATACCTGAATACCTACACCTGCCTCTCCAAATTCTAGGTTGAGCCTCTGAGTTAATTCAATCCCACTCAAGTGCAAAAGGAGGCCACTTACAGGAGCAATTAAAGTTAAAGGCCAGGACAAGTTTTAAAGTGCATTATTGTTTACTTGTAAGAACAAGGGTGAAAACAAAAAAGGTTAGGGCTGAGAGTTTTTCTTTGTAAAAGAATCAAAGCTTAGTGGTGTTTTTGTTTAGCCACATGCCTCCTGTTTGGAAAGAATCCTGTATCAGCATCCCATTAATGCAAAATCATGTTCTCCCATGCTGTGGCATCTGCAGAATGTCTTGCACTTGCTTGTACTAAAGGTGGATCAAGTCCAAAATCTTGTGCATTTAGAATGAATGAAAAGCTGAGGCCAGCACAGATTGCCAAGAAACCTGGACTCAGAGTGGGATAGGAGTTTGGCAGACTCTGTTACCATTAGCTTGGTGACACAGCTCCATGAGCTTGGTTAGCAATCTGCGTACAAGCAATACAGAAGTGTAAAGAAGAGATGCCATTTCAGCATGATTTAAAAATATATTGCCATTATCTTTATGGCCACAAGTGCCACAGGCTCTGCCACAGGCAGTGACAGCTCAAACACTTAAATTTAACCTCAATTGTCATAAAACATTCAGGTCTGGTAAAGACGTGGCTGATCAGTGTTCTTACCTTTTGCTTCAGTTGTAAAACCATCTGCTTTATTTGATGAAATTCTTTACAAGAGGCACAACATGTCCCTGGTTTCACCACATTTTCAGATTTCTCAGTAAGCCCAGCTGAAAGAAAGCAGTTTCCAACAAAAATATAAAGATCTGAAGTAAATAAATTCATAAAGTGATTGCAAAAGCAACTTGAAGGTCGTTACATTTCCCCAGAATGTGAAAGGAGGAGAAAATCTTGCTATTATTAATGCTTTGACTGTGAATTGCTATGTAAGCCTGAAAACTTTGCAGGGACAGCTCTGAGCTCATTTTTAAAGCAGCTGTTTCCAGTTAACAGTCCCCCAGGAATTTATTTATTTTAATACCTGGAAGAGTTTACACCACTTCTTTTATCTTTGTGTTTAGGGTAGGCTAACCCTACAGATCTGAACTGATTTACGGTCCCCAAAAGGCAAATTTTCATATGCTATAAATTACAGTAAAATCCCTCACAATATGGTCATTTCATTCACTTTGCACAAACTGCTTTTTATCATCACAGGTTATTCCTCCATGTGATGAAATCAGCCTGAGAAGAGACAGGCATTGAGATTAATGACAGGGATTTAAATCCGTGCAAGAGAAAGGGTCACACCTGTTGATACTACGCATGAATGGGATCTTTTCAAGATTCCATTAAATGATGCAAACTGTAAGAGATACCACAAATGTTATTCTTGCCCTTTTCCCAGTCCCATAAACTGTGAAGCACTTCTGCATCACAAGCAAACAAGCATTGTTTTAACAGATGTCCACTTAAAGGGAAACTTTAGGTGAGCTATTTTGCTTTCACATACAGTTACTGAGAAGCATCAAGTGTGTGGAGGCCTTCTACAATGTTACCTGGAAGGGTTGTTAGACACCTTTGAATACCAGCCTTTCTGAGCATGTCCTGTAATGGAAAAACTCTGCAGGTGCTCCTGGTTAAAGCCAGCAAATCCTCAAAATCTTCAAAAAGGTTTAACTACAGTGCACTTAGCTATTGTGTTATACTTCCTTCTTGGACAGGCACTCAAATGTCCTTCACCTTTTCAGAAATATGCATTGATTTTGAAAACATCTGCGTCATTTTAAATGAAACCAGAAGTTTCTAATGCTACAGATATTGTGTAGTACTTAACTTGAAATATTTTCAGGGTCCCATAAGGAATATTTCATCCATCAGATGGTCACCTATGGAAAATCAACTAAAGCACTAATTTAGGAAAACCTGATTTTTGGTGTGTTTAATCCATTGGATTTAATGCCACATCAGATATGCTTGCTTTTAGAAGACAAAATTTTATTTTTCTCCTGATCAGGTAGGAGTGGGCTGTAAGGGCAAGGTGCTGGAATGACCAGCAACATTAACACTGGTGTTAGCACTGAGCTGATCAGAAAATTAGGATGCAAAGGCTTGGGCTTTTCTCCAGTCATCAACTGCCTGCTCCCATGGTTGCAGTCCAATGGCATTACAATAATACACAATTTATTTAATGTTTTTATGGTAGTAAGCACACTACTGTTTGCGCTTTCCAGCCCTTCCTGATCGTGCACAGCTTGGTAATACTTGAGCAGCTTTCCATACAGTGTTCAGATGGCTCAAAGACTTAAGGCAGAAAAGTATGACTTGGGTTTTTCTGATGATCTCTGCGTAAGATCATAGAATCATAGAATCATAGAACAGTTAGGGTTGGAAAGGATCTTAAGATCATCTAGTTCCAACTCCCATGCCGTGGGCAGGGACACCTCACACTAAACCGTGCCGTCCAAGGCTCTGTCCAACCTGGCCTTGAACACCACCAGCGATGGAGCATTCACAGCTTCCCTGGGCAACTCATTCCAGTGCCTCACCACCCTCACAGTAAAGAACTTCTTCCTTATATCCAATCTAAACTTCCCCTACTGAAGTTTGAACCCATTACCCCTTGACCTATCACTACAGTCCCTCATGAAGAGTCCCTCCTCAGCATCCCTGTAGGCCCCCTTCAGATACTGGAAGGCTGCTATGAGGTCTCGACGCAGCCTTCTCTTCTCCAGGCTGAACAGCCCCAACTTTCTCAGCCTATCTTTATACGGGAGGTGCTCCAGTCCCCTGATCATCCTCGTGGCCCTCCTCTGGACTTGTTCCAACAGTTCCATGTCCTTTTGATGTTGAGGACACCAGAACTGCACACAAGACTCCAAGTGAGGTCTCAGGAGAGCTGAGTAGAGGGGCAGGATCACCTCCTTTGACCTGCTGGTCACGCTACTTTTGATGCAGCCCAGGATACGGTTGGCTTTCTGGGCTGCAAGCGCATGCTGCCGGCTCACGTTCATTTTCTCATCAACGAACACCCTCAAGTCCTTCTCCACAGGGCTGCTCTCAGTCTCTTCTCTGCCCAGCCTGTAGCTGTGCCTGGGATTGCTCCCACTCAGGTGTAGGACCTTGCACTTGTCATGGTTAAACTTCATCAGGTTGGCATCAGCCCACCTCACAAGCATGTCAAGGTCCCTCTGGATGGCAGTCCTTCCTTCCAACGTATCAACCAAACCACACAGCTTGGTGTCATCGGCAAACTTGCTGAGGGTGCACTCAATCCCACTGTCCATGTTCCCAATAAAGATGTTGAACAAGACTGGTCCCCACACCAATCCCTGAGGGATGCCACTTGTTACTGGTCTCCAGCTGCACATTGAGCCACTGAGCACAACTCTTTGCGTGCGGCCATCCAGCCAGTTCTTTATCCACCGAGTGGTCCACCTATCAAATTGATGTCTTTCCAACTTAGAGACAAGGATGTCATGTGGGACAGTGTCAAACGCTTTGCACAATTCCAGGTAGATGACATCAACTGCTCTACCCCTATCCATCAGTACCGCAGCTCCATCATAGAAGGCCACCGGATTGGTATGGCAGGATTTCCCCTAGTGAAGCCATGCTGGCTGTCACCAATAGAATTTCAGCAAATTGCTTCTGGCTTCAAGACTGTTTGGCCACAACATGTCCCAGATGGACTCCAGCCTTTATGTGAAGATACCTGAACACACAGCATTTGCTGGTTTCCTTCCTCAGAGCAGTATTTCTAAGGCCAATCATTTTGCTTTTGACTCCTTCCAAAGCCTATTTGCCCATAAGCCTTTCTCTGATAAAGAGTCTACCATGCAAGGGTTTTTTTTTATCCCTTAACAAGGAATTGATATGTTGTAATCAAGACATCTCTTGATATTTCTCTAAAGTAGGATTCTCTTGACCGCAAGTCAGTATTGTGGCTCCCTCATGGAATTCTTCCTCCTGCTCCAATTTTTTAGCTTCCTTTAACAAAAAAAATCAGTGTTTTGACATGTGCATTTTTGGACCTGTGTAGGATTTATAGATGCACTTATAAAAAGCCTTCAGAAAAAAATGCCCCCCCTTTTTTCCCCAAACTCCAATAAATTTTGGGTTTGGTACTAGTCTTAACCAAAATCTCTTTTAATAACTATCTTACCAAACAAGTTCCCTCATACTGTGTAAAGAAACTTTGCTGAAAACAACATACAATCATAGGGAGAAACTGCCAGAGCCTCTGCTATTTGAAACCTAGTGCAGTCCCTGTAGAATCAGTGGAATTATGTGTGGATTAAGAAACAGTGAATTTGGCCTCGTGTTTCATTCTAAAATCCAGTTTATCTTCCAGAAGGATGTGGCACACAGGGCTGACAAGTATAGATAAAACAGGGCTGTAAAAATTCATGGAGATGAATGTGGGGGGGTTAGCTATGGTTTAGGAAATATCATACCAGTGAGATTTCTCCAAATCCAGTTGGATTGACTTGTCGGAGGAAGAAGTCCAACAGCGTCATATAAGCTAATATGAGCTGCGTCCCTGGAGAGAGGTGGAATCCCCCTAACTCATTCCAGACAGAGGTGATGATTTGCCCAGGGAAAAAGTCATCCATCAAACATTTGCTCTACCCCCATCTGATCCTGTATCAGGACCAAACTATGAACAAAGCCAGAATAAAGCATGGATAAAGCCAGAAGCCACCTAGGACAGGCCGGGGGGGGGGGAGGGGGGGGGGGAGGGCAGGAAGTGATTAGATGGAGCCACCCATGCACAGTGCAGAAACAGAGGTCACCCACCACGGTTAGTTTGGCCAGCACTGAGCAAGACACTCATACAGCCTGTTTCCATTGCACAGACCTACACCAGAATACAAATTATTTCAGAGAAGGCTTAAACAAGCCCCATTTCATGAAGGCTTTCTAAATCACAAAGTCTAGCTCATGCATGACCTTGCTGTCCTAATGGGGGTCCTTTCATCTCAGTGAGACACTGGTGTGCGCCGTGGCACCTATCAGTAAGAGATCTGCTTGGGGGAGCGATGTGTTTTCTTTGCATGTGCTCAAAGAGTCTGCCTTGCTGACGCTGGAAGAGAAGGAGATACTGGCTGGGGAGAGCTCTGCAGGGAGCTATGCTGCGGGCAGTCTTAGCATGGAGACCGTTGAGTTGATCATCTGTGTTGCATTATCCAGGCTCAGCCTGCTGAGATGGTTTCATTTGCCTACTTATAGTGAGGAGAGTGTATTGTCTCCATCAAATGTGACATGTCTGTGGATGCAGGAAAAATGCTCCCTATTCTTGTGCCTGCTAACAGACCCAAAGCTCTTGATCGAGCCCTGTTATAGAGCCAAAAAGTGCCGGGATTGCAGCCTTCAGGCACGGCTTGATGAGAACATGAATAATATCTCCTGGAAAATACGTGAAATGCTTAGAGCTGGTGAGTTTTCATGTCTCTCACATTAAATGTTAAAATAAAATTTAAGTGTTCCATCTTCGAAGAAAAGCAAATAATCGATTTATTGGGAAGTGATTCCGGCTTGGATGTGGTGCTCCAGAGCGGTGCAGAGCTAGGTCTGACCACGGGGTGGTGCGTCGTGACAGCCGGTCCCTCTCAGCTGCCCAAAGCCTTTTCTTTCGGATGAGTTACGCGCATGAGCCCGGTCAAACAGCAATGACCAGCTCCTCCTGAATTTGTCCCAGGGGCCTGGCAATTAATAACACTGACTTGGAGTACAGTGGGGTAACAGAGCGGAAAACGGTCTCCCGTGCTTCACATCGCTGTTTGGGAAATGTCTTGAGAGAAGGGCAGTTTTTTGTTCCAGATTAACTACTGGAACTGACATCTTTATGTGGAGTACACATTCAGGGTAAAATTGGTGCTTTTCAAATATCAGAATTATTTCCACAGCCTTTACTATTTTGCACGGTTGGTTATCCTGAATGCTTTGGACACTGCTCTGTCTAGTAATTTGAATTAGCCAGTGGAAAAGTTAACTAGAAAACTATTTGCAAGGGGATTATATGGGTTATATCTCTTTCCTTTACGACTTCCACACACTTACAGGAAAAAAATTGAAAAGCTACAAGGAACAATTAAAATTAATGGAGTGTCTCCAGTTACATGTTTTCAGAGGAAAACCAAATTATAAATTGCTCTCGTTATCCAACAGGATTTGGAGCACCGTGAAAGTAACTGTCCAGGCGTTAATTGATGAACCTATGATAAATCATCATTCATCAAAAGAGGAGGTTTTGGGTTGTTTGGGTTTTTTTCTTTCGCAGAGCACAGGTTGTTCTCTTCCTCCTTTCTTTTCAAATTGTCATGTTAGTATTTAATGTGCAGTACTCTGAATGCTGTAACTTAATAACTGGGATGAGGTCAAAAACCTTAAAATCATTTATACACAGCACACACATGTACTTGGAAACCAACAGTGAAAATCAACAACAAGCTCTCATTTCTACCCCTTTTCCATCACAAATTATTTTCATTACAAAAAGTCACAAGACACGCAGACTAATTGCAGGTCAGCAGAATTCAGTGTTACTCAGTATAATTTAGCAACTGATTTAAGCAAGGCTTGGAAAGTGTGTTGTATTCCCAGGCACACCTTCTCTGAGCCTCTGAGTGCCCAGAGGCACTTAACTACCCAACCCAGGGCCATTTGCTAATCTCAGGTATAGGCATGTGCATACAAATTGAAGTAACTGAAATTAATTTAATTAACAGATTAAATTAATTAAGTCTTATAAGGGTATTTTTTTTCCTGTTTCCTATGCTCTGGATCACAAACTAAGTATAACCCAGGTTTGTACGGGAGCAAAATATGGCTTTTAGCAGGTGGATCCAGCAGAACTGTCTAACTGAAGCTGTAAAGGCAAGTTTCACTCTTCAGCACTCTGTCTCTCTGGGGAAGATGCTTTCCACATCCTTCAATGTGCTTGCACTCTTTCTTATAGATGGGGCTACTAGTTTACTGCTCTGTGTGTGCAGCTCATAAACTGGGAAGGATGAGAGCATGAAGCAGGACTGCTCCTTAGGGGCTTGGCTGCCCAGCAAACAGCCCAGACTCTGCAGGAGCATCAACTACATCCCAGGTTCCCAGGTTCAGACCCCAGCTCTAAGTATAGCATAAGGAGCGGTTCCTCTTTATGACAGATCAACCTTTTAGACAGCACTTTGGCCCAGAACCTTTAAACCCCACTAGCATATACCTCTGTCTCCTTTGGTGCATGTCTTGCCATCCTCCTCCCGCGTATAACCTTCATGACACTCACACCTGTAGCTGCCTATGGTGTTGACACAGATCTGAGAGCACAGGGTCCCATTGCTTGTGGCACATTCATCTATATCTGGAGAGGAAGAAGAATCATAGACTCACAGGCTCATGTGACAGAAAGTTTTGGCTTAGAAGGGACTTTAAACATGTAGTTCCAATGCCCTGCCATGGGCAGGGACACCTTCCACTACAGCAGGTTGCTGAAGCCCTGTCCAGCCTGGCCGTGAACACTGCCAGGGATGGGGCAGCCACAAGAGTTCGAAACGCTCCAAAGCCAGAGGTTTCACACCTCAAATACAACAAAAGACTTCCTCCAAAGGTACCAGAAGATTTCGTGGCTTAAATATATGAGTAATAGCAGCACTGCTGGTGCATTGGGCTTGAGCTCTATGCAAACTGCACATTTATTATTAACACACCTGGCATTTTATCAGTGAACATCTCTTGTCCATTTCTTTGCATTAAAAAGCTCACAAGCAAAGCTTGATCTTGCAAATCTTGGTTCCCTGGCACAACAAAGGCACGTCAGACTAGCCACACAATGACCGCATGTGAATGATCAGTCCTGAATTACATAGTGGCTATATGAATCAAACCACAAGGATTTATTTTCATAATTAGGCCCAGTTATAGTGCTTTGAGGGATACTGTTTGCATCATATCCCTTGTCTCAGGCTAAAAGCCCAAACCTGCAGAAGGAATTAATTGAGGGAATTACATCAGCCCAACATTTCAAAGTGTTTGGGTGCATATGTCTCATTTTAGGTATTACCTACTAAAAAATTTCTGGGGGATTTAGATCACTTAGGTTTAGAACCAATCCTTAATATAAATAAAATATATTTCTTCTGTAATACTAATGAAATAAGAAAGATTTCAGATCTAAACTGACTCCTAAAAGACCTTAGGGGCAGAATGCATCAGTAAGTATAGATGAGCTCAACATGTACTTCTACCTACCCAGGCAATATGGCTTTTCTCTGTTCCTGTGCCTCTCCCGATCATAGCGGTACCCAGGATAACAAGTGCATAAGACTCGCCCAAAGTTATCTGTGCACTGCTGTTCACAGGGAGCTTCAGCACAGACATCATAGTCTGGAGAGAGAAAAATGTGGTTAGGAAAAATACCAGTGGCAGTAGCTAGGTGATACTTTGACAGTAAAATTGTAATTGCTAATCACAGCTTTACAGTAGTTAGACTGTTTCTGAAAGCTGGATTTTAAGCAAGAGTCACTTTCCCAGTTTGCAGAATTTAAGATTTCTTTTCACAGAAATATTTAATCACCTAAAAATTGTTTTGCTGTTTTATCTCACAATTTTTTTAAGTGCTGATAGCAACATTTCATACGCCGAATACTGTGGAACACTGTGAGGCTAACTGCCAAATCCAGGCATAAAGTATGTTATAAAGAAAACTTAATTAAAATTGCACTCTAATAATTCAAAGCCAGATGTAACCCTTCTAGCAAAGAACACATTGTTACAAAACCATCATCACTCTTCATAATAGCAACGTACAGATTAGGGTATAGTAAAGATGCTGGCCAGGCTTGTCAGTGAAATCCCAAAATTCTCAAGTCCCTGTTTGAAACCCAAAGGAGGGAGAATCTGTTTCTGATTTCAGTGCTATGCAGCAGCAGATGTGAAGTCCAATGAAGACACCAGAGCAAACCAGGGTCTGACCTGAAGAAGAGAGGAGCAGGAGCAGCATCTAGTCTCAAAACCAGCTCAGGCAAACACTGATGAGAGTCGGGTTTTATGCCAAAGCAAGTGGCAGTTTCTGAGATGATTTCAGAGGAACATCATCCTGTACACAGCATCCAGGTGGCTGCCACTGTGACCCTTCAGTGACTGGGTACTAGAGAGTCATAGCAGAAATATGCTGTCCATGTTCCAGACCAAATACATCTAAACCAAAGTGTTTCGACTGAGTTCCCAGCAATGCACTGTTTCCATATATACAGTATAAAATGATTAAAACCCAAACCCAGTGAGTCACAGTAATGACTAGCAGACATCCCTGGGTATGATGATTTTTCCAAACAATTAAAATGAACTGGTAGACAGTAAAGCAAGTGAAACCACATTTGCATGTTACACAAATTATTTGCATATTTCATAAATTATATGAAGCACACACGTGGCACTGAGGGTAAAAGTGACAATGTGCCAAGGTACAGAAGAGCGCCAAATTACACTCAACAAGCTGCTGTATGTCACACCAGAGCCCTTTAGACCAAGAAGTACTATTATAATGGTGCCAAACATTCCCTCCCTTGTGCTTGTCACCTTTCGAATAGCAGGCATCCTTTCTTTCCTTCTTATTTCACAACTGTGTTAACACTTGAAGCCTGCCTGCAGTGCTGCGGTGGTGAATGGCACTGCCAGGACACCCAGCAGGAACTAGGGTCGTGCAGTGCACAGCCTTGCTCAAGTGTGGAAGGAAAACACAGCCCTTGCCTTCAAACATAGTAAGCCTTGGCTAGTTTGGGCTTTTTAGGTGATGCTGGGGTTGTAAACTCCCGTTACATTTGGCAGTCCTAAATAATCCCAAATAAAATGTGGGTATTAGTGCTGTTTTTCCTGGGCATGGTTGCAATTTTAGTTTTCCATTGAAATAAAATCAGATGGAGAACAGACTAGTGTGCCCAGCACTGAAGTGAACATGCCTGCTCCTTAACCAGCGCGCCCGTGCAGATGCTGGATTTGGCTTGTGCCATGTTCTGCCTATTCAGAGTGGATGTAAAATGAGCTCTGTGCTCCCTATGCTTCCATGAATAGTTGTGCCCTAATAAAATAATAAACAACAGAAGGGATCACCTCCCACCACCACAAGCAGGATTAACTATGTGTAAACCTTTCCTAATAGACATTCATTTAGCCTGTACCTAGAAACCCCTGAGGGCTGAAGATGCCCCTCCATGCAGCCTATTACCAAGATTGAATGTCCCTGCAAATAGAAAGCCTTTTACTGATATCTAATCCAAACTCCCCTTGTAGCCATTTAAGCCCATTATTTTTGTCCTCTTCTTCTTGGCCATGAAGTACAGTTTACTTTCCCCTTGCAGCACATTTCCACATACCTAAAAACTTATCACGTTTCCCCTCAGCCTCCTTTCCTCTAGACTAAACAATGCCAGTGCTTTTTAATTGCTTCTCTTCTGCCATATTTCATCTAACTAGACTTTAAATGGCTTTCACATCCACCTAAATTTACTTTCATACAAAGCTAGGGAAGGGTCCAAGAAGTGGATATCTCCCTGCTTATGGCTGCCAAGGAGTCAACCCAAATCATACAATGGTTGTGGGCAGGCTCCACATCACAGAGCTGTGCGTCCCCAGGGCTTTGGTCCCAGGTGACACAACTCCCTCAGGAACAGTCCTCACAAGTGGGATGAAACTCGACAAAAGCTGCTGCACTATTTCTGTATGCTGTGCAGAACTGAGGATGCACATGCCCTTCCATGGTCAAGCCCCTTGTCTACCAGCCCAGGCTGAGAGAAATGTGGTTTGTGGATGAATTGAAGCCACACGATGAGGATGAGGGTGTTCCAGGCTTCAGGAAAATACAAAAACACTGGAGCACAACACCGAATGTCTCTGTGTATATTTCAGTGAACTCAGGAATGACAACGCAGCACCTGAAGTTGTACCAAGGAAATTTCTGAAATAGCATTAGTAAGGAAAGAACAGATCTGATCAGTGTTTGTCTGCCATAAACTATAACTAATGCACAGCCAAGAAACTCAAGTAACAAACCAGTAGTAGGGATGGTACTCTCCAAAAAGAAGCTGTTTCAGACTACATCTGTCCCTGCTTTACCCTCAGTGACTCCAGAAGACAGGACTTGGTTGGAGCTGTGAGTATCCAGAGCAAAGAAGAAGGAGATCATTCAGGAGAAAAGGGTGAGGAGCTGCTTTTTGACCTGCTTTACCGGTCAGGTGGAGAAGGAAGAGATGCTATAAGGGGAATCAGCCACACAAAGCAAACTCCACTTCAAGTTTCCTGAAGAGCATTGTCCTCTGCTCCTGCAGCTGAAACCCCGAGTGAGAAGGTGAGTCCAAAGCAAATGAAACGCAGAACCTGGGGCATGGGCTTATACTGGACTGCACTGATTTCTGTTGCTTTTCAAGGGCAGACAAGAAATAACAGGACAGAAACTGAAGATGGTCATGGACAAAAAGACAATCCTTTGGGAGTCTGTTTAAATAACAGCTGTCCAAGAAGGATATCACTGTCTTCCTGAGGCAGCTGTAAGAGGGTGGCCAAGGAAGGGTCTATTCCTGTCCCAAACCTCCTCTCTGCAGCCACTGCTATATCACAGAGAAGACAGGGCTGGAACTACTTCCCACATCTTTGACTTGCCAGTACTGGATTGAAAGGTGCAGATGTGCTCTAATAAGCTCACATCTGTAATATATTTATGTGGCTGTGTCGAGATATGCATTTCATACAGCTACTCTGTCAAGATTATGCCAAAACAATGTGTGAAGAGCCAAGTAATGTCTTGTAATGGACTAAGTGAAATGAGTGCTTCACTGAGTTGAGTTTCTTGTCCCTATACCAAGATGTTATAGTAATTGCTGTGGCCTCTGAACTTCAAGGCAAAATATAGATTGAGCTGAAAAAGGGTGAAAGGGGGTACGAGAGGAAAGAAGCCAGAAGAGAAATTCAATTAGTGGCAGAAAACTCAGGTTACTGAAATGCAGTTAACAGAGAGGATTAAGCAAATTCAGTGGGTACATAATAAATGCTGCTTTCATAATCACCTCAAGCCTCAAGAGATGAAAATTAGGAGCCTAAAAGAATATATTGCCATGGCTCTCACTTTATTTTTGTTCCTATCACTTCTCCTGCTGTACCCATTATATTTAGCGAATAGCCAGCATATAAAATGGTTACAATCCATAGGAAAAATGGAGGGCAGAGTGTAGAGTCCTGGCTTCTTTCCACCCTGAAAGGAGGACTTCTGCTTCCTATGCACACAACTGCCTTGCACAACAAAGCACAACTGCCTCCTCCAAGTGTCTGTCTCACTCTGAAGCTGCCATCTCATGCCACACACACTGAAGTGAAACTCACTGCAAAACCACATCTTGGAGCATCTATTTCACCCAAACTCTTCCCAGCTCCCCGGGGCTTGGGTGGGTACTGTGCGCTGTTTCTTCACAAGGAAGCAGCAAATCCATAATTCCTGTTATGAGAAAATGTGGATTTTCTGTCTTTTTTTTTTCTTTTTTTTATTTTTGTTTTTTCCAACCAGTGTTTTAGTGTTTCCAGCCAGCAGCAAAGAAGGTACAAATTATAAAGAACAAAAGCAGCAGGATCAGAGTTTGCGTTATAATCCCTGTTGGCTGGAGACTGTAAGTGAAACCCAACTGACTCTATCCAGTATATTAATTTGTCCCTTTTCTTTTCAAAATATCACCATCCCAAACTGGCAGAACTCTCAAGTCAACTCGAGGCTTTCCACGTGTCATCAAATAGAAAGATGCATTACCATAAACCAGCCTTTTAACCTGGTTTTTGGAGAAAACATGGTTCATTGGCTTGTTATCGCTGGCCATTTGCTTCTGCGTGACAGCTCCTGTATCTTATGACTTCAGAGCCAATTTCATCCAAATCAAGTAAAGCAATCAGAATGATTGAAGATGTCCCATTGTCACTGCTCACGTGAAGCCATTGGCTGGGTGGACCCGACAAGGTTAAGGCAGGCAGAGCTCATCCTTTTCCTGAATGAGATCTCATTGCAACAACCTCTGTGCCCATGACCAGGAGAAGTGATGGAAGAGTGATGCTGTTTGATGATGCTGTCTCCTCACTGACATCTTTGGGAAATGGGTAACTAACAGCAGGACTAACTTAGTCACCCATTCCCTGTTCAATTACAAGCCAAATTGGCTGTTGTAGATCCAAGGGGTACATGGGGAGAACCATCAGACAGGAAAGGTGTGCTCCTGGGTGCACAGAGAACTTCTGCATGCCTAACCAAGAGCAGAATGCAGCCCTTTGCTTGCAGCAGTTCATGGGACAAGGTCTGTGTAGCCATGTGTACTTAGGGGAGGATCAAGGCTTGGCATGCTAAGCAAAACTTCTGGAAGGTACTGATCTTTTTATTTTCCCAACAATTTCTTGTAAACAGCTCCCCCACTGACACGAGATACATCTGAGCCTGTGGTTATATTAGGATGCTCTTCCAAACTGGCAGTGCTGAGAGGAGGGCAAAGGGGGAAAGACAAATGCAGGGGGACAGGACAGATAAGAACAGTGAAATCACATACCTTCAGGGATGCACTGTCCAAGAACAAACTTATAACCCTTACAGCATTTTTTCCTGAAAAACAATAAAATAAATAATAAATAAATACATTATCTAAAGGTTGATGCTGCCTTTAGAAACAGTCATGAGTATATCATGTATGTGATGAACAGAATAAGATGAGGATCCAGTTGGAGATTACTCAGCATTAAAGAATACAACAAGGAAACACACCATTCAGTCCATGAGGCATTTTAAGTGATGGCATGAGCAGCCACCTCAGGAACCTGGGGCTGGGTACCCAGTGTGGACACACTCAGCATCCCAAATATGCACTGAGTGTTCCAAGCTCCCTTGTGTTGAAAGGATGCAGCGCTCCTCAGTGCTGTCCATACACACAGCTCAGGCCATAATTTTCATGATATGGTGAAGGGTGTTTTCAAACATCCATCATTACAATGTAAACTTGCAGAAAAGGTAAGTTTCAGCAAGAAGTGCACTCAAGATAAATGTTATCAGTAATTTCTCATAGTTTGATTAACCTGGAAGGTGGTAAGTGAAATATATTGGGTATTTCAACTGGAGCAAGGAAAAGTATCTTATACAGGCAGGCAGACACAACTGCAGTGAGGAGTCAATAGGCCAAGTACTCTTTATGTGTCTATGATATGAACAAAGTGCTGAGAAATTAATGTTTCTTACACACTGGCCTGTAATGACATTCAGGTATTCAGCTATACCTGCCTTCTAGACAGCAAACCACATCAAGTCACCAGGACTCCCAGTAGTGCTAAGAAGCCTTTACCAATGGCTGTGTCCCTTATCAGTCTGAGAGCTACTCACTGCAGGGATCTGGGTGACTTTAAAAGGGTCCCATGATGGTGACTACCAGGCACCAAGACTGCTGCAAGAGAAGCAAACTGCTGTTCAATGCACTATTTTATCAAGTTTACGTGAGTCTGAGGGGAAAATAACCCTGTAATTTACAAATTCACAGTTTTTCATGCCCCATGGACATGCTCAAATATCTGCAAAACTGGGAAACCATCCATTTGGTCTTATCCTTTAATTCGATAACTGACACAGAAGAGTGCTAAAGGCATGGCAGTCAATGACACAACACTCCCCATGACAACACGCAGCCATCACAAATCATCGTTAAGTAGAATTTAAATCAACTATCAGTTGCAAATGACCAGTGAAAACAAACAATGCATCACTCCAAACTATGTAAAAACAAACTTTGGCTCCATATTTTACCCTTTTCCAAAGATTAGCTGGAATATAAATTATACTTAATGAAGGTTGAACATCTGAAGAGGAAGCTTTGCTTTGTTATGCAAACAACTGGTCCCTCATTAGACTCTTCTACAAACACTGCTGTGAAGTTTTATCTGCAAGACTAACAAATGCAGGAGGAATGAGTTCAAAGGTGCATCGGGGAGCTTGTTCATATGCTGCAAGCAATGCCGATGGCTTTCCAAGTGCACATTCATCTCTTCCTGTCTGAGAAAGAAAGGAGATTGATAAAGCTTTGCTTGTAGCTGTTCTTCAGAGGAAGATACAGCCTGGATTGAGAGAGGGCAGAGAGATGGGAAAGGAGAGGAGGGCATCCCAGCCATGAGATGCTGACCTATAGGGTTATGCCAGCCAAAACTTACCAGAGAGGGAGCAGTAGGTTTTATCCCTGAGAATTCCTGCTTAATTTTCATGCTTAGGACCCTTAGGACTCCCATTCGTGGAGTGGCTTGTGGCAGTAGATGCCAACATCAGTTGGCACAGCCTGGGTGAAGACTCGCCTGTTGGGAGCCTTGCAGGAGCTGCTTCCCTCCTCTCAATTCGGCCAGCAACGAGTTTTGGCTGAACTTGTTGGCTTTCCTGTGGATACACTGTGGTTTTATCTTCCTTCTTGGATTCTCCTGATAGCCAAACCATTTGCCCTGGTCAAACCCCTTTCCCACAGCCGCACAATAAGAACCCACCACACACTGAGCTACAGCCGTTAAATACTGCCCTGGCACCCTGAAGCAAGCACAGCCTTGTGTAGCTTCTCAAGGGGTTGGTTCAATTAAAGCAACAGGAAAATCGTGCCGCCCTTGCACATATCCAAAGCCCATGCTTGGAATCCATCTCTTGAGTTCCACAGGGAGATATTTTTGACACATCACTTCCTTGTTTTCAGTCTTCTTTTCAATTTTTGATGAATTTTCCCAGAGTTTACTGGAAAGGAGATTTGGAAATATTTTCCCTGAACACCCAAAGATTTTTCCACATCATGAATGCTTTAAATCACACCTAAAGATGTGGTTTAGAGGCTCTGGTTTCAGTATCACACACCAGAAACCAATTTGCATGATGATCGTTTCCCAGTACCAGATTGCAGATCTCTGTATGAGTTCAGCCTGAGCTCAACAGCAAGCTTCAGCCATCAGCACAATTTTGCCACGGAAACTGCTACTTTAGGGTTAATGCACAGGAAATACAATACAACAATACATGTTTCTCTGAACGTTACAGTGCAACCCTGGGATCCGTGCATGCTCTAGCTTTTCACATTCTTAAGTCTGTCAAAATGATGGATACATGAGTTGATCATTAGCAAAGGCATTTTAATCGCAATAGTCATTTCCAGACATCCAGCTCCAGGTTGACATGTCTAATCAACGTTGCACAGCAGCGATCTTGTTATACATAGTGAGAGGTAAGAGGGGGTCCCCACTGATAATTTTAGCTACTGAATAACTTTCAGCAAGGCAGTTGCTATGCAGCTGTACGTGTGAGCATGCATTGAACACAAACTAATACACAGCTGTGTGAGCTCAGCCATGAAAATCTATGGGGAAAGTGAGTAGGTATATCAACTTTAAATCTGGTTTCCAAAAGGGGAATCTTCTAGCAGACTTCTCTGTTACAGCTTTTTATAGGGTGCATCAGCTATTAGATATAGAGAAACATCTGATTCTCATGCAGTCTTCACTCACAAGTCCAAATTCCCAGAGGGTTTTGGGCACCATGATTTTGATCACTGCGAGGTCTAGCTTTTGTGTTACCTGTGGAAAAATCCAGTGATAGGGACTCTTTCAAAGCAAAGTCACCGTGGTTATCTGACAGGACCTGATTGAAAAGCAGGGAGATGCTGAGTGCTGAGCACTCCCCTGTGCTCTGGAAGTTGAGGTGCTCCTGGATCACTGAATGTCAGAAGATGGAATTTAGGGTCAAACTTTTGATACCAATAAACACCAGGCAAGCAGCTGTGGCAGGCTTTTGTGGCCTTAGAGATTGAAAGGAGCACCCCCATATCCATCACCTGCGGGTCCCCCCCTTTGCACATCACATAACAGTGAACCAGCACAGCACTCCCTGCCCAATCTTGCAAAGCTGTAGCTGCTTGATAGCATCACCCCAGACAGGCAGGATGAAAGGTAAGATGCAAGGAATGTGGCTTAATTAAGCCACCTCTTTATTAAGTTAGCTTATCTGGCAGCTATCAGCAGTAACTCACCCCATGTGGACCATGTTTTTTCCCATAATTGTTTCCACCTGGTGCAGAGCTGCCATCACCCCCAGCCCTCCTGCTCTGCATCAGGACACCGTGGAGAGACCTGGGCATGCTGAACCCGTAAAACACTGCTGTGCCATAAGGAAGAGAGTGATTCAGGGTGCTACAGCCACTGAAATGCTTTGGAAATGCAAGCAACAACAGGATAAACATTTAAAGTGATAATTAACCTGTGCCTGTCTGCAGGAACATGGCAGTAGCTTGGGCTGTGGCAGCAATTGGCTCTGAGCTGCCTGATGTGTATTGGGGTTTTGGTTAACTTGAGCAAACAGGTGACTCTAAAACCTTATCACGACAATTATGTTAAAGACGACATGATGACCATTTAGTGTTTGAAAAAAGGGAAGGAAAAGGGAAAATGCAAAGTGAAATGCGAAAAAGAAAAGTTTTATATTGGTTTCAGATGAACATAACATGTTAGGGAAACTCTTGCTAAAGGTATTAAAAGTGGAAGCAGAAGAATCCACTCTAGGAAATATTTGCCTCCTAGGAGCAAAGCAGACACCGAAACCTCTACACTGTGTCAGAAAGTGAGTTCTTAGGTAAAATATGGACCTTTTTTATAGGTCAGCTGATGCCTGAGCTTCATTCACTGCAAGACGCATCAACTCCACAGGTGGTTGGGAAGGTCAAATCCTTCCTCTCAGACATGTTATTTCTAACCCATTAATGTCAGAAGAGTTGCACTTTAGAGGGCATAAGAGCTGCTTAACATTTTATGTGGGTTTAGATATATCAACACTGTTCTCCCAGGTCAGTGCTGGTAGAAAGTGATAATAATAATACAGTTGAGTGTATATATGTAATAATAATAATTAAAAAAATCTGCTATTGAGAAAAGATAGAAGAAAAAATTAATCAGATTTCTTCAATGTCAGAACCTGAACTCAGATGACTTGTGCCGTATCTTGAAGACCTGAGTCAGCAAAGGGCATAGCATGGCTGTGTTTAATTGCACAAAGGGGTCTTTGTTAGACTGGCTCCTTACTGTGCCTGCCCAGTATTTCTATTTGATCACCCTGACTTCGAGAAATACACAGTACAGCAAAAATGCAAATGCAAAATACAGCAATTAACTTTCAAAAATAATTGGAGAGCTATGAAAGCAAGCCAGCAAGGTGCATTAGAAAAAACCCAAACCAAAAAAACCCACCCCCAAAAAACCCACCCCCAACTGTTGTTTTTCTCATATTCTATGTAAAATCCAAATGAGGGACAGGTCTGTCTGCCAAAGCATGCACAGACAAAGCCCATCTGCAGTGCAATGTGTTAAGGAAGCAGCTCAGTAGCTGTGAACAGTTTCACGGTAATTCACATGGAGAGAAGATTTATGGCAACATGGTGTAAAACTGAAGCAATGCTTTTTTGTTTGCCTTTCCGTGGGATACATACCGAAATCTTGAGTAAGAGAGGGTGGCCTCCGTGCAGACACTTGCTCAGCATACACTTTGCCATGATTTCTAGACTTAGTCCTTTTCACAGTTTTGTAAAGAGGTAATTTATGTTCACATTGGGCGTAATGCAAGGTCCAAGGCCAGACCAAGCCCTTTCAGTCACAGCCCCCACTGAGAGGGAGTAACACAGGTACAGCAATGTCTTGCAACGCTGCAGTGCCTATGACTGCTGTATGTATATATATGCTTTTTAACTTCTCTTACCTGACTGAATAAAGCAGAATTTGCCTGAACAACCACAGAGACAGCCCTTCACCAGCAAAGCTGGAACTCAGACCTCTGACAGCATATCACTGCAACCTATTACTTGATTTTTCTGCAAGTCAGATTTCAGTGATTAATGTGTTGCCTGAGTTGAAGCCATGTTTCTTGTCAGCTACTTAAGTCAAATAAATTTACCTACATATAATGGTTTTCTTCTTCTTAGAAAAAAGAAAAACAAAAAAGCCCTGCTATCAGCTGTTTTGCTCAGCTCTGGCTATTAAGAGAGATACCAGAAATGAAATCCCATTTCAGTTATTGCTAATGGGAAGGTTTTGATAAGATTCACAGTTCCTGGGCTCCTCTTCTGTGAACACAATCCAGGGACCAGATCCTCCCCTGGCAAAAGCTGCATACCTCAGCTGACTGGGGAACTGTGCCAGCATTTACCCAGGGATGCTCTGCCTGATGCTTTTGAAAGCTCTCAGACATGCTTCTTGGCTGCTTGTTACTGTAATGTATTGTTAATGGACTCACCCTCTCCTTGAAGTGCTGTTTCATGTCATCTTTTTATAATCAAATGGAGTTTCATGGTGCTGGAGTATAAACTGTAGTTCCTTCTTCTCAGAAGGGACCTTCCAAACCAATACAATGTCTTGCACTCCTGCAGAGTACGGTATTTCTGAATGTGTGAAGCTCGTTCTTGTATAAAAGAGCAATAAAATACTTCAAGGGGTGCAATACCCTGCATGAGTATTGGTGAGGCTTGGAGTTATGACAGATGCTGAGTTGCATGAAACTGGACAATGAGGGTTTTCCAGTTATGGGATTTCCAATCTCATTCCCGTCAGTGTTCAAGGCCAGGTTGGACGGGACTTGGAGCAACCTGCTCTAGTGGAAGGTGTCCCTGCCCATGGCACAGGGATGGAACTGGATGAGCTTTAAGGTCTCTTCCAACCCAAACTGTTCTAGGATTCTATGAACACACACAAAAAGCAAAACTTCACAGGTCTGGGGAATCCAGCCACTGAAAACATCTGTCCTTTTTGTGCCAGTCCTTGGGCCTCTGCTCTCTTCAGGCATAGCACAGGACATCCTGCCATGATGGGGTTTGTGGTTTCATTTAAGTAAATGAGATGTGATGAGGTGTCCAGTGGAGGTGTTCAGACAAAATATGAACCAGACAAAACCTGGCAGACCACTTCCCCAACACATTTCCCTGTGCTAGCAGATCAGCAGTCCCAGGAGACCATCACTTTGGGAATATTTTAGTTCTTTTGGGATGCAGAGAAAGAAAACCCTTCAGACAGCACCACAAGAAAAAAAGAGTTTATGAGCTTCTGCTCATTATAGGAAGAAATGGTAACTAAATTTTTGCCTTTTGAGTCTCTTCTGGGCTGGACAGAGACTTCTAGAAAGGTTTTTTGTGATCTTTCCTTCTGAGTGTAATGGAAGAAAAAGGTCATGCTGGGATTTCCACAGGAACCATACAGACTCTGGCTTCTCATTTTGGGGACACCATAAGACTGTTCCAGGGCCAGCACTAAGGCTGGCCATTGTCATTCCCTAGTGTAACCAGAGCCTTGGTGCTGCAAACACGGTGGGTAACAACAGACTAATCAACATTTCTTTGTGTAGCACAGACCAACTGGTGATGGTGTCAGTAACCATCAGTGCTCCTATCTCATTTAGCATATCAGTGTCCAAAAATGACCAAGTAAAAATGTACCTGTGAATATCCTCTGAGCAAAGAAGGAAACTCTCAGAAGGAAAGTGTCACACGACTTCAAAAAGGCAGTTACTGCTGCTGCCACTGGAAAGGGCATCTATTGGATATTTAAATGCACGTGAACATCATTGTCCAAATCACATTATGTGATTCCTTCAGTGTCGGACTGTACTTTCTTCCCCTTTTTCTTGGATTTTTATTTCATTGCTTCCCCTCTCCCCTCTGTCCCCTTAATGCAAAGGAATGCTCATGTAGTTTATCACTGGACAGCATGTCAAAAATAGCAGAATGATTAAATAAAAGACTTTTGACTATTCTCATCTGCTTAGACTCAGCTTTATACACACTCTGTCAGCTTTGTCTTGCTCTCTTTTCTTACAAATTTCTTTATTTTCTGGCATGGTACCAAAAAAATGATTTTGTTTAGTTTTGCAGGTGAAGCTGGTATGGATTTTGCAGAATCAAATTTATGTTTGACAGGTGTGAAATTTGGGGGGAAGAAAAAAATGGATTTTACACAAAGATAGCACTGTTTGCATTTACTACATAGTCTAATGAACTGGAAAATTAATGTGTCCTCATAAATATGTTATAATTTCTAAGAACAAGTAGCCTCCTAAATCTAAAAATTATCCAAGATTAAGTCTGCATTTTAAAATAACTCACTGCTTAGAGACATAAAAGTATGAAAAGCGAGCAGAAGCCCTTTTTTCCACCACCTCTGACTTCCAATTAGAGGACTGCAAGCCAAATTTCCTTCCAAGTCTGTAAATAGTATGTCTTGCTGACGGCACACATTCAGTTATTTATCTAACCCAAGGTGAGCCAGAGTACAGGACTAATCACAGCACATCTGTCCCGTCTCCTGGATTTTTTTCAGACTTCCATGACTCTTCATTTGTAGCTCCAATTTCCTACCAAATATCCATGTGAGATAGAGAGTAATAAATTCCATTTCAGTGTGGAAGGCAGAGCCAGAGCAATGCTGCAAGGAGCTGTGCTCGCTCGCTGGCTGCTGTGCTGGTGCTCGGTCACTGGAGTCAAACAGCAATAAACTGCTGGCAAGCGGTTAGACTTCCTGATTCCAGTCCAATCCAACCCCATTTATAGAGCATCTTTCACCAACAAGATCACAAAAATGCTGCATAAGCAATGCCTAATAAACTCTTTTCGGTAAACAACAAAAGGCAAGTGCCTTTTAAACATGCATGCACAGAAAAACACATCATAGAAACTATGCAAGGAAGTCAGATTTCTAAAGCGGGTTCTCCAAACAGGACATAAATCCCAATTAACTTCCAGAGACAAGCTAATAACTCTCTCTATGTTCATTTAGGGGTCAGCTGATGTATAAGGGCCTGATCCCGATTCTGCAGAAATCCCTGGCAGCTTTGTCACACATGTGTGAGTTTGGGAACAGGCTCGGACCAAGCCTCAGAATGATGTGCGAGCACAAGAGGATGTGGTACAACTGGACTTCTTGGAAGAACAGTTTCAGTCGATCACTTCTGCCATAAACTTAATCAAGTCTGGCTGTCATTTGACATTGGGAACTGTTGCCAGCCTCTTCCTGGTTTTGATGGATTTGGGATTTGAAATGTACCCTTGCTCCTGTACTCTCCCCATGGGCACACCATCTTTTTATACCCTAGAACATCCATCTATATCCTAGACACAGACACAGATATTTAACATATATTTTAATCTGTGATGTTTCCCGAAACTGATTTAAGTAGTCTGGAAGTGGGGAGAGCCAGACAAAATGATTTTAGGAAAGTTAAAAAGCTTGGAAAAATAACTTAAGACAGATGCTGCTCTGAGCACCTCATTCTCTATGTTGGCTGCCCACAGTGTCCCAAAGACATCTTGGTTTCCAGCACTGAGCTGTGAGGAAGATGTCTACATTTGAATACTCTGCCTTTCTGGCATAGAAAACTTGTATTGAAAGGACAAGGCACTACACAAGGTATGGAGGTTTATGTGAATTGCCCCACACTAATGGGAAACTGGGCACTCTCTATATATCATCTAAGACAAGGGGTCTGAAATGGCTCCTATCTTCAGGGCAGACACTTTAGAGGAGTGCAAAATGCATAGCATTCTAATTTTATACATTATAAATCACATAAGGATGCTTAACTGCCACTTATGCCTAAGGATTTTTATCCTTCCAGTACTGGCTTAGAGTCATGGGGGCATGATCCTACTTCAGTACAGCCAAGGGAGTTTTTCAAGCCAAGGTTTCAGCCATCCTATAAGCAGCTGAAATAAATCCTAGGGAAAAAACCCACATAACTTTAGAAAAACAGATTCACAGCACAATTTTGGTTGCAAGAACCCTTTGGAAATCATCTGATCCAAGTGCACCTGACAGTGCGGTTATCTGCTCAGAGACTCACCCAGGTGTCTTGCATGTCTTCAGGGACAGAGATTGTCCTTAACCACTTCACTGCGCATTTACCCACATTATATCTACTTAAAATGTCCCTGCTGCAACTTGTGGCTCTCGTTTCATGTCCTTTTGCAGTGAACCTCTGATGAAGGTCTGGCCTTGTCTTCTCTGTAACTCCTCACTAGGTAGTTGGGGACACCAATTCAATTTGCCGCTTAGCATCCTCTTCTCCAGACTGAGCAAACCCCTTGGGCTCTTCTTGCATATAATGCGCTCGAGCCCCTGAGCATCCTAGCTCCAGTTGTTGATAAGTGTACAAAACTGTAGATAACAAAATCAAAAAGTATCACTAGCAGATATTCTTTAAACACATTAAAGAAATGGGGAAAGAAGCAAACAAAAGATTAAAAAAGTGATTTGCTACATTGCAGTGGAATTGCAGCGTTAGTCTCCTCCCACTGTTTTCTCTCCCCTCTTCTCTCCATTTCGTGATGAAATCTTAAAAGAAAAACTGAAAAAATATTAGATCTTGAATGAAATACAAACAATGCTACGACAGCATTTTCAAACAAAAGGGTTGGCCAGCTCTGATCCCTAAGCAACAAGACCAAGTTAAACTTGTTTTTCTGATATATTTTCAACATCAATAGCAGCAATGGAATTAACTTCTTAATGTAAGCCTTTGGTAATCTCTACAAAGACACTAAAAAAGATACAATCTCAAGACTGTTTCATTGATCCAGATGTTTCTCTCCTTTTCCCCTCTGTTTTATTGTTCCCAGAGAAGAGCTTGTAAAAGCTGAAACTGCTTATTAAGTACACAGACTTAATGAATTGGACAAGGATAGAAATCATTCTTACAAGTCAGATCCATGTTTATTGTGCAGACAGATGATAGCAAAATGCTGTCTATATACAGAGCAGTCTCTTTTAGGGCAGAATCTGTCTCCATGAACCACTTCCAGCAAGCAGAAAAGATTCATTTTTAAAACAACACAGTGCAGAAGTTTGCTGAATTATGTAGTGATGCTGTACCATGGCCCCAGTGCCAAGGATTATTTTTAGAGCCACACATCTGCAGGTTATTTGTTGCAGGGTAGGGTGAATGGAGTAAATTCTGAAGCAATTCGCTAAGCAGATGAGCATTACTGGAATGAGCTGTTATTTATATGGTGTCACTAGAAGGCTTGGTATCTAGGACACGGCAGTGGTATCTGCGCTGCTCGTGTAGCTGATGCTACTCTGCTGAAACTGCAGTCGGCAGACAATGGAAAGTTCATGAAGCAGCTTTTTGATATGGCAATTAGCTCCTATGTTAAAAATGGCAGGAGCACAAATGCCACACAGCCAATGAATGGACTAGTGGTGCCCACTCGAAATCAGTGCAACCCACTCTTCAATTTGTGAGCAAATGGGTGTCACAAGGCCAGTTTTAAAAATAAGAAGCAAAGATGGTTTCAAAAACTTGTTTTCCTTTCCCCACCACACCATATCCCACACAGTACTCAGCTTGCAAGCCAGACAGAGCGTGAACTTGGTGTCAACTGCCCATTAGCCAGGTACTAATTGCAGCAGTGACCGCGCTGTGCCCTAATCCAGCAAACCACAGCCCTAGCCCCACAGAGAGCTCATTTCATATTGCCTAATTTAACAGAAATGGCACTGGCTGCTGCTTCTCTCTCCTCACCCTCCTCCTGGAAGATGGTTTTGGCTCTGAACAACCTATTGAGGTTGAACACAGAACTTCTATGAGATGCTGCAATGCTACCAAGTCAACCCCGCCCCCCCCCCCCCCCCCCCAGTGCACTCTGCATGGTTGCTACTTGCTTCTTTCCAGCTGAAAGAAAGCCTCTCCTCCACCCCTAGCCTCCCGCTATCCCTCTGCCCAGAACTAGAGATGGTCTGTGCTACAAGGCATGATGCCTCGATAGCGTGAGATAGGACCAAGAGGCACTTTGCTCTGGCCAGCTAGGGAACACTGAGAGCAGAGGGGTGGAAATGAGCCAAAGGAAGAGTGGATTCGCTGCAGGGCTGTCCTTCAGAAGTGGGTGTATGTCCTCAGTCAGTAAATACCTGAGAAAATACCTATCATGTCCATTTGTAAAGCACTTCGGGATGAAGATGTTTTACACCTAGAAGTTATTACCAGTATGCAACTGCTGGGTTTATGGACAGTTGGGTGGCCCATACAAAAGCACATTTAAACCTTTTTAATTATAGCACACTTTTTCTCTGGTAATTGTTTTGTTCTGGGCTATTTTACTCTGTATAACACGAGCAGTTCCTTTTACTTCTAGTGCTTGTTTTTCTTTCACATTTTGTCTAATTTTAATGTTCTGCTGAGGCCTTTGCAAAATAGGAAGTGATGCTTCTAGCTGCCATTTTGGTGTGATTGGTACAAAACTGAAGACCTAATTTTTTTCATTATTCCCTGTTGTCCTGCAGTATTGTGCAATTACCCTTGTATTAATTACGCATTACAAATGAAACAGGGCCTGTTTCAGATACTAGTGCCTGCAGGCGTATATTGAATGTATATGACTAGACCCCTTCCTAAAACAGATGCAAACCAAGGACAGCTCTGATGGAACTGGTTCATCAGTGCTCGTTACAAAGCTGCTATCATTGGAGCAACTCTGGTGTTCAAAGCATCCAAATGCGCTCAAAGTTTGGGCTCAGAAGCACACAAAAAATGAGACTAGAGTGAGAGCAGAAGCAGGATTAGTAACCAATTTACCCAGAAGATGGGGTAGGATCTACGCAGGTAGTGCTGTCGTCTTGTGCTGGGGGAAGCAGGCTGGATAATTTGAAAAGGGAAGACTTCTTGACTTCAGTTGAAGAGAAGATAGGCTGATGTAAGTACACAAGGAGATAATATTGAAGGTGCACTGCAAGGGGCTGCACGAGGCTCTCATCTGCCTCGACCACTGCATCAGTAACATCCTCTTGTCACCTACTGTTTTAAAAACCTCTTTCTCTCAGATTAATTATTGGAGAAGTGTCATTTGAATGTGATGTACCTTGGGCTTTTAAAATCTGTTTTCCAAACAAAATGAGGTTTTTGCAGCAGGGAATTTACAGCTGTAGCACACAGATCAACTGATCTGGATGAGCCACAACCCTGGTCATATGCAAGAATTGTCACCTTCATCTAAAGAAAACAACTCGTGAAAGTCTTTGTGATTTTTTTCCTATAATTTACAGTCCTTTCATGCATTTCAGTCAAAGACCATCATTACTAAATATCCAGAAATTTTCAAGTTGATGTTGTACTTAAATAAATATAATACAGAGTGACTGCAAAGAAGTCTAGAAGATAAGGGAGCAGCATACCTTTTCTGACTGGCTTATCATGACTAGAATGATCATGGGTGACAGTCACTTTGGCTCTCCCTGAGTTAATTTTAGGTCTCTATGGAAAGTGCATGTTGTCTCCAAAAAGTGGTATCACAGCTAAACACATTGTACATCCAAGGCATCAGTCTGTGCCAGCCTGTAAAGACAATGCTGAATATAGATCTGAGGCTAAATCAGTATCAGCAGAGACAAGATAAGCGTTGCAAGATTCATACCTCTCTTCCTCTTGGAACATACATTTTGCATCAATCCAGTCTGCTTCTACATTCCCACCAATTTATCCATATGTTGTACTGTGTGATGTCTTTGAGCTCACTCCACAGTTCAAACCAGTACACTTTTGTGGAGGTAATATTGTACGCAGAACAAAAGGAATTAGTTGTTTTCTTCCCTACTCTGTTCACAAGTTTGTATTTATTCCCAAAACACTCAAAGGAAGAAAACTGAACATTTTTACAGCCTGAGATATCAATCTGATTCTCCAAAATTGTTTGAAAGCGCGATATTACATATAGGATGCTCTAATATATTTGGAATAAAGGTTTGGCATGTGCTCTAAAGCAGACTCCTCCAAATCCATGCATGCCAGCTCCAAACTGAAATTTATATCATGCACATTCCTCGAGAAATTTCACCTTTTGCTATGGATGTTTTTTCTCCCTTTTTTACCCAATGAAGTGACTGTTCATCGCTGTTACAACCTGATGGGCATAGTGTGTATTATAATCTCACCATCTGCATCATTTACGTTCCCAAATGTGGAATCTCAGCCAGATGCCTGACTTATCTCCAAGGCAATGACTTCAGGCATATGGTTTTTATTTAAGTGAATTGCAATACTAACAGAAATCCAGTATCTATTATCTATCACAACTGCAGATGATAACTCAGAATGAATTTCTCGTTGGATTTTTATTGTTGCCCACACAGACACTTCTGTGGATGAATCTCCTAAAGTGCAGCAGTAAAAACCAAATGCAGGGCAAGACAGGATGTTAAGCAGAGTACTTCATTACAGATGAAGTCTGCAGATTGCATTACAAGTGGAAGAAAAAAGTGCAGCCCTTAGTAACATGGAGATACTGAAGCAATCCATGTTATAGTAACACTGAGAAACAATCCAGTGCCAGGGCAGTAGGTCACCCCAAGTCCATATTTCTATTAATTCTTTGAATGACCCAGCAAAATCCACAGCACTGGAGCTCAGCAGCTAAGGGACATTGGAACTGGATGATCTTAAGGTCCTTTCCAACCCAAACCATTCTATGATTCTATGATGTCATCATGTGCAGATTGGTCCATAACCCGAAAAAAATACCATGCTCTCCTGCCTGCACATAGAGCTTGCAGCTTCTATTGAGAACATTTGTGGTGTTTGCTGGCACAATCCTCTGACACACCCTTCCTTGAAATAAAAAGTACACTTTCATTTAGGAATACGTTATTTCATGTTTTCCTCTGACTTGGATTTCTGGACATTTCCACACTTTTAATTAGTGCTGGTAGCAGTAATAATATGTTATTACTTCCATGACGCTAACCACTAGAGTATAACTGCTGCAAATAGAAACTAATTTCAACCTAAAGAGATCTTCAAGAAACCCGGTACTTCCTTACTTAGATTTCTTAGACTTCTCACTTAGATAATTCCTTAGATTTACTATCAAATGAACACCACTTTATCTTTCATAGAAGAAAAATATGAGCACTTATACTAGGCTGACACTAAAGCATCCCCAGCACTGACCAGATCCCAATCCAATATATTTTTGAGGTATGAAGGTATATGAAAGTCAGGTACACATGGACCGTGACAAGGTTCTCCGCATTAGCGCATTGTGGGCGCAGGATAATCAATGCCATCACATCCTTTTTTTGTAAATATACTTAGATTTTCTGTGAAGCAGCTGAATTTCAACTCAAATTCACCCCATCTGTGTGCACAGTGAAGGGACTGGGTAAGCTCACGTCCTTCTGTATTCAACAAACTCGGACAGACACTTTTGGAGTGCAGCTCAGCCTGGCAGTGGCATGGCAGATCCCGACTGTGTTGTCTTGGTTGAGTGATAAATCATGTCACAGAATCATAGAAACATAGAATCATAGAATGGTTTGGATTGAAAAAGACCTTAAAGCTCATCCAGTTCCAACCCCTGCCATGGGCAGGGACACCTTCCACTAGAGCAGGTTGTTCCAAGCCCCATCCAACCTGGCCTTGAACACCGCCAGGGATGGGGCAGCCACAGCTTCTCTGGACAGCCTCTGCCAGAGCACAGTTATCCCTTTTTTTTTTTTTTTCAAACTCTTTCAGAGCTTCACTGCTATGGGAGGTGCTCAAAGGACATGAAATGAGGAATTTTTACTAACAGCAAGAGGAGGAGGTTGCCTCCTTGCTCACTCCGCTGATGGTATCCAGTCACAGCCTGCAGCCATCCTCCTGCTATAGGGTAGGGAGACTCAGTGAATGTACCCCCTCAAAGGAGACAACCTGAGCACCCCCATGCACAAATGCATCACCCCGCGTGGCGTGTGCCTGTGGTTTGATAGCCAAGCGTGGTGAACTGATTGCTCCTAGACAGAGGGGCTGGCCTCAAGGGAGCTCTTAGGAAACACTGCTTGCAGAGCTGCAGGCAAGGTTAGCCACCCCCCTTGACTGCACAGCTCTACTGACCCTCCCTGTGGATTAAGCTGTTTTGTAAACCAGGGAGATTGCAATGCTAAAGTTTCATTGCATTTGGACCTCTCAGGAAACCTTTCCAGAAACAGAACTAGAAAAAAACAATACGGACTACAACCATGTAATTAAATGCTGAATCATAACAGAGAGCCACAGAAATCCAGTGAAAATTATGCTGGCATGCGGTTAACACTGGCTTTTCTTAATTTGTGAGTGCCAAACCCTTCGCATGTTCACAAGGTCACTGTTGTGTGCGACAGTGACTTTATTTGATCACTATTCTTAACTCACCAAATTCCCTTTCAGCACTCCTTGGAGCTGTCAGAGATGATGTTGTTGCCTTGTACTTTTCCAGTTAATGTCTGACTTACAGTTTGTCTGTATGCAGAGTGGTCCTGCATATCAGTGATGTGGTCCTGCAGAAGATCAGTCAGAGCATTGCACTGTGCATCGCTGTGGGCTGCCACAGCTGCTCAATGCCAGCTCAGGGACCCTGCTCATCCAGGAGTACTGGTGAATGCCGAAGGGGAAACACTAAAACACAGGCTGGGGTGATAAACAATGGGAATGGGCGCTCCAGTCCCTAGGACAGATCCATTCTTTCTATCCAAGTGTGTAGTTTGTACACCTGTATCAGGGTCCATGGCTTAACCTGCTTAAGAAACCAGCTGAGGGTACTCCACCACTGAGCAGGGGCCCCTACTTGCATGATGCTTCTCTAGCAACTTGTGCCAGGAAGCTGCAAGCACTGCCCATGCCTGTTACCAGATGGCATGGGTACTTCCCTCCCTGACACACAATTTGGATCTCTGCGTTTTCATTAACTTAATTAACTGTTCACATGCGGTATCATGCAGTAGCCTTCAAAGATGCCCACGCCAGTTCTGAGTGTGCTACCATGGGCATGGTAGTGGGACGGCTGCCTGCATCCATCAGTCTGTTCAAGCATTGCTCTGTGTTGATATATTCCCGTCCTATGGCTTTAGGGATAAAATAGGGACAGTAGGACTTTAATTGCCCACTGGGATGTCACCAAAATTGCAGTAAAGTAATCACTGTGATCAGTTCTTGTCAGGAGATGACCTTTGAAGTAAATGCTGCTGAGAACTGATAAAATGACTGATGATTGCACTTGGGGAGCAAGCTCAGTGGCTTTATATTGCCACTTTTTATTAGTGCAAGGCAAAACTGGCAGGGAGTCCAACAGAAGCCTCCTGCCCTTGAACACGTCTGCACAACTGTCTAGGTGCTAAGTTATTGCACCACCACTGTCCTCCACAGAAGGATGGAAAGGACCCGTCTGCCAGCTAAAAGAGCATCTGAGAGCTTACAAAAATGATGAATTCATTTTCCACAGATAAAGGCCAGTGTTTTATGCTGCTACCTACAAAAACTCAACTGCACAGTTTCTGACTGGGGTTTAGCTGTTGCTTTTGACAGCGATGGCAAAGAATAGCAAAATGGTCAAGACTGCTCTTGTTAGAGCTGGTCAGTAAATTACATGCTCTGCTCCATCCACAAAGAAATGTTTATTATCTGCTGCCAAAACCCACAGCACCCTGGTGTTTCCTCAGGCTTTCTTCCCATTCCTGCAGTCACTGAGGAGGCTGTTAGCCTTGGGAAGTCTCATTTAGAATAAACAGTTCTTTATGTTCATTATCATAATTCCCAGAGAAATGGATGGAGGTAGCTAATTAGCAATTAAGCATGACTGATCAGAAGCACCAGGCTGGACCCAGCCAATCTGCAAGTGCATCTCTTAGGCTGAAGAGCCACAGCAAACCTTGTGACTCTTCCTCCGGCCTTGAGGACACCCAGGCTCTGAGCTGGGGAATTTCTTCTCTCTTTGCGGTGACAAACAGTTCACTGGAGAGGGTGAGGAGAAACCCAACAATAGTGCAGTTTCAGGAAATTACTGATTTTAAGAAAAAAATAAGAACCTTTGGGACAAAGTGTTTCAGTTCCTCATGGAGAAGCAGTGATTGCAGATAAGAAGTGACTGACTGCTCCTTGAAGGCAAAAAGCAGACTCCAAATCCCCAAGCACAAGTGTTTTAGGGGAAGCCTAAATTGCATTGCTTTGATTTTTTTTTTTCCTAGTTCACCTTTGGAACTCATTTTGACCCAGCTTTGATCTCACCCATGTGGTGATGGCATGGCCAAGCTGGGCACAGTGAGCTTGGAGCCAGTCACTAGCACAGCTCAGCCAGGAGCACCCAGAGGTGCTCAGAGCCTCCCCACCTGCACTGACCGAAAGCTCCAGAGCAGGATTACAGATCGGCTTTGGCTTAGCTACCGGGGATAGAGATTTGCACCCAACATCGTATGCCTCATCCTTCTCCTCCTAACACACTGGGAGGTCCTGGGCCTGGTGGCTGCAGCCCATCATTCAACCAGCGAAGGGAAAACAGGTCTGATAAGCAACCCTCCTCAGAGCAGGTCTGTTTTAAATCCAAGCAACATGAAGCATTTTGCCAGTTAGGGAGTTTCCTCAGAGATTTTACCAGTGGCATAGATTTTTGGTTCAGCTTAATAACGTCACCCTAGGTTTAGCTCAGCTCCTAATAATAAGGGTTAATCTCCTCTCGTTAGCATGGCTTATTAAAAGATCACAGTAATCCCTCCACAGGTTCAAAATCAACAAGTTAAAAATGTATGAACATACTGAGAGCAGTGACAGGTTAAAAGAAATGATTTTCATGCTGTGTCCAATTTGTAAGCTAGAGGTTGGATTTTGTCCTGCTGGTTGTACTACCTAAAATAGCTGTTTCTAAAACATAACTTGATTGCTCTCTGATGTTTTGTAACAGGCACGGAGATTGTCTCACTTTTGAAATGTCTAAGATTTCAATGTCCCACAAACACAGTCTTCCAATTCCCGCTGGCCTGCAGGAAATACTTGTAACCCATGAGTTTGAATCAAAACAGCGCATTTTTATCAAATCTTGTTCAAGTTACTTTTTCCATTACCAGTTTCTCCCCCCAAATCATTATTTACTTATACATTCTTTGCTACTTAGAAACACAGGAGGAGAGAACAAACGCATCAGCCAGCAATGCACTGAGGATCATCTCTGGAAACACTAATGGCTTCTCAGCAAGCAGATTTTGATGTAGGCACGTCCAGTTCAGAGAAGGGAGCGGAGAGAACGGCACCATTTCACATGAAAACACGCAGAGATGGCCAAAACCTTTATATAACACAATGGGATCATCAATGCGATTAAAAACAAAACCATCACTGTGGTGCTGGACTGCACTGTATACATGGTGTCCTGGAGACCCGCCTGTCCTGGATTCAGCAGGGTGTTCAAATAGTTGTGCTATTTAAATAAATGAGGAACTGCATCCAGATTTCCCCCGTGTCCCCAGAGCTTGGATTAGCCAACTTACATTGGACTTGGAGGGAGAGCTTTGCAACTGCACTGAGCTGAGCATGTGCTGGATGGTCCCATCTGCCTTCCCCACCTCAGGATAAGGGCCAGCAGGCAGAAAGGAAAGCGAGGTGAGGTCTGTGATGGCATCCCCACAAAAGGGGGGAAATATAATTAAAAAGTGCAACGTTTAAGTTTCCTGTGGAGTTGAAAGCAGGGGAGCACACACAGGAAGAGGCAGGTCTTGATCTGCATGGAAATGCAGCAACTCCCTGCTGCATGAGCACACAAGGGTCCTGGAAGGTGTTAACCTACTTTCCTTGCTCCAGCATTCCCAAAGGATGTAGAAATGCATGGTACTCTTACAAAAGCAGGAAAGTGATGAGGCAGTCCTGCAGCAGAGCTGCTCCCTTCTCACAGTGATGTGTTTCCCCTGCCACCCATTTGTTTGGAGACAGCAGTTCCACTGCAGACAACACAGGGATTGTATTAAGGATGCTCAAAGAGAAGGGCAAAGCCTGGGTTTGTCTTCCTCGCCCCTTGGCTGAATGCTGCTGTATGCCAGCAGCCAGCATTACCCAGGAACCTCCGGCTCCAGCAGCTTTCCCTGCTCTGCAGTTATCAAACACATAACGGGGTTGCCTGCTCTGCAACCTGATGGCTTGTGGGCATGAGAAAAGGGGTCCCAGGATCCACAGCTCTAGGACACAACACTTGAAAGCAACTGCAGACCTAAATGGAAGTGCATCCCCAGCTCCCACTGAGCTTGCCAGCAAATGCCTATGCAGACATATTCTGGGGGGAAACATCAAACGTAAAAGGTCTGGGGAAAAGCGATGCAGTTGTTCAAAAGCATGGAACAGTACTGCAAAGGAGCCCTTAAATGAGGCAAGATCCTTTCAGTGGAGAGGAAAAACGGATGGTGAAAGGGAAGTGGAGCAGAGATCTGAAACTCAAGAATGGTGGGGAGCAGACAGATAAGGAGAAAGCAGTGCTGTGCCTCGCTTCATAAAATCCAGAGAGAAATGATGAGGCAGCAGGCTTTAATAAACCAGACAGCATGTACTTTTTCATGCAACACCAAACTGCAAGACTTGGGGTGAGGTGGAGGCTAGAGGATTAAGGAGGTTCACACAGGACTCGGACACATTCATGAAGACCAGCTCTGTGTGGGTACCACAGGCAAAAACCTGCCTGTTCCCATCTGCAGAGGCAGGCCTGGAGACACTACAGCTGCAGATGGGAGGTAGGCACAGCAGAAGTCCTCCCCAGTGATACTTTTGTGCTGCCATCTGCCAGCGTTTTGTCTAAGCTCATAGTAAGTCACCCACCAGCACACTATCTTAGCCTCTTACAAACTGCTATCATCTCAACAGGGATGGACAATTTGCTTTGAAGCTCTTTGCTGCAAATCGGAATGTTGAGCAAGAACGGCTTACTCTCAGCCTGCCCAGCTACCAGGGTTAGTTTGAAGGTAAGATAAAGCAGCCCACCAAGTGTTATGACAAGGAGCCTTTTAGCAAAAATGAAGTAGAGAGACTGTTTACAAGAACCACTTGTAAATGGAAACCGAGACCCAAATGTGAAAGGAAAACCACATGGCCATAATCTCTCTCCCATGAAAGGAGTAGTAATTCCAATGTCACACGGCAAGCTAAATGGTCTCCTCTAACCAAACGAGGATTACAGCTGCATTCCTGGATCATACCTGACCTGGAGAGCACTCTGAAGTGAGAGGAAAGGAAAAGGCCTCCCCACTTTCTGCTTTACATGTCTCTGGCACAGCCGGACTTAAGGTCGCGGATGAGCTTAGTTAGTTTACAGAGCAACCCAAATGATTTTCCTGTAAGGAAACCTTGACATGAACATTTCCAGCAGGGATGGATAACAGCCTGCTTCTACTGCTTCACTGTCAATGGAAAACATGTAAAGTATGCAATGGGATTCACTGCCTTTCATAACCAAACCTATAGGTGCAAAGTCAAGTGGATGTAGAACGCTGTTGTAGTATTTATTTTGCCAGGAGTTGTTCCATGCGAAGACTGGACTTTGGCTTGTACTTCATCGCAGCTGAACGATGGGCTAAGTTTGGATTTGTTCGGAATGACTGTGCGAGATGAGGCTCACAGTGGGCCAGTACATGCCTACATATGTGCATATAGACAGACAGATACAGGAACAGCACTTCTACAACCTCTTATACCAGGGTTTTTAATGCCTTAGAGCTGCAGCAAGGAGGTTTCACCCAGGGGCTTCTGAACCTCCATTCTGGCCACTGCAATGTGAACCAATTCCAGGGCTGGCCTCCTCTAAAACCCCATTTATCTCTGGCATATCACCCATGGAAATGTGTGGCTGGCACAAAGACTAAAATCAGCCAGTAGTGGCAATGCAGCTGGCAAAAAAGCTATTGGGTGTTTGCTTTGCTAGCCCTGCATAATGTCAACAGGGAATAAGAGACAGCATCGAAAGACCAAGACCAAAACCAAAGTCCCAGGACGAAGGTCAAAAGGAGACAGCAGTGTGTACTAACACACACAATTGAATCAGTGGCATAAATAAGTGTATAAGAAAACAGGGAAGTCCTTGTTCTCCTTGGGAAAACTCATCAGGCAGAGGCTTTGTACCTATACAGTTAAGCATCCTGCTGCACAGGATTCTTGGGTTTTCAAAAGGTGGGCATGATGAAAAAGCTCACTGCAAAGGAATCACATCAGCAGGGACCCCCTGCATTCCAGACCACTGCATGCAAAAAAAGCCTGCACTGGCATGAAATCTTTGCCCTCAAACACAGCCATTCCCTCCTGACGCTCACGGTCACCAGGCTCGGTACTCAGGAAGACAACAAAACAGCGCAGCAAGTCAGTAACCATATCCTGCTGAACACTGCCATGGAGACAGAGGCCGCAGTGACCGTAATTCACAGCGCTCTCTCTGACCAGCACTTTGTGTGGCAAATACTCACATTAAAGCGCCTGAAAAACCACTGCACTCAGCGCTTGCCCAACCCCAAATCCCAGTCAGCTCAGATCCCCAAGCGACTGCTGGTTTTCCCAAATAATTCACAACTTTCAGTTTTTGCTTCAGAATGCAACACGCTGCAAATTCCAAGAAAACCGCCGATATTTTTAGCAGTATCACACTCAGAAACCAAAATCAAGCTATGACCCTTAAGGCATTATCCAAAAGCAAATAATTCAAACATCAGAGGAGCGAATGGCTGTCCTGACACCCTTTTCTAGTGGAGCTTTGGTTAAGCCCTAGTATAATTCTTCTAATTCAGCAGAGGCACGTGGCAAGCTTTCCCTAAATCATAAATACAGCAGTCATTTTTCAAGAGCTGAGATTTCACCACTGGCCACTGGTCACTGTGCTAACCATCACAACAGGCTGGCTCGTTGCAAAAGGGAGTTGTTTTCTTAGCCGATTATGCCATTATTTCCAAAAACATGCTTTACATGACAGGATATAAATCTTGGCAGGCCTCTCCGAAGCACGCTCTGCCCCACATAAATGTCACTATTGGAGAACCATTTAACTAATGGATTTAGACCCATAAAGACAAGCAGGGCTGGATCGTGGGAGAACGCTATTGAGAAGCACAGCCCCACAAGAGCAGGGCAGCCAAAGAAAATAGGGCTGCTCTGAGGCTGTCCTTGGTGCAGATGAAAAAACAGAGATAAGAAATGTTAACCCCGCAGGTAGCAGCAGTGCCATGACTACCACATTTCTAATTCCAGGTGGTGTTTATTATTTCTCTTCTTTAGAGGGCTTACAGCATCTTTAGATTCCCTAGCATCTTGTAGTGATGTGCACACTGCAATGTGATATACGCTGAAGCACCGCATGGGACAAGCAAGAAGAGCATTGCTGTTTTTTGCTCAAAATTGAAAACATTTTGCAATATTGTGCTATTTGCCCTGCAATATGAAAGTAAAGCTCAGACAGAGCCAGGACAAACAAGACAAGATTTATTTGCATGAGGAAAGAAGGAGGTGGGAGTGCTGGTGGGCACCGCCGGGTGCTCAGGAAGGCAGCTGCTTCACTGCTGGACAAAAACAGCTTTGGAAAGGAGATGGGAAGAACCCACAACAATAACCCCCTCCAGGACAGTGAATGGTGAGAAGGACCCCAGAAGTAACCAGACAATGTGTTGACTGAGCGTAAACTATTCACTTTTTTCGTCCTATGATCCTCATGGTATTTATAGACTTCTCTGTAGCGTTCGAGTGGAGATCTGTGGTTTTGGATTTTTGAAGAAGACATTTCACCTTTTGCAATAAGCTCTTGACCAATGCAAGCACAAAGAGATGCAAAGGAAACACTGGAAGTGATCCTACCAATGGGCTAAGAAAACACTTCAAAACCACATGTCAGCTAAGGACAGATTCATGTGCAGCACATGCTTATCTCTGTTACAAAGTTTTTTGAGAGCATTACTGCTATGAGAGATAAAGAAAATTTACTAGCGTGAAAACATTTCCAGCAACATGCCTACATTTCCAGGTACCATTTTAGAGAATTCAGATTGGAGATCAGCAACTGAAGCCCTGAGGAAAGATTACAGGATTGAAAACACTGCATTGACTGCATTGAAAAGACAAAACGTGACTACTCAGACAGAATCAGGATTTTATTAGTGGGAAAAGAAAGATTAATGAGTTGTCCAGGAGCTGCTTTCTAATGACTAGGTATTTCTTTTTATATAACTAAGTTTATGTAGTGGGCTAGGTACATGTTTTTCTATATGCATAAAAAAATTAGCAGTTTCTTTGAAGTTAGTGGACAGCTTCCTCCTTTCTCTGCCAGTTAGGGAGCTAAAACACAGCAAGATTAATTAAAAAAACCAGCCTCCATTTACTGTGGAGCAGTTTGTGATCACAAGAGGCTCAGTTTTCACAGGCTTTGCACCATTCTGTGTTATTTGAAGCCTGGTCCCCATTGATGCTGGCTGTAGCCACGAGTGCTCACTACTACTGCAAATGCAAACTGAGGTTCGCAGCAAGGTGCTCAGTGAGAAAATGGCTCGAAACATTTTTCTCCCAGAAGGAGCTGGAAGGTAAGCTCCAGCTCTCCCCATCCTTCCCTTTCTACAGCCCTTGCTTCATTTTCACATATTCTCCTCCAGTGTTACCGGAAGCAAAGTGTAGTACAGATAAAAACCTCTCAGTCTTGTCCTTGAGAAGAGGGAAGAGGAAGCAAGGGGGCTGAGGAGGAAGAAGGACACTGGGGGTGCTGTTAAAAGAGGATTTCATCTTCCAAACCACCTTCTTCCCTGGGCAAACATCCTTCCTTGGGACACTGGCTGAGGGCAGAGATGTCCTGGCACAGCCTCATCCACCAGCCCTCTCCACAAATTACTTCACAGTGCAGTGACAGCAGCACTGGGTACCTCCTGTACACCTCAGAGGGTAAGGAGGTCCCTTTTAGTCCTGTCCTTCCTCACACAGTTGCACGTAGAGGGCTGCTAGGCATTGCTTCCCATATCACTTCTTTTCAGTCTGTTGGACACAGGGAAACCATAAGCCACGGAACAGTAACTTAAGCGTTCATAACCTATGTAGATGAGGCCCTCAGTGACATGGTTTAGTGGTGGTCTTGGCAGTCCTGGGATAATGGTTGGACTTTGTAATCTTAAAGGTCTTTTCCAACTGAGCTGATTCTATCATTCTATTCTCTAATTCTCATGTCGGTGGAGTGTTTTGCAAGGCAACAGCTATGTTTTTCTTTTTGCTCTAAAAGCTCAGTAAAATAGCCACTACCCCAAAGTGAATTTAAATAAGGTTTAACTGCTTTGAAGCCTAATAGTTGACTCTGTACTAGAATATAATTTGATTTCATACTTCTTTGAATCTTTGGCAGAGCCAAAAAACCAGCTATACTATTAGGTTTCCCTTTAGTTTTCTTTTTAAACACATCACTGCAATGTGAAGCAAATCCAGCAATTCTAATGAACTCTGCTTTAAATGCAAAACATGTTTTGCGCACTCAAAAATCAACCAAACTGCCAGAGATTGCTAAATAGTTAGTATGAATTCCCTGCCATTTTCTACATGCGAAGGTCAAGCCTGGGAGATGAGCAGGCACTCTCTGAGTTTGCAGACTGGTTCCATCTGTTACACATAAAGTTCTGTTTTGGCAGTGAAAGCACTAGAGAGGAGGAAAAAACATGTCTTATTGTCTGTGTTTACTAACTGCTGGGCCTGATCCTGCAGGGAGCTGCGTGTCTCAAGCCCTGGTGCTCATGCCAGTGCTGGTGCTCAGCCACCTCTGGGTGAGCCTCCACAGAGCTCACCATTTGCTTGTTTTTATTATGGCACAGAAACCTCGATCCTCATTGCAAACTCCCTGCTCGGACACTATAGAGACACACTGAGTGTTAACACCCTTTGCTCTTCTCTGTGAAGCTTTGCCCTGACTTTCCCTTCACCCATCCCACTGGCCAGGATAGCCATGACTGCTCTGATGTAGGACACGGAGTAGAGCCACTCATGGGGTTGTCCTCTGTGCCACAAAGGAGAAACAGGTAGAGAAAGGCTGAGGCTGTTTGCACCTCCGGACTGCTGCTGACTGCAGCTGTGCCCTGTCTGCAGACAGTGATAAAGAGGGAGTCATGTTTTTAATACCAGAACATGAGAAGACCTTGTATCAGCAAGGACACGAGAGAGTGAACTGCACAACAATTCCCTCCTCGGCATTCCTCCCAAGTGATGATTAATGAATGCAAACCATCAGCTGCATGTTGGTAATTGAGGACTAGCGAGACTGCGTGTTTGTGTATGGAAGGAGGCAGCAGACAGATGCGTTGCTAAAGAGGAGCAAAGTGGAGCCCAGGGCTGGCAGGAAGGCAGGGGCAATCATCCACCCTTTGGGTGCTCAGAGCTGCTGTGTTGCCTCCTTTGCCTTCATTTAGATCACTACCATGGAGATACGAATGAGTGACATCTCCTCTTATCTTCATTTCTGATCTGAACAGTTGGGTGTCCTTCTGGCGCTGGAGGTATTTTTCTCCTACTGTTCTTTACTGATCAAAGCCAAAATACTGATATACCAGGTGAACCCCAAGCCCCATAGAAGATGCAGAGTGGATGCCAGGGACAAAAATACACCTTGCAATGCCCCAATGAGGCTGGAAAGCCACTGTCCATGCATATGTAGAGGGTAAAGATACACTTGGGCATTCTTCTGAGGTGAGTCACAGCACGGACCACTGGCCTGCATTGCCAACTAAGCAACAACTACGAACAACCCAATAAAGGGAACAATGTTATTGCATCTCGGAATTACGCTTGTGGTAAAATGAAAAACCTTCACAAAAAAACACAAAAATCTGCTGGAGGAGAGCAGAGGGGAGGAGGAGGAGGAGGGCTATTAAAATGGAAGCCAGATCTGAGCTTCTTGTCGGGTTGAATTCTTCGCTGTGAATAACAAGCTTTTACCACAAAGAGAAAAGAAAGCCTGTTCGCTAGCTGGGATTTTTCCAGAACCCACACAACATCTAAAATCTTACAGGCTTTCTAATCCCGATGAAAAGTAATTACGCTAAAGAATATTCTTCAATGAACCCTTAGGGGAAAAAATTACGATACTTCTCTGAAAACATGCTGTTCTTTTCCCCTTGCAAAAAATGTCCTTGTGCTTGTTTCCAGGAGGTAAGCAGGCAAGCACCACAGCCAGCCGGGAGGCTCTTTGGTAATCCATTTAGTATCATGTGGCAGCTTTCTTGCACCGTTCATGACGGAGCTACTTCAAGTTTGTGCAACCCAGCAGTGTCGATCAGATGTCCCATATACAGCAATCCCTGCGGAAATCCCCAGCAAAGGTACTTTACTGCCCAGGCTCAAGCACTAGAGGCACTTACAAGACGTGCACACACATTAATCTGCGTTTATCAGTCTCAATCTTTCTATAAGCACTGGGAATAGTTGGCTGGCAAATTTGGTTTTAAGTGTCTAGGAAATATGGCTTGTACACAACAAAACAACTGTTTTAAACAGGATGCAATAAGTTTTTCATGTAGGGTATTTATGTTGCCGCAATGTTTTATAAACATTGGAGGAAAAATAGTAAATAGAAAAGGGTTGGACTTCTGGTGAGCACAGAGACTGTTTCAATCATGTCGGAGGTTGCCAGAAATGCTACGTTCTTCTCCTTTTGTAGCTGCCAGCCTTCCAGAGCTTCTATACCCCTCAAAGATTAGGAAGTGTCACACAGGCCAGTGATGCCCAAAATGTACAACCTTTGTTTCTAAAGACATTTTTAATATCTCATCTGAAGAACTCTTGCCATGGGTGTCAGAACCACAACTGTTTCCAAACATGTACTGTCACTAAAAAGGGGAAAAAAACCCCTATACACACTCTGGAAGTTCAGAGCCCAGCAGGATGTTCAAGGATTGATTAATGCCTCATTTGCTATGCAACAACTAAAACAAAAAGTTAAATTCCACAGCTATCCTTCATATAATTACATTATTCCCAGTGGAATTATGGAAGGGGAGGGGTTACCTCTAACTAGAAGTGTGCCAGAGTCAGTCCACATGGAGGAGAAAAGCCAAACTAGAGTATTTTTAAAAGCAGCATTCCATAGACTATTTTAAAATAGCTACAATAGGAGTTATTTTATTTACTTTTCCTTTCATTATGTAGAACAATGGTGTGTTCCAGGCTCCCAGGAAAATTATTAATAGCACTTGGTGCTGAGATTGTGCAATATGCTGTGCAAGGAAGGCAGGGTGCATTCACAGGCTTCTGCCTTGACTGCTTTACAGTGATGCTGTGCAACTTGCTTTATTCCAGTGTAGCCTCTCCTACTGTCTTACAGAGCCTTCCCTCACCATCATGTTTCTCTGTTGCTTGATCCCAATGTGGTTATTCCCCACAATGTAACTGGTGCATACTCACTCATGTCATGGCCGGGCTCACAAAGAATAACTGGGAGGATGGGGTTGCTTGAAATATTTGCTGTAATTGTGTTCCACAAAGGTGTGAGTCTATGCTGTGATATATTGTGAAACAAATTAATTCAGTTCTATTCATTTTCAGAGTGATCTTACTTTCATATAAACATATCTGTGTGCATCTACGGGAATGATTAAATGTTTAATTGTGAACAACTTACCAAATGAATTTTGCCTTTGCATCACTGTGTGTAAACTATAGGAAGATGAAATCCTACTTTTTAGCTACCTCTCAGGAGCTCCCTGCTAAGTGGCTTGTCTCCCACTTGAGCAGACCAGGTCGAAAACTTCAGGCAGACACATCCAGCACTGGAAAATGCTGGTTAATCACAATTCATGTGTTTTCTGACTGTGTCAATTTGATGGTATTTTCAACAGAAAGAATCCCAGGAAACTTGAGTATTTCAAGTTCTTTTATACAGAAACAGTTCAGGCAGCAACATATTTTGAAAGTCTTATTTTATACCTTAAATCAAAAGAAAGCGTGCCCTATGTATTGTTATTTCTTGTCTTCTGATGCATTTCTTTATGAACTCATCGGTATAATTAGCCTCTGCTCCTGACTTTTGGTGCACAACCAACCCCATATCCCTTGGGTATGCTCCTAACAGGATGAATGACAAGTCATGCTCTCCAAAGCACTGAGAATGCTCAAGTGCTTGCAAGCACAGCCAAGTTTGTGGTGCTCCCAGATACCTCAGTTAACTTCAGTGGCAATGGTTAAGAGATGAATTCAAGCTTGAATGTCAAACCTTTCAATTTAAAAAGGTTATCTTTCATTCTACTTGCAAGAAGAACCTGAATAAATCAAGGCCTGGCTTTTTACAATCGACCCATTTAACTCTGATTTCTGGCTACTCACAGTGCCTGTAATTTAGCTGTGAGCTCGCCTACTGATTTCAGCAGAGAAACCATCCATGCATTCTCCAGCACTGATTTGGCCAGTCTGTTTGCTATGATTTACTTGTACACACACTGTAAATAACAGTGTCATGTTTCCATGAGTTATTTTTGACCTAGTGATGCTTCATTTACACACTGCAGTTGCTCATTTTCCTCCATGCTCCTACTTCTGGTTTGATTTTCAAATGTGGCAGAACAGCAACAGTGAATCACCAAAAAGTGCTATTCATTATGGACATCAATTAGATAAACTGACAGCACTGAAAACATATCTCCAGCTTTCAATCTTACTTATGAAAGGACAATTTAATTTTGGTAAGTATGGCATTAACTGAGGCCACCCCATGCTTTTGGACATAATATTTAATATGGACAGATAGCATGTGTTCACTTTGAGGCCTGAAATTAAGTAGTGCTGTGAACATATTTGCATTAAAAAAGCCCTGAACAGCTCAGTGCCACCAGCTGCTGTTGCAGTTCAGTGCCGAGATACCCCATTGTCACTGTGCAGCTAACCATGTCCAGCTCCAAGCGCACGGCAGGGCAGCGTGCTTTCGCTCTCCAAACACAGGGCAGTGACTCACAGCACCAATAAACCAATAAATCCCTGGGTAAACAAGCACAGAATCAGAATATTAGAAAGGGGGCTCTGTAGCTTAATCATGAATAAAGACATCTGGCAAGCTCTGCCGTGATCTTGTTAAAGCTGCAGTTTAACTCTCCTAGCCGCGCCAGTCAGTAGTTTGATCAGATGTTGGACAATCTCTCTTCTGAATAAGACAATATCAAAATACCCAGCTGGTGTTGGGAGGGGGGTTGTCCTCCTGTTTCTTCTAAAAAAACAGACGTCCCAAGTGCCCCAAATCCTTTCACAGTCCCCAGTCTGCTGCTGAGAGGGACAGGGCTCCGTGCCCTATAGACAGGGTCTCTATATTGTTTTCCTCTGCTATCAATAAACCACAGCCTCCAGTCTGCATGGCAGAGGTTTTACACACTATTTGCAAACAGAGAATTTGGGTCCAAAACCTCAATCTTTTCCTCAGTTGTCATTCATAAAGGTAATAGAGAAGGTAAGGCAGAGCTTGTGTCAATATGGTCAAGATGCCCAAGAGCTCAGGATGGACTTTTCTTCCTTGAATTAGATTTTATTCTGAAGCCATTTATACTTTATCATCCATGGACTTACTACCTGACAGCTTAATGAGATGCCTATAAAAATGCATCTACAATTTACATTAGGAAAAGCAGTGCACAATTCACTTCTGACTTCAGAGAAGTCTATTATTCCTCCTCTGTTGCTTCTTTCCAAAATAAATCCCTAGCTGTTCAATCCCACCCTGTACAGAAACTGCTCCATACTTCTGACCAGCACTGCTGTCCCTGTGAGCAGCCCAGCCATGGCAGAAATCCAGTTTGACGGTTATCTTAGTCATGCCTGCAGACATGGTGGTTTCTGGTGCTGGAGATGCAGGACAGTGCTTAGACACCAGTCTACGAACTCTGTGGCAAAGTGCAGGAAGTGAAGATGTCCCCTGGAAGCAGAAGATTGCTCCTCAGAAAAACCCTGCAGAAGCAGAATGCTTCCGCATGTAGGGAGAGAACAGACAGTCATATTCTTCTCTAAATACACAGTGCAAACATTATAATAGGAAATGAATAGCAAACTTTGACCTTGAAGAATCAGGTCACACAAAGGAATGAAGAATCATATGTGAGTCATGTTGCAGCCTGGAAGATGATCCTTCAAGGTCAGCTAAATGGCAGCTGATGTAGAGCATGAGCTTCATGGGCTGAGGAAAAGCATTCAACAGTGTGGACATGGCTTGCTGTTTGCAAGCCTTTCTTAATGAACCTGAAAATAAAGTAGTCAGAGATCATCCTCTTCTGGAGCTACTCTGGGTACCAGAGGGTGTTACACAAGGAGCCCGCTGCTTACCTTACTTTCTCTTCCAGTTATCAACCAGCAAACAAGCAGTGATAGTTGGGACAAGACAGACACTGAGGTGCTGCAACATGGCTAAAGAAGAGCAGTGAAGCTGGTGAAGGACCTAGAGCACAAGCCTCAGGAGGAGCTGCTGAGGGAACTGGGGGTGCTCAGCTTGGAGGAAAGGAGGCTGAGGGGAGACCTTATCGCTTTCTACGGCTACCTGAAAGGAGGTTGGTCTCTTCTCCCAAGTAACAAGTGACAGGACAAGAGCAAATGGCCTCAAGCTGCACCAGGGGGGCTTAGATTGGATATTAGGAAAAATTTCTTCACCAAAAGGGTGACCAGGCATTGGAACAGGCTGCCCAGGGAAGTGGTGGGATCACTGTAGATGTGGCACTTGGGTACATGGTTTAGTGATGGACTTGGAAGTGCTAGGTTAGACCTTGGTGATCTTAAAGGCCTTTTCCAACCTCAGCGATTCTAAATCGCTTTTCTAATATAACAGCAGTTCTAAATAACAGCAAATCAGACCTCACTTTTTATTTCCTTAGTGTCCTGTGTTTGGCTTAAACTGTGACACTTAGCTTGTGTAAGCGCAGGTGTGCACAGATTGGGGAAGGAAGGATAACAATCAGCCCTGTGCTCATGGATTTGGACATTTTCCTATGTTTACTGTTCAGAACTGAAAAGTAGCAGAGCATAACTGCATACCAACAAGTCATTTCCACTGCTGGTTTGTTCCTCTTGATTTATGACATTAAATCAGACTCATGATCAGAGCATGGCTGTGTACAGCCCAGATGAGGCAGTATGAGGTAGCTGTTGAGAATTAGACAGGTTTTAGAAGCTGGAAACAATTGTCAGTTGCAATGAAAGAGGAACCTCTACATAAATGGCTCAGGATTTCCTGTTATTGCAGATTGATTTTTGTGATGCAAGGCAAGATTCATTTTTTTTCCCCCCAATAATTAAACACATGTGAAGGAGTATTCTTTCCAGTCCACAACAATGACTTTCCTGGAGATTGTTTTGACAGTGTTTTCAACTGAAGTTTTTTCATTAATATAAATAAGTTTGTTTCTCAAAGTCATGACTCCACAATGATATCACAGCACACCAATCTCCTTTTTGAGAAAAGAAATGTTATTTTAAGAAGGGTTACAACACAATTCTTTGAAAATAAAACACAACTCTTTTTCTATCTTAATCTATTTCATTTTCTTGAAATTTTTTCACTTGCTTGCAAACATGAAGCTGGTGCAAAATGCTTTAGCATAAGGAAAAATATTCAGTAAGATAAGCTTTAAAAGTAAATTTTTTTAAAAATTAAACTTGACTGTGATTTACAGAGGTAAAATTCTCAGACAATTTATTACAGTTCATCTGTAAAATAACTGCTTTAGATAATAAAAATGTGCAGTGCTTATTACTGCCTGGAAGTGGACAATGGCCCCCATCCAAAGCTTGTTGACGTTAGGGGAGATTCTTCCACAGTCTTTAACAACTTTGTTAATGGGAAATGCACCATCAAGAAATTTGCTTTTCCAAATACCATGATCTAACCACTGGAGAGAGAAATCAGTCGTTTCAAATGAGAGTTGAAAATTTCAGCAGGATAAGCAAAAATTAAGAGCAGTTTGTATTATTCCTACTCAAAGGGAACAGAAACTCCCCCCACAACAGTTCTGCTCCTTGCTTTTTACAGCAAAGCCTCTGGTCCTCACAGTCTTGCCAAGCATCCCAGTGCTGATGAAAGCTGAGTGTGCTCTGCATCTCACTGGGCTCAGCCTCTGCTTCACCCCACATCCTCCTTCCTACCTACGCCCCAGGGTGAAGCGCTCCCTAGTTTGCCCCGTCCTCAGTGCATATCTGGAGGCTCATCCAGAAGCCTGCCTGGCCTCTCCCCTCTGCAGAGCGCTCTGCCACTGGAAAGATGAAAGTGGATCATATTAAGCAGATTTAGCCATAAACCAGCAAATGGGCAACTGGCCACACAGCCCACACTTCAAAGGGCAATACACTTCTTGAGCCTCCATCCCAATAGAAAGGGCTGTGTGCAATAAACGTCTGATAACTGAAGCCTGAAATGAGCTCTTTGTATTTTCACTGTTGCTTTTTCTTAAATGTGGGATAACATATCTTTTATTACCTCCACTGAAGCAATTCATTTGTACCCACAATGGCTTTGGGTAAAGACCCAACTTCGTTTTCACCTTGACTAAGCCTTTCCACCCCCCTCTTCACTGTTGCTTTTTGTGCCAAATGAATGAATGCTCACACAGGCTTCAAAGTACATGGCAGTTTAAAAGGGCTTGTTTGTTAAGATCTCCCAGCTGTCTGCTGGGGAATTCCTCACAAAAGCAGATCTCCCCTTAGGGATTATTTTGCTACCTTTGAAGACCATTTGCCAGCATGGCTGCTTTTTATTTGAAGAGGTATTCCAGCCTCGTGAAGAGATGGAGTGTTCATGCATTAGGGACAGTTCTGTTAAAGCAGCTATACAGGCTGGTATCTAAATGTTGATTTAGATTGCCAGTATCTAGCTTCCATGTAGCTTTTTTTCATCCAGCCAGTCCTTTGCAAAGCAGTTCAGCATAAATTCACCCAAAGTTCAGATAAATTTAAGGACTAAGCATGCAAGTCCAGATGTCCATTCTGACATTGGCAGCCCTCCCACTTGCCCCCAGGTCCTAAGCTGGGGAGAAGGGCACCAGCACCTTGCTCCTGCCATCACCAAACCCCCATGCACCCAGTACCTGAGGCAAACCTTCTGCAGCCATGCAGGGATCATCACAAGGATCTCTCTGCTTTCCCCATTAAAAAAGGTGCCTGCAATGCCTTAAGCACCCAGATCCAGGAGAGGGCTCCTAGCAGCCAGTGCTGCACTGAGCAACATCTTAATGTAAATCCCTACTGGTTTGCTCTTGCTGCACCCCCATCACACGGGCTTTTTCTGTGCTTCCTCTTACAGGCCCTTTGTTTTCCGTGGATGTGTCTGGATGTCTGACTTTAGGATCTGGACTTCATTAGGTAGCCGGGTGCCTAAAAGTCAGCCACTGTGCTTCTGCAATTCCAAAATCCCTTTGGGCTTAGCCCAAAGCAACATGTCTAATGACACCCAACAGCTGTAGGTAAGCCAAGAAACATCCAAGATTGTGAAATGTGATTGCAGGACCCAATTCTGAACCAAGCAGTCTGCTTTCTAAAGATATATGCATCAAATTCCCAAATAAGACACAGATGCATCCCATCTTCTCAGCAATGAGCATGCACATCTCTTTCTGACTCCAAAATGGGATTGAGGAGTGCTGAGAAGTTCTGAATACTGAAATGCAAAGCCTGAGCCCAAAAAAGCTCCTAGGCTGACTGCTTTAAAGTTCAGGATCTGATAGTCGGAGGCCAGCATATGATAACCAGGTGAGATAAAAGTTGGAGACCTGGGGACAGCCCAAGACACATCCTCTGGGTGCAGACAGTGCAGACACGTGCCTTCCTTTGCCAAGTTTGCTTACATGTTAGGGTGGATAAATGACCTCCATAACACACATCATATTCTCCTCCAGAGAAAGAGAGGGGAAGGATTAAAAAAAAGACTGTTATGCAAAAACTTTATAAATATTAATTTGATTGACACATGAACTTCACATTTATTTTTAAATCAGTAAAAATTGGTTGTAGCCATGTCTGTAAAACAAATATGAATTTTAATTTTTTTTCTCATTCCATAGTTAGGATAATGAAAAAGTTGCATGGAACAGCTATAACTAGACCAGTGTCCATTAATCATTCGTCGAAAGCATTGCCCCAGTTGTCTTAACTTCATTTTTAGAAATTCACCAACTAAACCAAAATGTATTTCTAAGTCCAAACTGGAACAAACTGAAGGACTTCTCCCATGAGGTAATCCCATAGTGGAAAACTGCTTCATCCCATACACATACACAAATATTGCCAAGATGAAGCTTCAGCTCAAATTGTTCGCGTATGTTCAACTGGAAAAGCATATGAGGAATGGCACGGATTAGCTGTACTTGCTGTTACTCAAGGGCAGTGCAGGCATGTCAGGCCTGTTGCAGCACAAATGACAGATACTCAGCTTCAAAAAGCTGCGCCTTTAAGTAAACGGTAGAAACCCAAAACTGACCCACAGGTACAGCAACAGACTTAGGACTGCAAAGAAACATAGGCCTTGCTATAGCAAAAGTGAAAGACAAAAGACCAGCAAGACACTCCCCTCATTATTTCACATACACTATGATGTAAAAATTAATGGTTATTGCTGGATGCTAAATTGGGGGGTGAGAAGTTCAAAACCAAAGAGAAATATTCAGAATGAAAATGCTGGCAGTTTCCAGCATGAAAGAAGTTAAACAGTTGGGCAAAGACCTGCCTTAGTTGTTAATAATGATAAATGCCTGTTAATTATCAGCTGCATAAGGTTGCAAGACCCTTGACAAAGCATCCTGGAAGTTACATTCACACAAGTCCGAGAGACACCAGAAAGCCAGCAGACACCCCAGCACCCTGGGAAACTAGCTGGGAAGAAATGCAGTACATCCCAGAAGGAGCTGCTACACATTCATAAATTCTAACTGAATGTAAAACATCCAGGAAAGGGACCTCAGAGATGTGAAGAATCCAGTGAAAACATCTGTTCACTGCACAGGAAGATGGGTTACATAGCCAAGAAAATATTACATTGCCTCAAGAAAGATAAACCAGTAGCATTAATATTCCAGCAATAGGCTTGAACCTCTAGAAATAACAAAAACTAACTCTTGTCAAAGGAAAAAACATGATTCAACTGTGTGTATTGAGGCTTGCCCTTGAAACTCTCAGAAAACCTGGCCTGCAGAGAGATACTTATCCTTTGTAATTGCAAGAGAGGATGGCCCCATGAGAGAACCTGATATCGGGGCATTTGGTGAGACTTGTACTCCCAAGTCCCTGTTGGCAGACTAGCACTTGGGATAACAGGGATAGGGATAACAACCCAGTGGAAAGGACAATATTGAGGCATTAGCAGAATTTAGGAAATGATGTCAAGAGCTTAAAAAATACCCAGTTTAGACTCATGATGTCAAATGCTCATAAGAACATGAGAGACACCATAAGGGCAGAGCTGGTTGAAATCTTAGAAGGGACAAAGAAAAAAGCCCACAAGGACTTGAGGAGCTTTGGCATCCGTCATAGGTATCTATTGTCTTAAAAACACCCAGCCTGACAACATGGCATCCGTGCTGACAGTGGGAAAAGAACATCACTCCCAGCAGCTGTTGAACTCATTAACATCCAGCCTGTGTCTCCTCGCACCCTGAGGACATCCCAGAAAGCACAGAAATAAGCCCATTTCTCAGCCTCCCACCCAAGTGACGCCCACTGTATACAGATGCTCAAGCTAAGTAGTTATCCGAGGAGTCATTTGCTGGCAGTTTGGTTAAAAAGCACACAGCTGCTTAGCGTGCTTCATGGGCTTTACCTTTGCTTTTCAGGAACAGCCCCTCCATTAGTACTTGGTGAAAACTGTGATTTATATTCTAGGTTACATGCCACATCATGCAGAGATAAGAAGCCTTCATTTCACCAGCTCTCCCTTTTCCTACAGTTTATCAGTAAATCCCATGATCCCGTCCCTGGGGGTCATTGCACATTCATCCCAATGACCAGCAGCTGCTTTGCTGGGTTCCCATCTCTCCATGAAGCTGACAAAGGCCAGAAGCCCCCATGTTTCCTGCTCACCCCCACTTCAGGAAGGATGACTGAAGAGCTGCTCCTTGGCATCAGCAACGTCAGGTCCACCAGTGGGGACTAGAGCCAGGCAAGCTGCAGGGCTACACTTTGGGTAAAGGGGAGGCGAGGATGAGATTGCTGCATGAGCCGAATGGTTAAACAGTATTACGGGGTCTCTGAAAACAGCCTGGCCAGGAGGTGCTTGTCTTCAGGGCTAGAACTATGGGGGAAGCTGGCCCCAGCTGTGACCACAGGCAGTGCTGCCTCAGGACTGATAACCAAACCCTGGAGCTGGGCTGTTAGCGTGTTAGAGACTTTCACATATCAACCCATAGCATGTGAGGCACTTTGGAGAGCAGGGACATGTTACAGTTCTTGCAGAGAAACCACCAGCAGGGCTGGATAACCAGTGGGAATGAAGTACATCATCTCAGTGATGCAAGATGTCCAAAGTGACCCTGCAAATCTGCTACCAATCCGTAACAGTGCTATGACAGGTGGCTAAGAAGGTTTCAAGGAGTCTCAGCACTAGTCAACCATCCCTATGTCAGCAGAATCAGGCCCCAAGCTTTGTAGTTGCAGATATGCTTATGCTAAATCTGGCCATGGCTCCTTTCTGCTTCTTCAAATGGGCACTCTCCTGGATAGGAGTGAGCTCCTCAATAATGTCTTTCCTAATTGACTGAAAATGAAAAACTTTTTATGTAATGAAAAATATATTTTAAGAGATGTTTGTTCCAGAAATCAGATTTAAGCAATATGAGGGATTAGAAGCAGAGACTTCATAGGAGAAACTTTTGTGCTGGAGTAACTTGTACCATATAAATGCCTATAAAACATAATAGAGTCTGCCAAGCTGAAAACCCTAAAAATGTATGACTATATTGGCACAATACAAGAAGGAGGGTATACCAGATGAAGCCAGTAAGGATCAGCTGCAATTCAAATAAATGCTAGTTTTATCCACACAATGGCTGTTTGAACCGTGGAGCTGCTTGACAAGGGATGATTGAGTTTTATCCTGTCAAAGGGAAAACTGAACAAAGCTGCAGAACAGAAATCCATTAATTTGGCTACATATAGACAAACTGTCCCCTGCTCTGTGGGTCCCTGAGTTGAGAATAGTTGAAAATGGGGGAAAACTACAAGGACAGTATGGAGGAGGGTGACTTTGGCTACGCATGGAGCTGACATACTGCGACTGGTGGGATCATCAGCATCACCCAGGTCAATGATTCTGGTGATTTTAGGCAGTAATATAGGCTGGGGCACTGCAGCTTGGTGGATGGGAAGCGCCAGAAGTGCTGAGTTAGTAAGTATTATCATTGCACAGGGCTGTGTGGAGCAGCTGCAGCCTGCTCACCCTGGTCCCCTGAGTAATCACATCATGTGCATATTTATCTAGGAGAAGGGAGGACTGACCAGCAAACAGGCACACACCATTTCTGTCTATAGGAATCAAAGAACCTGCCCCAGTTAAACAAGTAAAAACATCTTTACCACCACACTTCCCACAGATCCCACAACTGAAGGCCTTCTCCATACCAAGGGATTTCTTCTGCTCTCGTTGGCGTCACCTCTGCTGCCCTCAGTGAGGTGAAACGCAGCAAGCCTTTGCTGTTGCAGCTTGCAAAGGCTTGGCTTTCTTCTTGTTTAAGTCTCAGTATTCAAACACTTTTTGGCAATGGCTTGCACTGCAGTTCTGTTTTGTTTCATCAACTGACACATGAAGAGCAAATCATCCTCTAAAAGATGCCTCTGGAAAAGGCATGAATATAGGGACTACAACACTGGCCCTGCATAGCCAAATTACTCAGTGGTTAAGCACAGGACCTAGACTGATCCCAAGGACAGCCTCACTGCAGGTATAAATGATTTTCAGCTGTCACCATGACGATAGCCTTACTGGGGCAAAGAACAGAAATTACATTATGTAGCAAAGAAACATCTATAATGAGTTGACAAGGGCATGCAACCAACTGATACCTTTGGCTTTTCTGAAAAGAAGCTGCCACAGAGAAACCCATCCATTTATCAGTTCAGTACCAATGTGACCACATTCTGAATATTTCCATAGTACATGTTATAGGGTATCAGCAATCATAACCCTCGAGCTACGCCCAAGAAGAATGTGGTTAGCTAAAAAAAGGTTAATGATATACAAATTCACCCAACTACAAAGTACAATTCTTAGTTGCATAATATGTGCCAGCTCCATGTTGTTTTAATCTTAAAATAACAGAGCATCTAAGGTCTTACATTATTTTCAGCACCGCAGGGAGCATAGAGAGGCTATTCAAACCGTGAGCTAAAATGGAGGGAATAGGTGACAAACAACAGTTTCAACAAATCCAAGACCAAGTGTTGCCTTTTCTTCCCTCCCCAACATAATGTGATATTTTGACAGCTGAATGTGCCTTGCTTTCCCGAGAGATGCAAAGATACAAACTGGGACTTGACATCACCAGTTGCATCAACAAAAGGCAATAAACAGCTGCACACAAAGTCTACTGTGGTTACTGCAACCAAAGTGCTCCTTTACAGAAAACAGCAAAGCTCATCAAGTACAGGCTAAAATCACAGTGGAAATGCAGGCTGCAGCTTTTGGTCTATTCAGAGACTCGGTTCCTGAATGCACAGAGCCTGGTGTGCAAGGTCTGCCCTTGGCAGGGCAGTCTGGCACCCCCTTCCCTCCAGAGGTATTGCCATTTTCCTATTATTTCTGAAAAAAGCTCAATGTAGGCTATTCCTCCCTGCAGGAGCACTCGCCCCCAGAGCTGTGCCTTCCAGTGGCCCCACAAAGACGGTTTTCCTCAGCCTGGAAAAGAAGTTTTTGTGGAGAAATCTACTCTCTTGGAGAAGATGAAGAATTTGGAGATAACACCAGCGGAAGATATAAACAATGCCCTTACACAATAGGAAAATGTATAAGGCACATTAAAATGCCCACCCAGGTTTGACAACACTGCAGACAATCTCATATTCTTTATCCTCTAGAGCCAAACACAAAACAAAGGCCTATTTTTTTAAGATTAAGACCAGAGACAGTGGGATTATATGAAAGATTTCACAAAAGCATATAATGGACAGACTCAGCATGCAAACGGGTTTGTGAGGGTGCCAAAGGCTCAGGTCACGAAAACTACATTGTTTCTTCTTTCTTCCCCTTTTAAAATCTTTGTAAATAAGCATTGTTGGACATGAGCTATTTTTCTTCTTAGTTTCAGATATTAAAATGATTTTCTTAAACTTGGGAAGTGCTTCAGATTCAACTTTTGCATGACAATCTGAAGTAAGAAATGAAATATGTTTCTGATTATAAAAATGAGTGAATTAAATATGCACTTCTGCTATTTGAGGTTAAGGGAGAGTACTCCTTGGTATTAAGTTTACTGACACGAAAAACAGTGAGTTTATCCAGCTTCCAGAATGCCTTCTGGCATGAGCATACAATGTGCTAAATGTGTATAAACATACACAGAGACACATGTACTACTTTGTATTATTAACCTTGGTAGCTGCAGCAATGAGATACAGTTGTATATCTCATGTGGTGGTCTCACAGGGACGAAGTACCACTGAGCCAGCATCTTCTTGCGCTTTAAAGTTTTGTCATTGACCTGGGATGAGAAGGGCTCCTTCACACCCTCATGGAAGGAACCTCAAAACCACCTGGACTGATGGAACGACAGGGGCTCTAGGATGCTGCCGCCCTTGAGGAAGCAGGATCCCAACAGCGTAAAGAGCAGAGAGAGGCAGCCTGCAGCAGGCACAGGGATACTGCACAGCAGGGGTGCTGCTTCACTTGATGTTTTTAGCTTTTGGGTTCATCTTCTTCATCTCTGTAGACAAAAGCTTAAAAATAACTAACAGCAACAACAACAAATTCATCCCTTCCCTCCCAAGCAGAGCTCTTTCATAGGACACCTGGTATCAGCAGCTCAGGTGTTAAACAAAGCCTTGGACACAAGATTCCCAATGAAACCGCAAGGCTGAGCAACTCTGCCATAACAGCCAAGAGCTCCTGCTGATATCTGCACAGGTTCAGAGTACTGTGCTGGCCTGTCTCTATCCAGCAAACTTGCCAGCTGTTTGATTCAAAGCTTCCCTCATCCTTCAGGAATCCAGATGCATTTTCGGCATGATCCCAGCTCAAATTATTTTTAAAACCCCTCTGTGCACTTAAAATGTCATGATAATTAAGATTAGAAAACAACAATCAATCCAGAATTTTATAACACTGAAAGCCTAAGAAAAAAAAAATTGGATTTAATTTTGCAACCCATCTGTAGGATGAATTTGTTAGAGACAATCTGGATAGGAGTTTTTAAAGTAAGCCAAGAAGTTTAGGAGGGATGAAAGGAATGTATTAATAAATCCAAACTGTTAAATCAAATTTCAGAGTTTTTTGCTATTTTTAAGTGTGACTTTGACTCTTCAAGTATTTCATGATTTTTTAAAAGATGCATTTTATTTTCATGTTACCAGGAAACTAAATCAGACCATCACCTCACTAAGTACGTACACGTGTTCTCCAAATGACCAGAAAGATGAAACACTGTTAAACAATGCTTACCTGGGAATTAATAGACACAAGAGCAGCATAAATAATCAGTGATGATAAGACCAGAAAACTGCTATAGGTAGACCAAAACAAAAGTCCATCTATTCCAGCCCTCTCTCCAGCAACAGCTTACACAAACAGTAGTACAAGTCAATAAGCACTGCATGGTTTTCCTCCTGCATCTCTCTCTTCTTCCAGCAATAAGGAGGTGGCATCCCAAAGAGCTGTGGAGTCAAACAACTGGCACCAGGGCTCTCTTTTGCCATATGGGTGGTTTTAGATGGAAAACATGTAGAGTTGGGGCAGCCCAGTGGGGTCTGCTCCATCCCAATGTGCAGCTCCTGGGAGCTGTGTCCCCAGACTGCCTTAAGGTTGATGGAAAGTCAAAACATTGGTGGTGACATGGCCACTAATAACCCCATTGTCTGTACCAAACCATGCAGGAAAGTTGACCCTCTGTGGTCTAGCATGTGCCCAGATTTTTACCCTCTCTGGCAAAGGGTTTGGCTGGGGAACTGAGACATCTTTGTGTCCTGGCTCCCATAGTTTGGGTTTCAAAATGTTCCCCGCTCCACCCCAGAAAAATCAGAATCTTGTCAGTTACCACAGGCCCAAAAAAACCAAGTAAACAGACCTAATTTGCCTTTGTAAATATTGCCTTCACCAAAACATCTCCTTTCACCCCTCTCACACACAACTTCAAATATCCCATATCTTTCTCTGGCACAGGATTTACTCAATATTTGAGCTGACCAGGACAATGAGGTGGACAATATCTTGTTTAAAAACTCTCAATTACGTAAACACCTCAGCTATTTTTGGTAAATGACTGTTGGTTTAAAAATTGTGGAAAAGAAATCACACAACAATTATTACAAATATTCACAAAATAATATTATTTTTTGATTAAACAATGCTACACTCAGGGGACTACAGGAAAAGGTCAAACAAAGTCTCTGGTAAAGTAACAAAGCTGTTCTGAAATCTTGGAAAGACCTCAAGCTCCTTAACAGTTTCGTCCAGGGTTTGGGACTAAACTGCAGCTGCAAAGGTATGCTGCGTCAAGGAGCAAAGTGCCTCACACGGGGGTGACTGCTGAGCTGGGAGTTTGTGTTTTCTGCTACCAATTCTGCTTTCTCTTATACTCCATACTGTCCTCCTCCTTTACACTGTCATTAATAGTGTAATAGGACTACATCCATATTCCTCTCCATCCTTCTTTGTAGAGATGTACCTAAATCATGTATTCCTGGTACACACAGAATAGCTGCAGCATGGCAGGGGTGAGAGGGACACACTTGATTTAGAGAGAATTGGTTCAGGCTGGATAAAAGACTTCTCATTGCTGGGGTTTAATGACAGCCCAGAATGTATGGAAGCAGAGTCAAAGTGACAGGGACCAGAAGGAGCATCCCATTCCACAGGGCAGGTAGTGGGTAGTGTCCATGCTACTGGCAGTGTTCCTCATCTCTGCCAGGCAAAGTGGATCTTGCACAACAACAGATGCTCTGCAGTAATGTGGTTTTTATGTGCAGTTCTGGTGTCCTCAACATCAAAAGGACATGGAACTGTTGGAACAAGCCCAGAGGAGGGCCACGAGGATGACGACGGGACTGGAGCACCTCCCGTATGAAGATAGGCTGAGAAAGTTGGGGCTGTTCAGCCTGGAGAAGAGAAGGCTGTGTGGAGACCTCAGAGCAGCCTTCCAGTATCTGAAGGGGGCCTATAGGGTTGCTGGGGAGGGTTTCCTCATTAGGGACTGTGGTGACAGGACAAGGGGCAACGGGTTCAAACTTAAACAGGGGAAGTTTAGATTGGATATGAGGAGGAAGTTCTTTACTGTAAGGGTGGTGAGGCACTGGAATGGGTTGCCCAGGGAAGCTGTGAATGCTCCATCACTAGCAGTGTTCAAGGCCGGGTTGGACAGCACCTTGGGTGTCATGGTTCAGTGTGAGGTGTCCCTGCCCATGGCAAGTGGGTTGGAACTAGATGATCTTAAGGTCCTTTCCAGCCCTAACTATTCTATGATTCTATGAACACAGAATGATTCCTTGGGCAAGTTTTTTATTTTTCCCTTTACTTTTTTTCCCTGCTGTCTTCCCCTCAAAAACCAAACTGTGTTCTTAACTTTGGCACACTTGAAGCTGTTGTTAGAAAAGCCTGATACAAGTTATCATCTAATGAATTAGTGAACTTTCTTTATTCCCTAGTGATATATTTCACCTTCAGGTCTGGCCATATGTTTTGCTGCTTTCAGCCCCAGCTCCACAGGATATCCATGTGATAACAAAGAGAACCTAAGTAAGAGAATTTAAGCCCACATGCCACTGACTGCTTCAGGTTCAAGACTCAGACTTTATTATTTGCAAATATTTTTTTTAATTTATAACTGATTCATATCATACCTTCACAGAAACACATTTTAGCTGCAGACATGCAGAAAAATATCTCCCCTCCTCTATGGACTTCAATTTGTAAAATATCCCTCTGTTTTAAGGAAGGGTGAAACTGTGAAGGTACTACAAGCATAACATCTGACATCTGCTGTGACTGCTTGGGTAATCTCTCTATGCAAAAGGCTGAGAGCACAGATCAATTTTAAGGAATCTTTCCAGAGATTTTTGCTGGCAGAGTTTATGTCACCTGGAAGTCAAGAGACTGGGACAGAAACACCAGGAGTCAACACTCTGAAAAACAACCCAAGCAGGGTGCTGGCCATGCACAGAGCAGCTCTGAACTGGCAAACCACTGCTGGTAGGGGATCCTTCTGCTCGAGGCTTTGCTGATAAGCTTTGCCTTCCTTGGTCCTAACCACAGTGATTGCCACTTCATGGGGATTGCTCTTACCCTCAGAGGTTTGGTACAGAGCTGCAATCAGGTCAGAGACACCACATCTGCACTGGCACCACTTATACTGGTGGTATAAGGAGCCCACAAAGGGGTTGCTGGCAACAGACATCTCGCAATCTCTAGTGCAGAGGCTGTGCAATATGAACTGAAAACCTGCAGCCTCTATTAAGCATGGCTCATTAATTCTCTTCTTGGTTCACACATCAGCAGTGAGGGGCAGACTGCAGCACTGTGTGAACATGGACTGGGTTGCACACCTTGCTTGGGCTTTTGTTTGACCCTGACAAGCAATCCTATGGAACAAAGTGGAAAGAAGTTGCCCAAGGTCAGTCCCAACAACTCAATTCCTTCCCCATTTAGCACTCCTCCTCCCTGCAGCAGGGTTTGGGTTGGTTTTCCAGACTTCTGCATTACTTGCTATATACTTGGAGCATCATATAATAAAAAATAAATAAAACAGTAACAAAAATCAGTGGATAATGATGGACATCAGTGAAATCAAGCATAGTGGAACCGAGATGTCTATGCAAAGCATTGCTCTGATACCTGCACCAGGGTTTACACAATTCTGCTCCCAGGCAGTCCAGTCAATTTGCTGAGCTTACACTAGGGTGATAAACATGCCCAATGTGCAGGTTTAAGCCTTGCTTTAAGGTATATAGCCATAGAAAATGCGTCAGTGCTGTGCCTTTTGCCAGAGATCTGGCCTCCAGCTCCAAACCAGGTCTTGATGCTGAAGAAACGGGGCTTGCATAGCACAGCCACCCATTAAAGATTTCAGGAAAAGCATGCAAGCAATTAGTATGCATGACAGCTCTTTCATTTCTTTGTTGTTCAACAGAAAGTACTTTGGAAATCCTGCAAGTGAGTTTTAAAGGGGAAAAACAGGGAAAACTATAATCAAATGAACCTTGACAAATGTTGTTTCCTGGCACTATTAGATGTGAATAGATTACATATCTGCTTATAGATATTACACTTCAGAAGGCATCTCCATTAATAATTTCAAGTATTTGGAAAAGTTCATGCACTCCAGCTGAGGAATTCTTGATGAAGTTAAAGATTTTAATTTTTTCCTGAGACAAGCATGCTTATTTGGCAGAACGACATGCACTCAGTATGATACTGAAGCTGTATTAACCTTGAGGCAATACACCCCAAGGTTTTCCAGCTAGAAACGCGCTTGGAAAAAAGGACATGAACATAGAAAATAAATAGTATTATTTCAAGGGAAGAAAATGAAAGTTTCCATGAGGAGGATAAAGCACGTCTCTGTCCCAGTGGAGGAGGTCATAGGTGGAATGCAAGCCTCCAGCAAAAACCTCTTCAGAGGTTTCTTCAGACAGGTTTAAATCACGTTGCTTTCCATCACGCTGGCCTTTGACTCCTGCTATCGCCTGCCCTGGGGCACTTGGCCACACAAGCTTTCTGAGTCTGGGTTATGAGACGTCTAAAGCATCTTATTGAATGGGGAGTATGGCAGCCGGGCTTCGCGGCAGGGAATGGCTGATTAACTGGCCAGATGAAAAGCCTGATTAGCAAAACACGCATCAAAAAGGCAGCACAGATTGAGCCATGTCTTTTGGAAGAGATACGATTTAAATAAGGAACTGAGCTAATTAGGCTTTTGGAGAATAATTATGGATCATATGACTTGCTGGAGAGTAAAATGCTCGTCAAATGTAGCTTGGATTTATTTAATCTTTTGTGATTAAATCCCCTTTATAATTCTAAGCCTTGGAATGACTCCCTCAGCACCAAAGCACAAATTAAGCCCTCTAAATGGAGTTTAATTATACTCTGATAGCTGTCCCCACTCACACTAAATGCTGATAAAAGCCTGTGGTGTAAATACTACTACTAGACCAAAGCCAAAGCAAAGCCTCTAGTTTTTAGCAATTGTTGGTTTACTATTATTTTGATGCATGCTTTTTTCATTGACTACAAAACTTCAAGAAACCCCATAGCACAAGGATGCTGCACCTGCAGCTCTCTTCTGAAGGCAGACTGCAATCTCCAGACTGACACCAGCAAATACACAGCCCTATGGAGGGTTTCCAACAGGAAAAGGAGACTAAAGCTGTGCTGAGGTCAGACACACTGTGCTGTCCCAACATGCAAGTTAAAGTTCTGGTCTGAACTTCATATCGAGCCTTTCTCTCAGCATCACATAAAGCCTTGAGGAACTAGTTAAATTGTGGGGCGCAAATGTATTCTTTTAACACCAAATGATCCCAGCACGTGTGATAGCTGAGGTCTCTCCTACAGCTTTGAACTCCCAGGAGGTCAGTAATCAAGTGCTAGTCTCATCCTCAATTAGAGAAGGGAAAAAATTCCACTGTTGTTCCTGATAAGCCAACCATTGCTGCTGCCTAATTGCAAGAGTGCTGAAAGCATGTGGGTTTTGTCTTTTATTTACATGTGCAACCGCTTTCCTAACCAAATTGTCAAATCTTAAGATAATTATCTCAGAAAATATGGGATCAATTAACTCATAAACCAGAGACTGGCCACAGGAGAGAAAAGCATGTAAGAAAATGGCTTGTAGGCATCCCTGCTGACTTAGTGGAGGCACAGAATGTGCTGTATTCCTCACTGCAGTGTCATTTTACCAAGCATCATCAGCATAAGAGGCTAAAAATGTCTTTAAATATGTAATCTGAATTTGCATGAGAAATAATACCCAAGAAATTACTAGTGTGTGAGGATTTGCCTCCCACAGGAAAATTGTTAGTAGACTGTAACGGACATTATCTTATCCAAAAATAGAAAGACTAACAGCATTCACTTAAGGCAAAATCGAAAAAAAAAACCCAGAACTCTTCTGACGGGAGGACTATGGCTCTATTTGTAGCCTCAAGTACTGTGTGGCATTAGCAAACCCTTTGGGTAGCAATACAGCAGCCAAAACTTGATGTTTCAGCTTCCAGTGTGACTGAAGACCTTACTAAATAGTTTTTGACCCAGTGCTGGCTAACATTTTCAGTACTTTGGTTTTCAGTTCCCATACTCGTCTACTCTAAACTCATCAACGACTACTTCATTTCATGTGGCTGTATTTGGAGCCACAAAGTTCTTGCTCAAAGATCTCCTAGTCAAGAATTTAACTGTGTGTTAATTCGGCATTACCTGGAAAAGATCAGACTCTCAGTTACACCCAAGGAGAGGATGTCCTGACTTGTCTGGACATGACCATATTTCCTATCACACATGTCTGTCAGGCAGTCATTTACCACCACAAAACCAAAAACAGGTACTATAAAACACTAGTATGCTCCAGCAATAAAAATGTAATCAAACCACACATGATTTAAATGCCTATATCCAAAATACCATGCAGATTGTAAAAATACTGGGCTCCCGCCTTAACCCCCCCCACACAATTCCATAGGAAATCTCACATATAGCAAAGCATATGTCTAAGCTAGACAAAATGTGGTTGCATTATTAGCACCTGAAGCACACGCAATCTACTAGACCTGCACTAGTTCTTAGTCTCATTCTATTTACAGCCTGGGACAGTGCTTGGCTGGCTGGGGATGTCCTGTGGATGTGCACAGTACAAGCAGAGAAACAGATTTTCTCACCCATTTCTGGCGATGGCTTTCTATAGAAAGAGGAAATTACACATTTCTTCATTTTAAAATACTTAGAAATTACATGTATTTCAACTATGATTTTAGAATTAAGTAGCCTATGCTTTATTACTGGTCAAAGATGAAAAAGTGTTTTTAAGAAGAGGCAAATACAAAATGGCTCAATGACACTAATCTTGAGCACTATTTTTTCATCATCGTCAATGAGTTTATAATTTTGATGTTTAATGTCATTTAGCTTTCTGTGGTTTGGGATAGTTTGGGAATATTTTTAATAACTAATGTTTTAGCAGCATAAGAGATCATATAGAATACACAGTTTAATACTAGAGATAATATTAACATAATAAGAAATCATGTTTAAAGTGCTCTTTCAAGACTGGCAAAATGCAGACTGCAGTCTGGTGACTGCAGAAGGACCTATTCACACCTTCTCATGAATAGGAGGATGGAATTCACTTGTAACTTCTGTGACCTGGTTGATGCTCTATATTTATCTAATTTTATATTCCTACATTTTCACAGTGCAGATGTAAGTTTAGAAACTTTTAACAGAACTTATACATTGCCTGTCATAGCTACACGACCAAGCTCCTCTATCTGATGGCTGTGTAGACTCCAGACCTAGAGGGTTTGAAAGTAGAAAAATATGCTCTGTGCTCGTGCTCTAAGACAAGGGGAGTGCAGTCAATTCTGAGAAACCTAAATTTTGACTTGTAAAGAGTAAAGAGCATTCATGTAGTTTCGTGTTGTTTGGAGCAGGATTTTCCTATGGTCAGATTTTAAGCAGTTGCCTGCATGTTCATTGAATATTTCATTTGTTGCTGATAAAAATTTATAGTTTAGGAAATCTCTTCCTAAGCATGAAACCTCAGAACAATTTCTTCTCTGCTGGCCCATTGTTCTAAGTCCCTAAAAAAGAAGCCAGGCACTTTTGAAAGGTAATTATCTCCTGCTGGGCATCTGACATTAGCACAGAAATTACAAACCAGCCTCTCAGCATTACCTGGAGGCTTATACAGAATCAACCGAGAAAATAAAAGATGTGTAATGGATTCCTTCCCTCTTTTGTTTAACATACATTTTAACAACATGAAATTGTAATACTGGCATTTGTTTTAACTTTTTTTTTCCTTACAGTTCATTACACATAACTACGCCCTGGTTTTTGGGAGAATCTCAAAAGTATGGAGATGTGGTGGCAGTAGAAAGATGATGCGGTTATCACTCATCTGTGGGCCATGCTGGCTTCCCAGGGGATGCGGAAATCTCATTAAGCTGTGTAACAAAAGGCAGTGTACATGGATCTTTGTGACTTCCCCAACTGTGGGCAATTCACACTGAGATGCAGATGCACAGCTAGACTGTGGGTATGGAAAATAGCTTAGTGCCATGAAAGAGCGGGATGGTTTAACACTTTAGGATATGTATTGTTTGAAGACCGTGACACTGTTAAATGCAAGCAGAGCCACAAAACCAGCTCTAGTTCACAGTTTATCTCACATTTACTCAATTAAATGGTCATTAGGATTTCAAAAGCTGCAGCAGATGAGCCAAGCCACACTGATGAGGCTATGGTACATTTACAAGAAATGCCTGTTAGGGCCATTTTGAGGTATAAATCATTAGTTAAGCAGAGAAAATGTGAGTCATGGGTTTTACTGAAAAAAACCACCACCTTTGCAGAGCCAGGCTTAGATACCTGGCTATGGCAGGAGCAGAGGGTTGTTTCAGGGCAATTCTCTATGCCACAGGTCACCACAGCCACAGAAATTTGACATGCCATATGCAGATGAACTATTTGACTCCTTGTCACCCCAGGGTTTATGACAAAGTCATCTGAAATGTAAGTGATGGCAGCAGGCAGATCTGATGCTCAGCAGAAGGGGGCAGATGAAAAAGGTCCTCGTGGTCTATGACTATTTGTCTCTCCAATATCAACGCATGACTGTTCTTAGATTACAGCCATACAACATACAGCATTGTTAAAAACCACCAATAATACAGGTGTTAAAGCTGCTAGAAAAACGCATCCCAAAACATGTATTTTTAAAGTACGCGATCTGTTATTTACTAAGTGTTTACTGAAACTGCTGATGTGAATTAAGTGCAAGGTCCCAACCACAGCACACTCCCGGGGCTGAGTGAACAAAGAAGGGCAAAGTCAGCCAAAAGAAAAAACAGAACTAACCCAATCAAAACAGTGTTCCCAACCCCTCAGCAAACTCCATCTGCACACAAGCAGAAAGCTGCATAAATCTGTCTCGAAGCTGTCCCCTGGACAAGCACCTTCCAGCCTTTATTTCCAGCAAAGGCCTCAAGGATATCTCTGTAGTTTCTGGATCAGCAGAATTTACATTCACAAAAGCATGAAGATATAGAAGTAACGCATTGCTCGTGAAATGTTCCCATGTTGTATCAGCATAGAAAATAATAATTTTGGCAGTAGTTACCACCAATATGTATCCTTTTTCTGATGAATGCTTTAGAAAAAAGAAAAGCTCCTATTTATCTTATTATATATAAAAAAATAAATTAACATTGACATGCCTTAAAAGTAATATATAAAAAGAAGGGGTAAAACAGCACAAAGCAAAACTTGTTACAAAGTCAATGAAACTTATCTGCAATTTTCAGTTGTAACTGCACTTTTAGATTCTCCCTTCTCTTCCCAGATTCTTTCCCCAGGATATAGGAATATTGAAAGGGAGTAAGCTGGGAAAAATCATTAACTTCAACCTTAGCCAAAACCTAAAAATAATGAATCTTTCTGAAAGGAAGCTCAAAAAAAAAAAAAAAAAAAGAGAAGAAGACAAAAAATCATTTTGTGCTCTTTCTTGAGCCAACGAAGATGTAAAAGTAAGATACAACTAAAACGCAGAAATCATCATGTTTCACCTACAACAAAACAGATCTTCTAGGTTTTAGAGACTAATACCAAATATCTGGGCTTTTGTCATCCAGGATATGACAATTTCAACTACATACACTGAGGTCTGAATTAAAAATATGATTTTTAAAATGCTGAAAGCTCCAAACTGCAATCTCACCTAAAGAAACCTTTGCTACACTCACACAAATACAAGGTTATAAAATGGTGCCTTAGGGGACGACAAAGAGATTTTATTTACACATAATAATATGAAAGATATAAATATGTAAGATTATATATGTTATATAAAGTTTATTATAGACATGGTAACTGTTATATTATGTATTTTAGCATATTTTTATTTATGTTAAAAGTCGAGATTGTCTTAGGAGGATTTTGCTAAAGCCAAACCTTCCCTGGAGTAACTCAATGCAAGCTTTCACATCTGAATGTATAAAATCCCAGTGAGTACAGTGACACTATCAATAATCCTATCAGTTTTCAAGTAAATTCTATTTGCCCAGACATGTATGGGGACCAGCAATGATGAAAAGCCCACTAAAAACTCCTTTGATCATCCTCTGTAAGCAGACTCTAAAATAATGCTTTACCTACATTCTCAACAATATCTGACATTGTATTAATTTTCGTTCTCTTGATGAACTGCATCAACCATTTTGATTTGTTCAGCTGTTTATACTCCCCAAGCATGCTAATCACACAAGTGATAAATGCAATCAGTTGGGAATTTTGCATTTTCAATTGACTCTCAATAACTCTTACAATTATAAACATTAGGTCATAGTCTCAGAATCTCTCTTTAAGGAGGCATTATATCCTGGAATACCATTTTCCTTGTGTGGTCTGAGCTCTGAAACACCCCTGGCAAATTGTCAGTGAAAAAGCAAAGCAATTTAGGTTTCGATCCCACAGTACGTATCACGTTGTTCCTCAAAACAGATCACTGTTAAGGCTTCACAGTCATTGAACACAACCTCCTACCCATATCTTCCCCCACCCAGCCAGTTTTAACATCAGTTGATGGGAAATGTTGATATTAGTAGGAACTGGCTCCTATAATCAGGCACACATATGGTTTAGACTTGATGCTTGAGAAATAGCATCCCCAGTGAGAGGCACCCCATCCCCACCATGCACCCTCACTAGCAGCCACTCGCACCTTCCCCATGGGTATCAGGCAGAAGGATGTAGGGACAAAGTGTGCTCTCTGCACACCCAAAGTGGAGATTGTATTTAGGGAGGCTCAGGACAATGTTCCTCAGACTACAAGCTACTGTGCTCATAGTGCCCTTCTTACAGGATTTACAGCTCCTCTGGCTTCTCCTGAGTGCGAAACACCAGCCTGTGTCCTCAGAGACCCTGTGATGCTTCCTTTATTTCACCAATGCTATGTAACAGAAATAGAATATATCAGTCTAATTTGGGGGAAAACCCCATGCTAACCTAACAAATGGACAGATGCCATATGACTGGCTGAAAATCTTTGACATGGACTAGATTGTGAGATGGTAAAAGCTAATCTATATTGGAGGAAAATGCAATTTTTATATCAGCTAGCAACAGAGTGATTGCTTTCTCTCCAAATCCCATATTGCTTGGAAATCTAAGAAAACATACTTAGTTTCTATTACAGAACAAAGTTTCCCGTGCTGATTTAAGTCATGCATTGAGACCACATTCAAGACAAGCGGAACAGAGATCCTAAGATGCACTAAAATTACAGCTCTTTTCTCATTTGGTCTATTCCTAAAAATTACAGCAAGCCTACAGCTGTCACAGCTTAAAATACTGTTTCACCTTTCCCTGTAACCAGATATAAATTATGGGTATCAGGAATTGTCAGATTCTACAAAACATTTCCCAGCCCTGATTTTTGTTTCAGTGGATAGATACAAGAGATCATATATTGCCTGAGAAAACCTTACTTGTGATACCTCTCAAGAGATTAGAGATAGTTTGTGTTCTTCCAATCTCCCCCCTAATATTTGGTCATTTCAGACTTTTCCAAGAAAGTTAATGATTCTTGAGGTCTCCACCCACTTTCACTAAATTGTACCCCCTCTGGCAATTCCTGCCAAAATAACAGCATGAGATACAGTTATTGGCTTTAGAACTGGAACTGTATTTTCAAATACTGAACTACACGCAGCAACTGCTCTTACTCTCTAACAAGTAAGTACTGCAAAAATATACGGCTTATTTCTAGCTTCCCTTGGTAGATGCCACAAAAAATACATATTCATATTCCCTTTGAACTGGGAAACAACTGGAGGAAGGGAAGGTAAAATTGGAGGATGAGGTAGGATGCAACTGTGGGAAGTGTTTCCAGCCACATGATCCAACTGAAAAGGATGGATGGATCAGCAGCCTCATCTCATTGAGGATATCCCGCTCATTGCTGGGGTGTTGGACTAGCTGACTTTCGAAGGTCCCTTCCAACCCAAACTATTCTATGATTCTGTAGGTCTATGATAAAAGGTGTCCTGGGTCCTTAGCAGCACTGAGGTGACAGCTGCTTCTGGCTTGTGTCCCCATGAGCTGCAGGGACAGTCTCTGTCAAAAGTCAGGTTGTTTAGGCATTTGGTTCAGTTTAACACTGCATTTGGGAACACAATGACCCAGAGCAAGTAACTTTATAATGTCAACATCCTAATTTTTTGGCAAAATAAACATGCAAACAAAAAAATAAATCCTACAAGTTAAAGTCTACTAGTTTCCTTTTCTGTAAAATGTTTCTTCTAGCTCATTTTACCTCCTGGCCTTAGACTTGTCAGATTGTTAAACTGATGCACAGTATTACGTTTCACTTAACAATTTCATCAGGATCTGGAAAAAATCATTAGAATTGTTTACTTGTATTTTTTCCATTCTGTTTGTTTTATATATGAAGTTACAGAACTGTCAGCATGTGGCACGCGCCTAAATCAAGCATCCATGCAACTGCATTACTCTAAAATGCTCTTCCAGTATGCCTGAGCACTGAATGTGTCAGTAACTGTCAAATATTGGGCAAGTTTGGGCTTCTTTCCTTTAAGCAATCATGATGTCTTTGGAGATGGTCTACCACCATGACTCACAATTGAGCTGTCCTTCACTCATGTCCCAGGGACTTCAAAGATAATAAAAAGGGCCAAATCTGCCCCCAGACCTCTGGTATTTGTGGTAATGACCCTTAAATACAGAAGATCAGGAGAAACAGCTCTAAATGTTGGGTTGGAAGTTAAGTGGACGGCTGGGACATGTTTGTTGTGACTTCATCTTGTAAATCATCATTCCATATTAAGATCCTGCTCATGGTAAAAATCATCTAGATTGAGCAATTTCTACACACGGTGGAAAGTTACAGCCATAGCTTCCCTCCTTCTCACCACTGTGTCATTTCAAACTTGGTGGAAATTATTTTCTCAAAGACTCTTCTGTTCTTCTTGGCTGAAGTTCCATGAAGCAGAGAGCTCATTCTAATAATGCTAATTATCCTGTTTTGGATCCCTGTTTACAGTAGTATAGAAAGGAGGTATTTTGCCTTCATGTGGCCTTAAGCAAACCTGGGGTCTGACCCTGCAGCCTCTGGAACAGAGTCACGTCTGTTGGGGAGATAATATCGCCCATGTCACTCCTGTATCAGCTTTCTTCTGGCATTGGTTCAGTTCTCCCTATAAGCAACAATCTCTCTTTTCTCAGCCCTCGACTCATTTGAAGCTTTTATTGGTGTAACTGCTGCTTTCTCAGTTATTCCAACTTTAAGGGTCACTGGAGAGTCAACCTCCAGGTCAAGTCTTTGTTCTGTTACTAGTCTGTAACAAGCATCTGTGAAAGTCACCTAAGCAAGACCTACCTCTTCACTCTCTTAATGAAAGAAAACAAAGCCAAAATAACCCAACCTGTACACCAGCAGCCTCTGGATTGTATTTGAGCAGGCTGCAAACATCCAGAAAGTTATTTTTTTACGTGTGCCTCAAGATGTCTAATCCCAAAACTGCCACTTGGAACATTTCAATAAAGAGTCAACGTTCTGTTCTTTGAACAACACCAGGAATTTATGCACATTCACGACATTAAGGCTCTAGTTCCATTTCAGCTTTACAAAACAGTTATCATGATTTAGGTCCATGAAAGAGGCTCTGACAAACCCCACATTATCCTGCTAGGATTCAGAAGGAAAAGTCAACATTCAGGGCTAGACAAAGCAAGCCTTGCTCTAAGCATGTACAAGTAAGCTCCTTGGGAAGATCTTCAATTTAAACACAATTCTGTTTTATAGCAAACATTTTCTATATTTCCTTGTTTTGTTTATTTCCAGGGATATTTGTTCCATGCTAACAATGACAAGCGAGATGTTCATAAAGAGACAGCACCATCACAGGATGTTGAGCACAGTTATGGAAGTCATTCAGACAAGAGATAAGATTTCCCACGTTCACCACTTTCAATAACAAAGTTAAAAGCCCAGCCGAAATGCTGGGAGAGGAAGGAGAGCACCTGATTCTAAGGCACCAGGCCGTGATTTGTGAGACTGAGGATTTCCAGCCTGCAGTATAAGTCAGTGGCAAAAACACTGGCCCTCGTGCAAGTGCGAGGGGTACAGCTGATGTCCTAACAGCCTGCTTCTGCTGACCCCAAACACCTCTAGGAAGGAGTAAGCGTGACCACAGCCTGTGAGCTGCTGTTTTTTAGACATGAGGGCAGCACTAGCATTTCCCATGTGAGCTGGGAATACACTGGCTCAGCTTAGCCAATAGGCAGATGGTTACATGACATACATAAGGGAGAAAATTACTCTGTGCTCAGTTTTTCAAGCTAGTGAAAGCATCTGAGCAACAGAGGAAAGACAACTTCCCAAGTTAGGTGCTTACATATAGACAACTGTGAGTTCCCACCACCATGTGCAGACTTCCCAGTGCAAACCAGTTCAAAAGCTGATTTTCACATGAATGCGGCACTACAACTAACAAGACCAACGTCTTGAAGCTTAGTACTCTGTATCACTCAAATAGCTACATAACTTTTAAACTAGGACTGGCTTGTACCTGTCCAAGAGGGATGTTGCTTCTTTCCGCCTCTGAAGCACTTCCCTCTTTCCATCACATGGGCTGTCCCTGTTTCTGGAAGCCTCGTCCCATTTGTGACTCCTTGTCCTTGCAATTAAGAAACCGGAATTGCACAGCCTACTCCAGCTGAGGTCTCACCAAGGGTTTGCAGAGAAGTATGAAAAGTTTCTCACCACTACTGAAAATACTTCCTGGCATACACTGTGACAATACACTCGCCTTTCTCATTTCCAGTTCCTGGCTGTCCCATAACCAGACCTTTCCTCCTGTGACCTGGCCAGATGTGCCTCTGACTTCCAGCACCATCTCCTGATACAGACAATTGCCTCAGTACTCCCACTTGGCAAGATAAATTTATTTCACCTACAACAAGCTCTCTCTTGAAATGATACATGGAACAGCAAAGGCTTAGATAATCCCTGTTGGGGATCAATTTCTTCCAAGTTTTGACCCCTATTTATTTTCTCTCATTCCCAAAAATCTAAGTACCAAAGGCAATGATCCACCAAGCAAGAGTGTTAGAAAAGCATAAATGTTACAGGGATTGCATATTCCTCCAGGAAAACACTGGAGAATGTCTTCATCACTGTAGCAGGTTGGGGGTTTCAGGGATGCTCGTCCTCCATCTCTGCACTTCCAACTATGTGGCACAGAATGAAAATGATGCAGGATTAAGTTTTCTGTTCAGAATCTGTGCATCTTTACACTTCCTCTCAGACTTACTCTATGGTACCATGTCACACCGCACGATATGAGGGACTGTGGCTGGGACAGTATAATCCTGCCATGCCCTGGTGCTGGTGGGGGGCTTCTCCTTTCTGGGCATATCCAATTCCTGCTTTGGCAGGCTTACATATTCTCCCAGACCCCTGATAAGTCTGAAGTGCTTTCCATCTCTGTGCTTACTTGCAGCGCTGTTTAACAAAGTTATAATATTTGCAAGCATGTAACAAAGAAAACTTTGAGGCAACTTCGCAGCTGTCTGTGCAGAGCTGCATCAGCCGAAGTCACACATCTAGGAAGGAAAAAATGCAGCCCCATAATCAAAACCACTGCTGAGACTCTTGTATAGTTAACAGGGGAAGAGAGTACATTCTGCCTTAGCATTTGGAAGCAGAGCACATAACCTTAAAGTTAAGCATCTTTTCTGCTCTCTGCAGTTCAGGAATGCTGATAAACACAGGAGAATTCGAAGAACTGGGAGAGTGACCTGAGGGTGAGGGAACACAGAACGTCATCCTCATTGTCTTGCCAAGGACACTGAACTTGATCATATTCTACAATAAGACTTATAATTTTTTTTTGGTTTTTTTTTTTTTTTTTTGTCACAACATTAGGTTACAAAGTGCTGTCACACACAGGAATTGCCTGATCCTTACTGATATTTCATTCCATATCCCCTCTACTTGAGCACAGGTCCTCAGACCTGACTTCTGCCAAAATGATGGCACAAAGCATCCAAATGGTTTGGCGATCCATCCCTTACGGCATCACAGGGCTGAGAATAAACTTCTGCTGATTTTGACAATACAGGGTTATAAATAAAAAGGCCTGCTTATGGTTTCTAGTGAAGATATTCTAGTGAAGATACGCCATTCCACTGAACATTTCCAATGTTATTTAAAATTGCACATCTTTCATGTATTTATTTACAAGCAGTCCAGAACTGCTGACTATCCAAACAAATTGTGCAAGAAATGAGCTGGGGTTTGCTGCTTTTTGTTGGTTGTTTCATTAATTTTTTTTAATCCTATATTACTCACAATCAAAAATAACTTTAAAAACCTATGTTGAGACAGGAAAGTGCTAAAACCCCTGAACTGAATTGCTTGTATGCAACAGCTGCTGAGTTAGATGATTCCTTGTAAAATACAGCCAAATTAATTCATCCTGGGAACTGGGAGACATTTCACAAAAGCTGAATTCCAGGGGCTAAATCTCATTTTCACCGTTACTTAAAGCAGCATAAATCTAGAGAAGCTCAACCGAAGCCAATGGAGCTACGTCCAATTTATACTGGTGCTGCAAAATAGGTTTTGACTCTCACTAACTTTTTTTGTTCACAGGCAACAGAAAACAAACATGAGGTATTCTTGCTGTCTTGGATGAGACAGTAAATTATGCAGCATATTTATGTGTCTATGCTGTCATATAACCTAAATCTCTTCCAAAAGAATTCATGCTTTGCCATTACAGACAGTTAAAACACTGCCAGAACCTTCCTAACTTCAACAGCTGAGATGCTAAGTTTAAAATAATTTTGTTATGATTTTCAGCTACATGCTGTGAAAGGAAAAATTAAGGGCTCTATGGCTAAACCTCCAACTAAACATTGGCTTTACAAAAGGAATGACTGAGCATGCAATTGTAGCCATTGAACTACCTTGGAGCATTTAACAGAAGTGTGCATTGTGAAAGATTTGCTTTTTAAGAAGGAAATAAAAAAAAATAATTTGCAAACTGAAGTAATAAGAGCTTACTATAAACAATGCAAATAAGAGCAGTAGTTGTCTTTGCCTCTCGTAGTCTTTTAGAGATAGGGCATTTAGTCTGAGTAAGGCAGGCAAATAAGCTGCCACGCTCTATGTGTTTTATTATTTTTTACGGGTTCTACCAGATGATAATAAAATAAAATACTGCACTTATTTGTAAAAGTCATGCTTCTGTAAGAAGGGTGCCAAAAATTTATTCTCTGCAAAGAAACTAAGTTACACTATATAAAGATATCGTGAAAGATTTCAGGGAGCCTTCTGAATGGGGAATGTCTTCCTGCTATGAGGTAAAAGATGGAAAAGGATCTTCAAACAATTGCATTTTGTCTCAAATAACAAGAAAAAATCAGAAGTTATTCGAAGTCTGCAGTTTAGCCAATTTTAAAATAAAAAAACTATTTCTAACAGAAGCTAGCGACTACTTCTGAATTCATGAAGAGCCTGGTCCTCCAAAGAGGCGTTCCCCGTAAACAGTTTCTTCATACTATATGAAAGGATTTAGGAAGTACAACTTTCCTATCAAGAAAAAAAAAAGATAGAAAAAAGAGTAAAATAGCTTTTCATTCAGATCCTGATATCCAGCTGCAGAACATGCATTTGTCACTTGGTTTCCAAATCCAAATTTTGGAAGCTTCCACCACTATCAGTGAGCAGCTGGAATGACGTAAGGATTCCTGATCCAGGTCTTCCCCACAGCAGCCTTGTTTGGCAATTAGTGCAATAAGGGATGGTGGCATTTGATTAAGACCACTTCTGAAACTTCTGTTCTCAAGTGTTTCCCACAAACACCAATTGTGTGCCTCAAGGGCAAGACATCACACAGGCTTTTCCAGCTCTCTGATGCTGCTTTGCAGCTTTTTTCCATGCACGTCATATTGTAGCTGTCAGGATATTGAATCCTTTGAAGCAGTTAATCTTCTCGCAACTGAGACTGGATTTCAGTAATAAACACTTGCGATAATTTTTCATCCTCTGGGCTATTGTATTTCCAAAAAGCAAGGTCAAGATGGCATTTAATAAAAAGGCTGCTATATTTGTTTGGTTATTTCTTCCAAAAGAGAAGCCCTACAGAGCAAACCAACAAACTAGATAATATGGAATACAGCCAGGGTCTTCAGCCCTAATTAAGAGGAATCTGAACACAGGAAAGCTTCCTCTCTATTTTCATCCTGAAGATATGTTTGTCCTGCATTAAATCCTTGTCAAGTCCTTAAGGAAAATTTCTTGGAACAATTTTCTTTTCATTGGAACAACTTATAGCTGTAATGGCTGTAAGGTCAATGAAAATATTTGAAGTCACTTTTTACTGGTACTTAAAAATATCCAGCAGCCTGTATTGCAAGCAAGGATGTGCAAATAAATATATGTGTACATATCAATACATGTGTACATCTTACCCACTCTTGCTCCCGATTACATATTTTCTGCTGCTCTTTTTACTCCACCACAGCTATTTTCACTGGAGATGTTCCAGTGATGTACCATTAGCTTACTCCCACTGTGGAAATACTCTGGATATTTTTGCAACATCAGAAAATATCACAAAAATCTAATTTGCCTCTCAGTGGATATGAAAAAAATATACTTTGAAAAGGAGCATTTTTTCTTGTTATCTCAAACAGTAGCATTTTGTTGAACTGCAATGACAGCAAACCACCATAAGTAAACAACGTCCAGCAAGTTATTTGAAGATTCGATTTATGGCAGCTTTCTTTGCTGTAACAGGAACACTACATCTTCAGCATAAGCTATAAAGTTCTTTTTATCCGTGATGCATAAATTAGTCTTTTTTCTCCATTTTATAGCGGGAGAAGTAGCTAATACTGACATCCCATAGAAAACCTCAGTGGATAAGTGAAGGCAGGTTTTGGGGTGGTATGGCCCCTTGAGGAGCAAGGAAATGTAGCCCAGGATGTAGAACTCAACTCTTGACAAGTCCCTCCTAAGGTTAAAAAACATTGCCTCCCAGGATCTCAGTACTCTCACTGATGTAAATCTGGAGGGGCACTCTCATGGACCCTTCCAGGCACGCTCAATAAAAACACAACTCAAATACGGGTCAGCGCAAGGACAACAAACAGCACAAACAAGACTCTGGCCATTAAACTCAGCTTGGAAAATCAAGCAGAGAAATTGCTTTGTTGTTAAGATGCATTCAATCTACTTTAACAACTTTTTGCATTCTTTTTTCATTGAATGCTATGCAGAATTATGAAGAATTCCCAAACTGACACACTTTGGTATAGGTCAAGGAGAGTCAGTAGAGCTATGGAAATTCAACCTTCTGCAAATAATTTTATACAGCATCATTAGTGCCCATACTGGGGACCAAATGAGCCATCCTTCAACACAAGTGAGCTTCCAAGAATAATTAAGATGAGACAGGTCCAACAAACACATTCATTCATATCAAGCAGTTTTCTTGAGCTCCTGTGCCATGCAAAGAAATTTCTGCAGGAAAAGGACCTAATTTAAGGTCAGATACAAGGAGAAAGTTTGAATGCAGCCTGAATCTACTCTGAACCCAGAGGAGATGCCAGGAATGCACCTCTGCCATATAAAACTTCTGTAAGTAAAGATCTTGAAGGAGGTTATATCATAGTGAAATTTTCATTTCTCTTTGAAAAGTTTTAAAACTAAGAGGAAATAGGATGTGTTAACTCAGCCTGAAGAATAACTCTTTTTCCACATATACAGACACAGCAGACTGAACCTGGATTCCTAAAGCAGCCTCTTAACAGAAAGGTCTGAAAACTGAGAAGTGTCAGGTTGTCCCCCGTTTGCCTCCCTCATCCTTAATTTACTGGGTTTTGTCTGAAGAAAGTAATGTGGAGAACTGAAAGGTAAGACTGGGCAGGGGAACATGCTCAGAAATAGCATTCTTAGTGTCTTCTGTTTTGCTATTACACAAGCTACAAGGCAAGCAGGACAAGGTAGAATAAAAATGTATCCCACATTCTCCATTTTTAATCACATTCGTATTGGTGTTTATTCATTTCAAAATCAGAGAAGCTTGAAATGAGATTTTTTTTCATGAAAATTCAAAAACAAAGCCCCAAACCCAAAACAATGACCCATTTGCTATAGGCTCCTCATCTCTCAATTTTGAAATTTAAAGCAGTTCCAGCAACTGCTCTCTGGATATGCATTCGTAGCCTCCAGGGAGTAGGAAGTCCAGTGGAGCAGACATACACTTTCTTCAGGAAAAACAAAACTAGCAAAAAAAGAAAAAAAGAAGAGAGCTTTTAAATCCACATATACTTCAAAACAACCTTCCTATACCTGCCTAAGCAAATATCCTATTTTCAATACAAGCAGCTGTGTCAGTGACAATAGATAATGCTCCGTGGTGAAACATACTAAAATAGAAAAGCACTGTTTGTCTGTGGTGGCTCTTCCCTGGAAGGTCCTGCTTTGGCTGATTCCCAGAAAAGTCCTGACCCTTGGTGACCCTCCTGGATATAGTTGGCCACTTCTTCTGATGTAGGCTGGTCCCCTACTTCAGAATAGGTATACATTTTTGCTAGTATAAAAGCCTGAGCCTCAAGTGATGTGAAGAGGCAGAACCTCATACCCCCCAGGCCAATGTTGCCTCCCTGGGGACACCTGCTAAGGTTGAGCCTGCCACCTTGTGCTGCGATGGTGTGTCTTGGAGCTGGTTTCCTGATCGTCATTACATGGTCTCTGGGGTTGGTAAGATAACCAAACACCAGAAATATCCTTTGCTTTGCCTTTTGTTATCTATTTTTCCTGTATTAATAAACTAGTTGAGATTTCTCTATTGTGTTTCATTTCTCTCAATCTGGAATCCTCAAAATCTGGAACAGCAGCGTATCATGTAATACATCCAGAAGCCAGCATCTGAGGTACCACAAGAGTCACAGCCTGAGGCAATACTTGCACGTAGACTGTCTGAGCCATCGTGCAGACCAACAGACCAACCACAGTTGGTGCTACTGATTTCCAGACGGCAGGTAGGGATCAGACCAGGCTGCCAGTGTGTTTGTCTGCCACTGCTCCTTGCTCCTGCCTTAGAAAGCTGCGGTTAAAAGCACGTATCCCCAGGAGGATAAAGCTTTTACCTTATAGTAGCTCTAGTGACCCCTGGTCCCTCAAGTCTCTGTCACTCTCTGCTTCTCAACCACTAAGATCTACCAAAGACCCACCACCCCATTTCACCTTTTTTTTTCTCTTCCCACAGATGCTATTATAAAGATCAAATAATTTTCCCTTTGGCTATTTTTGTTTTAATTATAACTCATTTCAGCTCTTAAAGGCAAAAATCTCTAAACTAAGGGGTTTTGTCAGAAATCCAGGGAGCTGTGTTTAGGAAACGACATCATTACTTTTTGATGCAGCTATGATAATAAACTCCATAATGAAAATTGAGTATGATAATAACATCTTGTTGAATAGGCAAGATGTCAGATTTACAACATGTATTAAATGTGTTGAATGTGATCATAGAGATATTAACATTCCACTGAGATGCTGGAGCTCTGGGCAGGAAGTTATTTACGATGAAAGAATACATGCAATAGAGTTATTTGCTGTCCCTTATAAAAAAAATTCCAAGCATCTTTTTTGTGTGTGTGTTCTCACAAATTTCTAAGTCGTCAGTATTTACCATTACTCATAAAATACTGTGATAACACTTCATGTATTTCTTCATCCATTTTGCAGACTGCAGCATCTAAATTATGTGTCTTGCTGAGTAGAATTAGATGGTCAACCTTACCCCTGGAGGGAGGGCAATGAAACTGTGAAGCCAACTGATGTTTTACATTGGAAGCTGTGCACCACTAACTTCTCCATAGAAAGATTATTCTTTGCCATACACTTGCTAGCCCTGATGACTATTGCCCTGCATTTCTCCAAATTCTCTCTCTAGTATAACTTACAACAAGCATGTTAATTTTCCAAGAATAACCCATTTAAAAACTCAGATCACAGCTTTGATTTTGCCTCTTCCACTTATAACATCGTGTACTCTTTGCTTTAGATCTCAGCCCATTTGAAAAGAATTAAAATTCTGGTTTATGTGCACTTACTATTGAATAGCTGCTTATATTAACACAGTGAACATAATCACTGTGCAATAAGAACCTTATTTAAATTCCAGCACAGATCATCAATTAAAATGGATGTGGTTAGAACTTAAGTTTAAAAAAACCCAGAAGTACATGTTTTTAATAGCTAGATGTAGACTAAATGCTGTATGGTCTCACACTTCATTTGTTGAACCAGGATCAACAATGAAATCAACACAACATGATGGAAAACACTCTTTAAGTGAGAAGGATTTTCCAAACACAACTAAGCTCTGAGATTACTGTCTACAACTGAAACTGTTTTTCTCTTTGTTAAACTGAGCTACCCTCATGGAGATGCAAATTGCCTTCTTTTCCTAGGCCAAAAAGAAATCGAGTCACCACTGTATGGATTCTGCTTTCTATTGTTTCTCCTTACAATTGGAACAAGAAATGTCAAAGTACTGACATTTGCTACTGTTAGTTTACAAAAGAAGCCACCATTAGTTTGAAAATCGAAACTGAGCAAAGAGAAAATGGACAACAGAGAGAAAAAGATTCAGAGCAAAATTTGGGGAAGTTTTTTCTTTTAACGTAAATCAAAGTCTGCTCTGGTTATTCAGATGGTAGGCACTGATCTCAGCTTCTTGGTAAGCATGGATTTTAAAGAGGAACCCCAGAGAGACCATAGGAGACATAACGAACACAAGCAAAGGTCTTCTCCCTGTCACTGTCTTAGCATGAATCAAGCACTCTGCCATCCCTAACAGCTCCAGCTGAGGTGACATTCATATTGAGCACTCAGCAGTGACTCACACACTGAGAGAAAAGTCATCCCAGGACTCAGGACACTACGGTGGAGACAAAACCAAAAGATTAAACTCAGGGTTGTGAGAATTCAGCACAACCTCAATAAAACCCAAAATTGCACGTGCCCCAATTGACCACCATTGAACAAGCGCAAGTGCAATCTGAAATGTGATAAACCCATGCATAGCCCCTCTGCACAGCTGTGAATCAGTGGTACAGGCCACACCAGGTATTTCATACCTGCATTGTGTGACCTCTTTGCACACATGCAGAAAGTGCTCTCTCAAACACGCAATGACAGACAGGCAAGCACAGCAGAAGTCTCACAAAACCTGTAACCCACGCACTCTTCGTACTGGGCAATGGTGTTCACAGCTGAATATAGGCACAGCAGAGTATTCTTTTCACAGCAGAATAGCCTGATCTGTTTTTCCAAGTGTAATTTAAATATTTCATGTTTAACTATTTCCCTATAAATCTGTGCTATGACGATGAGTGAAGGCAATCCAAACTGAATGGGCAGTTTAAGTATCTATCTGTGAGGTATTCCTCCTGCCCCCACGCAGACGCACTCTTCACAGAGAGGGAGAGAGATTTTACAGGCTGAGGAAGGAAGGAAGGAAAGAAGGAGAGGGGTTGTCAAGTGAAGATGCATCAGGTGCTGTAGCTGAACTCCAATTCTGGGTTTGGAGAACAGGCACTCTCTCTGGGGTGTGTTCATGTGTTTTTGTTTGGGTTTGACTGGTGTTTTGTTCTCCTAAGTTCTATTTAAATGCATGCCTGGAAGCATTTAAATTATACTTCTTTGGGGAGTGATTACCTCCCTTCTATCACACACGTATCTGTCACAGAAACAACCACCAAGATGTAATTTTTCGCTTCTTACATCTATATAGTGTTTTTTTAATGTCTGCCTGCTCCATGCCCCTGTTTGCTTTGGTTTGCTTGTTTTCCCTTTCTCCTCCTTGCTGCTCTGTACCTTTATCCTTCCACTCCTGCCTTTTCTGTCTTGCCCATTTTTGACTGCAATCTATGCAGAACAGCCCAGCTGAATGTGACTATCACAATGGGAGCAGTAATATAAGTATTAAGAATGTCCTGCTGTTAGCAAGAGAGACTGCAATCACTTTTTTAAGAATAAAGTCGCCTGACCTCAGGGAGCATATACAATACTTAGTATAATTACAAAAGTCATATTCCCTTTGGCAGCCTATTTTTATTACATATTTTGTATCAGCCACGGGAGGCCCTGGGGCTACAATTTTGTTTGTCTGGAGTCTCTGAGCTAGACAACACGCTCGGGAAAGTCAGTTCATATTTAACCCTATATTCTGTAGATGAAAACCACAATGCAATGCACCTGGATTTCATTATCAATCAAACCACCAAGGAGGGCACTTATCATTAAGCTCTTGGCTTGCCAGTTTTAAAGTTCTCCAAACTGCTTTGATGTGAACATCAAAAACTTCAGGGTTATGTGAAAGCTCATTTGCTAGACCTCATCCTTTAATTGTAGCATGTTCTACCTCAGTGCACCACTTACAGTAATTATGCAATGTTCTGAAATGTACATAACCAATTGTAATGGTTCTGTGGCTGTACAGAGGAAACACTGCACAGTAAACACACAGCAGCGCTGTATTTTGTGCAGGAGGCTCTGCTCCAGCCAGCAGCATCCACATCTGCTGGGATCACAAGTGTCCCTAACCTCAGCAAAGTTCAGTAAGAATTAAGATCCTTAGTCTTAGCACTTGAGACAGCAAAGTGACCCAGAAGTAATGGCAACCTGACTGTGGTACGGAAACCTACAGACGCGCGTGGTATTGGTGTTACTCTTAACTGGCAGATGTTCACAGTGTGTCTCAGTAACTGTGAGCAATCTGTTTCCCTGACAATCACAGCAAAGGAAATTGATTCAAACTAAGGACTGACTGACATCAGAACCATGATGCTTAAAAGTGCTACTTTAAAAGAAATAGTGAGAAAAAAATACCAGGAAAAAAAAAATGGGGAAAATATCTTAGCATCATTGTAGCATATCCTGTTTTGTAAAAAAGTAGTGCACTGAAGGAAAATATTTTAAATGTATGTATAAAATAGACAACAAAACCCTTTTAACTAGGGGAATGCTTCTGTTTGCTGCATCTCTTTATATGCACCGTGTTAGGGAACATATTAGTAGAATTACTACCACTGAAAGCGCTCAGAGAGAAGCACTCCACGGGTGTGCTATGTCACAGAGCTGCTGAACACATCATTTTCATGATGATGGTCTGGTATGGAGCTTAAAGGGCTCTATACTATATACATATTTATAGGCTTCTTCTTAGGATGAATAAATTAGTATGTTCTGACATGTCCCATTTTCAATCTGATCACCAAGCACCATTGCTGCAGCTCTTTCCAGTAGCACTCACAGTCTACATGGGCAGATGTTGATGCTACCCTGAGTGACGGAAAGAGATAGCAGTTTGTGGCGACTCACCTCTGAGCTACGTGAAATGGAAGAGTTGTTAGTTTAGTGAAATGTAAAGAAACTCTTTTGGCAGATGTAGAAGTACAGCTTTTGTATATGTTCAGCTTTCTAAAACCAAAACAAAATTTGAAGTCATATCCACTTTTAAATTTTCTCCAAAATTCCACCATGGAGTGCCTTTCCCTGCAAGGCAACTGGAGATTAAGTAGTACTTTTCTCTAATCATACACATTTCTTGGGTTTACTGTTATATCAGTTGGGGCTCTTCAACTAAAACTGAAATGGTCAGCGAAACTCCAGAGAGGAAACACAACAGCAATAATAAAAAGTAAATCTCTAAAATGAATAGTCAGAAGATAAGATGGCAAAACGTCATCCTTGCTTACTCCAGCTGAGAGCTGCAAAATTTTATAAAGCAATTATTTTTTTTCCTGTTGGAAAGCTCTGCAACATGCTCATCAAGTATCTGGGAACCAGGAATTGCATATGGTCCCCAAGGGCATATTAGTGAAAGTGCTGCTCTTTGTGGAACAGTTACAATCCAACTTACTTGCAATTACTTTTATCTTTTAAGAATGTGCAAAATGATACAGTCTATAAAAATAGTAGGCTTCACCAGCAATATCAGCATTCAAGAGAGTAAAAAGAAATGCTTTTTTGAGGCATGTGATCTCTGGTTAGCATCAGAATCAAGTAGGGTGTAAGTATACACTCATTCACTTCTGCAATGCATTTGAATTGTCTTTCTGTTAGGAAATGTAGAGCAATTTCTCACAGCAAAATTTGAAACCTGAAGTGTAGGGAGGGCCTCTGTAAAATACCTGTAGCTGCTAAGTATCAGATGAAGAAGCTGTCAACCTATACTAAAATGCATTCATGCTATTTAAAAGACCTCTTGCTTGCGAAATACTACCAAAAGAGAGTTAGTTACTGATTAAGTTCTAAGCCAAGATTTAAGCCCCACAACATGGGCCTCATTTGCAGATATAACATTCAAAGATTTGCTTCATCTTTACAAAGATTTTATCATCATTAGATAGGACTATTCTGTCAAGCACTGTTATTCTAAACCTCCTACTTCCTGCTGGTCCTGCAGAAGGAAGAAGCAGGAGCAGCCCCTATCACTACAGGCACAGAATTAGGGTATAGTATAATATAATCCTTGAGGAACTTGCACACTCCACTTTCAGTAAAAAATTCAGGAAAGGGAGAATTCTCACTGTGATGTCAGAGAAAGATGAATAATTTCTCTTGCCAGGTCAACAGTCTATTTGTTTAAAAAAAAACCAGTTTCATCAACTAATCTAGTCAATTTTATTTGCAAGTTGAATGGGAATTAGACTAATAGTTTCACCTGAATAAAAGAGTAAAACCCCTTCCCTTTGCCCATGAAGGCAATGGCTAAAGTTTTCTTCCAGGCTACAGAGACCCAGGTTCAAATTTATAAAAAATTTATAAAAAAATCCTGAAAAGTAGCAAACCTTTTTTTTTTTCAAAGTCAATTTGAAATATTTTAGTTTCTAGTACATAAAGAGATTCACACAGTCAGGGGATACAAATATTCTCATTTTTCCCATCTGTTTTATGCTTGAGTCTTTCTACAACTGGTGATGGGCCAACAGCTTCCCGCTAGCAAATGTTTCTGTTAAGTCTTTGTATCATCTTCTTAATGATTTTCACTGCACTCTCCAAATTCTAATGGAAAATAATATTTAGCTGTCTAATATACAGGAGTTAATTAGGGGATCAAGTTTTGCTAGTTTTAACAAGGAGCAACTCCAGTCGATAAATGTACCAGATTAGATGTTGAGGCTCCTGAACTTGGAAGTGACATAACCACTATTGTCCCCTATGGGAACACAGCTACATGATCAGGATGAGGTAAGGGGATGTCTATTCCAGATGCTTCTTTTCCTTCTGGACCACAGGAACATTGTTCGGTAGCATTGTTTAAAATGAAAATGAATGAAGGATTGCTGCTAAGATGTACAAACTGAATTGTCACATGAGAATGATAACAAACAGAAGCACTGAGAAAAACTAGCAACATTCATGTAGTATAACATGCCAGCAAATTGTTTAAAAATCTGAGCATGACACAGGCTAACATTGCATTCAAATAGCAGAAGACAGCAATGTGATTGGGGCCTAATAGTCTCGTACTGCCCAAATTTCATAAAATTTGATGAATTTTCCATGCAGCAGGAATTCAAAGTCTTATTGGACTATTACATTATCAACAAATCTGCAGAACTTATTCTCTGTACCTACATGATGAGGCTACTGGTACTGGGTCCTTTGTGGAGTTACATATGAAAGTTCAAATGAAATTTGCACTGAAAAGACATTGTACAAGCATCCACTGCTTTTTGCATGTGTTCCTCTGTACTTTTATGAAAATAAATATAGAAGACTTCTAAAAAAATACAAATCAAACTAAGCCAAGGGCCAGACTGCACAGATTCAAAAAGGAAAAAGGCATCTAATTGTGTACAAGGTTGCTATGATCACAGGGAAAAATGCCAATATATTCTCGGTGCTTGGCCCCACTTTTGGCTTGGCTCTCCATTTGGCTTATCTTTATTCATGAGTAAATCTGGTTAAAAATCATTTTCAAGAAGTATTTTTTGTGATGAAAAGATGCTATTTTTATTAAAGTGCTCTGCAAACATGCTGATTTTCATGAAAAATTCCATCGGGGGAATAAAAGGATGAAATCGCTTTCAGTCAAGAATTTATTCTTTGGAAAACTGATTTTGCTCAGGAATTTTGACATCTGACTTCAAAGGTATATATTTTCTTATTTGACTAATTGCACAGCAGATCATTACTAGTGGCGCACATTGCCTTATGCTTGATGTGCTGTGTCAGTCTGTTTAATTCCTACACAAAAGGTACTTAGACCTAGAAAACAAATCAGGTCTGTATGCTAACAGTAAATAGCATCTGACATTAACTATCCTTTTAAACTACATCTAAAAATGTATATAAATTACTATATTATTCACAACTTTTGTCATTATGAAATACTGTGAAAAAAATGTACAGGAAGATAAAAAAAGAGATTTTGTAAGGATCTATATCAGAACACCAAAACCAAGTTTCTTAGAAACCTGGACTCAAAGATCGCTAAAACCACAGCTGGATTTCTACTCAGTTGAAGTGTTTGAAATGTTTGCAGTCATTTCTGATGTGAAGACTGAATCTCAATGTATTTGAATGTCTTACAAAACAAAACACACCTCAAGGCACCACAGGATTGTCAACACTTGCAAGTTTCCTGTAATCTTGTTAACAGCCTCAACCTCAACATGTTAATGAATCTTAAATTAAAATGTGCTCCACCGAGGTTAACCATATACACCACCTGGAAGAACACCTCACAACCAGAACCAACGGGGATGCTGCTCTTTCCCTAAGGTTCACCATCACAGACGGGTAATGTTGCTGGCCCATGATCATAGAATCATAGAATCAGTTAGGCTGGAAAAGACCTTTAAGATCATGAAGTCCAACCTTTAAATAGATAGAGCGTGGCACACCTCAAATGGCAGGAACAGCTAGACACAGCAGCACTGGTATGTTCTCCATGCAGAGCTGCTCTGCTGAGCTTCATGCCTCCATTTCAGAGATGGACACCACAAAAGATGGTTAACAGGATGAGGGAGGAGCCCTCCTCACTTGACCCTAAAGGTTAGACCTGGAAAACACATGATTAAATAGAAATGGATTTTTTTTCTTTGTTAAAGCAAGTCAGGCCAGTGTTCATAGATACAGAAAAGATTCGAAAACATGAACCAAAACAAGCTAGAGTGCAGTGCAGTGATTTGGAAATGCTCATTCACAGTCTGTGCTGGTTTGGGACGGTGAATAACTCTTGGGCTTGTGCAGGGGGAGAGCTGTGAGGGGGAGGGAAGGCTCAGCAGAACTAGAGCCCAAAGGTCAGAAATACCTCAGCAAGGATGAAAGAAAGTACAAGTGGGACTTGGCAGCTGGACAGAGTCCTGTTTTCTTTGCACGGTGGCCTGCAGCAGCCAGTGGAGGCTGTGAAGTCCTTATCCATTACACACAAAGCAAGCAAAATTTGCTCAGATGGATTTGGGGACATGCAGTATCTAGCAGGACAGTCATGTGCACGCTGCTTTATGCAGCTCCAACGACAGCTTTTTCCTTCAGTAAAGGAAAAAAGCACAACCTTGTTCACCCCAGTGCTCTGCTCCCGAACCAGAGATGTGCTGCATGTCCAACCGAGTACTCTCCTTCCCTGCAAAACCTACACACTGCATTTCTCCAAAAAGTGCTGCATGCTGCTGCATGCTGCTCAAAAACAAGCATTGCCTCACCTTCACAGGGAGAGGAGAGAGAAGGTAAGGGAAGCAGGGAAGGGTGGTCTCCAGTCCCCACAGATGCCTTCCCAGGGTTCATAAGGATGCTACTGCTGCTGAGAACTGGGCAGCAGCATGACACCTTTGTAGAAGCCGTGGCTGTCAGAGGGCATGAACCAGCTCTAAGCATTTGAGTGAGGGACAATACTGCTGCACCGTGTGTTTGCAGCTCTCTGGTACTTATGCCAAACAGAAAGCACTCTGGAAGAAATGGATGATCTCTGTAACACTTTTCGCAAGCATTAATGCGCCTTATCGTATTTTTGGTATCTAAGTGGCTCCCTGCCACATGCAGGCATACACACATAAGGCAGAGAGAGCACAGGCGCCTCCACAGAGTTCCTCACAAGAGGCAGCTTTCGTAAATGAAACATCTCATCTGTGGGGATGGGACTAATCAGAGGACATCTGTAAAGGGATGCGTGTGTGCTCATACGTTGTGTGTATTTCCCAAAAAGTACATCTCCTGTCAACTGTTCAGGTCAGTTGTCATCATTATAACAGTTTTAAAGTACTTCTGAGAAACAGATGATGTTTCTCAAATGCACAGCTGAAAAATGAAAACTGATGGTTGGATTCATCTTGCTTAATTTGGGAAGCCTCTGCCTAAGTCTCCCCCAGAGCTGGTGGCTGAAGAACTTACGCATTCTGAGAGAATGATTCATCTACCTAAAAGTAAATGTCCTTCTGGTGGCATGAATCCCGTTGATCTCACTGTTTATCCTGCAACTGATGCAGCTATAGCTCCAAGGCACTCCTAGGCATCCAGGCCAGAGGAAGCCTCTCTTATTGTACCAACGACTGATAGTCAGGATACCGCAACCAGAACCACATGCATCCTTTCCAGTCATGTCTTTGAGGTGATACATGCAGTGAGTTACCAAAACCTTTCACAGGGGCGACTTGTCAGAGGAGATGCTGGAGAGCAGAGGGATGTGACCAAGTTACCGGTAGCCCAGCGCATGGGGTGTGACAGCAGCGCCTGGGGCTGTTAGCACAGAGCAGGGGGCAGACAAACAGATACCACAGCTGCTGTCGCTGCGACCTACACCAACGCCCTGCGCTGCCCTTGGGGTGGTGAGGAGCCTTTCCCGCGGGCAGCGAACCCCGGTGTGCTGCTACGTGTGTGCACCGATCCCCCGGTGACGGCCACGCGTGCGTCCCGATCCCCCGGTCCTTGGCCAGGCGTGTATCTCTATGCCCCGGTCCATAGCCACGCGCGTGTCCCGGTCCCCTCCGGTCCATAGACACGCATATGTCCCGATCCCCTGGTGACGGCCACGCGTATGCCCCTATCCCTCGGTCCATGGCCACACGTGTTCCTCGGGGCTTCCCCTTTGCACCCTCGCCCTCCGCGGCAGCGGCGCTCACCTGAAGCAGGTGGTGAGCTCGCCCGTGGGTTTCAGGCAGGGGTACCGCGTGGTGGCGATTTTGTTTTCGGAGCAAACCTCCCTGCAAGGCGAGGAGTCGGGTTGTTAGAATGAAAAAAAAAAAAGGGGGGGGGAAGGAAAAAAAAGAAAAGGTGATGGATGGGGGGAAACGAGCAGGATCGGGAGCAAGAGGGTCCGCCGCTGGGGACACCCACCTGTCGCCGTCCTGTGGCTCCTCCCGGTAGGTCCAGGCGTGCCCCAGCGCCAGGAGCAGCAGCAGCCGGAGCGGGGCCAGGCTGCCGGCCGGCCGCCCCATCGGGCCGCCTCTCCCCTGCGCGCCGCGCCGGCTCTGCCCGCCCCGGCCGGCGGCGGGGCTGCGCCGACCCGCCGCTCCTCCCGCCTCGGCGGAGGGCCGCCCCCCGCGGCCGACAGATGTGCCCGCGGGGAGGGGCCGCGCCCGCCCAGATGTGCCGGCAGATGCGGCTCCGCGGCTGGGCGGCGCAAGGAGGGGCGGCGGCGGCCAGATGTGGACGGGTCGCTTCAGATGTGTGCTGGGGTTAAGGGGACGTCAAGCCCCGGCCGTGCCCTGCAGGCAGCAAGGAGCACGGGGGAAAGCGGGGTGCCAGCCTTAGGGCAAAAAAGAGACGGAGAGGTCCAAAACTGTGGGGGTGATCTGCGCTTCCAGGGTACATCACTGCTGATGCTTTCCAGATTCGGCTTTATCTCAAATCTCTCTCCCAAAGGAACAGAATAGTTCAAAGCATCTCTGCTGTGATGGCTGCGTATCCTTGCGGATGGCTGCCACTTCCCCACCATTCATAAAAACGAAATTAACAACTACAGACCTGGGTAAAGTAGTGCATCAGGTCCGGCCCATTATACCATATCCTGTTTTCACGGTTAAGCTGCCCAGGACCAGAAGAGTAAACCTGCAAAAGCACGTTGTCTTTGCAAAGTGTTTGGCTGTTGCACTGTCTTTGATCACCACAGAACTTCTGACAAGTACGAAAGGCTCCAGGGAAATGAGGGTGTGCAAATCAGCCTCACAAGCACTTTCACCTGTGGTATAAATAACCTCATTTCACAGACAGAAAAATCAGGGAAACATGAGCAACAGACTGTACTCATGTATTATTCCAGACAGAAAGGTCAGGGATATGCAAGTAACAAACTGTAACTCCTCCGTTAAAACAGCACAGAAGTAATCATAGGATGTAAGAAGACTACAGCAACCCCCTTTCTATTTTTTGCCCTGCCACAGGCAACTTTTGAACAAGTCACTTCATTGTTCTATGCCTCAGTTTCCCATCTGCAAGAGAAAGACCTGAATAGAAAAATAAACAAACAAATGCATAAATATTGCAGATCCCCACAGATGAATCAACTATGATTAAGTGTTAATCCCTTTGGTATGCTGTCCAGCACCCAGAAGGCAGCTCATGATAGATGGACTCTTTCTCACTTGAGAAATTCTGGGACTTGTCAGAAGTTTTCCCTGACTTGCTCAGCATCTGCTGTCACCATGGTCTGTCATGTGTGCTGCTAACTTTCAACTCCAAGGTATTTGTCTGCTCAAGGTGCTGTTGTATATTTTCTCTATTCCTCTGTTCAGTTAAAGCAAAGGAGTTTCTCACAGCAGATTTTCCCCTGTGGTTGTTTTTGTTTTCATTGTTGAGAGGATGTTTTAGATGTTTATTCCATTGTAATTACTGCTTTTCATTTGTACAAATAATAAGTAAGTAAAGGCAGGATTTGCTGTCTTGATGCCAGAGAAAGCTGCGGATGTTTCTTGCAGGGCTAAGCCCTTGCACTGCTCAGACAGCTGCTCCTGATTCGAAGATAACAGGAACAAAAGCAGGACCTGGGTACTTGGACCCAAGCACTCAGGAGACACCTGTCTCCACATCATCTTCTTTACCCTCCTGCTCCAAGTAGAAAGTATCCAGTGACAAGGACTGAAACGAAGAGAGGTTTGCACTGCTGTAACTCCTGCCATGTCTGTCTGTAGATAACAAAAGATTTAATTTACCACATCACGGAAGTGGTCCCAGTCCCTCCAAAACCTCAGGTTTTTAGAGAAACTGAATCATACCCCAGCACAGAGCCAGAATACTTTGGATGATTTTCAGCCCTAATCCAACTGTCATAACTGCGGAAGGACTCTGATTTTAAAAGGAACCCTATATAGGCCTGGTATAAGTATGCTCCCCAAAAGTTATTTCTTACCCAGAACTTCTCCCATTGAATGCAGATCTGATTCACTACCTGAATTGCTTAATTCTGCTCTCTGTTTTTTTTTAATGCCTGCCACCCACATAGCACTGTATCAACACAATGTGCTATCTTTTTAATTAAAAATATTTTATCAGCTTACACATGTATTTATTTAACTCATGCAAACAGCCTTGTTAATTTAAACACACTAACCTGCAGGTGGAGGTAATCCTGTACTCAACTCTTTGCCAAAGAAGGGCTCAAAACTTTATATACAAAAGTGAGATCAATAATTGATACAAAAGAGAGGTAAAAAGAGGTTAAACAGTTCCATACTTCACAGTTGGTGACTCTGTTACAGCTGCAAACATTAAAGTTGAGGGGTTTGTCATTTTGCTTCAACAGCTTCACCTCAGCTTTAATGACCATGCAGCCGGGGCCATACTGAGAGCAAGGCTTGCTTCCTGGGAAGTGTTGAAGGCTGGCGGTGGTTAAGGAAACACTGGAATGATCTTGTTGCCTCAGGGAAGGAATGATCTCGGTCTGTTTTCATATACAGTAAATAAGCTGAATGTGATTTCTCGTGCGAGGGAAGCTTTCCCTTGTGCAGGGTCATGTTAGTTTTGACTTGTCCAACTCAAAGCATGTATGAAGTTGATTAAGCTGCACACTAAATTCTGGAATGCTCTCAAAGAAGAATGAAGAATTCTGTGTAGTGAAGTGCTTTATCAGAAGTTTTACTTGTACTGTTTATATAGGAAGATGCATTGTTTCCTGCAGTTCATTCATAAGGATGCTGTTAAATTAATAATACAAATTAGAGTTTCTTTTCTGGATTTTGCTGGTAATTGGAATAGCTCAGAGGTGAACTTTGATCACTGCCTCCAATGAGGGTCTTTCAGAAGCCCATTTCCATAGTGGAAAGGCACCAACTCTGCACACTGCTGAGAAGGAGGAGAGTGGTGTACAGGACATCCCTGCTTCTTTTTAGAAACACACTGAGGTAATCTGTGTCCAGGAAGAGCTCACAAGAATCTTGAGCAGTTATTATATTCCCATACTACTCAGGCACCTCCATCAGAGGTGTTCTGTGAGTCTCAGCACAAATGCACAGAGAGGTTCGAAAGTTCGATTGTGATCCTGAACATAGAAGATTAATTTTCTCTAATTCGTGTCCTCACCTTCAAAAGTACTAAGCGCATCATGGTTTTGGGGGGTGAGGGTGTTGGGGTTTTTTGTTTTCTCTTTTTCTCAGATGTTTTACTGGAGTTATGCCCTTTGATTTCTCTTAATCCATTTACAAACAACATTTTCATCAGTGCATTTTCCATCTGCTCCAATTAAAAAACAAGTAACCAATTATTGTAAATAGTCTTAATCCCACTACAGCATTGTGTTTGCATCAATTGCCTTGGTGGCAATTCCACCAGATCTCCAGCTGTCCTCATAGACACGACTGGGGGGATCAGAGCAGGACTGAATGTGTAAACAAACAGAAAACAGAGGTTTTAAAGAACATCTTGGTCCTGGAATACTACAGCTTTGAAAGGTCTTGCGCTGGTCATTCCTGAACTAGTTTCCCTTTCAGGTGAATGCCCAGACTGAACCTGTATAGAGCCAAACTTGTACTTCCAAGGAATATGGCACATTCCAAGCTCAACTGCTAAACACTCACCCAGGCAATGTAGGGATTTCTCACACTGTTTCAATTACAGGAGGCATCTAGACCAGTGTCCCATTTTAGAAAAAATCCAGAACCAGACAGCAGGGATTAAAACCAAAGAGATGTCCTGAATAATTGCATCTGTCCTGCTTAAGAGAGATGGGTTTCAGAGCAGCCTGGTCTGTAAACGGCTGCGTGAAGCAAGGGATAAATAAGCAGAGCAAAGGCAAAGAGTGAAAGATGTCAGAGATGATCCATGAGTCCATCAGGAGCAGGTCTGGGATGGTAAGAAAGAGGGAGAAAGAACAGAAAGAAAAAGAGGAAGAATCAGAGGAAAACGAGGGAAGAGAAGGGGGCTGAAGAAATGTCAGGGAACCTTGCAGTAGGGGCTGAGGTCTTCCCAGGTCTAAACTGGTATTACATCCTAAAAGAGGATGGTAAAGCAGCCAGCAGAGCATCTTTCAGAGCAGGAAATAGGTAGGTGGGGGTGCTGAGAAGATAGTAGCATGGTCACAGCCTCACTCAGTTATATTTGAGTGGCAAAGAGCAGAGGACAAGGAGAAGAAGGGGGAAGGCAGTTACACTTATCTCTTTGTTCTGGTGATCCTGGTTTATCTTGAAAAGATGGGAAACTGTGAAAGTTAAAATATTTTATTTACTTTGCTTAGTAGGTACAAGGTGTTACCTTATCTCTGGAGCCCCAAAAATGTCACAAATCATACATTAAATAAAAATACTGAGGCAGAGAGATGATGCTTCTCATCACAAACACTATTACTTCCCTTAATCCATCTAGGAGACAAAATGTCTGCGCTTTCTATCAGAGGCATTTTTAGTAAAACATGTTAATGATGGACAGAGGTAGCTGAAATGCTATGCAACTGCTTTTAAAATAGACATAGAAAAAAGCACCTCGGAAAACATGCAACAGTGACCATCAGGCATTGCCTCCAGAGAACGTCACAGCTACGGAAATATTGCCCCAGAGTGCTTCTCCGTTTCACAGACAATTACAGGGCTCATCTTAGATTAGCAGCAAAAATAAACACCTTCTGAAAATATCAGCTAAAACAATAGCCCTGCTGACTGAGCAGAAAATAGGTAAATGAGAGCTCTAATTCACCAAAACCAAATACTGATGGATACATCTGACATGGCATGACACTAACCAGAGCTGACTTATTTTCTTGAGGGTTAGGTTTGAATTACATTTTGTTATAAGAGATTAGAGCTGAAGAATGTGAAATCTTCCATGGCATCCCAGCTATCAAACACCATCCGCCTCTGAGGTGCATATGTGCTTCCTGTCAGCCCTGGCTCCTTTGACAAAGCTTGGGCCATCGCTCTAAGTGCACAGACAGCAAGATAAACAGATCCCCTTTACCCAGGCATTGTAATAGCTGGAACGAAGTCCCTGTGCTCCTGAGGTTTATGAGGTTTTCCACCTGAAGTAGCAATTGTTCCTGTGGTGATATCCCATAGCAGTGCCATGCCCTAGAAGCCCTGGGTGGCAACAAAGAATTTGGAAGGTCACTGACCAAGAAATCACTTTTTAATCATAGACACACACAAATACCTGCACAATTCTCACAGGTGCGGAAACAGAATAGGTCAGAAACTACATCTGATAATACAAATTGAACCAAAATTAGAGCACTCAATTTTTGTTTGCAAACAGACACCAAGATGGCAGCACAAAGGAAGATGGTCCCAGGAAGTATTCCCCTTTTTTCCCAACACATTAAGTGATCCTTTAATATAAAAAACCCTGGGAGCCCTATTTTACCATGCAAATTGCTGCCAAAGGAAGCGCAACACACAGGATTGCTGCATGTGCATGCCACCAAGATAGCTCATAAGTGGTGAGACTCTTAACACACACCCCTCACCTTTTATCACAATGGATCCCCAGCAAGGTGGAGGGGTTGTCTTTGAAAACTGCCCACTAAAAACTCCAGAGACAGACATAAAAGCTTGAGCAAGAGCAGACTTGAGTGAAAGGTCTGAAAAGGTTAACTGACAATTTACAGCTAAAGGGTGTTTTGTTTGTTTGTTTTTAATTATATATAATCAACAAGCCTTTGTTTTGGAATATGAAATGCTGCTCACAAAACAAAGTTTTAGTCAATGGTCTGCAAAGGCTAGGAAAGATGTTCCAGTAAGGCATCAAGCCACATATGGGGAAGACATCAGAAAAGAATGGATGAAGCAACTGACCAAAAATCTAGTTTTCAACATGCCCATGCACACACATGCATGCAATTTCCATGCATACAAGCAAGCAAAACAGCAGAGAAAATGCTTTCAACTACTTCCTCTGCCTCAAACTGCTTGCATGACCTTGGGTAAATGACATAGACCCAGACCTTCCACAGTCTAAATACCTCTAAGCATGTAGATCCTAATCTCTGAACCTCAGCACACTGTCTACAACATGACCTAATCTCTTCTTTCATACCTTTGGCCAGGTTTGCTTATGTGAAGTCTAAGGTATTCATTTGAGGGTGAAATTTGACCCTGATGACAGTATCAAAATATAAATTACATATCTTTAGAAGTGTAAAGTATGACTGTTCTGTATATAAATAGATATTTGATGCTATAGAATAAATACGAAATCATGATGCGGATTTCTTTGAGGAGTGCTGCACACTGCAATGCTCTTTTCACTATTTTCTTCTGTCTAACTAAAATTCCTCCGTTATGGACCCATCCACAGCAAGTCACAGTAGTTCAGATATCTGCTGCACATGAAGCCTCTTGAAGCCTCTATCCCACGTATCAGAGCAAAACTATCTCACTTGCTGTACAGCAGGTTTGCAGCTACAGCTTGGCACAGCCCAAGACAGCTCAGGTAGCTGTGGTTATACCTGTGGAAAATCTCCTTTCCCACAGCTCCTCTCAGCACTGCTTGAAAGCACTGCCCATATTCAAAGCTAAGCAGGGAAGCTGAGGAAGCTCTGTGACACAGGGGAAGAAAAGCATCCCTCACACAGCTCTGCTCATGGCAGCCCTTGGAGCCTGCGCCAAAGCACATGCAGGCTGGAGACTCTGCACACGTGGCCCTGCTGTGGCATCTGCCTCAGCTGTGTTTTCTTTGGCTCAAGTTCCTGCAGAGATATGGGCACTCTCCAGTAGCAGATGCATTAACACGGACAAAGTTTTCAAGCCCTGTTGTAGAGCTCAGAATTCTTGTTCGTATAATTATGGTCAAAGACAGGTACAGGGAGGCTTGAGAGATGTGTGGATATATGTGTGGATATATGGACTTTGAAATCTGCCTCTCATGGGCTGCAAACTGTACCTGTCCTCCCAGGAAAAGCAAGGACACACACATGTGCGGGTACTCCCACCCACCCTGCCTGACCCTTACCTCTAAATCTACTGACAAAGGAATGTTCTAACTTCCATGTAATTTATAAGTGGGTGAATGGAATTTACTCGAACAAAACCCCTCCAGTCACAGACTGAGGCAGGTTATTTAAGCTGAAAAGCAACCTGGCACAATAACGGAAACAACAGCTTTACACTGGCAGTGCAGTTTTCCCTGCCCTGGAAATAACAATATGTTTCATGCTTTCCATCTCATAAGGTGTTTTTGTCACCTTATTAGTATTGATACTTCTTTTCCCCTCCAATTTCTTTCTCAGTGAGGCAGCTTTAACTGGAGTTTCACTCTCCCCTTTGGTGCAACACATGTAACTCATCACAGAAACGGGCCCAATTCAGAGCAGTCACCCATTTCATTGAAGTTGATCTGGCAAAACACAAGTGAAAAAAAGAAGAATACGACCTTCACTCCACAGCTTGTGACAGCTCACTCACTGCTTATTTATTCTGCACTCCTTGGAAAAACACTCCACACATTCAATCACATCTCAAAGAAAGAGGTCAAAAGGCAAGTGTTTTTAAAATGTCTCAGTTAAAGAGTCCCTTCCCATTAACGCCATGCTGGTTGTGTCAGAGATAAAAGACTGTTTTCCATGTGGACTGACTACTCTGACAAATCTACGATAAATTACTCAGGAATAGGCTCTGGCACATTCATTGCAGAAAAATGAATCTCCAGATATCCCTCCGTGATCAGCAGTGAATGCTGTGTAATTCTGCTGATGACGGTGCAGAAAGCATACAAAAATACCTCAATCTTTTAGTGCCTGGCTCGAGAGCAGTGGTAATGCTTCTGTCCTGATTCCTAGGGTGGATATCCAAAAATGAAGTTTAAGGCAGTGGCATGGGACACTTGTAGGGAGTAAAAATCAGTGACAGGGGAAAAAAATACAAAATATTCTTTTGAGCTTGCAAAGTGCTCACTTTAAGTGATCAGTGATGGATGTGTGAGACTTCAAAGTTTGTTGAGCACAGGAGGGAGCAAATGGAGCAGTTGGGAGAGATAATTTTCCTGCCAGAAAACCAGGAAAATCCACAGTCAGATGTCCATTTACTGAAGTGTTAATTGTTAGGATAAATACAGAATTTTGTCTTGAGAAGGATCTTTCTCTCCTAAACAATTAATTTACATCTGGTTTGGCTTCAGGCTAGAAGTGTCCTAATACTTGTCTATCACTAGAAAGATGATAGGCCTCAGTAAGAAATAGTGGTACTTTACACCAATGAATCTGAGACACATTTTTTTTCACATTTACCCCTTTGCAGGCCCTTTAGTATTACAGAGGGCTTGATCTCCTACGTGTCTCGCATCTTGTGAGCAGATCTTTTGAAACTCATCACTCTTAACTCCTTATACACTCACCTGAGCACCGATGCTGCCTTTTGCCATCTGGCTTCTGCTCCCCTTCTCATCTGCGCCAATTGCAGAACTTTACAGCAACCATTAGGTTAAATGGAGGAGAAGGGTATTTCTGGAGACAATCCCACAGTTCTGTTCCTGTTCTCCATTCATATATCCACATTGCACTCTGAAGATGCAATAGCAACTTGGGGAGTGTGTCCTCCAAGCTCAAAACACAGGAACCTGAAAACTCATGATCTCCTCTTTGACCTTTGCTGCCCAATGTCCAAATGAGACTTGGCAAGAGCCTGCAGAAGTTTACCAGCAGCTGTGAGGGGCTTGCAACTACACCAGAGCATGGTTTCTGTACCTCCTGTGTTGTTTTTTGCAGGCACTTGCACTGGATGCAACTGAGAATGAAAGCTGAAAACAGACACCTTTTTTCCCCCTGAGGCTCTTTGGACATGGAGGCTGTGCGGAGCAGCCCTGATGTCATCAGTGCTGCCCTCGCTGATCACTGTGTTTCCAGTGGTGATGCTCACAGCTTGGGTGACCATGATAAAATAAAAGCAATTAGATCCACTGAGGCACTTACCAGCAACATTGAATGCATGGGGTGGTCTCTGTACAGCCCCAGGAACAGAGAGAGGTTCAAGTACCTGCTTCCTCACAGCTGGTGGGTGAACCAGTGGGGTGCATACACCCAAAGCGCTACATTGACAGGGAAGTCAGCAGGCATTAGACATGCCAAGACCTTCTAGGACCCGGGCCTCAGTATTTTTATGCCCCCCTCTATTGGACTCCACAGCGTACTGACAGTGCCTGGTGATTAAAGATGTACGTCTTCCAGGTGTCTTCAAAGGCAATACAGAATGAGGGCTTTAAGACTTAGGACACTCACTGATAAGAGGAATCCAAGCACTTACACGAGATAAAATAAAAAGTCAGTCAGCTCTATTTAAGTGCTTAACAATGTTCAGCATCTCCAGCAGAGCTCTGGAAGGAGCAAAATGCTGGAGAATTAAGTTACTTTGTTCTTATAATTCCAAATGGTCCTTTCCAGCCAGCAAACTGTATTTCTCTGTTTTGCTATGTATCAAGTAATAGCTTTTCCAGAATCGTGCCTCAGCCAAGATAAAAAAAAGTAAGGGAAAGGTATACAGAGTATGTGTCGAAAAACATTTAGTTTGATTTTGATTTCTCAAACAGGTGAGGGTCATTTCAATACTCCAGAAATTGAGGCTTTTTATACTATGACTGTGGCTAATATTTCCCAAATTTAGGTGAATTATTTTCCTGACTAAAAAGTAACAGTCCTTAAAAACTAAAGGAAATGAAGAAACAATCCTGACAGTAAGTCCTTTCTACCAAACAAGGGAAATCAGCAGTGCATACCTTGGCACTTAGCTGAACGAAGCTGCCTTTCCTTACTGACTCTTCCTTCAGGCACTGAGTCCAAGTATTTCCTTGGAATACGGTCCTAGTGTGTGCTGTAGCTATTTATATTCTACACCACATATTTTTGGATTAAATACATCTAGGTGGCTAGTTGCCACAAGAGCAAAGGGGGTTCAATGAATGTTTATGAAACGTTACACTTGGGATAAGGCATTTCCAAGCCAAGCAGCCCATACAAGCAAACAGGCTGTCAGACATGGTGTGAGCAGGCATAGCACAGAAAACGAGTGATGCATCAGCCTAGCCTTACTGTCCTGGTGTCTTCTGCCTGTTTTGATGAAGGATCCCTCCAGATCCTCTCCCAGGCCCCAGGCCAGTACTAAGGAGCAGCCAAGGAGCAGATCAGAAGGGCTCCTCTGATTATTTAGTACCTTCCCTGATTCCATTGGCTGAAGTAAGTCCCACTGCCAGCCAACTGCCCCCCACAGAGAAGATATGTTTGAGGAGTGCCTTGGGATACCTCTTGTCAGCCACTGAAGTCTCCCAGCTTCTCCTAGATTTGCGGTTTGTATGATATTACCCTGCCCTCTAAGGCTTTTTTTCCCAGGCTTGCTGCCTTCTCCTCAATGCCTTTTTCCTCTCTGTCTTTCCATCCATCCATCCACCCACCCATCCATCCATCCATGGGTCCATTCATCCTCCCATCCATCCATCCGTCCGTCCGTCCGTCCATCCATCCATCCCAGATTTCCCACCCTCCTACTTGGGTTGAGGCACTGGAATGAGGTGCCCAGGGAAGCAGTGAATGTTCCATCCCTGGTGGTGTTCAAGGCCAGGCTGAACAGAGCCTTGGGTGGCATGTTTTAGTGGGAGGTGTCCCTGCCTTGGAAGGTCTCCCTGCCCATGGCAGGGTGTTTGGAATTAGATGATCTTAAGGTCCTTTGCAGCCCTAACTGTTCCATGATTCTATGATTCTATGTGTTGGCAACGGTACCTCCTTGCCCATGGCAGCACTGGTTTGGAACTGCAGCAACAATTTCCCCGTGTAGCATCCCAGGGACTGCTGGCATCCACAGTGGGTGCAATTAAAGTATAACAGGACCTTGTCTCATTAGCCATACAGTCTGAACAGAAGTGAACACATATTTTTGGCTTATGATTAGATACGCCAGCTATGCTCGTGCTGCTCTGTAACAAAGGGTGGGTAATCATTAATAGTGCAACGTGCTGATAAACTAGTTCATACATCTTTAGTCTTCAGTTGCTTCTAATTTACTGCAGACTTTACCAATCTCAATAAAAAAATGTGGGCATTCAGCATGTGTCATACAACCCTAGCTTGTGCTAATAAAGCCCATGGTATTTCTAACATCCAGATGTTGCCAAAACTCCGGGTAGCCCTTCATGACTGAAATACAGAGTGTCAACCATGCCTTTCTTGATGTGAAATCCTTTTTGTTCCAAAACCCGCACTCTGGTGATGAAATAGTATATTTCTGGTGATGAAGCAGTATATACAATACTACTATATATCCTCCTGGCCCCATGCAAGAAATACACTGCAGGAATTTGTTGCTCTGAAACATTAATACTTTGAACTAAGGCATGAGCAAGCAGGGGAAGGGGAAAGTGTGAGATGATCGTTTTCAGTAGCATCAGCTGCCAGCTGGAGGCTCTGGGGAGCTGCCTGCTCCTGCGGCTGTGGGTCAGGGGGGACATCACACCAGCAAGACCCTAAACCCCCAGCTGGTGTCAGCCAAGCCAAGAAGGCTGAAGGGAGGGGTAAGAGAAAAAGGAAGAAATCGCAAGCCGTAGGTTGAACTACATAATAATATAAGTGATATATAACATCCTATCCCGGTGGGAGGACTGTTTTACAAGGACACAACCAGACTGACACTGCAGCAAAATTTTTCAGTGTTAATTCACAAGCAAATTACAAAACCACATAACCCAAAACTTTCTTGTTCAAAGTATTTGGATCCATGCAAATGCCCATGATGTGCACATCTGACTGAGCTGCAGAGAATACAGCCAGAGAAGAGAAAAGGAGATGCAACAAACCCTTGCATGGCAAAATTTCAGCATGAGGGTTGAACACATTGACTGAACAGGGCACAATGGCAGTGGAAAACTGCTCATGGTATTTCAGCATCTGAGAGAACAATAAGACATGTAAATAAATAGAGGGAAATAGATGTGTCTTCAATGTCTTTTTTGTCTCATCAGCAAGTAAAAATCTGGAAACAGAGACAAAAGCAATAAATTAGGATTGAATGCAACACAGATTTCTTTTTTTTTTTCTCCACAATTCTATGAAAGTGTCAAAATCAGACAACTCTGACTTCTTTAGACAGGTGCTCCAAGTCCTGCCTATCCTTGTGGGACTCCATGTATGAAAACCTCTGTGGCAACTTCTTCCCTTCCTTTATCCCTTCAGACATGGGCTGAGGGTTACCAAAAAGCTGCTGGTGTCATCTGCACTCACATGCTGTGAGAGCCCTAAAGGAAGAGAGCATCTGGTCAGGTTGGTAAGGAAAGCTGGTTCACAGCCTCATGGCAAAGAAACTACCAGAAGGGAAACCATCTCCTCTACAGCATCTTCTCCTGTGCTCCAAAGTGGCTGCTTGTGGCTGGGAAGCAGAGATGGGAATGGCCTCCTTTCCCCAACAAGTCAGTCCAAACCAGTGCATCCCAGTGGTCCAGCTTTCCACCCAAGTCCCATTTCACTCTCCCACCCGTCACCATAAACCACTGCAGTCTTCAAGCTGCAGCAGTGAGAAGATGACCTGTGCTTTCAGCAGCATCCACAGCCCCTCAGCTTCAGACAAAGACCAAAACTGAACCAAAAGCTCTGCAGTTTTCTGCCCCAGCTAACTTTCTGGCTGTAAGATGTGGCTGTTTCTGCTTTTGGAAGGCTCCAATGACAAAAATCACAAGGTCTTTCTCACAGTGTCTCTCACACCCAGAGGCATCCCAGGTTTTGCAGAAGTTCTCCTCGACTTTTCCTTGCATTCATACGTTTTTATTGACCAGCCCCACTAGTGCGCCACTGTGAAGGACCAGCTGCCAGAAACAAACAGCTGAGAAAAAGCCAACAACTTATTTTTATTACACATGGATTTGCACAGGACTCAAAAAGCACTCCCATATGTAAATGGAATGGAAATAGAGGGGGTAGGAAGAAGAGGTGAAGACCCTGTTACTGAAATTCCAGGCACAAGCCATAGTGCACAGGTAGCTCAGATAATGTGAAGAACATGGTCAAGATAAGGTGAGCTAACAGATGGGCTGGAAGAACAAATTTCTTTCTGAAGGGATGCAGAGGTTAAACTGGTTGAGCTTAGCTTTAACCCGGCTGCTTGAGAAAAGGTGCTCTCCATGCCAAGAACTGCTGAGGTGCATGTTTGGGACACCAATCTAGTGAGGAAGTCACTTATAGTTAATTCATCAGCTCAGAACATGAGTACTGTGAGATTTAACAAGTGTCTGTACCACTGCTGACATTTCTGTGCCGGTCATTTCTGTGGGGGAGAAGCAAGCACTCGGGATGTGGGAAGAGCCAGCGGCTGTGTATTGGTCCAGGAAAGGCTGCTGACAGCCAAGCATTTCAGCATTGTAAGCAGAAGTCTTGATGACTTTTGCTGAACGGAGGTTTCCATGTGCATGTTTAATGTTCGCTTTCTTCAGAAAGGGCTCTTGTCTGCAATGACTGTCATATGTGGTCAATAGAGTGAGAAAGTGGCTTTAAGTGAATAGGAGCACTAAGCCTGATTGCAGGAGAGGTTTTTTCATCACCCCAGGACAGGCACAGGTTGATATGAAGAAAACGCAAATACACCAAGGGAGCAACAGCATTCACAGGTAGGAAAACATAGGGTTGCTAATTCTATTGGATAAAACTAGGATTTTATTCAAATCGATCAATACTAAAGCTAGGTACAAATACTCTGCTAAGCTGTTGAAAGGGCAGGTTTTACCAGCTGACATCAGACTTTTTATTTGAGACGAAGTCTTGTAAAATAACTCCTACTGACTTATCTCTGCAAAAGACACAGAAAAGCTATTTCTCTCACATTTCCCTGTCTCTTCCATACTGGGAAAGTCCCCTTGCAGAAAACACTGCTCTTCCTCCTGAATTAGCTTACCATCTCACTAACTGCTGTCCGAGTGTACAAACCTTTTTGGCTAGACTTTGAAAAACTAACTGTTAAAACAGTTACACATTTGAACAGCAGCACTGCTTGAAGGAGCCAGCCCAGAGGAAGGCCAACCTAAAAGCGATTTAAGACCCTTTTTCTAAAGTTCAGCATGGGCCAAACACATTAAAGCCTAGCTGATAGCTTCCTTTACAAACAATCAGTTTAAATTACTTCCTTTGACCTCCTGTTGGCAACTGACATTTCATTCAAAATGATCAAAGTTACATGAGATTTAACAGAACTTCATCCCTCATGGAATTTCAGCATCTGAGTGAAAAATTGAATTTCCCAGTTGTGCACACACCATCTGACACTGGGGTAGAGAGCTCACTTGGGTATAGGAGGATAAATCACTCTTGTAACAACACTGTGACCATGGGGTATGCAGGGCCTAAGTCAAAGTGACCTTGGGTGCAAATCAATTAGGACCAGGGGTGATCCTGGGCTGGGATTACCCAACTGTAAACTGGATGAAGCTGGGAAGAAACAGGTACGTGCATTTCGTCAGAAGCCTCTTGTCCTAGAGTTCAGCCTAGTGTTCAGGCAAGCAGGCTGGTAGCAAGGGGTGTGCATGAGTAGTTGCAGCTCACTCTTTCTGGAAACCTTGCTCAATTGACAAGCCCCAGTCTGCACTCCTTGTGTAGAGGTCCTCTTACTGCAGAGGAGAAAAACTTCCCTTCTGAAGCATAACCCTTTTGCATGTGCCTTCCCAACACACAGGGCAGAGAGCAGTTTTCTTTACTATATATAACTTTCTTGTGCCTATTTCCAGAATGACAATTCCACTGCCAGCAGTTCCTTCTTTGGAGGCTTTGAGGGATTTCATTTTCCCAGAGAAACAAGTCCAGAGCACTAATCAATTGAGGTCTATAGCACTAACAAAGGATGTACTCTATTGCACATCAACAGTATGATCTTCATATGCTTATGAGAGCTTTAGTCCTTTAATTTGACTCATTTGCACTCACAGAGGCCATTATTATGCATAGGTAATTTAAGCACAGTGTTGTGGGATTTTAAGACTAATGGTTAATACTTTTATTCAATTCTATTTATTTTTATGTCAGACAATTCAAATGCAAATTTAACTCTTCAAATCTTCAGGGAATTAAGCAGTTTAACTTCATAGCTAGAACATTTTACCCAGTTGGGCCACTTCAGACACGGTTATTTCTGTAACTATGGCATATTTAAGCAGTCACACACTTCCCACCCCTGCTTCAGTTAAGCTTGAGATGTGAATCATAATAGGGGAGGCACACACTGGTTTTAAAAGCATCTTCAGTTTATGCATCCTGGATATGAGACAGGCACACAAGGCTGACACTAACAAAACGAAAGAAGTTAACATTCCCCTTCCTCCTGTGGTCACCAAGGGGAATACAATAGGATTAAGAAACTGCAACACTGGCTGTGGAGATGCTCCAAGGGGTGGTTTAGCAGATGACAATCAGTTTCAATTGATCAAGAACCAATTCTAAAAGTGGGGCCATTCCCTGGGTGGTGAAGAGTTGGAGCAAAGACACTCTGGAGCACCACTCAGCTTCTTCTACCCCAGTATCTCCCTTTGTACAAAAGCCAGCCACACTCAGAGGGTTTCTGTGTCCCTTGAAGGCCCCCTGGGTTGGTGTAGCACCAGCAAAGCAGTAGCCAGAGCATGGCTTGGGTCAGGCACACAGGGACAGGCACAGAGAAGAAGGTCTGGACACTCAAATACAGGTGCAGTGAGAGAAACAGGGTTTGTATGTGTGCACAGGGGAGCTCTACAGAGAGGTGGATAGTGCAGGAAGAGAGTCAGAGTGGGGGCTGCAGAGGCGAGGGAAGACAATTTCATTCTTGTTTGGCTACAGGAGCAACAGTCCCATCACTGTACAAAGCACAGGCAGAAGCACGGTCCCCTCTCTGCTGGATTTCCCATGCATGGTCCCCATGGGGTCCCTCATGCACCCACTGGTTTGTGGACTCTGGCCAGCAGCTTATGGCTGTCGAGCCTCAGGCTCCAACATGGCAAAAATCATCATCAGCAAAATAAATCTGTTTGCCTGGTAGAAGTATTCAAAGGCTGCTGTGAGTAGTTATTGCTTCCATGATTAGGACAAATCATGGTATTTGGTGTCATCAAGAAAGGCTGTTTTGAAGCAAATTCTCAGCAGAAGAGATAAGATATGGTCCTGATAAACTCCTCTTCTTACTGGTGCAACAGACTCCATTCACCTACTCTCTTTCACTGCTGAAAGAGGTCAAGCCACAGCCAGAGGAAGACCTCTCTAAAACTAGAATGAGAAAGTGTTGTTGACTCATGTTTTAGAAGCACCATTAAGTTTAATGACACAGACACAAGAATTCTTCAAGTTACATTTCAGTAAAAACCAGATGTGTCCCTGTACTTAAGGACTCCTGTAGCAGAATACAGGATGGATGTGAAAGACCACAGCACCTCAAACAGTCAAAAAAGAGCAAAGTCTGCACATCTTCTCTTCAGCAATGTACTTTAAATACACTTTTCCATATTGCAACTGAAAATATATTCACTTTTCTCTCTGAATCTGAGCCAGGCTTACGTTTTCTCTATTGTTAGCAAAGCCATTAGATGGCGGTACATCCTAAATTATTCTTAGCAATGCCAAAGTATTTTTGCTGGTGCTACAAATAAATCTATTTCATCACGTGTTGACATTTAGTCATACGTCAACATCATAAACATTTAGTGTGAAACGTGGTTTCAATTTGTCCAGATAACTGGAAATAGAATGTAAGTAAAAAAACCCCAAGCAATAATACTAAACACACAAAGAAAAGAAAGAGAGAAAAATAACTATTTCATCAGAGCAGCAGGTTTACTATGGCATGACAGGACCTGAATGGCCTTCACTCTCCAATTGGATTGTGCAAAAGACCCAAGTTTTAAAATAAATAATAATTTAAAAAAAATCACAGTCAAGCCAAGCAAATATAAAATAGTCTGGCTGTCAGAGACACTTGTTAGTATTACCACAGAACCTTTGAGTATCAGCTGCGTGCAAGGATACCTGTTGCATGAAGGCTTGTTGAGGCAAGCAAGAGGGAGCAGGTCCTGCCCCACAGCCAGAGCTGGAGCCAGGCTCCATGCAAGTGGCAGCACTACACTGCTCCCACGGGATCGCTGCATCTTGTGCATCCGTGATTCAGACACATTTCAGCACCAGCTACTTCAATGTAAATTACACTGTTTATTGTATTGCAGAGAGGAAACATTTGACCAGCAGATTTATACTAGAGAGGGTCGTGCTATCATAACTCTCTGGGAGGTCACCACAAGTTGAGCAATCTGCCATCTTAACCTATCTTTGCAACACACACAGTGGCTTTCATGACATTTTATATCCATAAAAATACTATGAGGAGTTACTAATCATGGTAGAAATGTTCTCATCCTTCCAGGCTATTCAAAGTCCCTGCTAAATGTAGATATGAAATGGTTTAAGATGCCTGGCATATAGAACAAAGGGACACTTGGTCTGTTCCTGGTGCCAGTGACTCTGGGGTCAATTGCAAAACTATCAGAGAGGAAAAAGATGAGGGAGAAAGGATGGAGTCTTTCAGAGGATAGAAATCTTTCTGCTATTTTCCCACAGAACACAGAGAAGTATTTCCTTGATGAGCTGTTTTGTCACTGAAAACTGTAGTTTTATTTCATCTGAAAAGATTCCTAAGTTTATGCTGAATTTGCCAAACAGTTCATATGTGGAGACATAAAATATATATATATATATATATATATATATATATATATGAGGTATCAGTATAGAAAACACAAGCTACTAATATTCCTTGAGCCAGAGAAAGAGAACTTGTCAGTGGGAGATTGGAGTCTTAGGTCTTGTCTCATCCTTGCTTTTATTAAAAACGCCTTCCTTGTCCCATATCCCAGCTTTAGACTGAGCAGCTATTCACTTCTTAAACCTACTTATAGAGCACCTATTGTTTATCATATCTCTACTTATATTAATCTGAAGACAGACTGCAAAACCTCCTCATGCTGACTGAAACAGTGGTGTTTTATCCACACAACCAGCCGCCAGTGACAGGGCTTGACCCAAGATCTTTGCTGCCACTGTGTGATGGCAAAATTTCCAGTACAAGCTGTCCTCTCCAGTTCTTCTCCAGCTGCAGAGGAGATAAGCCACGCTTTCACACATATAAAAAAAATAAATCTGTGTAACCATTGCATGCATACACGAAGTCACAAGGTTTCTGTAGTTTATTTAATATTGTATTAGTTAATGTAAGAATGCCTGGAGTCTTTGCGTTTCAGACTCAGCAATGGAACAGCTAACAAGGCATTAGCAGACAACGTGTCATATTAGAATTTGTATTATTGTAAGGGTATCCATTACATATCATACAAGAAGCATTTAATGAGGTTCTCCCTTACAGTTACTATAGTAAGATTTCAGAAAGCACATTCACTTGGCGTTATCCCATAACCCTTACGTAGAATGCTATATTCATGCATGTCAGTTGGGACTTTATTGCCATCTCCTTTTATTCAACGTTTCTTTGCCATTTTTGAATAACAAGTCTGTTTACAGGATCTCGGAGCAAAAGCTACGTGACTAGCAGCTTGAGATGCAATGTAAAAGCCAGGAAAGTCTCTGTCTTGAGCGGCGGGCAGATGGATTGAAAAGCAGATTTTATAGACAAACCAAAGGGACTGCTTACACTTTGATCCTTTCATACTTTGAAGTGGGCCCCATCTTAAACTTAACCTCTTTAATTAACCTTGGAAGGGGTGAAACCTCTCAGAGGCTAAAACAGAAGGTAGGGACTTGAGTAGAGAGTGCAGCAGAGACCCAGGGCAAGGTCTAGGCATGAAGCAGAATTTAAAAGTAAAAATAAATTGTTTTGTTTTGGGTTTTTTTAAAGCGTGATGGTTGGGAGGAACAGATGATGAGAGGAGGTTTCTGAATTCTGTGAAACCTTTGAAATTCAATGCAGCTTTACAACACTGCTCCTGGGCTGTAGAGAGCAGAGCCTTCCTTTGAGCTCTTGCAGGGAGACCTGCACTGACTAATGCCATAAAGGGGAGGAACAGACCTGGCTACAAGCGGCCCTGATAGAGATGCTCATAGCATCCAGCCCGGCAGCTCCATGCTGAGGACCATCTTGCAGGAGGATTGGCACCAAATTGTGTTGAGGGATTGTCATGGGTTCAGCAGTAGCAGTCATATTTCTCTTTCTTGGTAGCTGGTGCAGCATTGTGTTTTTGATTTTGGGCCTGGGAACAGTGCTGATAACACCAGTGTTTTCAGTTACTGCTTGGTAATGTTTTGGTCTGACCAAGGACTTTCTGAGCCTCATGCTCTGCCAGGGAGGAGGGGAAGCTGGGAGGAAGCAGAGACAGGACTCCTGACCCAAACTGACCAAAGAGGCTATTCCATACCACAGCACGTCATGTCCAGGATGTAAAAACAGAGGGCAGAGACTCGGAAGGTGGAAGGTGCACTGTGGGGATGCTCTGCTTGATCGGGCTTGATATTGGGTGGTGAGCAGTTGTATTCTCTTTCCTTGTATTTCTCTTACATTATTATTGGTGGTAGCAGCAGTGATTTGTGTTATACCTTAGTTACTGAACTGTTTTTATCTCAACCTGTGGGAGTTGCATTCTTTCGATTCTCCTCCCCATCCCCCCAGGACTGGGGGAAGAAAGAGGGGGGAGTGAGGGAGTGAGTGAAAGAGCGACTGCGTGAGTTATATTGGCTTAAACCACGACAGAGATATTGTCCAAGCAGCCACATTTATGTTGCACCCAGCCATGGCCAAGACAGAGGAGGGCTGTATGCCTTGCTACCACTGAATCACATGTGAAATCCAGTCTCATCAGCTGTCCTGTGGGTGCTGTACACCAGGCATATCCTGGTACTGCACGGTACCAGGCCAGCATATAGAAAATTCAGTAAAGCAAACATTGCCAGATCAGCCTCATTTTTCAGTCTTAAGCCATCTCCAAACAAACAGCAATAGCAGGAAGCTGGAGGGATTTGCATTTCCCATGGTTGGGCACTGCTTCCCTCCTCTCCCTCCAGCACTGCATTTTACACTAGGGCTGGCAGGCCTTAAAGCCTTCACCAGTCCTTGGCAGCACAGCAACAACAGCATGCATTAGCCCAGAAGCCTCCTGAAACATCTGATTCAGCTGAAATATTACTGCACAGAAAGCTGGTAGCCCAGGACACAGAAACAAAGCACTACCGTTTCTTTTTCACCCAAACAGGAAAACATTTCATCTCGAGATTGAAGATTGGGCTTGTGACAACAGTTGGTGAAACAATCCAAGTGGCAAAACTGCTTGTGGGAGAATTAATCAGTTTTCCTTTGCTGCACCGCAGCAGACAGGCCCTGCCTGCCCCAAACACTCTCCTCCTCAATCTTGCCCTCCAGGAATTGCACGTGTCCAACACAGTCCTGGAATGTTGTTCCCACTTCCCACCTCGGAACACAAGATGCAGCCAGTTGGCTCCTTTTCTGAGCTGCTGATGGTGATTGTGGAGCAGAACAGAAGCCAGAGCCCATGCTGCAAAACCAGGGACATGTTTCATAACCTGTGCAGCTGCAGCTTTGCCCTCTGTATTCGTCCACCTCTCTTTCAGAGAACAGGCAGCACAGAGACCTGCCACAGAGCCTTGACTTCTTGAAAACATCGGGATGCGGGTAGGGAGGCCAAGGGATGCTTGAGCTTGGCACTTCTCCTGATCAGATACTGCCAAGAATGCTTCTAAGGACTTTCTGCTGGAAATTAAAGCTGTTTCAATTCACACTCAGAAACTACCTGTGGAAATACGGCACAGAGGCCATCTTTTCCTGAAAGTAAAATCCCTGTCTAACAAGCTTCTCTTTGACAAAAACCAGATACTATTGACATGCAGGGAATGAAGCCAGGGTCAGATTTAAGACCTAATTTATTTAAAATAAAAAAAGAAAGGTAATAATAACAGTAATTCAAATACACACACTCATTCAGAAAGTCTCAAGTTTAACACACACTACTTGCATTTCGGCAATATCTATGTCTGGGAACCCAGGACAGAGTCACACATTCTGAATAGTGCTGAAATGGTTCATTTAATGTCATATTAGTGCTCTAAGCAATCACCTGGTGAAAGACAAAGGAAATATGCTTTCTTAGTTGCTAATGAGCTTTTTCTAAGCTTGCCTAATGCTTTCAAAACAAGATGAATCCCACAGCAGACCCCCTTGCATTGAAGGCAACAATGATTATGTGTCTCCCTATTTATTGCCATGAAGTAGCTGAATAACAAACACATAGAAACTATGCATGAAAAAGCAAATACAGCATTAATAGCTATCAGCTTATTACTTGAGAATGGACAATAGGATATCCAGTCGCAATACCTTCCAATAATAACATAAAGCTGAGGTCAAGCTTTTTGGATCTCAGCTGTATTGGCAGTTGTTCCTATAAGGAAGAAGTTAAAAAAAAGTTAAATGAGGTTCCCACAGACCTTAAAAAGCAGAAACATCTGTTGCTGCTATGAACAGCTTGGATGCTGAGTTCAGCAGGAGAAAGTCCAGCAGCTAGGCCAGGTCTCTGCTTACCACCGCATGCCTCTGTGCTCAATGGGAAATGATCAGAGGAATTTTCAAGGGACATATCAATAATTCAGAACAGCCAAAACTAGCATAAACAAATAAGAGTTAGTGCTCACTTCCTTCCCCTGCCAGCAAGACTGGAAGATGTCATTGGTGTCGCAAACGTACACTCTCAAATGTTGTTGCAGCCCCATCCCCAGCTGATGAGCTACTCCACATTGTGCATTTGCTTCAGTTTTTAACAAACAGGTTTGAACTGAAACACAGAACAGAAATTCCAAAGAAGTGAGTCTTGTTCTCAGCAATACAATCTTGTGTGGGGCTGGGGGGAATGGCAAGTTCTCATGGGCTCAGCTTTTCTGTTTGAGAAATGAATCCCCATTTCAGTGATCCTCTATTCACTCATTTCCCAACAGTTCTTTAAGCTTTGGCTTTGTGATTTTTAGCTTAGATAAAAAATGTATCTTCTAGCATAAGGTGACATAGAAATGTCAGAGATGCTGTTTTGCTAGTGTACTGGTGCAGACTGTTCTCAGCAAAACTCCACCTCTCAGAACCTTTCCTAAGCAAAACCTTTTGGCAAGCCAGAGGTCATTCAGAGGGACTAAGCTGCACAGCTCCAAGCAATTGCTCTGTGAGCAACACGGGCAAATACCCATAAAGAAACTGCTGCTTCTACTTGGAAAGCATCAAATGGCATCCAAATGGCATCAAAGCTGTAGCAAGTCCAGAAAGAAAATGCTGATGGCTTGGCATTTTGTACTGCCCAATCTCTTACATATTGTATATGGAACACATACAGAGAAGTAGAGTCTTGTCAAAGGAAAGAACCTCTGTATGCCAGATTAGCATGTAAAAACAGATTCCCAGATACAGAGTTTTATTTTGCTTTGCAAAGGCTGTGCAGAGGTAAATAGCTTATGGAAATGAAGTCAAGACCTCTGTACTTGAAGGACTGAATCCTGGCCCTGCTTTCTCCTCACTCATGTGCTGGCATCAATCTGGAGTCACTTTTCTGCCTCCTTGTATACAGCAGTGCAAGGAGACCCTACAGCCTGGTTTCTAGAGAGAAGTGACTGAGGAGACCGGAAAATGGGGAGTTTAGAGGAACACAGTCTTTAGAGCTTGGATTTAGTCCTCAATTTAGTTATTTCTGTTATGAAATTATTCTAGACTGGACACAGACAGATTTTTTTCTTTTATTAACACATTGAAGGAAAGGATATAAAGATAAGAATATGATGACCTTCAGTTTAGATCCACACCATAGTACTTATGAAGACATGAGGTTAAATACAAATATGCCAAGAAATAGCGCTGCCAGATACGCATAGGCAGTTTGACACGTATTTCTTTTGGCATCAACGCCATTGTAAGAAATCCCCCTTTTTTCCTCTTTCCCCCTCCTCTTTTTTTCAAGTTTAAGAGCTCCTTGCACAAATACCAGCTCACACACAGCGCAGCATGCAGCACTTTGTGTGGTACAACACAGTACCGGTACAACACAGTACCAGTACAACCAAGGGCACCACAGGAGGCAACAGGAGGCAAGGGCTGCTCAGGCAATGCTGCTGAAAAGCAAAGTTCATAAAAATTGCTCACTTTAAGGTCTTTTCCAGAAAAAAACTATATTGACTCCAAGGTAATTGAAAGAAAAAGTATCCTCTGCCTGCCCGCAGGTCTGATCTCCTGGCAACATCGTCTCTCGCAGGACCCTCCATCTCCATTTGATCCAGATGCAGAGAACAGGGAGTAGGTTTAGCTCCGCAGAACAGCTGCAAGGGACACTCCAAGAGAGCAACCCACCTACAGCAGTTCTGTCTTTGCACAGCTTAGAAAGCACATAAAGACTTACAGGCACTGCCAAGTGGTTCAGAGCCACTTACATTCACACAGCTTGGGGCTAGCTCTCTCTAAAGGAGATTGACAATGTTGACTTTCATAGTAGTTGCTCCCCTTTGGGAGACATATGGTGTTTGCAACCCTAAAGCAACTGCTTGGAGTAGTTTGGAGTAGGAAGGGAATGATGGAAGGAAAGGGTCACTTAAGCACCTGAATTGATGTGAGGGGTGTGTTGTAGGGTTTTTTTGCTGGTTTTATTGTTGGAAGTTAGGATTACATGTTGCACATGCAGCTCGCAGTACTGTGCAGGGCAATAGAAGGTTTCACAACCGTGAGTAGGTGAGTGTCAAAAGAAATTAACTGTAGACAAAGGCAATTTCAAAGTGAATAAAAGGAGACTGATTTTCACATGAATTCTATTTAAACTGAAAATTCACTGACATGGGATCCCTGGATAATTTGCGTGGATTCAAAATCCGCTCAAAGGATCTCTGGTATAAAAATCCATCAGGAGTTTCTCAAGACAAAGATACCATCTCTGGCTCTGGAAGTCACTGATTACCAACTTATTTGAGATAGAAAAGTATAGCAGAAGAGTTTTCATTCCAGGCTTGCCTTATTAAATTCTTCCTAAAGCATCTGTTAATGGTCATTGTCAAAGGGAGTGTTTGTGGCTGGATAGACCTTTAGCCTGACCCATTGCAGCTGCTTTTCTTGGAGCATGCATCTTGTAAGTGTAACATATTCTTTAAACCTATGTGCTAATCCTGGAATAGAATTGACTAAGAAATGAGAAGCCACTGCCTAGAGATCTCAGCCCCAGATCAATGCAGGGTTCCCAGGAAAAGACTCTATTCCAGAAACAACTTCAAACAGAGACCAAAGTGGAAAGCAAAACTCTCCCACCCTTTTCCCAATTCCCATTGCACCAAGGAGCCATGTCTTGTCCAAAATTAGCAACACATAGAGTCAGAAGTCCTGGCTAAGTTGAAGAGCCTTTACGTAATGTGACATTGATAATCTAATAGTGCTCTCTTCTGAGAGCATCTGTGCAGTCTGATTACTACAGCTGCTTCTGTCCTTTCAGTAGTGAACAGAGACATGGAGGTGTAGGGTACCTACCTTCCTTCTTGTTGCTCTTTAATAGATGGATGACAGCCAACTAAAAACCAAGAAGCAAGACAGTGGAAGTGGCATCTTAATTGTTTCCAAGTTAGTTATAAAAGAATTATTGCAGTCAAGCTGTTAAACTGAAGACTGCAAACTCAACAGCTATAGATCAAGGAGATGAAACTCAAGGAGCTTCTCAGGACCATCTCACTCAGCATTGACAACTTTTATATCTTCTTACCCATCTTACCAGATTTAGTGTTTCTCATAGTCCCACTTTCTGAAGGCACATTATTAGAAATGGGAAGAGCAGCATGAAATGCCCTAGAAGTTACAACCTGTTTTCATTTCAAAGAAATGCCAGACACTACAATCCAAGGAGTACCAGATGGGAGTTCTCTCAAAAAAGTACTTTTTTCCTGTTAGGAAATGCTGATTTGTTAAAATTTATATCCATTGCAGAACTGCAACACTTGTGACAGAAGTTCTTAAATCCACATGACAATCATTGATCAGTAGATGAAAGGGATCCCAAACCCAAGTAGTCTGGAAGAATTGCTTTGAGGCACACACCTATGGGCTATGTGATTACTCAACCAATAAGACCAAGATCTACCAGGACATGTCATTTGTTTGAGGTCATTAAAAGAGGCAAAGGGAGAACTCAAATCTGTTTATCTCTCTGGGATGTGCCTATTTCCCCACATCAGACTTTAGGAAAGTCTGAAGCTAGCAGATACTGGTTTTTTTTTGACAGACGCTGACATGTTGAGACTGCTGGAACAAGACAGGAGAGCATGGGCAGCCCTATGTAACTAGTTTCCCTTAAAAACCCTCTTCTGTCATTTCCCTTCCCTCCTCCAAAGTTCTGCCACTGCCAAAATCTCTTGTTCCTGGCAAGGGCCGAGGTATTTTCCAGGCATACGTGCTGACATACAAGTTGCTCTCCATTTTGGATTCCTCTAGCTGTTTGCTTCAGTATAGATGATTCCCACTTGAACAGACCTCTCTTTTCAGCTAATTTTGTCCCTTGTGAAAATGCATATCCTGTCTTTCTCTTCGAGAACAAAGGTCAATGGGAGGAGTGTGTGTGGTGGTGTGGCACAGACAGAAGACTTCACAGAAATTATCCACTTCTCATTGTTTAACACACAGTGCACTGCCAAGCTAGAAAATGGCCAAAATTAGGGTACGGATTAGAGAAGAGGAATATTCCCTGCCCTTTCTGGGCTGTGTCTTCTAACACCAGTATGATTGAGCTGTTTAATCGTGGCTGGTTAGCAGAACTACTCAGAGCAACAGTGTTGCAGGAATGTGCTGAAATACCATCCTTAGAAGTTTCAAAATTTAGCCAGTACTGGTGGAGAGACATGCTTTTGTAATACAAAGTAGAACAGAGCGCCCCATTCCTGATCGAACTGTAATTATTGTTCTGGTAGTGGCTGGTACCTCAGAGGTGGAGCTGGTCCTTTTGGTGGAAAAAAACAAACCTCAAAACCAAAAAACAAATGCACACCCTGTTATGTCTCAGTCTGCCGAAAGTTCTTATCCAAAACCAGCAACACATATGGAAATCACTGAAAGTATATACACTCTTACACTGAGGTTGTTAGCAGCAGTCAGCACTTATACAATACTGGTCTCAAGAACACTTAAAGGACGCAGGGGGTTTATCACTGATTTAAATAGCACAATTATTAAATTATTATATTAAATTATTTTCCTAGAAAATCCATGAAAAAAAGCATGATGCAATGGCCAGAAATTTGGAATTTTGGCAGGTACACTAAGTAGAATAAAGAAAATAATAATTACCTCTTTTTGCACTAAAGGAATCAAGAAGAAAGCTGGCTCTCATGAGGTCAGCATTTATTCAGTGTAGAGTCATGCCTTTTTGGCCAGCTGAAACAATAATGTTGTATTTGTGCTGAACAACCAAGAGAAAGCCTCAGAGAATGGGAAGTTCTGGTACAAAGGAGTGGGGCAAGTACAACAATGAATACTTGGCTAAACAAAGTCTTAGGAGTTTTGATGGAAGTGGGAAAAAGGAGCCAAAAATCAAGTAGACGTGCATTCAATGTTTTATGCAATAAGTACAGAAACGCTCGTCTCCTACCTCCCAAAAAAAGGAAACTTCTCTGAAGGCTGGTATATAAATCTCCAGAAGGTCTTTATTCACTGAGCTGACTTCAAGCATACAGCACACATATATCTGCAACCCTGCAGTTAATCATACAAGTCCTTTAAATCCACAATACCTACTATAAACAAGCCTACCTAAAAATAAGACATTATAAATCTGAGATACAGTCAAAGGCACACAGCTACCATGGAAGTACCCTTGACTTGCAAGCAAGAACTGACTTGCTAGCAAGACTGATCTCATTTCATTCCCATACATTTGATTTTTACATGAAAATAGCTTTTACATATACACATGCAGAGCTCTGAACAGTTTTGATTTATCGTTTTAAACAGATTTGTTCTATGCTCACATAGCAGAATGGCTACTGTACTTTTTTTAGTGATTATGAAAGCTTTTAAAATCAAGTATGTTAATTGGTAACATACGCTACGCAGGATGACACTGATATTTCAGACATTGGAGTCAAATATTTTATTCACCATAAATGAGGCAATTACTGCCATGGAAATGGCAGATATAGTGAAGTATACAGATGTCGCTCATTAAATACACTTTGTTCCACAGGACTTCATTATTGCTTTGTATGTGGCAGGCAAGTTTAGCAACATTTCCCAGTCAGTGGGGTTTGCCCGTGCACAAAACCTGGGAAGAATTTGTTATAGCAGATTAACTCATCGTTTAGATCTTCAACAACAGAACAAAAACTACTCTTAAGTTAGAACTGCTATTCCATATGGGAAAGATTTCTCAATATAAATCCATTACAATATTTCCCTCTTCCTCCATTAGGTTTGTTCTTGTCTTAGGCACTGAGTTTGATCTATGCCCAACCTACAGAGCAAGCCCAAATGATGGAAGCAAAATTTACTCTTTCTTAAGAAAGGGACAGAGACCATTTAAGGATCAACCCTAACCTCCACAGGCTCTTCCGTTTTATGGCAAGACCTCTCCATCTGCAATTGCTTGTGCTTGTAATGACCACCAAATAACTCAGCAGAGACTGAAAATCAATCTCTATCCGCAAATACAAATTGGTAATAAATAAAAAAATTGTAGCAAATTGGTAATAATAATAATAATAATAATGAAAATCTATTGGGAAAGAATGGCAAAGTCCACCAAAAAGAATTCCAAACCACACCCAGTACTTATCTGGCTTTTGGCAGCATAGAATCCAATCAACTCCTTCCTAAAGGTACATGTATATTGTTTATCACCACAATAATTTGATCAGGTAAAGAATTATTGGTGTTCTCCTTTGGAGGCGTAAATAAGAAAATTTCATTAAATGACTCAACCAGTGCCATAGAAAGACTCTGTGGCAGAGCCAGGTGTTGAATATGTGTTTCCAGTCCTTGTGCAGGACCACATGATTGCTTCTGAAAAGGAAAGAACATTGCAAAGACTCAAAACATTTCATTGAGTTTTGAGAACCTTTTAATAATTTTTCTCAATATTTTGAAATCTGAAGAGTGCAGATTAGTCTAGGCAGAAGAGTTGTTTTGTGTTTGGGTATACCCAAGAACCTTCTTTTAGAAGAGATATTGAAGAGCAGAGATACCTAACACAAAGGAAGCTCTCCATAGGTGGGATGGGGAGGGGAGGAGGGGTTAACACCATTTCATAGAAAAGCCACATCACACAGGACTGAAAACATAACACTATATGAAGGAATAACACTGTATGAAGGAAAGAACAACCACACCCCCAAAACAAATCAGTTGTGACAGGTTTCTGCATTTATCCTATGTGCTTTCTAAGGTATTTCAGGTTTTAATCAGACAGCAGCCGTTCTGTTTACTTTTTCATGGAAAAAAAATAAATCAGAATAACACACTCCTGCTTCTCTATGTACAAAGTGGTGAAAGGCCTTCTGAAAAGAGGAAGTAGGGACCTTATGCGACCTTATGCCCCTGTCAGCTCCAGTTCTCCCACTCAGGAAACTCATTTCTTAAGTTCTACTTCCCCACTGTGAGCAAGAGAACAGGACAGGGTACAGCCAGGGAGCACCCACAGTATCTTCCAAGGCAAAAGTTCATTTTCAGTCAACCCTCTCTATGAAAGAGAAAAATTTGCATGTTAAGCAAAATAAGCCACAGGCATGAGTGGCTGGAGATGCTTTGAAGCCGCAACATATCCCAGTGAAAGGACTGTGAGAACATCCTTCAGAGCTATTCAGATGGATATTCAGAACACCCATCAGGTGGATGAGACAGCTACCAGTGTCCATCTCTTAGTGAGAAAGCTCAAACTTTCTGCAATGAAATAATCCCTGGCTTTCTGAAGCCCTGTACAGCTCGGATGATTTGACACCATGGCCTGAAATACAGGAAGCAGTTAATATGAGAGTTTCCCCTGCTCTCCCTTTCACTCATGAACAGACACATCTGTAAGCACTGGTTAACTAAAAGGTCAATGTCTCTGTGTTCCAGATGTGCATTTAGAAACACAGCCTGACCTGCCAGCCCAGGCCCTGCAAGTGTTTGGTACAGAGGCTTTTGAAAGCTGTCCCTGTTCTTTCTGCTTGTGAAAGCATGAGAAGACAGTGTGGGAAATATCCAGAAAACCCAGATTTATTACAACTTGATATCCCCCAGTCAGATAGTGTCCTCTAGGAAACACACACATTCCTCTTTTGTATTCGCCAAGGCCTCCTACACAAGCAGAAATGAAGACAGAACAATGTGGCGTTCTACTGAAGCCACAACCTTTTTGAGTTACCACAAATATAGCCTAAAATTGAATTCCCTGTCATGATTTCCTCAAAAAGATTATAGCAACACTAAGAAAAAAAAAAGCCATTTAACTCCAGAGTTCTATGCATAAACCACAAGACCATCTCCTCTGCTTTATTGGAGACAAGCTCTGATGTAGGCCAAGACTATCCTCTAGGAAACACACTTTTTTGTCCTCACCAACAACCCTCTACACAAGCAGAAAAGGGAAAATAAGATACAAATAAGAAACACATGAAGAAAGCAGAGAAAGCAAGCAGACAAAGCAGAGAAAGAAAAGGAAACCACAACAGACACTCCTAGCATTCATCTACTAGTTAACCAATGACCCAAGATCAACCTTCTGAAACCATGCAAGAGCACACAAAATACTCCCCCCGCCATGGGCTTGAAATGAAAACATGCAGTGGAAGAGTCATTAAACCTGAATAAACTGACCCAGAGTTCAATAAACAGGCTGTAAGACATTAATGATAAGAAGTGGAAACATCCAGTACAAACAAGAATATCGCTGCACAGCAAGAACACTGAATTACATGCAAGCTCTTTAGCGCACAGCAAAACACATCGACTGCTCTTTCAAACATTGGTTGTTTATTTCCACTTATCTCTTGTTCAGGTACAACGCACCTATGTCATAGGGATAGGTTGACACATGCATTTACTCTCTGCTGTGTTTCTGATTACAGAGAGTTTGATTACAGGCCTATGCTTCTGCACTCCAATCAAGGCCCCTGATTAACTCCTGCTGGTATAACCAGAGCTGTCCACTGTTAAACAGAGAGCAAATATAGCATGGAGTAAAATGCAAGTTTGCACAGCAGCTGCTTTCAAGGAGATATAATGGCTGTGAACATACAGCATTGACCAGAGTTCAGGCACTGGATGGACGCAGCCCAGGAGAGGCACTGGGGCATGCCCACAGCAAACTACAGATGAGTGGCTGAGGTAAGACAGAGCACTGCCTGGGACACCTGGATGCTAGGAGTCCCCATTCAGACTCCTGGTTTCAGATTTTTAACTCCTCACCTTTCTGTTTTTCCTTTGTCATCCATTGCTTTTCATGGAGTTATTTATCTTTAGGAGGGCAAAAAGGTCTGGGAGGATGAGCCAGGCAAAACTGCCTGAATACGGGATGCTTCTGCTCAAAAGCACACGCATGGCCTGAACAACAGTCAGTACTTACACCTGCTGCCACTAACCTGCAACAATAAAAATGAGATGTGGGTGGTGTCTTTCACAGCTCAGCCTGTTCCTGAGCAATGTTTCCAATTCATTTAACAAATACCCCATTGCAGTCATTCAGTAAGGCTGGTAATTGCAGAGAGAGACAAGAAACATCTGTTCCACCCCTCCCTTTGCAGGCTTTCTCAGGGGGCCTGTACCTGTGTCCTAATAACAGAGAGAAGAAGGATGCAGAATGCCACCAATTACTGGTCACTGCAGCATTTCATGGCCAGACAATAGTGATGGTAGAGCTTGGCTACCTTGATTCTTCCCCAAACGATGTGAGACAGTAACTTCCCAACAGCCAAGACCATGCACTGAACTTCACATGGTTGTTTAAAGTTCCCAGGGGACCCCTCCAAGGCTGAATTTGAAATCTCTGGTTTGTGCAAATCTCACTGGCCCCACAGTGGCTGGGGTCACTTCCTCTAAAGTCAAGGCTCCAAAGGACAGAATCCAGCACTCATCAGGCGTCTGCTAAGCTGCACAATAGCAAGACATTTTCAGAAGCAGAAGTCGGATGCAGACCTTTTTCCTGCTACAATGTGAGGATCGCCATGGAAGGGAGTCTCATAAAGGGTGATATACAGGAGACAACATCTTTTCCTGCTTGTCCACTAGTTCTTTAATTCACCTGCAGAGCACCTAAATAAATATTATTACTGCACCAGTCTAGATGTGATTTGTCTAAGTCTGACTAGGTCAACATCCCATCTGACATATGCCTTTGTAGAGACCAAGCCAGACACATTCTCACTGCCACTCACTTCCATGCTAAGGTTCTCTACACCCTCCCACTGCATTTCCGTTTACTTTTGAGGACCTTTCATGCCTCCATTTCCTTATTTATGTTTATCTCAAGTAGCAGTTCTGTGGCTGCCTCCTTGCAGGGCGCGTGATGAGCTGTTTGTCTTGCAGAGCAGAGCCCAGCCCAGCATCACCTGCCTCCAATCTTGTTTTCTGTCTGATGTTTCAAAAGGTGAAAGCCTGTTATTTTCTTCCTCCTTTTCTTCCTTCCCTCCCTCCAGGTGCATATTTTTGTGCTGAGTTTATTGCTTCCCTGGGCTCTACTCACCAGCACAAGGTGTTGTATAGATTAAGAGAGTCCTTGAGCATCGCTTTACCTGGAAAAAGCAGACAGAGCCCCTGTCTGATCCCGGCCACCACCGGAGAGATTGGGAGCCGCTTCGTTTTTTGCAGCAGCAGCACCACCTCTTTGCAGTAACAGCACCACCTTTTGGCTCCCAGCATTATGCTGTGATTTTGCATCAGCGGCTCAGCGATGTCTCTGCAGAGGGCTGACCTTTCCAAAAACAAAACATTGCCTGTCTCAACTGTCCTCATTTCATCTGAAATACTGTTGCCTAAAGAGGAACGCACAAGGCCCTGATGTGTGGGGTCATCCCCTCACCTAACCGTACATCACCTGAGTGCTTTTCTCAACTCAGTGGCTTTTCAGATAAGATAACTGGTTAGCAATTAATTCCCCCTCCACCCAGCTCTACACTTTAAGTCCAGCAAAGTGGGCAGTAGCACAGCTCAGAGCACACAGTCATTTTCAGCCCTGAATGTACATAAACATACCAATCTTTCAGCCCTTGCCTGAGTGGCCTGCAAGCATGAAGTAGTCAAAAGCAAAGGGATGGTGCTTGTAAGCCTGGCTTCTTAAAAATGACCAAGACCAGACCAGGAATTCATCTGGAGCTTGTGGTACCTCTAGCAGAAAAACAATAACTGGGGTGTTTATTGAGGCAAGGCAGTAAGAATCTGACATACCAGAAGAGAAATGACACTGCATATTTAAAACAAAGGATCATCTTCGATTTCCTTGCTTGAAGAAGGGCCTGAAACTTTGGGTGTTTGACTCCTTTATTGTTGACATCAGTCCTTCAGCTACACAGAAATTGCTATTGTTTGGAGCAATAGCTGTAACAGAGATTTTAATTACCCACACAGTTTCCCTTTCCCCTCCAGCTCAGATAAACTAATCTCACTTTTTTGATGTGATCCCCACCAGCTGGACTCTGATCCTTCCACCTGCCTCAGGGGTTAACCATGCCAGCAGAGGTGAGGCTCTCCTAATCACAGATAAAGCAGAACAGATGCACCCCTTTAATGGTGAAAACTCAATTCATTTCCAGAAAAGAGTGTTTTGCTCAGAATTAAGCAGAATCTGCTTAATTTTGGGGATCAATCTTTATGTTATGCTCCCTAGTAAATCCCCTTGGGGAATGCTTCTGAACCAGAACTAAACCACTTCTTAAAGATCAATCAATAAGTGCACCTGCAGATACCTTAAAGACGTAGAATGGATTACTACTGGCCTTCAAGTCTGAGAATGCATGGAGTTATAGGTTGACTCATGTTTCCTTGGACTATTACTGCATGCCACTTGATCTTTGCAGTGGTAGAAAATAAAGTAGTTATATTTAAAGATATACTCTCAAGTATCTAAATTCTGATTAATAACATCTTTCAGTAACCTTGAATTAAATCTGGTACATTGAATCAAATGAATAGTCATTTGCAACGCCCTTCAAAATCTAAGCATAACTAGGCAGCAGCTTTTCTTCATTACTTCCGATTCATCTGTAAATGGCTCTAATTTAAGCTACTGCTCTTTTTCTTTTCTCTTACAAAGCCTAGGAACCTAATTCTACTTGGGTAAACCTAACAATAAAACACCAGGGCATGCAGACACCATCATAAACTTTATGTACCCATTGCCTGGACTCTAATACTGCCTGCCTCTTTCTGCTAGCATGAAAGCCATGTAAAATATCTCATACACTTTTGTCTTTCCCAATTCAGACCTTCCAAATGCTTCAAAGCATCTCTCAATGATTTTTCAGGGCCAAAGTTTGGCTAATCAACAGCCATCTCTGGAATGAAAACTTGGCTGAAATGAGCGTATTAGCCTTCCTGTCACAGTATCTAATCTCAGTTCAAATGAAAAACAAATATGCAAAGACTGGAACAATGTTTGTTGAAACAATCTAAATGAACACAACATTGGAAGGAAATAGCAGAGGTCAGGTATTTACACAATAAAGTTGAACACAGGCTTTAAGGCAGCTTTTTTACAGTCTCTGTCATCTAGACACAGCGGTACCTGGAGAGGAAATTTCAAAATATTCTGCAATTGCTCAACAGAAGCTCCTGAAGAAATTCACAGAGCTTTTACAAAGCTGTCAAAGTTTTCCTTTTAATAGTCTACAGCCTGATCCCAGACTACATGCAGTCCTATTGACAGCTTTAGGCTTCCATATGGATGCAAACCTTAATATCCAAATTTCCCTATTAAAAAAAGGGAAGAAAACTAACTTGTCCTTTATTAAGGCACCTAAGGATGGGTTTGAGTTCTGGTCATTAATGACTTTATTTGACAAGCACAACCAGCACCAGACTTCAGACCAGCTGGACTTGTTCTATGGCAAGGGAAGTTCTGAGTAAGTTTTAATCTTATTACAGTACTACTTGGAATGTATCCAGGTCTATTATGCACACAAACCCAACAGGAATTGAAGATTTTTCTGCTGATAGCTGATTTTTGCTAGCAACTAGCAGCTCAAGCAACTTCTTGTGCTGACACCCTTTGGTCGCTCTAGCTGGAGCTGGAAGAGACCATTCAACCCCAAATCTGTTTAATGTATTTTGTTCTCTTAACTTACTGAACAGAATTCACATACAGCAGACCTAAAATACTGATTATTCTGATTAATCCATAGTAGGTTAATGAAACAATTCACTTCAAATGCCCTTGAGGTATCTCTGATAAGATACCTGCAGCACACAGACATCAGTAGTTTGCTCTTAACCTACTGCAGCGACAAGTACAGCATGATCATGAGAAAGGAAGTCAATCACTAAAGGGAAACCAAACAAGGCAAATAAGGAAACCATCAGGAAAATGCTAATATGTACACTATTAGGAGCAAACAACTCCTCTCATGACAAACAGTGGAAATGTTATGCGGTTCTTTTATTTTATATTAAGCTGCTCTTTTGGTGGTGGGAAGAAAACTAAGATCTTCCCATGTGAAACTGGAAGTGTAGGTGTCCTAATAAACAAGATGTTTACAAATGCTGGCAGCAGTCTGCTTGTGCCCCAGCCCAGCACCACAAATACTGGTGAAGATGCTGGCATTTTGGACACTGTCAGCAGAAATGCACTGAGAAAGTCTGGCATGTTTTGACACAGGATTTCCTCTAATGTTTTTCCCTCTGAGCCCACCGCTTTGATTTCCCCTTTCCTTCTGTCTGAGCCTTCAGCCCACACACACAGCAGAGGGAGCTAAGCCACCGTAAAATAAAAACACTACTGTCCTCATCACTGAGAAATGTGGTATAATGCAGCCCAGATTATTCGGTGTTGAAGCTACCCTGTGGTGAGTTCCTCCCTTCCAGCCCAAAACCCTCCTGAATACAAAGCTGATGAGGATGAGCAGGGACACATACACAGTGCTTCTGGCAGCTTCTCTGGGATTCTTTCATTTTTCAGGGATATTTTTTTTTTCTCTACAGTTTCCCTTTTACAAGCATGTTTAGTTTGATATGTTGGATATAAACCCCAATATTTCAAGCCACTGCTGCAACATTAATCATAGAATCATAGAATAGTTAGGTTTGGAAAGGACCTTAAGATCATCTAGTTCCAATCCCTTGCCATGGGCAGGGACATGTCACGTTAAACCATGTCACACAGGGCTCTGTCCAACCTGGCCTTGAGCACTACCAGGGATGGAGCATTTGCCACTTCTTTGGGCAACCTGTTCCAGTGGCTCACCACCCTTACAGTAGAATCATAGAATCATAGAACAGTTAGGGTTGGAAAGGACCTTAAGATCATCTAGTTCCAACCCCCCTGCCATGGGCAGGGACACCTCACACTAAACCATGCCATCCAAGGCTCTGTCCAGCCTGGCCTTGAACACTGCCAGGGATGGAGCATTCACTCCTTCTTTGGGGGCAACCCATTCCAGTGCCTCACCACCCTTACAGTAAAGAACTTCTTCCTTATATCCAGTCTAAACTTTCCCTGTCTAAGTTTTAACCCATTATCCCTTCTCCTATCACAACAGTCCCTAATGCATAGTCCATCCCCAGAATCCCTACATCCTCCCTTCAGATATTGGAAGGCTGCTATAAGGTCTCCACACAGCCTTCTGTTCTCCAGGCTGAACAGCCCCAGCTTTCTCAGCCTATCTTCATACAGGAGGTGCTCCAGTCCCCTCATCATCCTCATGGCCCTCCTTTGGACTTGTTCCAACAGTTCCATGTCCTTTTGATGTTGAGGACACCAGAACTGCACACAATACTCCAAGTGAGGGCTCTTGAGAGCAGAGTAGATGGGCAGGATCACCTCCTTGACCTGCTGGTCACGCTCCTTTTGATGCAGCCCAGGATACAATGTAAAGAACTTCTTCCTTATATCTAACCTGAACTTCCCCTGTTTCAGTTTGAACCCATCATCCCTTGTCCTGTCACTTCAGCCCCTGATGAAGAGTCCCTTTCCAGCATCCAAACATTGAAAGCTTTTCCTTCCTGTGCTCACTCTAACTCCAGATTCCCATTAGCTGCCAAAAGGCCATGAGGCTTGCCTGTGAATCTGTCTTAAGTTGGTACTGACATCAACTCTATTCTGGCCTTGGCCAGATCTCTCAGAGAAGAGAATTTCACACCATAAACTTAAAATTACTTCTCACAGTAGCCACATTGCTTGCAATCTCCCCAAAACTGTGAGAATGTGGAAACATAACTTTCATCTATGAAACAATAGTATTCAAGGGGCGGGACAATTTGTAGGACAGCCTTATTACTGTTGTGCTGCTTTACAAGAAGCTGCCGGATAATCTCGCAGCAATGAAAAACTGGACAATGAAATGGCAGATTAAATTTAGAACAGGCACCTATGATGCAGTAGACATGGGGGCAAAAAATTCAACATCTCTCTTAGATGGCCAAGCCAAGTCCCCAGTTGAATTGCCTTTGACTCAACACAGTACTTTCTGGAAGAGTTAAGTTCACTAAAATAAGATGGCTTCAGTTTAACTGTCTTCAGAGAATGATGTAAACACATCATCTGTTCCCACCATCATTTCTAACACCACCGAATCCACTGTTTAGTAAATGAACAGAATCATTCATACCTGAGTTTGGCTGAATGTTGACAGTCAGCAGTCAGCTATGAAGTCAAAAAAGAGGACTTTTAGATTGAATCTGAAGAGCTGTGTGCTTTAGTAAAGGCTTATGGAAGTACACCTTGTGTGTCCCTTCTCACCCTACATAGCCCAAGTTGTGCTGACCATGGCCTATGGACCTATATGAGGACCTCCAACTCAAAGGCTGCCCTACACCAGGACAGCATCTTGTGACTTGACTACCTGGGCCCCAGAATCAACATTTTTCATGTTTAGTTACTTATACCCTATTTCAGACAAAGTTGCTTTTCTATCATAATAATTTGGGACAATGAGCTTTTCATTGCTAGTGTGAGAATGAACATCTTGCCTCACACCTTCAGGTGTGTCAACTGTGCCACTCAGCTTGGTGTCATTTGCAAATTTGCTGAGGGTGCACCCACTGTCCATGTTGTTGATTAAGATATTAAAATGTACTTGACCCAGTATGGACCCCTGAGGGACACCACTTGTCACAGATCATCATCCAGACACTGAGTCATTGACTCTCTGGATGCAACCATCCAGACAATTTCTTACCCACCAAATAGCCCATCCATCATCCAGATTTCTCCAATTTAGAGGGAAAGGTGTTGTGGAGGAACATGTCAAAAGCCTTTCAGAAGTCCAGATAGATGACATCAGTAGGTCTTTCCTTGTTCACTGATTAAGTCACTCCATTATAGAAGGCCACTAGGTTGGTCAGGTAAGATTTGCCCTTGGTAAAGCCGTTCTGGCTGCCTTAAATCACCTCCCTGTCCCCCATGTGCCTCAGCATAGATTCTAAGAGGTTCTGTACAATTATATTCCCAGGGTCCTCCTTTCTACGCTTTCTAAAAATGGGTTCCATAAGAGTGTAATAAGGAGTTTTAAACAATTGGGAGTTTTAATCATTCTTCAGCTCTAAAATACAACACAGTCCTGGTGTAGCAGGGAGAAAACAGAGGCTACGACAATTTATAGGCAAGGAAGTGAATCACAGAAGTTGTGCAATTTTTCCCTGGGAAACATTAGTCTTGCCCTTAGATGTTTTGAGTTTGAACACACTCCTATTAGAGGCCAGAAGTACTTAGGCTCTCAAGGCCCAAAAGAGCCAAGTTGTGTAGTCATTAGATGTTTTGAAAGAACTATATTTTTAGATCTAGAGACATCTGCTAGAGAAGGTACTCAGATGTGTCCAGTAGGTGTCATTTTTGTCCACTCTTTCTTTCTTTACAAAAGTTTAACGACTGTAGCAAGAAGGCATTTTCCTGGGAAATTAAGAGGTATCATTGCTTTCCTATGAAAATAGACTGAAGTAAAGACCTGGGCTGGCAGGTCCAGATTTTGCCCGAAGTCCTGTTCTTCAGGCTTTAATACTCAGCAATAAGGACTCTCTTTTGTGACCCTGCCCTTTCCACTTCTATATATCCTCAGTGAGACAAGAAGGCACCAAAGGTAATCATTTCTAAGTAATGTAAAGTCTGGTGGCTTTGCAATGGAAAATAACTGAGATGCTTGAAGGTAGCTGACATAGTTTTAGGTCCTTAGGACCTTAGTACAAAAATGTTAAGAAAAACAATAGAAAACCAGGACCTGGGTATGGGGAGTATCCGGGACTAGCAGATGTTAATGAATCCATTAAGCTGGTGTAAATATCTACTGGGAAGCGTCTGGGACTAGCAGATGTCCAGGATGGGAGCAGTGAAACTAGCTGCTCAGTAGAAGGACAGGATGACTGCTATGTTTGTAATGTTAATTAAGCTGGTGCTTCAAAGACTGCCAGCAGTTATGAAGATTGTTGGAAGAAGTAAATGACCCTCAAAGACCACCATCGCATTTTTGTATGCATGCAGGAAACTTTCTGGAAAACGATGTAATTCATGTGTAGCTGCATGAATATGTATGTATGCCCAGTGACCATAAGGATGGCCTGTGTGGCAATACGGGGACACACGTTAGGAGGAGCTACCCCCCGTGTCTCCCGGCGCTGCAAGAAAGAATACCGGCTTGTCAGCTTGAAAACTTTGTTGGTGAGTTTGTTCCTGGAGTTTTCTCTGAATCATCAGCAATGCTAAGTGGCAGCAAAGCCTCTTGGTACGATCCTGTACTGCTGAGATGTGAGACACAGCATCCACCTGTGGGCATTTCTGGTGAACAGCTTCTTACCTCCTCCACCTGCTACACAGAAAACCAGAAAGCACTGAAAGATAAACTTCTGCAGAGGGAAGTTAGGCCATGGCTGCTGGGATTGGAATTAAACCAGCAAGGGATGGTTTCCTGTCTGGCAAATGTGCCATTTCTGCATTGCCCAAACCCCTGAAGCAGAACTGTCCCCACCATCAGCCAACACTAGATCAACAGCGATGACAAGCAAAATCTGGCATGGCTCACTGTGGCCAAGTGTAAGACATTTTATTAATTTTATTAAATTTTTAATAGTTTTTCTATTAGGTTGCTCCAAGCCCCATCCAGCCTGGCCTTGAAACTGCCAGGGATGGGATATTCAGTATCATACAAATACCTACGCAGATTATTAAACATGCGACTCACATTTTGGGCTGCATTCAGCCTGCCATTTCATGGCATTAGCTGAAAAGGTTAGAAGCATAGCTCCCTGGCTCATCCAAGAGCTGAACCAGCCTCTGACAGCAGTTCTCCCACATGGGTTTCCCTTTGCCAGTTTGGCTGATGTGGTGGTAACCAGAGGGACATGGCAGTGAGCAAAGCAGCACTTGCTGCTCCCTGCTCCCCAGCCCAGAGGGCCTGAGAGAGCAGATACCCAGACACATGCTAATGGACACCCACGCAGGAACTTCTCGCTGGATTCCCTCGAGGCTCGCGGGCGGCATGAAGCCCAGATGTGAAATTAGATCGGTACCAGCAGAGCTGCAGCTGGCTGTGCAAATGCCAGGGGAGCTGCACCCACTTGCTGCAGTGGGTGGCTGGGGCCAGATCTGGGGCTTGATTGTCGTGTGGACCAACGCACAGGTGCCACTGATGCTCCTCCTCTCCATCCCTGGCCTGCTTTGAACTGCACAGCTTCAGAAAGTTCACCCTGCTGCTGTATATTCACAGTGACCCATAAAAGGCTATTTTGCACCCACTGTCCCTCCTACCCTAGTGAAGCTGGAAAACTAATTCTAACCAAGTGAGCTGCAAATTACAACCGCACGTCTAAAATTTCCACTCAGGCACCTCCATGACGTTGAAGCTGAGCTTGCAGCATTGCTTTAATGCAAAACAGGAACAGCCACCCGTAGTTGTCTTCCAGCTTCTCCACAAAGATGGCACCAGAAGTGAAAATTTCATTTGAGGTTATTTTTGTTGTTAAAGGCTATCTGGCTAAAATGAGGCCCCTCTTCCACGAACCCACCCTAGCCATGAGCCATTGCTGCCATCCAGTACTAGGCTCCACAGAAAAATGTGCCGATCTGCTCCCAGTCCTGCCCCAATGTGCCTGGGACTGCAGGGTAGAGACGTGGAGAGCAGACAGAAAACATCATCTTGATAGACTTGACTAGTTTATCCGGTCAAGAGCTACCCCTAAACACACAATTCTATTCTAATATCAGTTTTTCAATTCCAAATAATTAGAGGCTGTCGCTCCTTTCTTCTCTCTCAGAGATAATTTGCAGCTGTTTGGAAACAGCTGATAGGAATTTTTGGTGGTCTGTCTAAACAGCACGGTATTGTGCGTGCCTCCAAACTGGAGGAATTTATGCTGCAGTGTGAATTTCAAACATGTAATATCAAATTATCTACCAGGAAATATTTCTGTGCATGGGTGAGCTGCGTCTGAAGGCCTCACAAAGGCACACTGGCACTCGGTTTTCCAGGGTGGGATCCAGCACACCAAGCCATGTTGCCCAGACTCCAGGAAACGTTATATTTCACAAGGCATGCATTGCTTCCTCAAAAACTGGCTTGTAGGCTTTTTATTTCCACAGCACTGTTTCTTTCAGTCACTGCCATTAACTAAAGTGTGGAACCTGAGGTAGGCAATTGGGATCTTACTTTCAGAGGATCATTGCTTCTTCAACTAGCTGGACACAATAAAGCAAGATAAGAGGCACTTAGAGAAAGCCATGTAAATGACACTGTTCCAGTTCAGCAGCTCACTCAGTCAGATAAAATCCCCTCAGCCACACAGATAAGGGTCTTCTTAATCAGACAATACTGATCTTTGATTACACCACAAAATAAAGACGAAAAGGAACTGCTCAGGCCACTTTGTCCAAAGGGATCTGTTACTGTAGCTGATCAGAGAAAATACCTTTATCACCACAATCTGCCAGGGCTGAACTAAAAGGTGAAGAAAATCTCAGACATCAGCAATTGGATTTAACTCAGAACGATACTGCAAGGAGAAAATTTCAAGGTGAGGTCTGGGGTTTTTCACAACATTGTCAATAGAAAATAGTGCACTGGGCTCTGGGGACCTTTCAATATATGTAGTTACAGAAGCACGACAAAAACCGGGTGACTGATTTCAGTGTGCTTTGAAGCAAGGACTTTTCAGGATTAAGTGTTTCAACCAGCAAGTAACATCTGAAAGGCTTATCACAGAGCTCAAGAATTTATTTTCTCCCAGTCTTGAAAGAGTGGGCTTTTCTGTGATTTTGAATCAGTAACTTACACTTTAGTTTGTAAAATGAGGATGACTGGATACATAGAATCATAGAATCAACTAGGTTGGAAAATACCTTCAAGATCATCTAGTCCAGCCATTAACATGACCTGAGCAAAGCTGGATGGGAATTTTACCAGGCTGAGAGCTGCTTCAGCGGATGACTTGCTGCTCCACTGGCTGACTTCAGCGTGGTGGTGATGTCCCCACTCATGCGGAGCAGCAAGTTAACCATCTGGTGAAATGATGCAATACCCATTTTCTAGGTTTCACGGTCTCCTCCTGCAAAGCCTTCATTTTCACAGGATTTTCTGAATGCCCAGGCTTTGGTTTCCACTAGTTTTCCCCTCTGCAGAACAGCTTGGTGTTTCCACTTCAGGAGCACCAGAAACAGCCATTTTCCAGGAATTAGCGTGGGAAAACCTTTGGCAACATGTTCCTACACTAAGCTCTGTCCGTCACCCACAGGTTTCACTTTATCATCCATAAGACAATAAAAAACCATTCAGGTTTTGAGGTTCCTGTTGCTGCTAACATGGCCACTTGTCCACAGCACATAGAAACGTCATACTTTGATTCTTCAGCATTTCCTGTACTTTCCCTTCACACCTTGTTCTTTTCTTCTTCATCCCAAAATGGCTTCAAAGTGTATGGAAACTTCAAACTTTCTAGAACTTCAAAACTTCAACACATTGCCCCCTTCTTCCATTACACCTTGCACACTTAAGTCCCCACCACACCTTGATGGGCAGCATAGCACTGGAAGTGCAGCATGGCATAATCACAGGTTTCTCAGGATTGAATTGAAGCATGTCCCCACTGAGCACCTGTTTTCTATTTCATTTGTGAGCTGGAAAGACATTTTGGACGATTTAACTCAGATAAAAGACACCTTGTCTCCCTTCCTCCATTTGAAGACTATATGAAGGTATCTAAATGAAGGCTGTGTTGGGAAACTCACTGCTAGTTGTCACACCTGTTTGTGTAAAGTCTAGGCATCTTGCTCTGAAAATCCAGTTGAAGTCTGTCTTTTGTGCATTCTTCCTTTTTTAAATAAACCCCCTTATGTAAGCATGGTTGATTATTATTATGGCCTTCCAAGGGAGGAAATTGGTAAAATCAGTTTTACCATACAGAGAATAAAACATGGTGTTTTAAAGCAGCTTACAAAGTGCTCTTTACACTGGCAGCACCTTTGCTACCATGGATCAAACCGTTGAACAGGGCGTCCATAATCACGAGGGCATCTCTGCCAAACACAGGGTCAAACGGAGACTGTGTCATTTCAGGTGCTCTTTGAGCAAACCTGAATATCAGGCTTTTCAGGCCTCCTCAGTGAGCAATTAAATGGAATTCTGCCAAGAGCTGCCATCTGCAGGCTCCCTCATCCTGGGGCACAGTATGAACATTTTTTGCAGATATCTGAGCAGTCCTACATTGCAAAATGCTGAGGTTTAAAGAGGCAGTATACAAATACATCATACAAATAGGTCTTCCAAAAACATAAAAAGAAAACTGAAAGAAGGGGGAGGGGAGGAAAGAAAGAAAGAGAAAAAGAGAGTGAAAGATAAAAAGAAAAAAGAAAGGTGAAGAAGGGAAAACCAGAAGAAATCAATTTGGCTCACTAGTGAAGTCTGTTGGTTGGGAGGTCATGAAACTGCAACACAGAGACACGGTATCACTTTCCTGCATGACACGAGCTTTCACCAACACATGGTGTGGCAGAAGCCAATGCAGATTTGGGGAAACACTTCTGTGAGCAAGCAGCAGTGGTTAGCACCCTACTCCTCTGGGCACGTACCCACACAAGCACAGAAGAGCAGCAACACCTTTTAGTGCACCTACAATCCAATACCCATCCTCCCAGGAATCTGGGTGGGGATTTGAGGGCTCTGCAAGCCAAGGTAAGGGCAGAACAGGAAAAGGTGTTGCAAGATGGGCATGTCTGTGACTGTGCTGCTGTGGTCACGCAGGTGACCTTCTGGGACAGCTTTTTGAGGATACACAGCCATATTTTAAGTTAAGGGGCTAGTGTTAAGGAAAGGGATGGCATTCAACTGATGTGAATGTTCAATTGGGTAATTGGGTTTGTTAAATTGAGGCAATGAGCAAGAAGATGCTCATCTGTGCTTGCCCCAGTGTTGTAAGCCTGACTCGGTCCTCAGCTCTGTGAGCCATCGGAAAGAACTTAGGGAAGGGGCACAGTTATTTATCTAATGATTAGGTTCTTCCCTGAGTGGCTTCTCCTTCAGTATTTGTCCCCTGCACCAATGGTTTGAAAAACTGCAATAACTTCCAAATAGCTTTTGCACAATAAATGTCAAAGGAGTAAAGGAAAGAGAAAATATCTATTGGCAAGTTCTACTGAGAGGCTGTGGTTAGGCTGAAAGGCCGTGACATGATGGAGAGTTGGAACAATCAACATTAAATAATGAGTGACCTTCTAGCACACTATTCTAGCAATTTGATCATGAGCAGAGCATCTGACCCCACATAGTAAAAACTGTTTACTTATCTGGTCTCTATAGGAAGGAGAGAGATAAATTATTGATTCCTATAAGGGGTATTGGAGCTTTTTTGTTTTGTTTTGTTTTTTTCTCTTTATTTTCCCAGGTTTTTCATATTCAGTCTTTGAGAACAGAGTTCAATGGTCTTAGACGAGTGCAGCTTTCCCCACGGTTCTGTTCATCTCTATGTTTCATCATCTGGAAATAAGTAAAAATAGTCACTGCTTCGAAACTTCTAAACTTTATCCTTTTAAAAGGACTCATTTTCCCCATCTCTAACATTGTCTGTATCTGCAATATCCTGGGTTAGTCTATACATTGAAGCAAGAATTCCTGTTAATTCTCCGATAAACAATCAGAGAAACACTATTAAAATGGATTGTAGAAAGGCCTCTTATCCTCTTCTCTCTACCAGAGATTACTGAACTGTGGAGATATCAATTAAGGTCAAAGCAAAGAGGTGTGAAGATAGACAGATTTTGATTATGCTGGCTATTTAAACATGCAAAGTTTTTCCATTTCCTCTGTTTCAGTAAATATCAGACGTGTATAGCCCATAATTATATAGACAAGTTTTGATGACTGCTTCCTCTTTTGCATAAAGGTTTTTCTCTGTTTTGTTCTTAAACAGTCTCTGCCACCAGCACCAGTAAGCATAAATTAAAAAGACTAACTAGGCATATCCTAAGGGACACAACAGACTTGTCACAGGTTTATTTCTGTGAATGTTTCATCATTCCTGGATTTCTGAAGTTTACTGGAATTACCAAGCTCACATGTCTTGCAAATGATACTAATAAAGAATGAGTCATATTGGCAAAGCTGGCAGAAAAATGATTAGATGATGATTTAGAGCTATGATAACCAACCTGCAGGTGGGTAACTCCTGTGCAGAATTCAGGCACATTGCCACAGTGCCCTAGTCAAATGGGTTCAGAAGAAAATTTATTCTAAGAGGATTAAATATAGTTATATTAATAGGTAGCCCTCAGATGTATCTTAGAATCATAGAATAGTTTGGGTTGGAAGGGGCCTTCAAAGGACATCTAATCCAACCATGTTGCAATGAGCTGGGCTATCTTCAACTAGGTCAGATTGCCCAGAACCACATCCAGCCTGGTCTTGGATGTCTCCAGGGATGGGGCATCCACCACCTCTCTGGGCAACCTGTGCCAGTGTTTTACCACTCTCACCATAAAGATTATTTTCCTCACATCCAGCCTGAATCTTTCCTCTTTCATTTTAAAACCATCGCCCCTTGTCCTGTTGCAACAGGCCCTGCTAAAAGGTTTCTCCCCATCTCCTTTATAGGCCCCTTTCAAGCACTGAAAGGCTGCAATAAAGTCTCCCCAGAGTCTTCTCCAGGCTGAACAACCCCAATTCTCTCAGCCTTTCTGCATAGGAGGGGTGCTCCAGCCCTCTGATTCTTTCTATGACCCTTCTCTGGACCCTCTGGACTTCTGAATCGGGAAGTTCTTATTCTCCTAGGCTTCCAGAAATCAGCAGAGTAAAAGAAGGGAAAGATTGTTTCATGCCCGTCCTATTTTCAGTAGTCCAAGCATCTTCTTTCTCAGGTGTCCCATAGACACCATTATAGGCACATACCTGAGCTGACCCTGCCTGACAATGCTTAACATACTATGCTGATTCTCCCTCATATCCACAGCAGGTGTTCAAATGCTTTACAAACACACGAAGATGTACTGATCCCCCTATCCCTGAGAACACAATGGCTTAGATCCTCCACTCCAATAGCATTCTTGCCAATTCTCTACTCACATTGAGAATTTCCTTCCATTACATTTGCCACTGGGTGCGGCCTTGCACAAACTATCAGTGGGGATGGGAGAGCAGCCAGATGCACCCAGCTGGAATGACCTTTGCTATTAAGAGAACAAGCACAAGAAAAATCACTCTTCATGGTCGAGCGCAGAGCACTGCTTCAGCAACAGGCTGCCTTGAGCACTCCCTCCAAAACACTCTGCTCTGCACCGTGCCTTAGCAGCAGACTCATGGGTGTGTAGAGAAGTAAATAGAGGGAAAGAAATAGCAGGTAGAAAATATCTGTACGTAACACAACTCTTACATGTTCTTGCTGTCTTAGGAAACCTGTCTCTCTTTTTGCTCTACAAACAACACACCATGTTTTCTGCTGCTGGGAGAAACATATAACCACCAAGACCTCTCTTATCATGGGAAGTCACAGAACAAGCTCCATTTCCTGCTTGCCAAGTGCTTGATTTCTCAACTTGCAATTCTTTTTTTCCCATGCACACATTAGAGCTTGTTGGTTCTGTAAGGTCCTCTTCTAGTTGTAAGGTCCTATTCTGTTGAGAGGATCCTAGAAGTAACTGAACAAAATGAAATATTCACATT